>CM060943.1:496670274-497987774 GCA_030765085.1 Allium cepa
AATAACATTAGATTTCAATGAATTAACACTTTCATTCATTATTTCATATCAATTTAAATTACATTCAATTGTTTTAACATTTAATCGATTCATTAATTCAATTCAATTCTAAAGTTGAATTCTATTACATACCTCAAGTTCATATTCATTTAATCCACTTGATTATTTACTTCGATACCAAAATCAATTCCATCCAACAACACTTAAGTTATACTTCCATTTAACTTTAAAATTCACTTTTATTTACAACTCATATTAATATAGTTTCACTTCTTATATATATAAGTTTATTTCACAATTGTACATCACTTTAATTATAACTCAATTCTTATAATTCATTTGCTTATACAATTATTCTTTAATTTAGATTATTCAAACAACCTAACAATCAACTTACATACAATTTAATAATTTTGAAAAATTATTTCTTATATATAAAATATAATCAAGGCAAAATTATTTCATTTACCCAATTAAAACAATACTGTGCCGAATTGTTCTATTCAAGTGTTTAGAAACCCCTTCGGCATAGTCTTGCGGACCACGCTGACGAAAGTTCATATACCACTCAATAAACCAATCATCACAATATAAAACAATTTTTATATTCACTAACAAGTACGCTCTCATAGCTATTATTACACTCAAACTCATTCTAGAGTACTGCTGACTCTATCTCTAATGAATTATACCCAACAGAACCATGGTTGTCGCTTAACCATAAGAGCTCCGATACCAAAATGTAACAATCGCGGATTTTCGTTCTCCGAAAATTCGACATCGACACTCACTTTATCGACTGCCGAGAAATCAAAGGCCGAAAACCGAGATGTTATGGGTTTTAAAAAGAAAAGAAAAGAAAGAAGAGAGAAAAAGAAGAAAGAAAAAGAAAAACAGAGGGAAAAGAAGATAGACAATTTTTAGAAAACAGAGAATTTTGAAAAATAGAAGATAGAAGAATTTTAAAAATAGAACGGACAGAAAACAACAGAACAACAACAGAATCTCACAATTCGCAGCGGAACAACATATAATAATAAATGAATAATCTTTAATTAAAGAACTATATCAGTTATTACATCACATTATATTTCATTACATCATATCATATCATCAGAGTGTACAACAACATACAACAATAAACAGTGCAGCGGAAAAAGAAATACTATATAAACTAGTAATACGCCATGCCATCCAGCTTGCCTCCAGCAACTCCAGAATATCCAGAATATCCTGATAAACCTAACTCTTAACTGCCCGTGTGGAAATTGGTGGGCACCCAGAGTTTAGGAAGGAAAACAATAAACTCCGAGTCAGTCATGTGACTGGTGTGAGAACTCAAAACAGTTTATTTAACTTTAAAATCAAAATAGAGGAATATTTTTAATCAATTCGCAATGCTTTTAAAAATGAGACTACCATAAGGCCTCCCGCACACACACACATGCAAACGCAGAATCGGAGGAGATTTCTCCTTATGATAGCCAAAGATGCTTGATACGCATTTAAAAGACATTTGATATTATTATTAGTGCATAATGTATAACAAATCATTTCGAAAATAAAGATATAAATTTTAGCCGACATAGACATTTCGAACTATGCCTACTATAGCTACTATCCAAACAGTGGTGACCACCATAAGTGAATAGCAGGTTCTACAACTAATACCGTACAAGTTTCGTATTGGGAATTGGATTTCCAACAAATGATCAGGCCAAGGAACTTCCCATTGCCACTGAGAATGCCTCTGGATGGACATCCCCGAGAACCAAACCGGATCTCAACCAACACAAGGCCGGGTTACTCCTAACTGAGTAACAACTGACCGAATATGCCATCCCCCGGTCCTTTGGGACCTTTATCCGAGAGCTCTCTAATCAATTCACACAATCATAAAAACAAAGTGTTTCAACATGAGTAAGTATCTGGGCTCCATACCATGATACCACCCTTTTCCAGAAGGAAATGGACATATCCTAAAGGGTGCTACTCCTCATAACCTTGCTGCTTCTTTCCTGTTTTGACCATTTCACGGGATGTGAGGCTCGACGAAGTCACGTCCACAAAAACATACTTTATACAAAAGCCATGCTTTGGGTCAACAAATGATCAACACAATGATCACTAAGATAGACGATCAAATAAATGATCCTATCACAATAATCAACACAATGATCATTTCAGCATCACTCAGCATGTCACATTACCAAACTGGGAATATATCGCTGATAACTTCAACTATATAACCTTTGAGCTCGTACGTCTCAAAGAAGGGTGTTAAGCAAAGAATAAATTCTCCGCCACCAACAGAAATATATTTGAAAGGAATCGGCTTTATATCTCAAATTGTAATGTCAGACACACAATCCATACAAGTCTGTTCCGGGCTCGAACAAAACCGAAGGCACTTCTCACGAAGCCCTTGCAATACGGGTATTCACAATCCCGATCGAATTTCCCATCACTTAGGAGATCTCTATACCAGGAGCTACCCAGTGCAGAGACAATCGATAGGTCATCCTATCGCTTTCACAAATACTCGGTCTTCAACACCGATCTTCAATGCAATTCACAACGACGTATCACATATTCGGAATGGGTTATACGACCCCATGGTCCTTTCCCGGTTAACCCGAATAGTGAGCGCTTATTCAAAAATAAGTGTGCATTCAAATTCAACCAATTCACATCAAATACCCATTCAAAGGGAAATACTGATAGTCGGTTATTGAACTATCACTGGATATGCACACATCACCAGATTCCAAATAATTTTCCAAATTATTTATTTTCCAAAATATCTTTACTAGATATAAAATTTCAACACTTCAAAAATAAATCAATATTTATTTTTAACAAGTTTCACTTTCACATATAAATTCCTTAGTGAATTTATATTCCAAAATATTCATGCATATACGATTTCAATTATTCATTTCCAATTTATCTTCAAAAAGATAAATTCTAAATATTCACTTCATATTGGAAAATATTTCCATACTTATTTAATAAGTAATTCACAATCATTTATTTTCAACACTTAGAAAATATTCAATATACTTAAATCGAATTAAGTATATATTTCATTCTTTAAGGAAATCATTCACTTAACATATTTATTTGGGCCAAAACGAATGTTGCGTAAAACATCGTTACGACAACCCAAAATCACTAGTATAGGGATTCGAATTTAAAATAGATATATAAATCCCAATATTATACAAAACATTTCCTTTCGGAAATCATTTACTATAACTACAGTGTTATAGTCCACCATTTCCTTTTATTTCTCGAAAACGTCTATTTCAACAATAAATGTTGAAATGTATGGTTTCGAATCTCAATCCCTTTTAAAACATCGTTAGATCGTTTTAATTCTATTTAAAACATTCACATTCTAAACAATTTCTTTAACGTGTTATTCACTATTCAAAAACGTGAATAAACTCCGTTAACAAACTTCATCTTTTCTATTCATTTTACTCTAAGGATTATTCACTGTCTAAAACGTGAATATAACTCTATTTCTAAGTTATAACAATTAACTTATCAAAATAAGTCGTTTGCGAATTTATAAAACAACGTTTATAAATTCCATTTCTATTTATTTATAAAAACTTCCTTTTTATAAATTTCTTTATTAACCTATCCCAGTTTATAACTCAATTATAAACTAAACGTTCATATTATAAGTTAATTACTTATAAAACGATTATTTTACAAAATCGTTCATTTAACTTCCCAAATTATTAATCTTAACTTATAAGATTGTTTATTTATCCAAAATTCATTCTTTCGATAACTTTATAAATTTTTATAAACCTATTGCTTATAAAATTTCATTTATAACTTCACAGTTTATAATTTCATAAATTTCATTCATTTAGGAAATTCATTTTCACTACATTCAAACACTTATAAAAACTCGTTTTATAATGTCCATATTTCAATTTATAAATATCCATTTATAAATCTCTTAATATAAATCAGTTTATATTATTATTCTAAAACGTCTTTAAATTCCTTTATAATTTCATCATTTCGATTTATAAAATAACCAAATTTTATAAATCCTATATTTAAACTTTTATCATATATTCAAAAATCCAATCTAAATTATTTTATAAAAATCATTAGTTCATATTTCTCAAAAATCGACTTTTAATCGTATTTCTAAAAATCAGCTTTTTAACTATATTTCACAAAAAACCATAATTTTTATAACTTTAAAAAATTATAACGTTTATTTATTTATAATGGATCAATTCCAAAAATATAGTATACTTTCAAAATCACTTTTAAAATCATTTTAAAATCCCAAAATCTGGGTCTAATGATGCTACACACCAAATAGTCAATCACGACTAACAACGATATCATATATCGATATGATAATCCATCAAATATCAAAATATCTGAAATAAAATAAATACTGTTGAGGAATCCAGTTGGATCCCTCCAACCTGTTTCCTGCATCCAAAAACATTAGCACAATACCAATTTCGCTCCAGTACGAAATTATCGCGGTACATGTTCTTAATAAATATTATCCGCTTAATAACGGCGTAATAGGGTCTCATCCGCTAAACAAAAAATGCGGGAAATCAACAACTGCAATATATACATATGCCAATATATATATATTGATATTATATATAATACCAATTTCACTGTTTATGAAATATTCGCGGTATATGTTTTTATTAAATAACATCCGCTTACTAACGGCGCATAATGTCTATTTTAACAATCAATAATTTACAGTCATCATTCAAACATGCATTCAAATATTTTAAATCTAACTAATTAAAATAAAATCGAAATCTATTCGATTGAGTGAGAAGTTCTCACCTTGGTTTTAATTTCCGTTTTAGCTTTTATTTCGAATAAAATTAAACGCGCGTTTAATTTTACCCGAAATTCTCACTAACTCCAAACGACTCCAAACCAACTCCATCGCGTAGTGCTCGTCCATACGATTCCAACGCAACTGAGTTTGCATTTTTTCGACCTCGTATGAAAAAGTTATGCATTTTATAAGATTACACGATTTAAATATAACTATATACAACATTTATTATAATTTTCTATACCCAACACATCCATCACCGTAGATCTCACCCCAAAATCATCTTGACCGTGCGTGCTTCCCCCTTCTCCCTCTTCTCATTTTCGTTACTTCCAGTAAATGATACGCACACAAGAACCCATGCCCCAAGATTAGGGTTTGACATTACTCCATTCATACTCGATGATTCTTCGATCAAGACGCGCCAATTCGTAGCCCTACACCTCCACTGCACTCGGCCCCCATCCCCCTGAGCTCAGCCCCCTAGATAGCACGGAAATGCGTGCGAAACCTGATGAGAACGGCCTCCATTATCTCACTCCATGTCGCTCCAACCAAGATCATATCCGTATGGATGTGAAGTTCTCTCTAAGCTCTACAATATTCATTTAGGAGTCGAGGCTTGAAGATGCATGGATTGAGAGATTTTGATGAATGAAATTGGGAAAAATCTGGCCTTAGAAATAGAAAGTGGCGGCTAGCTGATGAAATTAGGGTTTAGCATATTTTTTTTTTTATTTGTGAATTCAACTTCTATTTATAGAAAAAGCTAGCGTAAACACTATTCATCCCGGGAATTCCGAACTCCGATTTAGACGCCGTAACCAGCGTACCTAGGGTTTATCCCGCGTTCCGGACACAATGGAACAGGTTTCGGAAGCTAATTCGGACATCTGTGCGAGTTATGGCTGTAAACGCTCAATTTAAATTAAACCGATTTAAGTCGATTTCTAGGCGTTTTAATTTGTACCGGACAAACGGTAAATCCAAACGACTTGAAATTTGAAACCTTACAATAATATCACATTACGGATCCGATGAAACTGGTTTCGTCGAAATCCGAGACTTTTTGAAAAATGGCTATTTTGATTCGCCAAATTTAAATTAAAAATAAATCGATGCGTTTCGAGCTGCCACGATCAAACGATAGCTCCGATTGACACGAAAATTGAAATCCGGTAATAACTAACTATTACGGATCCAATGAAACTGGTTTCGTTCAATTCTGAGACTGTCCAAAAATTGACTATTTTACAGTCGATTATAAAATATTAAAATATTCAATTTTCACAAATTAACTTTTAATTCGATTTTAAAAGTTCTAAAATATTTCTATAACTCCAGTATGATTAAATAAAATTTTCCAAATTATTTTCAATCATATTTAACTCAATTTTTAATTATTTCCATAATTTAACATATTAAATTATCGATTTAATAATCCAATTAAATCCAATAAATCAAAATAAAAATTTTTTGACTTAAAAATTCACTTATAAATATTTAAAATTAATTAAATATTCAAATTTAAATTTAATAAAATTCTGGGTCGTTACACTTAGAGGATGGTTATCCCAAACATCCTTTGAGTTACTTGTATTTCAGTTGCTATTTCACTTGAGTTGGATTTATTGATATAAGAATGTTAATCCTAACTCGAGTGTTTTGTGTTTTTGCTTTACGCTCGGGTCAGACAGAGTGTACCAGTATCCGAGACTCGCCTTTGGAGTTGGAGCTTCGCTTGAAGATCCAACTATCTATCCAGCTTTCAGATGTTCAGTTGATCCTAGTAATGTATTCTGATTCTTGTATTTGACTATTGTATTCGAGACTTCTGTTGTACCTTATTTGACTCTGATATGTATATAGTAGCTTCATGAACTACTATCTTTTGTTTCCACGGCATTTGTTACTCTGTGTCTGTGATCTGTGATTATTTATTTACTGTATATGTTCAGTTTTTCCAAATTTAAAATTAACAATTCAGTATTTTGAACAATTCAATCCCGACATGTGCGGATGCGTATAGTCCAAAATAACGGATCGTTACAGCCAGACTTAATGCAAGGAGAAACCAAGGTCAAAGTAGAGAATGTAGGTGTTGGAGTCCCGCAAGTTGAAATGGAAGCTATGTATCAGTTTTTCTTGAATATAATGCAAGAGGGTGTTGGTCCTAGAGTAGTGGGAGGAGGAGTTCAGGAAGCTCCGATAGTCAACAATTGTGTTGTTTTGAATAGAGATTGTGTTAGGCTTGGAGGAAAGTCATTTATTGGAACCGAGGATGCTATCATGGTGGAAAATTGATTGCTACACTATAAGAGAATATTTGCAGATTTGGGGCTCAATGAAGAGCAAAAGAGGAGGTTGGCGACAAGATGACTTTATTTTCATGGAATGGTGTGATTGTCGCAGTGGATGAGAAAACTATGACATGGGCAGAGTTTAAAAGAAGCTTCCAGGAGAGGTTCATATCGGTGATGGCGCAGTCTATTTTGATCTAGAAGTTTTCTGAGCTAGAATAGGGAGAGATGACTGTTTTGAAGTATGCCAGCTGATTTGAAGAGTTGGCTAGATATGGTTATACCACTGTTGATACAGTAATGAAGAGGAATGAGAAGTTTATCAGGGGATTGAAGCCTGAGTTGGCTAGGGTTGCTTTACCTCATATTACAAACCCCTGCGATGTGGTTGTGGAGATGGTTTTGAGGCATGAGGAGATGCTTGCTTGTCAGGAAAAGAACAAGGTAAAAGAGGTCCAGCTTGGGCAAGGCCGGAAGAGGAAGTTCTTCCATAAGAAAAGTTCTTAGAAGAGTGAAGCAGCCAAGAAGGAGAAGTCTGAGGTCGTTTGTTTCAAGTGCGACCAGAATGGACATTTTGCTAATGAGTGTCGTTCTGCGAAGCCAAAAGAAGTGATCGGCAAGAAGAACATCACGTGCTTCAACTGCGATCAGATAGCCACTATAAGAACCAATGCAAGGAGCCCGCTAAGGACGGAAATGGCAAAGTATATGAATTAGAGCCTGCTACTTCCTTTATATCTAGACATTTGGTAGATAAGATTAACCTAAAACCCACATATTTTGTTATGGGTTCCAATAGGAGGGTATGCAACTCTAGGGTTGAGATGTGATTAGTTAAAGTTTGACTTATTAGGTCTTACTTTTGTTTGTAGTTTTCATGTGTTTGATTTTGTGGGGTTTGGGATTATTCTTAGGATGGATTGGTTAAGTGGGTACGATGCTAGGATAGGAAGATATCTCTTAGATGACCTGATTGTAGTTATAGGATTGTTTATACCATAGAAGGTTCTAGCGGTGAGGTGAAATCTTTGTTGGTTGTTATGGAATCAAAAGATGGGCTGAATCGAGTTTACATTGTTAGAGAATTCGAGGATGTTTTTGAGCCTGTAGTTAAATTGCTACCAAAACGATCCATTGAGTATCAGATAGATTTGGTTCTAGGAGCTGAAACAGTGAATAGGCCGCCAAGTAGAATGACCCCTATAGCAATGAAGGAGTTGAAGTGTAATTGGTGGATTTGGAAGGCAAGAGTTTTATTAGGCCGAGTAGTTCGCCTTGGGGAGTAGCTGCAGTATTTGCCAAGAAGCCAGATAGATCGTTAAGGCTATGTATCGATTATCGTAAGTTGAATGAGAAGACGATAAAGAATCGATATCCATTGCCGAGAATTGATGATTTATTTGACTAGTTGAGTGGAGCCAAGGTATTTTCCCAGTTGGATTTGGCAATAGGTTTCCATCAGCTCAGGGTAGCAAAGGATAATATACCTTTGACGGCGTTTAGAACTAGATATGGATCGTACGAATTGTTAGTTATGCCATTTGGACTTACTAATGCTCCAGAATTCTTTGTGGATTTGATGAACCGAGTTTTCCGAGAGCACTTGGATAGGTTCATATTAGTTTTCATAGATGATATCTTAATATACTCTAAGAATGAAAGAGAGCATGAAGTTCATCTTAGAGTGGTGCTTGAGATACCGAGGTAGCATCAGTTGAATGCGAAGTTTTTGAAGTGTCATTTCTGAAAGAATGAAGTGAAGTTTCTTGGTCATGTAGTATCAAGAAAGGGTTGTCAGTAGATCTGACTAAGATTGAAGTGGTGAACGGTTGGAAGAGACCCGAGAGAGTGACTGAGATAAAGAGTTTCCTTGGATTTTCTGGTTATTATCGGAGGTTTATAAAGGATTTTTCGTGTATAGTAGCATCGATGACCAAGCTAACAAGAAAGGATGCGAAGTTTGTGTGGACCAATAAGTGTGAGGAAGCGTTCTAGAGTTTGAAACACTTATTGGCCCATGCACCAGTTTGATTGATTTGGAAGGGAATCAGGATTTTGTGGTTTATATAGATGCGTCTGGAATGGGATTAGGAACTGTGTTGATGCAGAGCGGTAAAGTGATTGCCTATTCTTCTTGACAGCTTAGACCACATGAGGTCAGATATCCAATGCATGATTTGGAAATAGCTACAGTTATATTTTCATTGAAGGTGTGGAGACGTTACCTTTTGGAAAAGGGTTTGAGTTATATACAAACCATAAGTCGCTGAAGTATTTGTTGTCTCAGTTGGAGCTGAACATGAGATAGCAGAGATGGTTAGAGTTTATTGCCGCGTATGATTTTGGGATTGAGTACACACTAAGAAAAAAATAAGGTGGCAGATGCCTTTTGCAGGAAACATCAGAATACAATGTTGGCGATGATTGCTGAGTAGAAAGATTTAGAAGCATTGGAAGATTGCATAGTGCATTGAAGATCCGAGGCTGGGTCTAGTAGAGAGACTGTTATATTATCTTGTTTGGATGTTCGACCAGTGTGATGATCGAAAGGATTACTTATAAACCGGAGAAGGATCCAGTGTTAGCTGAATGGATTAAGAAGTTAAGAGATGAAACCGAGGGAGATGACTTGAAAGATTTTAGTCATGACCAGAATGGGGGGTTGAGAAAGAAAGGGAGATTGTCTGTTCCGAGTGTAGGACACATAAGGAAAGAAGTCTTGAAGGAATTTTAAAAGTTCGCTATTCATCCAGAAGGAACTAAGATGTATCAGGATATGAAGAGAAGTTTCCTCTGGGAAGGTATGACGCGAGATGTGGGCTTATGGGTGAAGCAGTTTTTGAACTGCCAAGTAGATTGCTTCAGCCATTGGATATTCCGGTATAGAAGTAGGATTCTATTTCTATGGATTTTATTGACGGGTTTCCATGGTCAAACAGAGGAAATAAAAGTATATGGGTCATAGTGCACAGATTAAGCAAGAGTGCTCATTTCATTCCAGTTAAGTCAACAAGAACGACACCTTTTTTAGCGAAGTTGTTTACGAAATTTGTAGTTAGACTGCACGAAATTCCTAGTAGTATTGTTAGTGTAGAGATTCCTTGTTCACTAGTGAGTTATGGAATGTCTACATGAGGTTTTGGGAACCAAGCTCAAGATAAGTACTGCTTAACATTGGAAAAGTCAACTAGAATGAAGGAGGCTCGGTCTAGGCAGAAGAGTTTGCAAATAAAAGACGGAAAGATTTAGAGTTCTCGATAGGAGATCGGGTTGGTAAAGATGTTACCAATGAAGGGTGTAATCAGATTTGGAAGATCAGGAAAGTTGGCACCGAGATTCGTTGGACCTTTTCGTATTATTGAAAGGATAGGTAAACTCACATATAGGGTTGAGTTACCGAGCAATTTGGCAGGAGTCCACGATGTTTTTTCATGTTTCTCATCTTAGGAAGTGTGTTCGAGACCCGAAGACTAATATAGCACCAACAGTGTTAGAGGATTTAGTAGTAAAATAGGACTTGACATAGTTAGAAAGCCAGTTGGTACAGTTGCGAGAGATGAGAAGAGGCTCAAGACCAGGACAGCCAGACTAGTGAAAGTCCAGTGGAGTAACGATGAGAAAGACTGTACTTGGAAGATAGAGAGCAGAATTAGAGACACTTATCCTAACTTGTTTGATGGTATGTTTACCTCTTTGATTGATTGTTATGTACCTTATCGTAATTTTGAGGATGAAATTCTTTAAGGAGGGGAGTCTGTAACACCCCATATTCTTAGTAACATCATTTAGGATATTTTATTAGCTAAATAAAATAAAATAATGTGTTGATTAAGGGATTGAGATTTGATTTTAATTAAGAGGTAGTCATACCATTTAAATAATGAGTTAAAAGAAGAGTTTAAAATGAAGTAGAGGAGGGGTAAAATAGAAAAGAGACCATTCCTAAACCCATAAAACTTGGTCGTGTATCTCTATAAACATTCATTTTCATTTTTCAAAATTTTAAAAGTTTAAGGCTGACCAGCATAAAGAAGAAAAAGAGAAAGAAAGACAAAGGGGAAGTTTAATCAATATCAAATTCATTCAAATCTCACGTCCTTAATCTCTAAAGCTAAGGTGAATAATGTTTACATCTCATATTTGCTATGTTTTCGTTTTTAAGATGAAATCCGAACCTATTTGAAATGTTTTGCCATGTTTTTGAACGATGGAATGATTATATATACTTTTTGATGATTTATTCATGTTCATATTGATTTTATGATATGTTTTACGGTGAAAACCTATTAAATGACATCTAAATGCCATATGAATTTTTATTTAGACCAGAAATAATATTTTAGAGATGGGTGTCAACTTTCAAAATTTTCTAAATTTATGTGGAAATTATATGAGTTTTTTAGTAAAGAAAATGTTGTTTCGGTTTATAAATTATTTACGGTAAAATAATTATTGGGTTGGGTCTGAAATTTATATATGTTAGAAAACATATAAAAAGTGTTTTCAGGAGTTTTTATAGAATTTTCCTAAATGTTTTGATGCATACATAAAATTATTTATGGTATGTGACATAAATGTTTTATATATTTATAAAAGGAGAAGTGACTTTTTGTAAATAAATTCAAGTTGTTAATGCTGGAAAGTCGACAATACTTTTAAAAAAGAGAAACTTGCAACCAATCACAATTTGACAAACAAGTTAGGTTAGGTAAAAAGAAATAGTTTAGAAGGACAAATAAACATGTTTTACACTGTTTCGATGCTTTTAGCACCAGGTTCTGCCTCCTTACCTTTGCCTCCGACACTGTCAAAACCAATGCACACGGTATCAGGGAACTGGTGTGTAGTAAATTGCATGTAGGCGGAAGGTATAGATTCGAAACCATGGGTTCCAAAGGGGTTGAGGCAATACTTTACTTTTAAATGAAAATGCACTTGCTTACTTTCGACTAAGTAGCTTTTGACTTGGTTAGCTTATGACTAGGTCAGTTGGTTTAGAAGAAATGGTTTCGATTGGTTTGTGCCTTTATTTTTAAATAACTGCTTTCGACTAAGTTTAAATCTTTAGTTGCCGCCCTTTACCTTTCGACCTAGAGGGTTTCGAAGGGGTTATTTTGTTTTCTAAAAATTGGCCACTTCTCCAATGATTTCGAAGGGATGGTTTAAACACCATCACTTCTTTACTTAGGAAAACTTTCGAAAGATAGTCTTTCAACTTAAATGGTTTTATTGACTCTTTTTCTCTGATTGAAGTATAAACCAAAAGGTTTCGAAAGAGTCAGTTTGGAATGGTTTCGAAAGGTGTTTTTCCACTTGTTTTCAATTGAACCAAAGTGCTTTGGAAAACGTTTATGTTTATCAAGGTTTGATGCTTTTGAAAAATTTTAAAGGATGGTTTCGAATGGGTGGTTCATCAATGGTTTCGAAGGATCCGAAAGGGAAATTTTTTGGTTGTTGCGAAAGGATTAAAAGGAAAGGCTTTCCTAATGTTTCGATAGGCAATGTTTAAAGATTTTAAAAAGAGATGTCTAAGGTTTCTAAAGCTTTCGAAAGGAAGGGTTTTTAGTAGTTTCAAAAGTGTTTTGAGAAAGGTTTCGAAAAGGAAGGTTTTGGCCTTTTGGCTTGGATTAAATAAAGGGCTTTACTTGGTTTAGAAAGAGGAACTTTCAATGGTTTCCCTTTCAATGGATTCGAAAGGGGTACTTTCAAAGATTTAAATGTTTTCATCAACTAAAATTAAAGTAAAGTGTGTGTATATATAACGTGGCAAGGTGATTTTGAGTAAACCTTAAATATATATATTCCTTGTTTGAGTTTGATTTAATGGTTTTACATCATTTTGAAAAGGTTTTCAAGGAAAATTATGGAAAGGTATCCCTAAGTAAAATGACTGAAATATTAGAATAATAGATAGGACTGGTATAGGGTCGCGCCCTATACATTAGCTATTAGCCCCAGCTAATTTTGTCCAAAATTCTAGTGTGTAGGGCTTTGTCACAGGTAAGACTAAAATTATGATTGCACACAGAAAGGAATATGTGTTTGTATACAGATATGTTATTAGTGAGCCCGCATAACCATTAGGATAAGGTGACTGTGGAAGATGATAAGTTAAGAACAGACCGGTCCAAAAGAGAAGTATTTAACATATTGTTAAGGACAGACCATCCAAAAGATGAGTGTCTAACAGGTGTTAGATATATTTTGATATATTGTCTTGTAGGCCCGAGTCAGCCAAAGGTTAATAGTTAGCCAAATGAAACTAAAGTGGTTGAACAGATAGTTCATTTATTACCTGATATGCATGTTTACATAATGATGCTTTACAGATTTTAACCAGTTTTGGTTGCGGGAAAAGATTTGCAAAAGATATGCTTTAGGTGGATGTTAGTGAGGGGAAAACCATTCTACTAAGCGTCGTGGTCTCACTTAATATAAGATATCCGAGATGTAACAGTATTATTCACACCAGGATTTATGTCGGACTCGAAGTTTTTTCGTTTCCCCTTAATCTCGCGGATGCTCAAAATTAATTTGAGTAGGCTGAGGGTTAAGGTTTACAGGTTTTAGTTTTGACGAACAAAACTTCCGAAGACGAGCAGTTGGCTGACGGATAGCTAATTAGGAGTTATAGTTTATTTTGCTTTGATTCCGCTGTGTATATTAAGTCAGATATGACTATATTGACTCTGATTAACCAAGAGGACATCGTCAAATGTCGCTCTTGGCATATTTTGTAATTGATATATTTGATCACAATCTGGGAAACGTTAAGGGGTTATTTAACTTGGATATGAATTATTGTTTTGAAATGTAATCAGTAAAATGTTTTTTTTTTGAAATCTGTGATTTTGTTCATATTCAAGTGCTTCTGATATTATGGATACCATTAGCATTACCGTATTTTATCACCAGAAGTTAACATTACAGGTGACTACTCAATTGTAGCGCTTAACTTTTGGCCTCCAGATTCTGATTGTTACAAAGTTGATTGCAAAAATATAAATAAAACATAAAAGGAACATGGTAGATTTGAAAATTGAAATCGGTTGATAATTTTATGCTCTGGATATGGGAAGCCACTTGGCTTTTGTTTCTTTTGTTCGTTTGAAACCCATAGTGGCAATTTATAGTTTTTTCGATCGAGCCGCGTAAAGGTGCTGCTAAAATTTTTCATAAAATAAAGGACTTTAATAAGTTTAATAACTCATTCTAATTAATAGTTTTAAACTTAAGTATTTGGAGACATTTTCTTCTTTGGGAATTTCGAGGACGAAATTCTTTTAAGGGGAAGGATATGACATCCCAACTTTTATGATTTTAATTTTAAATACCTAATTAATTTTAAATATTTAATAAGTGTATTTTTAGGGTTAATAACTTATATTCAAATTGGGAGATTTCATTTAAAATATTTGAATTGCAAAATTAATAGTAATTTATTGAATTTATTAACATTATTTTATTCTCTTTTGTTAATAAATAATAATGAGAAAATTTATTTGTTAATAAAATGACTTGATGTTAAATAACATATTTTTAATTTATTTAATTGATTTATTTTATCAATAAGCTGTAAAATCAATTTCCACAGACATACCTTTTAGGACTCGGGATTATTTCCTCGAATGGTCCGAGTGAGCTAGATTGAGTATATATATCGGTATATTTCGATTATTTTGTTTCGGGTTAGAAGGTTGGGTTCAGTTCATTAAATCTAGCGACTCAGAAAGTTAACTTTTGTATACTTTGAAATTAGGTCCCGATAATAGTTCCATTGAGTTTGGAATAGGAGTATTTAGCTAGGGATGCTAGTGTGCACACCTCGATTGGAGTTCGTATGTTTAAGGGCATGAATAGTGCTAGATATTTTCCTATACATGGACCCTTATCCATCATTTTTGCTCAAACCTTATATTCTTAACTTAACCGCTAAATTAATAAGCCTTATCCAATGGCCCATGTCGATCGTGACCTCCAGAGGCATTTTCAATCCTCAAACCCAACCACTAACTTGAGTGTCTTGGTTAGATGTAGTGATTTGATGGTTGGATCGAGATATTTTGAAGTGTGGCAGCGGCAAAGTGAGTTCGACGTCGGTGTGTTTTCGGCACTTGACGATGAGTTTTAGGCTATGGTGGATGGAGTCTCTGGTTGCGTTGGGTAGAGGACGGCGGGGGCTACCATAGACGTAGTGGCAATCGGAGTTAGCCTCATGCAATTGTGGTAGGTGGAGCAATGGAGCGACTATGTTTTGAACGATAGCGGCCTGAGTTTACAAAATGGAGATGATTAGGTGGATTAGAAATTAATTATGTAATTAATAAATTTAATTTAATTAATTCAATTACTTATAAAATTAGTGTCTATCTCAGAAAAGGTTGGATCTGGACGCATTCAGTCACGTTGGACTCGTAAGAATGTCTTCTTCGTATTGGAATTGGATTGGTTGAATTTAGAGCAAGATGCATTTTACACCAAACTAGAATGAGAAAGCATCCACTGGAATTTTGGTAAGTTTACTCCCCTTCAAATAAAATATATAATATTCGTGATGCTATAAATTATTGTTGAATGATTGGATGTTAGTTTAGATTATTGTTTGATTGATTGTTTGGTTGGATTCCCGTTTCAAAAAACGGATAACATATTAACTAAATTGCAGGGAACCCTTGTGATTATATATTTTCCATAACCACTATTGTGCAGGGGACATTTGTTGAGAGACTCTACCGGGATTTCTCATCGATATAAATTTTATTTACATCCTTATGTTACTTATATTGATGTTTAGTTGAAATTAATCATGATATTCTATTTAAATGCTTTAAGTGTCGTTATAGCGATTTTCGGTATACCGACATTTATTGAATATCATCTCCCTAAAACCTTTGTATGTATTACCATGAGCATGTATTTTCACAAAATAGATAAATTCATTAATCATTTTGATTAATGATATTTAAATTAATTAATTATTTAAATTAATGATATTTAAAATTTGTCAAATCATTTTAACTATTGATCATTGAATCTAATTAATCATTTTAATTAATGATATTTGAATTTAATTAATAATTTTTAGTAATAATGCTTTAAGTTAATAAGTCATTTTCACTAAAGATTTTTAAATTTAACTAATCATTTCAATTAATGATATTTGAAATTAAAAAATCATTTCTATTGATGTTATAATAAATTAATCATTTTAATTAATGATATTTGAAATTTAGTTAATCATTTCAATTAATGATGTTTGAATTTAATTAATCCATCTACTTAATGATATTAGGATTTAATTTATAATTTCAATTAAATGGTGTTCGAACTTAATTAATCGTTTTAACTAATGATATTTGAAGTTCATTAACTGATTTTACTAAAGGTGTTTTAAAGTAAATTAACTTATTTCATTAAGGTGTTTCAAAGTGAATTAATTGATATAGGATTTCAAAGTTAATTAACTAATTTAATAAAGGTTTAAAGTTAATTTGCTGATTAAATAAAAGTGGTTAAAAATTATTAACTAATTTAGCATTTCAAAGTTAATGGACTAATTTAACCAAGGTATTCTAAAAAATTGATTGGTTTATTAAAAGCGATTATAAATGTGGTTAGTTATCTTTCAGGATAACTAATGTTATTTAAAAAAATTATGAAAGTATTTTAAATTTTGATTTATTTTCTTTTAGGAAAATTAATATGGTTTTGAAGTTATAAAGGTATTTAAATTGATTTATTATCCTCTAGGGTAATAAATGTCATTTTAAATTTATAAATGACAGTTTATAAATGAGAAGATCTTTTAAAAGGAATTATTTCAAAATGAGATGAAGTGTAAATTGTTTCGGGTTTATAGTAAACAATGTTTTAATGATAAGTGTTTTGACCCTTGTTTTTAATACACTTAGAAATAAAATTTGCCCAATTAAAAGAACATTTGAAAGTGTATTTCAAATAAGGTTTTTACCAATATTGTAATGTTAAAATCAAGCACAACTGTGGATCAAATGTTTAAAAAGTTTGATTCATTTATTAGTGGTAAGTGTGTAAAAACCTACCTTTTCGAACCCTAGAAGTCGGCACTAATACATCCATAATATTCACGTGCCGAACAACTAAGTGCCAAAAAGACGTATTGTTAGGGGAAAGAAAGGTGATAGAAGATAAGAAGAAACTAAATAATCACAGAATCTCACAACGCAATGGAAAAAATATATTAATCAATATAATACTTTACAAAGTCATTTCAAAATGATACATTGGAGTCATACTAATAAAATTCTACCCTTTGACAGTTATAACAGCCTGTCCCTACCTAATTGATACAAGATACGTATATTACAGCGGGAATAAGACAATAACTAGCCATCGATGAAGCCTCATGCTCCAAGCTCCACCAAAATGCTTCTGTGGAAAAACCCGGACTACTTGGCTGCCCATAAAAATTTGAGCACCCAAGAGTTTTTGGAAAAGAAAAGAAAACTCCGGGTCAGACATGGGTCCGGTGTGAGTAAATTCAAATAACTGAATTATTATGTTTAAAACCCTTTTATAATCAAAAGTATCTCGTAAGACTACGCCGCACATGAATACAGACGGGTTTTTATCTATGATAGCGAAAACACTTTTTATATGAAAATCCATTGATATTTAATAATATCTAAGCCTTCAAAGTAATTATACGAAAATAGCTGAAATTGTTACCATTATTAAATTCCAACATATTAGGTTCTACAATCAAAACCCTAAGGCACATATTAAAGAATGGATTTCCAATAATGGAAAGGTGAGGGACTACCTTCCGATGATACACCCCTAGAAAATGTTCCCGGAGCCAAAAACCTCTTGACCTCACCAACACAGAACTGGCCTGCCTCTTTAACATGACAAGCCAGATTATCACACCCCTTTTGACATCAAGGCCTTATACTCCCACGATGTTTGCGTGCAAACCAATTCTAATAAGGAATGATCTAGAATAGGATGATGGCTCTAGCTAACCACGTGGCTCCATTGCATGCCCTGTTTTTGCCATTTCCCTATTTGTGAGGCTTGTGAGGTCACCATACCTTTTCTTCAACAAACCCACTAGGAATGCAAATGGTGCACTTCACGCATCAATGCAGTGCTAGCATTCATCCGTACAAGTTCGTTCTGGGACTAAACGAAACCAAAGGCACTACTTCTATTACATCCTTTTCGGGGAACCCTTTCCAGGATTAATAGAAAATATCCCTTACACTTAAAAGCTCTATCCTAGATTCCATATTCTTCAAGATGTCTTCAAGTCAAAACGCTTGAGTTGGATCGAAGTGGTTTTCGCATAAAATATCTGATCCTGGTCTTTTTGAAACAACTTCCGATAGTTTCCGGTAAACTCAACCACGGTTCTTTAGAAAATAAATAGAAAAAGATAAGAGCCGAGATCACCTCCTAACTGTTAGTGGATGAATTTCCTTATCATTTATCCTAGAAGAATAAAACGAATTTATACATACAGTATAGCACCATCGACGGTAACTGTACCATATAATTTTTATGTTTCTCCTTGATACTTCCAAAGTTAAGTTTTGGTCCAGGTTTGAGTTGTTATTTAACTATCAAATAAAAAAACATTCAAACATAGATTTAATTCCATATGAGATGTACCAAGCCTTTATTAATTAATCTTTCATTAATTAAAACACTTTGCAAAACTTGATCAACGGATCATTTAAAAACACTATTCCTAAAACCCTTTTGCATTCCTTTTATACTTGGACAACATTTTTACTTATCTAAAAAATATAAGTATTTACTAAAGTCATTTAGAAAATTTCCTCTTCTCAAATTTCATATTAAATGGACAAGAAATTCCCTTTTCAATACATTACTTGTTATAAAACCCATTCACTTCATAAAACTCATTCACTTGTCCTTTATAAAATTATTTTTATAAGTTCACTTCTTATTTCAAACATCCTTATAAATCTTCAAACTAGATTTAAACTTCTTTTTAAAATCTCTAAAATGATTTATGAAATCTCTTTCCATTTATAAAACTCTTTATAAAATTTCCTTTATAAAATATCTATGACATTACAAAATATCATTTACAAAATTCCATTGTAAAATCACTTTAAATAAACCCATTTATTTAGTAAAACCCTTTTTATAAACAAGTTATTATTTATGAATACTTATATAAAATAATTATATAACTTGAAAATCATTTATAAACTTTAAAACCCTAAATTGATTAAAGAATTGATGTTAATTCAAAATCATACTTTATCAATTTGAAAGGAGGCTTAGTAAACCTAATGGTACTAATTAGGTTACCATTTAATTTCAATTTCAAGTCATTCAACAATTTATTTACATAAGTACACGTATATGTAAATACACTTTATATCCAAATCAGAAATAACAGGTCAATACAAACTAACTGGCATATACATGTCCAAATTACATAATAGCACGATGGTGATTTGTTTATTTTGCTAACCTATATGTCCATATAATCAAACAACCAATCTATAGTACAACGGGGATTTATTCTACGAATATATGTCCACAACAATCAAACAAATTACATTATAGCAGAACGGGGATTTATTCTGCTATTAGATGTCCTCATAAACACAATCACTAACATTATAGTTCATTCACAGTTGTTTCTTGTTCTACTTAATGGTACTAACATTTGAATTCCTTGTGTTCAAACCATCTTTGAAAAAGAAGTACCTTAAAAGCAATTTGATTCTTGGAAAATAAAGGATTTAACCTTAAAACTTCTTTTCAAATTAATTATTTACAAGTTGAACCCTTATTTAAATTATGATTAATCTTAATTAAATCTTAACTTAATTTAATTATAAATTGAGAAATAATTAAACCTTTGATAAACAATTAAAAAATAATTAATAAGTAATTAAACCCTAATTAATCCTTCATTAATTATTAAATAATAATTTAAACCTTCATTAATAATTAATATTAATTAATCTCATTCAATTAACTAAATAACTTTAGTTAAAACTTAAATAATAAATTAAACATTAACTAATTTTAGTTAAGTCTTAATTAATATTAATAATTATCCTTAATTATTTAAAAATTAATTAAATAATTAAACTCTAATTAAATAACAATTAAAATAACTAAACTTGATTGAATAAAAATAATTATCTTTTATCTTAATTAATGATTAAGTAATATTTCTTAATTAGTTAATAACTAACTTACTTAATGAGTACTAATTAACTACTAATTACTTAACTTAATTATTCTTAATTAATTAATTACTTATCCAAAACATACTCAATTAAGTAATAATTAACTTTATGTTTACTGATTAAGTTTGAAAATAATTTTTCAAAACATTTAAAAGAACACCTTAAAACTTGAAAAATCGTTAAATTTTTCGAACTGCATCCATAGCGACTATCACTACGGATGTAGTAACTTAGAAGATGTTTTCCTTTTTCCAAGTTACTCCAAAACTTTAACTTTTCACTTATGCTTACGTTTAAAACATGATTAAGAATGTTTAAAAAAAAACTTTACTAAAGTTAGAAACTAAAATATGTAACAAAAAGTTTACTAAATCAAACAAGTAAATGGTTTGTTTTTCAAAAGTGGATCCTAAGTCCTTTCCAACATTTCGATTTCTAATTTCCAAACCATTTTACCACAATCCAAGCATATACATACATACCAAATCAGATTATCCCAATACCACAATAAAGATCACAACTTAATATCCAATACATCACTTTAACAACCAAATCCAACTCTAATGCTAAACCACAAATTGGCATGCACATAAACATACAAACCATACCATAGTCCAATGAATAAACACATGCATATAACCAAATAGCCAACATATATTTAAAAGTAAAATCTTTCCAAAAAGCTAGAAGTTTACTCACCAAAAATCATTGAAAACTTGAAATGCTTTAGAATTTAGAAAGCTTGGAAAACCACAAAAATCACTCAAAATAGGTCATTTTCTACTCGATTTTTGGACATGTAACTCTCAGATTTGGGAAATGAGGTCAGAAGTTTTAGGAAATTCTTTCCTATAAAATTTAAAGGAATTACTCAATTTGGATTGGTTTTGAGGGAGACATGGTCAAAATAAGGAGTGCTATTTTCAGGTTTGAAAATATAGTTCCAAAAATGAGTCAAAAAGAAATGCAATTTTGTCCCAAAAATATTTAAAATTTGAAAAAGTAAATCAAATTAAATTTATGGCCACTAGAATTCTATATGGTTTGAAAAAAATCATGATTTGGTGTCTTATGGAGGAATATATGGCCAAATGAAGTACGAGGAAAAATGGATAAGAGAGAGTTTTAAAACAAGGTTTGAAAACATTTAAAAATAATAATTTTTTGAATTTAAATTTTATAATTTTAAAATAGGAAGCCATTATAACATCCCTAATTTCAGATAACATTAATTAGGAAATTTAATTGGATAAATTAAATAGAATAATGATGATAAGGAGATTGAGATTTGATTAAACCATAAATAGGGCCATGCTTATTAATAAAGTAAATGGGCTTTAATTGGTTTATTAACTAATTAAGGTAAACATGGGCATATTAGTAAAATAGTCGCTCTATCATACACGGCTATACACATCTCACCCTTATCCATTCGCGTTCCATTTTTCATTTTTCACAAATGCAAATCTAAAACCTAAGAGCCGGTCATTACCAAGGAAGAAATGAGGAAAATTTATCTAAAGGTAGGAAGAATTAATCAACAACAAATCTCAAATTCTTTATCATATCTAAGGTGAATAATAATTTCATACCAACTTTATTTTATGATTATATGTTTTCTGATTTATGATTAAATTCGTTTTTTTGATGATATGGATGATGATATGCTTGATCTACATTATGTTTGATTTATTTTAATTCATTTACATATGATTTTGCATGATTTTGATGCAAAACTGAGAGTATATCATTTTAGAATGCCATGGAAAAATTTTATGTTAAGTAAAACATGATTTTGTAGATGTGTTCAGATTTTTAGAATTTTCTGAGCTATGGAAAATTTATTACAAATTTCTAAAGGAAAATATAATATAATTGGGTTTAAAATTTATTTCAAGTATTTCAGGAAGAAACTGGATCTGAAATTCTAATATGTTTGATTTCATGGTAAAGTTTAATTTCTGTGATTTTCGGGGATTTTTCCCAATTGATTTACTAGGGAAAATAAATTATTTCAAGAGAAGGACTTACTTGCAAATTCTTATTTTGTTAATATGAGGAATTAAACTTTATAATTTCTTGATTTTAACATGAGTATATGCGGTAGTTATATTTGTAAAGTATTTGAAAAGTTTTATGGCAACCAATCAAAGATTTACAAATAGGAAAGTGATTATAAAGCAATTACTAAAAGTAGCTAAATTGCTGCCTTTAATTCAGAAAGGTAGGTTCCGAACAACAATACCTTTCGGCTCCATTGACTCTGCTCCATTACAGTCGAAACCATCCCAATCGAAACCCGTAAAGTCAAAACCAATACATAAGATATCACTTAGATAGTACGTAATGAATTGGAAGAAAGGCAGAAGCCTTGATGTCGAAAGGAATGCTTCCGAAGGATTCGAAACCTTGTTTAGTTTTCAAAAGTTAAGTATTTGCTTTTTTTACTTAAAGCTTTCGACATGGTCGAAATATAAGCTTTCGAAAGAGTTTTTATAAATAGCTTTCGAAGAAGGTTGTTATACTATGTAAAGGTGTTAGCTTTCGAAAAGATTGGTTCCGACCAAGTCGAAACCCAGCAGGTAGTTACCCCTTTCGAATGTATTGAAATAATCTATGATGTCGAAGGGTTACTTTTGTTTTAACTTAAACTGGTCCTTTTTCCTAAATGCTTTCGAAGGGGGCTAGGGGTGTATCGACCTAGAATTTTAGTCATTTAAAATTGAAACATTCAATTGATTTTAAATATTGAAAAGTTAATTAAATAATTAGATTTGATTAAATAAGTGAATCTAAAATCTAATGTGAATGAAAATGATTTCAAATATTGATATAAATTCCATTTGAATTAGAATAACGATAGTAAACTTTTAAATATGAATTAAAAGTGATTAATCAGAAATTGGAAATTAGCGATATTAGTTAGACGAGTAAAATTAGCCATTCTAGGCATTGTCTTAGAATTGGACGAACCCAGTTTCATTAGATCCATAATAGCAAATTATATTAGGATTTCAATTTCATGGCGGTCCGACTTACCTTTGATCCTGGAAGTAGTAAACGCATAAGAATTAATTTAAGTAATTTAAATTAATATAATTCAATTTCGGAAAGCTATCTTCTAAATACTTTCGAATTGGCTTTCGATAGATATACGTTTGCATTCGAAATAGGGGTATAACCTATGGAACGATTGGTGGCATGCTTCGTTTGGAGTTCAGAATTTCAAGGTCCAGATAACGAGATATTTTATTTAAATAATAATATATATACAAATATGTCACATTGCCATACCCACTCCATACTACGCACTATTCACTGCCATACTTCCCACTATTCACTCCATAATCTTGTCACATTATCACCATACCTCCATCTTCCTATGTTAGTGCAAAGAAAGCAAGGCAAAATGTTTCACAGGTTTAAATACAAAAAAAATACAAAAAATAAAACCCTACGAACTAAACTGGTCGGCCCTAGCATGGATGGCCGAAATGCTCTAGCATTCTCCACCGATTATCTCCGCATCCAAGCAGCGTCGGGCCAAACGTTGAACTAGGAAGTGGTAGAGGGAGGTGAAATCTTGAATGTGTACGGTGGGATCGTCGTCATTTTCTTCGTGGTGACGTGGATAGCCATGAATGCTGTGGGTTTAGGCTTAGATACCGAAGTAGAGGCAGCGGTAGGATGTTGCAGCCTTTGGTCGTGGATGCCTTCGGTAATGAAGTCTTGGAGGTTTGAAATGAGTTTATACTTAGTAATAAGTATAATTATAGAAATTGACCTAGGTAATCACTATTCAATAGCGAATAATGAAATTGGATTTTGAATTAAGAGTTTAAAAGAAGTTTTTCGACAGAAATCTTTTGTTAATGTTTTCATAATGGTTAATTATAATTTTTAAATTTTAATTAGGAATTTTCTAAGGGATTAGAAAAATGTCCAAATTCTAGAGTCGAATGAATTGTTCAACGAAAAACAATATTTGAAAATAAAATCGGAAGTGACATTAGTCTTCGAAGTATGGAAACGACTATTATTTAAAGGAAAAAATAGTGTGATCGAACCAAGGTCTAGGTGGATATATTTTCCTAACTTGGAAAACCTCACTGTTTGCAGATAAATAACTGAGTTTGAAATCGAAGAATTAAGTTACGAATGAGGTATAATCTCTGAATAATAAGTAAACTAAATAATGGAAAGGGGTATGCGGTAATACTTAAGCATGCATCTTGTCTCGCCTATGAGATCTGAGAAAGCAGATAAGGTAGTTAACAAGAAAGGGAAATCCATCTAATCTTGTTTATTTCTTAGAGGAGAGGTGGAATGGATCGAAAGGTGGATCTGGATGCTTGTTAGATTATGTAAAAAATTTAACAAGAAAGGTAAAAAGGATTTGGTAAAAAGGAATCGAAACTTGATTGTTGTGAGGTTAAGTCGGTAATCTTCTAGGTGTCGATCTGATTTTGGTTTAGGCCTTCGGGGTTTGCACTTGGGGAATAATTTTCTCAATGTTTTTCAATCGAGAACTAATTCTAATGGGGAAGTTGAGATTAAGAAATTAAATAAATGAGGCTTAATGATTCTATGTATACATATACACATTTTATTTCGATGGTTTGTATCGAAGGAACCGGAGTCGGATATGGGTACTCCAGATTGGAAGACCACTTAGAGTCAATTAAATGGCGTTCCAAAAATAGATATGAAACTAAAAGGTTGAATATCGGAGAATCTTCTTGGCAGGGAAAAGGCTACATGTTTAGTTGGTCCTTAAGATGAATCTTTTGGATGGCCAGTCGAAAGGATATAACTACAAAGTAGCGGTAGTTCTTTCTTTGTTTGAGAAATCTCTGTTGTATTGAAGACAAGAGATCTTTAATGATAAGTAGATTGCTTGTTGATAACCTCTGGGTAGCTCCAGAACGAGGTAAATAAATAGCAGTGATTCCTTGTTGTGCGATCTATGTTGATGTAAGGGTTGTGGCTACTGCAATTAGGGAAGCGGTAGGATAATGCCTTCGATTTATCCTGTTCCTGGATAACTTGTATGGATGAATGTTTGACAAAGCATTTCCAATGATTACGTACATTGATTTTCACAAACTTACATCTACTTGGTGGCAGAGAAGGCAACTTCTCTTAGCTTAATACCCTTCTCTGAAACGTATGAGCTCAGAGGTTGTATTTTTGTAGGAGTCAAGTAGTGATTGGCAGATCTAGGAATGTAGCATTCAGAGTGAATGAGCTGGAACGAAAAGGTAATGCGTTACCTCGAGCCTCATCAAATAGGGAGTGACTGAAATAGGGCGTTCGGCAAGATGAGTCATGGTTTAGCACCCATAAGAATGCCTGCATTTTCCTTTCTAGATAGAACTGATCTCTCACTATATTCCGGGTCTGAAGATTATAGTTGCGCGTGCTTTGAAGGTTGGAAACGACTGGGGGAAATGGCGTACTCGGTCTATCAGTTGGGTAGACATCTTGCTTAGGCATTGGGTGGGGAACCCCCACGCCGGTGCATCTTTCTAAAGGTGTACTGTATGGAAGGTAGTCCCTTACCTTGGTTTCTAGTAACTAAGTGCCTTGTACGATTTTGATTGTAGACCAAATGCTGGAATGAATGTAACAATTTTAGCTACGGTTCATAAGTTTACTTGAAAAGCACTTTCAAGACAATGGCATTAAAAATAATATCCCTTATTTTAGCATAATATTTTTTTGGTTATCGTAAGCGAAAAACACGTTCAGTATTTTTATCTTGCATGGTCTTATGAGATGCCTTTTGTTTTCAAAATATGGATTTTTGGTTTGGCATCCAATTGTGACACTGTCACATTTGGGATTGTGTTCTTAAGTTGTTTTTTCCAAGATTGATCCGGTGTTTTTAACACTCGGGTCAATACTGAGTGATTTCAGGATTAGCTATGCAAGCCAGGAAATGGAGGCTGGATTTTAGAATTTCTTGGATAGATATTATATGGGATCGTGTTTGATTTGGCGTATTGCAACATGATAGGAGGTTCGAGCTTTCTAGAAGAGTGTTGGACATCTGCATCTACGTATGGTCGTACTTTATTATTTCGTTGTGCTATGTTTGTTGTTGCTATCTATTTTAGCAATTGTAAGGATAGAGTTTATAACTATCCAGGCTGATAATAGGTTAGACTCTGATTGATATGTTTTAAATGTTTAAGCTGATAATTTAATATTATATTTTCTCCACGTGTTGTGAGATTCTGTTCTATTCCGCTGCATTGTTCTGTGTTTGCTCTGTTTTGTTCTTCTTTCTTTTATTTTACCAATGACATTCGATCTTTCGTGCCTTGGAAACTCGTGTTGAGGAGTATCAGTGTGGGTTTTCGAGGTGCGGAAATTCGGGTCGTTACAACGTGGTTTTAGAGCATTGGTTAAGTGACAACCGAGGCTTGATTGGGTGAATATCTCATCGGATATAGGATTAGCAATATCATAGGATGATTAACTCGTTAGTGATAGGGATAATAATACCCTAGGACGAGTACTAGTGTATACATGTATATAGGAGCACGTATTTTTTATTTTGATATATATATATATATATATATATATATATAATGATTTTCATGGTAAATGGTATAATTTTACCTTAGGATCATATTTTGAATATAAAAGAATATCTTTCAAATAGGATATAGATAGTAGTCTGTGGCTAAGGATGATAGCATTATCATTTGTTGATTGATGATTGCTTAAGTAGAAAATAGCTAATTAAAAGTTAGATATTCAATCTGAATCTGAACACCTTGTGATTAGAGTCTTACAATTTAACAATAAGTTGTTTAGTAAATAATACTAAGTTGGTTAGAAATACCAGTAGAACCGAATAGGGTTGATAATCATGAAACTACCTTAATTCAATAAATGAATGAATGAATAAGTATAAGGCACCGTATTTTCGACCAGAGTTACGGGTAAGTAAGTTACTTTGGTATGCATAGCTTTTGTTATTATTATCGATTGATTGTTTGTTTGGATTTTGCTCGACCAATTTATGAGCAATTAATTTCTTTTAGCATGAGTTGAAAAGAAAACATTATAGGTTAATGCTATAGGATTTATTTCACGATTGGAATATAAGATATTTAGCGACAATATTAGATCACATTAATATAATGAATTATTGGACTTAAAAGCTTAAATACGATCATCGCATGAGTTTAATTTCACAATTTGACTATGGGGTATTCGTTAAATGACAAGTTAAAACAAATTTTAAATTTGGTAGATATTCAAGTAAGTGAAGTAGATAAGTTTGTATAACTTATGGACATTAGAAAATGAATTACATAAGAAGTGGAATTATATAAGCAAAATTTATAAATGTATTATAAATAAAGAAGTGGATTCAAATTAAGAATTTGAGAATTTTAAATGCCACTGATCTTAAAAGTAGTGAAAATAAATATGTGAACCTATAAATGGAAAATGTATAGGTTATGAACTAAAGTTTTACTTAAGAAGAGTTAAAGGAAATTGAAATGAATTTGAAATGAATCAAATAAAATGGAATTTAGACTTGAGTTGTAAAAATAGTTATATAACTATGGATTATCATTGTAGAATGAGAATAAACTTAAGTAAGAATTTGGGAAATTTTAAATAATAAGTTTGTCTAACTTATAGATTTGAGAAATAATAAGTTGAAACAAATTTTAGATTTGTTGAATATGAACTTAGGTAATAAAGGAGAAATAAATATGAGACTATGGTGTATAAAATGTTTATGGCTAATTTAAGTAACTATTGTATGGAATGGTCCACAAATAATATTAGTGTTGAAGGAATATACTAAGTAATAATTATATAAGATTTAGCTTAGGAAAGGTTAAAAGGGAAAATGATTTATATAAGGTTTTATAAATGGATTTATATGAAACAAAGTGTTGTTAAGCCTAGTAGAGATAATTGAACATGGACCGGTGAATATAAATGAAATTGAAAAATTATTAATTGAAGGTTAATAATCAAATGAAGTCAATTAGAAGTAAACAGAATGTAAATCAATTGAACGTAAGTAAATTAAATACAAACCAATTGAAAGTAAATGAATGGATTGTAAGTCCACTGAATGATCAACGAGATGAATGCTAATAAATTTAATGTTGTTGGTCAGTTGAATGTAAACTAATGGAATTTGAATAATTGAATGTTCGTAAAAAGAATGTGAATAAATTGATTGTAAATCAAATGAATGTTAATAAGAAATGGAAGGGTATAAATGTTGACATTTGAAAATACATATGGATATGGCTATAAACTAAATATTATTAGTTGGATGATTTCTTTTGTTTGCATATGATTATTATACTAGTATAGGTTATATATTGATACTACTTTCTGTATATATGTTCTCATGGGTTGTTGAGTGTTTAGTAGGTGCGGATAACGTATGCTTCACATTTGAAAATCACTTTCGCGCTATGTTGATTATATACGCTCACTAATATATAAAAGGTACATATCTCAGATTACATATCGTACTTTTATACTTTTTCCCTATGGGATGCCTCACCACTAAGATGAGATGTACATTTGTGATAATATATATTGTGATATTTTCTGGATTGAAATGCGCAAAGGAGACGTTGGCGAAATTTTTCATAAATTTAAGGCGTTAATTTTTTTTTTTGAGAAATTTTGAAAATAAATTTGGATAACTGAAATTTTGATTTTGAGTAATAACTTGAAAGGACAATATGTTATTGTTGGAATGCCATTAGTTAATAACTAGGAATAAATATGAAGACTTAGGTAGAATTTTTGTAGAAAGTTATAATTGAGTAATTGAAAAAGTTAAACACTTAAAAGAATGGAGTAATCTATTTTAGCTAAAGGGGTTGAGAAAAGCTAATAGGTTGGGGTAAGTCCTTATGGGTAATTTTGGTGATGAAATTATTTCAAGGAGGAGAGAATGTAACGATCCATAATTTTAGTCATTTAAAATTGGAATATTTAGTTGATTTTAAATATTGAAAAGTTAATTGAATAATTAGATTTGATTAAATGAGTGAATCTAGAATGTGAATGAAAATTATTTCTAATGTTGATATAAATTCTATTTGAAATTGAATAATGATAGTAAACTTTTAAATATAAAATAAAAGTGATTAATCAGAAATTGGAAATTATCGATATTAATTAGACGGGTAAAAATAGCAATTTGGGGCACTGTCTCAGAATTAGACGAAACTAGTTTCATTGGATCCGTAATAGTGATTCCAAATTTCATGGCGATCCAACTTACCATTTGATCATAGGAGCAGTAAACACGGAAGAATTAATTTAAATAATTTAAATTAATATAATTCGATTTCGAAAAGCTATCTTTTAAATACTTTAGAATTGACTTTCGATATATATATATATATATATATATATATATATATATATATCATTGCGTTCGGAATAGGGGTATAACCTATAAAACGATTGTCGGCATGCTTCATTTGGAGTTCAGGATTTCAGGGTCCATATAATGAGATATTTTATTTAAATAATACACGCACACACATACATATGTCGCATCGCTGTACCCACTCCATACTCCATGCTATTAACCGTCATTCTTCCCATTATTCACTCCATACTCCTCTCACATCATCACCATACCTCCATCTTCCTACAAAAGTGCAAAGAAAGCAAGGCAAAATGTTTCACGAGTTTAAATACAAAAAAATAAAATAAATAAAACCCTATGAACTAAACTGGCCGGCCCTAGCATGGATGGAAATGCTCCAACATCCTCCACATCCAAGCAGTGTCGGGTCAAACGTTCAACTAGGAAGTGGTAGAGGGAAGTGAGATCTTCAATTTGTATGGTGGGATCATCGTCATTTGCTTCATGGTGATGTGGATTTGGCCGTGATGTTGCGGGTTGGGCTCGAAAATCGAAGTAGAAGCGGCGACAAGATGTTGCGGCCTCTGGCCTTGGTCGAAGCTCGTGAAGGCGGAGGCAGGGGTGGTCGTCGATCAGTCTATGATGGTCGGAGATGGAGGAAAAAGTTGGTCAAAGCTTGTGAAGGTGATAGGATTTGAGCGAATGGAAATTTTAGTTAAAATTAAACGCTTGTTTAATTTAAATCCAAAATAGAACACGACTGCGATGACTGGAATCAAAGGGCGGAAATTATGGAAAATCATTTGGATAAAGCTTGGGATGGAGGGAGCTAAGATTGTAAGAATGCTTTGCCGCATTTATAGTAGATTTGCATGCTAGTAGTTGAATACAAGTTTAGTAGTTAATAAACTGATATTAATTGGTTAAATTAATGTAGATGCAAGTTAATAAGTAAATCACTTAGAAAAGATTAGTAAACTTGGTTGTGTTGGTTTGCTATTATTGGATGATGACAATGGATGTTATATGTATGATTGGATGACTTGTTTGGATATATATTACATTTATATTTGTATAATCGTGTTTATATCACGATTTTAAAATGGGATACCAAGTCAGGTTACACTGACATCAATACGTGTATAAACCGAAATGGTTAGGCCTCTTTAAAATGAAAGAGAAAACGTGATTTAAAATGGTTTTTAAATCATAGAAAGGTTGAGTATAATATTATAAAAGTAAAATATTTAGGAATAATATTTTATAAGTTAAATAAAGGCTAAGTATAATATTATAGTATTATAATATTATAAGATAAAATATTAGGGAATAATATTTTATAAGTTAATGAATGGTTTAATATAATATTATAATGATATAATATTATAAAGATATAATATTTGGGAATAATATTTTATGGGTTAATGAAAAAGGGATGAATATAATATTATAGTGACATAATATTATAGAGTTAAAATTTTGGGAATAATGTTTTATAAGTTTTATAAGTTAAATAAATGGTTATAATATTTGATAATCATTTACCTGTAATTTGAAATCGATGTGTATGATGCGTTTGAAGTTAAAACGACTTGAAACCGGAAAGGATTTTCTGTAAAGAGGATAACTTTCATATGAATCTAAGCAATTATAATTTTGATTTAAGAAACTCAAGTTATGAGCAAAAGAGTTTCAAAGAAAGTCGTTGCGGAAGCAGTTAAAAATCCAGATTTTGTAAATGGAGTTTTATAACTCCGAAAATTATGAAATAAATTCCGAAATTCATTATTAATACAATAATGAAGTATTAGAAGTTTAAAATGAGTTTATACTTAGCAATAAGTATAATTATACAAATTGACCTAGTTAATCACTATTCACTAGCGATGAATGAAAATGGATTTTGAATTAAGAGTTTAAAAGAAGTTTTTCAATCGGAATATTTTGTTAATGTTTTCACAATAGTTAATTATGATTTTTATGATTTAATTGGGAATTTTCTAAGAGCTTCGAAAAATGGTCAAATTCTAGAGTTGAATGAATTATTTAACAAATAAACAATATTTGGAAATAAATACGGAAGTGACATTAGACTGTGAGGTATGGAAACGACTGTTATTTAAAGGATAAAGAATGTGATCAAACCAAGGTCTGGGAGGATATAATTTCCTAACTTGGAAGACCTCATTTTTTGCTGATAAATAACTGAGTTTGAAATCGAAGACTTAAGTTATGAATGGCATATTATCTCTGAATGAGAAGTAAAGTAAATAATAGAAAGGGGTATGCGGTAATACCTAAGAGTACATCTTGTCCCGCCTGTGAGATCTGAGAAAGCAGATAAGGTAGTTAACAAGATGGGGAAATCCATATGACCTCGTTTATTTCTTAGACGAGAGGTGGAACGGATCGAAAGGTAGATCCGGATGCTTGTCAAAGATCATGTAAAAGTGTTGACAAGAAAGGTAAAAAGGATTTAGTAAAGAGGAATCGAAACTTGATTGTTGTGGGGTTAAGTCGGTAATCTTCTAGGTGTCGACCTAATGTTGGTTTAGCTTTAAGGGTTTGCTCTTGGGAAATTATTCTCTTAATGTTTTACAATCAAGAACTAATTCTAACTGGGTAAGTTGAGATTAAGAAATTAAATAAATAAGGCTTAATGATTCTGTGTACACATATGCACATTTTATTTTGATGGCTGATATCGAAGGAACCAGTGTCGGTTTGGGTACTCCAGATTCGAAGACCACTTCGAATAAATTAAACGGCGTTCCAGAAATGGATATGAAACCAAAAGGTTGAAGATCGAGGAATCTTCTCGGCAGGGAAAACGCTACTTGTTGAGTAGGTTCTTAGGATGAAATCTTTTGGATGGCCCACCGAAAGGATATGACTACAAAGTAGCGGTAGTTCTTTCTTTGTTTGAGAAATCTCCATTGCATTGAAGATCGGAGATCTTTCACGATAAGCGGATTGCTTGTTGATAACCTCTAGGTAGCTATCGAACGAGGTAAATTAATAGCAGCGATTCCTTGTTGTGGGATCTGCATTGACGCAAGGGCTGTGGCTACTGCAACTAGGGAAGCAGCACGATAGTGCCTTCGGTTTATCCTGTTCCTGGATAACCTGCATGGAGGAATATTTGAAAAAGCATTTCCAATGATTATGTGCATCAATTTTCACAAATGTACATCTTCTTGGTGGTGGAGAACGCAACCTCTCTTAGCTTAAGACTCTTCTCTGAGACATATGAGCTAGGAGGTTGTACTTTATAGGAGTCAATTGGTGATTGGCGGATCTGGCAATGCGGCATTCAGAGTGAATGAGTTAGAACGAAAAGGTAGTGCGTTACCTCGAGCTCATCAATGGGGAGTGACTGAAATAAGGTGTGCGACAAGATGAGTCATGGTTTAGCACCCACAAGAATGCCCACATTTTCCTTTCTGGATAGAACTGATCTGTCGTTATATTTCGGTCTGAATATTATAGTTGCGCACGCTCGGAAGGTCAGAAACGACTGGGGGAAATGGCGTATTCGGTCTATCGGTTGGGTTAACAGTCTTGCTTAAGCATTGGATGGGGAACCCCCACCCAGATGCATCTTTCTAAAGGTATACTGTGTGAAAGGTAGTCCCTTACCTTGGTTGCTAGTATGGAATCCAATATCCATTAAGAGCCTTGTATGATTTTGATCGTAGACCAAATGCTGGTATTTAATGAATGCAACAATTTCAGCTAAGATTCATAAGTTTACTTGAAAAGCACTTTCAAAACAATATCATTAAAAATAATATCCCTTAAGTTTGGCGTAATATTTTTTGTTATCATAAGCGAAAAACACGTTTCGTGTTTTATCCTGCGTGGTCTTATGAGATACATTTTGTTTTCAAAATACAGATTTTTTGTTTGGCATCCATTTGTGACATTGTCACATTTGGGATTGCGTTCTTATGCTAGTTTTTCCAAGCCAAACCTAGGTGTTTTTGACACTCGGGTAAGTACCAAGTGATTTCAGGATTAGCTATGCAAGCCGGGAAGCAGATGCTTGATTTTGGAATTTCTTGGATAGAGATTATATGGGATCATGTTTGCTTTGGCGTATTGTAACATGATAAGAGGTTCAAGCTTTCCAGGGGAGTGTTGAAGATCTACATCTACATATGGACATAGTTTATTATTCCGTTGTGCTATGTTTGTTGTTGTTTATCTACTTCAGCAATTGTAAGGTTGGAGTTTATAACTATCTAGGCTGATCATAGGTTAGACTCTGATCGATATGTTTTAAATGTTTTCTGCTGCAAAGTTTATAATTTAATATTATATTTTCTCCATGCATTGTAAGATTTTGTTCTATTCCACTGCAATATTCTGCATTGTTATGTGTTTGTTATGTTCTTCTTTCTTTTATTTCACCAATGACATTCGGTCTTTCATGTCTTGGAAATTTGCGGCTGAGGATTATCTGTGTGGGTTTTCGGGGTACGGAAAATCGGGTCGTCACAGGGGGTTTTGAAGGCAATAAAGTTGAAAGAGGGTTTCGACTCTATCCTTCTATTTTTAACTTAAAAGGTTGCTGCTCTCGATTAGATGGTTCCGACACCATCAACTTTTTCCCCAAAACAACTTTATAATTGGTTTGGAAAGAGATACTTTCGTATACAACCATTTTGAGCCAAATGATGTTTTTAAAGAGTAAACCCAATGCTTTCGAAAGGGTACTTTTATATGTTTTTTTAAAGAATGTTTGATACCATCGAAAGGTATAACAAGTTTTGAAAGAGAATATGTAGTAAGGGCTTCGAAAGTTATGTTTGATATGTTTTGAAAAGAAGTCTTTGCTTTCGACGTAAGTCATCGAGAGGCTTCGATAGAGATGTTTTAAAATTTCAAAACATAAACCCAATCTCAATTTAAAGGAATAACCATGGTATAAATAAACAAATAATTACGAAATGAAGAAATTTTCATTTATTATCAAGGTTAAAAGTTTTAACCAGGATTAATATAGAAGGTAATAGACCACAGGTGTTGGTATTAATTGTTGTTATATATACTTCATATACTTATTCACATTGTCAAAAACCGATAACTATATTTTAGGGAAGGGCAGAATAACCAGCTGGGTTAACCCAGTAGTGAATAACTTAAGAAATGTTAAAAATATTATTTCATGATATTGGCAGGGGCCTATATGTTCATAGTCAGCCCATGAAAACTATGATTTGATACTGGCAAGGGCCAATAGGTTGTAGTTAACCCATGAAAACTATATCTGGATTAAGATATTGACAGTTGCTCAATAGGTTCCTAGTTAGCCCATAAAAACTAGTACAAGAGAAAAGGTATTAGAGTTATTAATAGGTTCTAGTGATGACATAAAAACTATGAAATTGGACAGATAGTCCATAAACATTTAACAGATCAATAGTAACCATAGAAACTATAATTGAGACAGGTAGTCAGAATGAATGGGGATGGTAATCCATAATTGATTTAATTGTTTTGCATATCATCATAATGCTTTGAAATACTATATTTAACCATTATGGATGCGGGAGCATGATACATGGTTTTATAAATGTTTTAGGATACTAATGAGGGTAAAACGCGTTCCGCTAAGCGACATGGTCTTACTAGATATGTAAATGGTTTGAGAGGGTAAATTATTATTCATACCAAGCTTTATGTCCGACTCGAAGTTTTTTCCCCTAAACTCTCGGGTACTCAATTGATTTTGAGTAGATTGAGAGTTAAGGGTTTCCAAGTGTTCTATTAGATGAATAAAGCTTTCGAGGGCGTGCAGGAAGCAAGCTTGTTATTAGAGTTCTTTTATTTCCAATGTGTGTTTGATTGTAAATGCAAATTGTTTTAGTGCCTTACTATATACTCTAATTAACCAAGGAGGCATCTTCGTATGTCGCTCTTCGCGTATATTGTAATAATTATATATTATCTGAACGTGGTCTACGAACTGCGATTATGTAATCAATTTGAAATATTTTGAGATGGAATGTTGAAATTTTTTGTTGTTTAAATTTTCTCCATATTCTTGTGTTTCTGCATATCAATTTATCTAATATCCTTGTATTCGGTCGTCGAGGATTAATTAGTATGGATGACTACAACATCAGTAGCCGTTAGTTTTGGGCCTTCAAGTAGGGAGATGTTACAAGTTGGTATCTGAGCATAGGTTTTTGAAACTTTAAAAGAAACTTAAACCTAAAAGATTTTCCAAATGAAATCCAATGAATCAGATAACAAGATTGGGGTTTGGGTTAATGTTATAGTAACGTACTTGTATTTGATATATATAGTTATATACATGAGTATGTATTCCATGCTCTCTTAGACCGTTCTTTTGTAACTTACTAAGGCTCATATGTAGATTTACAAGAAAGGAGATATGGAAGTAGGAAACGGAAGAGGGAATCTCAGTGGAGGGAGCACCATAACTAATAGAAATGCTCGACCCACTACAAGGAGAAACTCGAGTCGAATACCTAATGCTAGTAATGAAAATGCTGATGCCATTATGGGTGTTGGAAATCCTCCAGTAGATTTAGGGGTGATGTATCAGCTGTTCGTTGGTTTGATGCAAGCATGAGCTGCTGATGGTGTTGCTGGAAATGTAGGAGGAGCTAATCATGTGGCTCCAGTTGGGAATAATTATGCTTTGCTTAGTAGAGATTACACCAGTTTGGGTGTGAAGCCGTTCTTGGGAACGGTGAGTGCCATAGAGGTTCAGAATTGGTGGTTGCATTGTGAGAGTACATTTACTAATTTGGGTTTGAATGATGGGAAAAACAGAAGGTTGGCCTTTAGATAGTTGCAGGGGTCGGCACTACATTAGTGGAACAGTGCCACTGTCGGAGTTACGGAAGAGCGGTTAACTTGGAGTGATTCTAAAACAAGATTCGAGCAGAAGTTTATATCTGAGTTTACTAACTCTGAGCTGATGAGGAAGTTTATGGATCTAGTTCGGAGAGAGACGTCAGCAGTTGAGTATGCTACTAAGTTTGAAGAGCTGTCTCGATATGGATACACTGCTGTAGATAATGACATCAAAAGGAATGAGAGGTTCATTGTGGGATTGAGGCCCGAGCTTGCTAGAATGACTATGACACATGTTCTTGATCCTTGTAATATAATGGTGGAAATGGCCATTCGCCATGAGGAGTTACTTACTGATTTTGCTAAAGAGAAACCAGTGGATACTTAGGATTCTCTAGGGAAGAAGAGGAAGTTCTATAAAAAGAAGGAAGCCCAGAGAGGAGGACTGCTAAGAAGACAAAGGCTGAGGTAGTTTGCTATAGATGTGACAAAAGGGTCACTTTGCGAATGAGTGTCGGTCAAGAAGTGGGAGGAAAGCTGCAAGCAAGAAGAATTTGAAATGCTTCAGCTGTGATCAAGTTGGGCATTACAAGAATCAATGTCCAGAGCCGATTAGGGAGGATAAAGGAATTTTTTTGCTATTGGACCAGCTAGGCCTACTACAATAGATAAAGGAAAGATTGTGGTGGAAGGTACGCTTTTGATTCAGAATATAAGGTTGTGGTACTTTTTGATACTGGTGCATCACATTCATTTATATCTTAGTGTTTAATTGATAAGCTATGCTTAAACCCACCTAACTTATCACTTCCTTAAGGGTTGCGAATCAAATAGGAGGGTATGCAACTCTAGTGTAGAGATGTGACCAGTTAGAGCTTGACTTATTAGGTCATATGTTTGCATGCAATTTTACATGTTATTGATTTTTGGAATCATTTTGGGCATGGATTGGTTGGGTAGATATGAGGCTAGAATATTTTGGGAGGATAGTGAAATATCACTGAGACACCATGACAGTCATAACCGAGTGATATTCTCAATAGTGAATACTGACCGGAGTGTTAGTGCTTTACTCATTGATATGGATATTGAAAATGAGTTAAGTCAAGTGTGTATAGCAAGAGAGTTTGTAGATGTCTTTAATCCAGTCACAGGAATAACACAGAGAAGAGCTGTTGAGTTTAGAATAGATCTTGAAGGAAGGAACTTTCTTAGACCAAGTAGTTCACCTTGGGGAGCAGCCGGATGGGTCGATAAGGATGTGTATTGACTATCGTAAGTTAAACGAAAGAGCAATTAAGAATAAATATCCTTTCCCATAATAGATGATCTATCTGATCAGTTGAGTGGAGCCAGAGTATTTTTCCAGTTGGATTTGGTGATAGGTTTCCATCAGTTAAGAGTAGAAGTGAACGGTATTCCTCTGACAACATTTCAACTAGGTGTGGTTCATATAAGTGGTTGGTGATGCCATTTGGATTAATGAATGCACCTGCTTTCTTTATGGATTTGATGAACCGATTTTTCCGAGCGTATTTAGATAGGTTTGTGCTGGTGTTTATAAATGAAATTCTAGTCTACTCTAAGGATGAGAGAGAGCATGAAGTTCATCTTAAGTGGTACTTGTGATGCTGGGGCAGAATCAGCTAAAGGCGAAATTAACCAAGTGTCATTTCTGGAGGAAAGAAGTTAAATTTCTTGGTCATGTGATTTCAGAGAAAGGATTGTCAGTCGATCAAGATAAGGTCGAAGCCATGAATAATCAGAAGAGACTAGAGTCTGTGACTGAGATTAGAAGTTTTCTTGGACTTTCTGGCTACTACCGGAGGTTCATTAAGGATTTCTCATGGATAGCGGCACCTTTAACTATACTAACTAAGAAGGAGATGAAATTTGTTTGGTTCAACAAATGTGAGGAAGCATTCCTTAAGTTAAAGCATCGTTGACCAATGCACCCGTGTTAGTACTTCCAAACGGGAACCAAGGATTGATGGTGTATACTGATGCATGTGGAACTGGATTAGGAGGAGTGTTGATGTAGAATGGTAAAGTTATTGATTATGCATCTAGGCAGCTTAGACCGCATGAAGTTAGATACGCTACTTATGATTTGGAGTTGGCGGCAGCGATATTCGCAGTGAAAATATGGAGACATTATCTCCTAGGGGAGAGGTTTGAGCTTTATACCGATCATAAGTCTTTACGATATTTATTCTCTCAGAAGGAGTTGAATATGAGGCAGTAGAGGTCGTTGGAGTTTTTAGCTGTATATGATTTTGGTATAAAATATACACCAAGAAAAGGTAATAAGATAGCAGATGCTCTTAGCAGAAAACATCAGAATGTGGTGTTAGCTATGTTGGAAGAGTGGAAAGATTTAGAAGCTTTAGTCAGTTGTGATGTGCAAATAAGATCGACTGTTGGCTCTAATTAGAGTTTTGCCAGGTTGACTTGTTTAAAAGTTCGACCAGTATTGATTGAGGAAATTGCTTCTAATCAGAAGGAGGATCTAGGGTTAGCTGAGAGAATCAGAATGCTTGAGGTTGGAACTAAGTTCTCTAATCTAAAGGATTTTAGCCTTGAACATAGAGGATGGTTGAGAATGAAGGGACGATTATGTGTTCCGAATATTGAGGACTTGAGGAAAGAAGATCTTGGAGAATATCATCGATCCAAGAATATGATTCATCTTGAAGGGACCAAGATGTATCAGGATATGAAGAGGAGGTTCTGTTGGGAAGGTATGAAGAGAGATGTTGGCCTATGGGTTATGCAGTGTGTAAACTGTCAACAAGTGAAGCCGAACATGAGAAGCCAAGTGGGTTGCTTCATCCTTTAGACATTCCAATTTGGAAATGGGATTCGATATCCATGGATTTCATAGACGGGTTGCCAATGACAAAGAGGGGTAATGAAAGTATATGGATTATTGTGGACAAATTGATCAAGAGTGCCCATTTCATTCCAGTTAGGTCAACCAGGATGACACTTGTTAGCTAAGATGTTCCTGAAGAACATAATTAAACTGCATGGAGTTCCAAGTAGTATAGTCAGTGACAAAGATGCTTCCTTCACTAGTGAATTCTGAAAGAGTCCATAGGAAGTGATGGGTACTGAGCGTAATATGAGTACTGCATATCACCCTCAAACAGATGGGCAGACAGAGAGAGTCAACAAAGCACTTGAGGATTTACTGATAAATTGTGTATTGGACTTTGGTGGATCTTGGGAAGATAATCTACATTTGAGTGAGTTTTCCTATAACAATAGTTATCAAACTAGTATAGGAATGACTCCTTTTGATTCTTTGTACGGAAGACCATGCAAATCACCAAAATGTTGGGTGGAACTGGAGACACACTAGTTTTAAGTTCAGATTTGGTCAGAGAAGCATCAGAGAAGATTTAGTTAGTCCGAGGAAGGATTAAGGAAGCTCAGTCAAGACAGAAAAGTTACACGGATAAGAGGTGTAAGGACTTAGAATTCTCAGGTGGAGGTAAGGTTTTCGTTAAGGTATCACCTATGAAAGGTGTTGTACGATTTGGAAAGTCAAGGAAGTTATCCCCGAGAAATGTAGGTCCATTCCAGATTATAAGGAGGATTGGAAAGCTCGCATACAGAGTAGAATTGCCGAGCAGTATGATAGGTGTCCATAATGTGTTTCATGTGTCTCATCTTCGCAAGTATGTGCATGATCCAGAGACTACTATTCCTCCGACAGGGTTGGAAGACTTAGTAGTAGAGCTTAATTTACTTTGTTAGACAAGAGGTTCGGGTTGTAGCTAGAGATGAGAAAAGATTAAGAAACAAGACAGTCAGTTTGGTGAAAGTTCGATGGAGCGACAATAGAAAGGACTGTACTTGGGAGACAGAGGATAGGATTAGAGATACTTATCCTGATCTGCTTTGAGGATATGTCTATATGAGATTTATATAGATAGTTGCTAGTCAGTTAGACTAGTATGGTTGTTAGGAGTTGTTACAGATGATTGCTATGTTTAGTATTTAGTCCTTATTGAATTTCAAGGATGAAATTCTTTAAGGGGAAAGCTTGTAACATCCCTAATTTTTGATAACATTATTCAGAAAATTTAATTAAATAAATTAAATAGAATAATGATGATAAGGGGATTGAGATTTGATTAAACCATAAATAGGGTCGCTTATTAATAAAGTAAATAGGCTTCAATTGGGTTATTAGCTAATTAAGGTACATATGGGCATATTGGTAAAATAGCCTCTCTATCATATACAGCTACACACATCTCACCCCTGTCCATTCATGTTCCATTTTTCTTTTTTCATAAACGCAAATCGAAAAGCTAAGAGCCTGCCATCACCAAGTAAGAGAAAAGGAAAATTTATCTAAAGCTAGGAAGGATTAATGAACAACACATCTCAAATTCCTTATTATATCTAAGGTGAATAATAATTACATACCATCTTTATTTTATTTTATAATTATATGTTTTCGAATTTATGATTAAATTTGTTTTTGCGATGATATAGATGATGATATGCTAGAACAATATGATGTTTGATTTATTTTAATTCATTCACATATGAATTTGCACGTTTTTGATGCAAAACCGAGAGTATATGATTTTAGAATGCCATGGAAATTTTTTATGTTAAGTAAAACATGATTTTGGAGATGTGTTCAAATTTTCATATTTTTCCGAGCTATAGAAAATTTATTATAAACTTCTATAGAAAAATATGATATAATTGGGTTTAAAATTTATTTCGAGCATTTCAGAAAGAAATTGGGTCTAAAATTTTAATATGTTTCATTACATGATAAAATTGAATTTCTATGATTTTAAGGATTTTTTCCCAATTGATTTACTAGGAAAAATAATTTATTTCAATAAAAGGACTTCTTTGCAAATTCTGGTTTTGTTAATAGAAGGGCTTAAACAATATAATTCCTTGATTTGGATCTGATTATGCGACAGTTATATTTGTAAAGTATTTGAAAAGTTTTATGACAACCAATCGAAGATTTATAAATAGGCAAGTGATTATAAAGAAATTACTAAAAGTAGCTAAATTTCAACCTTTAATTCAAAAAAGTAGGTTTCGCCTAAAACAGTAGTACCTTTCGACTCCATTGACTCCGCTCCACTTCAGTCAAAACAATCCTAGTCGAAGCCCACATAGTTGAAACCAATACACAAGGTATCACTTAGATGGTACATAGTGGACTGGAAGGAAGGCGGAAGCCTTGGTATCGAAAGGAATGCTTTCGAAGGATTCGAAACCCCGTTTAGTTTATAAAAGTTAAGTGTTTGCTTTGTCTTACTTAAAACATTCGACATAGTCGAAATATAAGCTTTCGAAGGAGTTTTTATAAATAGCTTTCGAAGAAGGTTGCTATACCATGTAAAGGTGTTAGCTTTCGAAGGGGTACTTTTTCTTTTAAATAAGAGCTTCCGAAGGGATTGGTTCCAACCAAGTCGAAACCCAGCAGCTAATTTCCCCATTCGACTATATTAATGCCATCTATGCTATCGAAGGGTTACTTCTGTTTTAACTTAAACTAACCCTTTTTCCTGAATGCTTCCGAAAGGGGTTGGGGGTTCCGAAGGCAATAGAGTCGAAAGGGGGTTTCGACTTTATCCTTCAATGTTTTAATTTAACAGGTTGTTGCTCTAGATTAGATGGTTCCAACACTGTAAACTTTTTCCCTAAAATAACTTTATAATTGATTCTGAAAGAGATACTTTCGTATATAACCATTTTGACCCAAATTATGTTTTTAAAGAGTAAGCCAATGCTTTCGAAAGAGGACTTTTTTATGTTTTAAGCCTATGTTTTGAAGAATGTTTTGATACCATCGAAAGGTATAACTGGTTTTGAAAGAGAATATTTAATAAGGGCTTTGAAAGGTATGTTTGATATTTTTTGAAAAGAAGTCTTTGCTTTTGACGAAAGTCATCCAGAGGTTTCGAAAGAGATGTTTTAAGATTTCAAACATAAACCCAATCTCAATTTAAAGGAATAACCATGGTATAAATAAACAAAGGATTTTGAAATGAAGAAGTTTTCATTGATTATAAAGGTTAAAGGGTTTAACCGGGATTAATATAGAAGGTAACAGACTATAGTTGTTCGTATTAATTATTGTTATATATACTTCTTCAAATACTTATTCACATTGTTATTAATCCATGACTGTATTTTGAGGAAGGGCAGAATAACCAGCTAGGTTGATCCGGTAGTGAATAATTAAAGAAATGTTAAAAATCTTAATTCAAGATATTGGCAGGTGCCAATAAGTTCATAGTCATCCCTTGAAAACTATGATTTGACACGGGCAGGGACCGGTAGGTTTGTAGTTAGCCCATGAAAACTATATCTGGATTAAGATATTAACAATTAGTCAATAGGTTCCTAGTTATCCCATGAAAACTAGGATAAGAGGAAAGTTATTGGAGTTACCAATAGGTTCTTAATGATCCCATGAAAACTATGAAATTAGGCAGATAGTCTATAAACATTTAATAGGTTAATAATAACCCTAGAAACTATAATAGAGATAGGTAGTCAGAATGAATGGGGATGGTAATCCATAATTGATTTACTTGTTTTGCATATCATTATAATGTTGTAAAATACTATGTTTTAACCATTGTGGATGCAGCAACACATTATATGGTTTTACAAATATTTTAGGATACTAGTGAGGAGGAAACCCGTTCCACTAAGCGGCTTGGTCTCACTAGATATCTAAATGGTTTGGGATGGTAAATTATTATTCATACCAGGTTTTATGTCTGACTCGAGTCTTTTGTTTTCCCTTTAAACTCTCGGGTACTCAATTGATTTTGAGTAGGTTGAGAGTTAAGGTTTCTAGATGTTCTATTAGACGAATAAAGCTTTTAAGGACATGCAGGAGGCAAGCTTGTTATTAGAGTTCTTTTATTTCTGCTGTGTGTTTGATTGTAAAGGAAAATTGTTTTAGTGCCTTGCTATATACTCTGGTCAACCATGGGGGCATCTGCATATGTCGCTCTTGGCATATTTTCTAATAATTATATGCTATCTAAATGTGGTTTATGAACTGGGACTATGTAATCAATTTGGGATATTTTTGGAATGAAATGTGGAATTTGTTTGTTGCTTAATTTTTTTTCCATATTCTTGTGTTTCTGTGTATCGATGTATCTAATATCGCAGTATTTGGTTACCGAGGATTAATAACTATGGATGATTGCAACATCCGTAGCCGTTAATTTTAGGCCTCTAAGTAGGGTGATGCTACAGCCATTAACAAGGTTTCATGAAGCTTTTAGGAAGATGAGAGAATAGGTAATTTTCAAAGAGAAAAGAAAAGGAAAAAATGAGTGTATATATTATGTTAACATGTTAAATTACTAAATCACCCCTCGTACTTTGCCCTCCTCTCTCCTCATGACACCTTACCAACTCCTTCCACCTCACATGACATTTCAGCCCACACCTAGCGACCCTTCCATCAAATCAAAGCCAACATGCATTAATCACTTTAGTCCTTTATGTTGGAAAAGGAACCTTGTATCATAATATATATATATATAATATAAAAATCTTATCTTATCTTTGATACACACATCCACTTAAGTGTTTATGTATATTCAAATGCATTCAACCGTGTCTAAATTACTTTGTAAATATATTTATATGTGTGTTCAAAAGTGTTACAACAATTCCGACAACTTTGTGCCATTGAAAAGTCGAAAATTCGAAAAACGAATTCTGGTTGCATTTTCTGTTTTATTTTGAACTAAATATTTTTGTAAACAAATTTTGAAAACCATTTCACCATCATTATTTTATTATTTAAAAGAGTTTTATATTCATTATAAAATATATATATTGAATATTTAAAATGGACTAAATATTTGCAAATCAAAGCAGTGAAATTCCAGGTCGTTACACTCTCCCCTTTAAAAGAATTTCGTCCCTGAAATTCCACCCCAAACCAACCCAGAAAACACTTAGCACTGATCATCAGTTTGTATGATGTACATGGATCATTTATGTACAACAATATGATTCGATTACCACTCGAATACATAACTTTACCTTAGAACTAGTATCGCTCACCATATTTTAAAGTGCGGACTCCGATCAGGCATCCTGATTAGGAACCTCTGTTTTCCTTACATAGTTGTAACTATGACAGAAAACACTGGTCTAATGCCAAAAATCCTCATCTAGTGCTCGCCTCATCAAAAATCGAGTAATAGATCCTTATTTGGAATAGTGTGAATCACCTCAAGTCATATACCTGAATCTTAGACCATAACTATATGAAAGGAGAAATGATCTATGTCCAATCTACGCACTTAATTGGTTTCCTCCACTGCCAATTCTATTCAACTAAAATATTTATGAAAAAATTTCGTAAACCGATTTAGATTCAACTTATATAATATTCTATTACATCGTAAGAGTATATACGATTATTTGATTCAACTATTCCATTTTGCATTTATTTCCCTAGGAAACTCAAGATCCAAATACCCGGATTTATTCGAAAACATTTTCAAACGAAACGTTTATATATTAATTATAGAAAATAATACATATATCCCGAGTAACTCTAACATGATAATAAGGAACTGCGTACTACCAAACGGTACCATACACTCCCTTACTAAGAAGGATAATACTCAGGAGAAGTGCTTACCATCCAAACACATCCCTTCCCCAATTTTAAGTTATTTTCGAGCCACCCGAACTAGTTAACGTAAAAATATTTCTTTTATTTTAGAATCTCATTTTGAAACAATACTTTATGCTTTCTTACAAAACATTTATCACCCACTTGCTTTGGGTTTGTTTGGGTTTGAAATTGTTTCGATTGTACAATGATAAAGAGAATAATTCACTAAGTATACTATAACGTTCACCTAGGAAAATATCCAATTGTCACTTAGATGATTATTCTGATTATCACAAAACAAGTTGAGACTTATTCCCTTTAACCAATCCAAATAAAATACTTCTTACTTAACATTTTCACTTCCAAAAGTTTAATTCTTGAACCAAAATTTCTTTCAAATAATACAATTACTACTTTTCAAAACCTTGAAATTCCTTTCCAAAAGCCCCAGGATTTAAGTCCTCAAGTTTCCTACTTAAATTCTCTTTTAATCAAAAGGCGCATCTTAAAGTTCATTTTATAAGATCAACCAATATAAAACCATTTTTCAAATATTTATTTCAAAATATGCTAACTTTTTCTTAAACATCTTTCATTGAATCAATTTTTACCCCAACATTAAGATCGAACGCCTTATAGTCAAATTGTGAAACTTAATTCACAAGGTATTCATTTCAAATTTATTCCCAATTTCTGTCCACCCAACGCATATCTTAAAGGGGGAAGCTACCTATACACACTAATAATAGTCAATGCTCATACTAGACGAGCATGAATAAACAAATCCTAAATGATAATAATAACATATTATTATCTCCTAACACCCTATACCTCAAATAACTATACCATCTTACACAAATTTTGAAAATCATTCTTTATATAAAATATTCTGGTTAAAATTATTTTATTTACCCAATTTCAAAACAATACTATGTCAGTTGGTCTTGTTTAAGTGTTTAGGAATCCCTATCGACAACGTTGATCAAGCGCATTGACCAGAAATCATAAGCCACTCAACAAATCAAACAACATAATATAAAATGTTTTTATATCACTAACAAATACGAGCTCTTATATAATATACACTCAAACTCATAACAAGGTATTCCATCACACTGCCTCTAAATGAATTGCCCCACCAAAGCCTAGGTTCTCGCTTAACCTTGTGGTCTGATACCAAATGAATGATCTGCCTTTCCAAATCCCAGAAGTCGACACTAATACATCCACAGTATTCATGTGCCGAATAACTAAGTGTTGAAAAGAAAGATTGTTTGGGGAAAGGAAGGAGATAGAAGATAAGAAGAAACTAAACAATCAAAAATTTTCACAATGCAACAGAAAACATATATATATATATATATATATATCAATATAATACTTTAGAAAGTCATTTCAAAACTAATACATCGGAGTCATACTAATACAATTCTACCTTTGGATAGTTATAACAGCCTGTCCTTACCTAACTGATACAAGATACATAATACAACAGAAATAAGATAATGACTAGCCATCTATGAAGCCTCCTGCTCCAAGCTCCTCCAAAATGCATCCATGGGAAAACCTGAACAACTTAGCTGCCCATAGAAATTTAAGCACCCGAGAGTTTTAGGAAAATAAAATAAAACTCTAGGTCAGACATAGGTCTGGTGTGAGTATACTCAAACAACTGAATTATTATATTTAAAACCCTTTTAAAATCAAAAATATCTCGTAATACCATGCCGCACATAAATACCGGATGGGATTTTACCCTACAATAACCAGAACACTTTCTATATGTAAATCCACTGATATTATAATAATGTCTAAGGGTTCAAAGTAAACATATGAAAATAGCCAAAATTATTACCATTATAAAATTCCAGCATACTAGGCTTTACAATCAAAACCGTAAGGCATGTATTGGAGAATGGATTTCCATCAATGGCAAGGTAAGGAACTACCTTCCATGATACACCTCTAGAAAATGTACCTGAAGCCAAGAACCTCTTGACCCCTGCCAACACAGAACTGCCTGCCTCTTTAACATGAAAAGTAGGATTACCTCACCCCCTTTTGATACTGAGGACTTATACTACCATGGTATTTGCACGCAAACCAACTCTAATAAGGAACTATCTAGAATGGGATGACAACTCCTAATGGTAGCTAGCCACATGGCTCTGTGCATGACTTATTTTTTCCATTTCCTAGTTTGTGAGGCTTGTGATGTCACGACTTTACCTTTTGATCAGCAAACCCACTTGGAATGCTAACGCTATACTCCAAGCATCAATGCATGCTCGCATATTACATCCATACAAGTTCGTTCTGGGACTGAACGAAACTAAAGGCACGACTTCTATTACATCCTTTTTGGGGAATCCCTTTAAAGATTAATAGCAAATAGCCCTTCTACTTCAAAGTTTAATCTTCGATTCCATATTATTCAAGATATCTTCAAGTCAAAATGCTTGAGTTGGATCGAAGTGATTTTCAAATAACATAACCGATCTCGGTCTCTTTGAAACAACTACCGATAGTTTCGGTAAACTCAACCTTGGTTCTTTAGGAAATAAACAGACAAAGATAAGAGCAGAGATCACCTCCCAACCATTAGGGGATGGATTTGCCTATCATTTATCCTAGAAGAATGAAACGAATTTATACGTATTGTATAGCACCACCAACGGTAACTGTACCACATAATTTTCGTGTTTCTCCTAAATATTTTTGGAATAATGTTTTGGTACAGGTTTGTTAGTCGGTTATTTAACTGTCAAATAAACAAACATTCAAACAAGGATTTAATTCCATATGGGATACAAGAAGCCTCTATTAATTAATCTTTCATTAATTAGAACACTTTGCAAAACTTAATCAAAAGATCTTTTTAAAACACTATTCCCAATAGCTTGGTGGTAGAAATGCCATTAGCTTCTTCAATAGCTAAGACTTTTTGTTTTCATTCATCCATTAAAGAGTTTGGGATTTTCAAAATAATATCAAAATCTATATATTTTTCTCCTAATCCCAACCGTGAATGACATATGTCTTGGAATCCAGAATACATATCATTTATGGTCTCATCTGGTTTCATTCTGAAATTTTGGAGCTGATTTTTAAGCATAGAAATCTTGCTTTGCTTAACATTGTTTTTTTCCTTCATGTGTCATTTTAAGAATTCACCAAATTTCATAAGTAGTTGTACACATTCTAACTCTATTAAATTCATTATTATCTAAGGTATGAAATAACATATTCATGGCTGTGCATTCGACGTAGCATCTATCTTTTGTGTGTTTGACCACTGTGCATATGGTGTAGTAGGTATAGTGTATTCATTCTGAGTGATATTCCAAGTATCATATTCATTTTCTTGCATATAAATTCTCATTTGAGTTGACCAATAATTTTATTCAAACCGTTTAATAATGGTGGTCATGCAGTGGATTGACCTTCAATAGAACTTGTGTTAGTGTTATTATACGTATTAACTGCATATCAAATAATTGTGTTATGGTTATATGATGACCTTGTTATGATACCAAGTGAAAGTGACTAAGGATCATAATATGTAATATTATCTAAGTTATGTAATAGTGTGGAATATAAATATAAAAAGTAAAGTAAACGACACCAAAGATTTTTATACTGGTTCGAACTTCCCATTCTACATCCAGTCCTAGACTCCACTGGAATTTAACTATCAACCCTCTCTTAACCCAAGGGAACAGGTATTATACTGCCTGAGCAACCGAATAGAAATTCTACCACCTGAGCAACTGAATAGGACTTTAACCGCCTGAGCAACCGAACAGGACTTCTTGTACAACAGTAAAATTGCTACTGACTTAATATGCACTTGAGTAGCACTGTTAAGTATGTACACCCTTCCTATAATCTTCTCCTTTGTGGTATATAGCGTAATTCGTGAAGATGGGAAGTTAATTTAATCACTAATGAAGTTTTGCTTGAATGAACAAGTGATTTAAACAAGAGTATTGAATGCAAATGGCAATATTGTTTAGACAATAAGAATCAGAATTAAGTTATTAAAACAATGATTTCTTGGCCATATATAGTGTTTAAGTGTTGCAACCAATCATGAAGAGTAGCAATTAAAAGATACGAAGAAACCCTTGAATCAAGAGTTGTTTTTGTTCCCTGAAGTGAAGTGTCATTTTAGAAATATAGCCATTATGAAGATTCAGTTGATTGAATGAAATAATTCAGCCAGCTGAATTGACTGAAATTCGAATCAGAGAGAAAATGGTGTAGAAAAACATGTTATTTAGCCAGTTGAATCATATGGTTCAGTCGACTGAATATTCAAATGAAATTGTGCTTGTGCATAGGAATTCTGTCGACCGACCAATGCAATTCAGTCGGCCGTACCAGTTTTCTGCCATATTGATGATTTTTCAAAAAAGAATTATGTATTAACTAGTTTAATAAAAATCTTGGCATATGAACTATGATTTGAAAGATTTTTCTTGGAGAGAATTTAACAAAAATTCACTACTAGACTTAGACCATAGACAATATCTTACTTAAGCTTCTATCTGGAATTTGGTCTGCAATTTGGTAGATTATTTGTCGAGTAAAATAGTATCTTCTCCTACAAATATGGTTAGTTCCCATAATATTTAATTATATAGTTGTCACAATCAAAACATCAAAGGTCAAGGTTCTAACAAAGATCGGGTTATATTATATTTTAATTACTGAAATTAATCACTATGCATTTTGAGATCGCACGATCAAACGATATGTCTGATCGTCATGAAACTCATTGATATACAGCAATTCATTTTTCTGAATTCAATGACAATAGTTTCGTAAAAATCTGAGACAATGCCCTATAATGATAATTTCACACATTTAAATATCAATTTATATTTGTGATCTAATCATCGATATTTTATCTAAACTATTTATTATTGTAAGTAAATTTACACATCGAATTCACCTATTTTATTTATTAATGAAAGGAATTAAATAAGGCCATTAAGTCAATTTAATTAATATTTAATTCATAATTCAAATATTTAAAAGATTTTTATTTGAATTCAAGTTATTAAATTTCAAAATCCAATTATTTAAATATTTAAGATTAATTAAATATTCAAAATCAAATCGATCAAATTCCTGGGATTTTACATTCCAACTTGTAACGACCTACCCTTTTGACAATCAAAAGTCGACATTCAACATATCCACATACTCAAATGAATAACATCCGATCACTGGAAAGGCATATTGTTACGGTAAAATAGAAAGAAAAGAACAAAGAACAGGGGAAATGAAATCTCACAACAGAATCGACAACATATAATATAACAAAGACAATATAAACCGTCACTCCAAAATATTTAGTATATCAGAGTTAAAAATTGCCCTATCATTTGGATAGTTACAAAATCCTTGCCTTATAATTGCTGATAGGTGTACGATATAATACAGAGGAAATAAAACACTATGATAGTTGAACATCCATCTCTTCTCCAAGAACTCCATATCTCCAAAGCCAAGGTACTCGCTTAATCTTTGGCTCTGATACCAAATTGTAATAACGCACCTTTTCGACCATCAAAAGTCGACACCGCATACATCCGCGGTATTCAAATGTCGAACGTCTAATCGTCGGAAAGGTAGATTGGTAAGGTAAAATAAAAAAAAAAACAAAGAATAGGGGAAACATAATCTCATAGCGTAATCGACAATATACAATATAGCAATGATAATATAAACTGTCACTTCAAAATACAAAGTACATCAGCGTTAAAAATAAACCTTATTAGCTGGGCAATTATAAAATCCAGGCCTTACAATTGCTGATAGGTGTACAATATAATACAGTGGAAATAAAACACTACGATTGGTGGACGTGGAGCTCTTCTTCATGTAATCCATATCGCCAAAGCCAACCTAGAAAAATACTCGGTCTGACCCAAGAATTATAATTAAATAACACCTGGATCAGTCTGGAAAACCAGCGTGAGAAAAGTCAAGTATTTTGATGAACATATAAAAATTCTGTGAAACCATGCCACTAGATGCAAAACGGGTTTTTATCTCACAAGAACAACATCCATACAGGAAAGAGGCGATATAAACAATAGGAAAAAAATTATCATATAAAGGATGGGTAACAGTAATAAAAAATCCCATACTTAATGAATGGGCATAAATAATATAAAAATCTAGACTTGAAAGAATGGAAATAATATGAACAAAATCCAAAATGGAAAAGGATGGACAAACAAGGTAAAAATCCAAACTTGAAAGAATGGAAAAACAAGGTCCAAATCCAAACTCGAAGGGTGGATGCAAATAATTAAACATCGAGAAGGACCCTAATCACTTCCTGGTGCAACTAAGGAAACAATTCCAAGATTTAAATCAGCAGCAAGAAAAGGAATTTTCCAACAATAACTAGGAGGGTGCACCCCCTTACTAAAATTATATCTCTAGAAATATACTTGATGACAAATAATGGCCCTCGAAAATGTACAAGCCGGACTTTACTAGTCTTATCGAGTATCTAAGTATTTCGCAACATAATGCGCAAAGCTGAATCCAAACTAGAGTAGGTGTGAAAATAACGGAATGGGAGAAACCCCACATAGCTTAACGTCCATTTGTGCTTTGGTTTTAGTCATTTGTGACAAAGGATAACAAATCTCAAAAGAGCAACAAATTGCCTTGAATAGACGAAACACAAAGAAGAAAGAAGAATCAAAGTCGATGGTCGATAAATCAACTATCTGGAATGATAAGATGATTGTTCACACTTGCGCTTGCTTTTCACATCATAGTACTTTTAAAATTATTTAAAATACTCTTTAAAATATTCTTTTAAAAGGGAAAATTATATTTCTAAGTGTATTAAAACAAGGGTCAGAAACAAATGTCATTAAAACATTCCTTACTATAAACCCAAAACAATTCACACTTAGCTTTATTTTTAAACAATTCCTTTTTAAAGGATTTTCTCGTTTATGAACCATCATTTAGACATTTAAAACAATATTTATTATCCAAAAGATAATAAATAAATTAAATTAAGTTTACAAATTTTAATTCAAATGTTAATCATCCCAAAGGATAATTTATATAACCTTTTTAAAGGATAATTTATTTTCCCAAAGAAAATAAATCAAATCTAAAATCCATTTATAAATTTAAACCAAGATAATTAATCACATTTATAATCTATTATAATTTCAAAAACAATATTAATTATCTCGAAAGATAATAATCACATTTTTAATTTCTTTTAGTAAACCAGTAAGTTATCTTTGTTAAAATAGTTAATTATCTCTAAGACACTATTATTTAATCATTAAATAAACCTTAACCCTCTATTAAATCGGTTAAAATCCTAAATCGGTTAATTCAAATTAAAACACTTTTATTAATTCGATTAATTTACTTTAAAACACTTTTATTAAATCGGTTAATTAACTTCAAATATCATTAGTTAAAACGATTAGTTAAATTATAACACCATTTAATTGAAATTATTAATCAAACTTTAATATCATTAACTAGATGGATTAATTAAATTCAAACACCATTAATTAAAATGATTTATTAATTTCAAAAATCATTAGTTAAAATGATTAATTAAATTTAAACATCTTTAGTTAAAATGATTTATTAACTCAAAACATCATTACTTAAAATGATTAATTAAATTCAAATATCATTAATTAAAATGATGAATTAGCTTCAAACATCATTAGTTAAAATGATTTGATAAATTTTAAACATCATTAATTAAAATAATTGATTAATTTAAATAGCATTAATCAAAATGATTAATGAATTTAAATATCTATTTTGTGAAAATACAAGCTCAAGATAATACGCTAAAGGTTTAGGGGAATGAAATTTAATAAATGACGGTGTAGCGAAAATTGCTATAACAACACTTAAAAAAATTAAATAGAATATCACAATTAATTTCAACTAAACATCAATAAAAGTGACATAAGGATGTAAATAAAATTTATATTGGCGAGAAACCCCTCAGGGTCTCTCTTTAAATGTTCCCTAAAAAATGGTAATGGATAATATTTATAATCATATGGGTTCACTGCAATTTAGTTAAAATGCCATTTGTTTTTCAAAATAGGAATCTAACCAAACAATCAATCAAACAATAATATGCTAAAATCAAGGCATACAACAATAATATGTGGCATCAAATTAATTATATAGTTTATTTAAAGGTGAGTATACTTACCGAATTCCAATGGACATTCTCGCGTTCCAGTTTAAACTAAAATCAAACAGGCATTTGATTTTAGTACAAAATTCTACAAGCTCCAAATCCATCCAATAAATTCCCATCACATAGCTAATGATGATACGAGTACAATGCAACTTGCAAAGTTCAAATCCGACCTCGTATGAAATAGATATTTAGTTTACAAGATTACGGTTTAATTAAATTATTTAATCAACTAATTACACTTAGTTAACCTTAATTACCGTCTTCTAATCCCTAATCTCGCTTGTTAATCAACCCAGGCCGCGATTATGAAAACTAACATCAACGTTTAACTACTAGCACACTTGCCGCTGTCGTGCTCCTCCAACCGCCGCTCACTAGCAGTTGAGAGCCCCACCTTAGCCACGTCTAACACCTCCAGCCACACCTCTCAACTCACCGCCGTTGATGAGCATGAATGAAAAATAGTCACCATGTTAAAGTCAAAATTATCACTGCTTCCATCCTTCTTAACCCCCTCTACCGCTACCGATGGACTTCCCTGGCCACCCTGCATCTTTCTCTTGTTGACAACTCCAACCAAATCGGCCTTCAAAGGCTGAAGCAATACTGGCCATTGATTTCTAGGGTTTGTTTTTTTAGAAAATGGAGACTAGGGTTTAGATGAGGTTTTTGGGAAAATGAATAAGGGTACGGGTCCTGATACAGGCTACTAACCAACAATATTCATCCCTCATGATCTACGTACTCCAATCGAGGCGTGCTCATTAGCATACTTAGCTAAATATCCCTATTCTGAACTCAATGGAACTATTTTTGGGACCTAATTTCATAATGTACAAAATTTGCATTTGAAAATCAAATTATATTATTTTTATTTTCTAAATTTTATCATCACACATTTTGAGCTCGCACGATCGTATGGTAAGTCTGATCGTCACGAAACTCATTGGCATACAACAATTTATTATTCCGGATCCAATGGAACTAGTTTCGTCAAATCCAAGTTAGTGTCTTAGAATGATAATTTCACACATTTTAAATACCATTTTATATTTTCAATCCAATTATCAATATTTATTCGATCTATTTATTTTTGTAATTAAATTTACAAATTGAATTCACCAATATTATTTATTAATTAAAAGCAGTCAAAAAAAATCATTAAATCCATTTAATTTATTTTTAATTCAAAAATTTAAATACTCAAGTAATCCCTATATATGAATATAAGTTATTAAATTCCAAAATCCAACTATTTAAATATTTAAAATTAATTAAATATTTAAAATCCAATGACCAAAATTCTAGGTTGTTACATTCTCCCCCCTTAATAGAATTTCGTCCCCAAAATTCCTAAGGAAGAAAATATTACCAAACCCTTAAGGTTAAAAAGTTTATTAATTAAAATGAGTTACCAAGTTATTACTTAATTAATTTCCAAATATTATGAAAATTTCGGCAGCACTCCTTTGTGCGGCTCGATCGAAAAAACTACAAATCACTACTATGGGCTCCAAACTAACAAAAGAAACCAAAAGCCAAGGACCTTCCATATATGGGGCATAAAATCGTCAACCAGTTTCAATTTCTTAATCTATTACATGCCCTTTTGAATTTGATTTATATTTTTGCAAGCAACTCACTAACTCGATGCTGATGCAGGTGTGCAAGAAATCAACTAGAAATTTCTTGCTTACCTATACTTTCACAATCCAAAAGAAAGTCGGGCTGATAAAAGAGCAATACACTAGCTATTTCTACCATAAATTCAAACAACATAAAAGATATAACATTATAGGCAAACAGGCAATATGGTGTAATTAGTAATAATGAGGCAACTTACATGCAAAAACTGGCATGATATAAATGTAACGACCTACCTTTCTGACCCCTAGGAGTGACACTTAATACATCTTTGGTATTCATGTGTCATCGCCCAATCATCAGAAAGATGATTCGTCATGGAGTAAAAGTAAAAGAACATAACAGACAACCTCAAAACGAAACTATAAAATATATCATAACGGTGATATGGTACATAAGGTTACTCCTTAACAAGGAGTCATCAGAGTTACACAAAAGTACTACAAGTCAGTTTAGGCAGTTATAACAGTCCGACATTTACATATGTTGAACAAAATACATATACAAACTAGATAAACATCAGAATAGATAGCTAAGTAGATAAAAGCCTCCTGCTCAAACGTCATCTTCAAAGAGCCCACATAGACCTGTTACACTCGGACTGCACAAATAAAATTGAGTACCCGAGAGTTTAGGGAAAACAAACAACTCAGCTCAGACGATATGTCTGGTATAAGAAATTTTTTTAAATCAATAGGTGTGTGATTAAATACAAACTATGAGCCCATGTTACTGAACACTGAAAGGGTTTTCCGTCACGTGAATTAACATCCAAACGTGAAGAATGGATAAATAATTAAACATCACGAAGAGTGGTTCACTCTTCTGGATTAAACTAAGGAAACATATCAAAGGTTCGAATCAAATAAGAAAAGGAAATTTTCCCACAATGACTAGGAGGTGCACCCCCCTTTGAAGTATACCTCTAGTAATATACTTCTAAGAAGCACATTTACTCTATGACACTTCTCGGAACCCTCCAAGCCGGACCCTGCCAAACCTTACCGAGTATCCAAATACTTCACATCTAAAAGCGGTACCGAATCAAATATAGATGAGATGTGATGGTATCCCAATGGAAGCAAACACACATAGCTTGGCCACCTCTCGCACATTGCTTTTAGTCATTCCCGACAAAGGATAAAAAAGATCAATGGAGCATCGTCTTAGAGTGACAAAAAGTAAAGCTGAAGTAATCGATAGCGGGTAACAAACAATCGAGGATACAAAATGATCGTATATGAAAATTAAGTCTAATATTCCCTTCACCACTCGTCGAATTCAAACTTGTACTATTTCTCAATTATCAATAATAACGGACAAGTCAAGGTAGTGTTACCTCAAAGTCATGTCTCATGGCTATTTTTAACTTATGGAATAAAGACAAATCCTCATCTTTGGCATTTAGTATTAAGCATACAAATAAACCGTTTACATATAAGTGATTTTTCTTTACGAAAATTTATTCATTTCCATAAACGAATCAACCTTTGACATTTAAAACCGAATTTGTTCTTAGGCTTCACATTATAAGTATTAGCTCCAAAAAACTTTGTTAAAAGAGCTTACCAACTTTAAAACATCACTATAAAAAGATTTAGTAACTTTCAACATCCTTATTTAATTGGATACTTGGCTTTAACTATCATTGATAAGGATAATTAATTATCTTTAAACTTCATTAATCAATTTGGTTAATGAACTTTAAAATACCCTTTAATTAAAAAGGTTAATCGCCTTTTAATTAACATAATTAATTAAATTAATTTTTTAAATTTAATCTCTTTAATTACATTAATTAATTAATTAAAATTAGACACCATTAATTAAAATAATTAATAATACATAAATATAATTAATTAAAATTTAAAACATAATTAATGAAAAGATTAATTAAATATAAATTAATTAAATTTAAAAATCATTAACCGAAAGGAGTTAACTAATTTTAATCGTCATTGATTAAAATGATTAATTAATTTTAATCCATCACTATTAATAATTAATTAACCTTAATCATCATTGGACAAAATGATTAGTTAATTTTAAGTATCATTAACAAAGTAATTAATTAAATTTAAATATATCATTAATTAGTTAATTAATTAAATTTAAACTCATCATTAAAAAGTAAATCAAATAAACTTAATCCTTATTAATTAATTAATTATATTAAAAAAAATTATTAAAATAATTACTTAAATTTGAAATCATCCTTATTTAAAAAAATTATTAACTTGTAAAATAAAACCCAAGCTCGAGAAATAAATGAAAAAAATTCTATAAGGATATGTTTGTCGAAAGTGCCAATATAGCAATAATCGCTATACGGACACTTTGACAACTAATTTCATGTCACTTTACTTTACTCCATACATCATATAACATAAGCAGAACAATAATAAAAAGTGCTAAACTATTCTCCAACATTTAGAGAATGGTTATTAATGATATAACTAGCTTTTACTACTAACATCCAAAAATTGCTTACTAACTTGGCCACTAAACTAACAAGTGACAACTTTTCAAGGTATAACCCAATCAAATATAAATCACATGGTAATACAAACAAACAAGCCACTGATAACAGTTATATGAATAATACTTTTGTTTTAAAAGTTAACATTTTGGAAGATGAGATTTTTACTCACAATAACTTATTATCTTCAACAGAAGTTAATCTAGAACTTCAAAAACCCTTAGATCTTTGCAAAAACTTTGGAAAAATGGAGTCTTTAAGCTAAAAACACTTGAATAAGTTCGGCCCTAGGGTATGTGTGGCTCGGCCAAGACTGGATGAGGGGCGTGTGGACTTGTTTTGTGAAGGAGTTGTTGTAGAAGTGGATGGAAAGCTTTTAAACAAGACTTAAGAGTTTCAAAAATAGATGAAACTAAGGTTTTAGATTTTAGAAATTTATGGAAGTCATGAAAACTTAGAGAAAGCTTGCATGAAGTTTCGAAAATGAAATTAGAAATGAGAAAATGAAAAAAAGAATTAGGAAGTTGGCTTTTATAGAAAATGAGCTAAACAAATTACTAAACTATCCCTATGTACTTTACCCTCCACAATATTGCGCCACCTCACCATGCCATCTCACCCTTATTTCCCCATCAAAAATTTCAAAATTTCCTTTTCCCCTTCATGAAAACTTAATCCAACATACCATAAATACATTTGTACCTCATGTTTAAACATGTTTTTTAAGGAATCTTCCATTTTAAAAAAATTTCTTATTTTTTTCATAAAAAGTCACACCATAATTTCTTTAACTTAAGTATATATTTATATTTCTAAAATATGCTATCTTATTTATAAATGAACGTGAATTTATTTACACTGGAGTTCACAATGTTTCCGACAACATTTAGATGATGAAAAGTCAATCGAAAAATGATTTTGGGTCACATTTTCGATTTTTCTTCGAACTAAATATTTTTGTAAACACATTTTGAAAACCCTTTCACCATCACTAACCATTATTTTAAATAGTTTTATTTTAGTTATAAATCCATTAATCAATTATTTAAAATATATTAAATATTCAAATTTCAAAGAGGTTATATTATGGGTTGTCACACTCTCCCCTCTTAAAATAATTTCATCCCTGAAATTAACATTTAAGGAGATATCTCAAAAAGGGCATATGTATATATATATATATATATATATGTATGTATAGTGAAACCCATATAACATATACACACTAAGCAACTATATCATAAACAATGCAAACATAATTCTTACAAACAAACAAACACTATCTTAACATCAACTCAGAGAAAGCTTTGCTTAGACTATCTACTATCTCCCAAGTGCAGTTGTAGGGATCATGACTTCACTGAACCTTTGCGATCTTGACCACCTTTTTTATCAATCTCCTCTTATCTCGATCTATAATATGTACTGGATGTCGGATTACTGTCAAATTTGGTTATCTCCAAGTCTTCCTGAGCATAAGTCTCTACAGTCAGCGATGGATCATGAACATGCTTTCTCAATTGAGATACATGAAGGACATTATGAACTTCAGAAAATCTTTTAGGAAAATCGACTCTAAAGGTTAGCAATCTAATTTTCTCAAGGATTATAAATGGTCCAATGAATCTTGGTGCTAGCTTTCCTATTTTCCTGAATCTTACAACTCCTTTTATCAGAGAAACTTTCACAAATACCAAATCCCCGACCACCAACTCCAAGTCCCTTCTCTTTTGATCGGCATAACTTTTCCATCGATCTTGGGCTTCTTTCATCCCTTTCTTGATCATAGCCACTTTCTATGATGTGTCCAGAATCATCTCTGGTCCAAGAACTAATCGATCTCCAGTCTCAACCCGATACGTAGGTGATTTACATGGTCATTCATACAAAGCTTCATAGGGCGCCATGCTAATGCTGGCATGGCAACTATTGTTGTAGGAGAACTCTACCAAATGCAGATAATCTTCTTAGGAACCTTCAAAATCCAAAATACATAAGCTCAAGAGATCCTTCAAAATTTGGTTCACCGTTTCGGTTTGTCCATTTGTCTACGGGTGATAGGGTGTGATCAAATTCGACTCTGTCCCTAAAGCGGCTTGCAATGCTCCCTAAAAGCGTTTGGTAAAGATGGGATCTCGATCACTGACTATACTTACCGGAACCATGCAATCGAACGATCTCATTCAAATAAATCCCTGCCAAAAAAGTTGCAGTTCTTATTGACTTCACCGGAATAAAGTGGGCCCTCTTCGTCAATCGATCTACAATTACCCAAATGCCTTCATTACCACTTCTCATTCTATGCATCCAATCTATAAAGTCCATGTATATTTACTCCCATTTCCAATTTAGCATCTCTAATGGTTGGAGTAACCCAGTAGTCTTCTGTTGGTCACTCTGACTTATTGACAATTCTACACCGGGTTACGAAGATTGAAATATCTCTCTGCATTCCTTTCCACCAAAAGGTCTTCTTCATGTTCTGAAACATTTTAGTAACTCCTGGGTGGATAGATAACCTTGAGCATGGAACTCTCTCGATACATTTTGTCTAATTCCATTTACATCTGGCAGACAAAGCCGTCCTTTCATTCTTAAAATGCCTCGAGAGTCAATGTGAAAAATAAAAATAATTTCATTATCAACACTCCTCTTAATCCGAGTTAGAATATGGTCTTCTTCTTGAAAATATGCAATTCTCTCCATTAGTATTGGCTTAACCTCTGAATTCGCAATCGTCCCCACATTCCTACTCAATGCATTTGCAACTGCGTTTGCTTTCCCTAGGGTATAAAGAACCTCTAAGTCATAAGACATAAGAAACTCCAGCCACCATTGGTATTCAAGTTCAAATCCTTTTGGGTAAAGAGATACTTTACTGACTTGTGATCTGTATACAACTCAATCTTTGCACCCAAAAGATAGTGCCTCCATACCTTCAATGCGAAGACAACTGCCAATAGCTCTAGATCGTGCATAGCGTAATACTTCTCATGAGGTTTCAACTGCCGACTCGCATACGCTATTACTTTTCCTTTATGCATCACTCCCTATTCTGGTCCTACAAGCATCTCTGTAAACTGTAAATCCTTTGCCCTCACTTAGAATAGTTAAATTGGGAGCACCGGTTAATTTTTCCTTTAACTCATTGAATACTTGATCGCACTTGGGTGTCCACACAAACTTTGAATCTTTCTTTATCAGCTTTGTTAAATGAGAAGCAATCTTTGAGAAATCTTTAGTGAACCTTTTGTAGAATTCGGTTAATCCCAAGAAACTCCTGACCTCGGTCGCATTTTCGGGCTTCTTAGTCTTCAACCGCAACTACTTTAGCTGGGTCCATTGATATGCCTTCTCCCGAAAATACGTGCCCTAGAAATCCAACTTCGGATTTCCAGAAATGACACTTTGAAAACTTTGTCTTCAAAACAAGACTTCTTAAAGTACTTAGAACAACTCGGAGATGATACTTGTGCTCTTCCTCCATTTCAGGATAGACAAGAATATCATCAATGAAGACTAGGACAAACTTGTTAAGAAAATCCCAAAACACTCCATTCATTAAACCCATGAAATAAGTGGGTGCATTAGGTAATCTGAACGGCATGAATAACACTCATAAAAACTATTAGGGGTTCGAAAAGATGCTAAGGGTACACTCTTCTCAGGTACCCTTGATTGGTGAAAACCAGTGGTAATCTTCAATTAAGAAAATATCCGAGCTCTGTGGAGCCGGTCAAACATGTCATCAAACCTAGGTAAAGGATACTTATTCTTGATAGTCCTCTTATTCAACTCTCGGTAATCTATACGTAATTTAAGAGAACCATCGGCCTTGGTAACAAACATTACTGGCAATCCCCAACTCAATGTGCTATGTTTGATCAAACTTGTTAACCCGCCTTTTGGCAAGCCCATGGACAGGCAAATTTAACTAAATCGACTACTCATCTGTCGAGACTGGAGTACGATGGGTTTGAGTCAGCTGGATGGAAAAACGATCAGTCATGGAGCGTTCAATGTCGGTTGTTCGGTTTGGGAGGCGTGGTTCGGACAGGATGAGGCTGTTTGGTCTGGGAGGCATGGTTCGGTCAGGATAATGCCGTTCGGTCTAGGAGGCACGGTTTGGCCAAGATGAGGCTGTTCGGGATGTAGAGATTGGTTCGACATGTATTCGAAAATGGGATCGGCCATAGAGTCATGTGGCTCAGCCCTTTGTGGTTCTGCTTCGGAGGGGTTACAATAGATGGATCGGCCTAGATGGGTCGGCAGGTGCCGCTCGGTGAAGGATGGAAGCTCGTACATGGATCGACATTGGTGGTTCGGACTGGATGGTGTGGCTCAGTCATTGGTGGAGTGGGTCAGCATGTTGAAGTGGATCGGCATATTAGATTATGGAGTGGATCGGCATAGGCCAGTGAGGATGGCAGTGTGGGTCGGTCATGATGAAGGATGTTGGCTCAGCTATGGTCCTGATGGGCCCGGACTACTCAGGAAGCCTAGTAACTCGGGATTTGCCTATAAATGTGTAATATCCCGGAATTTTAGACAATATCAATTTAATAATTATATAAAATTAAATTGATATTGATAATATTGACTAATAAAATATGTTTTGGTTTAATAATCAAATCTAATAAATATTTAATTTGTGAATTTATCTTTTAAATGCTAAAATAAATGTTTAAATTATAATGTGTATATATATATATATATATATTTGTATATATATTATAGTTTATCTTTGTTTTGGAATTTAATAAATAAATGAAGTTTGTTTTTAAATTCTAATAAAATATTGAATAATTAGGAAACTATGTTTTAATTATCAAATCTAATAAATATTTAATTTGTGAATTTATCTTTTAAATGCTAAAATAAATGTTTAAATTATAATGTGTATATATATATATATATTTGTATATATATTATAGTTTATCTTTGTTTTGGAATTTAATAAATAAATGAAGTTTGTTTTTAAATTCTAATAAAATATTGAATAATTAGGAAACTATGTTTTAATTAATATTATGCTTTTAAAAATCTATTTAAATTAATAACTTTATGGTTTGATAATATTTATAATAAATGTTAAATTGCTTAAAATTTGTCTTAGTTTAATTTTTGTTTTAAATTTAAATAAAAGTTGATTTTATTTCTTTTTAAAATATTTGATTAAATATAAATTGAGAATATTTTATGAGTTTAAATATAAGATAACATATGATTTAAATTCATTTAAATATAAAAGTGATTTATAATTTCTTTATAAATCATATAAAATCTGTTAATTGTTATTTTAAGCTATATTAATAAATATTCTATTTTTCTTAAATATAAAGAAGAATTAAAAAAGGGAAATAGAGTCTTCATTTTTAAATTGAATAAATTGATTTTAATTTTGATTTCAAAATTTAATTTGATTTGAAATTGTTTTTGAAACTCAAAATAATTGATTCTTTAAAACATTTGTATAAGTCTTAAATTATAATTTTTTTTATTTACATTTACTTTTAAATAAGAAAATCATACATATTCATTCATACATAAAATAAACTAAAGAAAAACCTATATAAACATTTAAATATATAACTTAATTAAACAAGACAAGTGTTAAGTCTTAAACAAATCAAATACATGTGTTAAGTAATGAATAAAGCAAGTTGACAAATGTTAATTCATTAAGACAAGTGTCATTATATTTTCTTCATTTTGATTAAAGTAATTTCAGCCTTATAAACTTTTCATTTTTTTCCTCATTCTCTTTTCAAACCAAAGCTAAGCAAATCAAGAGAACATTGCATCTAAAAATCTGAATTCCTCAAAGAAGATTAACCTGGAAAAAAAATTCCGGCATGTCATCTCTAAAAATCTAAAATCCCTCACAAACAAAACCTGCAAAATTCATTTCAAAAGCAATTTTAACATCTGAAACTCCTCATTCAAAACTAAGATCAATTTCCCCAAATCAAAACCTGCACTTGCAACTATGGAAATTTCTGTAAATCAAAAGCTTTAAGGTGTCTGCATTTTACAACCTGAAGATTTCTTTGCAATTCACCTCTGGAAAATCAGGCCTGCATATAGCTGCATCTCTGAAACTCACCAGCATCAAACTACAGTTATGAAATCACTGCATGCATCTAAAATTGGGTCAGAGTTTTAAAAACTTCAAGCCTGCCTGCATGAGTGTTATCTGAAATCAAAGGCTTTTCTTGAATCATTATGGCTCTGTCTTTCTAGGGAAAAAAATAGTGAGTAACACTTCTTTAAAAATCTTTAGTCAAATCTGGTTGTTTAAATATGTTTAAATAAGTTGTTTTTTTATTTATATTGGAAATTTTCTATGCATTTATGATGTGTGATTTTTGTTGAATATGAATTGCCTGCATATCATCCCCGAACCAAAATTATCAACCCAGTTTCATATTCAAATTCATTTTGTTTTATCTATAAATTTTTAAGATTTAAGATTCAAAACAATATTTGTTGTTTAACTTTAAACTAATTACAAATTTTATTTTAACTTAAACATAAAATTAAAACATGCACTGGAAATCAGATTAAAGGGGAAACTTAGGTCATTGTGAAAATTTTAACTTGTAAATTCAGTAATTCAGATTCAAAACTTAGACTAGTTCATGATTGTTAGGAGAAGAATCAAACATTATAAGTTTAGTTTGATTGGTTCATTATTGTTAGACCCAAAATTTGGGTATAGTTCATTTGGTTGGCAGTGGATTAGGAGATTGCCCTGTAACCCTTGATTTTGATCAAGTCTTTAATTCGACCATTTCTGCCTCTATGCATGATCGAGTGTTGAGCTGTTTAGTGGAAAGGTAGATGGGTCCCTGACAAAGTAGTGGCTGGAGTTTCAACTACATCGATGGTCGGAGGGAAGTGAAACTGTCGTCGATAGGTTTGAGGAGTTTTGGGGTAAAGGGTGTTCCAGGTTTTAAAAAAATAAAGAAAAAAAAACTGCTCTGTTGAGTTTTGGGATATGGGGATTCTCTGATGCTTAGGTGTTCAGGTGGGCTCAAGGGTGGTTGGTGGATGGGATGATCATCTCTGATGATCGGGAAGATGGCCTTGGCAATGTGCATGTGCACAGTGGTTATATGGAGAAGTTTTAGTTGCTGAAGTATGGTGAAGTTGTGTGCTCGGGTCATTCTTGTATTTGCTCGAAGTTAAGATAGGGGGAGACTCGAAGTAATATAGCTTTTGTCTCGGGTAGTTGTAGTTGCAGTATTTTGAGTCTGTAACCAGATTTGCTTTAGGTTTTAAAATTTTAAAACTAAATAAAAAAATAGGCTAGGAAATTTTAAATCTAAACTAAAGCAAGATTAAAACATGAATTTAAGTAAATTTGAATTTCAGGTTTGAATAAACAAGATTGCAGTTTTGTTCCTGTAGCCTGAAACAGATTCTGTTTTTTTGAATTTTAAAACCAAATTTAAAAATAGTAAAGCAAGTTTAAATATAAACTTAAAGTAAGATTTAAAATATGAATTCAAATAAGTTTGAATTCCATATTTTAACAAATTTGCTGAATAATATAAAGTATTTAAATTAATAATAAAATCTGCACATATTTTATATTAGTGATTTTTAAATCTGAAAATAAGTTTTTAAAACAAGATTTAAATTCTTAGTTAAATCTGAATTTGAAATCCTGGATTCAAATTTGAATTTGAATCTGAAAGTTTCAAAGAAAATTGGTTGATAAATTCAAATGATATATTTTAGTTTGAGTATTTTATAAAATCTGAAATGAAGATTTAAAACAGAGTTTTAAATTTTAATCTTTGAATTTAAACCTAAAGCGTGAATTTGAATTTTTGGTTGTAATGTAAATAAGATTTGAATTTAAATGTTCAAATGTCATTTGAAATATTTAAGATATTTTAAATTTAATTGAATATAGGCTAAAGTTAAATGATTTTTCTAAATTTGCTTTAAGAGGTATGTGATTCTTTAAAATGAGAACTAAAGAATTTTTAAATACTTAAAATCTTGTTTAAGTTTAAATTTAATTTCATTTTAATTTTAATTTAAAATGGAATTTATAAAATTTAAAAGCAAATTTGTTTTTAAATGACTTTAATAACAATAATTTAATCATTAATGAGATTAATGATTTTTATTGTTTAAAACTTAATTATCTGATCAAGGTAATTAAGATTTTAATTAATTTAATTAATTAATAATAAGGTTAATTAATTAAATAATTAAGGACTTTATTAATTAAAGAATTAGGTAAGTTAATTAAACTTGATTAAAGTATGATTTAGGAATTAATTAAATAAGATTTGATTAATTTAATTAATGGATTGAATTATTAATCAAGTAATTAATAATTAATTAAGCTTAATTATCACTTGATTAATTTAATAATTAGGAATTAATTAATGAGTTTTGTAAATAAATTAAGAATTAATATTGATTAATTCAATTAATTACTTTGAAAAATAATTAAGGATTTGTTATGAGTTAATGAAGGTCATTAACTTAATATTATTTTATAATTAATTAATGTACTTAATTTTAATAATTAATTGGATTAATTAATTTAAGATGATCCTTTGAATTATTTAAGTATAATTACTTAGTGAAAGTAATTAAGGAAATTAATTACTAATTGTAATTAATTGAGTTTATTTTGATTAATTAAGTTAATTAATTAAGTTTAATTAATTTAAATTAATCATTGATTGATTTGAGAAATAATTACCAATGTAATTTAAAAATGGAAAATTACTTAGTGAAGTAACTAAGAAAATAAATTACTAGATGTAATTTAATTGAAGAGTTTTGGAAATTAATTACTTTGTAATTAATATGTAATTTGTATGTTGAATAATTACTTAAGTAAGTAATTAATAATTAATTACTTAGTGTAATTAATTTAGGTTTTGATAATTAAGTTAATTGAGAATGGTTTAAGAGATGTAATTAATTTAAGTTAATTACTTAATGTGATTAATCAAGAATGATTAATCAATAGAGATAAATTGATAATTAATTTAACGGAGTTATTTTAAATAAATAATTTGAGATCATTAATTTAAATAATTAATGATGTAATTAAGGATTGATTAATTAAGAACAATTAATCAATGAAGGTATTAATTAATATAATTAATTAAGGATTAATGTAATTAATTATAATTAATTAATTAATGAAGTAATTACAGGTTAATTACAGGTTGGTTTGGAATAATTAATTTATGAAATTAATTAGAGGCTAATTACTTGAGTGTAATTAAAGGATAGTTAATCAAGATGATTAATTAGGGTAACTTGTTAAGATCAATTAATTGATTTATTTATAATTAATTAAGGAATATGTAAGCAAGGTTTATATGGATGAATAATTAATTTAATTCATTTTAAATTAATTAAGGAAAAAGTAATTAATTTAATTCATTTTAAATTAATTATAGGATGGTGATTTAATAAGTGTTTGCTTATGAATGATGATTGATATTACCCTGAATGGTTGAAATCTCAGTTATGAGATAAATGTTGTTGTGCGATTTGGATGTTATGGTTGCATTGAGTTGATAATATGATTTATCTGTTTGAGTTGATATTATAGATTATCTGATGTGATGAAAATTTTGATTATCTATTATGATGTTGAGAATTATCAATCTGTGTGTATATAGATAATATTGAATAAAATTGTTTTAAACTTTAAAACAACTTGGCCCTAAAAGACACGCTTTGGTTTTCGATGAGACCAGGATCGGGTTTCCATATTTGGATATCCGAAAACCACATCGATTCCAAATAACGTTAGGTCGTAAATCCAAATGGAGCTTTGTGAAGACTCGAGGTGTAAGGGCTATACGGCAGTATAACTCTGTGGGTGATTCCGTAATGAGTTTGACGGAATAGTACTTATAGATTCGAGATGGAGAATTAGAGTGCAAGGGTCATTGTCGTTAACTCTGAGGGTGATTCCAAAATGAGTGTAACGAGATAATGCCTTCGGTTTCGTTCGAACCCGGAACGAACTTGTATGGATTGAATGCTTTCAGAACATCGTCAGGTCGACGATGAGCATTCTAAGTGATATGTCCTATAAAGGTAATCGTAACCTCAAGCCTCATCAACCGGGAATGGTTAAAACAGGGGAGGTGCAGCAAGGCTTCGTGGGTAGCTCCCACTGGAGAGCAAGATTTACCCCTGTCTAGAAGTCCCTTTATATTCGGCTGTGTGGGGCAGTTGATTGCAACAACTGCCGGGGTTGTCTTGTTCGGGACTGTTCAGTAAGGAATGGTCCCGGCCTTGTGTTGCAGGGGAGTTAGGGTGGCTCCTCGGTACGGTGATCTAGGCCACATACTGTGACGGGAGGTACCCCAGTAGCCCTGCCATTGTAGGGAATCCGAAATCCAATAAGTGCCAACGGTTTCGATTGTATTACCCACTTTTGTGGCTAGTAGCTGGAATTTAATAGATGTAACAATTTCGGCTATTTCTTATTTACTTGAAAACCCTAGACACTATTATAATATCATCAGATTTCCTATCAAATGTTTTGGTTAGCGTAAGGTAAAAACTTTTCCATGTTTATGTGTGGGAAGTCTTACGTGATACCTTTTCTTTTCAAAAGGTTTTTAAAGTTAAGCAACCTTAACCTGTTACTCACACCAGACCCATGTCTGACCCGGAGTTTATTTTTGTTTTTCATAAACTCTTGGGTACTCAAATTTTTACGAGTAGCCAAGGGATTCAGGTTAGCTTTGACGAATTATGGAGGAGCAATGGAGCAGGAGGCTTCTGCGTTAGATATAGTTCCGCTGTGTTATCTCTGTGTTGTGATTGTATTGAGTTGTAAACACTAGACAGGTGTTTATAACTGTCTTGTATATGTGATGTGTATGTTGTGTATCTCTGATTGGTATTGTGTGTTATGTGAATACTTATGTTATTAATATAATTTATTCGTTCCGCTGTTGAGATTCTAGTGTTGTTCCTTCTTTCTCTTCTTTCTTTTCTTCATCTATCCCTTTCTTTCTTAATTCATGATGCAATTTTCTGGGAGTAGAAAGTCGGGTCGTGACAGTTGGTATCAGAGAATTAGGTTGAGTGAATACCTAGGCTCTGGAATGGTGTCTATCTTAAGAGAGCGTATTTGTAATTTTTATTATATATATTTATATTTATTTATTTCTACCTATCGATTGGGGTACCTGTTCAGGTTTTCCAATGTGGGTTAGAAAGGTAGATTGGGGTAGTGGTGTGTATAACACAACTACCATTGGTTGGAGTTTGTATGTTTGAGGTTGGAAGTGTATTTGTCGAGACTGTAGACCTAATACCGTCTTGAGTAAGTTTTGAAGTGGTGTAAGGACTTCATTGATCTCTGAAGGTAACCTGTTAAGGTTCGGAGTTCGTCTTTGAAGTTGGATGAGTAGAGTTGGATCTGTTGGCTGAACTGAAGCGTGTGATGATATCTTGATATCTCAAGGAATAGTAGCTGCAGGATGAGATGCAGTAACTATGGATGTTTCCGAAGATGTTTTCTTTGGAACAAGTTTAAGGAGGTGAGTCTGCTTCGGAGTTGTGGCTGAATTCAGCAGGATGTTCTGTTTGGTTTGAAGTCCGAGTTTCTCGAAGAACTTGAATTGGAAATTCTTTAGTATTGGTGTCTGCAGTGCAGCTCGGAGTGTTCTGGGTGTCAGCAGAGTTGTCTGGCTTAGCAAGTTTTCTGGAGATGGAGTTCAGAAACAGTAGAGTAGAATCCATTTCTTCGATGGATTGGCAAAACCAGCATAAGCTGTTCAGATTGGTTTAGAGAGAACAGTTTTCTTTGGATCTTAGATTGAGTTGATCGCAAAAGTGACTTGCGATGATTGGGAATTCTCTTAGATTGTTGGAGATTTTTCTGAATATTTTCAGAAAAGTCAGAGTTTGTCTTCATCTGGAGATTCAATGGTACCAGTGGTTCAACTAGTTGAAGGTTGGTTTCTTGAGATGGAATTTGTTGAAGCAACTCAGGATTTGAGGAAATTCTAAATTTTCTCTTGGTTATTAGAGATCTTCTTGGTTTTGTTGTCCGGTTAGCTTGTGTTCTTCATCAGCATTCTTTTCTACTCCAGATCAGAGTTGTGCAGCGGAAGCAGTTTGGAAGTGCATCTGCTTTTCTTTTCCGGGCAAGAGAAGTTTGTTTTCTTCTGATGGTTGTGAGTGGAGTTTGTTCTTGATCTTGATTGATCGTGGAGGATCATTCTGGTAGATTAGATTTGGTCTAGTTTGTTTCTTGAGACATCAGCAAGGATTGAGCTGATCAGGTAGGAGATAGGCAGTAGAAGATCTGATTTTCGATAAGTTCTCAGTTTTCAGGAGCTATAATTTTGGTAAGGTTGGGTAAGCTAGCTCCGAGATGTTTTGGATTTCTTCTGTGTTCTGTTTTGGATAGGTGTTTAATTTTCTGGATTGAATTGTCAATTTGGACAACTGGAATTCATTGTGTTTCACGTATCTCTGAGGGAGTACGTGTATATCTATTTCTGGTTTTGGAATCAGCTGGGAGATTTTGGTTGTTGAGTCAGACTTGTCTATAGTCTGATGTCTTGTTCAGTTATAGATATAGATGAATAGGAGTTCTGTAGTTTAGCGGTGTTGATTGTTTGGGTTTTATAAAACGAGTATCCCAGTGTTTACTTGGGAAACTCGAGGAAACTCTATCCAGAATTTTGTCTGGATAGTTAATTTTGTTTGATTGGATGAATTGATTGCTATGGATGTTAGCATATGTTTGATATATGCTTGGTTTTAAAAATTAAAATCTAAAATAGGTTATTAAATTACCTTTGTTTTAAATTTCGGGGACGAAATTCTTTTAAGGGGGAAGGAATGTAATATCCTTGAATTTCAGACAATATCAATTTAATAATCTTTATATAAAATTAAATTGATATTGATAATATTGACTAATAAAATATGTTTTGGTTTAATAATCAAATTTAATAAATATTTAATTTATGAATTTATCTTTTAAATGCTAAAATAAATGTTTAAATTATAATGTATACATATATATATATGTATATATATTATAGTTTATCTTTGTTTTGGAATTTAATAAATAAATGAAGTTTGTTTTTAAATTCTAATAAAATATTGAATAATTAGGAAACTATGTTTTAATTAATATTATGCTTTTAAAAATCTATTTAAATTAATAACTTTATGGTTTGATAATATTTATAATAAATGTTAAATTGCTTAAAATTTGTCTTAGTTTAATTTTTGTTTAAAATTTAAATAAAAGTTGATTTTATTTCTTTTTAAAATATTTGATTAAATATAAATTGAGAATATTTTATGAGTTTAAATATAAGATAACATATGATTTAAATTCATTTAAATATAAAAGTGATTTATAATTTCTTTATAATTCATATAAAATTTGTTAATTGTTATTTTAAGCTATATTAATAAATGTTCTATTTTTCTTAAATATAAAGAAGAATTAAAAAAGGGAAATATAGTCTTCATTTTTAAATTGAATAAATTGATTTTAATTTTGATTTCAAAATTTAATTTGATTTGAAATTGTTTTTGAAACTCAAATTAATTGATTCTTTAAAACATTTGTATAAGTCTTAAATTATAAATTGTTTTATTTACATTTACTTTTAAATAAGAAAATCATACATATTCATTCATACATAAAATAACTAAAGAAAAACCTATATAAACATTTAAATATATAACTTAATTAAACAAGACAAGTGTTAAGTCTTAAACAAATCAAATACATGTGTTAAGTAATGAATAAAGCAAGTTGACAAATGCTAATTCATTAAGACAAGTGTCATTATATTTTCTTCATTTTGATTAAAGTAATTTCAGCCTTATAAACTTTTCATTTTTTTTCCTCATTCTCTTTTCAAACCAAAGCTAAGCAAATCAAGAGAACATTGCATCTAAAAATCTGAATTCCTCAAAGAAGATTAACCTGGAAAAAAAATTCCGGCATGTCATCTCTAAAAATCTGAAATCCCTCACAAACAAAACCTGCAAAATTCATTTAAAAAGCCATTTTAACATCTGAAACTCCTCATTCAAAACTAAGATCAATTTTCCCAAATCAAAACCTGCACTTGCAACTATGGAAATTTCTGTAAATCAAAAGCTTTAAGGTGTCTGCATTTTACAACCTGAAGATTCCTTTGCAATTCACCTCTGGAAAATTAGGCCTGCATATAGCTGCATCTCTGAAACTCACCAGCATCAAATTACAGTTATGAAATCACTACATGCATCTAAAATTGGGTCAGAGTTTTAAAAACTTCAAGCCTGCCTGCATGAGTGTTATCTGAAATCAAAGGCTTTTCTTGAATCATGATGGCTCTGTCTTTCTGGGAAAAAAAATAGTGAGTAACACTTCTTTAAAAATCTTTAGTTAAATCTGGTTGTTTAAATATGTTTAAATAAGTTATTTTTGTATTTATATTGGAAATTTTCTATGCATTTATGATGTGTGATTTTTGTTGAATATGAATTGCCTGCATATCATCCCCGAACCAAAATTATCAACCCAGTTTCATATTCAAATTCATTTTTTTTTTATCTATAAATTTTTAAGATTTAAGATTCAAAACAATATTTGTTGTTTAACTTTAAACTAATTACAAATTTTATTTTAACTTAAACATAAAATTAAAACATGCACTGGAAATCAGATTAAAGGGGAAACTTAGGTCATTGTGAAAATTTTAACTTGTAAATTCAGTAATTCAGATTCAAAACTTAGACTAGTTCATGATTGTTAGGAGAAGAATCAAACATTATAAGTTTAGTTTGATTGGTTCATTATTGTTAGACCCAAAATTTGGGTATAGTTCATTTGGTTGGCAGTGGATTAGGAGATTGCCCTGTAACCCTTGATTTTGATCAAGTCTTTAATTCGACAATTTCTGCCTCTATGCATGATCGAGTGTTGAGATGTTTAGTGGAAAGGTAGATGGGTCCGTGACAAAGTAGTGGCTGGAGTTTCAACTGCATCGATAGTCGGAGGGAAGTGAAACTGTCGTTGACAGGTTTGAGGAGTTTTGGGGTATAGGGTGTTCCAGGTTTTAAAAAAATAAAGAAAAAAAAACTGCTCTGTTGAATTTTGGGATATGGGGATTCTCTGATGCTTAGGTGTTCAGGTGGGCTCAAGGGTGGTTGGTGGATGGGATGATCATCTCTGATGATCGGGAAGATGGCCTTGGCAATGTGCATGTGCACAGTGGTTATATGGAGAAGTTTTAGTTGCTGAAGTATGGTGAAGTTGTGTGCTCGGGTCATTCCTGTATTTGCTCGAAGTTAAGATAGGGGGAGACTCGAAGTAATATAGTTTTTTGTCTCGGGTAGTTGTAGTTGCAGTATTTTGAGTCTGTATCCAGATTTGCTTCAGGTTTTAAAATTTTAAAACTAAATAAAAAAAATAGGCTAGGCAAGTTTAAATCTAAACTAAAGTAAGATTAAAACATGAATTTAAGTAAATTTGAATTTCAGGTTTGAATAAACAAGATTGCAGTTTTGTTCCTGTAGCCTGAAACAGATTCTGTTTTTTTGAATTTTAAAACCAAATTTAAAAATAGTAAAGCAAGTTTAAATATAAACTTAAAGTAAGATTTAAAATATGAATTCAAATAAGTTTGAATTCCAGATTTTAACAAATTTCCTGAATAATATAAAGTATTTAATTTAATAATAAAATCTGCATAGATTTTATATTAGTGATTTTTAAATCTGAAAATAAGTTTTTAAAACAAGATTTAAATTCTGAGTTAAATCTGAATTTCAAATCCTGGATTCAAATTTGAATTTGAATCTGAAAGTTTCAAAGAAAAATGGTTGATAAATTCAAATGATATATTTTAGTTTGAGTATTTTATAAAATCTGAAATGAAGATTTAAAACAGAGATTTAAATTTTAATCTTTGAATTTAAACCTGAAGCATGAATTTGAATTTTTGGTTGTGATGTAAATAAGATTTGAATTTAAATGTTTAAATGTCATTTGAAATATTTAAGATATTTTAAATTTAATTGAACATAGGCTAAAGTAAAATGATTTTTCTAAATTTGCTTTAAGAGGTAAGTGATTCTTTAAAATGAGAACTAAAGAATTTTTAAATACTTAAAATCTTGTTTAAGTTTAAATTTAATTTCATTTTAATTTTAATTTAAAATGGAATTTATAAAATTTAAAAGCAAATTTGTTTTTAAATGACTTTAATAACAATAATTTAATCATTAATGAGATTAATGATTTTTATTGTTTAAAACTTAATTATCCGATCAAGGTAATTAAGATTTTAATTAATTAATTTAATTAATTAATAATAAGGTTAATTAATTAAATAATTAAGGACTTTATTAATTAAAGAATTAGGTAAGTTAATTAAACTTGATTAAAGTATGATTTAGGAATTTATTAAATAAGATTTGATTAATTTAATTAATGGATTGAATTATTAATCTAGTAATTAATAATTAATTGAGTTTAATTATAACTTGATTCATTTAATAATTAGGAATTAATTAATGAGTTTTGTAAATAAATTAAGAATTAATATTGATTAATTCAATTAATTACTTTGAAAAATAATTAAGGATTTATTATGAGTTAATGAAGGTCATTAACTTAATATTATTTTATAATTAATTAATGTAATTAATTTTAATAATTAATTGGATTAATTAATTTAAGATAATCCTTTGAATTATTTAAGTATAATTACTTAGTGAAAGTAATTAAGGAAATTAATTACTAATTGTAATTAATTGAGTTTATTTTGATTAATTAAGTTAATTAATTAAGTTTAATTAATTTAAATTAATCATTGATTGATTTGAGAAATAATTACCAATGTAATTTAAAAATGGAAAATTACTTAGTGAAGTAATTAAGAAAATAAATTACTAGATGTTATTTAATTGAAGGAGTTTTGGAAATTAATTACTTTGTAATTAATATGTAATTTGTATGTTGAATAATTACTTAAGTAAGTAATTAATAATTAATTACTTAGTGTAATTAATTTAGGTTTTGATAATTAAGTTAATTGAGAATGGTTTAAGAGATGTAATTAATTTAAGGTAATTACTTAATGTGATTAATCAAGAATGATTAATCAATAGAGATAAATTGATAATTAATTTAATGGAGTTATTTTAAATAAATAATTTGAGATCATTAATTTAAATAATTAATGATGTAATTAAGGATTGATTAATTAAGAACAATTAATCAATGAAGGTATTAATTAATATAATTGATTAAGGTCTAATGTAATTAATTATAATTAATTAATTAATGAAGTAATTACAGGTTAATTACAGGTTGGTTTGGAATAATTAATTTATGAAATTAATTAGAGGTTAATTACTTGAGTGTAATTAAAGGATAGTTAATCAAGATGATTAATTAGGTAACTTGTTAAGTGCAATTAATTCATTTATTTATAATTAATTAAGGAATATGTAAGCAAGGTTTATATGGATGAATAATTAATTTAATTCATTTTAAATTAATTAAGGAAAAAGTAATTAATTTAATTCACTTTAAATTAATTATAGGATGGTGATTTAATAAGTCTTTGCTTATGAATGATGATTGATATTACCCTGAATGGTTGAAATCTCAGTTATGAGATAAATGTTGTTGTGTGATTTGGATGTTATGGTTGCATTGAGTTGATAATATGATTTATCTGTTTGAGTTGATATTATAGATTATCTGATGTGATGAAAATTTTGATTATCTATTATGATGTTGAGAATTATCTATCTGTGTGTATATAGATAATATTGAATTAAATTGTTTTAAACTTTAAAACAACTTGGCCCTAAAAGACACGCTTTGGTTTTCTATGAGACCGGGATCGGGTTTCCATATTTGGATATCCGAAAACCACATCGATTCCAAATAACGTTAGGTCGTAAATCCAAATGGAGCTTTGTGAAGACTCAAGGTGTAAGGGCTATACGTCAGTATAACTCTGTGGGTGATTCCGTAATGAGTTTGACGGAATAGTACTTATAGATTCGAGATGGAGAATTAGAGTGCAAGGGTTATTGTCGTTAACTCTGAGGGTGATTCCAAAATGAGTGTAACGAGATAATGCCTTCGGTTTCGTTCGAACCCGGAACGAACTTGTATGGATTGAATGCTTTCAGAACATCGTCAGGTCGACGATGAGCATTCTAAGTGATATGTCCTATAAAGGTAATCGTAACCTCAAGCCTCATCAACCGGGAATGGTTAAAACAGGGGAGGTGCAGCAAGGCTTCGTGGGTAGCTCCCACTGGAGAGCAAGATTTACCCCTGTCTAGAAGTCCCTTTATATTCGGCTGTGTGGGGCAGTTGATTGCAACAACTGCCGGGGTTGTCTTGTTCGGGACTGTTCAGTAAGGAATGGTCCCGGCCTTGTGTTGCAGGGGAGTTAGGGTGGCTCCTCGGTACGGTGATCTAGGCCACAAACTGTGACGGGCGGTACCCCAGTAGCCCTGCCATTGTAGGGAATCCGAAATCCAATAAGTGCCAACGGTTTCGATTGTATTACCCACTTTTGTGGCTAGTAGCTGGAATTTAATAGATGTAACAATTTCGGCTATTTCTTATTTACTTGAAAACCCTAGACACTATTATAATATCATCGGATTTCCTATCAAATGTTTTGGTTAGCGTAAGGTAAAAACTTTTCCATGTTTATGTGTGGGAAGTCTTACGTGATACCTTTTCTTTTCAAAAGGTTTTTAAAGTTAAGCAACCTTAACCTTATACTCACACCAGACCCATGTCTGACCCGGAGTTTATTTTTGTTTTTCATAAACTCTTGGGTACTCAAATTTTTACGAGTAGCCAAGGGATTCAGGTTAGCTTTGACGAATTATAGAGGAGCAATGGAGCAGGAGGCTTCTGCGTTAGATATAGTTCCGCTGTGTTATCTCTGTGTTGTGATTGTATTGAGTTGTAAATACTAGACAGGTGTTTATAACTGTCTAGTATATGTGATGTGTATGTTGTGTATCTCTGATTGGTATTGTATATTATGTAAATACTTATGTTATTAATATAATTTATTCGTTCCGCTGTTGAGATTCTAGTGTTGTTCCTTCTTTCTCTTCTTTCTTTTCTTCATCTATCCCTTTCTTTCTTAATTCATGATGCGATCTTCTGGAAGTAGAAAGTCGGGTCGTGACAAAATGCAGCATGTGGGGTTTCAGAAAAGGGATCATCATTCTGCTTCCCTTCTTCTTCCCTACCAAGGCCGCTCTGCCATTGTTGTTCTAAAAATTCTAGATTGTAACTGTAATTGATTCTAACATCAATAAAAAGGAAATTTCTTAAGTGGACGTAGGCCGGAGTCAGCCGAACCACTATAAATCCTGTGTTATTACTACTCTCTTTTTAGTTTTTACTGTTCTTCATGTTTATTCTCTCTACATACATTCGATCTATGCTCTGTGACTGTGACTTGGTGCTTTCATCTAGATTTGGGTGTTAGTGACCAATTGTGGCGCCAATATTTTAGTGCTTTCACTGATAAAGCTAGCACTCAAGAACTCAGAAGCTTGGAGTTTGGATTTAAAGGCTTAGGAACTTGGATTCTGGAGACAATGGCAAAGCAATCAACTAGGAGACAAATGACGGAAAGAAGTCAGCACGAGGGTAGTCAGGAGGCTTCTTCTGGATTTAATCAACCCTCCATTTACATCACTAGGGACGAGATGCAGTTCATGATGAATTCCATGCAAGAACAGTTGAGATGGCATGAAGAAATGACGTAGGCACTTTTCAAACAATTTGGACAAGCAAGAACATTAGAAGCTACAAGAACTCAGATCCATGGAGCTAGATCAGAGGGACTCAATAGGTTAGCAGATGGAGTGGTTCAGTAGGGGCATCCTCCAATTTAGCAAACGGCTATCAATTTGGATGGACCTAGACTCTGGGGCACACCACCAGGAAATGCTGGACCAATCCATGGAGGGATACCAGATGACGCTGTGCAACCGACGCCAACAGGAATGTAGGAGTATGTAACGAGGAGTACGTACCAGAATTCCTTAGAGGATTTGGAGGGTAGTTAGGAAATGCAGATGGGGCAACCCTTAGCAGGTAAACCTGGATTGGCTGGCATCATCAAGCGAACTATTCTCGGAGGTCTGACAAATAGGGATTTAGAGGGAGTAAACAGAAATCTGTTTACCCGTAACATTAGGATGTCTAGGAATCCACACAATTTCAAGCTACCGACTATGGAAGTATATAATGGTAAGATGGATCCCACTGACCACTTGATGAGGTACACATGACATATGGAGGTGCTGGGGGCATCAGAGGAAGTTATGGCTTGGTGTTTCCCCTTGTACTGAACAGATATGGCTACTATGTGGTTCAAACAGCTGGAAGATGGATCCATTGGAACATGGACAGAACTGGTAGATAAGTTCTTAAGTCAGTTTCGAGTTCACATAAAGAGGCTAAAGAATGTGACGACGCTGACGTCAGTTAAGAAGAGGGCGGATGAATCGCTCAAGACTTTCGTAACTCGGTTTAATGCAGTAGTGGCCTTGGTGTATCGGCCGGATCCATCAATGGTTCTAATGGCGGCGGTGTCAAGAGTTAGGGATAATTCAGATTTCAAAGTATCAATGATACTGGATCCACCACTGGATCTCAGGGAATTCTTTCACAAAGCTGAGAGATTTCTTCGACAAGAGGATGCATGTTTGGATATGAAGTCAAAGGAAGTAAATATGTTAAGGATAGACGACTGTACCCAGTGGAAGCTTGGGTAAAGACAGGGATAAAGGGAAGAGGAAGCGCTGAGGAGAACCACAATTCTCCACATACACAGGACTGAATATTACATTGGAGTAGATATTCTTGGATACTCGGGATCGCCTCCCTTATCAAAGGCCGGTAAAGAGAGAACCCACAGAACGCGAAAGGGCATCGAGAAGGCACTGTCTCTTGCATGACCTGGACGGGCATGATACTAACAGTTGCTGGCATCTAAAGGATATAGTGGAGGAGCATGTAAGGAATGGTCAATTGCGACTATATGTCGAAACTCGAAATGCAGCAGTGGAACAGGAGCAGCCACTTCCTACCTTGAACGATGATGGCATGATGCCCAAGAATGGTAGCCGTTTGGTCATCAACTAACCGTAATGGTTTGGAATAAGTAACAAACTCCGGGAAAATGGCTAAATCACTTACTCATGTACGGGGTCGAAGATAACCCTCAGGTATGCTTTGAGATGATGGTTTGCCGAGATGCTTCGGTTTGTGAAATCTATTTTTTCCTTGTGGCTTGAACATTTGATTTTTTTGCTTTGGTTTTGAAGTTTGGTTTGAACTCTCGTTTTTGCTGGTTTCTTGGTTTGGATTTTGGTTTGACGCTTGCTTTTCGATTTGGATTTTGATTTGGACTTTTGATATGGATTTCCAGTTTTCTAATTTGAATCTGAATTTTGGGTATTGGATTTTGGTTGACTCTTTTTTGGTTTTTGGTTAAAAGATCGTTGAGCATGGACTATGCTTGGCAAGGGTCTGGAGAGACTAGGATTCGGTCTAGGATTTAGGCCCTCTATTATCTATCGGTTACTATTATAGGTCTTAGAGTATGGACTATACTCGACAAGGGTCCGAAGTGATCAGGATTCGGCTTAGGACTTGACCCACGGCATTACTCAACGTTCAAGGACACTGAACCAGGAACACTATAGAACTACTTGACATACGTCGTCAGGTGCAGGTTGTGCTTGGCAAGAACCCGGAGAGGTTACAGATTTAGATATTGGCTACGAACAGCTAAGGATTTGGGCATGGACCCGGAGCGGTCCTGGATTTGAATATCAACCCAGAGAGGTCATGGATGTGGTTATTGGTTATTGGATATGGATGGATTAGACATGGTTTTCGGGTTCGGATGGATGTGGAATTGGATAAGGATTTAGTTACTAGATAGGAGTCGGATATCGACTCGGAGTAGTTGTAGATTTGAATAAGGATACAACAGTGACACTTGGGTAAACTGGATTGGATTATGAATCGAAAAGTATGGCTACGGATAACTATGCACTTTGGATATCGGATTTGAAGCTATTCAAAACATACCTTCCAATAGAATAAATCTAATTTGTACCGTTCTTCGAATATCGAATTTGAACTTTGGATTTGAAGCTATTCAAAACACACCTTTGGATATTGGATATGAACTTGGGATATCGAATTTTTATCGTTCTTCATATTTGTACTCTCTACATACATTCTATCTATGACTGTGACTTGGTGATTTCATCTGGATTTGGGTGTCAGTGACCAATTTTGGTGCTAATAAAACCCTTCTATAATAAATCAAATGTCTGCTTCTCTAGCTCCCTTCTTTACTTTAGCTCCAACCTTCGTGGAGGTTGAACAATTAGTCTGGTTCCTGGAATTAAATCAATGCAGAAATCTACTTTCGGTGAGGAGGTTAACCTTACGCTTCTTCAAAAATATCCTTGAAGTCCTAAACAATTGGTATATCACTTATCTCCTCTTTCGGTAATTCGAGAATAAAGAAAACTGCTCATTAACTTATTAGGCTCCCCATAATAAATATCCATAGCAACATTTTCAGCATCATTAACTCTGATAATCCTTCGATTATAATTTATGGCTGCTTTAAATTTGGACAACCAATCCATTCCCAATAATACCCCAAAACCCATGAACCCATGAACAAATAAGTCAGAATTGAAAGGCCAACCTCGATAAGAAAAGGCACATTTAAACATATGGTGTCAAGATTGGTTGGAATACCTGAATAATGACAAGTATTATTAGAATACAAAGATAGGACCAAAATGGTTTTAAGGGAAACCACATCAAAGGATCTAGAATGAATCTTTAGGATGGGTGATAAAACCGCTCTCTCAAGATTAACTCATTATAAGGCTCTTCTCACCCTATCTCTAATGAGTTGTACCCAAATCAGGCTAAGTTGTTTGCTCAACCGAAGCTCTGATACCAACTATAACGACCCACCTTTCTGACCCCTGGGAATGACACTTAATACATCTTTGGTGTTCGTGTGCCATTCCCAGGCATCAAAAAGATGAATCGTCGTGGGTAAAAATTAAAGAGCTGAAAACCTCACAATGAAACTATTAAATATACCATAACAGTGATATAGCAGATAAGGTTACTCCCTAACAGGGAGTTATTAGAGTTACACAAAATGCTACAAGTCAGTTTAGGCAGTTATAACAGTTTGCCATTTACATATGATGAACAAAATATATACAAAAACATGATAAATGGCATAATAGATATCTAAGTAGATAAAAGCCTCTTGCTCGGACGTCGTCTTCAAAGAGCCCACATAGATCTGTTACTCGCAGACTACCCAAATAAAATTGAGTACCTGGGAGTTTATGGAAAACAAACAACTCGGGTCAGACTATATGTCTGGATGCGTAAAAAATTTAAACCAATAGGTGTGTGATTCAACACAAAATGTGAGACCACGCCGTTGAACACGGAATGGGTTTACTCTCACATGAATCAGCATCCAACTATGAAGAATGGATAAATAATTAAATATCGCGAAGAGTGTTTGACTCTTCGTGATTAAATTAAGGAAACAAATTCGAATGTTCAAATCAAATAAGAAAAGGAAAATTTCCCGTAATGACTAGGAGGTTGCACCCCCTTGAAGTATACCTCTAGTAATATACTTTTGAGAAGCTCATTTACTCTGTGACACTTCTCGGAACCCTTCAAGCCTCACCCTGCCAAACCTTACTGAGTATCTGAATACTTCACATCTGAAAGCAGTACCGAATCCAATCTAAATGAGATGTGAAGGTATCCTAATGGGAGCAACCCCATATAGCTTGGACTCCTCTCGTGCTTTGGTTTTAGTCATTCCTAAAAATAAATAACAAAGCTCAATAGAGCAACACATCACCTTAGAATGACAAAAAATAAAGCTGAAGCAATCGATAGCAGGTAACCAATTATCAAGGATATAAAACAATCGTATATGGAAATTAAGTCTTGTAATCACTGCTCGTCGATTTCAAATTTATACTATTCCTCGTTAACAATATTACCGAACAGCTCAGGGTAATGTTGCCTCAAAGTCATGTCTCATGGCCATTTTTTACTTTTGAAATAGAGACAAATCTACATCTTTGACGTTTAGCGTTAGTCATAAAAATAAACCATTTCAATATAAGTGATTTCACTTTAGGGAAACCTATTCATTTCTATAAATGAATCAAACTTTTGCATTTAAAATCGAATTCATGCTTAGGCTTCACATTACAAGTATTAGCTTCAAATACTTTTTTAAAAGAGTTTAATGACTTTAAAACATCATTATAGAAGGATTTTATAACTTTCAACATCCTTCTTTAATTGGATACTTGGCTTTAACTATCACTAATAAGAATAATTAATTATCGTTAAACTTCATTAGTCAATTTGGTTAATTAACTTCAAAATACCCTTTAATTAAAAAGGTTAATTGCCTTTAAATTAACATAATTAATTTATTAAATTTAATCTCATTAATTGCATTAATTAATTATATTTAGACATTATTAATTAAATTAATTAATAATAAATATATATCATTAATTAAATTAATTAATTTAAAACATAATTAAAGAAAAGATTAATTAAATTTAATTAATTACTAAAATGTAGAAATAATTAATTGAAAGGAGTTAATTAATTTTAATCATTATTAATTAAAATGATTAATTAATTTTAATCCATCATTATTATTAATTAATTAATCTTAATCATCATTAGAAAAAATGATTAATTAATTTGAAGTATCATAAACAAAGTTATTAATTAAATTTACACGTATCGTTAATAAGTTAATTAGTTAAATTTAAACTCATCATTAAAAAGTTAATAACTAATCTTAATCCTTATTAATTAGTCAATTAATTATGTTTAAAATTATTCATTAAAATTATTGATTAAATAAAAAAAACCCAAGCTCAAGAAATAAATCAAAAAATTTCTATAAGGATATGTTTGTCGAAAGTGCCAATATAGCGATAGTTACTATACGGACACTTCAACAACTAATTTCATGTCACTTTACTTTCATCCATACATCATAAAACATGAGCAAAACAATAATACAAAGTGCTAAACTATTGTACAACATGAAGAGAACAATCATTAACAATAACTAACTTTTACTACTAACATCCAAAAATTGCTTCCTACTTGGTTACTAAACTAACAAGGTGACAACTTTTCAAGGTATAACCCAATCCAACATACATTGCATGGTAATATAAACACAACAAGCCACTAACAACAAATATATGAACAATATTTTTTATTTAAAAGTTAACATTTTGGAAGATGAGATTTTTACTCACAATAACTTAATATCTTCAACCGAACTTATTCTAGAACTTCAAAAACCCTTAGATATTTGCAAAAACTATGGAAAAATGGAGTCTTTAAGTAAAAAACACTTGAATAAGTTTGGCCCTAGGGTATGTGTGGCTCGGCCAAGACTGGATGAGAGGTATGTGGACTTGTTTTGTGAAGGAGTTGTTGTAGAAGTGGATGGAAGGCATTTAAACAAGACTTAAGATTTTCAAAAATGGATGAAACTAAGGTTTTAGATTTTAGAAATTTATGGAAGTTATGAAAACTTAGAGAAAGCTTGCATGAAGTTTCGAAAATGAAATTAGAAATGAGAAAATGATAAAAAGAAGTAGGAAGTTGGTTTTATACAAAATGAGCTAAACAAATTACTAAACTATCCTTATGTACTTTACCCTCCACAATATTACGCCACCTCACCATGCCACCTCACCCTCATTTCCCTATCATAAATTTCAAAATTTCCTTGTCCCCTTCATGAAAACATAATCCAATATACCATAAATACATTTGTACCTCATGATTAAACTTGTTTCTTAACGAATCTTCCATAAAAAAAAATTCTTATTTTTTTCACAAAAAGTCACACCATAATTTCCTTAGCTTAAGTATATATTTATATTTCTAAAATATGTTATCTTATTTATAAATGAATGTGAATTTATTTACACTGGAGTTCACAATGTTTCCGACAACATTTAGACGAAGAAAACTCGATCGAAAAATGATTTCCGGTCACATTTTCGATTTTCCTTCGAACTAAATATTTTTGTAAACACATTTTAAAACCCTTTCACCATCACTAACCATTATTTTAAAGAGTTTTATTTTAGTTATAAATCCATTAATCAATTATTTAAAATACATTAAATATTCAAATTTTAAAGAGGTTATACTATGGGTCGTGACACTCTCCCCTCTTAAAATAATTTCGTCCCTGAAATTAACGTTATATCTCAAAAAGGGCATATATATATATATATATTGTGAAACCCATACAACAGATACATATATTTTGAATGGCCTGCTCCCACCGAAGCATGGTATAACTCTAGAATCAAACAACATGGAACATCTAGTGGTATTTTGATTCCTTCTAAATCAATAACTAGGGTAAATAAATATACTTGGCGAGTTTCTCAAATCGAAAAACCCCCGATTGCCCAATTTTAATCATAACAAAACATTTGAAAAATCCCTTCAAAATATCCATTTCAAATGTTTTGAAATAATATTACTTCATCGATATTATTATTTTTTTAAATAATATTTTTATTATTTCCTTCCACAAATTTTTTTGGTATTATCTTTTCAAATGCACCGAGATTTAGATCCTAACAAACAACAATTCAAAAACCTTTATTTATAAATTCAAACTTACAAACTATGTTATGTAAACCACACAACCAATTAGTTAAATTCAATCAAATCAAATTCTGTATAAGAATAAACTAAAGCTTAACACTATTTAGAATGTTAAATGACAAACAATCAAATCTCATCTTAGGCTCAATACTTTCTTGATTGTCCAAAAATATAGATAATTCCCCAAGCGTACCATTTTTCTCATCAGCCTTTGGTCATTGCTAAGTAAGTTCCCTAGGATAAAATGGAAAGTCATTTCATAGGATTATTGGTTTCTTAACTATACTAATTTGTCTAAATCACTTATATTTTCTATTTAGTATTTCATTCAACACTAAAATTGTTTACAAACTATTTAATAAAATTTCACCTAAGTTTATTAATATTTTACAAAGATATTTCTTTATGAAACAACAATTAAAAACTTACTCTAGTATCTAATTGTATAATACTCTTCTATATACTAAGAGTACATACTAAACACTAATTTTATTTTACTTTCCAAAATTTAGATGGAGACTTAATCAAAATATAGTTCTTTTAAAACCGAGTCAACCTATTAACATCTTTAACTTAGAGCGTTATAATGTAAGTTGTTTATGGGTTGACCCGAAAAGAACAAACAGTTTACACCAATAAATGTTTTAACCAAAAACTATAGTTTTAATAGAACAATGTCTATTAAAACCTCCCTATCTAATTTACCCATTTTAAAAAATTGTTAAATTATCCCTTTTTCTATTCAAAGGTAAAAATTCATTTATCAAATCATCCTTTTATCAAAAATATCTATTATTTTGAAATCAATTCCCTTTAAGGGGACTTAAAAACTAAATACCCGGTTTATAATTTCAAAACCCATTTTTGAGAAACATACTACATATATTTATTTTATGAAATAACTTTAACGGTTTTCTTATTAAAACTAACTTTGGGTTCATTCGAGTTTAAACTCATTTTGATCGCACAATGATAAAGATAATAATTTACTACGTACTCCATAGCATTCGTCTAAGCAACATCCGATCATCATTTAGAAGATTATTCAGATTGCCATAAGACTAATTGAAATGTCTTCCCCAAATTACTCCAAAGAAAATGCATTTCCTTTTTAAATTTACCTTCCAAAATATTTTAATTAAAAATACTTCCAAGTAATGTTTTTCTCTAAATCTTTTTGAAATTATTTTGAAATAACTCCTAGATTTAAAATCAAAAATCTTTTTTTAAACACATTTTATAAACAAATTTTTTATAGAATTTCCTTTATAAAAAATCATTTCATATTATAATAATTCTCCTTTGCTATAATAAAACTTTCTCAAGTATTTATTCTCTAAATGTCTTATCCTACCATTTAGATTATATTAAACAATTCTTATTAAAAAATTGTTTTTAACCCAACATTATAATCAAACACCTTATACTCCAATTGTGAAACTTAATTCACAAGCGGTTCATTTATAATCAAAACAATAAATGCTTAAAAATAAGTAGAGCACAAATAATCAGCAATCAATAAATAACAATTAATGCTCCTAAATTAGCCGAGCATGACCGATCAAACAATAGTGGAATATATAAGTATTGTCACATTCAAACAAAACAAACGTTATTAATATCCATATAAATTTCTAAAAATTATTCCTTTATTTATATAAAATAGAGGTTAAATATTTCATTTACCAATTTTCAAAAATCAATATCATGTCTGTTTGCCTTGTTCAAGTGTTTAGAAATCCCAATCGACACCGTGGCATCCTATGTCTCGACCAGAATTTATAAACAACTCATTAAACCAATTAACATAGTACATTTTTACAACATTAACAAATACGCTCTCATATATATAATAATCTTAAACTCATTTTAGGGTGTCACTTACCATATCTCTAATGATACCCTACCAAAGCCATGTGGGTAAACAATGTTTTGTCCATTTTATAAGTTTAGATTATGATCTTGTCTGTGTATATCCTTTCTTCTTTGTGTAGGATCATTCTCACTCTAGAGGAGGGGAGGTTAATAGGGTGATACTAATAATAGTAAAACTTAATGTGGAAATAAAATATAAAACAGAAAGTAATGCAGTAGTGATCACTCACAGATTTACTCAGCTTCGGCAATAACATGCCTATGTGTTGAATCAATGTTTCTACTGGAAATTAAGTAGTCAGACACTTACAAACACACGTAAACTTGCGACATCCGCTAACTTGACTGACCTAACTCTAAGCTCAAAACTTTGCTATAACTCAGCCATTGAGTTGCAAATTCTCAAACAATGCCCCGTAGTTTTTACCTAGTCACATGGCTAAAAAGTTATTCAATTTTAAAAATAAAATTACAAAATAAAAAAAAATAACAAAAACAAAAACCTATATATAATTTTAGCCTGAAATAAATAAAATAGAGCCGGCCTAAAAATGATGATAACAAGAGAAGTTTTTCCCTTTTATTGGTTTTATGCCGTCTCTTTCTTTTTCTCTTCGATCTGAAATTTGGGGTTTTGTTCACCAATTAATGCCACCGCTTAATAATAGATTGATTGAAGTGATGATTTTGATTTTGGTTTACTTCGTCAATCAATCTCTAGCTTGAGTTGCTCTCGGTAGCTTTAATTGATTCGAGTTCAAATTATATTGGTATGTGATTTTTTACTTTTTGAATTATGATTACACTTGGCTTATTTTTCTTTCGACCTGATTGATGCCACTGATGATATGGGGTAATTTATAAGGATTAAAACCCTAAATTCTTGTTTGTATATTTCTGTTTGAATTTGTCTATTTTTTTCTTGGCCATACGTTTTTTGATGGAACGATGTGATGAAACTGACTTGTTTCATTACTTGACGTTGCTTGAATTTATTTGACTCGGTTTCATTCTTTTTGCTCATATGACTTCAGCAATTTGAAGTTTGAGATAAATTGGACTTTGACTTGTTCAACATGTGAATTTCTCTCTCGTTCTTTTCTTCTATGACTTGTTCAACTGTTTCCATTCTTCGCTACCTTAACCATGATATCCTCTATGACATTATTCAAAATAGGTGTAACTACATTTCATTTATCTCTTGCTTGTTGCATCTCTTTTATTCAATTGAGTTGTGTCTTCATGTATACATCATTGAACTGAATATGTTGCAGTCTGGTTACATTTATTTGTATGTTGGTTGGACTGTCTAGCCTTGCTGTAGTGATGTGGTGAGATTGTCTCCTCTAGTTCATGTGCACTAACTTTATGTACATGTTGAAACTCGTGTGTGGTCTCATTGAAGTCTTGCTCTATAACTTGCTCTTGTTCATGCCTGTAATGATTTAAGTGTATCACCATGTATATACATACATACACATATATGTGCGTATACATGTATTGTGATGCCTTGTTCTGCTCATTGTTGTTGCATATGAATATACATGCTGCTTTACTGTTTTTGAAACATTTAAACTGTATATATTTGTGTGTGATGGTTCGGCATCAATTTTGGTTGCATTTTGTTTCATACCTTGACTTATGCCTGCACATTCATGTTAATTGCTTTAAACTTGGTTTCATGTTCATGTTTGGGCTGCAGTCCGCAACTGTATGTTTGTGCACTTCTTCTTGTTGCATGTTCACTTGAGTCTTGCACTTGATGTTCACTTTTGCATATATGTGGATGTGTACTCAAGTATCTGTTTCATATGTATGCATGCGTCTCTGGTTCAAGTGTGATTGAGCTCGTGTTCATTTGATATCTGGTTCACTTTGTCTTCACACTTTTGCATTTTGGATTCTTTTCATGGTTCTATTCACTATTTTCCTCTTAATGACTTGCTTTAACCATTCACTTGTCTGAATGTAGCTTGTACATGTCTGGTTTTCTTATTTCATTTCTCTGGTCTGTATTTGTTGTTTATGCACTAGCTTTGTTTCATGTCTAGTGTGGTTGCTTCCCATACCTGAACTGATGTTGCTGCTTCATGTTTAGCATTTATGTTTTGGTTGAGGATTCACTTGTAGTAAAGTTCATGCCTGAACATTTATTTGCTTCGAGCTTCATCTGTGAAATTTGATTGCCTTTGTCTGGTTCACAACTTTGTTATGTAAGCATGTTGAACTTGAGTGATTGTATACCATTGTGCACCATATGTTGCTCTATGTGTTCACCTCAAGTTTGTATTGTTAAAGCCATACTTGTTTTTTCATGTAGTCTTATCTACGATGCTCCTAACCATTGCATTGAACCTGACCATGCCTTGAAACTTTGTCTGGTGGTAGATGCATGTTTGTGTTGTTGGTTATTTCTTTGATTGAGCATTTTCACTTGAGTTGAATCCAACCTTGACTCGGGTTTGGCCTTGTGCTCAACTGTATCTACAGTTTTAACAAGCAAGTGTATATCGGTGTGCACGGCCTTGTGGCATGTACATTGATACACTATGCATGTCACAAGTTCGTATATGATGAATTCAAAAGAAAATGATGAAGAAAAACCCAAATAACCGAGGCAAACAATATTTTCAAACACACATTTCATTGTACACTATAAAATTTCTTTTTCAATTTTACTGCGTTGGTGTTTATTTTGCAGATAGTTCAGATGCTGGATATAGACTGGAATGAAGTTGAAGTTAAAATACGAGTGTTGAGTGAATATGTAGTGAGGTGTAATATATGAATTTAAAATTATGTTGTAATTGAAATTGTATTGTAATTGAAAATGTGTAAATATAGCGAGAGCTCAAATTTGTACTATTCGAGTTTGTAGTAAAATATTTGTTTGAATAAATATTTGTTTAAATATGAATTCTGAGTTATTTATTTTATTCAACAAATAATTTAATTAATTATGTGAAAAATAAAATAGTACAATAACAAGTACATTTAAATGAATATATATTTTTATTATTATCAAACAAAAATCATATACTAGCATATTCTACAGTTTGGATTGCTATTCTGATTGTTTCCATTTCTTTATATATGGATGATTTTCTTGTGAGGTAAAAACCAGTTCCGCATTTAGCTTCATGATTCCATAGAATTATTAATTGTTCACGTTATTACCTAAGTTTCTCACACTGGTTTCTAGACTGATCCGGGTGTTATTTTATTATAATGCTCGGGTCAGACTGAGTATTTTTCCAAGCTGTCACTGGTGGGATATGAAGCTCATGGAGTATAGTTGAATGTTCACCTATCGTAGTATTTTATTTCTGCTTTAATATATATATATATATATGTATGTATGTATGTATATATGTATTAGCAATTGTAAGGTCAAAAATTTATAATTGTGATTTGTTTTTAACTCTGATTTACTTTGATCCTAAAGTGATAGTTTATACTATCTTAATTATATTATATGTTGTTATTTCCACTGAGAAATACAATTTTCACCTGCTCTTTTTGTGTTGTTCACTTTATTTTACCCTAACAATCTGCATTTTCGACGATTGGATGTTCGACATTTGAATACTGTGGACGTATTCTGTGTCGATGTTCGATGGTCAAAAAGGTGGGTCGTTATTGCTGGACCCCGCAAACCTTATCGAGTGTCCGAATATTTCATACCAAAATGCGCAAAACTAAACGCAATCTAGAGCGAGTGTGAAAATACCCTAATGGGAGCAACCCACATAGCTTAACGTCCATTCGCGCATTGTTTTTAGTCATTTTTGACAAAGGATAATAAAGCTCAAATGAGAAACACATCATCTTAGAGTAACGAAATACAAAGAAGATAGCAGAATTGAAATCGATAGTCGACCATCGAGAATAAAAAAGTGGGTTGTGCATGGCAATTAAATTGCATACATTTATGACCAATAAATGAATCAAAATTTTAAAACATTTGGCCCACACTTGGGCTTGGTTTTCACATTTTAATTATTTATAAAATACTTTAAAAATACTCTTTGAAATTTTAAAAGGGCACATTATATTGCAATACTAACTGTATTACAAGATGAGTCAAAACAAATAGCATTAAAACATTACTTACTATAAACCCAAAACTCTTTACACCTAGCTTTATTTTAAAACAATACCTTTTAAAGGCTTTTCGCATTTATAAATTCAGAACAACATTTATTATCCCAAAACATAATCAATCAATTTAAATACCTTTATAAATTTTAAAACAACGTTAATTTATCCCAAAGGATAATTTATATACGAATCTTTTATAACTATAAAACCATAGTAAGTTTCCCAAAAGAAAATAAATCAAATTTTAAATCTTTTTATAAATTTTAGAACAACATTAACTATCCCAAAAGATAATAATTACATTATAATCTCTTTTAATAAACCAATCAATTATTTTTAGGACACCTTTGTTAAATTAGTTCATTAACGTCGAAACACTGAATCAGTTAATAACTTTTAAACACTTTTATCAAAACATTTTATTTACTTTAAAACACTAAATCAGTTAGTTTACTTTAAAACCCTTTTATTAAATCAATTAATTAATTTTAGATATCATTAATTAAAACGATTTATTAATTCCAAATAATCATTAATTAAAATGAATAATTAATCTCAAACATCATTAATTAAAATGATTAATAAATTTTAAACAGTATTTGTTAAAATAATTAATTAAATTTTAATAGCAATTAATTAAAATGAATAATTAATCTCAAACATTATTAATTAAAATGATTAATAAATTTGAAATAGTATTAGTTAAAACAATTAATTAAATTTAAATAATCATTAATTACAATAATTAATTAAATTCCAGTATCTTTAATTAAAATGATTAACTAAATTCAAATATCATTACTTAAAATGATTAATTAGATTTAAACATCATTAGTTAAAATGATTGATTAAAATGATTAATTAATTTCAACTATCATTAATTAAAATGATTGATTAACTTCAAATATCATTAATTAAAATAATTAATTAATTCAGATAACGTTAATCAAATCGATTAATTAAATTTAATCATTATTAGTTAAAATGATTAATTAATTTAAAACACAATTAATCAAAATGATTAATGAATTTTAAACATCTATTTTTGTGAAAATACAAGCTCTAGTTCAACACACACATAAAGGGTTTAGGGGATGATATTCAATAAATAACGGTGTGGTGAAAATTGCTATAATGACACTTAAACAATTTAAATAGAATATCATAATTAATTTCAACTAAACATCAATAAAAGCAGCATAACTATAATGCCCCACCATGAGACCCACATTAACAAAGATAATTACTAGGTAATTCTGTCTGCTAATATGGAGAATAGGGCTGGTTAAGGGCGACCATCATAGTCTTGCATTAGATAAGAGCTAAGTATGTCAATTTGGTATTCTTTTTTTTCTCATTTTATCTCAAGAGTTCGACATACTTAATTCCTATCTAATAAACTACTATGGTGGCTACATAATCAATTCAGAAATAAAATATAGTAACAATAACAATCTCAAGTCAGAGAACAGCAACACAGATAATATACATATAAACATACATCAAATGTAATACAACATACCACAAGTGTATTCAACCACAATATATACATATATCCCCACAAAAGAATAGATATAACACAAGGTTCCCAAAAAATGGCTACTACGCAAAAACTATGACATCTATTAAAGTTGAAGGAGAAGTCCAAAAGATATAGCTAGCAAAGGTCCAAAAGTCTAACCTGCAACTCGGCCTGACCCAAGTAATAAATACACGGGTCGGGCTAATTAGGACTTGATATTAGCAAAAGATAAACGAATATAAGTGCATAAAGGAGTCATTCCTTTAAAGATAAACGAATGATATAGGTAAAGTTTATTGATACAACTAAGAATAAGTGTTCCATAAAGGCTCAAAGTTAATCACATGATAAAGTTTAACATGGCATAAGTGTTTCACGTTCAAAGAGCTATACAATGTAAGTGAACAAAGTAATATATAAGCCATAAGTGAAATCATCGAAATATTTAAATCAAAACTCATGAAACTCGATAAGAGAACATAGTCCCAATATCGAAATCACCATAAAACATATATATAAGCCTTTTTCTAACTCAAGGCTGTAAGTAAATTCATCATCTCAAATTGGTGAAATCGAAATCAAAGACTCATAGAAATTCCCCGGATTGACCAAATATCATTTGCATGCCGAAGCAATGCTGCACATGTCATCCCACCAGTATTATATATATTTTAGGTACCTATCCCAAATGACCGAAGTCGTAAATCCTGGATAACCGAAGTCGTATATCCCAAATGACTCGAAGGTCTATAATACTAACAATCCCAGAATGTGTCACAAACTCCTAGATAGGAACCCGAAAAGTGTTAACGTGCATCCTATACCATATGTTCGCGCTTAACGGCTTACTAATCGTTAGTAAATGCCACATTAGAAAATAGAAATCATCATAAAATCTCAAAACTCAAAAACTCAGACTTGGCTCATCTCATCGGTAAGTAAAACACTATATCGGGTTCTCATAGATCATAACTCCTAGAATGGGAGATTGTTGAATATGCAAGTATCTGATTTTTGTTTGATGATAATAAACATAAATACATTCATTTAAATGTATTTGTTAATATACTATTTTATTTTCACAGATTAAATAAATATTTGATGAATAAAATAAATAACACAGAATTTGAATTCAAACAGATATTTTATTCAAACAAATATTTATTACAATTTTTGAATAGTACAAATTTCAAGCTCTTACTATATATATACACAACATCTAAGCAATCTGCAAAAATATACATTGACGTGGTAAAATTAAAAATAAAATATTTTTGCAGTGTAAAATAAAATGTGGATTTTGAAAATAATATTTGCCTCAGTTATTTGGGTTGTTCCTTATCATTTAAATTTGAATTCATCATACATGAACAACTTGTGACATGCACAGTGTATCACTGTACATGCCACAAGGCTGTGCACACCGATATATACACTTGATAAATCTACAGGGACAGGTGAGCACAGGTCAAACCCAAAACGCCGGGTTCAACTCAAGTGCAATAAAAATAATGTCACAATATCAGCACAAGATCAAACCCGAGCTTCAAGCTGGATTCAACACAGGTGCAAGTTCATGAAAATGGTCAAGACAACTAAAAAAAGCCTCGACCACAATCCCAATGTACAAATGCAATATGAACCTAACAGTGCACAAAGGCAGTGGTACAAACTAAATGAAGACAATCTACTAAACTCCAAGCAAAGCTCAAAGGCAAGTACAACTCTAACTGGAAGCACACAAATGCACATACCAGACATGTCAACAAGTCAAGGGATGCACCAGTAAACCAGCCTTCACATTGAACACTACAACATGCAACATGTAGACGATGTTAATAAGACTCGGCATGTACATGAAGAGCAAACAACAAAACAATCATATACAAGTTTCACTGACTCGAAGGAACAAGCCAATATGGAAACAATGCAAACACAGTTCTAATGAACAAGACCACATACAAGTAGCATGATCAGACCAGTGAAGACATGAACAAGGCTCGAACTCAAGTCAGTGCACAATAGCCCAATTCAAACTACAATGAACCAGGTGAAGCAACTTGATCTCCAAAAGATACAACATAATGTACCAGTGAACAACTAAACGAAACTGGACAGTGCAAGCTTCAAAAAGCATCAGACTCAAGTACATATACAGGAATGCACAGTGCAAACTACAACATCAAGTGATACAACAGCTCGAAACAATATGGATGTCGAATGGCCAAGCAAGTGCACGCACTAAACCAACAAAAGGCCAGAGGGATTAATATGGCAACACAGCAACCATGAAATACCATGTGCACAGAACTGTAATCAGATGAACCAAAACTGTGACACAAGACCACAAATCCAAACCAAGTTCAACAGTCAAAGCATCATCAACAAAGTGATACAACAGTTCAGTGAACAAGTGAAGCATATTTGTTTATATGTGTAAATATATGTATAACAAGTTCAAGCTGCAGGTCAAAGACATAATGGCTGAAGTAAGTACAAAGGAAATGCCAAAATCAACATAATCAAATCAAATGACCAAAGGCAGTGAACAGTATGGCCAAAGTCGAATGAAATCAACATCGTCAAAATCAAGTCAAAGCCGAGGACAATAAGAATGAGAACGAACAAAATCAACACCATGGTAGCCAAGAAATCGAAATCAACACCGTGTCAATCAAGAAATAATAAATATACGAAATTGAAAAAGTCGGGAATCATCTCAAACATTCAGTCAAAATCATATAGCCGAGATAAATAAATTGATGAAGTCAAATGATCATATATGAACGAATATATAGGAGTTCAAATCCTATATAAACAGTAACATCATCGACAATTTAATCATCGAGTTCAAGCAAGCAAATCAGAAGAAGCAAAAGAAAATTTTGCATACCAAATCAAAGTCGAACTCGATCAAGGAGGAGGAGCCACGAACGAATCAATTGAAGTAAGCAATCGAAGCACCAACCATCAATTTAAAAGGAGACTTCACAAAGCCCTAATTTCAAAGCTAATAGGAACGAACGAAAGAAGGAACGAGGCCACTGTTAAACAAAGGAGCGGACAGAATAAATAAAGAGAATAATATTGGGCCGACCCTTCTTTCTTTAGTGTTGGTTTATATTAAAAGGGAGACAACTAGGGTTTTGGTTTTTATTGTGTTTAAATTATATTTTTCATTTTAAACCATTGTAATTACTAGTCGTGTGACTAGGGGACAAACTACATGGCATAGTTTGAGAATTCGCAACTGAGTGGCTGACTTGTGGTAGGGTTTTGAGCGTAGAGTTAAGTCTAGTCGATAGCGGGTGTTGCAAGTTTACGTGTGTAAGCGTCTGACTGCTAAATTTCTAGTAGAAACCTTGGGGGCAGCACGTTGGCAGGGTTTTGCCGAAGCTGGGTAAATTCTGTGTCGTTCTATTTCTGCATTTATTATTCTGCGATTATCTATGCTGCTATAATTTTGATATATCTGTGTTGAAATAATTTTATAAGCTTCCGCAATAATTTTTATAATTAACACTATCACCCTATTCACCCCCTCTAGGGTGAAATCGATCCTACAAGTGGTATCGGAGCTAGGAATAGAAGTCAGTTTTTGTTGTTTCAAAATTTGATTTTTTTTTTTCAAAAATTAATTTTTGTTTTAAAAAGTTGAATTTTTAAAATGGCTTCTTTTAATAATGCTTTTGCTGAGGGTCAGTCCATAGTTAGACCACCAATGTTCAATGGTGAATACGCCTACTAGAAAAATAGAATGAAAATTTTTCTGAAAACCATTGATGCTTGGAATATTGTTGAGACAGGTTATAGAGCACCAACTATAATTATAAATAATCAGGAAATAAATAAACCGACGGATCAATGGACAGATCTAGAAAATAAGTTACAGAATTCTAATGCCAAAGCTATGAATTCGATTATTTGTTCATTGGATCAATTTGAATTTAATCGTGTCTCACATTGTCTAACTGCACAGGAAATATGGCACACACGCGAAGTGACTCACGAAGGAACATCGCAAGTCAAAGAATCTTGCCTTGCCATGCTAAGCAGCGAATACGAGAATTTCACAATGGCCAAGGAAGAAAATGTCAAAGAGATGTACGGACGACTTTCCAATATCGTATACAAATCAAAAGCTCTCGGAAAATCATACACAGAGTTGGAGATAGTCCGAAAAATCCTCAGAGTCCTTCCATGAAGTTTTGAAGCAAAATGACTGCCACCCAAGAATCAAAAGATTTAAAACAAATCAAAGTTGAAGAATTCATCGAAAATTTCACCACTTATGAGCTAGAAATGAAATTCAAGGAAGAGCGTGAAGGAGGAGATACTCGAAAGAAATCAATAGCTGTCAAAGGAACAACTGAAAGTGATGATGACGACGATGATGATGGAGCAGCTGAGCTGGCGTTAATAATGAAGAAATTCAAAAGATGCAACCGCAAATATAGAAATCCAGCTCTAAATCAGAAATTGAAAAGCAGAATAGACAAAATAATAGACAATCCAGAAGAACGGGAGATCATTTTTCACAAGTGCAACCAACCCGGACACATCAAGCCTAATTGTCCTCAAAATCAACGCGACTTTGAAAAGAAATCAAAAAGGAGAAGTTTTGCAGCCTCGTGGAATACATGATGAAGATAATCAAAGTACTAGCAGTGAGAGTGAGAAAGCAGATATGTGCCTTCAAGGTAATATAACTGATAGCGACGATGACGAGCCAAGTGAGGTATCCAAACTTACTCATTCATAATTACTTATATATTTCCATGAAGTAAATGGCTGTTTTGAACGACTTAGGGAAAAGTATGCTAAAATTTAATCATAAAGAGATAGTTTGATAGAATTAAATAAACAACTTGACCAATTAGTTAAAGCCTATCAAAGTAGGATCCCTAAGTGTGATAAGTGTCCAACATTCGAAGAAGAAATTAAAAAATCAGAAATTAATATATAATCACTTGAAAATGAAGTTTTGATTTTGAAAGAGAGTGAAAATAATAGGAGAGAAAATTCTATTAAAAAGTGCACACAATTGTTAAACGAAAATGAATCTCTCAAAACACAAGTCCAACAACTGTCAAAGACTTTAGATAAATTTTCCAAAAGTGAAAAATCGTTGAATATGCTCTTAGGGAAACAAACTATTAATACAGTCAGACAAGGACGTGGATATAGTCAATCTGAAAATGTTAGAAATGAAGTTAATCAAGTCAATTCAATGTGCGCAATTTGTAGAAAATTTGGACACGATCAAAACAATTGTTGGTATAGACCCAAACACGTAAAACCATTCCAATTTGGGTTCCAAAAGGCACAAATATAAAATCTCTGAAAGTTAAACAAATCTGAGTGCCAAAAGGAACATATATAAATAGTTTTGGGTCTCCACAAAATTATTTTTTAAAATATTATGCAACTAACAATCAAGGACCTATAAAAACAAATAGGTCACAAAAATCTTTCATCGTGTAGGTGTGGTGGTAGGCTAAGGAACAACAATAGTGTTATCTGGATTCTGGCTGTTCCAGAAACACAACGGGCGACAAAGCAAAGTTCCTTAGCCTAGTACAAAGGTGACTGAGTCACAATGGGCAACAACGAAAAATTATCGTAAAGGTAAAACGGGTAATGGTATATATTTTGAACGATATATTAAATGTGATAATCTGCACCGTAGTCTGAATTAAATCAACCAATAATGTGATGACAAAATAAATGATGATTTTGATTCTGACTTATTCAAAATTGTTGGCCAATTATATTCTTATGCCAAGAACACTATAGAAATCTCTAGAGTCTTTGAATTACTTCATATATATTAGTTTGGATTAATAATAGTGTTTTATTGGATGATAATACATTTGGTTATTTTACGGCTGACTCTATATTCACGGTTTTTGATTATTTACACAGCTTTAATTCAAATTCAAGAGAATTTCATTTAAAAAGTTGTTAAAAATGACTTTGAGATATTTTGTTGCACAACTCATGATCTGGTCTATAACATTCAACAAATGATAATTTTGAGTGAAAGAGAAATTCAGATGCAGATTACACTGGTAATCTAGTTGATAGAAAAATTACTAGTAGAACGTGATTTTTGTTGAGACATTTAGTAACTGTATCGTTTTTCGAAGAAAATATCTGCATATTTTTCATTTCAAATAAGTTTCAAATAGCAGAAATTTTTCTCATAAAACCCCTTCTAGAAAATCATCTTTGACCTTGTTTTCAGATTGGTCATTTTTATAAAAATTGATTTTATAATTATTTTTGAATTTAATTTATAACATTGACTAATCTGACTCCCTACTAATTATCAAAAAGATAAATAGTGATTGAAAAAGTGATGAGTGTTGATATTTATCATATACTATGCCTCGAGACGGTATAATTAGTAAATTTCTTTAGAAATTTAAACAAGAGTTATAGAACTTTTTGTTGGTAAAAATTCCATGACCATCTCTATTTCTATCATATTTCTAACGACCATAACTCATATGTGGTACTTTAACAAGAATCATTCATTTTTCATTTTATATTTTTTTAATAAAATAATAATAATAATAATAAAATAAAGTAAAATAAAATCCAAAGTATTCACTCTCATTTAAAAGTCCTCACGGTTATGCATGGGTGAATTACTTGGAATTTGTTATGTGCTTCCATGCTCATTTAAATGTCCTCACGGTTATGCATGTACGGAACACATATCAAAATTAATTTTTTTAAATAAACAAGTTGATTCTAATCTCATTTAAAAGTCCTCACGGTTATGCGTGGTTAGAAGATACTTGAATTCATTTTTTTTTTTAAATAAAATTGGAATACTACTAATCTCATTTAAAAGTCCTAACGGTTATGCATGGTTGGTAGATATGCAAATTCCTGATATAAATATACCACAAATAGACACAACTGTATGGTTTTATATGATGATATCATTCCCATCATTCTAAAAGTGGAATATGCGCCTAACAGAGTATTTGTGATTTTTGTTTGATTTTTTTATTGAAATTTAATATTTATATTTGATTGAGTTTTAACGTTGTATCAATATCTATCACTTTATCTCTATTTTTCTAACACTATTACTCTTTTGCTGATAACAAAAAGGGAAGAGAAAAGTTAAGATTTCGACAAATAAAGGTCAAATATTTTCTATTTACATCTAGGCTCATTTGCATTTTTTTAATTGTATGCATATATGAAGGGGGAGCTTTGTGTAGAGAGGAAGCATTCAAATAGGGTGAGCAAATTGAATGATCAAATATATTTAATGTATTCAAAAACTTAAATATATGTTTGTTATCAACAAAAAGGGGAGATTATTGAATATACGAGTATATGATTTTTGTTTGATGATAATAAACATATATACATTCATTTAAATGTATTTGTTAATATACTATTTTTATTTTCACAAATTAAATAAATATTTGATGAATAAAATAAATAACATAGAATTTGAATTCAAACGGATATTTTATTCAAACTAATATTTATTACAATTTTTGAATAGTACAAATTTCAAGCTCTCACTATATATATACACAACTACAATTACAATACAATTTTGATTACATCACGATTCACATTTACGTTGCACCTCACTACATATCACTCACACTCGTATTTATCTTCAACTTCATTCCAATGTGAATCCAGCATCTAAGCAATCTGCAATAATATACATTGACGCGTAAAGTTGAAAATAAAATATTTTTGCAGTATAAAATAAAATGTGGATTTTGAAAATAATATTTACCTCAGTTATTTGTGTTGTTCGTCATCATTTAAATTTGAATTCATCATACACGAACAGCTTGTGACATGCACAATGTATCACTGTACATGCCACAAGGCCGTGGACACCAATATATACACTTGATAAATCTACAGGGACAGGTGAGCACAGGTCAAACCCAAAACGCCGGGTTCAACTCAAGTGCAATAAAAATAATGTCACAATATCAACACAAGGTCAAACCCGAGCTTCAAGCTGGATTCAACACAGGTGCAAGTTCGTGTAAATGGTCAAGACAACAAAAACAAGCCTCAACCACAATCCAAATGTACAAATGCAATATGAACCTAACGGTGCACAAAGGCAGTGGTACAAACTAAATGAAGACAAGCTACTAAACTCCAAGCAAAACTCAAAGGCAAGTACAACTCTAACTGGAAGCACATAAATGCACATACCAGACATGTCAACAAGTCAAGGGATGCACTAGTAAACCAGGCTTCACAATGAACACTACAACATGCAACATGTAGACGATGTTAATAAGACTTGACATGTACATGAAGAGCAGACAACAAATCAATCATATACAAGTTTCACCGACTCGAAGGAACAAGCCAATATGGCAACAATGCAAACACAGTTCTAATGAACAAGACCACATACAAGTAGCAAGATCGGACCAGTGAAGACATGAACAAGGCTCGAACTCAAGTCAGTGCACAACAACCCAATTCAAACTACAATGAACCAGGTGAAGCAACTTGAGCTCCAAAAGATACAACATAATGCACCAGTGAATAACTAAATGAAACTGGACAGTGCAAGCTTCAAAAAGTATCATACTCAAGTACATATACAGGAATGCATAGTGCAAACTACAACATCAAGTGATACAACAGCTCGAAACAATATGGATGTCGAATGGATAAGCAAGTGCACACACTAAACCAACAAGAGGTCAGAGGGATTAATATGGAAACAGAGCAACCATGAAATACAATGTGCACAGAACTGTAATCAGATGAACCAATACTATGACACAAGACCACAAATCTAAACCAAGTTCAACAGTCAAAGCATCATCAACAAAGTGATACAACAGTTCAGTGAACAAGTGAAACATATTTGTTTATATGTGTAAATATATGTATAACAAGTTCAAGTTGTAGGTCAAAGACATAATGGCCAAAGTAAGTACAAAGGAAATGCCAAAATCAACATAATCAAATCAAATGACCAGAGGCAGTGAACAGTATGGCCAAAGTCGAACGAAATCAACATTGTCAAAATCAAGTCAAAGCCGTGGACAACAAGAACGAGAACGAACAAAATCAACACCGTGGTAGCCAAGAAATCGAAATCAACACCGTGTCAATCAAGAAATAATAAATATACGAAATTGAAAAAGTCAGGAATCATCTCAAACATTCAATCAAAATCATACTGCCGAGATAAATAAATTGATGAAGCCAAATGATCATGTACGAACGAATATATAGGAGTTCAAATCCTATATAAACAGAAACATCATCGGCAATTTAATCATCGAGTTCAAGCAAGCAAATCAGAAGAAGCAAAATAAAAATTTACATACCAAATCAAAGTCGAACTCGATCAAGGAGGAGGAGCCGCGAACGAATCAATTGAAGTAAGCAATCGAAGAACCAACCATCCATTTAAGCAGCGACTTCACAAAGCCCTAATTTCAGAGCTAAGAGGAACGAACGAAAGAAGGAACGAGGCCATTGTTAAACAAAGGAGCGGACCGAATAAATAAAGAGAATAATATTGGGTCGGTCCTTCTTTCTTTAGTGTTGGTTTATATTAAAAGGGAGATAATTAGGGTTTTGGTTTTTATTGTGTTTAAATTGTATTTTTCATTTTAAACCATTGTAATTACTAGTCGTGCGACTAGGGGACAAACTACATGGCGTAGTTTGAGAATTTGCAACTCAGTGGCTGAGTTGTGGCAGGGTTTTGAGCGTAGAGTTAAGGCTAGTCCATAGCGGGTGTCGCGAGTTTACGTATGTAAGCGTCTGACTGCTTAATTTCTAGTAGAAACCTTGGGGGCAGCACGTAGGCAGGATTTTTCCGAATCTGGGTAAATTCTATGTCGTTCTATTTCTGCATTTATTATTCTACGATTATCTGTGCTGCTATAATTTTGATATATTTGTATTGAAATAATTTTATAAGCTTCCGCAATAATTTTTATAATTAACAGTATCACCCTATTCACCCCCATATAGGGTGAAATCGATCCTACAGAGATCTCGAACCACAACTCGTCAAATAATGGCATTCTTGGATAATTACTAAGGATAGGAATTATAATCTCAAAAACTCGCCATAAAATGGCTAAATAACTCAGAAATCAAATTCCCCGAATAGTTTCGATCGTACAAGTCCTGAATTAACTGATATAATAAACTCACGTGTCCCATACCATGTGTTTTACTAAATAGTTTAATTCTCTTTCTCATACATCCAAAAAGTGTAAAAATAGTGTGAATTATTCACAAAATAATTTTCTAGAGAAAACACGATTTTAAAACAATTTTTCGAAACCATTTTGAAAGCAATTTATTGAAAATTTCTCCTTCTTATAGGAAATAACATATTTAAAATGCTTTATAATAATTTAATAATAATTTAATAATAATTTATAAATAATTTGAAAATATTTAATAGTAATGATTACAAAAGCCAAGTTATCTAGAAATTTTCCAAAATTTATCTGAAAGAAACAGTGCTTGAAAATTGAGAAAAACATTGAAAATACACCCAATCGATATTCAAATTCGAGTTGAATTTGAATTCAAATTTTGAAATTCCAAATTCCTCCAAAACTCGGCTAATCCATTGATGGACATCATATCCTATAATCATCTTCCAAAATTATCTCAAAATTTGCATACGAATTGGCCACAAAAACCATAGAAAAAGGTAGCATATAGGGCAAACAGGCTCGGATCAGAAGGCAATAGGTTCACGTACCTAGGCCAACAGGGGTCGACCCAAACCAGTGGCTAGGTTGATCTCTAGGTCGACCTAGAGACTGCTGGATTGACCTTCCTGTTGACCCAGGCTACGGAATTGTTTTCCTGGGTGTTTTCTGCTTTGTATTGAACTTCCAGAGCTCATTGGACATAGCTAATAGTTGAATTACAGATTGAAATTCAACATCCAACAAGTTTGACAACCAAACAACACTCAGAAAAAATCGAAAGCAATTCGAGTGAAAATCAAAGAGATATTGCTGCTCAAAGTAGCAACCAGAAATAAGAAATTCAAAGAACAACAACATATAACAATATATATACAAAACTTATTTCCAGCAATCAATTTTTATAGGCAAAGTGATTTTAACTAGCAATTGTGAGCTTTTACACTCACCTCGATGATTTAGCAAGGTTTTGGTATGATTTTGCAGTCAAGATGCAAGCTTTTGAGATGAAGTAGTGTCTCTAGAGCCTGTATAAGTTGAGACAGAAGCATGCAACATGAAACAAAATATTACAACAAATCCATATCTTGATTTAAAACATTTTAATGAACTCTCTTGTAATATTAGTGGAGATTACCTTTTATAATCTTGTTTTGGTGATTTTCTTCTTTTGTTTGCAGCAATTTGAGCAAAAATTGAATTTAGTTGAAGGGAACCATTGACTTTCTTATTTTCACTTACTATATATTGTTTTTTGAGAAGGAAGAGGAGAAAACTAACGTACTGTTAGTTTACTTTCTCACTAGAAGTATTAGATGGATTCAAATACCAAACCCAGAAAGCCCAAACCTTATAATACTTAAGAAAATTGAGTTATGCACAATTCTAACCTATATAATCAACATATACACACTTTTCTTCATTTTAAGCCTAAATAAAATGTATACATCTATTTGTTTGCAAATAAAAATGTTATTTTAACAAGATAAAATTTATTTTAACAAGATAAAATTTATTTTAACAATAAAAATTCGTTTTTAGCAATAAAACCTTATTTTTGACAATATCACACAATTTACATTATTTTATCACAAAAAAACTATTTTTACCACAACAACTTATTCAAAAATTGTATCCTTGTCAAATAAATTACAATAAGTCATTCTAACTTTATTTAAACATCAAATATTATTTTAAAAAATATTTCACACTTTTATATTTATAAAATACAAATTTACTTTATTTTCCCCTTTTTCAAATCAATAAATGGCTAATATTGGCATTAATTTCCAATATTATTGCATTTACCCAATTAAAATTACAAATTGATTATTTTCTCCAAATTCTCAAAATAAATTTTTCAAAACTTTATTTCCATTACTTTAGATTTATTTCAACAATTTAACACTGAAATACATCACCTAATTAATTTGTTAGCTCTAAACTAATAAATACCTAATATTTCAATTTATTTAAATCAAATACTTATCCAATCAATATTTTATCCCATATTTATTCCCAAATAAACAAAATAAAGTTACAAAATTTATTTTTCCCATTTTATTTACAAAAATCATTGTTTATTCAAAATAAACAATTTAAAATATCCAACTATATTTTAATTTACAAGGAAGTTATAATTTAACATATACATGTAATCTCCAAACCAGGATTATTACAATAACGATGTAATAAAATTTATATTGGTGAGAAAGCCCATAGGTTCGCTCTATAAATGTCACTGCAAAACAATAGTTATGGATAGTATATAATTATATGGGTTCCTTACAAATTAGATAATATATCATCCGTATTCCAAAATGAGAATCCAATACAAACATTAAAAAAAACTAAAATACCATCCAAACATTTAACAATAATTTATAACATCATAGATATTATATATTATATCTAGAGAAGAGTAAACTCATTGAAATTCCAATCAACGCCAAAGTATTCCGGTTTGAACTAAAATCGAATGGAAGTTTGATTTTAGCACAAAATTCCATAAGCTCCAAGCTTAACCAATTTAATTCCAAAATGTAGATATCGTTATTATAAATCCAATGCGATTGACCGCATTTGAATCCAACCCCATATGAAATAGATATTAGGTTTATAAGATTTTAGAATTAAATAATATAATTAAAAAGTTTAATTACATCATTAACCCACCCTAATTATGTTTAGCCTAATCCCGCTCTTTCCTTAAATTTGTGAATTCACGAAACCAAGTTGCAACTTCACGAACGCCACTTCCTCAACCATCCCCACCACCATGCTACTCTAGCCATCGTCGCAACCTTGCCATGGGTAAGCCCAACTACAAGCTTCCCAACACAACTAGTCCCACTGCTCAAATCCTCCTAATACCGGCAAAAACATCCAAGAACCATGCGATGATCGAAGTTGATTTCCAGCCGCCTCACCGCCAGCTAAGTCGATCCCACCTTCCATTACCTTCCCCTAGTCTAAACGCTTCTTTCCCTAATTAAAGTATGGCTTGAAAATTCCTCAGGTGGCCATGTTAAACAGTGGCCTTTGGATGAAGGTAAATACAAATGGCGACTAGGGTTTTTAACTAGGGTTTTGAGCAAACGAAGATGGGTAGGGTCCTATATATAGGCTATCCACTCAACATTATTCATGCCCAAAAATCCACGAACTCCAATCAAGGTGTGCTTACTACCATTCCTATCTATTTCGAGCTCAATGGAACTATTTTTGGGACCAAATTATATCATATATAAAAGTTAGGTTTTAAGATCAAATTATATTATATTTCAATTCCCAAAATTAATCGCTATGCATTTTGAGCTCGCATGATCAAATGGCACATCCGATCATCACGATACTCATTGACGTACAACAGTTCATTATTTCGGGTTTCAATGGCACTAGTTTTGTAAAAATCCGAGACAACACACCAGAATGATAATTTCACACATTTAAATATCGTTTTATATTTTTAATTCAATTATTAATATTTATCTAAACTATTTAGAATAGTATTTATTAATTGAAAGGAGTTAAATAAGATCATTGCCAACCAAGAGTAATACTAAGTATTACTGTTAGAAAGCACGGAGAATGAGACTTGATAGAGCTAAATGCTTCCCTGAACTAACACTGGCACGAGAAATTTTGTGAATTCGTGCTCAGTCTCGGTTCAAAGCAATGGTACAAGATAAATTTTTCCCAAGTTACATTGTACAGAATATAATAGAACATATAGTTCAGCACAATAACAGCAGAATACATGATACATATCATAATAGTAATGTCCACAATACATAGTCCATAGTACATAATACCACTCCCAAAATACATAATAACATACATACCATAACACACACACACACATATATCATATATATATATATATATATATATATATATATATATATATATATTAACTACTCCTAAGTCCAAGCTGCAAAGTCCAAAACCCCAAAACGTGGAAAATGATAAAAATGTTGCTACAGTCCATGCAACCTTACCTGCAACCACAATCGTCAAACTGACCCGAGGATTATAAAACAAATCACACGGGTCAGACTATTTCTAGTGGGAGTGAAGTAAGATTTATGTACAATGATTATCTCAATCAACAAAATGGAAAGAAAGCGCCGCATGTATAAGCCAACATGAGGCATATATGTGTGTTTGAACGAACATGCAGATTTCGTTTCATAAACAATTCATTTAATCAAACATTGGTTTTAGACCAAAAATATCATATGTAATCCAATATGATACGAACTCAATTATCATATGTAAAACAATAAATAAGTTCATACACACATTCTCCAAAGATACTGGATTTTTAAAATCAACTTTAATATTTTCCATAAAAAATCATAAGATAAAGAAAATTGCATTATGGGAATTATGGGATAAATGTAACACGACTCCTAAAATATACCAAATAAACAGACGCTAGTATTGTAAAATCACAGTGGTAGAGCTCGAGTGTGCATGGAGACATCAGCACCGTAACCTACTTATAACGCCATAATACACCTAGAGATCAACCCAAGATAACCAAGACGGTCTAAGGCATAGGCCGTATGCTACATGTTGATCTACACGTAGGACCCCTATGCCTCCATCCATCATACTCCGTGACCCGTCGATTGGAGATCCCGATCAAAAATAAGATTAGCCATGTGTAGTAGACCGTTGATCTTTGGTGGTAAAAGGGCAAGTGATATACCACCGATTCAGGTAGCGATCATGAATCAGGTCGGCCAAGATGGAGTTTTGGCCCATTGGTACAACAGAGTCCAATCTATCCCGACCCAAAAATAAAAAGTGATTATAACTTTAAATCACTTCTTAAAAATAAAATCAGTGATGACAATGTCTTCAAAAACCTTTGAAGAACCTAGTATAATATTCAAAAAGCAAATAGAATTTAGCAAAACAATTGTCCGTAGAAAGAAAAATAGTTACATCTCTGTTTCGCATTAATACACAAATACTCCATAATACTTATGTATCAAGGCGAAACACAGAAACTTAATTTATTGGATTAAAGTTATTTAAAATTCGCTAAGTATAAAAAAATTCATAACAATTTATTGAATTTAAAATCAAAACAAAATATGTTTAATTATGCAAAATGCTATCAAAATTCTAAATAAAATTTTCTTCTTTTTTCAAAACACGTATTGATCGATAATATAATCTTTTTTTTCTTTAACCAAAATAATTTAATTTATTTTTTTAAAATTTTCTATTTCGAGTAATCCTATTGTGCTACCGCAGCAGTACACAAAGATGCATCAGCAGCGCAGCATGCTGCTGCGCTGCCCAGCAGCGCTCTGCTACAGCCCGCTACAGCAGACTACAGCGCTTTGCTGCAGCAACTGCTGCAGTCCCCTGCAGCAGACTGCAGCGCTCTGCTGTGGTAAGTGCTGCAGACTTCGCTGCAGCACTTTGTTTTGCTAAAGCAACTGCTGCAGCCCGCTGCAGTAGTCTGCTGCGCTCCGCTGCAGCAATTGCTGCAGCCTACTACCGGCTTTGCTGCTGCGCTTTGCTGCAGCACTTTTCTATGATGCAGCACTTTACTGTGCTGCAGCAGACTGTGGTTTGTTGTACTGCAGCACTTTGCTCTGCTGCAGTGCTGCTACAGCACTTTGCAGCCAATGCTGCTGCATTATGTTGCAAATTTGAACAACATATTTTTTTTCTCTTCAGCAATTATACAAACAGCATATATGCATTTTAATTGTATACATCGATTTTATTTTTTTCTTCAACCTAATAAGTTAATCAGCAATATATAATTATGGAATGAGCAAGAAACCATTCTATTTAAAAGTTTCACACTTATATTTGCATGCATACATGAAAAATGAAATAAAATAAAACAAGATTAAAACTTCACTCACCTAAAAGTTCAATTACCAATCTTCAAGCTCTAAATCAACTAGCTCTTGGATTACTTGTCTTCGCCTTCCAATTGCTAAAAAAAAAATCAAAAAACCCTAAACAGTTATTCATTGAAAAAGAAAGATGATAAGGAATTATAGGGATACTTACACTTAGAAATTGGGAATCTATCTTTTAGATTTGATTGCAAGTAACTTTTGGATGAGAGGATTGGAAATTAGGTTTCAGGTTTCCTCCTTTGTTCTTCTTTTTTTCTTCTTTCTGTTTCTCTGTACATACTGTAAACAGATAGATGGGAGGGATGGGTTTTTTTTATTGTAAATCCCCTCCTCTAGAATGTTCTCCCAATTAACCCCATAGTTTATTTTAAAAAAAAATACAACGTATTCATTTTATTTTGTACTTATTCTAGATTTTTCTTTTGCTTAACATTATTTTATTCAATTTCTACATCTTTCCTACATGACATTATAAAAATGATATTATTATTTATTATTATTGTTTATTATTATTATTATTATTATTATTATTATTATTATTATTATTATTATTTATTACTATTATTATTATTATTATTATTATTGTTACTTTTCCTTTTTTTTCCTTTTTTACCTAATTGTAAATCAACATAAAAAATTCTCATCTAAACTCTTTATACTTAAAACACATTTCATCCCATGTAATTAGTTATCATTCTTTCATAAAAAACATATCATTCACAATTTTTAACTTTTCAACTTGGTTAATAAAATGGTTCATTTATTAAAATAAATTACATTACGACTAAAAAGACATAATTTATAACGCCAACTAAAAGTAAATGAATTCGTTACCATTTATTTTCCTATCAACCCTATTAATATTAAATTTCCATTTTATTTTATTTTAGTTCATTTATTTATTGTTTCATTTTTTTCCATAAATATTTAATTGTTTGTTATTATTAACAGATTAATTATCAATTTATTAGTTGATTCCCAATTTAGTATCCCTAAAAATCGGGTTGTTACAGACTTCCCCCCTTACATAAATTGCGTCCTCGCAATTTCTACGTAAGGACGATATCTGTAACTTTATTAGTTGATTTAATTCTAAAAGAATAAGACATACCTTACTCGAGCGCCAAACAATTCAGGATAATACCTCTGCATCGACTCTTGTGTTTCCAAGGTGTAGTCCTTCGGATTGCTCGACCATTGCACCTTGACTAGAGGAACCACCTTACTACGTAACTTCTTTATCTCCAAGGCAACGATACGAATAGGCTATCGAGTATATGACATATTAGGAGCGATCTCAACCTGCTGCAACTACTTTTGCTCTATCACCATCTCAGAATCCCTTAAACACTTTCTCAAGTGTGACACATGAAAGACGTTTTGCACACTCGATAAGTGTTATGGTAGAGAAACTCTATAGGAAAGCTTCCCAATCCGCTCCTCAATAGGATAAGGGCCAATAAATCTAGGAGCAAGCTTACCAGTCTTGCTGAACCTCATTACTCCCTTTAAAGGAGTAAGCTTCACGAATACATGATCGCCGACGCTAAACTCCAAGTCCTTTCTTCTTTTATCTGCATAGGACTTTGGTCTATCTTTTGCTTCCTTCATCCTCCTTCTAATTAATTCTACCTTCTCTGAAGCTTCCCGTACAGTGTCGGGACCAAGAACTAACTTATCTCCAGTCTAAAGCCACCATGCAGGAGATCTACATGGTCTTCCATACAATGCTTCGAAAGGAGCCATGCCTATACTAAACTGAAAGTTATTTTATATGAAAACTCTACCAAGTATAGGTGGTCCTTCCAAGACCCTCCAAAATCCAAAATACAAGAGCGCAACAAATCCTCCAATATCTTGTTGACTCGCTTAGTTTGTTTGTCGGATTGAGGATGATAGGCTGAGTTAATATTTAACTTCGTCCCCAAAGATGCTTTTAAGCTCCTCCAAATCTAGTAGTAAATAATGGATCTATGTCACAAACTATAGTGCTAGGTACGCCATGGAGACGAACAACTTCGCCAAATAAGGTGCAATCCTCTTTGACTTGACTGGGATAAAATGGGCAGATTTTGTTAAATGCTCCACTACTAACCATATGCTATCATGCCTTTGCTTCGATAAAGGCAAGCCATCAATGAAATCCATTGATACCTGATCCCATTTCCATAATGGAATCTCCAAGAGCTAAAGAAGACCACTAGGCTTCTGTTGCTTGCATTTCACCAGTTGGCAAGTAATGCTATTCTTAACATATTGACCTATATCGCACTTCATTCCTTCCCAGTAGTATAGGTGCTCCATGTCCATGTACATCTTGCTGCCACCTGGGTGAATAGTGTATCGCAAACAATGGCAGTCGTTCATCACCTCTTGTCTAAGCCCTGCAACATTAGGTACAAAGATCCTACCTTTCATCCTCAAACAACCAAGAGCATCCATCTCAAAACCTTTCAGATCATCAGCCTCATCTCCATTCTTCAGCCGATGAATACGATCTAAAGCAACTGAACCTTCCTTCTGAGCAAGAGAAATCCTGTCCATAAGACTTGGTCTCACAACCAAGCTAGTCAACATCCTCCCTGAGCTATGAGTGGGCGTTATATAACAGATACCACTAGAAGCTAACATCTCCAGGTCACGCCATTCAACCACCATCATCGATACAACTGCCTGGTGTTTACGGTTAAGGGCATCCGCCACACGGTTTCCTTTCTTAGGAGTGTACTGAATTTCAAAATCATAGGCTGCCAAAAACTTCAACCACCTTTGTTGGCGCATGTTCAGTTCCTATTGGGAAAATAGGTATTTCAAGGACTTATGGTCTGTATAAAGAACAAACCGCTCACCCGTAAGATAGTGTCGCCACAACTTCAAAGCAAAAACCACGGCTGCTAGCTCCAAATCATAAATAGCATACCGAATCTCACTAGGCCTCAATTGCTTGGATGCATAAGCTACAACCCATCCTTTCTGCATCAGTACTTCTCCAAGGCTAGAGACGCTAGCATCAATATAGACCACAAGATCCTGATTGCCCTCTGGAATCAATAAAACTGGAGTGTTATTGAGCATCACCTTCAACTTTGAGAAAGCTTCTTCACACTTATCTGTCCACTCATACTTGACTCCTTTCCATGTTAGCCTCGTCAAAGGAGTCACAATCTTAGAGAAATCAAGATGTCGGTAGTAACCAGCTAGTCCTAAGAAGCTCCGTATCTCGGTAACAGATTCATGTCTTTTCCAATTCTGTATAGCCTAAATCTTAGAAGGATCCATGGCCAGACTGGCTTCAGAGACTATATGGTCCAAAAAATTTACCTCCTTCTACCAAAAGTGGCACTTGAAGAACTTAACTTTCAGCTTGTGTTCCCTTAAGGTCTCTAAAACCATCCTCAAATGCCCTTCGTGCTCTTGCTCAGGCTTGAAATACACTAGGATGTTATCAATAAAGTCCAGGATAAATTGGTCAAGATAGCTTCTAAATATTCTATTTACTAGGTCTACAAAGTATGCAGGAGCATGCGTAAGCCCAAACGGTATTACTAGACATTCGTATGAACCATAATGAGTGCGGAAAGCAGTAAGAGGAATGCTATCTTCCGCTACTCTCAGCTGATGGAATCCGATGGTTAAGTCCAGTTGGAAAAAGACCTTTACTCTACTCAACTGATCAAAAAGATCATCAATACAAGGTAATGGATGCTTATTCTTTATAGTCAGCTCATTAAGCTTCCTGTAGTCAATGCATAAACGAAGAGAGTCATCAGCCTTCTTTACAAATACAGCAGCACCTCCCGAAGGAGAGCTACTAGATTGAATAAACTGCTTCCCTTCCAATTCAGTCAACTGCTTACGAAGTTCCTCCATCTCAACTCGAGGCATACGAGTAGGTAGTCGACTAACTGGTTGGGCTTCAGGGATTAGATCTATATGGAACTCCACGACCCTCCTTGGTGGTAAGCCTATAACAGGCTCAAATATATCACCAAAATCTCTGACAGTTGGTACTCTGGCTATCTCATCTTCCTCTCACAACTCCATGGAAAACAAAGAAACATAAGCATTAGAGCTCGGCATATACAGAGTCATATTAACAAGCCCTTTATAGGATGGATGCTTCAAAGTAACAACTCTGTCTGAGCAGGAAAGTTGTGCATCATAGTGATTCAACCGGTACATCCCCAAGATCATATAAAAGCCAAGGCACTCAAATACATGCAAATCACAGAGAAAAGAGAGTCCGCAAAAGAAAAGCTCAAAGCCCTTACACAACATTCCAAGCATTGCGGACCCACCAATGGGATTCGCTAACCTTAGAGATGTCACGAGGTATACAACTTCTAAATCATATCTATCAACTAATTCCTTACATATGAAAGAATGGGAGGCATCGGTGTTAAAGAGTATACGAATAGAAGTATCTCTAAAAGGAATCATACCTTCCATGACCGCCACCTGCTTTCCCTTCCTATGGCTTGGGCCTGGATCTCCTTCCATCACATTCAGCTTAGCTGCTTGCTTCTTCTTCGTAAGCTGTGGACAGTTGTTCTTCAAATGACCAATCTGGTGACACTCATAGCACTGCCTCTGGGGGCAATTATTAGCAAAACGCCCCCATCACTCCACACTTGTAGCATTTCACTCCTCTTTTATCTTACTTCTGGGAGCCTGAAGCCTGACCCTTCTTTTGGTTCTTCTGAGGATTCTGCTTCTACTTAGGGAAGAATTGAGATTTCCTCTTAGGAATAAAGCTTTGTCGGTTCGGTAGTGCATCATCATCTCTTTTCCGATATAGGTCTTTATATCTCATGGCCAAATCAACTATCTCATCAAAAGTGGAGCGAAGCTGAGTCAAAAGTTGTTCCTTCAGCTTTCTACGTAGACCATCCATAAATATTTGGTTCTTTTTGAAGGGAGTGCTGACAAAATCGGGGCTATACTTAGAGAGGGAGTTGAAGGTATTGACGTACTCCTGAACTGTCATATATCTCTGCTTCAGCTCAATAAATCTATGAGCGAGGATGGCCTTCTCTGCCTCAGGAACGAACCTTAGCTCGAATCATTCCCTAAATCTCTCCCATGTTAGCTCCTCCTTGCCTATCTCAGCACTAACCACATCGAACCAGTCATAGGCACCATCTCGGAGGAAGCAAGAAACAATCTCGACCTTTTGGCGGTCCGTCACACCCATGTGCCCAAAGACTCATTCACAAGTCTTCAACCAAGCATGAACTCCAACCACACCTTCATTTCCATGAAAGGGCTTCCCTCCGAGGCTCACAAAGTCCTTACACATATGAGCGAAATCAACTCTAGGAGCAGCATTAGGAGCAGGTGCCGCCTGTGGCATGTTCCGCATCAACTCTAACCACTGCTCCATCGTCAAACGGAGAGGTCTTCCAGCCATCTTTCTCACTACTCTCTGCATAGTGAGAAATGTTGTTAAGCTAGAATTAAAATAATTATCACACTAAAAAGTTCAAAGATTTGGAGTTTTGGTTTTGGTATGTACAACTATTATTATATTTTGGGAATGATACTTATGGTATATAGACATGTACAATGCTTCTACTGCTTTGTGCTAACTTATATTCTAAATATATTCTATACTATTGATAACCTGGGATCCGATACCACTAATGTCATTTATTAATTGATAGGAGTTAAATAAGACAATTAAATCCATTTATTTAGTGATTAATTCACAATTAAAATATTTAAATGTCCACTATATTTGAATTCAAGTTATTAAATTCCAAAATCCAATTAAAAAATAACACTCGAATTAGTCTGGTAAACCAGCATGAGAAACACACCCTAAATGGATTTTAATGTTATAAAACCTTTCAAAATAAAAGGTATCTCGTAAGACTGTGCCTCATATAAACACGGATGGTTTATACCTTACGATAAGCAAATCATTTATATTAAAAATCCAGTGATATTATAATAATGTCTAAGGGCAAAAATATCAATAAATAAGTAGTTGTGATGCTCATGAGTGTACATTACAACAATATTAGGTATATAATCAAAAAATGTTAAGGCTCGTTCACTAATTGGGTAGTATTCCATGGAGTTGCCCTTAATATTTTGAGAATGGTCCTCCTACACAAGGATTAGAGTTATCCTTCCGAAGCAATAATACATCCCTTGTGATGTACACTAGGAAATACATAGCTGGTCATGCAAGATCAAATGCATCGCTCCATGCATGCATAACAACTGTAGGTAACTCTTTGAAGGAGACGAATGCACCCTCATAGGTTAGCTAAACCCCTGGCTATGCATCTTATCTCTGGTTTTAGTCATTACGCTGGTGGCTACGTACAATATTCTATCTCACGCACCATCACCTGATCTAGTAGCCACACATAGATTCCCACATTTAAACGAAGTTCTCAAAATCACACATGGAATACCATACCCCAATGGGTTTTGGAATCACACATGGATTCCAAGTGATTCCAACATGCAAAATAGGTCTCAGAATCACACGTGGAATCTCATACACCAACGGCTCTCGGAATCACACATGGATTCCAACATCCAAAAAAGATCTTGAATCACCTTAAAGCATAGAAAAAGTACATGTTTTTGGAGTGGTTATGGTTTCGAGTCATCTCTTACAAGTACACTCCCAAGCTTAGCGTATGTTCCAAAACTAACCGATTTACTTTTGGAGTGTTCATTACCGGTTCTTTGGGAAATAATCGGAAAATTCATAAGAGCAGGGATCACCCCTTAACAGTTTATGTAAACGGGTGTAACGACCTAGATTTTTGAATATTTTATAACTAAATATTGGATTATATAATTAATTGAATCTTGGATTTAATTCGAGTAAAAATGAATTCGAAAGCTTATTTAATTTTTGTTTAAATAAGGATGATATGGAAAGCTTATAATTTTAGAATTAAAAGCGATTAAACTGGTTTTATAATAATTCGTTTTAACTAACGTGTTAAATTATCATTCTTGGGCACTGTCTTGGATTTTGATGAAACTAGTGTCATCAGATCTAAAATAATGAATTGTTATATGCCGTCAAGTTTCATAACGATCGGACGTACTATATGCTCATGCGGGCTTGAAATGCATAACAATTGATTTTATGAATTAAATATATTATAATTTGGTTTGAAAATCTAATTTTTGTATATGATGGAATTGGGTCCCGATACTAGTTCCATTATGTTCGGAATGAGGGTAATTATCTAGGAATGCTAGTGAGCATGTCTCGTTTGGAGTTCGAGATTTTGTAGGGTGAACAGTGTTTGAAAATCTTCTATATAAGGACCTCACTATCCTTGTTTACTAAAAACCAAACCTTAAACATACTAAGTCCAATGTCCATGGTTGATCGATGCCTCTAGGGCCGTTTTAGGTGATGTAACAACTAGGAAAATGTTCCGCATGGTCTGTTAAGTGTTGTAAATGGATGGATTGTTGTGGATCTAAGCGAAGCGGGCCTAGACGGAGTTGAACATTTTGGCTAGGGTTTGGAACTACGGTGCAAGTGGTGATCTATAGGTGGCAGCGTTGAAGGGAAAATGTGGAGGATGGCAAGGGCTTCACGTTGATGGAGTTTTGTGGCATAGGATAGACGGTGATGGTCGAAAATTAAAATTGAATGGCAACAAGATGATGGATTCGATCTCTATCTAGGGGCGATGTGGGGTGGTGGGACTGGTGTCATTGAGTTGCGAAGGGTCGGAGCATTTGACGACAAAGGTACAGTGGCAGCTCGTGCAGTGAGGTGGGGCGGCGATGGTTGGAAGTCGCAGTGAGGGTTTTGGGAACGGACGGCCTGGGTTTATTAACGTGCAGAGAAGGTAATTTAATAAATTGCCCATTTAATGATTAACTGCCATTTAATTATTGCTAAGTTATAATATCTATGTCTTGTTCATACGAGGTCACATTTGGATGCAGTCAGTTGTGCTGGACTCATAGCGATAGTATCTATGATTTGGAGTTAGATTCATCAAGTTCGGAGCTAGTGGGAATTTTATTCAAAATCGAACAACGTTCGATTTTGGACTATCCAAATATGCATAAGCGTTGGCTGGAGCTTCGGTGAGTTTTACTCACCAGTTGATTATATACCATTACATATATAATTGTTGTTGTATTAAAATATAAATTGTATAATGAACAATGCACGTTATTACTTTTGGACCAAGCCTTGTATTGTAAAACAAGTGTGAACATTATTATTGAGTATAATATCTTTGTTAATCATCTATAACATGTATCGTGTCCCAGACTACTTGTTTATATGTTTGATATTGCCATGTGAAAAGTGATAGTATGTTATGAATGTTATAAATAATTTAGTCATTATAAACGTGCTTTGAAATCCCTAATAACTGACATGTGTTAAAATATAAATTGTGGAAAATTATTGAAATATATATATGTACATATGTATTGGGTTGTTTTACACACAGTTTGGTGTGTTAGGCATAAATGGAATTGGTTTAGGTATTTATGGAATTTGGAAATGGAAGTTACAAATGTTAGAAGCGAAAATGTCGTGATAAATACACTTTGAAATCTCTGTGATCTGGGATTTTAAAGTTAACTGTGGAAGACATCCTAAGGCTTATTCATATTTATAATAAGTACTATTAGCATACTTACTATCAGGAAATAACAAGGTTTAAATATATTCTTGAAAATCATTTATGGATTTATAAAGTGATGGTTTTAAATTATAAAACAAGTTTTAAATGGTGTTTTAAATAAAAGGTTTTAAAATTTAGTATAAGTATTTTAAACGTATGTTTAATTTTATATATATATATATATATATATATATATATATATATATATATATTCAGAAATTTTAAAAGATTTTAATAAAGAATAAAGATTTTAAAATGGTTTTATATTATAATACTATACAAGTGGTTTATAGTATCTTATTAAAAATCTTTGTTTTACAAATAAATTAGTATATATAAACATCTATCTTTTTAAAGGTATTTTAATATGTTTTGAAGTTTGAAAAGGAAGTTTAGTACTTTTAAAGGGATGTAAAAAAGAATTTTGGAATTGTAACACTTATGTTATAATGGATTGTTTTATAAAGTGATTAGAAAGGTATATAACCTTGCTTAATAAAATGAGAAGTACCTAGAACTTCAAATGGATATTTTAAAGTAAATTGCAAGTATTAAAGTGGATTTTGGGTTTATAGTATCGATGTTTGTGCAACATCTGTTTTAACCCATTTAATTTTACTTTTGAAAAGTGATTGGAATTTTCAAATGGGATTTTAAAGATAACAGAATAGTAAGTGTTTTCGATTTATTGTAAACGAGTTTTAGTAACATTTGCTTTTCAACCCTTGGATAATATTTTAAAGTGTTAAAATATATCCAATGAGTTTGAAAATATTTATATCTTTAATAATGGAATTTTAAAGAGAATAACGAGTATGAATTGGTTTTGGCTTTGTTATGGCAATGTGTTAGCAACATTCGCCCTTAACCCATTTTGGTTACAAGTGTGAGTGTAAATAAATCTTTGAAAAGGATGGTTTAAAGATAGTCATAAGTGAAATGGTTTTGGGTTTGTAGTGACAGTGTTTTAGTAACATTTGTCTTAAGCCCTTTGAAATTGATTTGTGAATAAACTTATACGATTGACATAAGCATATGAATACATTTAGGAAGTATTGGAACGTGTTGAAATGATTAGTGATGTTTAATTAAATAGTGGAGTTTAATTAACAAATGGAGTTCCATTTATATTAGAGTTTATTGAGTAAAAATGAGTTTACCAACAAAAGAGGTTTTTAATTAATAAATGAAGATTAATTAAAAAAGGGATTAGAAGTCGTATATATGACTTTATCGTGCTTGTTGTTTCGATCATGCTTTGTATGTTACTTGCTTATGGATAGTACACAAGGACTTGGTTTCCTATATGTGATTACTCTCTTTGTATTGGATTGTTGGTTTATTTGGTACTTAAATAACCGACATCGAATCTTGGCCAAATATACTCTAGAAATATCTAGGAAAAACATGAGGATTATATGGTACAGTTATCTTTGGTGCTACTGTGTTGTACGTATAAACTCATTTTGGTCTTCTAGGACAATGGTAAGGAAATCCATCCTCTTAAACGGTTAGGAGGTGATCTTCGCTCTTATTTATGTATGTTTATTTCCTACAGAACCGTGTTTGAGATCCCTAGGAAATCGATCGATTGGTTTTGGAGTACCCGGTAAGTGGGGTAGCGTACTTATATGAGATGACTTGAAACCATGACCACTCTAAAACCATATATTGTTCTATGATTCATAAGAGGTTCGTGACTTCTTTGTGATGGGTTCGTGATTGCTTTGTGATGCTAGAATCTATGTCGAGATTCGAGGTCAGTTTGAGATGCTCAAACATATGTAGTTGTTCGTGATTTGGGATGTGAAAGATGTGAAGATCCATGTGTAATCCCAAGACCTATTGAGGTATGGGATGTTAGCACCAAAATTGGCCACTAACACCCTTAAGAAAGATTGTGTAGAGAGATTAATGAAGATAGAAAATTAAAACAGAAGACAGTATGTAAATTTAAATGTAGAGAACAAGAACACCAAATTTATAGTGGTTCGGCGTAACTGCCTACGTCCACTTTGAAGTTGATTTCTATTGCTTTCCTTGATAGTTGATTACAGATACAATCCGTTTTCCATTACTTGAATACAATTGCAAAGTAAAAGATTAAGTCTTGAGCGAATGTTGAATGCGGCAGAGTTTCCCCAGTGTTCTCCAAAAAATTGATCCTTTTCACTGTGCCCCTGCCTCTCTATTTTTAGACAAAGGTGGGTTGGACTTCCCTGGTGGGCCAGATAGTTGAATACCTCGGCCCAAATGGAGTAATTTCTGCGTGCCGAACCGAACATGTCGGACGGTCAAATGCCGAACCGTAGCCTTCATGCCGAACGACGTGAGGTATTGGGTGGAAAGAGTAGGTCGGACGATATCCTGATGTCGATCGAAGTGGGGTGCCGAACAACCTCGGGATGCCGAACTAGACTTGTGCCGAACGAGATGGATGTTGAACGATAGGTGAATGCCGAACGAGATGGATGCCGAGCAATATGGGATGCCGGACGATTCTTCCATTCTGAACGTTATTTTATGCCGAATACTCTTGCCTGCAGAGCGTTATCCAATGCCGAACGCTCTCTAGATGTCGAGCGTTGTCCAATGCCGAACGCTCTCTAGATGCCGAGCGTTATCCAATGCCGAACGTTCTTAAGATTCGAGCGTTATCCAATACCGAACGCTCTCTTGATGTCGAGCGTTATCCAATGTCGAACGCTCTCTAGATGCTGAGCGTTATCCAATGCCGAACGCTCTCTAGATGTCGAGCGTTCCTGAATTCCGAGTGCTTCTTGAATGTCGAACGTAATGAGACGCCGAACAATCTGGTTGGGCCAAACGATATGGATGCCGAGTACCTAGTTGCCTGGTCAAATCTCCAGGAAACACTTGCCCCCAAAGTGTATCGCATCACCGAACGTGATGCACTTTGAATTACGTGTCCTCTGTGCTCTTCTTCGATCCTTGGTTTATTTCCCTCGACGGTTGTTTTCTTGTGAATACCAGGTGAGGTGGTGAACGGTATGCGAGTGCTGAATAGAATAGCTGAAGCCGAGCACCCGGGATGCCGAACGAACCAAGTTAGCCGATGCCGAACGATATCGCCTTGATCGGTTCTACCGGTCATGGTCTCTTCGACTTCCCTTCTTCTCTATAAAAGTCAGCATCCTCCTCCTTCTTCTCTTTTCACTTTTTACCTCCGCTACATTGTACTTGCAAACTTCGCCTGTTAACAGCCTCCAAAGGTTTATCACTACTTCCCAATCCATTTGGCATTAATCAAAACTGCGCCCTTAACTCCAGAATTCTCTAAGTCTCAATCTACTAACTAGGTATCGATCCCTCTATTTAAATCCTTTCCCCGAATAAAAAGGTTTTAGCATGAGGCTCGAGTTCGTAAGTTAGAGCTGTAGCCGATAAGTGTTACATGTGTGAGAGAATCGAACTTCGATTCGATTAGGCTATTTTTTAGGGCTAGATGGTATGGAGGGAAAGAGAAGTGGCCAGAGCCGAGTACACGAGGGAGTTGCTGGGAGGTGCATTGTGGTTCGGCATGGTTCTCTTGTGCCGAACGAGTTCGGAGGGAAAAAATAGAAGTGGAGTAGGAATTGGCTATAATGCCGAACAGTATGGTTCGGCATTACTCGCCGAACGATTTGGCTTTGTTGTTCGGTATGGATGGAGGAAGAAAAGAGAAAATGACATCGTTGTTAAGGACAGAGTGCTAGGCGTTGGGGCTCGGAGTAACTTCGGTTCGGTGTGACTCGCTACATGTCGAGCAGTGGGATGGAAGGTTAGGGAGGAAGTATGAATTAGATAGAATGCCGAACGTTACTTAGGCCGAGAAGTACCTGTGCCGAACGTTACTTCGCTCGAACAGAACTTATGTCGAACGTTACTTCGGCCGAACAGAATTTTGGCCGGACGATACTTTGGCCGGACAATAGTTAGGCCGAATGATAGTTTGGTCGATCAAAATTTAGGCCGAACAATAGTCAGGCCGAACGGTAGTTTCGCCGGTCGATACTTAGGCCGAACAACTTTCTAACTTTGCCTGAGCATAAGGCAAAAGCAAAGACCTGGACCTAATCAAACTGGCATATCAAACTAACCTGGACCAAACTGGCATATCGAACTAACCTGGACTGATAACTTCCTAGTTTCAATCATCATAAGCCTGAACTGAAGTCGATAAAAACAGACAAAAGCTTTTGGCATATAATATCAATGTCCGAGTTTAAAATTGAAAACATTTCCAGGCTGGTTTTCGGAGACGTTCAGCGATGACGGTCTTCGAGAATGACAGTTCATAGTTCAACTTTACACCATCAACTATGTGACCTATAATTTCTCAGCATTTTATATTTGAATGATTGCACTAGATCAGACACCGCACGGGGGGAAAATTTGTTGTTAAGTCTAACGCCGACTATTTTTCGAGTATAGCTCAAACAGGTGCTCTGCCAAACACAATATTTATTGGAAATGTCTAAGAGGTCTAGCTCCGCCACGATTTCAGATAGACCGGGACCGTCATCCCGACAAGAAGTCGCAGATATTTCAAATCCATCAACCTCCCCTACCCATAACTTGGCTCCCGAGGCTCTGGAGGCAGCAATTCTCTTGGATAACCCTATTGATTCAAAGGCTTTGAAGGTCAACGAAGTTGCGCTCCGGCGAATATGCTCTATCCATGGAATCCCTTTTGACGACTGTTGGTTCCATCGGGGCACGATCGTCCACACCTGCCCCCATTTGGATATACTGTCTGTTACAAGTTTATGTGCTGGGTTGGCAGCATGCCACCGTTCAATTTATTTCTTCGGAACGTGCTGCAATACATCGACGTCGCCCCGTCACAATTGCATCCAAACGGTCATGCCTTCATCTACGGTACCTATATCCTTTTCATGACCGTTCTCTCCCAGCCTCCGACTCCGGGCGATATCAGATATATATATATATATATATATATATATATATATATATGATCAAGAAGCGGTAAGATAGCCCCTCCTTTGTGTTCCTCGAGCCGCACCATAAATGCCAGATTTTAACCGGGGCGTAGAGCAAATTTTCCCTGTACAAACAGGAATGGTTCTATGTGCTTTCCTCTCCTGGTTTCGCGAGGAGATGGGTTGAAGGAAGTAAGTCTTCTCTGGATCGATGTTTATGCTTGGTTGGGGCTATGCCTTTTCTAACTCTTTTTTCATCTTTTCAGGTATCAACCCACGTCCTGATGGTCACGGATACTCTGAGGCCGTCGAGGCTATTCGAGCCTTTCCTGCCTAAGAAAGAGACATCCGGACTCTCATTTCGAATGAGACACTTTCAACGTTTAGCCTGTTGGCAGAAGGTCGTCAGATAAGCCTTCCTCAAGGCGTCACCGTACCCAGGCCCACCTTTGGGAAAGGGAAGAGATTAGCTGAGTCATCGGCGTCATACTCCTGACGCACCAGAAGAAAGGGAAATTAAAGGGAATGAAACACCCGAGGCACAAGGTGAGAACTTGGGTCCCACTTAGGATCCGATATTCGAAGTGCATGACATTGAAACGTCATCTTCCCCTTCGAAGAGAAAAAAGGGGTTGACGTATAAGATTAGGAAGGAGAAGATTGGTGGAACTTAAAAAGTTACGCTCATTCCAATGGAGAAAGAGGCTTCTTCACAACATGTAGAAAGTTCTTTAAAGAGCCTATCGAACCTCTCCATTCCCGATGACCTTCTCAATTATGACTTCGATGACCCGGAAGCATTTCAACTTCACTCACCCATCAGAGGCGATGTGGGCGCTCTAACCCAAAGTCAGGGAGAAAAAACTCCCATTAGTAAGGCAACTGGTCTGTCGGGGGGAAACACTAGGACACGCACAAACACTTACACTTCAATTTTCACTTAGATTTTCGTCGTCATGCTACTCTTTGCTAATTCATCGTTATTTAAATTATGTGCAGGTGACATGGGGCGCTCACACGGATTCGATCGCCTTCGTGGTTCACCTATCTTTTATCAACCTGGACAGGACTCGGGTTCCAAAAGACGTCGGGACAGAGATGGTGACGGCGATAGAGACTATCATTCCCGGGACTCGTCATCTCGGAAGAAAACTTAATATCAGCCAAAATACCACCAGGATACCTCTTCTCACCCGGAGCAAAGCAAAGATAAATGCGGCCATAAGGGGTCGCAATCTGATGTCTCCCAGAACCAACGCTCTGATTCATCTTCCACTCGACAATCCCGGGATCCTCACAGGAAAGCCGAACTTTCAAAATCGTCTCCTCCTACTCCTGCAATAGATACAACAGTATCGAAGAGGCTGGCCGAGCTTAAAGATAAATTTCCAAAAATCTGCTTCAATGGCCTGAAATTCCTCCCGACGATTCATCCTATTCCCGGACATGTCAAGCAGAGCACCATCGCTTGTACCAACGACGTCTATGTTCAACACGACGCGTTTGTTCATTTGGCTGAAAAACTTTCTAAAGTCTCCATGGAGCGCCAACACGTGATCGACCGCCTGAAGCTTGAGGCTATCCACGATAAAGATATCGTTAAAGCTCAGTACGAAGAAATTACGACTTATATATATCAGCTCGAGGTCGCCCGATAGAGCGCTCAAGACACTGCCGAAGCCGTGACTCGTCTGGAATCGACACATAAAAAAGAGATCGACGAGGTAGTACAACGCTGCTGGGCCCTAGCACTAGAGAAGGACTCAGTCCAAAAGGAGAGGGATGCATTCAGCCTCCGAATCAGGGAACTTGAGGAGCAGCTCCTCAGAGAGAAGGAAGAAAAAATAGCTGCCCAAGAAGAATCGCAACGATACTGTGATGGGATCGTTGCTACTCGACTCTTAAAAGAAAAACTTGAGGACGAGCTTTCCAAAGTTGAGGTGATAAAGAGTGAAGGCCGTGAAGAGGGCAAGAAGATAGCGTCTGCGGGCATCGACTCCCGTCTTGAGGAGGCTACAGAAGAGGGTAGGGAAGAGGTCAAAAGCATGTTTGACCCGCTAATCGCTGAATTCAATGCTCGCGTTCTCATGCACTAAGACTTGACTTTTTTGGGCGAGGACTATCTTGAATCTTTAGCCGAAGCATGGGAGGCCTTGATAGAAATCAGGAAGGCCGAGCACGGTACCGAAGAGATTGATGAGGGGGCCTTGATAAAAGAATTCCTCAAGGGAAATAGCCTTCGGACTTGTCAGCAACTAAAGCTATTTATTGCAAAGGCTCCCCCTGAAGGAAAGGAAAAGAAGTTATTACCGGTCCATCTGGGGCCATGCCTCCAGCTCATGTGCCTACTCAATCGGCCGACCGGCGGATACTCGATCCATTTGAGCAGCATATCGATTATAATCCGTAGGACCCCGGCCTTGGCGTCCATATTCTATCTCCCATTCCGGAGGGTGAGACCCCCTTGACGGCTGAGAGCCTGCCGGAACCTGATAGATAACCCTTCACTTTAAGACTTCAAAAATTGACATTCTTTATGAAGGACTGTTGTATTCTAATGCTTGTTTTTCATGGTTTTGTGCAGACCGTTCTGATCCCAAGCCCACACCGAGGAACGATGTTGCCAAGGAAGTGGAGGAGAAAACAAGTGAGGCTACTCACGTGGGGGAGGCTCCTGTTCCGGATGCTCAGGTGATTGGAGCGCTCAATGAGGACAAGTCCGAAACTTCCTCTCCTACTGATGGGGGTTATGAAGTAGAAATTATAGGAGCCTCTGAGCACACATCCGAATTGAGCATGAAGGAGCGGCTCGAGAAAGAGAAGGAGGAGACGGTCAAGATCTAAGTCGAGCCTCGAGTTGTGGACCTGGACGATCCTTCGAACAAGCCGTTGAAGGTCGTCCTTCCTAGCGGGTCCAAGCCCATGGATGTTCCCCGTACTTCTTCAGTTGCTACCCCTCCATCAAAGAAGAGTACCAAGGGCAAATGAACAGGAGAGGAGCCGTTCAAGAAGACAACGGAGGTGAAGAAGTCGAAGAAGCACAAGAAGTGATCATTACTCTCGTTCAACGAGGGTTAGTTTAAGTTATGTAATTATTTTCATCTACTTCCATAGTCTTTGTAAATAGATTGTCGACTCCGAACTTTGGAGGGCTTGTAATAGAAACTTTTTATGAATAAAGCTTAGTTCCTTTTTTTGTCTTTCAAAAGGCTCTTGTCGTTCAAATTTTGTATGATTGTGATTTAAATCCAAGCTGTTGTGAATAACATGGACTTCTCGGTTTACCTTCATATAGCTCGGAGATTCTTTGAGAGTTGTTCATTTTTCCTTCCGTGCTTCAAGCACTTAGAATATTTTTTGCTCCGCACATCGAGGACTTAGAATACTCCAGTCGGCTCTGGGGACTTGGAGATTTGAGACGTTTATACTCGAATCTGCGCTCCGGGGACTTAGAGTACTCCAGTCCTCACTTTGTGGACTTGGAGATTTGAATCGTTTATACTCGAGTCCGCTCTCCGGGGACTTAGAGTACTCTAGCCCGTACACTGGGGACTTGGAGATTTGAATCATTTATACTCGAGTTCGCTCTCCGGGGACTTAGAGTACTCCAGTCCGCACTCTGGGGACTTGGAGATTTGAATCGTTTATACTCGAGTCCGTGCTCCAGGGACTTCGAGTACTCCAGTTCGCATTCTAGGGACTTGGAGATTTTAAGTCGTTTTTACTCGAGTCCGTGCTCCAGGGACTTAGAGTACTCCAGTCTGCACTCTGGGGACTTGGAGATTTTAAGTCGTTTATACTCGAGTCCGCGCTCCGGGGCTTAGAGTACTCCCGTCCGCAATCTGGGGACTTGGAGATTTTGAGTCGTTTATACTCGAGTCCGCGCTCCGGGGCTTAGAGTACTCCCGTCCGCAATCTGGGGACTAGGAGATTTTGAGTCGTTTATACTCGAGTCCGTGCTCCGGGGACTTAGAGTACTCCAGTCCGCACTCTGGGGACATGGAGATTTTGAGTCATTTATACTCGAGTCCGCGCTCCGAGGACTTAGAGTACTCCCGTCCGCACTCTTGGGTCTTGGAGATTTTGAGTTGTTTATACTCGAGTCTGTGCTCCGGGGACTGAGTACTCCAGTCCGCACTCTGGGGACTTGGAGATTTTGAGTCGTTTATACTCGAGTCCATGCTTCGGGGACTTAGAGTACTCCCGTCCTCACTCTGGGGACTTGGAGATTTGAATCGTTTATACTCGAGTCCACGCTCCGAGGACTTAGAGTACTCCAGTCCGCACTCTGGGGACTTTGAGATTTTGAGTCGTTTATACTCGAGTCCACGCTCCGAGGACTTAGAGTACTCCAGTCCGCACTCTTGGGACTTGGAGATTTGAATCATTTATACTCGAGTCGCGATCCGGGGACTTAGAGTACTCCAGTCCGCACTCTGGGGACTTGGAGATTTTGTGTGTCTGCATGTGTTCGTATGTCAGCCAGAATAATATAATTTCATTTGCCTATCACAGGATCATCATACGCATAAACATCAGTAATTCATGGAAACAAGGACTTCAAGCCTTTATTAATGAAAGCAAGCTAAATTGTCTTACTACATGCCAAGAACTAGAAATGAAAGCATACTGGAAATAAATGCAACTAATACATGAAAGAAATAGACTAAGTATAATAATGCCGCAAGTGCTCGTTGTTCCATGCTCGGGGGAGTGTCGCACCGTCGACGGTCGCTAGCTTGAAAGTTCCATCTCCAAGCTTCCATTCGGTGACGTATGGACCTTCCCATGCGGGATTCATATGAGATGGGATCGGAAAAAATCGTTTCAAAATGAGGTTTCCCACACCAAAGATTCTCGGTCGGACCTTTTCGTTATAATATTTAGCGACTCTATGTCTGTATGCGGCCGCTCTCAAATCGGCTTCTTCACGTTTTTCATCAACGAAGTCCAACGATTCCAATAAAAGATTCTGGTTCGGCTCGGGGTCGTAATAAGTTACCCGATGTGATGGAACTTCAAGTTCCACGGGTATGACAGCTTCTGTGCCATATGCCAACGCGAATGGAGTGTGGCCAGTCGCGGTCTTGAGGGTGGTCCTCTAGGCCCAAAGCGCCATTGGAAGTTTATCCCTCCACTTGCCTCTGGGCTTTTCTAGACGCTTTTTCAATATGGACTTGATTATCTTGTTTACGGCTTCCACTTGTCCGTTGGCTTTCGGGTGAGCAACCACTGCAAACTTCTTCTCAATGCCATATTTTTGACAAAATTCTTTGAACTCCGTGCTTTCGAATTAAGCTTCATTATTTGTAATGATGGTTCGAAGGCCAAAACGGCATATGATATTTCTTACGACGAAATTAATAACCTTCTTGGTGGTTATTGTGGCCAGAGGTTCTGCTTTTGCCCATTTGGTAAAGTAGTCGACCGCCACTATTGCATATTTCGCTCCACCTTTGGCTATGGGTAGAGAACCAACTAGGTCGATCTCCCACATTTCAAATGGCCAGAGACTAACCATTTGCGTAACTTCTATCGGCCGAGCTCTCGGGATTTTTGCATATATCTGGCATTTATCGCATCTTCTCACATAGTCTGCAACATCCTGATTCACAGTTGGCCAATAGTATCCATAACGGAGGATTTTCTTTGCTAATGTCTACCCCCCAGTGTGGTCACCGCACTCTCCCTCATGGACTTCCTTTAATACTCGTTTTATCTCATCGTGGGCCACGCATCGGAGTAAGGGGGTCGAGAATCCCCTTCGATACAACACCCCATCCAGTATTATATATCGTGAAGCCTTACGAAGGTCTTGTCGTCTTTCCTCCTTTCTTCAGGTAAGATCTCGAATAGCAAGTACTGCTTGATTGGGGTCATCCACGATTACTTCTCGATTTCTGTTTCTAACACGAAATCTACCTCCATCATATTTATACTCGAAACATGTAAGGTTTCGATAGGAAACAATCCCATCTGTTGTGCATCACTAGTGCTTGCGAATTTTGCCAATGAATCGGCTGCTCTGTTTTGCTCACGCGGGACATGTGAAATATCATAATACTCGAGATTCGCTAGCAGCTCCTGAACCCGAACCAAATATGGGGCAAGTCTCTGCCCCCATGCTTGATAGTCTCCTCGCACTTGGTACACCACTAGCTGCGAGTCGCTAAAAATTTCAATCGATTTTACTCCCAGTTCTTTGATAAGTCTTAAGCCGGCAATCAACGCTTCATATTCGGCTTTGTTATTCGTGCTGTGAATTCGAGCTTCAAAGCGTAGCAAACTGATCGGTTCTCAGGAGTTACAAGAACTATGCCAACCCCCGAACAACGGTCGTTAGATGCCCCATCGGTGTACATCTTCCATCGAACAGGAGGTATGACATTGTGGTCGTTTGAATCGTCTGACACAGTAAATTCAACAATGAAGTCAGCTAGCGCTTGTCCCTGTATGGACCCTTCACGGTAGGTAGGTAATGTCGAATTGACTTAATTTAATATTCCACTTTAACATCATTCCAGAAGTTTCCGGTCGTTGGAGTACCTGCCGCAGGGGTTGATCAGTGTATACACTGACTGAGTGTGCTTGGAAGTATGGACGAAGCTTGTGTGATGCTACCACTAAGCAATAGGCTAGGTTTTCAACCTTCGGATAATTTCTTTCTGCCCCCGTCAAGCATTTACTGACATAATATACTGGCCTTTGAACTCTGTCGTCCTTGCGAACCAAAGCCGTACTGATAGTGTGCTGGGATACAGCCAAGTATATGTACAACGTTTTGTGGTCTATTGGTTTCGACAATACCGGGGGACTTTCTAAGTGCCTTACAAGAGCTTGGAATGCTTCCTCACAGTGGACGTCCACTCGAAATTCCTCTTTCCTTTCTTTATGACATAGAAGAAAGGAATACACTTGTCTGTGGCCCTGGATATGAATCGGCTTCGCGCGGCCACCTTTCCATTCAAGCTTTGCACCTGTTTTATGGTTCTGGATACTTGTATGTCTCGGATAGCCTGAATCATCTCCGGGTTAGCTTCAATTCCACGTGCATTCACAATAAAGCGCAAGAACTTTCTCGACGCCACACCAAAAGAGCACTTCAAGGGGTTGATCTTCATACCATAATGTTTGAGTATATCAAACATTTCTGTTAAGTCTCGAATGTGTTCGTTTGACTGCCGTGACTTCACGAGCATGTCATCCACATAGGCTTCCATCGACTTACCGATCTGGTTTTTAAACGTTCGATTTACCAGACGCTGATAAGTTGCTCCCGCGTTTTCAATCCAAAGGGCATTACTACATAGCAATATAGCCCCATATTCATGACAAAACTGGTGTGTTCTTGGTCTGGGAGGTGCATCGGGATTTGATTATATCCTGAATACGCATCCATAAATGATAATAATTCGTGTCCGGCAGTAGAGTCGATGAGCTGGTCGATTCTAGGTAAAGGGAAACTATCCTTCGGGCATGCTTTGTTTAAATCGAAGTAATCAACACAAGTTCTCCACTTTCCATTTGCTTTCTTCACTAGCACTGGTTAGATACCCATTCACGATAGAGGGCGTCGTGGACGAACCCATTGGCTTTGAGTTTGTCCACCTCCTCTTTGAGAGCCACAGACCTCTCCGAGTCCATACCTCTCTTTTTCTATTTTACGGGAACGTACTTTGGGTCTATGTTCAACATATGACTTGTAATTGTTGGAGAAATCTCGCACATATCAGAGTGTTTCCAAGCGAAAACATCAAGATTCGCTCGGAGGAAGTCAGTGAGGTTCTCGGCCACCACGGGGTCGAGTTGTGATCCAATTTTAAGAATTCGTGACGGGTCACCCGGCTGACTGGGATGTCAATTGTTAGTTCAGCTGGTGCTGCATTTTTTTCCCTGGGTCCCCCATCATCATCTCTCGGATCTATGTCTCTATAGATCCGAGACTGTTGCCCAAGCCAGGGCTCGGGCGCTACTTGTCAATCATCAGAATTTTGGATGCGGACGGAGCTGTCTACAACCTTTCCTTTCTCTCTACGCCGAGCTTCTCTCAGCTCAGCCACATAGCATGCACGACCGGTCGCCTGATCGCCGTGTACCACTCCAACACCTCTGTCTGTCGGAAATTTTAACGTCAGACACCAAGGGGCCAATGCTTCCCTAAATTCTGCCAGGGATGGACGTCCTAGAAATACGTTATATGGAGAGTCAACATCCAACACTATGAACGGTTGGATTCGCACCCTCCTACGCTCGCCTTGCCCCAGTTCAACTGGTAACTCCACATATCCCACTGCATCCGTTGCTGCACCATAAAGCCATGGATTCTGCCTTTAGACGATTTCAAATCCGTGGTCTCCAGCTTCATTTGGTCGTTTGCTTTCTTGAAGATGATGTTAACGGAACTTACGCAATCAATAAGAATTCTCTTCACGAATGTCGGCCCGATTGTCGCAGATATAACCATCGGGTCGATGGTAGGAGCCTCCACCTTATCTGCATATCTGCTCTTGAATACAATATCATCATTCATCATGCGCTGCTGCTTTGCAGGAGTCCCATCCTCCACATTCGAACAATACTCATACTCCGCATGTCTTAAAGAGTTAGCATATCGCTCCATCTCCTGCCAATTCTTATCCGCAGGATGAGGTCGGCCAACAATCGTGTTGATAACCGATCTACCCACAGTTCGAGTAGGTTGTTCTGGTTGGCGTGGAGCTAGCCCACGTCTGGGGTCCGATGTCTCTTATCTTCCGTCTTGTGGGTCTTTGACAAACTCCTACAGCTTCTTCTGCCTAATCAACTTTTCTATAGCGTCATGAAGGTGTCTACACTCCTCTGTGTTGTGCCCATAAGACTCGTGAAAGCGACAATACTTCTCAGTCCGCTTTTGTTCCTCCGTTGATTCTTTTGGGCGTGGTTTTCTATATTGAAAAGTGTTGCAAGTTGACAAATAGATGTTCTCAAGAGATGCGTTGAGCGGGGTGTATTCATTATAGGTCGGGATCCTTGACTTCCATTTCCCCGTCTCTCTTTTCTTTCCGGGATTTCCACATCTGGATCCTTTAGACTGCCCAGGCTTGTTTTGGGCGTTGACTTGAGCTTTTCCCGAATTATCGTCGGTTTGCTTCATGGCGACGTTACTTTTCACAGTCTCCTTAGCAGGCCCTAGTGCCTTGCCTCGTCTTGTCCATCAAGTTTCTTCCCTTCTTATGAACTGGTGAGCTTTCGAATAAAAACGCTCCAGCGTGGCTGGGGGCTTTTCCGCCAACCAATCTTCAAATTCAGAGTCTGGATCCACTCCACGCATTACCGCCATCAAAATTGCATGGTCGTTTGGATTTCTCACTTCGGTAGCAGCAACATGAAATCTCTGCAAGTATGCTTTCAATGACTCTCCCGGAGCATGGATTACGCTCGATAAGGACATCACATCCTTTGGGCGAGTGGTGTGTATCTTGAATTGTTCTATGAATTTCATTGCCAATTCATCAAAGCTGGATATAGATCGTGGAGTAAGTCGAGTAAACCACATGGTGGCAATTCCGGACAGAGTTATTGGGAAGCACCTGCACTTGGTCGCATCATTAGCTCTTGCAGAATCCATCCTCCATCCATACCTCATCACATGCTGTCTGAGATCAGTCTTCCCTTCGTAGGCTGGGATAGTCGGCATATTAAACTTCTTGGGATACTCAGCTTGTAGGATATCATCTGTGAAGGGAGTATGACTTCTGGACACCCCCAAATCTTCATTGGTCAAGCCTTGGTTCTCTCTCATCAACTGCCTGACCATAGATATTAAGTCTGGAGTTTGTATGGAGGATGGAAGGTTGGGTTACGTTCCACGGGACCGTGCAGGTTGATGTCCCACCTGATTTGGGTCTTGGAGATTCGGGTGTCCAGTCTCTTCACGATCTTGATCCTTAGTCAATCGATCTGTGGCATCCACCTATGCACCTTCATCCTTTCGGCGTCTACGCCTAAGAGGTTCATCAGTTGAGGTTGAACTATCAGATTCAGAATAAGGGGCGGGGTTACCTCCAGCATTCTGACGCTGCTGCTGATTGAGCTGAGTCATGAGGTTAGTGTTGGCTTGAATTTGCTCGGCAAGTTGCCTTCTACTTTCCCTGAGTTCTCTTATCAAGTCGTTGAACTCTGTTCGGGAAACAACTTCCGCTTGGTTTTGGATGGAGGGCCCTACACCTCGAGTTGCTTGCTGATTTCTAGGTCCAACTTATTGTACGCTAGCAGTCTCGTGGACATCTGCGTTGTGAGAGGCCGATCTAGTTCGTGGTCTCCCCATGGTAGAGTTGTTCGTTGTAACTCTGAATAGAATCAACAGATGCCTTGTGAATGATCTTGGATCTCCTCTGGGGGATTTATGCAATCCAGTAGCTACAAAGCAGATCCTAACAGACTAAAAATTCGATTCTCAGTGAAAGCACCAAAATGTTAGCACCAAAATTGGCCACTAACACCCTTAAGAAAGATTGTGTAGAGATATTAATGAAGATAGAAAATTAAAACAGAAGATGGTATGTAAATTTAAATGCAGAGAACAAGAACACCAAATTTATAGTGGTTCGGCGTAACTGCCTACGTCCACTTTGAAGTTGATTTCTATTGCTTTCCTTGATAGTTGATTACAGATTCATTCTGTTTCCCATTACTTGAATAAAACTGCGAAGTAAAAGATTAAGTCTTGAGCGAGTGTTGAATGCGGCAGAGTTTCACCAGTGTTCTCCAAAAAACTAATCCCTTTCACTGTGCCCCTGCCTCTCTATTTATAGATGAAGGTGGGTTGGACTTCCCTGGTGGGCCTGGTAGTTGAATACCTCGGCCCAAATGGAGTAAGTTCTACGTGCGGACCCGAACATTCCGGACGGCCAAATGCCGAACCATAGCCTTCATGCCGAACGATGTGAGGTATAGAGTGGAAAGAGTAGGTTGGACGATATCCTGATGCCGATCGAAGTAGGGTGCCGAACAACCTCAGGATGCCGAACTAGACTTGTGCGGAACGAGATGGATGTCGAACGGTAGGCAAATGCCGAACGAGATAGATGTCGAGCAATATGGGATGCTGGACGATTCTGCCATGCCGAACGTCATTTGATGCCGAACGCTCTTGCCTTCCGAGCGTTATCCAATGCCAAAAGCTCTCTAGATTCCGAGTGTTATCCAATGTCAAACACTCTCTAGATGTCGAGCGTTATCCAATGCCGAATGCTCTCTAGATGCCAAGCGATATCCAAAGCCGAGCGCTCTCTAGATGCCGAGCGTTCCTGAATGCCGAGTGCTTCCTGAATGCCAAATGTAATGAGACGCCGAACAATCTGGTTGAGCCGAACGATATGGATGCCGAGTACCTAGTTGCCTGGTCAAATCTCCATGAAACATGGAAAACCATATGTGATTCTGAGATCTGTTCAGTAAGCCGTGTGTGGTTCTAAGATCTATTAAGATGTGGAAATCCGTGTGTGGTTCCAAGATCTGTTCGAGCTGGAACTCATGTGGAGGATCTGTTTGAGTGGTGACTCTTAGGCTGGAATGTTAGACGTAGCCTCATCAGTAGGTAGAACTAAAACCAGAGATAAGAGACATAACCAATAGGGTTGGCAAACCCATAGGGTGCATGTGACTCCATTTCTAGAGATACTTATTGGGGTATGCATGTGGGAGTGATGCATTAGATCTTAGCAAAACTAGCTATAGTTTTCCTATGGTACATTCACTAGAGATGTACGATGCTTTGGAAGGATATCTCTGATCCTTGTGTAGTAGTTTACATTCGGCTTCCCCGAAGAGATCTACATGGAAATCCTATACAATTAGCCAATGAGCCTTAGTGGTTGTGATTGTATACCTATTACTGTTGTGATGTACACTCACCTGCATCGCAGCTATGTGATTATTTATATTTCACACCTTGGACAATATTATATTATCACTAGATTTTATAATAGAAATGGTTTGGTTATCATAAGGTAAAAACTCATCCATGTTTATTGATGGTGTGGTCTTACGAGATACCCTTATTTTGAAGCGTTTAAAGATATAATAAATCTATATGATTTGAGTTTCTCAGTTTACTGGACTGGTTCGGGTGTTATTTTCTTGATGCTCGGGTTAGCTTGAGTATGTTTTCAAAATTAGCTGTGATTCATTGGAGCTCTTGGAGAGGAGTTAGATGATTTCCTACCGTACTTATTTTCTACTGCATTACTTGATTGTATCCATCAGCATTTATGAGGATATGTCATTATAACTGTCCAAGCTGATGATGGGTTAGTTTTCTCTTATTGATATATGTATATAAAGATTTTCTATTTGGTAAAGACCTTTTGAGATATTATATATATTATCGTTCCGCATGTGAGATTATGATATTTTGTTCTCTTCTTTCTTGTTCTATTTCTTTTCTTTTTATTTTACCTAACAATTCGCCTTTTCTGTACTAAGGTGCTCGACACGTGAATACCGTCGATGTTTTAGTGTTGACATTTGGGGGTCGAAAAGGCGGATCGTTATATTTGGAATCAGAGCTGAAGGTTAAGCGAGAACTTTGGCTATGTGGCGGGTATAACTCATTAAGAGATATGGTAATGGAATGCCTTATTATGAGTTGAGTGTATATATACGAGAGCGTTCATATGTTATTGTTATAAAACTATTATGTATTGTGTTGATTGGTTTGTAGAGTGTCTTATAAATTCGGATCAATATGAGTTGTTATCATTTTTGACAGGGATCTCTAAACACTTGGACATAGCAAACTAACATAGTAATATTTTTGAAATTGTTAAATGAAATAATTTTTCCTTACATTATATTTTATATAAAAGGATTGTAACACCCTTTAAAATGAACCATAAATGAATAAAGTAAATTGGATTAAATATAATAAGAGTTGAATATGGAAATTTTATAAAAGTTGGAATTTGACCACGGACCGCTGCGTTTGTGGTGAAAATCTGATCTATTTCCATATACAATATGCTAAAAATGGAGCTCAAGCAAAGAAGCTATGAGCATTTGAAGTTCTCAGATTGAAATTAATTTAGTTTGAATTCAAATTCTAATGAGTAATCAAATTAGGGTTTAGATTTCAAACTGGACGTACTAACAATTGATTGATCGCCCAAAGGCGGACAATTGCTTGGCAACAAAATTTGCCAGTGGCGGCTAGGTTTTGAAGCTATGTTTTATTCAGTTGTACGCTCTATATTTACCCGTTTCCTACCTACTTCCATCCTACGAATCTGGTGTGTTTCAACACCTATAAACATAACCTTATACTCCCCACTTTTATTCATATTATTTTAGAAAATACGACAAAATTGTGTCATTGCTATCTCTCTGTGATGAGATTCGGAAACTCCATGGAGAATTAGGGGTGTTACAGGCTTCTATCCTTAAAGAATTTCGTCCTAGAAATTCAGTAAGGACTAAATACTAAACATAGCAATCATTTGTAATGACTTCTAACAACCATACTAGTCTACCTGACTAGCAATTATCTATATAAATCTAATATGGACATACCCTCAAAGCAGATCAAGATAAGTATCTCGAATCATGTTCTCTGTCTCCCAAGTACAGTCCTTCTCGTTGTTGCTCTATTGAACTTTCACCAAATTGACTGTCTTGTTTCTCAATCTTTTCTCATCTCTCACCACAACCTGAACTAGTTTTCTAAAAAAAGTCAAATTAAGCTCTAGTACTAGATCTTCCAACCTTGTTGGAGGAATTGTAGTCTCTGGATCATGCACATACTTATGAAGATGAGACATATGAAATACATTATGGACACCTGCCATACTGCTCGGTAACTCTACTCTGTATGCAAGCTTTCCAATCCTCTCTAAAATCTGGAATGGACCAACATATCTAGGTGTCATCTACCCTGACTTCCCGAACCGTACCACACCCTTCGTCGGTGATGCCTTAATGAAAACCCTATCTCCATTTGAGAACTCTAAGTCTTTGCGCCTCTTATCTGCGTAACTCTTCTGTCTGGATTGAGCTTGCTTCATCCTTTCTCAAATCAACTCAATCATCTCTGACGCCTCGCTAACCAAATATGGACCTAAGACCAATCTGTCTCCAATCTCCAGCTAACATGCTGGTGATTTGTATGGCCTCCCATACAACGATACAAAAGGCGCCATTCCTGTACTAGTCTGGCAACTATTATCATAGAAAAACTCAACCAAATGTAGGTGATCCTCCCAAGATCCACCAAAGTCCAATACATAAGCTCTCAACAAATCCTCGTGTACCTTATTGACTCTCTCTCTCTCTGCCCAATCGTCTGAGGGCGATATGCAGTACTCATCTTAAGCTTAGTGCCTAATACATCATCTAGACTCTTTTAGAATTCTCTAGTAAACAAAGCATTTCTATCACTGACTATGCTACTAGGAACTCCATGTAGTTTAACTATGTTTTTCATGAACAACTTCGCCAAAACAGGTGTCGTTCCGTTTGACTTGACTAGAATGAAATAGGCACTCTTGGTCAACCTGTCCACTACGACCCATATACTTTCATTTCCCCAATTCGACCTTGGCAACCCATCTATAAAATCCATGGATATCGAATTCCATTTTAAAACTAGAATCTCTAAAGGCTGAAGCAACCCACTCAACTTCTGATGTTCAGCTTTCACTTGTTGAAAGTTTGCACACTGCCTAACCTATAATCCAACATCCCTCTTCATACCTTTCCAATAGAAGCTCCTCATCATATCTTGACACATCTTGGTCCCTATAGGATGAATCGTAAACTTGGATCGATGACATTCTCTAAAAATTCTTTCTTCAAGTCCTCAACATCTGAAACACATAATCGTCCCTTCTTTCTCAACCATCCTCTCTGGTCAAGACTAAAATATTTCACATCATCAATCTCAGTTTCCACATCAAGCCTTCTAATCCTCTTGGATAATAGTGGATCCTCCTTCTACTTAGAAGCAATTCTCTCGATCAACATTGACGGAACTTCTAAATAGGACAACATAGTAGTACTCTAAGTAGAAGTAGCAGTCGATCTTAACTACACACTACAAGTAGTCAATGCTTCTAAATCCTTCCATTCTATCAACATAGATAACACTGCATTTTGAAGTCTTCTGTTGAGAGCATCCGCTACTTTATTACCTTTCCCTGGTGTATACTCTATAGCAAAATCATAAGCAACCAAAAACTTCAGCCACCTCTGTTGTCTCATATTCAACTCCAAGGGAATAAATATCTTTAAGAATTATGGTTTGTGTATAGCTCAAATCTCTCCCCTGAGAGATAATGCCTCCAAATCTTCAATGTGAAGTTCATCGTGGCCAACTCCAAATCATGAGTAGGATATCTCACCTCATGCGGTCTAAGCTGCCGTGTAGCATAGGCAATCACTTTACCCTTCTACATCAATATAGCTCCCAATCCAGTTCCACATGCATTAGTATACACCACCAAACCGAGGTTTCCATCTGGAAATACTAACACTGGTGCATTGGTCAACAAATGCTTTAACTTAAGGAATGCTTCCTCACATTTGTCAGACTAAACAAGCTTCACCTCCTTCCTGGTTAGCTTAGTCAAAGGCGCTGCTATCCGCAAGAAATCCTTAATGAATCTCCGATAATAGCCAGCAAGTCCAAGAAAACTTCTAATCTCAGTCACCGTCTCTGGTCTGTTCAAATTATTAACAGCTTTGATCTTATCTGGATCGACTGACAAACCCTTCTTTGAAACCATGTGACCAAGTAACTTAATTTCTTTCTTTCAAAAATGACACTTGGAAAATTTTGCTTTTAGTTGATTCTGCCTCAGCGTCTCAAGCATAACTCTAAGATGATCTTCATGTTCTCTTTCATCTTTAGAGTACACCAAAATGTCATCTATGAACACCAACATGAATCTATCCAAATACTCTCGGAAGACTCGGTTCATCAAATCCAACAAAGAAAGTAAGTGCATTCGTTAACTCAATGGCATTACTAACCACTCATAAGAACCATATCTAGTCTGAAATGCCATCAAAGGAATGCTTTCCTCTCCCACAATTAACTAATGGAAACCCGTCCCCAAATCCAATTGGGAAAACACTTTGGCTCCACACAACTGATCAAGTAGATCATTTATTCTAGGCAAAGGATACTTATTTTTGATTGTCTATTTGTTTAGCTTACGATAGTCTATACATATCCTCAATGATGCAATTGGTTTCTTCACGAATACCGTGGCCGCTCCCCAAGGCAAACTGGTTGGTCTAATAAAATTCCTTCATTCTAGATCCACTAGCTGCACCTTTAATTTCTTCATCTCAGTCGGTGTCATCCTGCTAGGTGGTCTACTCACATGTTCAGCTCCTGGTACGAGATCTATCCGAAATTCAATAGCTCATTTCGATGGTAGTCTTGCGACTAGCTCAAAGTCATCTGCAAACTCTCTTTCTACTCGAATCTTACTCAGCTCTTCTCCCACATCCATTGCACTTAACAAAGCATAAGTAATTCAGTTAGAATTCTCCACTGAGAATATTCTGTTATGACTATTAGGATGTCTTAGTGATATCTCCCCATCTTGGAAACCTATCCTAGCTTCATACCTTCTCAATCAATCCATACCCAAAATGATTCGTAAATCTATGAAATTAAGAACATACAGACTGCATGCAACCTTATGACCTAAAATTTCAAGTTATAACTAGTCACATCTCATCCCCAAAGTTGCATACCCTTCTATTGGATTCACAACCCTTAAGGAAGTAAGAACGTCGTGGGTTCTAAGCATAACCTATCAAACAAACACTGGGATATAAATGAATGTGATGCACCGGTATCAAATAATATCATAACTGGTATACTCTGAATCAAAAACGTACCTTCCATCACAATCTTTTCTTTTTCAGCTACAGTTGGCTTAGCAAATGATATTCCAATATGAAAACCTTTCCCTTATCTGCCGGAGAGCTGCTCTAGACACTGGTTCTTATAATGTCCAAATTGGTCACGGTTGAAGCACTTCACATTCTTCTTATATACAACCTTCTTACCCTTGCATGATCGGCACTCATTTGCATAATGACCCTTCTTATCACACTTGTAGCAAACTAAATCAGCCTTTGCCTTCTTGGCAACATCCCCCTTCTGGGCTCCCTTCCTCTTAAAGAACTTCCTTTCCTTGAGAACCCTGAGTTTCAACTCGCTTTTCCGTAGCACAAACAGCAAGCATTCTTCATGGCGAATTTCCATCTCTACAACCGCATTACAAGGATTACGGATATGTGTCATGGTTGCTTTAGCAATCTCAAACCCCAAATAAATCTCTCATTCCTTCCCATGTCAATGTCAACAATAGCATACCCATATCGAGACAGCTCATCATATCTAGTGGCATACTCGATAACCGACATCTCACCCTGAACTAAATCCATAAAATTTCTCATCAATGCTGACTTAGCAACCTTAGATAAAATTCTCTATTCAAATCTCCTTTTGAACTATGCCCATGTCAACTCCTCTTTCAGAACCCCAACATAACACTATGCCACCAATGAAGTGATGACCCCTGCAACTATCTAGAGGCCAACCTTCTCTTCTGCTCATCATCTAAAGCTAGATCAACAAAGATAGGATTACAATGCAATAGCCAATTCTCTACTTCTATGGAATCCTCCATTCCTATATGGGTTTCCACCAGGACTGGTGTAGTCTCTGCTCAACTTAGCATAGTTATTCCCAACTGGAGCCATAGGATTAGCTCCTTCAACATTTCTAGCAACTCTAGCAGCAGCTTCTACTTGTATCACATCGACGAAGAACTGATACATCACCCCCGTATCTACGGGTGAATTTCCAACACCCACATTGGCTTTAATTAGCATTCATATTTCGACCTTGGTTCCTTCTGATATTAGGTTGAGCATTTCCATTAGTTGTGGTGCTTCCTCCAACGAGATTTCCTCTTCCATTTCCTGCTTCCATATTCTCTTTCTCGTAAATCTGCATACAAGCCTTAGTAAGATATATAAGAACGGTTTAAGAGAGGAAAATACGTACTCATATATATCTATATCAAATACAAGTATGTTACTATAGCGTTATCCTAACCCCGATCATATTTCTAATTCATTGGATTATGTTTTGAAAATCTTTTAGGTTTTTTAACTTTGCTTAAGTTTTCATAAACCTATGCTCAGATACCAACTTGTAACATCCCTCTACTTGGAGGCTCAAAACTAACGGCTACAAATGCTGTAGTCATCCATAGTCATTAATTCTTGGCAACCAGATATGGCGGTGTTGGATATATTAATACATGGAAACACATGAATATGGAAAAAATTTAAAACATCAAACAAGATCACATTCCATTTCAAAATATTTCCAATTACATAATCCCACAATCGTTAGCCACGTTCAGAGAAAATATATTTATTACAACATACGCCAAGAGCGACATATAAAGATGCCCCCTTGGATGATCAGAGTATATACATGAAATTTAGCAACTTTTCCATTAAAAACAACACGAAAGAATCAAAATAAAAGAGAACTCCGGATATTTATCATGCCTCCTACACATCTTCAGAAGCTTATTCGTCTAAGAGGTACCTGAAAACCTCAACTCTCAAACTACTCAAAATCAATTGAGTACCCAAGAGTTTAAGGGAAAAACATAAACTTCAACTCAGACATAAAGTATAGTATGAATAATAATCTATCATCTCAAACCACGTAGATAACTAGTGAGACCATGCCGCTTAGCGGAACGGGTTTTCTCCTCACTGGTATCTTTAAACCTTCATAAACCATACACTGTGCTCCTGCATCCACAATGGTTAAAACAATTCAAGACAACATAATATCATGATATGCAAAACGGTTGAATCAATTTTGGATTACCCATCTCCATTCATTTTGATTATCTGCCGCAATTATAATTTCTAGGGTGACTATTAACCTAATAATTTTCATGTGCTGACTAACAACCGTTAAAATGATTATATACTCCCTGTCCAGTTACATAGTTTTCATGGGATCACTAAGAACCTATTGGTAGCTCTGATATCTTTATTCTTATCCTTTTCATGGGTTGACTAGGAACCCATTGGTAACTCCAATATCTTCTCTTCTTATCCTAGTTCTCAGGCCTGACTAGGAACCTATTGACATTTGTCAATATCTTAATCCGGATATAGTTTTCAAGGGTTCACTATAAACCTATTAGCCCTGGCCAATATCAATCATAGTTTTCATGGGCTAACTATGAACCTGTCTTTCTGACTTCTTCAATTACACATAGTTTTTATGGGCTTACTATGAACCGCTTGGCCCCTGTCAATATATTTTCCTATACATAGTTTTCATGGGCTTACTGAGAACCTATTGGCCCCTGTCAATATCTTCCTTTAATATTTTAGCATCCTATATTTTGGTCTTCCCGACCTCCTGAATGCAATTTTACTCATTCAGAAGTTAACTTAATTCGTAATCACTACTAGGTCAACCTAGCTGGTTATTCTATCCATCCCCAAAATTCAATTATGGGTCCATTATAATGTGAATATATACATATATGAAGAAGTAAAACATAATAACTTGGTTAATCCCTTTAACCTTTTAATCAAATAAATCTTCTTTAAAAACTCCTTTTCAAAACACTTTATTAAATTATGCCATGGATTTCTTTTTAAATGAGATTGGTTTATTTGTTTTGAAAAACTAAGGCTTTCGAAACCTTTAAAACTTTGCTTTCGACCTCACTGGATAACCTCCTTCGAAAGCATAAAAATCTCTTTTCAAAACGTTAGGCTGCCGCCTTTTGAAACAATTTTAAACCTCTCTTTCAAAACCTTTTAAATGTGATAAAGTATTACTTAATGTCTTTTAGAAGCATAGCTTCAAGACCATTGAAAGTACCCCTTTCGAAACCATCGGAAGTGTCCCTTCCGAAACCATTAATAGTCCCCCTTTCGAAACCTTTGGAAGTATCCCTTCCGAAATCATTAAAGGTATCCCTTTTGAAACCTTTGGGTTTATAAAAAAGTATCGTTTGGTTCAAAGTGAATCTAAAAGAAAGTATCTCTTTTGAAACCATTCACTATCATATTAAAGTATTGGGGAAAAATTTGATGATGTCGGCACCATCCCTTTCGAAAGCTTCAAATCACTTAAACAAAACATTGAAGGATAGCTTCGAAACCCACTTCCGAAGCCATTGCCTTTGAAACCCTTGGAATCTTTTGAAAGCACTTAGGAAGTGGCTTAAAACCTCTTTAAAACAAACTACCCTTCGAAGACATTAGTGACTTCAACATACTCGAAAGGCAAAAGAATGGCAGTAGGGCTTTGACCAGGTCGGAACCCCTTCTTTCGAAAGCAGTATTTTCATATGTAAAGAAATCCCATTCAAAAGCTTATTCTTTAAAACATAAGATGGAAACCCCTTCGAAAGCCTTTGGAAAACCCGTTTCGAAAACATATGCTTTGACTCCTTTGAACGCTTTAATAAAACAAAGGCAGGGCTTTGCTTTTAAAACAAACAAAAGGTATCGACCCCATCGGAAGCAATGATTTTGACACTATGCCTTCCACCTTTCCTCCAATCCACTAGATACCATCTAAGTAATAAGTTGTGTATTGGTTTCGGCTTAGTTAGGGTTTCAACTTGATTGAAGGTGGAAGCTCTGAGTCGAAAGGTACTTTTAAAGAAGGCCGAACCAACTTTTCTGGGTAAACCTGATTTAATACTAATTAAGCAAACACTTTTTAACTAACCTGCGATGTGTAAACTTATAATAGGTTGCCTTAACTTTTTAAATTCTTTACTAAAATAACTGTCATTAATTTAAGATCTAAACTGTGGTTAAGATAGCAAACAAGCCCTTCCATTAAGCAAAACCAATATTGTAAATAAGTTCTTCCAAAATTATTTAATTTGCATAGCAACTCACTTAGGAAAAATCCCCAAAAAATCCAAAGATTCACTTTAATCATGTTATCTAATATATCAAAATTTTAGACCCAAATTCTCAAGATAATTTTCGAAATAAATTTATAAATCCAATTAACCATATTTTCCTTTGAAAATTCACCGTAATCTTTCCATAGCTTGAAAAATTATCAAAATTAAAACCCAACTCCAAAATCAAGTTTTACATAACATAAAAAATCTCCATGGCATTTAAACATCAACATAAATCAGTTTTACCCTAAAATCGCATATAATCTTATTTAATCAATCTTATTTAAATCAAACAAATTGTAATTCAAGCACATCATCATCCAAATCATCCTAAAAATGAATTTACCCTTAAATTCGAAAACGTATGATTATAAATCAAAATAGAAATGGAATAAATTATTATTCACCCTTATTAAGATAGGGAGATTGGATTGAGATTAATTTCCTCTAAGCTTGAATCCCTAGCTTTACTTTGATTTCTCTTCTCATTAACTATGGTTGGCTCCTCTTTTTACTTTTTTACTTTTTGTTTTCCAAATGACATGAATGAGATAATCAAAATGAGTAACGAGAATATATATGGGTAAGGGGTTATGTGCGGCAATTTCCCATCCCTTAGTAGATTAATTAACTTTAAGCCCATTTAATTAATTAAGTTGAGCGTAGCCTTAATTATTTCATATCTCAATCCCCTTATCACTAAACATTTACAATATACTATTTAATTTATCTAATTAAATCTCCTAAATAATGTTATCAAAAATTAGTGGTATTACACCCGTCACTCTACCTTTGAGACATATGGCCCTCAAAGAAAGAAGGGAATTGGATAAGCAAATCTCAAAGCTATTGAAGAAAGGATTCATATATAGGAGTACTTATGAGTAGGGATCCCCAATTGTTTTTACTACTAAGGTAGACGGTTCTTTAGGACTTTGCGTCGGTTTTAAGGAGTTGAACAATTTGACAAGAATAGTTACCCTCTACCTAGAATTGATGACTTGTTCAACGAACTTGTAGGGGCTAAAGTCTTTTCCCAATTAGACTTTGCAACGCGATTCCATCAGTTGAGCATCGCAGTGGAAAGCAAGCCGAAGACCGCATTTTGTACTCCATAGGGGCTCTATGAGTGTGAAGTAATACCTTTTGGACTGACGAATGGCCTAACATACTTTGTGGATTTGATGAGTAGAATATTTAAAGGGCAACCTAATAAATTTGTCATGATGTTTGTTGATGATATCTTGGTTTTCTCTAAAGGAAAGAAGGAGCATGAGGACTACCTTAGGGAGATATTAGAGACCTTGAGAAGAAACCAACTCAAAGCCAAGTTTCTAAATGCCACTTTTGGAAAAACGGAGTTAGGTTCCTTAGGCATATTATTTCGGAACAAGGATTGGCAATAGACCCTGCTAAAGTGGAAGTTTTTCAAGGATGGAAAACTCCTAGTAATGCATCAGAGGATAGAAGTTTTCTAGGGTTGGCAGGCCGCTATATAAAATTCATCTAGAGCTTTGCACAAATAACGGCCCCTTTAGTCTGATTGAATAAAAAGAATCTAGTTTTTATTTGGAATGATAGATGCACTAAAGAATTTGAGAAGCTTAAATAGTCCTTAACTAGTGGACTAGTGCTCACTATTCCAGATGGAACCAAGTCGCGTAGTTTTCACAGATGCATGTGGTATAGGATTATAGGCAGTTCTTATACAAGAAGGGAAGGTAGTGCCTACGCTAATACAAAACTAAAGGACCATGGAAAAGGCATCCATTGAATGATTTAGAGTTGGTAGCCATTTTTTTTTCCTTAAAGATATAGAGGCATTATCTCTTCATAGAAATGTTTGAGTTATTCAGTGATCATAAATCACTCAAATACCTATTTTCCCCAAAAGATTTGAATCTTAGGCAGTAGAGATGGATGGAGTACATAATATCCCTTGACTTTGGTATTCAATATAACCCTAGAAATAAAAAAAGTAGTTGTTGATATCCTTAGTTGGAGACACGCTACCCTAGGTGTTATATATGAATGGAGATAGTTGGAATTTCCCTTTAATTTTAACCTCCAACCGTCAATAAAATCAATCTATGGTTTTCTATTTGTTATGGAGATTAGACTAGACTTGAAGGACCGTATAGGCACGAGCAAATGAAAAATGAGAAGTTAGTAGAGATTTTGGAAAAACTAAAAAAAAGGAGAGCATTTTCCCCATGCTAGGAGGTATTCAGTTGATGAGAAGGGATGTTTGAGAAGTGATGGACATCTTTGCACCCTAATGGTTGATGATTTGATGAGAGATGAGCTTATGGAGTATCACCACTCAAGGATGACCATTCATCCAGTATGAGATAAGATGTAGAAGGACATGAAGAGAATTTTCTTTTGGAATGGAATGAAGAGGAGTGTGGTTATGTTTGTTGCTAGGTGTTGGACATATCAAAAGATAAAAGCCGAGCAAGGGAAGCTTGTTGGATTATTATTACCTTCGGAAATTCCAACTTGGACGTGGGAATATATTTCAATGGATTTTGTGGAAGGATTGCCTAAAATTTAGAAGAGCAATGAGGCTATTTAGGTTGTTGTGGACTGACTCATTAAGAGTGCTCATTTTGTTCCAATTAGGAGAAATAGGACTAGCGCCTCTCTCTCCCGGATTTATATTACGGAGGTAGTTTGTCTACGTGGAATTCCTGTAAGCACGGTCAGTGATAGTGATCCCTTGTTCACTAGCAAGTTTTGGAGGAGCCTACAAATAGCTTTAGGAACTTTTTTGAACCTTAGCACAACATATCACCCAGAAACTGATGGGCAAACATAAAGGGTGAATAGGATTTTGGAGAACTTATTGAGAGCTTGTGCCTTCGATTTCATAGGACATTGGAACCAGCATCTACCTTTGGTTGAGTTTGCATATAATAATAGCTATCAAACGACGATTGGTATGGCCCCTTTTAAAGCACTTTATGGGCGACCATGCAAATCGCGAAGTTATTATGGGAAACCACTTACAAAGTATTTCTCGAAGCCGATTTGATCCATGATACCATAAAAAAGTAGAGCCGATCAAGCAAAGGATGAAAGTAGCGTAAGAACTTTAGAAATTTTATGCTAATAAAAGAAGGAAAGAGCTTGAATTTGAGGTTGGAGATATGGTATTTGTTAAAATCTCCCCACTTAGAAAAGTTGTTAGGTTTGGCAAGTTTAGAAAATTGGCGTATAGATTTGTTGGTCCATTCCAAATTCTAGAAAGAATAGAAAAATTGGCATATCGTGTCGAGCTTCTTGACAAGTTGTTCGGAGTCCATAATGTTTTCCACATTTCTCTCCTTTGGAAATACCTTCATGACACATCTAACTAAATAGAGCCCGATCAGTTGGGGATTTTGAAATGGAGCCAACATTGCCTCGTGCTATCACATGCATTATGGAGCACGCTACTAGAAGACTCCGCAATAAATAATTAGATTTGTCCGAATACAATTGGGGGACCATCAGGCGGAAAGCACATGGGAGACTGAGGAGAAGAAGAAAAACACTCACATAGAGCTTTCCACCAATAATTTTTCTCTTTAAAATTTGGATTTTGGTTGCATCGCGGTTGCTAGATTGGATGGTAGAAGATGGTTGTTATAGTTTTTCACAATCACTTTACACTCACATAGGAATTTTTATGCATATTTGTATACATACTCACATGACACGATTACACACTCACGCTATGATTAAGCTCATTTTAGCATGTCTGTAGTACATAATCAAATTTCACTATTGGTTAAGTAGATGGTTGCATAGAGAACTTAGTTATATAATATGGATGTTATTGCACGTTATGTTGTTCGCCCCTTGGAAGATTTCGAGACGAAATGCTTTTCAAGGAGAGAAGAATGTAACACCTCGTAAAATGAACATATATAAATGAAGTAAATTGAATCAAATATGATAAGGGTTAAATAGAGAAATTTTATAAAAGTTGGAATTTGACTACGAAAGTTATTCTGTGGCATTCGTGGAAATATTCTGATTTGTTTCCATATGTAATACACTAAAAACGAAGGTTAAGCAAAGAAGTTACGAGCATTTGAAGTTCTTAGATTTAAAATAATTTATTTCGAATTCAAATTCAAATGAGAAATCAAATTTAGGGTTAAAGTTTCAAAAATTAGCTTGTGGACTAAGTAAATGTTTAGTTAATGTTTAACGCTAAAAAGTTAACTAGGGAATAAAATAATCTTGCAACGAAAATAAATTAGCATTCCCTGAAATAAAGCAGCATTCGACCTAAATAAGTCAAAAGGTCGACCGTTGCGCTCAACTGGTCGCCCAAAGGTGGTCGACCGCTTGGCAGCAAAAGTTTCCAGTGGCAGCTAGGGTTTGAAGCTATGTTTTATCCGGTTGTACGATCCCGATATACCTCTTTCCTACCTACTTCCATCCAAAGGTTCTGGTGTATCTCAACTCCTACAAATGGAACCCTATCCTCTTCGCTCTTATTCATATTAATTAGGAAGTACGAAAAAATTCTACCATTGCTAACTCTCTAATAAGATTCAGAAACTCCCTAGAGAATTCAGGTAAGAATTCAACTTATTTCCTATTTGTTCTTCTTCCTCCAATCTATTCTTATCCTATTCTTCTCCGATTATTTTTAGTCCAATGAATATATACACCTCTTCCCTATTGTATATGTATATATATCAAAAGAGAGAGATTCTAGAAGAGATCGAAAGGCTACAAATCCATTTGAGTGAAGCTAAGGCTAATTGTGAGTGGAAACCTTCGTATATCTTTTCAGCAATTATTTAGTGTATTTCTTTTTGGATTTGAATATGCATTACCAATTTTGGGATTCCAAAATATGATAGATAAAATGCTCCAAGATTCATTTTTAATTCGATATGTCAATTCTATGCCAAGATTCTCAATGATTTATATTAATTTGATGGAATTTGTTTCGTTTATGTAATTTTTCATTATTTCATAGTCTATCCCTCTTCTTCTTTGGGTCAAATTGTGATCCTTCAATAAAATAAGGGGTTTGGATTATAAATTCTATTCGTAGTTTAAACCACCTTTTCTTATCTCTTTCTTTGTAAAAGAGAAGTTGAATAGAATATGGGGTTTATATTGCAAATCCTGTTGTTTAAGATATCTCATTGAATTACTGTAATAGATTGAATTTCTATTTTATTTACAAGTCTGTTATCGTAATTTTGGTTATGAATATTTATTCTCTATTTTGGACATTAAATCCCATGAAATCTTGGGAATTTGAAGAAAAAGGACCTGTAATAATAATTAGTTAGGGAAGTGACATTTAATGCTAGTTTAGAGCGTAAAATCCGTGTGTTTAGGACTTATTAGGCGTGAATATTTATTTATTTCTATTTAATAATTAATGTATAATTATTACATGTATGGCATAGTTAATTAAGCATTTATTTACATTTATTTCCTCCACTAGGAATAACTGATTATGAGGCGAAAATAAGTGGAAACTCTCATATAGCCTAATTATTATTTTAAGACATAATAATGAAGATTCCTTGTAAGGTCTTATTTATGAAACAGTGAGACGAGAGAGAGAGAGTGTGTGTGTGTGTGTGTGTGTGTGTACGGAGAGTAATTGATTTGTAGCTAAATCATAGGGATGTGAGGTCAATAGAGTTACATAACGGAAGTTTGCCCTTCACTTTGAAGCTACCAATAGTTGTGTACACTTTTATTGATGTGAAATATCCTTATGATAAATATTTGAAATGACGCGAGGATGGTCCCAAATTATATAGAGGAAATCTACCTAGCTAATCTAGCTATAAGTTTCTATGAATAGCAGACTAATGCGAGACGTCATTATGAGTATGGGCCACAAAATGAAAGGCCTGCTTCGGGGTTTTGAGGTATTAATTGTTCGACCCGCCTCTTTTTCCCACACGAAATATTAAATAGCCAAGGGGACACGATAGGTGGTATCTCTATAGGGCTCCGCTTTTGGAAATAGGTCTTAAATGATGACGTATGCTTTAAATTAATGTCTTAAATGACTAGAGTCTGCCTATTATCCACATGGAAGTATTAAGTGGCCTATGAGATTCCATATGATGTTTGCTAGATAGTACCATTGAGGAGCATGCTTCTGAAAATAGGTCTTAAATGATGGGGTCTACCTTAATTAAGGTCTTAAATGACCAGAGTCTGCCTATTTTCTACTTGGAAGTACTAAGTGGTTTAGGTACCGTCTCTCACATTATTAGCTATTTATGACATATGATTGGTATATGGGATTTTAGAAACCTGCTGGTGCAATAGAAGGTATTAAGTGGTTGGACCCAACTCCTTTCCTTATGAGGAGGTATTAAATGACTTTAATGGTTTTTTGTTCGTAGACATATTCTTATTTTTAAATATACTACCCAAGTACTAAAAGATAAGACTCGAGGTTTTTATTCACTGGACACTTTTTGTTTTGACTACCTCATCATTACAACACAGGTTAAGGATGGAATGATGGTGGTGACAATGCTTAGAGATGGAGAAACTTAGCTAGTGGCAGTATTTATTGTTATTTGCTTTTATATGTACAGATAGATTTTGACAATTGTTGTAATGGATATTATGTTACAGTTTTTATAGGATTTTGTGTTATGACATTTTTATGGTTTTGAATAAGTACACTTTACTATTATGTTGTGTTCTATCCACTGTGAGTTTTGAAAGTTTAGTTGTGGCTTTGTAATGTTATTTCTTTTTACTACGAACAACTTGGCTTATAATGGATTTAAGTTTCGATGGGCTTTTTGTGGTTTGAAATTTAGGAATGTCTATGGTGGGTTGTTACACTGATAATTTTCATAAATTTTTATAGTTATTTATGATGTATTTGTTTGGTAGGAAATGATAATATTCAATTATTATAATTTGCTATTTGATTTGTTGCGCTTAACCAGTTTATGAGCAGTTTACCTTTTCACTGCATGAGTTGGATAGATAATGTGGGAGATTGGAACAAACACCTTGTGAATTATGTTTCACAGTTTGACTATATGGTGTTCGACAATAATGTTGGGTTAAAATTTTGATTTTAATGGAAGTTTGTTGTTATAATCTAAACAAGATAAAAACTTCGATGGTAGCTATATAGGAAATGACTTATATAAGCATGGTTTATAAATATAATTTATAAATATGGAAAGGATTTAAACTGAGGATTTGAGAACTTAAATCTCGGTGTTCTAGAAATTAGTTTTCTAAGGTTTTGCAAAATATTACTAGTATTATTTGAAAGTAAATACTTGGGAATTGGCATATAGGATAGATATCACGGTACTTAGTTATATTTACGAAGTATTTGATGCCATTTTGGAAATGATTTTGGTTAAGTCCGAATGGCATGGTTGGACATACTGAACACACTTCTATCACTGAAAAATAATTCTGGTGATGACTGTAGCATCGTCAGCATTTATTTTTGAGTTTCAAACTAGGGAAAGCTACAATAGCAATTTGTTACGGAGTTGTTTTGGTAAAAACAAATTTTGATTTAAATATCGAAAGTATGATTTGATATACGAAAGTTATAAGTATGTGTTATTTCAAAATGATTTGAAACGAAATCGAGTGCTTGGTTCTCAAATTTTCAATTAAGATACTTACGGATACATATAACTTATGCATTGGGGTAAGTTTGGTTGTGCATATTGTTTGATCTGTTGATCAATAGTTCTTTATTTGTTAAAATGAAATTGGAATTTTTGACGATTTTGGACAGTTGAAACTTCAAAATTTGTGTAAGAAATTAAATCTATGTGTTTTTTGAAAATATAAAGATAAGTTTATATAACACTTGAACTTAGAATATAATAGAATGTGGAAGCTAAATGTTTATAAAAAGTTAGGTTTTATATAACGCTTGATTGGGAAAGATAGTAGAATTTAAACAAGTTTTAAATTGATAGAATATTCATGTTAGGAAAAATTAATTGGATGTTTTAGTATATACTCTGAGTATGTAGGGAGTATTAAACAAATATAAATTTAAGTTATATAACGTTTAATAACTTGAAGTAAATTTTTATGAAATAGTTCATAAGTGGTTTTAGTATTAACTAAGAAATACTAAATGAAATTGAATGTGAATTAAAAAAGGATAGTAATTGGTGTAGTCAAAGAAACCAATTGAATAGAGTATGTAAGTTGTACGTATATCATTTTATTTGCTTACCAGTTCTTGATCTAGGATTCGAGTACATGGATTTCGAGGTGATTTACACCGAGTCGAGTTAGGATTTTCAATCGATTCTTGACCGCAAACACTTGATATGGATTTATAATATGATCTTGAAGTTTTCTATCATAGTATATGGCTATGTAAGGAGAATAGAGATTTTCAATTAAGGAACCAGATCAGAGACCACACAAGAGAGGTTAAGTGATCTATACTAGTTCGGAAGTGAAATTTATGGGATCGAGTTAGTGATTAGAGTTGATATTCCATATGGATGATATATGTATATCATACGGGGCTTAAAATCATTTGTATGTTATATGTGTCAGCTTGTCGAGAGAATGGGGAATGCTCTTCGAATTGCTTTGGTAGCATGAGTGATCAACTGGTTAATAACTGAGGCTGTTGAGCATAAGGTAACGCTTAAAGGAATGTTTTACATCCTTGTGAGATGGGGTGGTTTTTGAAGCTGGGCGAACCATGAGTTTTGGTTGCTAGTGATTAAAGTACTCTATATTATTGTGATGAGATTGTTTCTTTGGTTGCCAGTGATTATAATACCGTTAGGTATTGATGTGTGATTGTTGCTTTATGGCTTATATTGGAATTTTGAGGACGAAATTCTTTTAAGGGGGAAGAATGTAACGAAATGGATTTTTAACATTTTATAATAAATTATTGGAATTATTTAGTTAATTGAATCTTTGATTTAATTTGAATAAAATGATTTCAAAAACTTATTTAATTTTTGTTTGAATAAGAATGATACGGAAAGCTTTAAATTTAGAAATAAAAGTGATCAAACTGGTTTAATAATAATTCATTTTAATTAACGTATGAAATTATCATTCGAGGGCACTGTCTCATATTTTGATGAAACTATTGCCATCGGATCCAGAATATTGAATTATTATATGTCGTCGAGTTTCATAACGATCGAACATACTATGTGGTCATGCGGGCTCGAAACGCATAACAATTGATTTCAGAAATTAAATATAATATAATTTGATTTGAAAATCTAACTTCTGTATATGATGAAATTGGTTCTCGATACTAATTCCATTGTGTTCGGAATATGGGTAATTAGCTACGAACGCTAGTGAGCTCGTTTCGTTTGGAGTTCGAGATTTTGGAGGTGAACAGTGTTTGAAATTTTCTAAATAAGGACCTCACTATCTTTGTTTTCTGAAAACCGACCCTAAACCTAGCCAAATCCAAAGGCCATGGTTGATCGACGGCTCTAGGGGCCGATTTAGGTGATGGTCCAAACTAGGAAAATGTTCGGCAGTGTGTGTTGAGTGTTGTTAATAGTTGGATTGTCGTGGAACGAAGCGAGGCGGTGGCTAAGACGAGTTGAACGTTGCGGCTAGAGTTCGGAACTACGACGCTGATGGTGATCTATGGGTAGGGGTTTTGAAGGGAAAAGGTGGGAGATGGCAAGGGCTTCACACTGATGGAGTTTGTTGGCGTAAGATCGATGACGGGGGCGGGAAATCGAAGTGGAACGATGGCTAGATGAGGGGTTCGATCTCCATCTAGGGGCAATGTAGTGTGGTGGGACCATTGTCATTGAGTTGTAGAGGGTTGGGGCATTAGACGATGACAGTGCGGCAGCGACTCATTCAGTGAGGCGATGGTGATGATGGTTGGAAGTTGCATTGTGGGTTTTAAGAATGATTGACCTGGGTTTATTACATGGAAGAGAAGGTAATTTAGTTAATTACCTTAATCAATTAATGATTAATTGTCATTTAATTATCGTTAAGTTCTAATATCCATATCTTATTCATACGAGGTCGGATTTGGACACGATTAGTTGCGTTGGACTCGTAGCGATGATATCTATGCTTAGGAGTTGGATTCGCCGAGTTCAAAGCTAGTAGGAAATTTAGTAAAAAAAGAATGTCATTTGATTTTGAACTATTCAAAAACGCGTAAGCATTGGCTAGAGCTTGGGTGAGTTTTACTCACCAGTTGACTATATATTATTTATTGTACATATAATTGTTGTTGTATTAAAAATATAAACTGTATAACGAACAATGCAAGTTATTACCTTTGGACCCAACCTTGTTTTTAAAACAAGTGAGAACATTGTTATGGAGTATAATATCTCTATTGATCATCTATCACATATATCGAGGCCTACACTACTTGTTTACATGTTTAAAATTGCTTTATGAAAAGTGATAGTATGTTATGAATATTAGAAACGATTTAATCGATATAAACATGCTTTGAAATCCTTGATAACCAACATATGTTAAAATTGATAAATTGTGGAAATTATGGAAATATATATGTATGTATGTATTGGGTTTTCTATACATAGTTTGGTGTACTAGGAATAAATGGAATTGGTTTGGACATTCGTGGAATTTGGAAATGGAAGTTATAAATGTTAGAAGCAGAAATGTTGCAATGGATGCACTTTGAAATCGTTATGATCTACGATTTTAAAGTTAACTTTGGAAGATATCCTAAGGCTTATATTTATAATAAGTACTATTAGCGTACTTATTATCGTGAAATAACAAGCTTTAAATATATTTTTGAAAAGCATTTATGGATTTATAAAGTGATGGTTTTAAATTATAAAACAGGTTTTAAATGGTGATTTAATTAAAAGGTTTTAAAATATAATATAGGTATTTTAATGGGGCATTTCACTAGAAGGACAAACTTTGCAGTCCGATTAGTTTGTAGGACACACATCCAAAGAAATTAATTTCAAGGCCAAAGTTAGCAGAATAATTACTTTTAAGGACAAAGCCAGCAGTCCAATTACTTTTAAGGACATAATTTCATAGGTTTTTAGGCCTTAGAAATTAATTATTTTTTATTTTGTCCTTAAAAATAATTATTTCAGTTGTGTGTCCTAAAAACTAATTGCACTTGCTAAAGAGGCCCTTGTAGCTAATTACCACTATTTTAAAAGTATGTTTTTATTATATATATATATATATATATAAGTTTTTAGAATTTGTTAAAGTTTTAATAAGATTTTTAAAAGAATTTTATATTATGATACTTTACAAATGGTCTACAGCATCTTATTAAATGTCTTTCTCTTTTAAATAAATTAGTATATGTAAATATCTATCTTTTTAAAGGTATTTTAATATGTTTAGAAGTTTTAAAAAGCATGTTTAGCATTTTGTAAAGGGATTTAAAAAGTTGTTTTGGGATTATAACGCTGATGTTATAATGGATTGTTTTATAAATTGATTAAAATGGTATATCACCTTGTTTAATAAAAGGAGAAGTACTTAGAACTTTAAATGGATATCTTAAAGTAAATGGAAAGTATTAAAGTGGATTTTCTATTTATAATATCGATGTTTGTGCAACATCTATTTTAACCTATTTAAATATACTTTTGAAAAGTGATTGGATCTTTAAAATGGGGTTTTAAAGATAATGAAATAGCAAGTGTTTTGGGTTTGTCATAAATGATGTTTTAGTAACATTTCTTTTTAAACCCTTGGCTAATATTTTAAAGTATTAAAATATTGTAAATCAGTTTTGAAAATACTTATATCTTTAATAATGAAATTTTAAAGAGAATAACGAGTATAAATTGGTTTTGGGTTTGTTGTGGCAATGTGTTAGTAACATTCGCCTTTAACCCATTTTGGTTATACTTGTGAACATAAATAGAACTTTGAAAAGAATGGTTTAAAGATAATCATAAGTGAAGTGGTTTTGGACTTGTAGTGACAGTGTTTTAGTAACATTTGTCTTAAGCCCTTTGAAATTGGTTTGCGAATATACTTATATGGTTGAGATAAGTATATGAATATTTTGGGAAGTATTGGAATGTGTTGAAATGAATAATGATGTTCAATTAAATAGTAGAGTTTAATTAACAAATTGATTTTCATTTATATTGGAATTTATTAAGTAAAAATGAGTTTTATAATAAAAGAGGCTTTCAATTAATAAATGAAGATTAATTAAAAAGGGGATTAGAAGTTGTTTATATGACTTGATCGTGCTTGTTGTTTCGATCGTGCTTAGTGTGTTACTTGCTTACGGACAATATACGAGGACTTGGTCCCTGTATGTGATTATTCTCATTGTATTATATTGTTCTTTTATATGGTAGTTAAATAACCGATTATCGAACCTTGGCTAAATATAATCTGGGAATATTTCAAAGAAACACGAGGCTGTATGGTACAGTTATCTTTGGTGCTACTATATCGTACGTATAAACTCATTTTTCTATTCTGGGATAATGGCAAGGAAATTAGTCCTCTTAAATGGTTAGGAGGTGATCTTCTCTCTTCTTAATGTTTTTTTATTTCCCACAAAACTAGGGTTGAGATCCCAGGAAATCGATCGATTGGTTTTGGAGCACCCGATAAGCAGGGGAGTGTACTTATATGAGATGGCTTGAAACCTTAACCTCTCAAAAACCATATACATATTCCATGCTTTAAAAGAGGTTCATGAATGCTTCGTGATTGGTTTGAGATTGCTTCATGATGCTAGAATCTACGTGGAGATTAGAGATTTGTTTGAGAAGCTCGAACACATGTAGTTGTTCGTTATCTATTCAGGATGTGGAGATCCATATGTGATTCCGAGACCTATTGAGGTATGAGAATCCATGTGTGATGCTGAGATATGTTGAGGAATCCATGTATGGTTCCAAGATCTATTGAGGTGTGGATATCCATATTTGGTTCCGAGATCTGTTCCAGCTGGAGCTAATGTGGAAGATCTGTTCGAGTGGTGACTTATGGGCAGGAATGCTAGGCGTAGCCTCATCAGTGGGTATGACTAAAACCAGAGATAAGATTATAGCCAGTAGGGTTGGCAAACCCATTTGGTTCATGCGACTTCGTTTCTAGAGATACTTATTGAGATGTGTGTGAGGGAGCGATACTTCAGGTCTTTGCAAGACCAGCTATGGTTTTCCTATGGTACATTCACTAGATATGTACGACGATTTGGAAGGATATCTCAGATCCTTATGCAACAGTTCGAATTTGGCTTCTCCGAAGAGACCTACGTGGATGTTCTACACAATTAGCGGACTCGCCTTAACGGTTGTAATTGTATACCTACTATTGTATTGATGTACATTCAGTAGTTCGGATTATAGTACATCACTTGCATCGCAACTATGTGATTGTTTATATTTCCCACCATAGACACTATTATATTATAACTGGATTTTATAGTAGAAATGGTTTGGTTATCATAAGGTAAAAACCTGTCTTTGTTTATTTGCGGCGTAGTCTTACGAGATACCCTTATTTTGAAGGGTTTTAAGATATAAGAAATATATATGATTAGAGTTTCTCATGCTAGTTTACTAGACTAATCTAGGTATTGTTTTCTTAATGCTTAGGTCAGCTCAATTATGTTTCCAGATTTAGCTGTGGTTCACTGGAGCTCTCGAAGATAAGCTATATGATTTCCTACCATACTTATTTTCCACTATTTTACTTGATTGTATCCATCAGCATTTGTGAGGACAGGTTGTTATAACTATCCAGGTAGATGATGGGTTAGTTTTCTTTGATTGATGTTTGCATATAAAGGTTTTCTTTGTGGTAAAGACCTTTTAAGATATTGTATATTACCATTCCGCATGTGAGATTCTGATATTATATTCTATTCTTTTTTGTTCTTTTTATTTTACCCTAAAAATTCTTCTTTCGGGCACTTGGGTGCTCGGCACGTGAATACCGTGGATGTATTACTATCGACATTCGAGGGTCGAAAAGGAGGATCGTCAAAACGGGTCTCCTCATCATTTGTCCTAGAAGAAAAAAATGAGTTTATATGTATAGTATAGCACCACTGACGGTAACTATACCATATAATTCTCATGTTACTCTTATATATGTCCAGAGTTAAAATACTTTGGTGTTAAGTAGGAATATTTCTGTACCGCCAAAATTAAGAAGGATTACGTATTTAAGCCAAGATTTATAGTTGGTTATTTAACTGTGAAATAAAAATACATACAAACAGAGATTACATTTCCCATGGAAACCTCCTATCAACTTAAATTAATCTTTCATCAATTAAATCTCATAACAAAAATATTTATCTAAATATTTATGTATTATCTCACCGGGATAAGTATATTCACGATCCATTCTTTTCAAAATTTGAAAAACCCTTTTTACATATTATAAAATGGTACAAGTATGTTCACTAAACATTTAGAGAGATTTTCTATTCCAAAATCGTACTAACTAATCAAACTCAAATGTTATATAAATGGAGATGTAAATAACTCAAAACACCATTCCTTTCAAAAATCTATTTATTTCATAAGTATCTCCTTTATAAATTTCCAAATCTATTTATAAATATTCTTTATAAATTTCTAAGTTTAATTTATAAAAAATACTCTTTTATAAATCTCAAAACCCATTTATAAAACTTCTCTTCAAATCGCTAAACCACTCATTTCTTAGTACATTCTAATTCCACTGCATTGATTATTTATATTTATCAGCAATTATGAGGATGGGTTGTATAACTGCCCAGTCTGTTGATTTATTTGTTAACTCTGATTGATACATATGTATAAAAAAGTTCGGTTTTACTTTTGTAAAGATCATTGTTATATTATATACTCATCACGTTGTGAGATTCTATTCTGTCTTTTATTTCTTTTTTTCCAACAATTTGTCTCCTCAACACTTGTAAGTTCGGCATGTGAATACCATGGATGTATTAATGTCCATTTTTAAGGTTCGAAAAGGCAGAATATGATTTGTAAATTTATTTACAATAATAAATAGTTTAGATTAATATCGATAATTGGATCGAAAATATAAAACGATATTTAAATGTGTGAAATTATCATTCTAAGGCACTATCCTGTATTTTTATGCAACTGGTGCGATTTGATCTGGAATAATGAATCGTTATACGCCGACGAGTTTCGTAACGATCGGACGTACCGTTTGATCATTCGAGCTCAAAACGCACAGTGATTAATTTTAGTAATTAAAATGTAATATTCTCTAATCTTAAAACCTAGATTTTTTACATGAGGGGATTAGGTCTCAAAAATAGTTCCTACGTATTCGTAATGGGGGTATTTAGCTAGAAACGCCAGTGAGCATGCCTCGATTGAAGTTCGTGGATTTTCAGGCGTGAATAGTGTCGAGTAGATAGCTTATATATAGGACCACTACCCATCTTCATTTGCTAAAAACCTAATTGAAAACCCTAGCCATTGTTTGTATTTACCTTCACCCAATGGCCACTATTTATTGCGGCCTCTAGGGGCGTTTTCAAGCCTCAACCTTAACTAGGGAAAAGATGCATCTAGGCTAGGGGAAGGTGATCGACGGTGGAATTAACGTAGATGGGGGTAAAGGGGCTGGAAATCGAGTTTGATCGTGGTGCAGTTCTTGGATGTTTTCGCCGGCGTTAGGCAAAGTTAGGCAGTGGGACCACTGGCATTGGGAAGCTCACTATCGAGGCTACCGATGGCAAGGTTGTGGTGGTGGCTAGATTAGCATAGCGGCGGGGATGGTTGAGGAAGTGACATTCATTAAATTGTGGCCTGGTTTAGTGAATTCGCGAAATTGGGGAAAGAGTAGGATTAGGCTAAACATAATTAGGGTGGGTTAATGATGTAATTAATGATTTAATTATACTATTTAATTCTATAATCTTATAAACAATATATGTTTCATATGAGGTCAGATTCAACTGCGGTCAATCACGTCGGATTCGTAACGAAGAGATCTATATTTTGGAATTGGAATGGTGAAGTTTGGAGCTTATAGAGTTTTGTTCTAAAATCAAACATCAAACTAGAACGCTTCGATGTCAACTGGAATTTCGATGAGTTTACTCACCTCTAAATATATAATATTCGTGATGCTATAAATTATTATTGAATGTTTGGATGTTAGTTTAAATTGTCGTTCAATTTATTATTTGGATTGGATTCCCATTTTGGTAAACGGACGATATATTATTTAATTTGCAGGGAACCCATATGATTATATACTATCCGTAACCATTGTTTGGTAGGGGACATTTGTAGAGAAAGCCTATAGGTTTTCCTGCCAACATAAATTTTATATATATCGTTATGATGCTTTTATTGATGTTTAGTGGAAATTTATTACGATATTCTATTTAAATTGTTTAAGCGTCATTATAGCGATTTTCGCTATATCGTCATATATTGAATATCATCCCCTAAACCCTTGTGTGTATGTTGAACTTGAGCTTGTATTTTCACAAAAATAGATGTTTAAAATTCATTAATCATTTTGATTAATGATATTTTAAACTAACAATTCTTTTTAACTAATGATGTTTAAAATTAATTAATCATTTTGATCAACGAGATTTGAATTTAACTAATCATTTTAATTAACGTTATCTGAATTAATTAATCAATTTAATTAATGATGTTTGAAGTTAATTGATCATTTTAATTAACAATATTTGAAATTAATTAATCATTTTAATATGTTTTAAATTTAATTAATCGTTTTAACTAATGATTTTTGAATCTAATTAACAATTTTAATTAATGATATTTGAATTTAGTTAATCATTTGAATTAAAGATATTGGAATTTAACCTGTTATTATAATTAATGATTATTTAAATTTAATCAATCTTTTTAACTAATAGTGTTTAACATTTATTAATCATTTTAATTAATGGTGCTTATGTTAATTAATCATTTTAATTAACGATTATTTGAATTTAATAGATGTTTTAATTAATGATAGTTAATAAATTGATTAATAAAAGTGCTTTAAAGTAAATCAACTGATTTAGTGTTTTAAAGTAAATTAAATGATTTAATAAAAGTGTATAAAGTTATTAACTAATTTAGTGTTTCAAAGTTAATGAATTAATTTAACAAACATGTTCTAAAGATAATTGATTGGTTTATTAAAAGAGATTATAAACGTGATTAATTATTTTTTGGTATAATTAATGTTGTTTTACAATTTATAAAAAGATTTAAAATTCAATTTATTTTCTTTTGAGTAATTTAATGTGGTTTTAAAATTATAAAAGAGTTGTATACAAATTTTCCTTTGGGATAAATTAACATTGTTTGAAAATTTATAAGGGTATTTAAATTGATTGATTATCTTTTGGGATAATAAGTGTTATTTTGAATTTATAAATGAGAAAAGCCTTTAAAAGTGATTGTTTCAGAATAATGCTAAATGTAAAGTGTTTTGGGTTCATAGTAAGTAATGATTTAATGACATTTGTTTTGACCCTTGTTTTAATATACTTAGTATTATAATATGTCCTTTTAAAAGAATATTTCAAAGTATTTTTTAGTGTTTAATAAATAATTGAAATGTGTAAATCAAGCACAAGTATAAATCAAATGTTTTGAAAGTTTGATTAGTTTATTAATGAATAATGCATGTGATTTAATTCTCATGCACAAAATAGTTTCTTATTCCTGATAGTTGATATGTCAACTATCGATTTCGATTCTTCTTTCTTCTTTGAGTGTCGTCAATTCAGGATGATTTGTTGCTCTTTTGAACTTTTATATCCTTTGATAGAAATGATTAAAACCAAAGCTTGAGTGGGGCCAAGCTATGTGGGGTTGCCCCCATTAGGGTATTTTCACATCCACTCTAAATTGGATTCGGTTTGTGCATTGTTGTGTGAAATACTCGGATACTCAGTAAGGTTTGGTGGGGTCCGGCTTGGGGTTTCGAAGAGGTGTCATGGAGTATAAGACCCTCTCAAGTATATTTCTAGAGGTATACTTTTGATAAGAGGGGCTCGTCATCCTAGTCATTTATTGGAAAATTTCCTTTCCTTTCTTCGGTTTAAATCTTTGAATTGTTTTCCTTAATTGCATCGAGAAGTGTTTTGTGTCATTCTATATGTTTAATTATTTACGTCCATTATTTCAAGTATGGGTATTGATGTTAATTATTCTCATTCATTAAGTGCGATATTTGTTCTTACTTGTACCTATCTTTTATATTTAGATTTGTTTCTATTATTTATTTCCACTCTGTTATGTCTGGATGTTGTTCTTGTATGGTGAAACCCTATTCCGCAATTGCTGCGTAGTCCCACAAATTATTCCATATTTATCCCATTACTTGAGTTTTCTCATGTTGTTTTCCAAAGTGATGCGGGCATTATTTTATTATAATGCTTAGGTCAGATCGAGTATTTTGCCATGTTCGCTTTGGTGATATGGAGTTTTTGGAGAAGGGCTGGTTGTTCACATATCGTAATGTTTTATTTTCTACTGTATGATATTGTATAACTATCAGCAATTGTAATGTCTGGTATTTATAACTGTCCAGCCGATAATTTTTATTTTTAACTCTGATTTACTCTATATCTTGGAGTGATAATTGATATTATCTTTGTGATGTTATATGTAGTCATTTCCGCTATGAGATTTTGTTTTCTCTGTTCTCTGTCTTTTCTTTTCATTTTACCCTAACAATTTGCCTTTTTGGCTATTGGATGTTCAACATTTGAATACCGTGCATGTATTTGGTGTTGAGTTTCAATGGTTGAAAAGGCGAGTCGTTACATTTGGTATCAAAGCTGAAGGTTAAGTGACAACCTTGGCTTTGGTAGAGTATGGCTTATTAGAGATAGCATTTATAATGCCCTAGAATGAGTAACTCATTAAGGATAAGGTGTGAAACCCTAAAATGAGTTGAGAGTATTATATATATTGGAGCATATTTGTTAATGTGGTAAAAATGTATTGTGTTAATTTTTCAATTGAGTTATTTATGAATTCTGGTCGAGACGTGGGATGTCACGGTGTCAGTAAGGATATCTAAACACTTGAACAAGACAAATGGACATGATATTGATTTTTGAAAAATTTGGTAAATGAAATATTTTACCAAGAGAGTGTGTTTTGTTTGTTTTTTTAAAGCGATGTATTAATTTATTATCACTGTTGTATGTTCAATCATGCTCGATTAAATTAGGAGCATTGATTTTCATTTGTTGATTGCTGATTATTTGTGCTCAGTTTACTTTTAAGCATTTATTGTTTAGATAACACATTCAGAGAATAAATACTTGGTAAAATTTTAGCATATTAAAAGGGAATCATTATAACGTGAAGTAATTTTATATAAAGGTAATTTTATATAAATTTGGTTTATAAAATGCATTTAAAAAATAATTTCCTTTTAAATCCTGGAGTCGTTGTGAAAATAATTTCAAAGAGATTTCGAGAAAATTATTTCTTGGAAGTATTTTTAATTAAAATATTTTGGAAGTGAAAATTTTAAAATGGAATGCATTTTCTTCGGGATAATTCAGAAGAAAAAATCTTGATTAGTTTTGTGATAATATTAATAATCTTCTAAGTAATGATTGGATGTTGCTGAGGCAAACATTATGGAGTGCTTAGTAAATTATTCTCTTTATCATTGTACAATCGAAATGAATTCAAATTTGAACGAACCCTAAATGAGTTCTAATATATAAACTGTTAAAGTTGTTTCATATAGAAATATTTGTAGAATGTTTTCAAAAATGAGTTTTGAAATAAAAACCGAGTAATTAGTCTTAAGTTTCCTTAAAGGAAACTGGTTTAAAATAAAGGTTGTTTTGAATAATTATTTGATAAGAAAATTTAAACTCTTGAATAGAAAAGAGATACTTTGACTTAAATTCTAGAATGGGTTAAATTAGACAGGAAGGTTTTAATAGACATTGTTTTATTAAAACCATATCTTTTGTTAAATCATCTAAGTAATGTAAACTATCTGATGTTACTGGGCCAACCCATAGACATTTTCATTATAACACCTTAATGTAAAGAGGTTGATAAGCTGACTTGATTTTTAAAGACCTATATGTTGTTTAGGCCTCCATTGAAATTTTTAGAAAAATAGAAATAAAATTCAATAATATATAAAATAAAATTTGATATTTGTATATACTCTTATGATGTAAAGGAGTGTTATACTAGTAAATAAGAATAGATTAAGTTTTTAATTTGCTGTTTTATAAAATCGAGTCTTTATAAAACGTTAAAATTAATTAAAAAATTTATGAAATAACTCATGAATAATTTTAGTATTGAATGAAATACTGTAAATGAAAAATATAAGTGAAAATGAAAGGGATTTAAAAAACGATATTATAATCAACAAACCAACGAATTAAGTATGTAAATTATATGTAGATTATTTTATTTGCACGGTTCTAGATCTAGGCTTCTAATACATAGCTATAGGGTGATTCACACTAGTTCGAAAAAGTAGTTCTCACTTAATTCTTGTCAGCGAATACTTGATTTGGATTCTCGATATGATACAGAAGTTTTCTATCATAGTTATGACTACGTAAGGAGAATGAAGTTTTTAATTGAGTAATCTGATCGGAGTCCGCACTAGTGAGGCCGAGTGAGCGATTATAGTTCGAAAGTAAAAGTCTATGTATCCAAGCGAATGATCGAGTCACGTATAGTGTACAAATAATTTATGTATATTATACGATCTTGAGTATAATTTTATATTTGTGTGCAACTTAAGAGAAGTTATGGACTTAAGCAAAATTCTAAATATTGTTGTTAGTCGTTTGACATTTTAAATAATGTTTAGTGTTAGATTATTCCTTTACAGAATTTGATTGATAGATTGTATGATTTTATATACCATAGTTTATAGAGTTGAATTTATAAACCAAGGTTTTTGAATTGTTGTTTATTAGGATTTAAATCGCGGCACATTTGGGAAAAATTATTTTGAGAAAGGATTTGTGAAATAAATAATAAAAGCATTATTTTGGAGAAAAATTTTTGTTGAAGTGTTATTATTTCAGGATGTTTGAAAAATATATTTTTGAAATGGTTTTTCAGATGTTTTGTTATGACTAAAGTAGGGCAATTGGGGGTTTTCTGATTTGGATGACCCACCGGGTGTATTTGTAATGACCCGATAAACCACACATATCCAACCTAAATTGAACGAAGAGATGGATAGTTATAGGAAAGAAAGAAGAAAGAAGAAGTAAAGAGAAGAAGAGAAAAGAAATTGAAAACAACACAGAATCTCATAATCGCAGCGGAACATATATGATATAATATCAATGATCTTTACAGAAAAGAAATTGTAGTATACATACATCAATCAGAGTGCAATAACAAATCATAATCATCAGCCTATACAAGTAAAACATCATGTCCTCACAAATTCTAATAATTTCAACAAAAATGCAGCGGAAAATAAATATATATGTGAATACGACTTAAAGATCTCCAGCTCATCTTCGGAAGCTTCAAAGGATCTAAACTAAATCTATAAATATGCTCGGTTTGACCCGAGCATTATAAGAAAATAACACCCAAGTTAGTTTGGTAAATCAATGTGAGAAAACACGCCCAGTTGGAATTTAATGTTTATCCAAAACCTTTCAAACCAAAGGTATCTTGTAAGACCACGCCGCACATAAACACGGATGGATTTTTACCTTACGCTAACAAAAAAAATTTCTATAGAAAATCCAATGATACTATAATAATGTCTAGGGATTCAAAGTAAATATATAAAATAGCTAAAATGCTGGCATCTCACGTTTTAGTATAGTTGGGCATAACTAATTCCGTAAAGCTTGTATTGTAGAATGGATTCCATATTATGACAAGGTAAGGAACTACCTTCCGATGGTGCATCTCTAGATAAAATGCACCAGGGTCTGACAAGGACATCTTGTACCCCTGCAACACAGGACTGGCCTACAACTTGACAAATAGTATCGAATATGATCAGGCATTTCATTAATGGTCCCCAAAGCATACATGAGTAAATGGTAATCAATCTAGATTTTTGGGATGAAGAAACCCTGATGTGAGCGACCCACATGGCCCTACTGCATGCCCGATTTTTGTCATTTCTGGTTGATGAGGCATGAGGCTACGTTTTACCTTTATATAGCACTTCCCACTTCGAATGCTGACATTGCCCTCCAGGCAACAATGAAACTTTAGCATTCATCCATATAAGCTTTTGGGATTGAATGAAACCGAAGGCACCGCTTCTACCACATCCATCTCGGGAATCACCCTCGGGATCAGTAGTAAGTTGCCATTGCACTTGAAAAGCTCCATTTCGATTATCTTTAAGGTATTCCAATTCAAAATGCTTATGCTGGTTCAAAGTGGTTTTCGGATAACATATCCGATCTCGGTCTCTTCGAGCCGACAACGTTATTTTATAACTGGTCAACATTTGATAGTCGGCTATTTAATTATCAAATAAACAAAGAATCCAACCTGAGATCAAATTTCCAAAGGAAGTAACACTGGTTAAGCACTTAGCAACAATAATACTCTTTAATTAATCTTTTCATTAATTAAAACACTTTCCAAATATTTATTTCAAAATATCCCTAAGAAGATATATTCTCAACACACTTTTAATATCCTTTTTTTGGAAAACATTTCCATATACTTATCTCAACAGTATCAGTATATTCACAGACCATTTCATTTTAAACGTTTAGACGATCCCCCTGTATACTTAAATTCGAGATAAGTATATTTACAATTTTTAAGGAAAAACTTTTGTTTTCCCAAAACACGCTTTATTAGGCTAAAATGAATGTTGTGTAAAACATCGTTAAGATAATCCAAAAACACTAGTATAGAAATCCAATTAGTTATATTTAATATTAATTTTCATTATCGAACTCAAATTATTTATTAGCTAACGGTGAAGCCGATCAAGTTGGGGTACTATTACCTCTCAGACCTTGAATGAATGACATTCTCAACTTCAAAATGGATGTAAGTTACACACCTCGAAACTTAACATCAAATATAGCATATAGATATAAGTCTAGTATACTACAAAAAATCTTCTTCCGAAAATCATCTACTATAACATCAGTGTTATAGTCTATGTCTTCCTCACTTTATAGAAAACATTTAATATAACAAAAATGTTGAAATCCATGTCTTCCTACCATTTAACATATTTTAAATCACTTTTTAAACCAATAAACTTCATTTGAAATATCACTTTCAAACATTCCTTTAAAAGATTTCTTTTAACTTTTAAACGTAAATATATTTTTTTGATAAAAATCCATACTTAAATTTCAGCATGATCATTTCCATATTTAAAACTATACTTATAAATCTCTTTCTATTTTATAAACTTCCTTTTTACAAAATCCCTTTTATTTATACAACCCCATTTATAACTCTATCCCTTTATAAATCTTGTTTATTCATAAAATCCTATTTAAAACATCAATTACAATCTGATTTTAACATTTCCACTATATGTATAAATTTCTTTTGTAAATTCCTTTCTATTTATAAATTATCGTTTAACATCTCCAAATCTATCCTCACTTTCAATTTCCAAAATGGAATCAACTAATTTCTAAAATAACATTCCACATCCTAATATAAATCTACAATTTTATTTATTTCTCCAATCTATCTAATAGTAATAGTTTTCCTTTATTTATAAACACCATTTATAAATCTATCCTTTTATTAATAAAATACAATTTTAGAAATCCCCACTTTATTTGTAAAGTGCCGCATTTATACATTACCACATTCATAAATTTCCACATTTATAAATAAATCTCAATGTGTGTGTATCATTTTATATCAAACAGTTAAAAAAATATTAATACCAAAATATTTCTATCTTCTTCTTAAAACCGTATTCCTTTATTATAAAAGACAGACTTATTTTTATGATTTTAAAAATCTTTATTTTACAGTTCTAAATTCTCTATTTAAAATATTTTATAAACTATTAATTTATAATATCTAAAAATCATACATTTTATTTAATTTAAAATGAATTCCTTTTTTGGTAATTCAAGAATAATTATTAAAATATATGAATTTTCAAAATCTCTTAAAATCCTTTTTTAACTAAATCTTCACTTTATAGTATTTCAAAATACTAAAAATATGGTCCAGTGCTACTATAGCACTTAATAGGAAATAATCATCCATGTCATCAAATATGACATCCAATACATCATATCAAAATATATAAAAGGTTAAATTAACAGCGTGAGAAATCCAATTGGATCCCTCCAACCTGTCCCCTGCATCATATACAACATACAATCAAAAAATATAAATCAACCGCTTTGAGGCTGGATTGTATACAAAGGGTCATCCGCTCTTACATGAAAACGTAATAGGGTCTCATCTGCTCCAGGAGAAGGAATATATCCAACAAATAAAATAGTAAATCATCCAAACAGTCAAAGAAAAATTATCAATAAAATTATCCATAGTTATATAAAAATATAAGTGGACCAGAGAGGTGAGCTAACTCACTTTGATTCCATTGATCGCCGAAACGTTCTGGTTTGAATTAAAATTAAACAGGCATTCAATTTTAACCCAAATTCCTGTGAGCTCCAAGTCCATCAATCCAACTCCATATCGTATCATGCACTAATATGATCGCAATGCAACTAGTCCCGTTCAATTTCAATAGCATATGAATTAATAAATGTTGGAATTGTTTAAATTATAATTAACATAAAATAATTAAGTTTAAAACTTTTAAATCGCCTTTCCCTCTAACCATGTTCGTACCAAGCTGTGAATTCCTTCTTTTTTTTAAAACTTCGATCGCGATTCCATCAACCAACGCACTGCCTCGTGTCGCCGTTCACTGCCATGACCTCACCCTAGCACACGCCGACCCCCTCCTTCCATCGGCGGTGGTCATGAACCTACAACACTTCGACAATCGTCGAAAGTCGCGAACCAACTGCCGTTGGACGCAACCAAAATATGGCCACCACGCTCCACTCCAGGCGATCATCACCGTTTATCATCCTTTCCTTGACGTCGCAAACCTTTTACTGGTTGGACCCAAGGGCCAGATCGACCTTAGGCAACCAGAATGAACCACGGCTGTTGATTGAGAGGGATAGCTGTGGCGGATCATTTTTATGTTTTTACGTTTTGCAAATGGTGGAAGTTAATGTCCTTTTATAGAAAATTTTGAAAGCCTATTCACATGTTAAATTTTCGAACTCCAATCGAGACGTGTCGCCTGGCGTTTATATGTAATACCCATATTCTGATCACAATGGAACCAGTATCGAAACCCAATTCCATCGTATACAGATGTTACTTTTCAAAATTGAAATATATTAAATCAAATACCTTTAACTAATATCTACACATTTCAAATTCCCATGATCATACGATACGTCCGATCGCCACGAAATTTGATGGCTGAAGATTGAGTAGGCATTTTAGAACTGCTCGGTGGAGTAGTTGTTGGAACAGCGGAGTGATCAAGATGTCGTAAACCACACAAACTAAGGATCTTGTTTGTTAAAAGGTACGCGGTGTTGCAGTGTAGGAAACTGACAATCTTAAGAATTTCCATGGTTTCAGTATGCTATCCACTAGTATCTCGAGCGAAAATATCTGAGAAGGAATTGAATCGATGGTTAAATACTTGGACAGTAGAAATCCAAGTGTGGGAAGAGAGAAAGGAAAAGAATTTTATTGTTAGAAAGCCATGGTCGGTTAAAGCCATACGGGTAGCGAATGAAGAAACACTCATTTTGAAATATAAACGCTTATTATGGAGCTTTCCAATGACCTTGCATCTACATCAAGCCTTAATGATCATATAGGATGGTGAATCATGTCTTTTTTTGAATTAGGATATGAGTTAACTCTTGGAAGTTTGAGGTCATCTGAATTAGTTCACGAATAGCACGTATAAGGAGCTTAGCGATTCATATTTATTGGGATGAACTTAGGATGGAGCTAACTCAAGCTCTTGGACAATCATGGTAGTAACGGATTAAAGGGAAGAATGATGTTGCCTAGGCACATATATCTATTGCAAGCAGTATAGCCCATCAAAGGATTGTGCGCTTATTGGCCTTCGGTCGGAAGCATGACATTGCCTTTAGGAATTCGATGTTGTCGAGAGATGTTTTAAGCATTTTAGGAGTAAGAATCATAGGTATTTGTTCATGTGGATCATCCAGAACTTTTCAGCAATATACTCATTTAAAGGAAGAGGCTATTCCTGAACCGATTTCACCAAAATAATCGTTCTTTGCAATTTAGCGGTAATTGAACACTTACGCCCGGAAGTCGTGGGGGATGAAGCCTAAGTAGTAATAGACCTAGCTTCAGGAGGAGTTGATGGTCTAGTGCTAGTATAGAATCTAGGAGAATGGCGAGTCACTCTGAATAGTAAAACATAGCGTGCAACATGGTCAGGTATGTTTATTTTGTAATTCTATTCTAAATTTAAACCCATTTGACCGACATCTAGAGTCCAATGGATGTCGACTTGTGTTTGACCAATTAGATTTTGAACGTCAACTGGGGCAAGTGAAAGTGTTAATCTATGTAGCGTGAGTCATATGTTGTACACCACGAATGGACCATCTTGTGTGGATAGCATACTCGCGCTAGTAAAATAGGTCACGCTACATGACAAAACTATGCATTGGATCTTATCCTTTATTGTTGGATAATAGATTATGAAACCGCTGTTTGCAGTGACACAAGAATTTTTCTTTTATAGGAACATTGGGAGTGTAAAATTGGAAATGCTATGCAATAGGTTCTTTTAAATGTTGCAAAAAGTTTGGTATGACCATTCATTGGGAAGAGAACTATACTATTGATAGAAAAACGGTGATATTTGGTCATTCAAGTGTTGGTCAGAGAAAACCAATGAATTTTGTAATGCAAAGACTTGAGTTTTGGTGGTTAATCACTTCTCCCAAGCACACCCTAGGTCAAACCCAAATGCACTCTAGGTTCGACCCAGGAACAATCTTGGAAAAACTATGGTTCGCTCCAACCAAGCATTTGCCAAAATTGCATGAACCATCATCACTAATATTGGTGTCCACGCCAAGGACAACGACAACCATCACGGCACCCCCAACACAACCTCGTCGATGGCAGCTAGATCCAAACTTTGAACTTCTCAGATCATAGGGAAAGGGAGCAATCAAAGTCGAGAACTTTCAAGTGCAATAGTAGTCAGGGCAAATATATATATCAATGGTGGTGTCAGTGGATGGTGGCGGCGTTGGGAGATAGGCTACGGTTCTTAAGAGTAAATAGTGATCAGTGTAGGTCGTAGGAAGTCGAAATTCGAGGGTATGATAGAGGAAGAAATCTTGGTCATAGATGTAGTGAAAAATTTGTAAGTGTTCGATACTTAAACAGTTTAGCCACTAGGCAAAATTGCTTTGTACCAAGAAGAACCACTCGGTATCGACATGAATTTTTGGGAAAAATCTAGAAAAAAGGCAAAGGGAAAGTAGAGCGTGCTTGGCTAAAGCGAAGAATGATCTCAAGAGTGTGGATCTTGTCCTTAGCATGGAGAATGGAATTTGTACTATTTAAGGCAGTTGAACGGATATCCACGGAATGAAGACAATGCTTCAAAGCAACACTTAAATAACCAACCGACGTATATTGATAATGGTAAATGTTTATCTTGTTCCAAAGCATACTTTGTTTCTAATGAAAGCATACTCTGGGAGGTAAGTGTTATCTGGATTTTTAACCAATTAGTTTCTAACTCGAATCTGAATATCAGGTTGAAGAAGAAACGACTCATGGACTTCGGAACATGCTTAGAAGGACGAAAGGAAGGGCCATAAGAGTTTGGAAAGTGATTAGAGTTAAGGAGAGTGATCGGTATTGACCAGAACTACTTGGTACTAAGCTCTTTATAAAACAACTTTTGGGTTTTAGAGCTGTGGCTTGTGGAAACTTGGCTTGAGTGATCGTAGTGAAGTACATTTCTCATAGAACAAACGAACAAATCTAAAGGAATTCTGAAGGAAAGCAGGAAAGTGCACGTGATATCGGAACCTCTTGAAAATAACTCGATCTCTATGGAAAAATGCTTGGAGTATAATGGATCAAAGATAGAAGACCGAAGGAGTGAAGGAGTAGCTTCCCCTTTAAAATTCAGGTCGATACTGACCACTTCTGGTCAGTACTAAGTAGAATTTATGGCCCGGAGGACTCTGCCTTCCCCTCCTACATTCTCGAATCTGGATCTAGACCTAGTATTTCATATATTTTTTACTCTACTAGATGGTTTCCCTATTAATGCGAGGCCTATGGTTTTTAGAAAAGGACCTTTGGCTTTTTTGTTCTCTACATCTTCTATCTCTTCTCACCATAGTCACCAAGGTAGATATTATTAGTTGTTCTAGGCTGTAAGAACTTGGCAATTCCTTTTACTAGTGACTCTATTAAATAATCAATTAATTACAGTGGATGTAGTCTATAGATTATCGAACCACTTTAAAAATCTTGGTCTTCTCTTTGTTTTTCAAGTATTTTTGTGCTAGATCTCAATTTTCCTATAGGTCTTTGGGTGTTGTGCCATTTTTAGGCTCAACGTTACTCACGACTGCTCAGAGCACCTAGAGGTTAAGTACTGATAGTTATTGGATAAATATGGTATGACTCACTTTATAGTTTTCTGTTAGTTAATATAACTAAGGTCAAACAGAAAATATCGATGTGACAATATTACACAGCTCTCTTGATGTGAGAATACGATTGATCTTCAATGTGGAAATTCTACTTTGATTATAGTTCAATCGCGGCGTAATGACCATCGAACGATTATATTTCGGTCAAGTGGAAGCATTGGAACTGAAAAACTATTCAATAAAGGATTCATCTCTTCAGTTATATGTGGTTGGTATCACGGTCACCCGAAGTAAACTAAAAGTTAAAATCTCTAGCTAGAGTAGTTCGGCTAATTATAATTGTTTTTATTGTACCAAAAACTTTGTGTTTGGAATATAAAGTTGAGTATGGATGATACTGGAATTTTGATCATTACCAAATTCCATAAGTCCTAATGTGATATAATTTTGACGAAGAGAATTGGATTATGCCTACGAGTCGCATAACCGAAATGTTGAATACTCCTACTACCACCAGATTTTTAATTAACTATAATCATTATAAATTAATTAATATTTATGAAATATTAATTATAAAATTTATTTAATTTATGTTGATCAATATTAAATAGTGTGTATATAATAGTTATGGAGACACATACCGATATACGATATCGATGTGCATTTAAATTAGATGTAAATGCAAAACTATTTGATCGAGCTTGGAGGTAATTAGAAGGCCTAATAAGGGATATCATATCCGGCTGTATTAGTGGAAAAGGTGGGTTGAATGTTAATTCAAATTGAGGTGAAAAGGTAGGAGAAAAAGGTGGATCTAGATCCTTTTTTTGGTCATGTGAACCAACATTAAACATCTCAAACTCCATTTTTCTTCTCCTAATTTTTCTCCCCTCTACCTGATTAGGCCGGCCAGATTCCTTGCCTTCCTTTTCCATTTCAAGCTTACAAAATACAAAATTAAATACGAATTGAAGATTAGTGGTTGTTTCTTCCAGTTTGGTAGCTCTTTATGAAGGTTTGGATACTGATCAAAGGAGTAAGCAGATTCAACGTCTCAAGATGTTTCATCTAGGATTTGGACAAGCTATTAATATAATATATACTATTTATATATTACTTATCATGTCATTATTCTATTATTATTTATATGTACATTATCATGAATTCATATATGTTTGTCCCATTAACATTGGATAAACATGTTTGTATATATGTGTGTTAGAACATTGTATATATGTCGTCTGGAAATAATAATATAAAAATTATGTATATATTAATTTGTGGAAAAAAACATTTAATAATATTTACAACTAGTTTGATTTTAAAATACATGTATATATTATATGTAATATATACTTATAAATGTAGCAGCATATATATACACCTAATATGTTTTTAAATAAAAAATTAAATCGTGTATATGTATGTATACGTACATATATAAATGTTACAAAATTATTTCAAATATAAAATTTAACTTTTACAATAGTTATATATAGCCATAAAATAAGTGTAATATGTGATTGCGTACATGCACACACACACACACACATATATATACATAATAAATTTTATACATGTTTTTGTTCTCACAAATAATAGATTTGCTTTCTTCATACTTGATGATTTCTGTACATAAATCAAAACTAAAAAAACCAAAATTTTAAACCGCAAGGTTTAAAAAATATTGTTTTTTGGTAGAATGTATAATATATATAATTATTTATTTACATCAAAATATATATATATATATATATATATATTATGTAGAATTCTTAACATTAATTTAATATGCATGTATATGTGTGTGTGTGTGTATTAATTTACAAGTTCTGAAATATATAATATATATTTGTTTAAAAGTAATATACTAATTTAAATTTGAATTATTAAATATTTACTATGTAGATCTCGATCTAAGATTTAGAATTTGAATTCTAAATTTGAATTTATAGCTGTTATCATAATTATTGATCATAAAGATGAGCGATGTGCAATATGACTAAGGAGCTAAAAATGTCGTTCAACATCGATACAAAGACCATGATGCACCTTCTTAGTATCACCCTATTCAAGGTTCTACTCTTCAACTTCGCCACTCAAGCAACACCACATCTCAACAAGGACAAGATTGGTAACGTACTTAATTAATGACGCCTCTAATCAGAGTCACTCTTTATTGATACCACTATCTCATACCACTACTCTTCTATGTTTATTGATACCGCCCTTCATTAGTTATTGAATATTACCATATGATGATGTCGGGAATCATAACTATCGAAGCTAAACTGGATGAAGCTACCTCCTATAAACGTCACTCATCATTTGCTGCTTGTAATCAATGTCGTTAAGTGATGATGTCACATCGTTATTGATGATATTTCCACTCCAACGTGGCACTTCTTGGAGTCGTCTTTTAGATAAGACCATCCATCACTGACGACGCTAATGGTCAACGCTGCACATCATCTTTTATATAGCATATTTCATCAACATTTGGAGGATGCCGCATACTTATACATGCAAAGTTGATAGCGAATGTCGTCAATGTCCACGGAAGTTAACAATGTCGACACTAGATTGGATGAAGTTGCTCTTTCTCAGTACCACCATATATAATGCTTCTCCCTATCAATGCTTAGTGTCGCCTTCAACTAATTCCACCGATGAATAATCAAGAGCACTTTAATGCATAAGATCATCAATGTCGAAGACTATTGCTACTAAAGAGGCATCGAAGTTCCATTATTGTCGTCATCAAACGAAGACCATCGCATAGCAACATTGAGATTGCCGAAGCCGTTGCCGAAGAGTGTCGAAGTTATTCAGCGCCCACCCTTATAAATATTGACCTATGGGTTATAGAGAGAGGGTGAATCATTCTTAATTCTCTTCTTATATTTTACACTTCTAACCCTAAATCAATTTGGGGATTTTTACCAATTGTATCACTTGAACTTTGTATACAAAGAGAATTGAATATTGAACCATTGCATAGCATATCAACGTGAGGACTTATGACTTGCAACTTACATATTGACTTGACTTATGACTTGTATATCAACTTTGTTCAAATATGATATTCAACATGATTTTTGCCTTAGTATTAAATGCATGTCGACATTGCTATGAACTTGATATCAAACGTGCTTCATTCTAACGAATTAGTTTATTCTTGCCTTAGCCTCCCTTGATGAACTCTATTTTCCTCACGCTTTTAGGATTAACGAAGAAATTCATTAACATTTTGGTATTGGAAGGAGGGTTCGAACCTCCAATTCCATTAATACTCTAAGTGGAACTACCCTAGCTTGCATATATAGGGCTCAAAAGACTTGTCCCTACTAAGTATATCCCATTCCAATCCGGCTTACCTTTGATCTCCAACACCAATTAATCACATCAACTAAGCTTCACTTAGTCATACTAATTAATCATGTTAAGGTCTCCGAACAAGGATCCTCTGAGCCTCAAATGACTAGGCGAACTTACAAAATCACTAATGATCCCCAGTTTCATGAAGAACAAGTATTGAGAACCAAGGTGCTACAAATCGTGGAAAATAAAAGAAGATAAGTAGCATATTACAAGCCGGGTAGATGGAGTTTGAATTAATTTCACATAGGGCCAACATCAATCATCGCCTAGGAAAGCAGTACAAAAAGGATAACGTCATCTTGAAAATATAGAATAAAATTCAACTCAACGTAAAGGGGACCATTTTCAAAAGAGAAATAGCAAAGGATTTTGATAGATTCACTAGAAGGTGGGAAAATTTCCTTAACCACTCTCAAGGACTAAGTGAAACTTGAGACTCTGTAAAAAGAAAGCTCGTTACGAAAGCTAAGGAGCCTATCATGCATAAAAGAGCCAAAAGGAATTCTGAAGGATCAACTTCCAAAAGACTACGACCTCCTAAAAACCGCTCTCTTCCCCCATCTTATGAGAATATATGTTTCTTGACTAAGGACAAGCTCAACTATTCACCTTCACAAAAGAAGCATCCAAGAATGAAAGGAATCTTGGAGGGCTATATTATTACTACCACTGAGAAAATGGACATGACACAAACCGATGTCGAAGCTTGGGAGGGCCTAATCAACAATTTCCTAAGGCGGGGAAATCTCAACAAATCTGTATAAATATTTTAAATCAGCCATCAATTAAATAATATCTTCTACATGGTTGAGGAGTAAAACTCTCCTAAAATAATGGAAATCCTAAACCACTGCATAAGATGGTAGTAAGGGGCTAACCCTTTATCCCCGCCAAGATGACCTAGTCAAAGCACCTCCTAGAGGGAGGTCAGAGTAAATCTTTGGTCCCATCTGAAAAGGCCTGACCAAAGCATCTGCAAGCTTTCAACCTACCTACGTAGCCTTGTTAGAGCGCCTCCTAGAAGGAGGACAACTAAGCCTTTGGCCTATCCAAAGTGTCGAACCGGCCTTCAGTGTCATCATCAAAGGCCTCACTAAATGCCTCTTAGTGGGAAGTTGGGTAAGCCGACGGTCTTGCTTGATGTAACTCACAAAACGTACTAGGCAATAAAACTTAAATCATCATCTAAGGTCTTCGATCCAACTAGAGATCATCACCTAAGATGGTGTCAAAAAAATCAATCAAAATCAGTGCAAAGCAACACTCAAAATCAATTAATTTTCTATAGGAACATCTATCAAAAGTTAGCGCCAATTAGCGCTCCAAGTCAAAAAATCTTCTAGAGAAAGTTCTGTCGAATATGAGCCATTTGTGCTCCTCAACAAACACAATCTTCATTTGCTAGATAATAATTTTTGGTCTTCTATTCTTATTACCAGATAAGGATTTCTGGTCTTCAATCATTATTGCAAGATAAGGTTTTTTAGACTTCTTTTATTACTACTAGGTAAGGAATTCTGGTCTTCTATCATTACCAAATAAGGATCTATCATTATTGCCAGATGAGGATTTCTAGTCTTCTTTTATTATTGCCAATTAAGGATTGGATTTCTAGTCTTCTTTTATTATTGCCTATTAAGGATTTTTGGTCTTTTATTATTACCAGATAAGTTTTCTGGTCTTCTACCATTATTTCAAGATAAGGATTTCTGGTCTTCTTTTATTACTACCAGATAAGGTTTTATGGTCTTCTAATATTATTGTCGGAAGGATTTCCGGTCTTCTATTATTACCAGATGGATTTATGGTCTTTTATCATATGGGATTTCTAATCTTCTATGATTTCCAAACATGTGTTCTGGTCTTCTATTACTATTACTAGACATGTGTTTAGGTCTTTTATTGCCATTTCTAGATAGACAGAACGCTTTAAGAAATTATTTATAGGATTTATCACTTTGACAACACAGTTTCACCAAACCAATTCTCAATTCAAATTCATTTAACGGGAATCTTCGTTACTAGACAAGCCACTAAATTGTATGGGAAAGAAACTTCTTTTATCAAGTTCCAAAGAGCTCAATAAGCAAGGGTCTCAGTTCCCTTAATCAGCACACTATTGATCTATACAACAAAAGCTCAAAAAGAGGAAATCAGAATACTAATTGCCAAGCAATTTCAAATAAGAGCCAATATTTGATTTAAAGCTACATACCTAACATTTGAGGTAACATTCATTCAAATAAAAATTCATTCATGGTATAATATACTATATGCAAAGTTGAAGGTATAAGAATCAAATGAAAAATATGAGTTTCTTTAAAGAAATTTTTTGCTAAAGATCAAGGCTCCGTGCTTGCTTGTCCAAATCTTTGGCAGTTAAAGCATCAGTAATGTGGCGAAGGGCCACATCGAAAGCTCTTTGATTCCCTTTTCCTTCCACCGAATAGTGTTTGCATCATCAATTGAATCAATTTGAAACTTCAAAGCATGTTGAAGAGTCTTGTTGGCTCCACTTAAAGTTTTGCCCTTGCTTTTTAACTAGTCAATTTTCATGTTTAAGAATAAATTTCTCGTATTCAAGCTTTTTGACTTTTCTTTCATAGTCATTAAGTCACCGAGATACATTTTCATTCCACTTCATGATGAAGTGTTACATGGACTCAAAAATAACTTGTTTTCCCTACCTGGAGATTACTTCATTACTTAGGCCAAGAGGTGGGTTTGTCAAAGTAGTTACTCGGCTAAAGACTGAGATCTAGTTCGCCTGTGCTTTTTGGGAGTGGGAGTAGGGAGGCTGGATATGCCTGTGCTTGCGATAAGTTCTAGAGGTTGACAAGATACTTGACTTTTTATTAACTCCACTTCAAGATCATTTATTTGTTGATGTAATTTGGCCATCTTGGCATCGATCTCGACTGAGGGCTTAGAACCTAGAACCGTGTTAATCTTTTCTCTTAATGCTTGAGATTCTTTTATCTTCTTGTAAATTTTATCTCTAAGCTTGAGGTTACTTCTTTATGCTTTCTAAATATCGACTTTAGTTGATAGTATTTTTTTACCACTCTTTTGCATTTGGGTTGTTTAGAAACTATAAAGTTAAGACATCTAGGGAAGAACTCCTCTTTTTAATGTTAGCAATTATTTTACCTTTAATCCTGATTACACAGGAAAGAACATCTACAGGATCAGCTACGAGTGCTGGTTGGTTTTTCTAATCAAAATAAATAATAATCAAAACATGAAAGACAAGCGCTTTCATTGATAAAAACAAAGTTTACAAATAAGAAAGAAAAATCAAATTACACACAACTCTATTTTTAAATGTTCGGTTAACTCTTAAAATTTCAAAACTATGGTCTTGGTACCTTCAAATGACCTAGCCGATAAGGTAAGGATAGAATCAAAGGAAGGTTCAATTGCTTCTGGGGTATCGGAGGGAACTAATGATAATCTCATTCCCTAATCAAAGAGCTAGCGTGATCACATATTAATTTGGCATGATAGGTTCAGATTTCACTGGGTAGTTTGTCTTTCTCATCATCCAAGAAGTCAAAGCAGAAATAAGGGAATTGCATGTAAACTTCTTAATGATCTCTAAGAAAATGATGTCTTGTTAACTTAGACCTCCTGAGAATTGAAGAATTCTCCTTAAAATCCTTCTTCAACTTAGCAAACTTATTCAATAGTTCCATATAACCAAGACTAATCAGGTGTCCCTTAATTTGTGCAATATGTAAAGTTAGACTAAACAAAGGAAAAAAGAAGGCATAAAATTTTATAAGCTACACAATACAATTACACAATCACGCAAGTTCATACAATATTGATTTCTTATACAATTCAGAAATGAATCTTTTCTTATTGTATTTTAGGTTTTTGGGGGGAAGAGAATGGGAAGAAAGAGGAATAGAGGCAACACTTGGAAGATTCCAACACACCTCGGGATAAGCGTCGGACCCATGCTCATCCAAGTATCTATGATGAAGACATCTAAGCGAACCCCGTAGTTGCCGCTTAAATAGGAGAAATCAATGAATATACCCCCGAAGCAAACTATAAAGAGAAATTCTTCCAAAGCACCCCTATCATCAACCAACATCCAAAAGAGGGTCATTAACTCTGCATTCTCCACTAAGAGTCAGTCCTGGTGAAGGCATGCTCTCTTTATCCATAGAGTAAGTTGCCTTTTTTTTGAAAAACTTAATTCAACGCTTTCACGGAAAGGATCTTATATTTATCGAATAGTTTATTATACTCTTCAATTGTCTATCCAGCTCCCTATTTAATTGGTTTATCTCCATTTGTCTCTTTTCATGCATAACTTCATAATGGTATTTTTGACTCTCTTCTTAAATAAAATAATTCATGTATTAACTAGGAATTGTTGGATAGTTTGAAACATTTAAATGGAGAAAACCATACCCGAGAGAGTGGGACTGGAGAGGAAGAAATTTTCTCTCTGGACTTGTGGCTTTGAGAAGCACTATCTTTCCGGGAAGAATCTCTAGTTGGGGGATTAGGAGTTTCAATAGCTTCCGTACCCTAGTTTGCCAAGTCTAGGTATAAGCATTTCCCGATCCATCCTTATCATCTGGCAATCCAAAGAGACTCTCTTCATTGCGTCCACCATTGCCATCATTGTCATTACCATCACTATGGTCATCATCGCCCTTAAACTCATCGTCATCCTCCTCATCATCACGAGACTCGGCCCCTCATCAGTCAAAGGATCATCAAAGGTCAATAGATTCTTATCACCAATCTCTTCCTTTTCCTGGGAAAGGTCCTTCCCCATGTGCCTGAGTTTTATTCAGCATGGCTTTGAATTTCTCCGTAAACTTCTTATTCCAAGTTGGAGGGAGAGAAGGAAAGTCAAAATCCGGATTTTGTGAGCGTTGTCAACATATGCTATAAAAAGAGTCTTCTCATAAGATCTCTTAACAATGGTAATGAGAGCCGAGTTAAGGAAATGGGATGCCTTCTACTTTGCATCTATAATCACACCAACTAATTTATTTAGGAGGATTATATTCTTTTGCAATTTTGTCATGAGGGATGCATTCTCCTCCACAAATTCAGCCTTCCTCATGCCAGCCTCCTCAAGTGATGTTTCCACAGCTTTTTCCTTACCATCCGAAATATGTTTTGCATTTCTTTCTTTATGAAGTAAAGTTCCTATTTATTTAAGTGAGGTGATGAGCTTTTCTTTTTCTATTATAGCCTCATCATTCGACATTGAGGTGTCAATTATGTAATCGTTAAGTGAAGAAACCTGCTTTTTAAGCTTAAAAAATTCTAAGCATATGTTTAGAAGCCTGAAATCAGTAGCAAATATGAATGGGGATGTTATGCATAAAAGGTTAAGCAAACTAAAATGGTTAAGTAAAAAAATGCATACCAACAGAAATTATTTAAGAATAACAAATCAATGATCTTGAGTTTGGGAGGAAGGCTATGTGGCTTAACGGCAGCGAAAGACAGGGATTGAACGACCAATTGGAGAAGGTCATCAAACTTACTAATTGGGGCTGCAAACTGAGACTAAGAAGGGAGCGGGTCTTCTAAAGAGATACATAGTCCACACTCCTCGCAAAGACATTTTAGTGCCCCAAGGGTCCCAGAAAAGAAATATAATGGTGCAGGTCTTGAGCTTGCCCTGCCTCAGTCATTTGATGAGTTCCGTTGCAAAAGGAGCAGAGGTTTAGGGCTCCAGAATCTGAGTCGATGTCTACAAATGGAACCTCCTCCACAATAATAGGGATTTTCATGCCCCCGGCCATAGGTTTCTTGCTAGGAGTGATGGCAGCTGCAGAACCATCACTTGGTTTCCTTTTTATAAATTTGAATGAACTAGTAATGTCGTACCTAAGAGATTGGGATTCTAGAGCTTGAACTGGGGCAGAAGTGACATATTTATTCATTTTATTTTTAAGGACATCTGGCCTCCTTCTCTACAAGAATAAGTACTAAGGAAGGCGAGCCTGAATCAGGAAAATAAGTTTATAAGATAATATCATAAGATATTTTGTATAAAATGTAATGGTAGCTTACACATCTCTGGCTGAACTGTGAACTAGAAGTAATGGAGTTTGATTTGCCCATTAAAGATTAGCATTTTCCTCGAGCATTGTACTTTACCATAGAGGCTCCCCCAAGACCTTGTAGTAATCCAAAATAATAGAATATTGAAGAATTTTAGCCAAATTTAATAGTTTAAGCCTGTCCCTATTTTCTCTATGGCCTGAGTTAAGGATAGGATAATTTTTTGATCTTTAGGGTTTAGCTTCTTGGGGACGGGATCTGAAAGGAAAAGACCTATTAGTAAAGGATAATAAATTAACATTGATAATCGGGAGAAAGTAACTTACTAGCAACAGAAAAGGTCCCTCTAATGTTAGAGAAGCACTTGAAAAAAAAAAAAGAATTGCATTTCTCATCCCTTCGTATGGTTGTGACAGCCCTAAATATCATACTTTTTAGGTGGGGACGAATTCAATATAGTTGATGATCTGATTTTTCACCCACCTTTGCAGGACTAGCTATCGAATGGAGAATTTCAACACTAAGGGAAGGGATGCCTACCTTTTGAACCAAGACATCTAAATAAGTCAAATATGTGTAAGAGTTTGGTAGGAATTGAATTGGTGCAATGCCTAGATGTTCTAGATATCTTAGGGGAAAGTTGGAATAAGGAAGGCAGCCAGTGTGCTAGATATGTTTGGGGATAAAAAAATACCCCTCTAGTAGGATAAGATGTTGTTTGCAAGACCCACAAGAGTTGCTTCAATCCCAATAATTCCAAACCGCTCAAGGATGGAATTCACTTCTTATTGGGTTATGATATATGACAGTTCAAAATATTATCTCCTTTCTTGCTGGCTGAAGGTGAAGGTTAGGCCCTTTGCTAGGATTCTTGGTGGACTTCTATTGCTAGGCTTCTTGATGAACTTCTTACTAAGCCGCTGATCTTCCATTTGCCTACCAAATGATATTGTTCCAATTTTAAGAAATATTTATACTTGTTATATGGTTTATCATATACTAAGTTAAGAGGTATCCAAATGTAAACCTATTACCTAAGCTATGACATCAAAATACTAAAAATATAAAGCCTAACATAGTACTTATGATAAATCAATAAGCCCAAATCGGTTAAAGGTGTACTAATTAAGCTTATAATAACATACAAAGCCCATCAAATTTGCATAAAAATTGAATGAAAGTTAACATATGGCATCAATAAGCCCATATTAATTAAACCAATCAATGTCGAAAGATGCATAGCTTATATTATGAAATGATGGTAAATGCCATGATTATAATCAAAGTCGAAGTAACAGGGATGTCGATATTAATGAATGATGACGACATGGTTCAATAATGTACTGATTGTTTAAGTGGCGGATATGATGTTAAAATAGTAGTATTGTAAATAGCGATATTGAAGAAGGCTCAATTTATAATAAAAAAAGTAGTAACAAAAGGATGATAACATACAGTAAAACTGACGATATCAAATCAATATTGGAAGTAAGCGACGTCGCTTAAAATGAATACCGAAGTAAGTGATGATGCATATAACTGATGTCGATTTTATCATAACAATAAAGGGTTGTCACACTTTTTCTCATTCATTAATGACATAAGAGTCTCATGACGTAAATGTCAAGCTATTAGGATAATAAGTTGCTATGGAGCTTCGCTATGTCAAGTATCATAATGATGTCGTAAATGATCCATGTTGACATGGTGAAAGTCGATATCGATTTTTAGGTCTAATAAGTCAACTTCATCGTTAGTAAACCTAGAATACCATACCAATTCATGTTATATGAAAGCCTTGTGCTATTGATTAATCAATGTCAAACCATTAAGTGGTTTTATGAATGTTGGCACTAACATAGGTCTAAGTGGTAATGGTTCGGGTTTGATAAGCTACCCGCTTCACTGTTATGCGGGAAACCTCCACACTCCTAAATCGATGCCACTAAATGACTAATCAATCTAAAATCAGTAAGATGTTACTATATGTTCAACAATTAACAATCACAATCCACAATCAAAATTTAAGTATTGAAGTCGAATGATCAAACCCAAGTGCTGATTCAAAAATAATAAATCTGAGCAAAAATCTAACCATAATTTCAATGCAAAAATCATGTAAATGAACTTGTGATTTGATCAAACAAAAGTCACACGCTAGCTTTAAAAGTTGCAATCAAAGAACTAAAATTAGTAGTTGATATTGTAAAATCAATTTCTTGCTTGAGCTTCTGAATAACCATGAAAGAATGGCGAAGAGGAAGCTTGACCATTTATAGAAGAAAATGAGGATGGACTATGATCATTGGTTCTATTTAAATGGATCGTTAGATTTCTTTGGAATATCAATAGGTGGTAAACTTAATATCGATGGTATTGACTTGAAAAGTCAAAGGCTCCTCTACAGTAGGGGGAAAATGTTGTCATAATTATTGACCATAAAGATGGGAGACGTACAACGTGACTAAAGAGCTAAGGGTGGCATTCAACATTGATGCTGCATATGACCAGTGCCATACATTTTTAGTATCGCCCCTATTCAAGGTTGCTACTCTTCAACATCGCCTCTCAAGCAGCACCACATATCAACAAGGCCAAGATTGATAACACACATAACCAGTGTCGCCTCTAATCAATATTGCTCTTTATTGATACCACTATCTCATGCTACTACTCTTCTATGTTTATTGATACTGCTCTTCAACATTTATTTAATATTACCACAAGATGAGGGAATCATAACTGTCGAAGCTAAAATGGATGAAACCGCCTCCTATCAACGTTACTTATCATTGATGTTGTTAGTAATCAATGTCGTTAAGTGACAATGTCACATCTCTATTGATGATGGTTCCATTCTAATGTCATACTTCTTGGTGTGGTCTTTAAAATAGCACCATCCATCATTGACGACGCCAATGGTCAACGTCACACATCATCATTTATATAGCACATTTCACTGATACTTGGAGGATGTTGCATACTTATGCATGCGATATTGATGGAGAACGTCGTCAATGTCCATAGAAGTTAATAATGCAGACACTAATTGAATGAGGTTGCTCTTTCTCAATACTTCCATATATCAACACCACTCCCCATCAATGCTTAGAGTCGCCTTCAACTAATGCCATTGATAACCAAACAAGAGCACCTTAATGCATAAGATCATCAGTGCCGAAGACCACTAGTACTAAGGCGGCGTCGAAGTTCCATTATTATCTCCATCAAACGAAGACTAACGCATAGCAACATTAAGGAAGCTAAAGAGTGTCAAAGTCATGCAGTTCACATCGCCTATAAATACAGACCTAGGGGTTATGGAGAGGGGAGAATCATTCTTACTTCTCTTCTTACATTTTAGACTTTGTAACCCTAAATCAATTTAGGGATTTTCACCAATTGTAGCACTTGAACCTTGTACACAAAGAGAATTGGATATTGAACCATCGCATAGCATATCAACGTAAGGACTTATGACTTGTTTCTTACATAATGACTTCACTTGTAACTTGCATATCAACTTTGTTTAAATATGCTGTTCAACATGATTTCTGCCTTGATATTAAATGCATGCCGACATTGTTGTGGACTTAATATCAAACGTGCTTCATTCTTTTGACTTAGTTTAGTTTTACCTTAGCCTCCCTTGAACAACTCCATTTTCCTTACACTTTTGGGGTCAATCAAGAAATTCGTTAACAACAATTATTTATATTAAATTTACAATCACTACCTATTCAAATATTAAAAATTTAAACACACACACACATATATATGCACATACACAAACATAAACTTAAATATTTCACAAACATCATTTTATAATTTATATATAAACACACGCACATGCAAATATATGAACTCACTGTAGCCGCTTTTGATATTTTTCAAGACGACTTTCTTGCCTATCATCTCTCTTTATTTCTTCTCCCCCGTATCTTACTTCGATTGCATTGCTTCTGCCAACCTCCTTCCTTCAAGTCGTGCCATGGGGATCTTCTTGTGCCACCTGACATAGTTGCATCTCTGACCAGATCTGGCCGGTCCTTTAGTGCACCATCGATACCCGCCACTGGTCATCTTCCTTGCAACTCTGGCGACTGGCGTTGCTATGTCACGTTTTATGCATTCAAATAAATTTTCGGTCCTGGTTTCTGAGATGGAAAAGAACCCAAATCTCCAGCAATTCCTATTTCTAGAATAGCTGACATATGTACTCAGAGTTCCCTATTTCGTCATCAATGAAGGCTGCCGCCATTGTTGTAGTTGGTCAGTGGTCTCGGGTTGAAATTCCAGTAATTGGTTAATGTATAACTGATATTGATGGTGTTGGTTATGATGTAACAATGGATGAGAATGTTGTTGCTTGCTTGCGAGTTACTAGTCACTCCAATATGGATTCAAATACGGAATGCGTGCAAGGTGTTTGTGGATATGCTATTTGTAACAATCCTGGTTGAAGTTAAATTTAAATAAATATATTGGAATAAATTTGGAGGATTTAAATTAGATTTTTGGAATTATTGGGAATAAAATGGATGAAGTTGATTTAAAATTCAAGTTAGGATTTTAATTGCATTTTTACAAACCCAATAGTCATTAAAATTCGTATTGGTAAAATAAATAATATTTGTGAATTTTGAGATTATTTTGAGAAATAAATGATAGCTATTGGAAGTGTGAATACTTTTTATTCCATTTAAATGTTTGAGAAATTTAACATATTTCATAGTTATACGATGGATAATTAAATAAAAATAAATAGGAGCCGAATTAAATAGAATTATCCAGATATTGAAATATAATTTGTAAAGCAAAGTGTTAATCAATTCAAATTAGATCAGAAATTATTTACAAATAAAATATTGGGTTAAATAAAAGATAAGTAAAGTATATGTAATTAGTATTACTAAAACACAAGGCTCAAATTAGAGCCAAAGCCTAAATTTTAAACTCCTCTTTCTCTCTTATGTGAACAGCCCATACCCTAATCCATTAAAACCCGAATACTAATTGCCCTAAGACCTAAAAATCGCTCGACGGGAAATTAAACGGAAAAAAGTAATGTGATACGAGATAGTGGTCGGGGAAGGGACAGATGCGACATCGAGGAGGCTTCAACGATGGCAATGCAAGATGGACTTGTTAGGATGCGGCACATTCATGGTGGAAACTAGGGCGATGTGGCAAAAAATGAGCGCGACTTCGAGGATGGCTGGTGGCGTTTGTTCGTGCTGGACGAATTGGGATCATCGACAAGGGAGGTTCGGCTTGATGTGGAGGCAGTGACCGTGGCACAGAAGGTTGGAAACTCGAGCTCGACGACAGCTAGGGTTTGGTTTTCAGGCGTGGATGCTGAAGGCGTGAGACGACTTAGTCGAGGTTGAAGCAAAATAGTTAAGGCGAGTTAATATATTTAACTCACACATCTATATTCAAAACTAATTAATTTTCTTGACATGCTTGTTTGAATTTGGATTGAGATAATAATTGGTAGAGAATTATTGAATTACTTGTCATGGTTTCAATTTGTTTGATTGTTGAATTGTATGTTCGAAATATTGGATTCGAATAAATTATTTATTATGAAATTACATGATATTGAAAACCATCAAAATGCATTCGATCATTTGTAACAAAATTATATGGTTTTCGATCATTGTTTGTATGACCGGAGTTGTCAGAAGCAACTCGGGTCACTAAATAATTTTGTATTATGGAATTATATATTTTATAAAGCAATGTTAGCTCTAGAAGTCGTATTTTGATGGATTTATTGCTTGAATTGTTTAAATATTTTAAGGGAATTTCAAAATGAGATTTTATCTATTTTTATCCTTATTGAAATTTAATCTATAAAATATAGTTAAAATTTTATTACATTTTTTAACTTATTCTTATTTCAAAATTTCTATTCAAAGCTTTGAAAAATGAGTAATACTTAATTATAAAACCTTTTTTAAATTTACTATTTTAAGAATAAAACTTTGGAAATTTTTTAGAGCAAATAATAAAATATAGTATTATTTTATAAAAGCAATTATAAAAGTAATAAATTTTAATTTCAAGTGATTTTGTTATAAAAGAGGTTTAAATGATTCTGAAAGAGTTTCAAAAGCTTTTGTAAATAAGCAACTCTTATTAAAGAGAATTTATGGAATTAAAAGTGATTTTGGAAAATTATATCTTTGTACATATAAAATTAATTTAAAACTCTTTTACTTTATTTATTATGGATTTGATATTTTAATGAGATTTTATGTTTTTCTATGAAACAAAGAATTTTAATGAACGATTGGATTGCGGATTGGTGTGGGACATTTCGTATAATTCTTTCATTTCTTATTATAATTTGTTAAATAGGGTTTGAGTGGAAATTACTGGCTTTTAGTAAATACTTGAATATACTTTCTGATATAGGATAGTTAGTTAAATTCTAGTGATTACTAAAGTGAAAGTAATCTATACTTTAGAGTTGTATTATCTTGACATGTTCAAATTTCATTGTTAGGCCGATAGATCCCTGAGAGAAAATAACTCTTTTTCATCGACTTGAGAGTCGATACATTTTCAAGTTTGGATAGGCAGGCCTACTTATTAGTTAGGTATGTTTCGGTATAACTCTACTGCCATTTTGTTTCTAGGATAGAGATTATATTATAGCCCTATTAGTTTATTTTGGTATACAGTTGGACAATGTTTACCTATTTGTTTGTTAGGGAAATTCGCATTGCTGGTCTATTTGTTTGTTAGACTAGTCTATACTATGTGGCGGGGCTATTTGTTGGTTAGATTTGTGTCGCTATTTTAAACTGATAGTTGACTACCATTATTACATTAGTGATGATTATTTCCTTAGAGATTTTGTATGGGTATTTGGTGTCCTTTTGGCTTTGAAGAATTTTGAATTGATTATCGCTATATTTTTAAATGGTAGTCCATCAGAAACTTGATATGGATTTATGAAATGGTGATTTGGATTAATATGCCTCATTTTTATTATTTGTTCTGGCATATTTTATTATGACTTATTTTACTGTTAAGTCATTAATTCATGTTATCAGTATCTCACCCTTTAATTTAGATATAGTCAAGCAACAGAGTAGACTATTCTGACTATTTTAGTTTACTTCATCATTTTATATTGACACTTAGGAGAATATGTCATGTATATTATTTACTAGTCATTGTGTACCTGATACTATATTTGATGCGATGTATATATTTATATGGGTCTAGTACTGATATTTTGTAGATTTACATTTTATTATGTTATATGCTGTGTATTATTCCGCTGTGATCTGTGATTCTAATTCTGATTTATTTATATTATGTATCTACCATTTTAAACTGTGTCTTTATTGCCTTATCATAATACTATAAACGTCAAATTTTCAGTTCAGATCGTCATAATGGTAATAAAGACGTGTCAATGTTAGTCCAAAGATATATTCACATTTGATCGCCCATAAGCAGCCGTATTCTCCGTGTTATCAGACGACATACGCGCAGTTAATGCCCCGCTATTACCCGTTTATAACCCTGCTATATCTCATAGAAGATTTCTAGCGCTACGATTTTTCTCTATAGCCCCAAATATAGCCTTTCCGCTTTATGCCCCGTTATTTCCGCTATATCCCGTTATTCTCGCTATATTCTGCTATTTCTGTTATATCTTTTTTAAAAGTAATGAATTGAAAAATGGAATTTATACATTATAAAAATTATGAAATTAATTTATTTAACTGAATTTTTAATATATTTTCAGAAATGAAAATACTTTTATATTCTACTTAATTCAATTAAATTATATAACAGTTTTATCTTTATTTGTAGTATATTCGCACATGTTTTTATTTGATATTATTTATGTATTAATTATAATTCAATCGAATGTTAAATTTTCATTCAATTTCCATTTAAATGTTTATAAAAACATTAAGTACGAGTTTTATATGCTATTTTAGAGTCATTTGCTATATCCTGCAATATCCTCGTTGTAACCCCGCTTTGACTTTTTGCACATCCTCCGCATTCAATCTACCGAGCGCTTTAACTGCACAGGACGACATTACTTGTAATATTCTTTAATAATATGGGTATAGTGATAGGGTCATTACGGCTTAGTATCAGAGCGAGGTTTAGAACATTATAGAATACAACTGACGTAGAGTTGAGATCAAAACCTAGATGACCTAGAGTCTCATCTCTCAGGCATGTGATAAGTGATTTAATTATCTATTTAGGGATAGTAATATAAATGATCATTGGGAATAATCATTGGGACATATTTGAAATTTTTTGAATTATAAAAATTATTATTATGAAAATGATTTTAAACTTGGAACTCACTTCTGTAAAGAGAAATAATTAATAGATTGTGACAACCCAGAATTTTTGAATATTTGAAATCAGAATATTTAATTGACTTTAAATGTTCAAAAGTTAATTTCCAACTTGAATTTCAAATTTCACTATTTGTTTGACAAATAAACCATTGAACTAAACAATTGGAAATGGGTTAAAATAGCGAATCTGGAATTTAAGCTTGTTAAAAATATTTCAGTGGCTTATGAAATTTATATTAGTAATACTGAAGATAATAGAAGTATTAAAATTGAATTTTAAGGTGATTTGTTCAGTTTTAAAAATATATCATTTAAATTGATATTTAAAAATAGCGTTTCGGGGCACAGTCTTGAAATTCAACGAAACCACTTCCATTGGATCTGTAATAGTGTATTATTATCGGATTTCAATTTTCTTAGTGTTTGGAGTTGACGTGTGATCGTACGATAAGTAAACGCACTGCGATTTATATCGAAAATTTAATATAATAACTGGGTCCAAACAAGATATCTTCTCCATACGATCGAATTAGGACTCGAAACCTTTTCCATTGCATTCGTAATAGAGGTATAACATTATGAATGCCTAGCGGCACGCCTCGATAGAAGATCGAGATTGTGAGTTGTGAAAATAGAGGCAGTTTAAATTTGAATTTAATTATAGTATATATATTTTCTCTTCAACTCAATGTAGACAAATCCAACACGTGTCCCTTCTGATAACATGCGTCTTTTTAGTGAACAGGAAATCGAGAAAATAATAATGCCAGCCTTTCCTCTTTCTTCAGGCTAAAATGAAATTAAAAAAAGAAGGAAGAAGATTCAAATAAATCTCGGAGCAAAAAAAAATTCTCCTATTAAATATACGAACGAAATCAGACTCGTTTGAATATTTTTTTAAAAAGAGGGGAAAAGAACGCTTCGAGCCTCAATTTGAATTCGTATAAATACATATGAGAGAGAGGGAGGGGATTCTTGAATCAATCACGTGAAGGAGGGGCGACGCATTCTTGAATCGTGCGAACATGGAACTCGCTATTTAGGCTGGAAGGAGAAAGGGTGCAGTGCTACGCGCGTAGAGGATAGGCACGATGGCGAGATTGTTGGCGACAGTCCTAGCATCGGTGAGGGGATGGACGACGACTATTGGCGAGAAGGGCATGCGGTGCCATTGGTGATGGATTCGAGCTACTCAGGGGGAAATCGCGAGGCTAGGCTAGGGTTTGGATTGGCAAGCACGGCTGGGTTGGGCGATTGTCGCGAGGTCGAGCGTTTGGGTAGCGAGGTATTTTTGCTGTTTTTATTTTCAATATAAAATTTATATGTATAAAAATATATGTGCAGGAAATTAAACCAATATTCTTCGTTCGTTTCTTTTTTTAATTTAAATGTAAATAATATGTATATAAGGTTATTGATAAAGAAAATATTTTTATTTTTTACAACAAGTGATAGTTGTAGTTTTGCTTTTATATATTTTAATTTAAAATATATATATTTATAGACTGTCAGTAAATGTATATATAGATAAGACTTTGGAAAAAAGGGGATTTTTAAATGTTCGAAGAATTTATAAAAGTAGAATTTTTGAAATCTATAATTTATTTTTATAAGTATATATGTGATTTCAAAAGGAAAAAGGAAGAGTAAATATACATATATATATATATATATATATATATTTCCACTTACAGTTAAATTTTGTAAATAAGTATTAAGGTTGTTAACTTATTTAATTAGCTTGTTCAATTATTTTAGTCATTAAAATATAATTTATTAAAGGAAAATTAGTTTAAGTAAAATTCTTAGTTGGTTAAATTAATAAATGGTTCGACTAGTTCATATGATAATAAATCATATAATGTTTATTCAAGGTCTAAAGTCGTGAAGAATCGTGAAGAACACAAGCTAGTTTGGTTTAAATCGCAAAAATCAAAGGTGAGTTACTCTTACTCATTTGGACTACCATTTAAATTTAATAGTTAAATTTAAATTATTGGTTGTTTGATTGCATAGATAGTTTTTATTAGTCTATATATGATAGTATATATATAGTATTATATATAGTATATATTGGAGTGATTGATTTCCCGCATTATATAGCGGATAAGACCCTATGCTCCTCGGGATGACCCTTTATACCGCGATATCCCCCTCGAAGTGGGATTGGTATTTTATATTGTGCTAACATCTGCGGATGCAGGGAAACAGGTTGGAGGGATCCAACTGAATTCCTCAAAACATTAAATTTATTTTATATTATGCGATGTGATTTATGTGATAATCTGTGATGATTATATTGATTATATTGGGAAATCAAATTATTGAATGCTATGGGTTGTATGAATATATATTTTGGTGTTTTAAAAATATATAGAATAGAATGAATTGAGTTTTAAAGGAAATTGAAAGAAATTTTTTAAGCAAATAATTATTAGGCATTTGAATAAATTGAGGAATAAGTTTAAAAGGGAATTTCAACCAGGATATCAATTTGAAATTGATTAAGTTTTTTGAAAACTATGATTTTAAAATGAGAAATGGAAAATTGTAAACTGGGTTTATAAATGAATGGAATATTTATCAGTGGATAAATTTGAAAGAATAGATTCCAGTGGGAGTATATAAGAAAAGTTGTAATTCGTTTTAAAAATAAAAAGGTGATTTTTATTTTTAAAAAAAAGCTGGAAAATATATTTTTCATGGAAATCTAAGTACGTTTTAAAGAAAAGATTTCAAAGCATAAAATTAAAAATTAAAAATGTTTTTTAGAAATTTATTTTTCAATTATTTTTAAGTGAAAAGTAAATATTTATTTAATTTAATTATGGTATTTAATTATTTTTAAACGTAAATTAGTATTATGATTTTTAAAAGGATTTTTAACATAAATATTTGACATAATAACTTTATTTTAAAGGGAAATTTTGGTTTAAGTTTTACTCAGGAACTCTTATAAATTTCTTAAGTAATATTTTTATTTATGTAATTTTAGTAGCCTTAATGTAAATAACTTAAGTATATATTTTTGAAAGTGATTATAAAGATATGGAAATTTGTTTTTAAAATAAAAAGTGGTTTTATTTTTAAAGTGTTGAAATAAATTTACGGGTTGAGACGTAAATAATATTGGGATAAATCAAGAAGGATTTATAAATGATTAGACAGTTATATTGAATTGAAAAGTGAATTTCGTGAAAAGCCAAGTATGTTTTCAAGCGTATTTTTAAAGTATAAGCTAAAAGTTTTAAATTTGTTTAAAGAAATGTTTAAAAGGAATTTATTATTTTAATTGTTTTTAGATTTTAAAGTAAATACTTATTAATTCAATTATAATAGTAATTATTTTTAAGGTTAAATTAGCATTATGATTTAAAAGATTGTTACTAAATATTTATACTTTATAAAAATGACTTTAATTTTGAAGGTAGTTTTGGCTAAGTTTTACTTAAAAAATTATTATGGAATTTCATAATTATTATTGGAATAAAGTCTTTTAAGTAGTTTTTTTATTTTAGGTGTTTCAAAGTATATATATCTTTGGATAAAGTGATTTAAATTATTTAAAATCTAATTTACTAGGACTTGGTGCTTTTCAGTGGAAATAAAACAATTGATTGGATGATTGTGTGATTTGATAGTTAAATAACCGACTATCAATATTGGCCAATGCGCTGATCATTTCGGAGAGATCGGAATCAGGACTTATTTCACGAAACCCCGGTTTGAACGTTTTTGTGAGGAAGACAAGAGCTTGGAGTCGAAGATGGAGCGGTGAAGTGCAAGGACTAATCGCTACTAATCCTGAGGGTGATTCCAAAATGGATGTAGTAGGAGTAGTGCATTTGGTTCCGTTCAAACCAGAAACGGACTTGTATGGATAAATGCTATCAGAACATCGTTAGGAGAACGATGTGCATTCTAAGTAAGATGTGTTCTAAAAAGAAAATGCACAGCCTCGAGCCTCATCAACCGGAATGACTAAAATAGGGAAGAAGCACACAAGGCTACGTGGCTAGCAACCAATTAGGGTAAGGTCACCCCTGTCTAGATGTCCATTTATTTCGGCTGTGTGAGTGGTTGATGATCCCAACCACGGGGTGAACTTATTCGGACTATCCAGTAAGGGGTAGCTCCGGTCTTGTGTTGCAAGGAATCAGGGTGGATACTCGGTACGGTGATCTAGACCACGTACTGTGATGGGAAACCCCAGTAGCCCTACCATTGATGGAAACCCAATCTCCAATAAGTGCCTACGGACTTTTTTGTATACCTATTATGCTGGAATTTAATGAATGCAACAATCTCGGCTATTTGAATATGTATTTGTATATAGACACTATTATAATATCATAGGATTTTATAAAAAATGTTTTGATTATCCTAAGGTAAAAACCCGGCATGTTTATTTGTGGCATGGTCTTACGAGATACCTTTGATTTCAAAAGGATTTCGAAACTTTAATAATCCAATTGAGTGTGTTTTCCCACTCTGGTTTTTCAGATTGACTCGGGTGTTATTTAACTATAATGCTCGGGTCAGACCGAGTATTATAGAATACAGATTTTGGATGGACGGCTATGGAGCTCAGGAGACTAGCATGATGGTGAGACGTAGTACATGTACTTGATCGATATTTCGCTGTGCAGTGTCAGCTGTATATTCAGCTTTGGGAGGATAATTTATTATAATTGTCTTGAATTGTGTTGTTGATTTGTGTTGTACTCGGATAATGTAATGTATAAACAGTTACAGATTCTTTTGTAATAAAAATTTGTAGTTATCTATTATATATTATTCCACTACGATTGTAAGATTCTGATATTGTTTCTATTTCTTTTTCTACCTCCTTCTTCTTTATCCCTAATGGTTCGGTTTTGCGGTATTCGATTATTCGGCATTTGATACAGTGGACATATTGATGCCGATTTTTGGGCATCGAAAAATCAGGTCATTACATAGATATTATAAATGAATCCTTAAACGGCTTGAAATTGAACTGTTGTGTTCCGACCTCTTAGTGATCAGAGTTGTGTTATGGAAGCTCGAAGATAGCCTTCTGTTGAAGTTGTTTATTTGGTTGAAATATGTGTTGTTTGCATTGATGCTTTTTTGTTTATTCTTAGTTTGAAATGTGGAATTAAATAAGACTTAATCACTTAAAGAATTTATAATCCCATTTGAATCTGAACGAAACAAATTATTTATAAAGCCAGCGGTTTCTATAAAGTAGGATCGTTGGGGAATAAAAAAAGGCCTAAGTAATTAATAGTTATAAAATATAGAATGATAATAATATGCATCTAACTAAATTTGGAATTGAAAAATATACTTAATAAATAAAATAAGATGTAATAAAAATTGATTGGTTGATGGATGCTTGGTTGTTTTAAAATTGTAAGTTATTGTGCAAAATTAATATTGAGTAAAATCACTATTAAGAGTTGAAACCTGCTTAATAGTAACAATAGGAATTTTTGGTCTCTTCGGTAGTGTAATTACCATAAGAAATATTGAAATTTTAAATTTATATAGAATGAAATTTTAATTCGTATGTGTGGCTAATTAAATGTTAAGATGAAATAAAAATTTGATGTTTTCTTAAGGTACATATTGATGAACATATGTGCCATGGAATTGTTATCAGTAAATTATTATTTCTAGGATAATACTAAGAATTATTAAAAGCATTTTATAAAAAGCAAGCATCTATTTAAATTAAAATCTGTGATGACCTAAAATTCTGTACCGTTTATGCCGACAATAAACCACACATATCTGACCTAAATTGCATGAAAAGATGGATCATCAGGGGTAATAAAGAAAATAGACAGAACAGAATCCCACTCGAATGGAATAATATATAATATTGAACAAATATCTTTACAGTGGAAGACTTTTAAATACATATATCAGAGTCTAACCTAATTTCAGCTTGGACAGTTATAAACATATATCCTTACAATTGTTGACAAACACCAAACAAAACAACCAGTAGTGGATGACAGAGTACGTACATACGTAGATGAATATCTCTAGCTCTCCTCTGCAAACTTAGCCTTCTTCAACTAAACTTGAAACTACTCGAGTTTGACCTGAGTATTGGAAATACCCAGATCAGGCTTGATAAACCAGCATGAGAAAAACTCAATAATAAATGACAGTGCCATATATCAGCCTTTGAATAAAATAATTTGAAAAGAAAGAGTATCTCATAAGACCATGTCCACACATAAACATGGATGGATTTTTACCTTATGATAACTAAAACACTTATATGTCAAAATATTTGATATTATTTTTAATTACATCTCTTTGAAAACCTTTACAAATAAACTTAATAATCTTAGACGAAATTGTTACCATTATTAAATTCCAGCACACTAGGCTCTTCAAATAAAACTGTAGATTCTTATTGGAGAATGGATCCATACAAATGACCAGGTGAAGGGACTACCTTCCGGCAGTACATATCTAGAGGAATGTACCAAGGCACAGAACATCTGCCCTCTACCAGCACAAGACCGACCTATCTCTATAACTAGGTAGTACCGAATATGTCATCCTCCGGTCGTTACCGACCTTTAAACCTGGGCACCTAAGCATACAAACCACATTCATTTACATCCCGAACATCATAGCGGGAAGAAATATATCTAGAAGAGGATGATCATACCCTAATTGGGAATGACCCACTTAGCCTTACCGCATCTAACCATGTTTCGGTCATTTCCGGTTGATGAGGCTCGAGGCAACGATTACCTTTTCACATAGCACATCTTCTTTCACTTTGAATGCCACATTGCCATTCCACATTCACATGACTGATTTCTATAAATGTATAACTCCCTGAGATCGTATGTCTCTGGAAAGGGTGTTAAGCTAAGAGAAGGTGCCTTCTCCGCCACCGACTGATACACTTTTATATTGATCACTTATTGTGATTTAGAATGCAAGGTCAAACACTCATCCATACAAGTTCATTCTGAGACTGAACGAAACTGAAGGCACTTTCCTCGGCCATTACTAGGCAAGAAACCCTTGTGGTTTTGAGGTTTTTCATAATAAAGAGACCACTGCTACAATATAGTGAATCGAAATTTTATCCCCAATTAATCAACAAGTAGTCCTTCGTTATTATTCGTCTCAATATCTCCATCTTCAAACATCTTCATTCTTTGAACACGTAAATTGGTTCAAAATGATTTTCAGATAGGAATCACCCAAATCCGACACCGGTTCCTTGGAAAATTCAATTATTGATAAAAAGTGAATATGAATATACTGGATTAAGTCTCTTTTCACTTTAGTTCTTCTCGGACGATTTCAAAATCTCTTTTTTTGTCTTAGAGTAATTCGGAGTTAATACATTCTTTTTCTTTGGTTCATATTTCAAATTTCCTCACTTAACACTCGATCCAAATTCCTTTACTTTTAGGTGGGTCAAAAACAATGTTATTTAATACATCGTTTACTATGAACCCTAAAATCAATCTTAATAAACATTATCGAGTAAATTGGATCATAGAAATCATTTTAATTTTAATCAATATCAATTTTTGTATATAAAAAGTGTTATGGGTAGAATAACGGTGAGATCGCCGTTTAAATTCCACGAATAGGACGAGTTCCCTCTTCGGATTTTAATACCAAGTATATGAAGATTATCTCCATGCAATCCATGTTGTAGTTTATTCAATTGGGAGATTGCTTAAATTTTGGATAATACTAATCTTCTTTTATTTTGGAAGACTTGATATAATCTTTTTAGAATTCCTTTCAATCTGTTTCGCACCTTGCCTAAGAAAAAAAATATAGGCCAAGTAAGTTCAGGACACTGATTGCTCCATCCCTAACCTTAGTTAAATACTTTGTTTTATCTTCCCAGATCTCACAGGCGGGACAAATGTACTAGTCGTTTCCGCATACTCAGTTATCAACTTTATTTTGGAATTGATTATGAAATTCTAAATTATTGTTTAAACACTTAATTTTCCTTTTAAAAACATTCATAATATATTCTAGGAAAAATCATTACATTTAAGGTTATATTCCAAAAGTTATAGAATTCGCAGCATAGAAATGTTGTAAAAAGTGCTATATAAGCTTATTTGATTTAAACAACTTTTAACATTTTAAAATCCATATTTTCCACTTCAAATCTATTCTAAACTATATAAATAGATTTATCAAATTTAATCCATATTTTTTTGCCATATTTAAAAACGTTCATTTAAACCGATTTTTTGTATGGTCACTTAACTGCACTAGCGTGATTTTTCTAAGAATTGATTTGGACTTAGTTCATAATCTACTTAACGAAATTTTGATTTTCTTTCTTCATTTAGAAGATATGGATATAATAGTACAGAATTATCGAACATAAAATTTTAACTTGATAATCATATAAATAATATAGCAATGAGAATTTTCTCACCTTTAACCAAATTGATTAACTTCCTACCAACATTCATGTCAATCAATACTTCACTAAACTACCACCTAAACACTCTTCCACCTTTTCCAATCCCATGGCCACCACCTCACATCTCTTCTTTCTCTTGGTCATAGCCTCCCCCTTCCATATTGCTCACATCATCCCCACTATCAACTCCCAAACTCAAGGTCTAAGGCCATTTTTAAGAAGAGAAGAAGAAAAAGTGAATTAAGAAGAGATTAGAGAGTAACAAGTGGATTAGTGCTTAAGCACTCCACTATTTTTAACCTTCCTACCTCTCTTAAAAAGAGAAGCCATTAAAATAGCTTAAAGGAAGAAGAAGATGATTTATATGAAAATGAAAGAGGTATGCATGGCTATTATAGGAAAAAGTTTGAAATAAAATATTATTATGCAAAATGACCAAAATACTCTTTGCTTACTTTTTAAGAAACCTTAATTTTTTCAACATTTAACATCACATTTCAAATCATGTTTTATGTCACTTTCACTTAAGGAGTAAGAAAATAAAGTAATAATTATGTTTGGTTTGATTCGACATGTTTCGAAATTTTGTGCTTACTTTTTCCGAATGAAATTCTAGAATTTTCTAAGTATGTTTAGTAAAAGTAAACTTGATTAGTTTATTAATTAATACTTATACTATTTGAATATATATTCGTATATAAGAAAATAAACCTGCAACAATGTTGCGACAACTTTTAATCGACAAAACATTGATTTTCGACAAAATGTTTTACGGTCATATTTTGACTTTTTGTTAAACTATTTATTTATATAAACCAAATTTAAAAATGAACTTTTTAATTCTTTTAAATGAATTAAAACATATCTATTCATATTTTAAAATCATATTTAAATAATATCAAAATCTCTATTGTTACAGTGTATGTAAAACTGACAAAATGCGATAAAATTTGGATATTTTTGTAAACGATTATAAACACATTTTTAAATATTTAATTATACTTTTATTATATTTATTGGGTGTTTTTAATAAGATTTAACTTTTCAAATAAATATTTAAACCTATTTATTTAAGCCTTTATTTATTTTTAACAAAACTTAATTTTTGCTGTTTTGTTCTAAAATTCAAATTTATACCTTTTTTACTAGTAATTATAATAATAAATAATTTCTCCATTATTAGTTACTATACATGACATATTTATTTAAAATCCTTTTTAAATTTATAATAAACAAAATCTTCCATTTTCGAAGTAACAAAATTACGTGTCCTTACAATTTTTATTTGATAAAAGATATACATATGGGTATGTGTATATAAATACACATAAGTAAAAAATGGAAAGTTAATATATTTATGCGAGCAAGGAAATGATCTAGGAAAATGAATTATATTACATAATAAAATGATTGGAAGAATTATAACGATTTATTTTCATGTTAACTAGTCCGTTGAGTGTTTATGGATTTTGGTCGATAGGAGTAGCTAATGTATCGATAAGAATTTCTAAATGCTTAAACGAGGCAGAATCGACACAGTATTTTGGAAATGTAACAAGAAATGATTTTCTTAGAATTTTGTATTGTTTTATAAAGTAATGTGTTAATTTAGAAAAAAATATGTTTTCCAAATTTAATTAATTTCGAACAACGCATAGAGCCATGAGATTAGTGTGAAGTTGAGAATGGCAAGGCAGTGTTGACAAAAAATTCTAGATAGTCACACCGCCAATTGATGAGACAAATCGCTAAAGTCTTGTGGTGTGGTAACTTTTTATATTTTAAAACTAAGTTATATTTTGAATTTTTGGATGTAAATATGTTTCTGATTAAGTTTGAACCAAAAGAAATTCTTTAAAAGAAGTTTTGAAATTATTTCAAAGAAATAGATCATTGGAAAATAGTGTATATATAGTATGTATAGAACAAAAGATGAATATATATATATATATATATATATCTTTATTTATATGTATATGTATATGTATATGTATATGTACATGTACATGTATATGTATGTATGTATGTATATTAAGAAGAATATTTTATAATTGGGAATAAAATGAATTTAAAGGGAAAGCTTTCAAATACGAAATAAAAAATTTAGAGGAAAATGTAGGATTGAAACCTATAATTTTGTGAAAAGAAGTGAGATTTTTTGTTTGTTTGTTGGAATCTAATAATAGCAATTAATAAAATTTTGGATCCTTGTTAAATTAGAGTTGGTAATGAAAAGCCATTAATTGCAATTAATTGTATATATATTCTTACTGTAGAAATTTAAATTTCCAACTTTTAACCATTTAATACAAATTAGATAAGTTGAGTAAACTTGCATTTTGTTTGTAAAGATGAAAAAAAAACACTGATGTGTGTCATGGATCGTACCAGTTATTACATTAGAATATCACTCCTTCGCATCAAATTACAGCAGCAAATTCTAAATAAAATTTAACTAATATTTCAAGTGAAAATGCTAGTGATTAAAATTTAAATGATGCCAGTAACCCAGTCAATCGACCTTGAAATTTCTCAATGAATAAAGCTTCAAAGTAGCAAGTTTGGCGACCAATAACTAAAGCAGTTTTTACTACTAATTGTATTTGGAATTGGTTGTAAAGGTAACTAATTATCCATATAAGCTGAAGTAAAAACCAAAACCATTCCCGAAATTCCACTGTCTCTTAATTTGTAGTAAGTTCCAATCCTTTGTAAAGATTTTTTTTAGCTATACATTTGCCTGGCAGTTGTTAATCCAAAAGTTTCTTTATGTGAAAGTATGTATGTGTGTGTGTCCATTTCACAGTCGCATCCTTTCGTACTAGTATATATACCTATATAAGATTTCATTTTACGTTCTTTGTTGTGCAATAAAACATTATTATATTACATCACCTGTACTATATATGCACCTGTAACTATACAACTAAAAGATAATTATGTGGCAATTTCAAGTTGCAGTCGATTATCAATTTTTATCATTTTGTATTACAAACGTAAAAGGGCGCAGTTGAACAACCACTACATATACGTACGTTCCAAAAGTACTGATTTTTTTATAAATATTCGTACCTTATCATTTTGCAAATTCTAATATCACATGATACTCAAACGAAATGTGGGTTGGGTTAAAACATGAGTTAGTAAAGAAGTAAATCGCTGTCCGGAAAAATGTAGATACTATAATAGCACCGAATTATTTTGAATGTAACTTTCAAGCTGTTTGACTGATTTTAGTGAATCCACTTTCATTGGAAAGATATTTTTGTATGAAGCAATTTTCATATTGGTCGCTTTTCAAAATTTTGACTTTTAGAAGTATTCGAATGTGCTTAAAAAGGTATTAACATTGTTGTTCCGAATGCGGATTTTATAAAAACATAGCTGATCTTATTTAGTCATATCTTTTGAATGATTTGTCCAGTTTCGATGACTTTGTGCATTATGGAAAGCTAAGAATGTGAACTACAACTTTTATTTTAAGTGTTTCATAAATTTTTATCATTTGCTAGCCTAAAAAATAAGAATTACAATATGGCCTACGCAAAACCTGAGTTGATAACAAGCACCATTGTCCAAGTGGTTAATTGATTCGACTTTGGTGTAAGAGGTCACAAGTTTGCAACTTGCTTTCGAACGTTTATTGACATGGGATACGTTGTCCTAATGATTTGTTGTATATAAAGAACCATTTCAAAAAAAAACCTGAGTTGATGTCCTTTAGAAAATCATCCATAATTTGAGTTTTATTCCACATTTTTGCAATTCGAAAAAAAAATTTGGACAGCTAGCACATTATGCAACAATTTACTCTTATATGTTATTGTTTAACATTGTGTTTTTGAGATGGAAAGTTTGTCGAAATGTGACTAAAACTTGAATTCTAAGTTATTTTGATATTAAATAATAGCATGCTGCTTATATTTGTTCATATGAAGCTAATATGCAAATTTGAGGTGAGAATAAGTACAAAATTTGGATTGAATTTTAGAGCAAACTAACTTTTTCTTGCATAAAACAAAATGAATTGCTTTGAAATAATAAAATAAAGGCATGCTTTCGGATTAAAATACAAAAGTGTTAGAAATATTAATATATATACTATGTTTCTGACCGTGTAGTTGATGTATATCATATTTATGAAATTGAAAACGGCTCCCTGTATAAAGGAGACCCTGTCTAAATTTTTCGAAGTTTTAGATACCTGGAAATTTTTCGAAAATTTTATATGTTTCAAAATTAAAGAAATTTTAGAAAAGAACTAATGAAATTTATAAGTATATTGATCTCTATATTAATAATGTCGTATAATTTATGCGAATGAAAAAAGGTTTCGTTAAAGTGTCATGAGGAAAGCACAAAATGAATGGTATGTATATATATTGTTTTGTAACTATTGTTATTAATTAAAATCGACTACAAAATTCTCTAGTGAATTGCAAGGGTGAAATTCTTTTAAAGGGGCGTTTGCAACAAACATGGTTGAAGTTAAATTTAAATAAATATATTGGAATAAATTTTTGGGAATTTAAATTAGATTTTTATTATTATTGTGAATAAAATGGATAAAGTTGATTTAAAATTAAAATTAGGATTTTAATTGCATTTTTGCAAACCCAAAAGTCCTTGAAATTCATATTAGTGAAATAAATAACATTTTCGAATTTTGGGATTATTTTGAGAAATAAATAACAACGGTTAGAAGTGTGAATAATTTTTATACCATTGAAAGATTTGAGAAATTAAATATATTCCATAGTTATAAGATGGATAATTAAATAAAAATAAATAAGTGCTGAATTAAATAGAATTATCCACATATCGAAATATATTCTGTAAAATAAAGTGTGAATCATTTCAAATTAGATCGGAAATTATTCACAAATGAAATATTGGGTTAAATAAAAGGTAGGTGAAGTATATGTAATTATATTACTAAAACACAAGGCTCAGATCAGTCACAAAATTTTTAAAATGGCGATCTCACGCCCTTCAAAATGATGATTCTTTGCTGCCCTCATTTTCTGATTCCGTTCATCGTTCTCACGCCCTCTCTCTCTCTCTCTCTCATTCTTCTACAATACTCCTAAATCTCCTCGCCCCTTTAGTCGTCTATGGCAAAGAATCAAAATGACAAATCGTGATTTTCATTCTTCCTGGCAAATCAATCGTTAACTAGATCTGGGCTTGTGTATGCTTCAACTCTGCCTTCTGCTCAAATACCACAAATTGGATCCGTCCTTAATATTTCTCATCCAATTGCCATCGCAACTAGATCTGAACCCTCATCTCTGCATCTTCCTGTTGGCATTGGACATTCGGCTTCTGTTGAATTGTCGAGTTTAATTAATCTAGCTGCAGATTGTTAAAAGCATTCACTGTCGAAAGGCCCAATTTCAGGTATACTTAATCCCATTTCTTCGACTACAATATCTCCAATCATTCAACAATCTGTCTCTGGTTGGACGACCATGACATTTTTCGACATGCTATTACTGATGTCCTAGGTACTGCCAGGGACGGCCCCAAGGCAAGGCAACCGAGACATTCGTCTAGGGCAACGCCACCGGAGGTGACGGAGGGGGCAACAAAAAGTACCGGATGCTTTAAAAAAAATTTATTTGTGAATGTAGCAGGGCAAATAATTAAGAAAACATCACATAGCTTAGTGGTCTAATACCTAAATTGTATCTTATTAACCTGGGTTCAATTCCCAGAGCCACCAATTTTTTTCCTCCTTGTCATTTTTCCTCCAATTTTGCCTAGGGCAACCGATATAGTCGGGCCGGCACTGGGTGCTGCTAATATTGAAAATATCTCAAATGATTTGAATTATAATTTAGCAGATATAGTAGATAATGATGCCTCCGATAATTGCCTTGGTTTGGTTAATACTATGACTGGTTCTTCTGTGTTAATTGGTAAACATGTAAATGCTTCAAAATCTGTTGATCTGGTATCTTGTAATGATGGATTGCTTAATAAATCTGCTGATTCTAATAGTAAAAGTGAATGATAGTTTTAGGTTGAGAATAAATGTTGAGGAATTCAGTGATCCTGATCATGCTCGAAATTGTCCTAGTAATTCTCCTGCTAATATTGCTGTTGATATATACCAGTCTAATGAGCCCAAAATAGGAATAAAATGGTCCTCTTTACTCTACATTGCAAAAAAATGCGGGATATTATGTGCCCTGTTCATTTGAAATGGTTAATGATGACGGTGTTATGATCTCTCCTACAGAGGTAATACAAGCTGGTATTGATTATTGGACGGACTATCTTGTTGGTTTCTTTTTGGATGATAACCCTCCTTATCCAGTGGTAAAGGATCATTGCTTCAATGCTTGGCAACCTAAGGGTAGCCTCCTAGTCCATATGGACAACTCTATGTTTTTCTTCAAGTTCTCTAAGCCTGAGGAACGTCTTTGTATACTTAGTAAAGATCCTATATTTATCAAAGGCAAGCCTTTTATTGTCACTCCTTGGAGTCCGTCTGTTGACTACACTAGAGAGCTTGTTCTATCTATTCCAATTTGGACTTATTTCTCTCATATCGCCTCTGTTTTTCAAACTATGTTAGGGCTAAACTGGCTAGCTAATGTGGTAGGTAAAGTAAAATGTTTTGATGCTAACACCATAGCTAGGGACAAGCTAGTATATGCTAAAGCTTTGACTAAGATTTTCCCGGATAAGCCTTTACTAGATACAATCAAAGTAAGAGTGTTAGAGGATCGGGTAGCGGAGATTGTAGTTTGGTATGGTTGGAAGCCAGACATATGTACGTCTTATCAGTCCTTTGGTCATATATCATCAGCATGCTCTTGTATGTCATTTGTTGGTTCCATCTCCGTTTGGACTCCTTTGCCTAGGCCTCCGAACATGAAATGGATCCCGATATAGCGCATTATTCCTCCTCCCACGGCACATTCTGACCCTCCTTGTGAACCTTCACTACCTCATATTATTCCTCCCCTCTCTGACCTTGTTATGGTATCCTTTGATCCTCCTGATATGTCCGATCCTGGTTTTTCTCTACCTGTTGTGTGGAATCCTACTGAGATGGCTTGGTTACATATGCGTTCTGACATGAGATATGATCTGGCTAGTCATGATTTCCATTCTTTGTTAGGGATGATGATGGTGAATCTAAGAGATTATATTACTCAATAGATGGCATCGTATTCTCACGGTGGAAGAAGCATGTGGTAAGCGAAATAGATCTCTTCTTCATGATGATAGCCAGGACAGAAGATATATATTCAATAGGGAACACTAGGGTTATGATTTTGATATAGTGTCTCACTTTGCAGATTATCTGCACGTATTAGGCCCTGTTGGAAGTGATTCTTCCTCCTCTTGGGAAGAGGAACCGATTTTTCCATAGGTCATTTTTATAGCTGTAGAAGCACCGTTGCTTCTCACTTGTTCTTTACTCTAAGTGGAATGGCCACTATAAACCATTTATGGTTGTTTCTGTGCATATGCAGAACACCTTTTCTTCATTTATATACAGTGGTACGACCCACTATAAAGTCCGCTGGCCTTGCCAAAAAATAAACAAACACAAGGCTCAAATAAGAGCCCAAGCCTAAATTTTAAACTCCTCTCTCTCTTTCTTACGTGAACATCCCACACCCTTATCCATCAAAACCCGAACACTAATTGCCTTAAGCCTTAGAAATGCTCAGCATGAAATCAAATAGGAAAAATAAACACGAGACAAGATGGCGGTTGGAGAAGGGGCAGGCGTGACTTCGAGGAGGCTTCGATGACGGCAATGCAAGATGAACACGAGCAAGATGTGGCGTGTTCGTGGTGGAAATAAAGGCGATGCAGTGAACGACGAGCATGACTTCGATGATGGCTGGTAGCATTCGTTTCATGCTAGGAGAATTGGAAGCATCGACAAGGGAGGTTCGGCTTAACGTATAGGTGGTGACCTTGGCACAGAAGGTTGGAAACTCGAGCTCGACAACAGCTTGGGATTGGGTTTCAGGCATAGACGGTGAAGGCGTACGACGACACAGTCGAGGCTGAAACAAAATCGGTTAATGTGAGCTAATATATTTAACTTACACATCTATATTTAAAAGTAATTAATTCTCTTAACATGCTTGTTTGAATTTGGATTGAGATAATAATTGGTAGAGAATGATTGAATTTCTTGAATTGCTTGACATGGTTTCAATTTGTTTGATTGTCAAATTGTATGTTCTAAATACTGGATTCGAATACATTATCGATTATGAAATTGCATGATATTGAAAACCATCGAAATGCATTTGATCAGTTGTGACTAAATTGTATGGTTATTATTCATTGTTTGCTCGGGTTGCTAACTAATTTTGTATTATGAAATTATATTTAGTAAAGTGACGTTGGCTCTAGAAGTTGTATTTTGATGGGTTTATTATTTGATTTATTTGAATGTTTTAAAGGAATTTCAAAAATGAGATTTTACTTATTTTTATCCTTATTGGAATTTAATTTATGAAATATAGTTAAAATATTACTACATTCTTAAACTTATTCTTATTCAAAATTTCTATTCAAAGCTTTTAAACATGTGTAATATTTAATTATAAAACCTTTTTTAAATTTATTATTTTAAGAATAAAATTTTGGAAGCATTTTAGAGGCAAAGAATAAAATGTAGTATTATTTTATAAAAGCGTTTATGAAGGTAATAAATTTTAATTTCAAGTGATTTTGTTATAAAAGAGGTTTAAATGATTTTGAAAGAGTTCCAAAAGCTTTTGTAAATAAGCAACTCTTCTTTATAGTGAGTTTATGGAATTAAATTTTGGAAAATTATATCTTATATAAAACTCTAATTTAAAACTCTTTTACTTTATTTATTATGGATTTAAGATTTTAATAAGATTTCATGCCTTTCTATGCAACATGGAATTTTAATGAATAATTGAATTTATCACATTAGTATGGGACATTTCGTACAATTCTTTTCCTTATTATTATAGTTTGTTAAATCGAGTTTGCGTGGAAATTACTCGGTTTTAGTAAATACTTGAATTTACTTTCTGGTATGAGACGGTTAGTTAAATTTTAGTGATTACTAAAGTGAAAGTGATCTACATTTTAGAGTTGTATTTTCTTGGGGTGTTTGGGTTTCATTATTAAGCCGATAGATCCCTGATAGAAAACAATTCATTTTCATCGACCGGAGATTAACACATTTTTATATTTTGGTAGGCAGGCTTTTTTGTTAGTTAGGTCTGTTCTGCTATAACTCTACCGCCTTTTTGTTTCTAGGACAGAGGTTATATTGCAGCCCTATCAGGTTTTTTGGTGTACAGTTAGACAATGTTTGCTTATTTGTTTGTTAGGTAAATTCGCATAACTAGCCTATTTGTTTGTTAGTCTAGTAGTCTATTTGTTTGTTAGACTACCTTATACTATATGGGGGTTCTATTTGTTTGTTAGATTCGTGTCGCTATTTCAAACGATAGTTGACTACCATTATTATTTTATTACTAATGATTTTTTCTTCAGAGATTTTGGTATGGGTTTTTGGTATCCTTTTGACTTTAAAGAATTTTGAAATAATTATCACCATATGTTTAAATGATATTCCATCGGAGAATTGATATGGATTTACGTAGTGATTTGGAATGATATACCTCATTTTGATTATTTGTTCTAGCATATTTTATTATGACTTATTTTATTGTTAAGTCATATATCCATGGTATCAGTATTTCACCCTTTCATTTTGATATGGTATGATCTGTTTATTATTTTACAATACTCGGGTCAGGCCTAGACTATATAGGTATAGGGGCACATTGATCTTTGGATTTTGTGATAGCACCGAAGTAAACTATTTTGACTATTTTAGTTTACTTCATCATTCTATATATTGACACTTAGGAGAATGTGTCATGTATATTATTTGGTGATCACTTTGTACCCGATATTGTATTTGATGCAATGTATATATTTATGTAGGTCTAGTGTCGATATTTTGTAGATTCACATTTAATTATGTTATATAATGTATATTATTCCACCGTGATCCGTGGTTCTGATTCTGATTTATTTATATTATATACTGTTATGAATATTTTAAATTGATGTGTTTATTACTTTGTATTAATATTGTACACGTCAAAGTTTCAGTTCAGATCCTCATAATGGTAATAAAGACGTATTAATGTTAGTCCAAAGATATATTCACATTCGATCGCCCATAACCAGTCGTATTTTCCATATTATTAGGCGACATTACTAGTGATGTTCTTTAATAATATGGGTGTAGCGGTGGGGTCATTACACTATCAACAATCAAACCTAGGAACCTAAGGTCGTTCCTTATGTCTCTATTGTTGTGCCTGCTCATGACAACTGGTCTTCGCTATTTAAGCCTTTGCCCAAGAACGTTGGCACTTTCTCACTTTCCGCATTCAATATGGTCGTGATTGATGGTGTTAGTGTGCCTCCAACTGAAGTGGTTCAAGAGGGCGTGAACTATTGGTCTGATTATTTTGTCGGATTTTTCTTGGACTCTTCTCTTCCATATACTATTGTCCGTGACAAATGCAAACAAGTCTGGAAATTGAAAGGTAATCTCGAAGTTCAATTTTTCAATAGCATGTTTTATTACAAATTTGCTAATAAGGAAGACAAGTTGCAAGCTCTTGAGACTAGTCCATCAATCATTATGGGGAAACCATTTACTGTCACACTTTGGAGTCTAGGGGTGTACAAAACTAGAGAGAGGGTCATCTTGATCTCATTTTGGACCACCTTTACTCATATTTCATCTGTCTTGCAGCCCTTGATTAGTTTGAACTGGCTTTCTAGTCTCATAGGTGACCTCAAGTATTTTGATTCTAGTATTGTGGCCCGTAAAAGTTACCGTATGCTAGAACTCTGTTTGAAATTTTTCCTTCTACGACACTACGGTCGAAGTTGAACGTTAGATTAGCAAAAGGACATGATGTGGAAGTTGACGTTCAGTACAAATAGAAACGTGATATTTCATATCTTGTCGGTCTCTTAGGCATACATCGAACATGTGATAGCTGGGTCTGTCTCTGCTACCCAGCTCTTCCTGCTAAGATTCCTCTCTCTAGGCCAGTTCTGAAATGGGCCTCAAATATTAGGATTCCCTCTTTATCTGACCTTGATATATCTAATCTAGAAGCAAAAGCTCCCGCTGACTCTCCAGTTACTATAGCTAAACTAGACTCTGCTCCAAAGGATGACATTATTTCATGGGACTTTGTCGAGCGTGCTTGAATCAACACTGATCCGGAAATGAGGTATGATCCGACGGAGAATAATTATCATATGTTTGTAGACGAAGAAGGGGAATCCAGAAGACTCACATATCATGAAGGTCTAATTCTAACAATAGCTGGAGATGAAGGCCAACTCAATTGGCAACTACTTTTGGATGCATAGTGGGATAGGAAATTTCTCTACACCATGCTCTCGAGGTCGTTTGATCCTAAACCTGCAACGTTCTTTTCTTCTATTATGTATGCTTATAGCCCTGGTACCGACGCTGATGTTAGTAATGACGGGGAGGGGATTAGTAGTCCTCCTTTGGATAGTAGTTTAGACATGTCTGTCTAACATCTGTACTTTTCTTTTGTTGCTGTATTAGCTGATCTGGAGCCTGTTCTGATCTACTGTTCTATAATGATTAGAGATAATAGTGAATGGCACATTTAAAAGGCCGGTTAGCCTTGCTAATATATGTGTGTATGTGTATTCGTGTGCACACACACGTATATATATGTACGTATGTATGTACATGTATGTGCTAATATGTCCATTACGGTGTAAGTTCCAACATCTATATATAGACATGTAAAACCATGTATGTTTTTATGTTGCATGTGCATGTACATACATATGTATATACAATACACATATCATACTATATTAAAGAGACACTAAAATAATAAAATTTTATTATAAATAAAATAAAATATTGATTTTATTTAACATAAATTTAGAAAAGACCAAAACAAATTTAGACTTCATTGGCCTAATAAGATCCAAATGGAATATTTCTTTTTTGAAATTTACTCATTTATCCTGCTGCGTGCTAGCCCAGATTTGACAGGTTAATTTGAACTCTTTATTCATCAGATCATATACTTTTTTAATATCCACTTTAATGCACATTTTACCTGTTCTTGCTAAATTAAAACCTATGATTTGTTCATGTGCTAACATTATGCCTTATGCAATATTTCTCTCAGGTATATAAGCATGTTGATTTCCTTAAATGAGTAGTTGAAGAATGGATTTAAATTCGTAACAAATTATCCTTGACATCACTTTATATGCAAAATTACAAAATTCTCTGGATCTATAGTCATTCATTGATTCGAATGGGGATCTTTTAGGAATTAAAGTTAAAAAGGTGTGATTGATTTCTCTGGTAATTTATCCTCCATCAAAACAACCTTGAATAGTAGCCAGTGATCAACCTTTCAGTTTCTTCTAATGTTATTGGCAAAGTCTTCCTCTCGCCATTTTTTCTTTTTTTCTCTCCGTTGTTGTGGTTGTGTATTTGTGGTGTCGGCTAGGGTTTTAGCTTTGCTCTGTTTTGGCAGTAGAGTTTTGGGTTTTTAACCCATTTTGTTTGGGCCTGGCCCAACTTTTAACCTCTTTCAAAAAAAAAAGTTCTTCTGAAGTAAATGGAGAATTTAAGTAGTTTTTTATACGCCCTGTGATTTTTATCTTACAAGTTATATCTAAAATCTCACTAGTGTAACCCCTTTTATCATACAGATCTTTAAAGAAACTAATAGCTTCATCAGTTAACTCACTATCGGTTTTTGGATTAGATCCATCAGAATTAACTCACAAGTATGACTCCTTTGTTTCTAACTTGAAGTAAATTAAATAAATGATTTCTCACTTAAGGAACAAACAAGTATTCTTCCAATATTGGTTTGTAATCATCATATTGACACCAGTATTTGTAGTACTTGAATGGTCTTGCATCTTCTACATTGCTGCACTAAGTTAGCCAAATAATAACTGGGGAATGATCACTAGACATAGAAGTTAATGTTGTAGCTTTAGAATGTGGAAAAATTTGGTGAACCAATCATGATTTATTGGTACCCGGTATATTTTTGAGGACCAGATCTCCATGTAAATTTTACCAAGTTCATGTTCATAAGTCCACATTTAATTAGGCAGCTCACAGTTGTTTAGTTGATCTGCTTTTACTTATTGGCAAGACTCTACCATTACATTTTTCTTTAGTAAGCCTTATACTTAAAATTCCTCAATAAAAGCCATGGTATATTAAAATGTTTGTGATCTATTATCCCATATGCTTTTCTTAGGAGTTTCACGAGTTTCAACATATATGAAAGAGAGATAACTAATTCAACAACCCCTTGTTTTGCATAAACTAAGTAATATGCTGCATACTTGTAGATAATTGAAAGTCATCCTAACAATGTTTATTAATTTACACCAGTATTCTATATTTAAGAAAAAAATTGTGTTATCTTAAGGAACCAGTACCAATATCTATCGTAATAAGATGGGTTAGTTTTATTAGTCCTGGTTTCCAGCAAAACTACCACCAAACACTTATTTGTTAGACATTAGTAATACATTATTCCATATTTAAATAGATCTTAGAGATATTTGAGTCTATGTGGAATTATGACTCAAATTCATTACCTATTTTATAGAGTGAAAAATAGACACAAGGACAAACTTTAAAAAAAATTAGATCGAAGGACAACAAGTTTCATTTTTAGACTGAAGGACAAATTTGAAAGAAACTAGGCTGAAGGACAATGCTAAATATAACTAGCATTTTATATAGTGTAAAACTAAATATAATGCTAGTTATAACTATGATTTTGTACAGTGTAAAAACTGAACATAATGCTAGTTATAATTAGCATTGTCCTTCAGTCTAATTTTCTTTCAAGATTTGTCCTTCAACCCAAAATTGAAACTTGGTGTCCTTCAACCTAAAATTTTTTCAATGTTTGTCCTTGTGCCTAATTCCCTCTTTTATAGATTTGGTATATTTTGAAGAGCGATAAATTGCACCTTTTAGAGATTTTGTGGATTTGGTAAAGTGATTAGTTGCCTCATTTTTATTGCATTAGAGAAGACAATAAATTATCTACATAGGAAAGATTTATGAAAGTATTCAATAGCTTCTTAAAGAAGATATTTTGTCAAAGCTACTATAAATATACATGTACAGAGTTCATTAGATGTATGTGAAAAAAAATTATTTTTATAGGATTTTGGAAATTGGGATATTTTCTCAATTTTTAGGCTTTCTTTTATAATCTTTTGGTGAATTAATAAAGGGTTTTTTGGAGGAATTTGTCTGTTTGTTTTCTTCACTTCTAGCTCTTCTTAAATCTAACCGTGTAGGGATTCTAGGAAAAACTCCAACAGTTGGTATCAAAGCCTACTGCATAATTATTTTGAAGAGATTTAGATTATGGAGAAGATAAGTGTAGAAAAACCTAATGGGAGAAATTAGGGGTTACGGAAGGTGAAGATGGAATATCTTAATGATCTTCACCAACCATTGGGAAACAAAGTGGAGAAACCTAACAATGTATCTGAAGCAAAATGGAAAACTTTAGAAAGGAAGGCGGTAGCTATTCAGTGTTTTTTGTAAAATACAGTGTTTCATATTGTTGCCAATGAAACATCTGCTTTGGAATTTAGAAGAAATTGGAAGGAATTTATGCAAAGAACTCCACAACAAATAAAGCACTTCTAATGAGAAGATTAGTCAATCTAAATCTTAAGAAAGGTGGGTCAATTGGAGAGCATCTCAATGACTTTCAAGCTATTATGAACCAATTGGCAGTCGTAAATTACAAGGTAGATGATGTGACATAGGCTTTGATGTTAATGAGTTCATTACTAGAGAATTGGAAAACACTTGTGGTTGTATTGAATAAATCAAATTCGAATAGAGTTGTTTCAATGAGATTGGTGATTAGTAGCCTGCTTAATAACTAGATGTGGAGGATGAATCCAATGAAAAAAAGGAGAAAGAGGAAATTGAAAATCCAATTAAATATGTGCATCTTGCAAGGAGGGATAATCGTCCAAACATGAAAAGGCGACCAAATAGATCAAACATGCAGAGGGATTTCATCTGCTATTACTATGAAAAACTGGTCACCAACTAAGATTTTGGAAAAAGCTTAGAAAAGACAAATAAAGAATGAAAGCATTGGAGGAAGACAAAGACAAGCATGATAAAGGGAATGATGATGAGGTTAATTTTGGTATAAGTAATGACATTCTTTATGTTGATGAAAGAAAAAGAGATGGCTGGGTACTTGATTCAGATGCTTGCTTCCGAATATGCAATCAAAAGGAAGCATTTATCAATTATAAAGAGCAAGATGCTATGATGAAATTTGTTGATGGTGGGGACTTGCATGTTAAAGAGATAGATTCAGTTAGGTCGAACATGCATGATGGAAGCGTGGTGAAGCTTAAAGAAATTAGGCGTATCCCAAAAATTACAAAGAACCTTGTTTCTGTAGGACAATTGGAGGTAAAAAAACTGCAATTTCCCGACTTGAGGTAGAGTTGCAAGCGTAACAGGGAGGTAATATGCAAAAAGAGGAAGAAATGATGTATACGTAAATGTGCATATATTTACATCCATATTTTACCTACTTTTATTTAAACAAATTTCATATTTGGGCATTTTAACATGTTTAAAACCAAAATTCAATTATTTTCAAATCATTATATATTCATCTTCAATTTTCAATTTGAGAATTCATACTTCGATATTTTTTTATGATTTTTATAGGAATTTAGATACATATGGAAGAGGTTTTAATGAAGATACATGCATGCACAAATGAATATAAAGGAATGAAGAAGGAAATAATCCAAGCTCATTATCATGAAGGACCCCACCCACTTACCTAAATCTACAATTAGAAGCTAATAGACAACTATGTGGATGTTAAAGCTTCATGCATATTTAATGATGGATTAGGCTAATGGTTACTTAGTGGTCACACTTCCTAAAGCGCATTTTGGGAAGCACCCTAAAAATTGAATTAGGGTTTTATGCATGTATAAATAACCCTCTTATGTACGTGTAAAAACTTCTACTCTTTTAAATTAGTGAAGAAATTAAGAAAGCAAGTTGTAATGTCAAACTTTCATGAAATAAAAATGGCTTCCTAACCTCTTTCTCTTTTCTTTTCTACATACTTTTATTTACTTTTATGCTCATTTCTATTCTTATGCTCTCTTTCATTTTATGTTCATAGCTTAGATTTACATTTATGCACTTATTTTAGTTCATTTTCTTCTAGTAGTTAATCTTCTTTCTCTTTGTTTATTTTCTACTTTTTTTATTTCCAATATTGAAATCTCTATGTATTGAAATGTTAACACAAATGAGATGCTAAATCACTACAATTTAGGGTAATGAAGCTTTCTTTTAACATGTCGATTTAACATAATTTTCTATGTATGATCTCTTTTGTGCTTCATGAGAAAATGGATGTTTATGTTTGTTTGTGTTTTTATGTTGAATTCAACAGCCTACTTTGTTCATAATAAATAGGCTATGCTTATCTCATTAATCACAAATTATCTCTTCGTCTAAATATGATCATGACAATGAAGTGAAGTTTTAGTCAAAATTTGATGATCTGTTTACATGCTTAAACTAGATTTTGGTTTCATTTTCTATGTCATGTTTCATGAGATTTGAAAAAGTAGGACTAGATTTGCATTATAGTTTGATGGTTTGATTTGTGTTAATTAATAACTCAAATAGGCCATGCTTATGATAAATACATCGCTTATCCTACTTAGACTAAAAAGAGGTCATCATTTGATTTTATGTTGATTTATGTGAAAAATATAAGAAAGTGGATTTGCCTTCAAATTGAATTTAATCACATAGTTTTTAATCTCCACATTTGCTTAGTTTTCTAATTTTCAAAACAATCTCGACTTTTGATTTAGTTTAATTGATTAGAAAATTTAAAATCTTAAAAATGCCCTGTAGATCAAACCGTACTCACCGCGTACTAAAATTGCACGCCGTACGCTTGCGGCTAAATTTTAATTTGAAATTCTCGGCGATTTTTTAATCCGATAGAAACATCATCATTAAACAAGTTTTTGACGCCGTTGTCGAGGAGTGTTTTTGATTTAATTTTCTGTTCTTTGAATTATTTGTGTTTGATTTTATTGTGTGTGTATTTTGTGTGTCTGTTTGCATTAAAAAAAATTGTTGTGTTTGTTGTTTGATTTTAGTTTGTGTGTTATTGTTTTCTAGTGTTTTGTTCATTTGCATTTACATATATTTAAAAAAAAGAATCATACACAATTCAAAAAGAAAAAAATTCGTTTCATTTCAAATTGCATTTACAGTTTTTCATTTCCTTCTATATTATCATTTTTTTTGTTTACAAATCATTATAAAAAATTGCAATTGTTTGCTCTGCCTCCATGACCACTCCTGCAGTGCAAACTTAACAAAACTCTTCCATAAATAGCAACCTGCCACTGCCTACAAACACACAACTACTTGCTTGTCTCGGAACCACTATCACTTCTACCTGCCCTCACTTCTCCACCCCACACTCCCTTGCAAACAAAACTGCATCAACACTTACAACTTCCTCCCTACCCATAGTCTTACTACATTCACTTCATCAAATCCTTAAACTGCCCCTTGCTAACTGTGCTACCCTCCTTTTCACAACCCATCACCTCTGACGTCAAATACGACAGTTCCAACCCTGCCATTTATCTTGCAACAAATAGCCATCATCACAACTTCAACAATCACCTTCAAACCAACCTCACAACCCACTGTATATGGACTTGCACTCCTGCCACTACCCAACAAGACTGCATCTCCACAGTTCTACTACTTTCTGGCTTCTGTCATCACTGTCGCAGCCTTTTCCCATTGACTTGCTGCTACTCTGTACCCTTTATATCACTGCACCTCTCCTCACCACCATTTAGCATTGCATCATAGTTCGACATCACCTGATCATTTCAACCAACCCCAATCAACAGCTCCACATTCATCACTTCAAGCCACAACTTCAACCATACACTGCTTAACTTCAACCAACAGCTTCTCCATCATCAACACTAGCCAGTCATACAACTACCATCCACTACATAACTTTGCCTCGACGCAGCCTATCACCATACAAACAACCCATCATCCATCATAAGAACACCCCCCGCACTTTAATTTGACACTGTGGCTCTTCACAGAACAAAAACTACCCATCGAGAACTACAAGCCTATAACTACTCCACCTCCTGAAACAGACTACAAGCCTAAAATTCACTGCTTCCACCCTTCTCCACAACTCTACAACCAACTACCACCTACGACCTCCAAAAGACCACCAACGACATTGCTTTTCACTTCGAACAAACTTCCAACCTCGAACGCTGCCATAAAACCACGAAATCAAGTGACTACAAGCACCACTTCGACGATCAGCATTGCATAATCCTCTACAAACCTGAATCTAACATGCATCACAACTTCGAATTCACCCCCAAATTGAAATCCAGCAACTCCACGAATCCCCTCTACTATTGCCAAAACCCTTTGACCATCATCAAACTCCCCTCAATCAATATCGAAATACAACCAATCTCAACTCCAGCCTCTTCGACCTCCCTCACCTCGCTGTGCACTGAGGAAATTTACAAAGTCGTTAATTTGAATTTTGAAATTGCGATGTGATTTGGCAAAGTTTGATTTTTTGATTTCGTGAGGAAAACTAATTCGATTGTTGGTCGAGAATTTTTGTTCTCTGATTGAGGAGCAGCATGTTTTTTTTATTGGGCCGGGTTAGGACTTTTAAGGCCTGAGATTTTTTTTAAAAATTCGTTTACTTTTGTTTTGTTTAAGTTGTTTTGTTAATTTTTTTAATTCTTCCTTAAAAAAAGAAAAAAGAAAAAGATTTGAATTCGATTTGGTTAATTTGTTTTGAGTCCATTTGTTTGTAGTTAAATCTCTTCTTTAAAAAATTATATGCATCTTGTTTGAAATTTCAGCTTGCCAAAGCAGAAAATCGAGAGGAATTACTTTCTTTGCTTTGCTTATAAAAAAATCGCTGCTAAAAAAATAAAAATAAATAAATTGCTAATAATTATGCATGCTCTAGTATCTGTCATTTTCCCTTATTTTTATTTGAATTGCATTATTGGGTTTTGCATTTGCATTTATATATAAAAAAATTCAAAATCCATAAACAAAAACAAACTTCATTTTAGTTGCATTGTAAATTCACATTTAACTTTTGTTTTGCATGCATCTCATCTTGTTTATTTTCTTAGGATAGTACCCAATTCACATAAGGTGAGCGATTTCATCACCCTTTCCTTAGCCCACAAATCGTATTTCATCGTAGAATTTGACTAATAATAATGGTTGAACATTCGATTTAAGGGTGTCGCGAGCTCATTTAGAGCTTAATTATATCTTCATAATTGTTTTCTTTGAACAATTTTATTTCTTGATGTTTAGACTACGGTAGAGCAATAATCATTTACAAATACTATGGTTATTCATAAATATTATAGCGATTGTTCTCCTTAAGGTACTTAAAACTTCGGCTGCATTGCTATAGTGATTCGTGGTGTGCCTATAACCCTTTCCCGTTATATGGCTGAAAAATATTTTTGTTGATTTAAGACTAAGTGTGATTATGAAATTTTAGGTTAGGAGCTACTAAGGATAGAAAATTGTAATTAAGTCACTTGCACTCATTTAGTTGCATTAGTTAATGTATATTTAAAAAAACAAAAATATCCAAAATCCAAAAAAAGTTGTAAATTTAACTTAACTTAGTTGTTAGTCCAAAAAAAAACAAAAAATCCGAAAAAAATATAAATATTTTGAAAAAGAAAAAAATTAATTCAAAAACAAAAAAACAAAAAATCAAATTTCCCATTTTGAAAAAAACAAAAACAAAAAAAATTCCTTTCGGTAAATATTTGAGAATCTAAAAAAAAATTAACAAGAACAAAAACATATGAAAATTGAAAAAGCCAAAAAGATAAAAAAAAATCAAACTTTTCTTTTGAAAAATAAATTTCACATAGTAAGTAGTTTCCTTTCTTTAACAAACTAAAACACAAAAACAAAAACAATTTTTCACTTTAATTTTTCAAATCTTGTTTCTTTCTCTAAATTCGATTCTAACTTCTTTCTTTTCTTGACTTTCACTTATGCATGAGTACTAGTACCCATGACACAACAACAAATCGTTGGACTCGCGACTCAATAACTAACTGTTTAACTCGAACAGACGATCCTCTCGGAATGGCAAACAAGAATGCCCCTCGAACTCTTATGGATAGAATCTTTCTCGATAGAGTTTCTATTCCATCTTGCATCATGTCACCCGCCCCTACGGGTAACAATTTTGAAATTCACTCGAACCATATTGCCACTCTTCTGAAATTTGGCAATTTCGAGCATGATGACCCGTACATTTTCTTGACTAAATTTGAACAAGTTTGCGCAACCATTAAACTTCAACAACTTTCTGATAACGGAATAAAACTTTAATTAATCCCATTTTCTCTTACGGAATACGTTGAAAAATGATTGTGCAGCTTAACATCAACTTGATTAAAATTTGGGAAGAATTCGTAAAACCTTTCTTACAAAAATTCTACCCCTTGGAAAAACCGAGTAGAATCCGAAACTATATTGTAGATTTTCATTAATTCAAGGGAGAACAATTCAGAAAATATTTTGAAAGATTCAAAGAGCTTTTGATAAAATGTTCACACCATAACTTCGAAAAGTGGACGATTTGCCAAATCTTATATAATGGACTCGAAAACAGCTTACGAGCCATGCTCCAATCAATGTGCCAAGGCAACTTTCTTGCCCAACATCACGACGATGCTAGGCAATTTCTTGAAAACGTTGTCGAAAAGTCGTCTCAATGGGAACGTTTGAACGAAAAATCAATTTAGTCACTATCGAGTGCACATTCCATAGGATCTTCTTTTGGTTTGGAAGCTAAGATCGGCGCAATGATAAAAAAACTCTATAACGTGTTCTCATTGAATCAAATGAACCAAGCTTCCCAACCAATGTGTTATAATTGCAACGATCCTAATGATATAGTAGACCAGTGTCCCATTTCTGTCGAACAAATCAATGCTTTCAATAAAACCAAAAATGACCTGTTTTCTTCATCGTACAATCCTGGTTGGAGAAATCACTCAAATTTTGCTTGGAACCAAAATAATCCCAACACAAATACAGTTTGTCCCAATTTTCAAGCATTCCCGAATAATGCTTCGAATTCTCCCTTTCAGCCCAACCATTTTCAACCGTACTATGTGGGTCCGTCTCATAATCAACCTCAATAATCAAATTTTCAACCAAATTCTGCTCATCCTTCCCAAGACAATAAATGTTTAAGTTCACTTGAGAAAACTCTTGAAACATTGGCTAAAGCAACTACTCAAAGCCTTCAATCAAATGGTAATTCGCAAAATTAATTGACCTCATATATGCAAAACACAAACAAATCGATTGCAAATTTGAAATGCAAATGAGTCAATTAGCCACATTTGTGAGTGGACATGAATGAGGCACATCCCAAGCCAGCCCATTCCAAATCCCAAAAATCAAAATACAGATTCTAATCAAGCCCATGTTGTTCAAGGTAGCAACATCACCAATTGAATGCTATCACAACTTTACGTTTCGATAAACAAATCGATAATCGAGTCCTTAATTCAAAAGATTTACCGAAAATCTCTCTCGACACTTCTAAAACAACAAACGAATTTGAACAGAACGTGGAGCCAAACATTAAATCGAATGACCATCAAAATTCTTCTTCTACTCGAGTCCGCCTACCGAGAATCGTATTTCATTTCCACGTCGTCTTCGACCAAAGAAATACTCGGACCAAATGGAAAAGATATTGGAAAATTTTGAATAAGTGAAAGTAAACATTCTGCTTCTTGACATCGTTCAGCAAGTCCCCACTTACACGAAATTTCTTAAAGACTTATGCACCCAAAAGCGACACCCTTAAGTGCCCAAAAAGTCTTCTTAGCCTCCAGTTTGAGTGAAGTCTTGTCCCAATCCATGTCCGTCAAATATAAAGATCCTGGCCGCCCTATGATTTGGTGTACAATTGGAGAAAAGACGATTAGAAAATGCTTGATAGACTTAGGTGCGAGTGTCAATTTGATTCCATACACTATATATGAACAATTAGGCTTAGATGAGCTCAAACCTACAAAAGTCACGCTTCAATTTGCCGATCGCTCCATTAGGAAGCCCGTGGGAGAAATCGAAGATGTGCTCATTCGAGTAGGGCAATTCATATTCCCCGTTGACTTTATCATTCTCGAAACACAACCCGTGACAAATCCCGTGAGTCACATTCCATTGATTTTAGGCTGACTATTCTCAGCCACCTTAAACGCCTTATCAATTGTCGTAACGGTTCGATAAAAATCTCTTTTGGAAACATGACTTTGGTTCTTAATATTTTCAATCTTGAAAGCCAATCAAATGAACCTCGCGGCCAAACGTTGGAAGTTAGTGCCATTCATGAAAACTTCAAAAACTAGATGATTGACCCTAACGATGAACGCGAGGCCGAGTATGAAAAATTGTTTCATGAAATTTCCAATGAGATTGAATAAACTCTTCCCTTTGAATTGCTTCCAGTTGAGTCCAAATTTAGCCCAATTCTTTAATTGAGCAACTTCCAAAGTTGGACCTCAAACCACTTGCCGATCACCTTAAGTATGCATACATAGGTGATAATGAAACATTTCCCGTTATAATTTCTATGACTCTCTCTCTCCATCAAGAAACTTCTTTACTTTCAACCTTGTCCAAAAACAAGGAAGCAATTAGATGGTCTATCTCCGATATAAAGGGAATTAGTCTCGCTCTTGTTCAACATCGCATCCATTTAATCGACGATGCCAAGTCTATTCATGATGCGCAACGAAGGCTTAATCTAAAAATGAAAGATGTGTTGTGTGATGAAATTCCTAAACTTCTCGACAATGGAATCATTTACCCAATCTTTGATAGTTCGTGGGTTAGCCCAATTCATGTTGTACCGAAAAAGTTTAGGCTAACCGTTGTCAAGAACGATTCAAACGAACTTATTCCAACTCGTACTCAAACGGGTTGGCATTTTTGCATTGACTATAGAAAACTAAATGCCGCAACACGAAAAGATCACTTTCCTCTTTCTTTCATTGACCAAATGCTCGAACGTTTAGCCGGCCATGAATTCTACTACTTCCTTGATGGTTATTCTAGCTATAACCAAATTCCAATCGCTCTCTAATATAAAGAGAAAACGACTTTCATGTGTCCATTCGGTACCTTTGCTTATCGACGTATGCCATTCGGACTTTGTAACGCTCCTGCTACTTTCCAATGATGCATCGTTGGCATTTTTCCGACATGATTGAACGCTTTCTAGAAATTTTTATGGATGATTTCTCTATCTTTGGTGATTCTTTTTCCCAATGTTTACATCATGTCGAGTTGGTTTTAAGTCGATGTAAGGAAAAACATTTGACTTGAAATTGGGAAAATGCCACTTTATGGTCAAACAAGACATAATCCTTGGACATATCATCTCAAATAAAGACATTGAGGTAGATAAAGCGAAAGTTGCATAATTGCAAACCTACCCATTCCCAAATCTGTTAAGGACAATCTGTCATTTCTAGGACACGCTAGCTTTTATCCATGCTTTGTGAAAGACTAAAGCAAAATCGGTCGTCCTTTAATGACTCTCCTTGAAAAAGTGTTTCGTTCAATTTCAACTCCGAGTGTATCTCTTCTGTTGAATGTCTTAAAAAGAACTCATTTCAACTACAGTCATTTGCACACCTAATTAGGATCTCTCATTTGATACTGTGTGATGCTTCGAACTTTGCAGTTGGTGTTGTCTTAGGACAATGCATCAAAAAGATTCTTCATGTTATCTACTACGCTAGCATGACTTTGAACGACGCTCAACTTAACAACACTACCACTAAAAAGAGATTCTAGCTATAGTTTCTGCTCTCGAAAAATTCCGACAATACTTGATCCGGTCTCACATTACTGTGCACACGGACCATTCTACGCTTCGATATCTCTTTGCTAAAAAGGACGCTGAATCTCGCTTGATTCGTTGGATCGTTTTACTACAATTGTTTGATCTAACAATCAAAGATAAAAAAGGGTCCAATAATGTCAAAGTCGATCACTTATCTTGTCTTTCTAACACACCATCTTCTTTGCCAATCAACGAAAACTTTCGCGATGAACAACTTCTTTCAATTCCTATCGATCCGTGGTGCGCTGATATAGTGAACTGCTTAGTCACTAAAGAAACTCCCTCGTCTTAGTCCAAGCAGGACAATACAAATTCATGTTCCAAGTGAAATATTTCTATTGGGACGATCCATACTTGTTCAAGTATTGCCCCGACCAAATCATCCGACATTGCATTTCGGATAATGAGATCAGAAGTGTTCTTTCGCTTTGCCATGATCAATCGTGCGGTGGACATTTCCGTCCTCGAAAAACTACGAAAAAGGTGCATCAGTGTGGTTTCTATTTCCCTTCTCTCTTTAAAGACTCATTCAAATTTTGCAAAACTTACGACCGATGTCAAATGCTTGGACGAATTTATCGACGAAATATGATGCCTCTAAACCCCATTCTTACGGTCGAAATCTTTGATGTTCGGAGTATTGACTTATGTGACCTTTTCCCAATCCTTTTGGAAACTTGTATATCATTCTCGCTGTCGATTACGTCTCAAAATGGGTCGAAGTCGTTCTAGCAAAACCAACGACCGTAGAATTGTTGTGAAATTTCTCAAAGAAAACATCTTTTCGAGGTTCGGCACACCTCGCACAATAATCAGTGATAACGGAACCCATTTTCGCAACCATTCTTTTGAAACTTTAATTAAAAAATACTCGATAACTCACAAGTTATCCACTCCATACCATCCTTAGACTTGTGGCCAAGTTGAAGTTTCAAATCGACAAATAAAACAAATCTTGGAGAAAACTGTTAACAAAAATCGAAAAGATTGGTCTCAAAAATTGACCAACCCGCTTTTGGCTTACCGTACTGCTTTTAAAACTAACCTTGGGATGCCCCTATTTCGTTTAGTTTACGGTAAAGCATGCCATTTACCCGTTGAAATCGAACAAAAAAATTTTGGGCAATAAAGAACTTAAACTTTGATCTTGAGAAAGTTGGCAAAAACTTAAAACTACAACTCAAAGAACTAGAAGAACTTAGGAACGACGCGTACGAAAACGATAAAATTTACAAAGAAAAAACAAAAGGTTTTCATGACAAGTCAACCCTAAGGAAAACATTTTTGCATAATCAAAAAGTTCTTTTATCTGACTCAAGACTTCATTTATTCAATGGGAAACTTAAATCAAGATGGACCGGACCATTTGTAGTATGAATTGTTTTTTCACATGGTGCCGTAGAAATAGAAAACCCAAGGGATGGATAAATTTTCACAGTCAGCGGTTATCATTTGAAACCTTTCTTGAAAATCCCCAGTAACCAAGAGGAGAAGCTCAAGATTCTTCATGAGCCAAGCTACGTCTAGTAAGAATGTTAACCCTCTTTTGTAAATATGTACATATTTTTTCTCCGTTACACTCATTATATCATGCATTGACTGTGGGACAAAGTCAAAATTAAGCGTGGGGGTGGTCTCGTTTTCATTTATTTAGTTTTTCTTGGCATTTTTGATTTTTCACTCAAAAAAATCTCAAAATTTCTAAATCTCAAAAACATTTTCTTTTTAGCATTTTGATTTATTTCTGAAGAAACACTATAGGATAAGTATAATTTTTGGTTATTAAATTTAAATTTTTGAAAATTTATTCGTCTTAACAAAAATAAAAATGAAATTTAATTACAAATAACAATGGTTTAACTAGTATATAGGAAGGTTCATATATGATAAATATAAAGTATATTCTAATTGAAAATCTTTTTAAAAAGTGGTATATTTAAAGTAAAGGACATAATATTTTTATCGTCTAAGTTAAATGGTGCTAAGATAATTTTGTAAAAATCTCTCTTCTTAAAAAAAACAAAAAAAAGACAAAAAATATATATAAGTCAAAAAATAAACATTTGTATATATGCATATATATTTTTAACACCTAGAGTCATGTGTTCACACTTGTTTGTTCACTTGTCATGCATTGTATGCTTCTCACATAAGCACTAAAGGCATTTCACGGTCGGTATATCTGGCCTCGGTTTATTTGAGTTAGGTGTATGTATACGAAAATTCTTTTTAATTAAGCCTACAGTCGATAATTGTTCACACTTGTGTGTTCACTTGCCACGCTCTGTATTCCCCTCACATAAGCCCAAAAGGCAGTGAACGGGTAATATATCTGGCCTCAGCTTAAATGAGTTAGGCATATGCAAATATTGTTAATATCAAAAAAAAATTCAAATAAGAGAGAGTAAGCAATTGAAATCCAGACACTATTTTAACTTAATTGATTTGACTTGTTATTGAAAAGAAATGAAATTACCACTTTGATAAATTTGATAATTAACTAAGGATCCATTTTATAGTTACATTGAGTTATCAACCGAAACAACAAGTTAAACTATAGTTTATTTGTTATGATAACTTGATTTTCATTGGAAAATTTTGAGGAGTAAACGACTTAAAATTCTTGATAATGACCAAAACTTATATCTAACTTATTTTTGTCAATTTGAAAGTAAAACCTTCATTTGTAAATATTTTCAAAAATTTGCATTCATTCCATTGTAAATAAATCTTGCATTTTGTAAATATTTTCAGTTTGCATTTGGATTTTGTGGGTAGTATCAGCTAAAAACCCTCACGAGACAACACTCGTCCTACTGGGGACACCTAGATGTATAACGGCTCGTTGCATACGCTCAATGCAATCGTGGTCCCAACGAAAATGGATTTTTCTTAGTTTTCCTTTATTCGAGGACGAATAAAAAGATAAGTGTGGGGGGTATTTGATGTGCACGTAAACGTGCATATATTTACATCCATATTTTATCTATTTTTATTTAAATAAATGTCATATTTGGACATTTTAACATGTTTAAAACCAAAATTAAATTATTTTCAAATCATCATATATTCATCTTCATTCAGGGGCAAAATGGCCATATTCTGCATGTGTCAGTTTGAGAATTTTTACTTGGACATTTTTTTATAATTTATATAGGAATTTGGATGCATATGGAAGTGGTTTTTTGTGAAGATACATTCATGCACAAATGAATACAAAGGAATGAAGAGGAAAGTAATTCAAGCTCATGATCATAGAGGACCCTACCCACTTACCTAAATCCACAATTAGAAGCTAATGGACAACTAAGTAGAGGTTAAAGCTTCATGTATATTTAATAATGGATTTATTAGTGGCTAATGGTTACTTGGTGGCTACACTTCCTAAAGGGCATTTTGGGAAGCACCTTAAAAATTAAATTAGGATTCTATGCATGTATAATAGCCCTCTTATGTGCATGTGAATATCTTCTACTCATTCAAATTAGTGAGGAAATTAAGAAAACAAGTTGTAATGTCAATGTTTCATGAAATAAAAATGACTTCGTAGCCACTTTCTCTTTTCTTTTTTATATCCTTTTATTTACTTTTATGCTCATTTCTATTCTTGTGCTCTCTTTCATTTCATGTTCATAACTTAAATTTACATTTATGCACTTAGTTTAGTTCATTTCCTTCTAGTAGTTAATCTTTTTTCTCTTTGCTTATTTTCTACTTTATTTTATTTCCATTGTTGAAATCTCTAAGTGTCGAAATAGTAACACAAATGAGAGGCTAAATCCTTACAATTTAGGGGTAATGAAGCTTTCTTTTATCATTTAGATTCAACATAATTTTCTATGTATGATCTCTTTTGTGCTTCATGAGAAATTGGATGTTTCTGTTTGTCTGTGTTTTATGTTGAATTTGATAGCCTACTTTGTTCATAACAAATAGACTATGCTTATCTCATTAATCACAAAAATGCCTCTTCATCTAAATATGATCATGGCAATGAAGTGAAGTTTTTATCAAAATTTGATAATCTATGTTACTAATTAATAGTAAATTGATCATGCTTAAATTAGATTTTGGTTTCATTTTCTATGCCATGTTTCATAAGATTTGAAAAAGTAGGACTAGATTTGTATTGTAGTTTAATGGTTTGATTTGTGTAAATTAATAACTTAAATAGGTCATGCTTATGATAAATACATCACTAATTCTATTTAGATTAAAGAGAGACCATCGTTTGATTTTATGTTGATTTATGTGAAAAATATAAGAAAGTAGATTTACCTCTAAATTAAATTTTAATCACATATTTTTTAATCCCAACATTTGCTTAGTTTTCAAAACAATCTCCACTTTCGATTTAATTTGATTGATATGAAAATTTTAAAATCTTAAAATTTCCCTCCAGATCGATCCGTACTCGCCAAAAAATAATGTATATAAGTTGCTTGGGAAAACGGTGAAGAATGAAGGAACTTCTCAAAGTGGTGGTGGAGAGATAAGTTTGCTAGAATCAAGGCGGAGTTGGCAACAAAAATATAACACCCCGTAATTTGGCATTAGTTATTCAATTAGCTTGATAATTAGTTAATTAGGCTCCTAAAATGGAATTTGTGCAAACGATGGAATTTGACCGTAAAACTTACACCATTGCATTCGTGGCCAAATTTAGAGAAACTTTCGTATTTGGAGTTTTGTGATCGGAGTTCAAATAAAGAAATTACGGACGAAAAACGAATTTGGAACGAAAATAATTAAAGAAGAAATAATTAACATTTATAATTAATTAGCTGGGGCCACAGGACGGCTCATGTATTGGAGCAGTCAACCAGGGGTGGTCGACCCCTGGGAAGGGGGTGGTCGACCGCTTCATTCATGACAGCTCTAGTAAACCTAATCCGCAATGGCCTAGATTTAATATATTTCAATCCAATGGTTCTGGTTGATTCTTGCGTCTATAAATTCTGGCATAGCCCTCCCTTCTCTTTTCATATTTTTCTAAAAACGGTAGCGAAGCTCTTCCATTTCTTCTTCTCCACCTTCTTTCTAAATTATAAATGTAAGATATTTGTATTTATATTCATACAAATCGGAGAAGAGTAGAAATCTAATTAAAAATGGAGAAAAGAAGAGAATAACAATATGCATATTTAAGGCAATTTATATATTTATATATTTGTGTCTATTTTCTTTCACTATCCTAAATCTCTTCTCAGATCTATAATTCTAATGTATGAATATACCCTTCTATACATATCTTTTGGATTAAAAAGGAAATGGAGATGAATCAAAGGTTGTACTTCAGAATTGGAGATTCGAATCGCTTTTAAAATGTGAGTTGGAATTTCTATAGATTATTATAATATGAAAATTATCATGTTGGTATTTATATGATTTTTATGCCTAATTGGATAATTATATATGAGTTATAGGCAATGAATTGAATATGATCTGAAAATTCTTGTTTACAAATTGATTTAGCATTGTATACAACCTAATCTGCACATCAGTCCCAAAAGTATGAATTTAGAATATTAATTTAAATGAAATTTATTCCAGATCTAAAATAGGTTGTATAAGAATGTTATAAATTTGGATTATTACGCTAATCTTGTTAGAATGTAAACTTTTTTATATTTGTAACTGCTAAAATTTAGATCCATATAATATTTGTAAATTAGTTTGATTTCTTTTCCCTTTAGAAAGATACAGTGTTTAATCTAACAGGGAATAGATGCAAGTAGAAAGAGAAAGATATGTGTAAAGTATAAATTCATTGTAGTTTACAATGTCTATATCAATAATAAAAAGAAATGATTATTCTTTTTAATTTCAAATGATGCAATTTATTTTTTAAAGTTAAACTTCTGTTTTTGACTAATTTATGGAAATTATAGCGTATAGTCTTTTTAGATATGATTCCAACAATTTAACATGGAAAAGTATATTCTAGTAAAGGTATATAACCAGAACATATTTAATAAAAATAAATATTTATACATGATTACTGCACTTGTAATAATTAAATGAAAAGCCAATAATGATGCTTGCACGTAATATTCACATTAAGGATAATTAACTAATAGGAAAAGAATTTAAAAGGTTGTTACTCTAATAAGTGGTAATAAATGTGTAAGTTGTAATAAATGAATAGGAAAATGAATTAATAGGACTAACAAAAATTGAATATATATAAAAGTTTCTAATTTAAAATTAGTAATAATACATAAATGTCTAAGGAAATGTCCGCTAGGATTTTATGGACAAATTGACATTTATGAGCATTAAACGGGGATTTATGGGTAGATAAATATTTAAGGTAAATCTTATTGCCTTAAATAATAAGGGAATTACTAAGCTAAGTCCAATGTATACCTAAGATAATATCATAAATAACTTAGGATGGTTAATTAGACTTAGTGGTTTAGTGATGTGAGGTCGGTAGAGTCACTCAACGAAAGACTGCCATTCACTTTGAGGCTACTAGTAGCGAGTATACTTACAACTGATGTGAGATATCACTTGTCTAATGACCCATGACGACCCAAGAGATTGGGCTTGCTTTCTTAATTGGAAAATGTTAAATGGTTCAAATTTGGAATTAGAAACGATGAGGGATATCTCCATAGGGGTTCACTTCTAGTTTGAGGTCTTAAGTGGCTAAAGGGTCCGCCTCTCTCCTAAATGGAAATATTAAGTAATCAAATGAGATTCCAAATAAATAAATAAGTAAGGATGTCTCTAAAAAGGGTTTACTTCGGCGTTGAGGTCTTCCGTGGTTGGAGGGTATGCCTCCCTACCGAAAGAAGTAACCTAATGAGATGCCATATTTATAATTAAAGAGTGAGTGGATGTCTTGGGAAGAGTTCGCTTCAGGTTTGGGATCTTAAGTGACTATAAAGTCCACCTCTTTCCTATAAAAGAAGTAATAGGTAGCCCAATGAAATTTCCAAGCAATGACAACTAGATAGTACCACTGAGAACCACGCTTCTGGAATTAGGTCTTAAATGATGGGGTCTACCTATTTTCTACTGGAAAGTATTAAGTGGCTTGGGTATAGTCTATTACATTGCTAAAGCCGAAATAATAGTAGTACCATTTAGGAGCACGTCTTGGGGATAGGTCTTAAATGGTGGGGTATGCCTTAGTTAAGTCTTAAATGACTAGAATCTCTCTATTTTCTAATGAAAGGTATTAAGAGGCTTGGATACTGTTTATTACATCATTACGATTTTATTGGCGATAAATGTTGTAATAGTTGGACATTAAATGTCAGAAGCCTTAAATAGCAGTTAGAGGCCTTGTATCTAAGACCCACTGACCATTGACTATAGGAAACCACCTAAGGAATAGGTCTTAAATGATGGGGTCTACCTCAATTAAGGTGTAAATGACAGAGTCTACCTATTTCTCCTTTAGAAGTATTGTAGAATCCTGCTTCATATTTAGAAGTACTAAGTGGCTAATGGGTTTGAAAATTTTGAGTGGTTGACATGGCTTCATTAATATTTCGTACCTTGGGAAGGGATAAGTATGTAATCGTGTATGAAATGCAAGGTTAGATTATAATTTCTAACTTTGATGGACATAACAATTAAATGGAAACCTATCCGTATGAGTTTATGTTATGGACGGTTTATATTATTTCAGTCACAAGAACGTTGTTCCGACCCCTCCCCCTTCCTCATCACAACCCATAGGATAGATTTAAAGGAGCAGGTCACTAGGAGTTGGATGTGCTTCATTGTTGGAGAGTCTTCTTTCTCTCATGCTCGATACTGATGTGAAAATCTAGTATCCAAGGAATACCTTTAGTTATAAGTTAGTCATAGTTATTATTCTTATCCTATTATTGTTTCTGCTGTGAGTTTAGGATTCCATCAATCTTTAATAATGCTCATACTTATTTGTAGGTACCAAATCCAACGATCCGTGCTCTAATGAACGTGGGGTTTGATTTTTGTCGAAATTTGGGCCCACTAAGGTGCGTATTGTTGCATTTGGTATCGGAGCACTAGGTTAGTAAGTCAGATGGGTTAGGATAAATTGAGAGAATGTATTCGTAATTTCCTATCTAGTAATATTATATTCTTATGCAAGATTCTAAGAGTTCCAACTATAGAAGTATTTGTAGTTTCGCTTCGAAGTAATGGGCAAAGCAACTATGAGTTGGAAGTATCTTAGAGCCAAGATTTTCACACCAACTTCGAAGTACCCCACGGAGTGCTACCGATGCGTAAAGCACTGATAACAAAGAGCACGAGTACGACATATAGCTGAGTCCCAAAGACTAGAGGTGTTCGACTTGACGATTGAGATTCCAACTACCTTGGGATTTTGGACTTAAAGTTCTAGTCAGAGGCACACAATTATTCTTGATGCATGGAAAATTAGATTATGTATGTCGCAATTGTCCGAAAGTAAGTTTTGCTAGGGTGCAATCATTGATCACCTTTTTGATGGCAAACCGGATTTTTATTTCAATAATTAATGTCAATTCCTTAGTCTAAAACAAGTGAGAAATTTTTTATAAAGTATATTCTAGAAATGCCGTAGATTTTTGAAAAATGGGTTTCAAAGAATTACTTTTCCCAAGGATTTATTTTGGACATTTTGTGTTTTGGGAAAGTTTTGAAATTTTAATTTTCAAATAAACACCTATACCAATAAGTTGGTCGTGTTAATAAATTTCTAGTTTGTAAAAGATTGATTCTTTAAATCCTCAAATTTTTATATGTATATATCAGTAAAGGCTTGATATTAATTTGGCAAGAAAATAGTTTTCCTTATCTGAAATGTTTTGTGTTTTAAAAAGATATTTAGAAAACCTAATATATATATATATATATAAGTTTGACTTTTAAGTTTATAAAATCGAGGGTTTTTATATTTTCTCTCTTTAAGGTACGGACAAAATAGGAATAGTATTCAATTTTATTGGGATATGTAGTTTGAAGTGTTGTTAAACCCACCAACTATTGGAAGAAATATTTCTGTCTGAAGTAGGCAGGATATAGCAGTTGGAATATTTTTAGGTTTTCAAAAGTATTGTTGGTCGCAACAGTTTTGCTGAGGCTATCGCAGTTTTGCTGAGAAACGGTCTACATGGTAAGGTGGATACTGTTGCATGGAAGGAAGAATTTTTCTGGATAAGTTAAGTTGAAGATGGTGTGTGGAACGGTCATACGAATATTAATTAATTTAACTTTCCCTATTTGGTCCAAGTTTAAGCTGCGCCCAAATTTAGGTTAGCGATCGACCATAGCGGTCGACCGGTTGACCTAGTAGCGGTTGACCGCTAGATAGATTCGATCGAAGCCAAACCGAGAACGCAACTAAAAGTCGCGTCCAAACCTTCAGCCGACGCAAATCCCCCTTACTCTCTTCCTCCTCTTCAATTTTTTGCTGAATCCAATTCCACCTCCCTCTTTCTTTGCTTAACCAAGGCATCTCTCCTCTATTCCTCCACCAAACGATGCCAAAATACTTGCGTGTCATATCTTGGCCCACCACTACTATGAATCTAAACCATTTTCTCCCTTCTCCTACAACCTCTCAGCCCATGGTACCGTCATGTACCGGTGACTCTTTCTCTTGTCATCCCGGCCTCACTCCGCAGGAAGCTGCCTGGCTTGATCGGAGCGAGCGGAAGATCTCACCTATCTTGGGGCAACGGACTTTGATTTCCTTCACGGATGACCAATGAAGTTCAGAGATTTCACTGCTCTAAGGATTGAAGAGATTTTTATCGTGGTAGGACTTGCACCGATTCTACGCTTTGAGACTTATAAGCAAGAATATTACCCACACCGCATCCGTCTTATCAATGCACTGATGGTGTAGAATTTTGATGTGGTAACAGCTACATTGAGTCCATGGCGCGGATTGAGATATTAGATGATGATCTTTCTGGAATTTTGGAGATATCTACAGTAGGTGCTGATTTGGATGACATTAAGATGACTGACCCAGAGATTCTTCAACGAATCTTTTCTACAAATGTCGGTGATTGGAGGACCGATAATTTGTGATTAGTGGCCCATCTCATCGTCCGCATCATTTAGCACAACATCATTTCGAAGAAGGGGAGTCTTGACCAGATCTATACCTCGGTATGAAAAGCCACTTACGCTATAATTAGCAGCGTAACCGTCAATTAAGCTCATGTCTTTATGCTCTATATGGTCAATCAGGGAGTTGGTACCTCAAGGACTCACATTCCATATTGCCACTTGCTTACTTGAGCGTTTAGGGAGTGGAGAGTCAGTAGTGAATAAGGTCCCTCCCGCTATCAACCGGACCACATTAAGAGGATGAATATTTCTTTGTCACATGCCACACCACCTATACCACCACCACCAAAGGCGCAACACCAGCAGCAGGGGATAGCGCAGGGCACTGAAGGATACATGAGTCCTGAGCTTGTTGCTAACCGTCAGGTTTAGGCAGAGCTCCTGTAACAACCCGAAATTTAACCCATGATAATTAATTCATTAATTAATGAAATGATAAAATAACTTTGTGAAATTATTAGAATTGAGCCACGAGAGTTGCACCATTATTTCTGTGGTAATTTTCTAGTCAATTTTCATACATAGAACATCAGAATCCAAGCTAATATGAGCTAGAAACAACATAAACAAGAAAAGAAAGAAAAAAAACATATATATTGGGCTAGGTCGATCTAACCACGCCCTTGGTCGACCGGCCAGTCGACCGCATACGGTCGACCGAGGAGGAGGGGCGGTCGATCGCCTGGTCGACCCACCTACGAGTATGGAACGAAGAAAATTTTCTTCGTTCCAGAGGTTTTCGAACACGTATTTTTCATTCTTTAGCCCCATCCGAACCCTTTGTACTTCCATCCGACGAATCCTATTTACCCTATGACATGGTTGCATCCTATTCAATCTCCAAATCCAACGGTTTGAGATCCATTTCTACCCCAATAAATAAAACCCTAGGCCTAACACTTTTTCTCATTCTAGATTTTCTCCGCTTGGGTTCACCTTTTTAGGAAGGACCCTAAAGGAATAATTTTTCAAGAAGAGAATCTTTTTAATAAAAATATTTTAATACCCTCAAGTGGATCTGGGAAGACCAAAAGGAAAGAATTTAGGACCACAAGTGAGTGATTGTAATTATTTTGATTTTTAAGTAATTTGAAATAATAGTGTTTCCAATAGTTGTAGTTTTACTACGATTTTTGGAATAACCGTTTAATAATTTATTTATAGTTTGTAGAATTATTTTTAGTTTATTTCTTTTAGCTATTCTTTTCAATTAATTTTAGTTTATTTTTATTAATTGTAGGTTTTCCATCTATATACATTTTATTTTATTTTATTTTATTTACTGTTATTTATGCGTTATTTACATCTTTTTCCTACGCTTTGAATTTTCTTCTATTTTCAGTTTTCTTTTATTTCTCCCTCTTCTTTGCGTATGGATTAGAATAGATTAAATGTGAACATGGAAAAATTATAAAAATACTAAAATAATGGAAGATAAGATGTAAATTGTAAAGACTAATAAAAATGGAATTAAGACTGAAATTGAGCCTAATTATGATATTAATGTTGGAAATTGACTAATTAAAATATAAGTGGCCTAGTTATAACTTAGAATTATAACTAAAAAGAGTATAAGGTGAAAGAGGATTATTACACTTAGACATTGGGTTAAGTAACAAACATGATTATAACGTTGGTTATAGTAAGAAATAGGACAGAGTGAGGCCTATTTTAAGACTTAGGATAAATTAATAAGCATAAATAGCAAGAACAAAAGTAAAGGCTTATTTAAATAATTTATCTAAGTTAATAAGTAAGAATTGAAGTAGGACATATACCAAATAGCATTCCTCTATTATTTCTATGGATACGGTGTTTCACATAATCTTGAAGTGAGACGAAGGGCACGCTTATGCTAATAATGGTAGTAATTGGTCAATAAGTAGAATTCCAAATCATAGGGATTTAGGCAAGGGGCGCACCTAGATATTGTTTGGATGATGGGCCAGTACCAACAGCATTTTCTCTATTTTCTATGGACACGGCGATCTCACATTAACCTGAAGTGGGATGAGAGGCTTGCTTATGCTGGAGTTTGAGGTAATAAGAAGACTCAATAGTTGGAACAATAAGTAACATGAGCGTGGTGGTGGTTACGTGTGCGACTTCCATTCAGGTGCTCCGTAATCGTTATGAGTTCCAAGCGCTTAGTATGTGTGCCTTTCATAGGCACCATTTTCTTATGTGTAGGGAGCTATATAACTCTAGTCAACAGTAGATACTTTGCGTGTCATTCGTAGACACCATTGCTCTGTAGGGAGTTATATAGCGTCTAGTCCGCAGTAAAGTCTATGGAGTAGCAGGCCGATCAATGGGCAGAATTAGGATTTCAGCCTAGTTATAGGGTTAGGAATTCACCCTAATCAAAACACTATCAAAGAGAAGTGCAAACAATCAAAGTTAATCAATTATGTCAATTTATGTTAATTCGTATTTATTTCTAGATTATTCCATATCCCTATTTCCTTTGTTTCCCTTTAGATACTAGAACTATTGTAAGGTCTATTACTATTACATTGCTTAAAGATTCTAGTAATTAATCATTCATCAGACTTTATTCTGATCCACTCCTCTATTTTTTCCTTTTTCCCCCATTGGCAATCAGGGGCAAAGAAGATAGACCGTAGCTTCTAGGAGACTTGGAGACCGTTTCATGTATTCCTCCTTTCTATTTCCAGCTTTTTTTTCTTTTATTGTACTGGCACTGTATTGATGGAAAATTTGTGTTTGTAATCTATTTTTCTGATGAGACTGAGATTTTATTTTTATAAGACAATTGTATTCGGTATTTGGAACATATGTGGTTGTCTGAAGTATTGATGAAGTATTAATTTTTAAAATCACTTATTTTTTTAATTACTTTTACTGTGTTGTTATCTATCTATTTTGTCTTGTGAACCTTAGTCTCTGCTAGCTTTAGTTATACCTGCAACGCACCACATCTTTTAGTGTGTCCTTTTGGGTATACTAAGAGGTGTGGGGTGTTTCAACTCCGAGAGATTATCATGGAGCAACAGCACCAAGGGCGTGAGGTTGGGTGCATAGCTGCCATGCTATGACCATTCTATGATCGTGGCAATGGTTTGAGCTCCAGTCGTGAAGCGAGACCTTCTCACGGTTCTCGGACGGTCTTTTATTTAGAATTGTTGTATCTTTTTATTTGCAGCATTTGTTCTTTTCTTTTGGAGTTGTTGGTTTGTAAAACTGTTAGTTGTCTCTTATAAAAAGCACACATGATATTACGAGTTTCTATTCATTTTCTGTTTATTGTTTCTGGATATGCAAACAACTCCTATATATACATATAGTAGAGAAAAATATAAATATGAGAATCTTATAAAGACACTTAACTAATAGTAAACGCAATATAAGACTGGAAGTTTAGAATAATTGGAAAATTTAGCGAAGGAAATGACAAAGTTTTGGTATCGCGGTCATTGCTTATGTTCCTTAAAAGCTAATTTTTTTTGAATAATAGACGTATGGTCGTTTTTAAATAAAATGTCAAATTCTTGGGTAGAGGTTATTTGAGGAATTTTGGAATTTGGTTTATGCGTTTGGCGCATAACAAACTTCTGACTATGCTGAAATTACGGCTTGATTTATCATAAATTTTGAAAAGGAAAATATTTTGAAAAAATAGATAAGAAAAATGTTTGTATTTTAGTTATTTTTTACTCTTAAATTATTTTTAGAGTTTTTGTTCAAAATTTGTTTCAAGGAAAAATGTACCTCTAAATATTTATGATTTTTTTCAAATGAATTACAAATTTGAAAAGTAAGAAAGATTTTTGTGAAAATTTTGATTTTAAAGGCCACATGTTAGGTGTAGTGATAACAAACAGAGTTAGAATTCAGCGGTGCATTAGGGTCGATGATGCGATTAATGCAAGCGATAACAAGGGAAAAGCTTTTTTAGCCTTGGAATTTCCATTTTCATACCTTGTCGATGACGCGCACAAGTCTATTTTTAGACTCAATTCCGTTTTAGAGCTTGAAAAATAAGCCTCCTTATGTGTTTTGTGCGTGGAAGGTTTGGAGTGAATCCAGGACAATGAGGAAATTTCCACTATATTACAGGAATGGAAAGATTGTAGTGTAGTAAGAATGTGGAATTTTCCGCCTAAATTCCTTTTTCCAGCATAGGAGTAAAGTTTAGGAAGCGATTTTTCCAATGCGTTAGATCATTGGATGATAGGAAGTGGATGCAAAATTTGTTACTTCATACTTCTCTTTGTAGGAGTATGGGCGTTTTTGTTGAAAAGATTTTTTCAAAAAGCTGCATACATATAGAACTGTCAATATATATGTAGGTTGTTTACATCATGTTTTTCGAAATGTTTTCAAAAGAAATGCATTCACATAGGAGGATCAAATTTAGAATCATTCAACATACATATTTTCTATGTGGTGATACAACAATACACGATGCACTTATGCACGTTTGGTTGTAAAATTTGTTGCACACTCATTGGTTGTGTAATTGATGATAAATAGGATCTAAAACCTTGACATAGTCGTCGGTGAAATTTCGGGAGGAAATTCTTTTAAGGGGGAAGAATGTAACATTCCTTAATTTTGCTTTGGTTATTTAATTAGTTTGTTAAGTAATTAGGCTCCGAAAATGAAATTTGTGCAAACGAAGGAATTTGATTATTAAACTTGCACCATTGCATTCGTGGCGAAATTCTGAGCAACTTTCATATTTAGTGTTTTGCGATCGGAGTTCAAACGAAGAAGTTACAGACAAAAAAAAAATTGAAACGAAACTAATTAAATAAGAAATAGTTAATGTTTATAATTAATTAGCTGAGGCCCACAGGTCGACCTGTGTATTATAACGGTCGACTAGGGGCGGTCGACCCCTAGGAAGGGGTGGTCGACCGCTTCGTTCGTAACGGCTCCAGTAAACCTAGACCGCAATGGCTCGGATTTAATATATTTCAATCTAATAGTTTCGGTTGATTCTAACGCCTATAAATTCAGGCCTAGCCCTCACTTCTCTTCTCATTTTTTTTGAAAAGCAGTGGTGAAGTTCTGTCATTTCTTCTTCTTAACCTTTTTTCTAAATTATAAAGATAAGATATTTGTATCTATATTCATAAAAGTCGGAAAAGGGTAGAAATCTAAGTTAAAGAAGGAGAAGAGAAGGGAGTCAACAATATACATATTTGAGGTAATTTATATATTTATATCTATTTTCTCTCCTAATCTCAAATCTCTTCTCAGATCTATAATTCTAATGTATGTATATACCCATTTATACATATCTTTTGTATTAAAAAGGATTTGGAGATGAATCAAAGATTCTACTTCAGAGCTGGAGATTTGGATGACTTTTAAAAAGTGAGTGGGAATTTTTATAGATTGTTATAATATGAAACTATCCCATTGGTGTATATTTGATTTTTATGCATAATTGGATAATTATATATGAGTTGTAGGCAATGAGATCTGAATATATAATAAATATAGGCTACATATTCTTGTTTATAAATTGATTTATCATTATATATAACCTGATTTGGAAATCAGTCCCAAAAGTATGAATTTAGAATATTAATTTGAATGAAATTTAATCCAGATCTAAAATTTGTTGTACAAGAATGTTATAAATTTGGATTATTACCCTAATCTTGTTAGAATATAAACTTTTCTGTATTTGGAATTGGTTGAGTTTAGATCCGTTTAATACTTGTAAATTAGTTTGATTTTTTTCCCTTTTAGAAAAATACAACGTTTGATCTAGCAAGGAATATATGCAAATAGAAAGAAAAAGAGATGTGTAAAGTATGAATTCATTTTATTTTACACCGTCTATTTCAATAATAAAAAGAAATGATTATTCCTTGTGATTTCAAATGATGCAATCTTTTATATTTTAAAGTTAAATTTTTTGTTTTGGACTATTTTACGGAAATTATAGCAGATAATCTTTTTAGATATGATTCTTACAATTTAATATTGAAAAGTATATTCTAATAAAGGTGTATAAATAGAACTGTTTAATAAAAGCAAATACTTGTATGTAGTTACCACACTTATAATAATTAAATAAAAAGCTAATAATGATGCATGCACGTAATGTTTACATTTAGGATAATTAACTAATAAGAAAAGAATTTAAAAGGTTATAACTCCAATAAATTGTAATAAATATAGAAGTTTTAATAAATGAATAGGGAAATGGATTATTGAGGCTAATAAAAATGGAATAGATATAAAATGTTGATAATTTGAAATTAGTAATCATATATAAATGTCTTAGGAAATGTCGTTAGGATTTTATGGACAAACTGACATTTATCAGCATTAAACGGAGATTTATAGGTAGATAAATATTTAAGGTAAATCTTATTGCCTTGAATAAAAAGGGAATTAGTAAGCTAAGTCCAATATTTACCTTAGCTAATATGAATAAAGACTTAGGATGGTTATTCAGACTTAGTGAGTTAGTGAGGCGAGATTAGAAGAATCGCTCGAAGGAAGACCACCCTTCACTTTGAGGTTACCAGCAGTAGGGTGTACTTACTACTGATGTGAGATATCAATTATCCAATCGCCCATGACGAAGCGAGAAATTGGGCTTGCTTTCTTGATTGAAAAGTATTAAATGACCCAGATTTGGAATTAGGAGTGATGAGAGATATCTTCGTAGGGGTTCGCTGCTGCTTTGAGGTCTTAAGTGGCCGAAGGGTCCGCTTCTTTCCTAAATGGAAGTATTAAATAACCTAGTAAGATTCCAAATAAATAAATAAATAAGGATGCCTCTAAATAGGGTTTACTGCAGCGTTGAGGTCTTAAGTGGTTGAAGGGTCCGCCTTCCTACCGAAAGAAGTAACATAATGAGATGCCATATTTATAATTAAAGAGTGAGTGCATATCTCAGAAAGGTTTTACTTCAGGTTTGGAATCTTAAGTGGCTATAAAGTCCTCCTCGTTCTTATAAAAAATTATTATGTAGACCAATGATATTTCCAAGCAATGACAACTAGATAGTACCGTTGAGGAGCACGCTTCTAGAAGTAGGTCATAAATGACGAGGTCTAGCTATTCTCCACTAGGAAGTATTAAGTTGCTTGGGTACAGTCTCTTATATTGCTAAAGCCGAAATAATAATAGTACCATTTAGGAGCACGCCTTGGGGATTGGTCTTAAATGATTGGGGCTTGCCTTAGTTAAGTCTTAAATGACCATAGTCTGCCTATTTTCTAATGGAAGATATTAAGTGGCTTGAGTATGGTTTATTGCATCATTATGATTTTATAGATGATAGATGCTTTAATAGTTGGACACTAAATGTTAAAAGCCTTAAAATAGCAATTAGAGGTCTTGTAGCTAAGACCCACTGACCATTGACAACATTGGTAGAAAACCACCTTGGAAATAGTTCTTAAATGACGGGGTCTACCTCCATTAAGGTCATAAATGATAGAGTCTACCTATTTATCTTTTAAAAGTATTATAGAAGCCCGCTTCATATTTAGAAGTACTAAGTGGCTAATGGGTTTGATTGGGTAGTTGATATGGCTTCATTAATATTTCGTACCTTGGGAAGGGATAAGTATGTAATCGTGTGTGTAATGCAAGGTTAGATTATAACTACTAACTTTGATGGACATAACAGTTAAATGGAAACTTATTGGTATACGTTTATGTTATGGACAGTTAATATTTTTCTAGTCACATCCTCATTAAAACCCATAGGACAAATTTAGAGGAACAGGTTATTGGAGTTGGATGTGCTTTGTTGTTGGAGAATCTTCTTTCCCTCATGCTGGAAGCTGATGTGGAAATCTACTATCCAAGGAATACCCTTAGTTCTAATGTAGTAGTCATAGTCGTTATTCTTATCCTATTATTGTTTCCGTTGTGAGTTTAGATTTCTATCGATCTTCAATAATTCTCATGCTTATTTGCAGGTATCAAATCCAACGATCTGTTCTCTGATAGACTTGGGTTTTGATTATTATCAAAATTTGGGTCCATTTTGGTGCGAGTTGTTACAAGAAAGCTGCAAGGAGCACATGGAGGCCATTGTAATATTACAAAGGCTCTGATTTATGGATGATATGCATGTTCAATTAGGAGCATGCGTAATTAAGTGGTTTGAAGGTTAGCCATTTTTGGAATGGTGATATTTGTTTCCATGGCAATATTGGAGATTGTTTGGAGTTTGAGGTTCCAGGACGAGGGCTTGGATGACATTTATGGAATATATATCAAGGTGAAGATTGTTAGATTTTAATGATACAATATTTCATATTTAAGTAGATCTTGAAGATATTTGAGTCTATGTGGAATTATGACGCGGGTTCATTGTCTATTTTATAGATTTGGTAGCTTTTGAAGAATAATTAATTACACATTTTAGAGATTTTATGGATTTGGTAGAGTGATTAGTTGTCTCATTTATTGCATTAGAACGACAATAAATTATCTACATAGGAAAGATTTATAAAAGTATTCAATGGTTGCGAGAAATGCGGATTAAGGATCTTAAGGCTAAGATAAACATTAGAGAGAGGGTGAATAGTGTTTTAGAGAATTATTAAATCTTTTTGAGTTTTTGTTAATTTAAACATAAATGTATGCAATATTCAGACGCAGATGTGATCACAGAAACAAACACGGATGCAGAAATAAAGTAAAAGCTGTAAAGGAAAGAACACATCGGATTTTATACTGGTTCAGAGTTACCCTACATCCAGTCCCGCACAACAAGTACGGATTTCCTTTCAAAAAACAATCTTTACAATTACACCTTCGATTTTAAGGCAACGAGGTACACCCTCCAGAATCACAATCCTCTAGGTAGAGATACTTGATTTCCCAGGCAACAAGTTCACCCAACTGATTTCCCAAGGCTACAATCACACCTTATCTCACTTAATTGATTGTCAAGGTTACAATCACACATTTTCTCGCTAAGTTGATTACAAAAAGCCTATAACTCTGAATAGCACTGAGGATCTTGTTGAGATAGTAATAGAGAATCAAACCAGAGATAATCTAGTTAGATTCAATGTTGATTTCGGCAGAGTAATGGTAAGAAAATATATATAGAAGTGTGGAAGAAGAAGAGTAGTGAAAAACTAGAAAATCTATATTGAAATTCGTTGAAACCAACCCCTATTTATAGAGGAACAATAGCCATGTCCATTCGTGAAGAGTTATGACGAATAGACACTTCTTTTGAAATTTAAATTTTAAACTCAACTAACACTATGTCGACATGGGGTACTTGGGAATGTCGACATCCCAAAGGAAATTTTGATGTTTTGTTTTTCTTTGAAAATAACTTTTATCTTATTTTAAAACTATTTTAAACTTTTATAAATATACTTAAATATAGTTGAAATACTTAAATAAATATATAGAATAATATTTTGGTATATATAAAATTTTACTATAATTTTATATTTAAATCAAAATATATAAATATTAAAAAATTGAATATACTTTTATTTTAGAAGATAGTTTAAAACCAAGGATAATTTGATTTTATACTCAAGATTATTTTGAGGCTAAAAGATTTGAAATCAGGATAGATGTTTTTGATTCTTTTAAAAGGAAGGTTTTGAAATCATTTTGAAAACAAGATATAATTTTGAAAAATCATTTTGAATAAAAAGTTAGCGGATACAAAACAATGATCCACTAGATTTTTCGTAGGTTTCATCCTACTTAGGGTTCCATCCCTTTAACAGGCTCGAAGTGGATTCCATTCCACGAATAAATTGGATTTTAAGATGCTAGTTCTTTTCCAAGAGTTTTAACAAAATTTCTAATTAAAAAATAAATTACTTGAACTCTTGATAATCTTGATACTCATGAGTCTTCAATCTTGATATCTTGAATCTTTATACTGTACAATCTTCATTCTTGTTACCTGCATGGTTAAATCCTGCATATACATATATATCTAAACTTATAATGTTAGTATTTATATTTTATAATTTATTCTAAGGTTGTTGTCATCAAAACCATCATCTCACGGACTTACAATCTCCCTTTTTTCGATGATGACAACCTTTTTTTAATAAAATATTACTTCTATCTTAATAACTCTCCCTTAATCTATGCCTAACTATTCTATTTTATACTTCTCCCCCTTTGTCATCAACAAAAAAACCATCTCCAAATTATATAACTCCCTCTCATTCTTGGACTAAAATACCTGCATTAATAAACTTATACAATGGAAGATAGAATTAAGAGATAATTATATTGATAGAAACAATAACGAATTAAAGATTAAATACATATCAATGTATTTCATGTTTTGTACAACAAACATCAATCCTCACTAAATATCAATCAATATCAAACCAAGCCAAAGCAAATGAAATCAAATCAATCAAAGCAAACAACTCAAACAAAGTAATAAAATCAAACGTTACGAGGAACTTCCACCCATCCTTCTTCTCCAAAGATAGGGTCTGCTTTAATAGCATCCCAATTTTCATTGTCATTGGTGAGAGAGACTGGAGGATGTGCTTCATTATCATTCTTGTGGAGGGAGGAAATCATCCATCGTATCGCATCGAAATGCCTTTCTTGCTCCTTGATCATCTGCATTTGACTCAATTCTAAGTGTCGCTGGTTACGAAGAATGAACGAGAGAATATTTTTGAATGAATTAAGAGTTTCTTTAAGATACTCAGATAAGTTATGAATTGGATTAGCCATATTTGAAATTGTGAGAAGAATGAGAGATAGAGAAGATAAGGAATAATATTTAGAGATGAATTCTGGAAGAAATAGTTATTTATAGGTGTAGAAATTCGTTTGAAATGAATAGACATATGGTAGTTATTCAAATTTCAAAGTCAAAATGAATTGTCATTTCTGACCAGTTCATGTCGACATGGTCATAGGGGGTATGTCGACATGGTGTAGTGAAATTTGATGATTTATTTTGATTTTGTGAATAATTGTGTGTGTGTGTGTATTTATATAATATACTAACATTTATTTAGAGATAAGATAGGCTAGCAGAAAAGAAATTCCATTTCATTTCATACTATGACGATACAACGATTAATCATAAAGAACTACACGAACATTCAAAACTAAAACAAATACAACGAGATATGAAAAGATAAAACTAGTTAGAGGATGATGATGATGAAGAAAGTCCAAGTTTCTTGCTGACTTTGGAAATGAACTTGTTCATCTTGGATGAAATTTTATCCAACTTCTTACTAACGAATCGTTTAAGAATCCGTTGATTCTCAACAATCGTCTTTTGGTTTTCGAGAAGGGTTTTGTTGGATGGATTAGGAGGATAGTCGATGCTTTCCAAAGAGGTTTCACCTTCTTCTTCTTCTTAAATTTCCATTTCATCCACTTCTTCTTCCTCTTCCTCTTCTTCCGTCTCCTCATGAACCAAACGCTCTACCTTTTCAGCAAGAGTCTCATAAGGTTGAAAAACAAATGGAATTTTCATGAGCGAAATGTTGGAATGATTGAAAATTTTTCTAGAAACAAATTATTCTCCTTTGAAATCCACTCCAAAATAGTTAAAAATTCAAGTGAGATAAATTCCATGATACAAAGTATTCTCACCCATTTCAAGATTTTTGGGACGAAGTTCATCCAAAATGACTTGCGCCCAATTAATGTCATAATTTTCAAAAATAGCAAAAAGTGCTTTGCAAACTTTTGATGTAGTACTATTAAAATTCCCCGATCTTGGGGTCAAAGTATGTTGCAAAAGAAGATTGACAATTCTTGCTTTTGGTCGAAAATTTCGATTTTTGAATTCAAAATTATCATTCCCTTCGAAAATGTGATGAAATGTCTCACGATCATTTTCATTGATTTTAAAATTAGAAAGATTTGTTCCCGTACTCTTGCAATTGAGAATGGTACCCAAAAGATTTTCAAAACAATTCTTGCGCCTTTGACACTATTCCAAATTTCATCCTCATTTCCATTATAAAATCCACGGTTTAAATTAGCATAAATTTTTTTGACAAGATTTGGATAGCAAACAAAATCATTTTGAGAAGCATCAAAAAGTCTAAGAATTTGATTGTTTGCATAAAGAGAATCAATTTCATAAGAAGAAAAATCTTGAAAGATAGCAAACTTTCTGGGATGGATTTTGGCATAATTAGCATAATTGATGTATGCTTTTATTGCCTCCGGATCATTGAAGAGTTGCTCTTTTATCTTTTTGGAAATTCTCATGGTGGAGGGGTTGCTTGAAGAAGCCATTAAAGTAGAGAGTAGAGAGCTTTAAGTTTTGAAGAGAGAGTTTGAGTTTGAAAATAAGAGTGAAAAGATATGATAAAAGATAGTGAATAAATACATTCTTAAAGGACATGTTCTCTGGTCAAAAGATGCCTTTTTAGTGAGTTGAATGATGTGAAAAGATGGAGGGAAATTCAACCATTTGAATGCAAATCTTGAATTTCAAATTCTGATACCCATGTCGACATCATGGTGGGGACCATGTCAACATGTGCCTATGAATTTTTGTGATTTATTTTTCCTAAGCACTCTAATATATATATATATATATATATATATATATATATATAAATATATATATACACTTATTATTTTTAATGTTTATATATCTGGAATATTATTAGAATTATAGTATTTTCAATATATTATTATACTATGAAAATAAGAATAATAATAATAATAAAATAATAAAATAATAGTAAAAAATTATAAATTCAAATAACACACCAATTCAAAATCAATCAATCAAGCAATCAAGCATCTAATTCTAAGCATGAAATTTCAACCAATCATATTGTAAATGTGTAACTTTTCTGAGTCCATTTCTCTGAATTCGTCGAAGTCGTGAAACACAAATTTGAATTATTTGTCTTTTGATCATCATCACTTGAGGATGAGTCTGAGTCATCTAGAATAGCAGTAAATGCACGCTTCCGTTTCTTTGCTGGATCATTGTTCATAGGAATTTTGCCTATCTGGGTAAGGACAGTCTCTCTTGATATGGCATGGTTCATCACAGTTGAAACATTTGACATTATTTGGCATTACATTCTGATTTCCAGAGTTCTTATAGTTGTTTCTCTTGAGATTATTCATCTTTCTGTATTTTAGGAATTTCCTAAAATTTCTGGTCATAAAGGCTATCTCTTCATCATTACCAGTGTTTGAGTCTGATTCATCGGTCAATGCATTGAATGCTATTGATTTCTTTTCAGATGCTTTGCTTTCTCTTCTCCCGATCATTTGGACTTCAAACGACATTAGATTTCTAATTAATTCTTCTATCTTTAAAGTACTGATGTCATTTGCCTCTTCGATTGCAAGTGTCTTTTGATCCCATTCTGGAGTAAGAGAATTTAATTTTTTTTGACTTGATCTTCTTCAGAAAATTCCTTTTCCAAGGATATTAAAGAATGCACAATATCCTGAAATCTACTATACATATCTGAAATAGACTCATTAGGATTCATTTTAAATAATTGAAACTGATTTGTGAGCACGGAAATTTTGGTCTGTTTAACTTTGCTTGTTCCTTCGTGAGTTACTTGCAAAGTTTTCCAAATTTCATATGCAGATTTACAAACTGACACTCTATTAAATTTATTTCTATCTAGTAAACAAAAAAGAATATTCATTGCTTTAGAATTATTTTGTGCAACAGTCTTTTGCTCAGCGGTCCACTGTGCAAAATCAGTTGTGGGTTCAGAATATTCAGTTTGTGTGATATTCCAAGTATCTAATCCTATAGATTGTAAATATATTTTCATCCTACATGCCCAATATGCATAGTTACTGCCATTAAAAATGATGGTCTGACAGTAGACTGACCTTCTACAAATGAACTAGTGACAGGAATACTAGTGTTAGTAACAGTACCAGTGTTGGTAGCCATTTTGAAAACCTTTTCAAAATCAGATTATAAAACTTTGAAAACCTCGCTCTGATACCAAATGTGAGAAATGCGGATTAAGGATCTTAAGGCTAAGATAAACACTAGAGGGGGTGAATAATGTTATAGAGAATTATTATTTTTTAAGTTTTTGTTAATTTAAACACAAATGTATGCAATATTCAAACACAGAGATGATCATAGAAGAAAGCACAGATGCAAAAATAAAGTAAAAGCAGTAAAGGAAAGAACACACCGGATTTTGTACTGGTTCGGAGTTACCCTACATCTAGTCCACACAACAAGTACGATTTCCTTTTAAAAAACAATCTTTAAAATTACACCCTCGATTTCAAGGCAACGAGGTACACCCTCCAGAATCACAACCCTCTGGGTAGAGATACTTGATTTCTCAGGTAACAAGTTCACCCAATTGATTTTCCAAGGCTACAATCACACCTTATCTCGCTTGATTGATTTCCAAGGCTACAATCACACCTTTTCTCGCTAAGTTGATTACAAAAAGCCTATAATTCTAAATAGCACTGAGGATCTTGTTGAGATAGTGATAGAGAATCAAACCAGATATAATTTACTTAGATTCAATGTTGATTTTGGTAGAGTAATGGTAAGAAAATGTATATAGAAATGTGAAGAAGAAGAGTAGTGAAAAACCAGAAAATCTATATGGAAATTCGTTGAAACCAACCCCTATTTATAGAGGAACAACAACCATGTCCATTCGTGAAGAGTTATGACGAATAGACATTTCTTTTAAAATTTAAATTTTGAACTCAACTGACACTATGTCGGCATGGGGTATTTGGGCATGTCGACATTCTAAAGGAAATTTGGATGTTTTTTTTTCTTTGAAAATAACTTTTATCTTATTTTAAATCTATCTTCAACTTTTATAAATATACATAAATATAGTTGAAATACTTAAATAAATATATAGAATAATATTTTGGTATATATAAAATTTTACTATAATTTTATATTTAAATCTAAATATATAAATATTAAAAAATTAAATATACTTTTATTTTAAAAGATGGTTTAAAACCAAGGATGATTTGATTTTGAAATTCAAGATTATTTTGAGGCTAAACGTATTTGAAATCAAGATAGATGTTTCTGATTCTTTTAAAAGGAAGGTTTTGAACTCATTTTGAAAACAAGATATAATTTGAAAAATCATTTTGAATAAAAAGTTAGCGGATACAAAACAATGTTCCACTAGATTTTTCATAGGTTCCATCCTACTTAGGGTTCTATCCCTTTAACAGGCTCGAAGTGGATTCCATTCCATGAATAAATTGGATTTTAAGATGCCCGTGCTTTTCTAGGAGTTTTAAAAAAATTTCTAATTAAAAAATAAATTACTTGGACTCTTTAACTCTTGATAATCTTGATACTCATGAGTCTTCAATCTTGATATCTTGAATCTTTATACTATACAGTTTTCGTTCTTGGTACCTGCATGGTTAAATCCTACATATACATATATATCTAAACTTATAATGTTAGTATTTATATTTTATAATTTGTTCTAAGGTTGTTGTCATCAAAACCATCATCTCACGAACTAACAATGGTTTCTTAAAATAGATAGTTGTTAAGGTTATTATAAATAGAAATGTACAGGGTTTATTAAATAAATATGGGAAAAAAGTTTATTTTCCTAGTGTTTTGAAAATTGAGATATCTTCTTAATTTTTAGGCTTTCTTTTGTAATATTTTGATGAATAAACAAAGATTTTTGTTTTTGTTTAGAGAAATTTATGTGTTCGTTTCTTTATTTCTTATCTCTTTTAAATCCTAATTGTGTAGGAATCCTATGAAAAGCCCCAATATTAATAACCTCGACTGCTTTGTTAATGTCTAGCCAATTATCAGAGCCATTAGACCCTTTGACATTCCATGTTAGAATTATCATTGATAGCTCACAAGTCTATCACTCCTCCTTGCTACGTGAGGAGTAAGCTGTTCCAAATTTTCGCTATCTTTCTTGTTTCTGTTTTTCTTGACATCCTTCGAAGCTTTCTGTTAACAAGAAATCTTGTCAATCTTGTCGACATCTTAAAGTAAAAATAGAATTGTGAGTGACCTTTTCGAATCCATCTTTCGAATTAGTTTAGGTAATCTAAGTCTCCTTTGAAACCACCTTTCGAATCAGTTGGGGGTGAATCAAGACTCTTTCGATACCACCTTTTGAATTGGTTGGGGTAATCAAGGACCCTTTTGAAATCACATTTCAAATTAGTTAAGGTGATATAAGACTTCTTCGAAACTATCTTTCAAAATGGTTGGGATAATTTAAGGTTATGGCCTAATGGTGTCTAAGGGTTTTAACTGTTTTGGCAGGGTCTTATTCCTTCGAAAGGTATCTCTTCGATAACCTTTGATGCAAGTACTCCATAATTGAATCCATATATGAACATTGAATCAGACTCTATGTATTTGAAAACACCATGCACTTGCTTTATTAATAATTTTTCATGAATATAAGAGGTTTAAGCATTACAAGTAAGTAATTCCCCGATTTGATTTAAGGATTTAGGATTTACAAATTTAAGAAAGGCATAAGAATAGAATGAATGAATTCAGATCCCCAGAACAATGCCCCTAGGGTCTCATTAATAGGTGCAGGTTGGACCCTTTCGCATCAGTCCTTTCGACTTAGTTGATGGGGAGCCTTGAAGACCTTTCTTCCCCGTTGAATTTAGGGCCCCCTTCTACCTCTGCTTTTGAATGGAAATTTGATGTTCTCGACTCCATCAAACGGTATAAAAGCGTGCTTCACCTTGTTTTTGATGTGCTGGGTAAGTAAGAAAGGATGTTTGCTTTCAACACTATTGAAAGGGGTTATTTCGGGGATTTGAATGACTTAAAGCATAGAAGAAGGCATATTTACAGAAGATGGCTTTCGAAAGCATTCCCGTTGATTAATGTGTAATCTCCATCTTCTAGTGTTTGAGGAAGCAATATTGGTCATATGCGAGATCACCTTCATATTCGTGGATGGTTTCAACCGATTCGAAAGGCTGATCGATGCTTACGAAGGATCAATTTGGCCAAATGTTCTTCTGCGAAAGGTAAAAAATGGCAAAACCGACTGTTTTGTAAGCTTTGGGACATACATGGAAGCTTTGTTATCTGATACCTTTGAAAGGTGCTTTTAACTTATACGAATTTCCTTTATGCATACGGAACCAACTATTTCGAAAGAGGTTATCTGAAGCAGAAGGTAGCCTCGTCCCCTTTCAACCTCTTCGAAAGTCCATCGCTCATCCAACATTTTGTAGAAGTATCCCTCTAGCTCTTTTGAAAGGTCTTACTATTTCTATTATTCTTCATAAATCCTTCTTCTGTATTATTTAACGTTTCGACAAAGTTAAAGTGATTTCTGATGATAGCACTTGCCCCTAGCGATGGGATGCGCTTGACTTTTCAAGTCAACTGTTTCGACACCCGTCATTATTTCGGCATAAAATTTTCCTGCCTTTTGATATTCCCAAATGAACCTTGGCCGTTCATTTATGTGATCGATAGCATTCCTAGCATTTTCTTTGCTTCTAAATCACGCTTCCTTCTTCCCCCTTTTCATTTACCTACGATTAGAAGCCTTGAAGCAAGAATCAGAAATTTCAACCTCTTATTAAATTCTTAATTTCAAGAGACGCAAGTTCAGATTAAGGCATGCATCTATTGTTCGATATCACGGATCGATCTTTCATGTTTAATTTCAATTTCAAATTCTTAGGGTTTGAATTTGCATCATTGTTTTAAGTTTTTAAAATGATTTAAGTTTATTGTTCGTATTAAATGATTTTTAGATTCATTTTTTATGCCGACTTAGTTTAATCTATGGTATCAATTTAGGGTTTGAGCTTGGATTTGCTAAATTTGGAGTTTTTGTTACCGTTGAATGCAAATTCAGGCACGAATTCTATTATGCTCAATTTTAATTTGTCTTGGAGGATTTTTTAGGTTAAAAATTGACGTCCCTTACTATGAATTGAATTAAGAAAAATATACTTCTTGTTATAATCAAAACCATAGACAACCTTTTGATTTGATCGAAACCCCTAAAATTGAGGCAAGCCTAGCCGTCTGCATGCTTTCGAAATTCTATCTTGCCCTTTTGACTTATTCGAAACCCATAATAGTCAACAGAAATATAACTATCATTTTCTTAACATAAAAATTGCTGAAATGTCTTAAGGCCCTTTCATTTGTATTGAAATTACTTTTCTTCGAATATTGCGACTTAATAAGAGTATTTCATTTCAACAATGTTCATATTTGTAAGTAGAATAAATTCTGTGGGTTTCGACATTGTAGAAAGGTATATTTGATTTGATTGGGGGATGTTATTAATGGTTTCAATAAAGTATATATCCAAATTGATATTGTGCGGATAGTTGCACTTATTAATTAAAAAAATTGGGCTTTCAACATTGTCGAAGGGTGTGTTCAGGTGCTTGTATTCCATCCTCCCTTTCAACAATGTCGAAAGCTCAATGAATTTCATAATTCTTGTTAACTTCAATCCCCTTTTGAAGGCATGGAACTATATGCTTCGATGGATATTTGAGCCATTGCTTTATGTTTTCGACACGTTAGAAATGCATTAATAGTGAAATGAGTTATAACGTTAATGAAATTATTTCACCTGGCAAGATCATGGGTCTAAAAAGAATTTCTAAGAAATCAAAAAAGGATATAATTTAAGAACTATAATCTTCCCCAAAGATGACTATTGCAGTCTTAAGGAATTCTCTTATATCTTCTCAAGATGACGTAGACGCAATCCTCGTTGACTTCGGAATTACAAGAGTTAAAGCTATTCCTCCAGGCTACAATGACACCATTCAAAATCCTCCCGAGCAAATTTTGCTTACACAGCCATCCACATTTGGCATGGAGGTTTCATTCCATTTCCTGAGTTTTTATCAAGATTTCTGAGTCACCTTGGCATAGCTCATATTTAATTGTCCCCAAATGTATATACATATCTCATCTTCTTAGAGCTCATGGCCTTAGAGTCGGGCATTCCTTCTCTAAATGTTGAAGTTCTCAATTACTTGGTGCATCTTGTCAAGCTTAACAGTTTGAACAACCAAATTATGAAGACTAACCCTCATAAGAAGCTAGTTTCAGAGGGAGAGCTCAAACATTGGGAGACACAATTGTTTTACGTCAAATTCTTTCCAATTATCAGTGGAGCTTTCTCTTCTCCTCCTAGATAGATTATTACCATTGTTTTTCAATGAATTATTTCCTTTTGCTGAATTACATTTTCTTATTAGGCCCTGCTCCTAAGGAACTTGATGATGAAGGCAAGAGAATTGTGAAGTTGTTAACAACTATCTCGAACAGCATTAGGAATAGACCTATATTATTGACCTCCAGCAACCTTCAAAAATATTCTCTCCTTCTGACAGGACAAAGGATTCTTGGATAGCCTCCTCTTTTCCAACATACTTCCAAAAGAAAAAGCTTCTTATCCTTGGGTGACCCCAAAAACTTTTCATCTTTGCCTTCGATTTGTCCCGACCAACCTGATAAACTTAAGTGTACCATTTGTAACTTACGGTTGTGTTAGTCTTTAGATTGCTCTGCTAACCTATGCTTTTAGTTTTAAAAGCTGCTTCTTCGTTTGAATTATCCATAATAGATCCACTCCCTCCACCTCCTAAATCTAGTTCTTTAGCTCTGACCCAACCCATTGCTAAGTCGAGAATGATCGCTAAAAGAAAATTAAGCGGAGTGACTGTCCGGAGGTCCTTTTTCCAAGAAAATTAAAACTGTCGATGTACAGTCTTCTCTTCCTCCAAAAGAGGGTGAACTTGTTGATGTAAGAAAAGCTCTAGAAGGTCCTTCTCTTGATGCCACTACTGACCAACCCAGAATGATTCCTCTGAAGGATGACTTCATGCCTTACATAGTTGTGTCTGATTCTCCCAACATCATTGAGCAGATGCAAAAGGATTTAGGCACTTCAACTCCCTCCGAGGACTTGAATCCTTCTAGACCTCCATCACCGGTGTCTCCTATTTATTTTGGGGAGGTTGTGCACTCAATTATAAATTCTCCATCATTCACTTCTATTCAACTACCTTCCTTTGTACCTGATCCAACAAGTCATTGTCGATCTCATTGAACAACTTTCGGTATGTTCCATACTACTTGATTTTCTAATTACTATTTTATATTGAATCTTGTTTTACGTTTTACTTTTCCTTTCAGATCTTCGAAAGCTGGTACTCCTTCCAAGAAAACATTTCAAAGTCTTCCGCTGAGACATCTAAGCTCAAAGAAGAAGTCTCAACACTAAGTAACATGATAACTTTCCTTGCTGCTGCAAAAGATAACGCAGTGAGGGAACAAGAAAGGTTGAGTGCTTCTTTTGTTCAAGCGGAATATACAATGTTCGAGGAGAGGAAGACTAAACAAATCTTAGCCGATGAGGTTTTGGCTTTGAAAATGACCCTTAAAGAGTTGGGGGATGAAAAGGCCATGATGAATGCTAAACATGTTTCTCTCAAGAAGAGATGTACATTTTTCAAAAATAAATTTGAAAAGAAAAGGAATTCTTTAACTATGGCCATCAAAACCATCTCCAAGGCTAAGCAAAAGGTGGCTCAATTTCTGAGCACTTCTCTGAATGACATCATTGTATTTTTCTATGAGGATGCACTCATGTTAGCTTACTCCGATAATATAGAGAAGTGCCCAGATTTAAGCTTTCCCTCACTCGATCCTGTATTGGTTAAAAGATTCATGAACAAAATCAAGGAAATGGAGCAAGGGATTGAGGTCCTGGATAGAGAAGAAATTGATGCCACAAATCTCCTATCTTTCGAATCCCATCCTATATAAGGAGATTCCAATTCAGACGAGGAGGAAGACGTTTATGATGACGATGATGAAGTCGTCATTGAAGAAGGTGGCAACGACGATGACAATGATGATGGTATCCCTAATAATGATGATAGTGGTCAGGGTTCTGGTGGAAATGGGGGTGACCATGAAGATTCTCACGGAAGGGGTGACGATGGTATTTCCAAGGCTTCAGATAAAGCCATCCCTGATCCCAGTGCCTGCGAAAAGGGTCCAACTGAATTTCCCGAACCATTTGATCTTTATGAAAAAGAAACCGATATTGATGCCAGAGAGCAAGAGGGGGAAAAGCAGACCTTGCAAACTTTAATCTCTATTTCTCAAGTACGGAATTCTTTATCAAAATGGCTTTCACTTCCAAGGTAACATTGGCTAATATATTTCCATTTTAGATAAGGAAGAAATCCATTCATCTTTATAAAAACAAATCTTGAAAGAAAACAGGCAGAAATATATAGCTTGTATAGGGAGTTAGATAAACAATTAAAAGAACACAATGCACTTTCTGACAAGTATAACAACCTAAATAAAAGTTCTATAGTATTAGCGTCTTTTAAAGGCCCTTCGACTAAAAAGGGCGCACCTTCACTATGACAAGCTCTTAGAAGAGAATAGAGAATTGGTAACACTCTTTTGGATATTGATCAAGGGCAGAGATATCCTAGTAGACTTCCTATATAAACTTATTGTAGGCGTCCAACTGTAGATTTTTCATACCTAGTTGATTTAAGTAGGGGTCTACTTAGATATCTACATAGGAGGTATTTAGACAAATTTGGATCTGATCCTCATCTCAAGGCTTGTTGGAATTTACCGCGAGTCAGCTCAATTCCTCGCGTGTTGCCTCTAAAAAAATCCAAATATTATAAGGATAAATTCATTTTTGAGTTATTTAAAAAAATCAATCTTGTACAGACCAGATGAAAATTTGTAATCATGTAATCATAATGATCTATAAATTTTCTGCATTAGTTTTTTTTCATGATGAGTCGTATCTTATTACATGATTACAGAGTAAATGTCTATCAAGCAGTCTTATTTCTAGGGATTACTTAGGCAAATATGTCAAAATAAGAAGAGATTACTTAGAATATGTCTCTCTATTTTGATCCTTAAGATTGGATAGATATTGTTTTCTTAGAGATATGTAGAAGCTTTATATGCAACATCCCTGCCTTCGCTTCGATTTTATAGGCGAAGAAAAGGAGAATCTCCTTAAGGAAATTCATATACATTATACAAAATTGATTTATGTTCATGATAGTCCTCCACCGGAGATTGGAATTATAGTAAATGTTCTCCAATTATTACCCCCGAAGGATTTAATCCACTTTTGAACCGTCCATCGCTCTTTCGGGTAACTCTTTGAATAAAGTAAAAATGATGTTTATAGACTTTAAGTGTGATAGGAAAAGCAAGTATTTTACTATATCATTGATATCGTACCCTTTGTTTTATTTATTTTTTGAGTTATAACCACTCTATTGTAATAAAAGAATCTCTGAGTATAAATTTGTTTATTGTTTATTTGAATAGGAATTACAGTTAGTTATCACGCCACTCTCACTAGATCCGTTATCTCATTTCACCGGTATTAGAGATAAGTTGGTGACAGATCTTGAGAAGAGAAGCCTAATTAAAGATCCTTTGTCCACCCGACTTCATGGTAATACTGAAACGTTGGAATGGCATAGGAAATTTTTGCTTCAAAAGGCGATTATTATAGACCTTAATGATCAAATCACTAGTCTCGATGCAGACATCAAAAATAAAGATGAAACAGTTTCCCAATTGAAATGCCAAATTAAATCAAACCCTTCGATCGACTTTGATCATGAGACGTCTAAGCTTTTCTAACAGCTAAGCTATTTGGAGATAAAATTAAAAGATAGTTAAGCTCAGTGTAAATCCTTGGAATATATCATGGGAAGCGACATTCTGAGTATCAATTTACCAACTTCTCCAATCACCTCTCTATTGTTAGATCGACAAGATCTTCATTTTTAGCTATTCAAAAATCCTCTGCTACAACAAACCCTCCCCTAGGTTTAGACGAAAAGGCAGTAGATGATGGTGTAGAAAGGTTAGATTTGAAATGATGAGATATTTGGACGATCAATAGAAAGTGAGGTACTCGCAACGCATCAATGAATATGCAGTCAAATTCAAAGACTTGAACATGAAAAATATCTTCTTCAAAAGTGTATCACCGATTTAGAAAGACAAAACAAGACCCTTAAAGGTGCTAAGAATACTTTCAATCATGCATTGAAGATTCTTATTGAATTAATAATGTTGACGAAATTATGAAGAAGGAAAAGAAGCTCAAAGAAATTCTTGGCATAACGATTTTCCATATTGTTGATCCTTTAATTGCTGAGAATTTAGTTAAGGTTATTCAGGATCTTTGAGTATATACTAATGTCATATGATATTCTGGTAAATAACTTTATAAATTTTATAAATTATGTAAATATCATCTGGTTTGTTGGCCTTTCCTGTACTTGTAATGTTGTTTCGAATTTACTTCCTGATAACTTTGGCTATGGTTTTTGTTGAATCATTCGATCTCCCTTGTTTAATCTTGTTTCCTTGAAAAGTACAAAGTAGACAACATTTCTTTGTTATTAATTTGAAGTTTATGCAAAAAAATATGTCCAGTAGTTTGCTCATAACATTATTGGAGATAATATTAGAATTTCTGATAATAAAATTTCAGAATTCAAATTTTAGGAATAATGGAAATCAATAGATTATTATTTGTTAACCAGAAAATGGATCAACACCCTGGATCAAGTTTGAAAGTACCAGTGCAGATAATTAGTAGCACAAATCTCAGATAAACAACAAATAAAAAGCCGAAGTAAGAAAATAGACACGGAATTTTATAATGGTTCGGTTGACTCTGGCTATGTCCACTTTAATCAACCTTTATTATGATTATACTAGTTGAATCTCTCTGGATATAAACTAGTTAGTCCTTAAATCTAAGTTACAATGAGTTAGAATAAGTCACAAGTACAGGGTAACCCCCTTGATGACTGTTGTGAGAAAGAAGAAAGTTAAAGAAGTGAAGGAATTCCAATAGAGTAATGGCAGCTCTCTCTTCGGAAAAGATCCATCTCTAGTTGCAGGTAGGTGAGTATTTATAAGGGAATTCAATAAGTGTTAGGCCAGAAGTCCAAGTACAGAACAATCCAGTTGTTACGCCAAGTCATCATCAAAAATCTCAAATCAATCTGAGTCATTTCTATGGATCGCTAGCTATCCATAGGCGATGGATTGCTAGTTATCCATATGGGATGGATCGCTAGTTATCCATCAACTTAGCATATTTTTCTACCAAAAGCCTTTAAATAGTGTAACAAAGGAGCTTGGAAAGTTTGAGGGTGATCCGACCTATCTTGATGGATCGCTAGCTATTCATTGGGGATGGATCACTAGCTATCTATGCACTTAGCATATTTTTGAGTGATCTCTGTTTGGTGGTCTTCCTATCTTCTATTTAAGTATCTTATCCAAATATCAAGTCGTTTGGAGTTAGTTTGATCATTTGTCTTCATGGGTCAACTGGTCCAAAATAATCGTCCATAACTCGCTCAAATCTTAACGAAATCGAAACAAACTTTGCATGAACACTTTAGAGGGTGTTAGGGATCCACCATAAAAATTTGAGATGGTAGGGCCCACTCTAGATGGGTGGATCGCTAGTGATCCATAAAATCAAATCCAAATGCTCTTTTTTTTTGTCAACCTTCTTCTATGTTTTCTAAATATTTTTACAAAAATTCAATGCAATCCGGCTTAGTATGAGTTTTGTAGGTCCATTTTCAGTTAGCTTCTTTTGTTCAAACAAAACCCGACGAGTCTCCACTTCTTGAGCTAGATTGTTTGGCATGCTATGAAACTTGGTAAGTGTCTCTAGGGAACATATTAGATCATGATGCAAAAGGACTGAAGGATCCACGAGCAAGCTTTATGGATCACTAGCGATCCATGGGGGATGGATCGATGGATCGCTAGCGATCCATTGCCTTAGCTTGTTTTGGCATTATTCTTCTTTGGTCTTTCGCTTCTTTTCCTTCTGGTCTTCTTGGTCAATCCTTGAGATATTTTAACTTATTGTAGTTGCTCTAGTTTCCTTTGAAATCTGTTGGGTTAAAAACCCAGTTAACACTTACCGCCCAAAGTATGCTTTCTAGAAGAAAGGTGTGCTTTGCTCCATAATAAGTTTCTATCTCCAGTCTTCGATAATTGAGCTTTCCAGCTACTTTAGGCTTGTTGAATCGTCTAGTTCCTTTGGTTTCTTTGGTCAATTACAAGTCGCTTCAAATCTATTCTATCCTAGGACTCTAACTCTGCTTAGGTGTAATCCATACATCATAATCATTTTGATTTCACTAGGAGTTATTATATCACATATCTCTAATTCAATCACATGTTTCCAATTACATCACATATCTCCATTTACATCACACATCTCTAATTGTCCCATATTCATTCAGGAGTTACATCACTATCAATTTTTGCTTCTCATTCAGAGTTGTCATATTATATATCAAAATCACATTATATATCAAAGTCACATCATATATCAGAATCACATCATATCTCAAAATCATCTCGTGTTCATCTAGGATTTATCAATTTTATTTTGTTTATAAAACACTCAAATCCCTTTACTAAATCAAATTTGTTTTAAGGCACGATCTCTCATGATCGTTTAGGTTTAATGCATGATCTCTCTGGATCATTTAATGTTTTAGTTTACTGTGCGATCACTCCAGATCTTTTAATGTTTTGTTTAATGTACGATCTCTTTGGATGGTTTAATGTTTTTGTTATCCCACCTTTTAGCAAGGTCGTGATACCAAGAACTTGACTGAAAACCAACGACAGTCCATCCCAAAGGTTAGTTATACACAGCTTTATTATGGATGCTGGTAAAAAAAATTGAGTTTAGATCGAGCTACAATTGATATAGTATGACAAGCAAAGCTATAAAAGCCAACGTCCCAAATTTCAAGCCAATCAGTGTTCATATACCCAAGATATTGATCGATAAACTTCAAAAGAATCAACACCCGCCGTATCCATGCAAGTTTATATCCATTCCTTCAGAAGGCTTCCTCCGTATCCACCTAGAGGCTGTTGGTTTGTATCCATCAAATATGCATAGCTCTGTATCTATCAAACTTACCCAACCTTGTATCCATCATGATTGGCGTTAGTTTGTATCCATGAAAAAACATTATTTCGTATCCATTGCATGCGAACCCTTCGTGTCGCTTACCCAATTCGTATCGACCACAAACAATCGATACAAAACACTACCTAGAAAGTATCGGTACGGGTTAGGGTGACAGCTACCGATATGAAGGGGGAATGGAAATGATCGATACAAAGGACGTGGGCGTACCTTGATACGAAAGACGTGCGTTCGTATCGATACAAGGTGAATCATCAACAATCAATACGAAACAAAATGCCAGGGATGGATACGAACGAGTATAAACCGGTGGATACGAACGAGGCCTACAAAGAAGGAAGACTCAGTCACTCAGCATAAAAAGAGGATCGATCCTATAAGATAGCGCCATGTCATCTAGCAACCGCATGCATTTCATTGATACGAAGAGAAGCGATACAAACGTATCGATATAAAGGCAGTAGCACGTTAAAAATCTAAACCTGCATTGATTATATCTCAAAATCTACAAGTCCAAAAGCCACCAAATTTTCAGAGGAGCTTGCATACTACCTCAGAAATATCCATATCAATCTCAACCCAAAAAGGTCATTTTTGGATCGATATGAATTTAGCACGTATCCATCGTGGATCAAGCCCAAATGTTCGAAGATTAAAAACGTAGACCCACCCATGTGAGAGAAGGTGTCTTCCAAGATCAATGCCAAATATTTTCAGCCTATGCCTATAAATAGCCGTCCAAGGCCTTTAACAAAGGACTTTTGAATGCTGGAATGCTGTTACTCTGCCGAAATCGTTGTTGTACCTGGGTTGTACTGTTGTAAACATCTGTAATCAGCGTGAGTTATCAATAAACAGTAAACTTTCTATAGTAGCGTAGGCTACAAAACCGAACCAATCTAAATTTCTGTGTTTTCATACTTTTGCTTGCTGTTTTTGGTGTGTTCTTTAGATTTGCCTCATTTTCCATTTATATTCGTCACTTTATTCTCTTCAAACACGTCCGAAGAGTGTTGTGTCCAATTTTGACATAAATACTTTGGTTCTTTCACTGTGAAAACCCAACTTTTCTCCCGCTCTTTGGATCTACTACCATCATTGGATTGTAAGAATCTAAAGACATGATCTAGATCTCACATTCAGTAGTTCTTCCATCCTATTAAGATTGCATCAAATCTAGGAGATAGCTACATCATTCACCATAGTTACTACAAGGACTACTCAACTGTTGCAGATTGGGAAGGAAGAGATAGACAGAATATTGCGTAGCCTTCTACAAGCAAGAACTCAGTTGGACTTTCAAATCCACAAGGCCCTGTCACCGGGGAGGAATTTCCGATGTTGATGCAAAACTGACCCAAAATCGCCAACTGTTTACCCAGCAGATCTGTGCCAATACGGAGTTAACCAACCAAGAATTAGGAAAGACGAAGGAGATCCAAGAGGGATCAAGATTCTAACTCATCCACTAAGAGCTCAGCTTCCTCTGGTTACCATCATAAATCAACACATCCACGATTGGATGGAAGCTACATGCAAGCTCGTGGGCATCAGCGTACTCTGAATCTTAGCCAAGCAGGACCTGGTCCATCTGCTAGCCACCAGGAAGGACCCTCCTCCCTGGGAGGGACAATTCCTTATCACATCACTGATAACCGTGTTGTTGCCGCAGAAGCTGACATTCGAGACCGAACAGATCCGAACCTTCATCCATGCGATCGTACTCCTGAGCCTTATGTGCCCGAAGACCTGGAGCTAACGAGGCGAGGTATGGACTATCGACCGCGACCGGGCCATCCTCGCATTGTGGAACCCGACCACACCTTGGTCCAGCATGCCCAGAATGTCCAGATGCCAGACATCCCGACCATGACTCATCAAATGATTCGTGAAAGTCAGGGCATCTCCAATGACGACTGGGGAATCTCCCGAAGTCAAACACCCTTCACTAATGACATCCTTTATGCTAAACCGCTTCGTCGATTCAGAATACCAACTTTACTTATTTACGGTGGGAGTTCAGAACCTAACCAGCACATTTTGAAGTATGAATGGCTTATGAATGCCGCACAAGTCGACGATGCAGTCAAATGCAGAAGTTTTCCTATCCCCCTCGGGGCTATGCAACCATGTGGTTTACTCGCCTACCATCCCGATCTGTTTCATGCTTTGATCAGTTAGCTACAAAATTCGTCAAACTGTTTCGTATGCACGTCACAAGACTAAGGATGTTAACACCTTATCCAACGTCACTCTGGCTCCAGGGGAGACTATCAGACGTTATCTGGAAATATTCCATGCCGCTTGTGCAAAGATTAGTAACCTTAGTGATAATTCCATATTGATGGCGCTAACTAAAGGGATCGATTCTATTCTCGAATTTGGCAATTGGTTGGCTGGAAAACCCCCCATATTGCTGGACCGTTTCTACTCTAAAGCGGCCTAAATCTTTAGGAGAGAAGAGGCTAAAAAATCTAGGAAAATGGATGACACGGGGACCATTGTGGATGGAATTCAAAGTAACGTTGCTACGAAGGAAATCGGTGAGATCTCCGGTTAAGTGCAGTTAAATAAACAGAATAAGCAGAATCAGTAGAAAGGCGATGGAAGTCAGGATAAGAAGCAAGATCAAAATCGTGGACCGCGACGTAGAGCTCCTATGTTTGACACCTATACTCCTTTCAATACATCCCTGGAGAATGTGTACTTGCAAACCTGTAATACTGGCTAATATAAGAAGCCTGCTCCAAAGCAGTCGTTTGAAAAGTAGGTTCAATTTGGAAAATTCTGTTGATTCCATGATTATTATGGTCACAATACCAATTAATGTCGCCATTTGCAGAATATCATTGAGAATTTAATCCAAGACAGGAAGTTGGAACTATTTGTTTGGGCGTCGCAGGTTGGAGGTGCAGGACCATCAATAAAGAATCAACTACTGAATCAGGCTAGATCGGAAGAACCCACGCGTACTATTGGGAGGTTAGTGATTAACATAGTTAGTGGTGGTCCTCATCTAGCTGATCGGAGCTGGAGGGAAATAGAGTCATATACCGGTTCGATTAGGCATCGTACTTCGAGTGTTGCAGTAATCTTAACGATGGGCCTCTGGCTAAACAACAAATGATGATGACCGATGACATCGTTTTTCGAGACAAAGAAGCCTATAGAGTTGAAGCTCCCACCATTGATCCACTAGTCATATCAGCTCAGATAGGTATTTCATGGATGAAGATGATCTTAGTGGATAGTGGAAGCTCCGTATATTCTTTTCAAGTGAGTGCGTAATCAAATGAAAATGGAAGCGAAGGAATTGAAGCCGCGTTAGTCTCGTATTCATGGTTTTAATAGAAGTGCAACTATACCCACGGGGTTGGTGGAATTACCAGCGGAGTTGGGAATTGGAGATCATCGGAGTGTCCAGATGTTACAGTTCATTGTGTTGGATATCAATTCACCGTATAATGCTTTCTTGGAAGGACCAACCATGGATGAATTCAGGGAAACTATTTCCCCTTGGTGTTTAACTTTGAAATTCCCCACTGACAACAGGTTTGAAGTTGTTCAGGGAGATCAGGTAGCTGGACAAGCCTGTTATGTTGCTGAGCTGCGGGAGGCGTAGCGAAAAGAGAAAGGCAAGGACGTAGAGGAATCTCTTTGCGTCCATTTTGCCAAAAATTGACAGCTAACACCTGGGCCTTGGCCCAGGCGCCACAACCAATTCCTAAAAGATCTTGATCCAAGAGATGATGATAATGAAGAGGAAGTCAAGGATAGTCAGGCTTCCCTGGCAGAGTTGAGGATCGATGTCCCGATCGATGATGATGATGACTCCAGAATGATAAAGGTTGGATCTCAGCTAAGCCAACAGATGAGAGAGGAATTGATTGAATTTCTCTAGGCAAACCTCAATGTGTTTGCTTGGACGCGCTCAGACATGTGTAAGATCTCATCGGACATCACGAGCAATGCATTGAACATTGACCCGTGGCATGTCCTGGTCAAGCAGAAGAGGCGAGATATGGATCCAGAGAGATCTACCGCCCATAAGGAAGAGGTGGATAAGCGCAAGACGAATAGGTTTATCTGAGATGTATTATATCCAGAATGGGTATCCAACCTAATGCTTATCAGGTAACCAAACGGGAAATGGAGAACTTGTGTGGACTACTCAGATCTAAATAAAGCATGCCCTAAAGATAGTTTTCCGCTTTCTAGAATTGATCAACTTGTAGATTCAATGGCCGAACATGAGCTCTTGTCTTTTATGGATGCGTATTCTGGCTACAATCAGATACAAATGCACCTACGCAATCAAGAGCATACCAGATTTGTCACTGATCTCGGACTCTATTGTTACAAAGTGATGTCGTTCCGGCTAAAGAATGTTGGGGTGACCTATCAAAGACCCGTCAATCGAATGTTTGTCAACCAGATCGGAAAAACTATGGAGGTGTATGTGGATGATTTGCTTGTAAAGTTGCGAATCTCAATCAACCACATCAAAGACCTTGAAATAATGTTCAACATCTACCGAGAGTACCGAATGAAGCTCAGCCAGTTGAAGTGTCACTTCGGAGTCGCCTTCGGAAAGTTTCTTGGATTTATTGTCAATGCTCGAGGAGTTGAAGCCAATCCCAAGAAGATCCGGGCGATTCGGAATCTCAAAACTCCCAGAACTATAAAGCAAGTGCAAAGCCTCAATGGGAAGGTAGCAGCATTAAGCAAGTTCATCTCCAAATCCACCGACAAATGTATTCCCTTCTTCAATCTGATCATGAAAGGAAAGCGGAACTTTGAATGGACTAAGGAGTGTGAGGGCGCATTACGAGCACTGATTCAGCACCTAGATACACCACCTATTCTGTCAAAGCCGATTGATCATGAGGGACTATACATCTATTTGGCAGTGCCAGAGAATGCAATCAGTGCGACATTAATTCAGAAGGAGGATCAGATACAATGATCGGTCTATTACATTAGCAAATGATTGACCTAAGCAGCAAAGTTGGAAAATCTGGCCTACTGTCTCGTCATTGCTTCAAGAAAGCTCTGTACTACTTTCAAGCTCATCCTATCATAGTCAACACCAACCAGCCATTACGACAGGTCCTTATGTGGCCTGAGACATCTGGTAGGTTGCTGAAGTGGAATATCGAGTTGACTCAGTTAGATATTGTTTACACACCAAGGCAGGCTATATAAGGACAAGTTCTCGTGGATTTCATTGCTTAATTCACTGTCCCAGAGGACTTGCCCAAGGCAAGTGAATCTCCTAGTTACATATGGAAACTCTATACCGATGATGCATTAAACGACCACTTTTCAAGCACTGCAGTTGTATTTGAAACCCCAAAAGACTGATCCGTATGTTATGCTTCGAAGTGTGATTTCTGTGCAACCAATAACGAGGCCGAATATGAAGCTTTACTTATCGGGCTTAGACTCACCAGAGACTTGAGAATTATTGCTATGGAGATTCGATTCACAGTTGGTCATATGTCAAGTTCGGGGAGAATACCAAGCCAGAGATCGAAGGTTGGCTGCCTATCTTGCTCGGGTCCAGGAAGTATTGAATCAGTTTGATTATTATGCCATCTATTGCATACCCCGGGACCATAACCAGAAGGCCTATTCTCTGGCAAAACTGACAAGCACCAGTGAAGCACAGAAAATAGAATTCTCCCCTATTGAGACACTTACCTTTCTGAGTATTAATAAGATGGAGACAGACATGGTTCATGAAGCCGCACCCGAGGAGTCATGGATGACTTCTTTCAGAAATTATCTCAAGCATGGAGCTTTGCCCGAGCACAGAAGTGAGAAAAGACAAGTTCTTCAGAAAGGTTCATGATTCATTATCCAGAATGAAGTCATGTATAAAAGAGGATACTCATTCCTTTACTCTGGTGTATCACCCATGACGAAATCAAATGAGTATTACATGACGTGCACGAGGGGGAATACGACGATCACACTAGGGGGCAAGCCCTTGCTAAGAAGATACTTCGATATGGGTATGATTAGCCGACTGTGAATTGGGACGCATCAGACTATGCCAAGAAGTGTGATAGATGTCAGAAACATGCTTGGATTCCTAGAGCCCCGCCTATCGAAATCACTCAAATGGTCAGTCCATGGCCGTTCATTATATGGGGCATCGATATAATTGGATCTTTACCTCTGCTAAAGGTGGTGCGAAGCATGCTATCGTTACAGTTGACTACTTTACCAAATAGGCGGAAGCTGATCCCCTTGCTACTATTGCGATGGAGAAAATAATCAATTTTGTTGTCCGCAACATCATCTGTCGCTTTGGCCTCTCACACACCATTATCACTGATAATGGAGCCTAATTCGATAGTGTCATGTTTAAAACTTCTATCAACATTTCCACATTTAGAAGAAGTTCTCGGTAGTTGCTCACCCTTAAGCGAATGGACAGGTCGAAGCTGTTAACAGAGTTATCAAATCCATTCTAAAAAAACGACTGGAAAAGTTGGAGGCAAATGGGTCGACGAGCTTCCCATGGCCCTATGGGCATACATAACTACCCACAAATCTGCAACCAGTCACACTCCATTTTCACTTTCCTATGGCTCGGAAGCTGTCATTTCGGTCGAATTGGAAGTACCTTCTCATCGTGTGACTTACTATGATCCGAAGATAAATGCTATATTACTTGCCGAGTCGCTGGACTTATTAGATGAGAAGCATGAAGAGGCTGATTTGATGGTAGTCGCGCATCGAAGTTGAGTCTCCCGATTGTACAATGCTAAGGTCTGATCTCGAACCTTTGAACTTGGAGATCTCGTACTCAAGAGAATTTATCTGGTCCTTTCGCATATAAAGCCAAAATGGGAAGGATCGTATGTTATCGAACAGAGAAGTGGAGTCAGCACATTCAAATTGTCGATTGTTGACGGTCTCACCTTACCAAGAGTTTGGAACAGCGAAAGTCTCCGCCGCTACTACACAAAACAAGCTTTGTTTATTCACTTAGTATGCTTTTCATTTGCAATTTGTTTATGCATTTTGAAATTTGAACTTGTAATATGGCAACTAACTTTGCCGTGCTTTCTTATTTTAGCAATAAAATGCAATCTCTTCGAGCCAGAATAGCGATTCTTGAAATGTGTCATTCGACCATCGGAATGCATGGAGAGGTAAGTCCTATCCTACTATTGGACTTAGCAAATAGGGAGTGATGTGATATGACCGGTCACTCGATAAGTGTAACTCGAGCTCGGAGGCAAGCTGTCACACTGAAGCTAAAAAATAATTGATACACGACAATCCTCTAACTAACTTCGGCTCCCAAAGTGCGAGAAGGAGTATAAACTTAAAATAAAAAACATGGGCTTGAGGATGGTGGACCTGCCCACCTACGATTTCACCAATGTGTAATCTAAACTCGAGGAGGATGGATCCATCCATCTACGACTTTGCTTGTTTATTCAGGATGGATGTGATTCGACCATCCATGATCCTGATCATTGTACCATTCCTAGAGTGCAAAAGAGATCTCAAAACTCAAAACAGATGTAATCGACCATCTATTAACTAACTCCATATTCTCAAAGCACGAACTATAGTATAAACGTTAATTGAATGTGACTGACCCCCCATAACTAACTTTAAGTCCCCAGGGCACGGTCTGGAGTATAAGCACAAAACGAGTGTGACTGGCTGCTCAAAAAACAACTTAAGTCCCCGAAGCATGGACGTAAATTTGAACATTAAGCAGGCGCAATCGACCACCCGTATGCGAGTTCAATCCCCAGAGTGTAGGGGCAATCATTAATAAATGAACAAGTGTGATCCGACCACTCGAACCCATCTCACAACAACTTAGTTCCGACTAAGTGAAATTAAAAAGTGTCGAAGGCAAAAAGCAATCATCATTCAACCACTTCAACTCATCCCCAGGACTAGGGGCATAACTCGAGCACTAGCTGTCGATTGAGATAGTAGAGTATTAGGACTCGACTTAACGTTTGGTTATGACTCGGAGCCATGACTTCGAGATCTAACGGTCGGACATGAGTCTTATCCAAAAATTAAAGCTTCACAAGTGTATTGAACAAAAATTCAAGCACTGGAACACTTATGCAAATAAACTGAGAGTTATGCCAAAATAGCGAAAGGAGATTTTATTTCATCTATTCTTTGGCAACAAAATAAGTATAAAAAAAAGCTTATTCAAGATTCCTACTAACTAGGGCCGAACCAGCATTTATACACGGCCAACAAAAAGAAAAAAAGAAATTCCTACTTATATATCAAAAAGGGACACAAAGAGACATGCCTACTCTCTATGTTTCTTCTTCTTCTTCCCCTTCGACGTCGGTCCACTGGAGCTACCACTATGGTGCTATTTCAACCTGTTGCCTTTACCAGGCTTGTCCCCCATCAAGGAAAGAATTGTAATCTTCTCCTCTGAACTCATGCAAATTAGAATACTTTCGGAATGTGTGGTCGGAGGGAAGGGGGTGCTTTCTATATGAGGAGACATAGGGGGTACCACAATGATAATGATTGTACTACCCGGTAGACCATACGCAAAGGGGCCGGGCCAGGACCTGCCATCCCATTTCCAATATCGATACCCAGCGTGGCACTTGCCATCTCGGCACTTATGTCCACCATTATCACCTTATCATAAGTTATTTGAGTGTTCGGTGGGATGCTGGCATTGGGGCCAAAGATTTGGATGTGAACACTCCTTCATCCATGACAAAAGGCAAATATGTAAGTGTATCACTCTAATGACCGAGGAGTTCTTCCATCATCTGTTCATTGAAGATAAAAGCGCTCACATGAACTTCCTTGGTCGATGCGGTAGCTATGGTAGTCGTTGCCTCCATCATGATAGCCTCCTGCTCCTGATGCTGCTCTTGGATTGTAGGGGCATGGCTGATGCAGCTCCTACAACTGAATGGAGATTAGAGAAAATAGTAGTGACTTCTTTTGATAATACTCCAGACTTTGAATGAATTCAAGAAGAGTTTAGAATATCTTCCTCAGGTTGGCTCACGGATGGAGACGGGACTCCTTCAAAGATATGCTCGCGAGCTGAAGACAATTACGATTGATCGGGGTTGTAAGCAGGCGCAGGTGGAGGATCGACTGTAGGGGTAGATTCAGGCTGAGTTGACATAGGAATTTCAGAACCTGTAACTTGATGCTCAATACCAAAACCCTCTCCGGCCTCTGGATCCTGAGTGGCGAGTTTCTCTTTTTTGAATGTAACTATGGCCTCATGGAGAACTCTCCTCTCATCTTCAGTTAGCACTCGATTCTCCAAGTCAAACTAATCAATAGATTCAGCATAGTGTTCCGCCTTCTCATCATCCACCCTGCGGCTTCGGGCATTATGCAAATGGGTTGGATAACCGTCGAGCCAGCTCGGATCGTGGTATTTCAGGACATTGGCGTTATAAGTAATTAGAAGATCTTCCATATCGCCTTCTAAACTGGCCTCCTTAGCCCTGACGTCGGCCTCAGTCTTAGCCTCAGCTTCCTAAACCTTTAGAACTGTCGCATCCCGCTCTCCCTTAAGCTCCATCGTCTGATCACACGCCTCCTGAGCAGCCTTATTTACGTCATCCTTTTCTTTGACGACTTCGGCGTACTTCGTCTTAAGCTCTGTGAGCTCTTTGATTGCAGTATCTCTTTTGGCTGTGACGATGGCGTTCCTATGGCCATATCGTCTACCAGTTTTAGATGTTCTTGCCTCATTCGCTCCATTTCCTTGTTGGCCTCATCGACTTTCTTCAAGGCTTCTATTTCCAAGTTCCTCATGGTTTCATTCTCGTTAGTAAGCACTTGGACTATGTGATCTTTCTGGGCGAGACTTTCTTGTAGCTATTCAATTGTTTTGGCCCGATCGAATGCCATAGCTGAGGCTTTCTGCGCAGTTTTATTCCATTCTCGATGTTGGCTGTAGGCATGGTAAACACAGTCATGCACAGTTTTCTCTGCCCCTTCTGGAATCAACTGCAAATTTGGAGGAAAGTGGAAGCCGTCAAAACAAATGTTAGGGAATTGCTTTAGCTAAGCAATTCAGGTAGCTCCTTCCACTGAGAGCTCTGTAGCCATTGATGTGGTAATAATAGGAGCGTCCGCCCCACTTTTGCAGCGCTGCTCGCCAGGCCTTGAAGTTTGTGGAAGCATTTGATGGCATGAGGTTCAGCAATATGTGTTCTAGAACAGAAGGGTGGCAAGGGAACTCTGGGCGGAGGAGAGCACGATCGGGAGTAGCGCCTATCTCTCCACTCTCTTTCTTTCTCTATCTCTCTCCCTGTCTATATCCCTATCATAACGGTCCCTATCCTGATTAGAGTAATGTTTATCATAATCGGACTCGTGCCTATGAGATTCTTGGTATGAACTAGAAGATTGGTGCGCGGCATGAAGGCTACTGACCATGGACCCTTTCTTCGACATTGTATCTGTAAAGTGAAGAAGAAACAGAGTTAGTTGTCTGCGGAGATTGAACAACTCGTGAGTATTAGTTGTGTAATGCCGTGAAGTGCATGCATGCAAGTGTTAACTCCCTGACCAATTGGTTGTAGCATCCACACTCAGAGGAGTTGGATCTCCTAAATCTAAGGCACTTTGAAGCTCTTCCAATCCGGTGTCTTGCTGAAGAGATACATCCTCCAAAATTAGAATATCTGCAAGTCCTTTGAAGTGGATCTCCAAGTGTGAGTAGGGAGCCTCTGAAATTATGACATCGGCAGTTGGTAGAGACATGACAATGGAATTCCATCTCGTAGATTTGCAAAGTTTATAGGAAGTAGCCTTGCCTTTCCTTATTCTTTTTGAATTTCAGGGACTCTGTGAAGGCCCGGATACAGGTTCATCTCCAACAGGCATATTCTCATCATCACCTCCCTGCTCAGTGATTACAACTTCAGGAACTCTCCTCCTAACCTGCCTTGCTGGAACCGCCCTGTGAAATCCTTCAAGCCTGATGCTTTGACTCATACCAATTAGCCCGACGCGTCTCAAGTTCTTATCTGTAAGAACTTCATCGATTTCCCTGAACTCGACAGGCACCCCTTGAAGAACTCTTACAATCTCTCTGAAATAATCACCTTCGGGTCATGGAATCGAAGCGGTGCAAGAAAGGAAATGTTAGATTCAAAATCGATAGAGAATTATCCAATTAATCGACATAAAAGTTGAAGCGCTTACGTATGACTAACCACCGTCTAGCAAAACCCAGTGGGAATTAAATATAGAACCATTCAGTCTTGAGGTAACTTGGTCCATGCTCCGATTATGACTTGAGAGTTCTCAACTGCTTCTAAGAAGGTGAAAGATGGATGATCTCCTCGACTCTTTATAGTTGAATAAGTATCGTACTTCCTCTGGAGTCGAGGGTCGAAAAAGATGCTCCATGAAGACAACGAACAAGCTGTTTAGCGAGGCATACACGTTCGGGTGCATCTGTGATAGAGCAGTCCCTAAGTAAAACAACATTTCTCGAATGTATTGATTGAAAGGAGGGAGTGTCCCACTACACACGAGAATCTATTAAAGGTGGTATACCCTTCCGGGTGAGTGTGGGGTCTATCTTCTACCCTTGGTAATAGGAAGTTATACCTCGACAATCCATGCCTTGTACAAATCCTTCCCAACATGTCTTTGGAGATATTGGAGGGAACCGAGTCTTGTGGATGTCCGATGAAGACTGCTCCTGGTAGCTCATCCGGAGCAGGACTAATAACTTCAGTTGCGATAGCCAGCATATTGATTATAGGAAGAGAAGGACTCTAAGTTTCCTGCGATTGCGAACTTCCAGTTTCCATAGCTAATCAACTCAGCAAAAATCATCGTTAGATGACAATAAACCCGCGTTTTTTCCCCAGTGTGAAGTGCACGACTGTGTTGTGCAGTGCAGCGTTTTATATTATCTATGAAATGCTACGAGATTTAAAAAGTGTTTGAATGACGAGACTTCAGAATTTAACTGGAATGGTCGTCATCGCTGACTGTCACAACCGTGTCATCCAGACTTTTGAAACCGACCCAAGTTAAAGTTCGTTAAATTTTATAAGGTTACAGTTCCATTGACGAGCTTCGAAAGGTAGTCAGATATGCAGTAAAATGGTTGAGTTCAATTATGCAAGGAAAAAGCTCATCGGGTCAAATGTTAGAGTGTGTAAAGGATTTCGTCTCCATCGAGTTCAAACTTAGATCGATATCCACATGGACAATTTGTATCGGTGAGAAGAGGAAGCAATTCATATTGATCACCTATGCATCACTTCGTATCGATCAGAAGCTCAAGTTCGTATCGATCACCTTCCAAGGTATCGTATTAATCATCTAATTCATTTTCGTATCGACCATTTTTAAATCGCTTCGTAACAATAGCTATGGGTCGATACGAAACTCCATAACTCTAGAAGCGATAGAATTCCCTCCTCATAATCCTCGGTTGCCAATCGATACGAATCCCTCTTCCCAGATCGACATGAATTTGGTACTTCCCCTTACTTCCATCAATACGAATTCAAGGTCGAGCAATTCCTCCATCCACACTTCGTATCCCTATGCTTCTTCTTCTCAAAACCCACTCAGGCATCACTTCCACCGTACTCGACTTCATTTCATCCATCTAAGACCACTACTTCACCAGAATCGGCAACAAAGGCAAATAGAACGGCAATGAATCTCAAGCCTCATCATTTTTAACATAGTTCATTTCCTAATTACCTAGATCTAACAGCTTGTATGAGGGGTTAAGAGCTTGACTCGGTTTGAAGGTGAAAACAATTTTGATTTCCTTCGTTTAGAGCGATACAAAGGCTAGAGAGGAAAGGAAAACAAATGGGAAAAATTCTAAGCACTAAGATATTTATACTTGGAAAGCGACCATTCATCTCCCAGTATAAGCTAACGAGACGAAGCGGTCTACCTCCTCAATCGACATGAGTCATCCATTCATATCCATATGCCATCCATCTAGAGTAACGCTCGTTCGTATCCAACAGACAATCGACAGGAAGAGCAAGGCAAAGACCGTTTGGACTATTCAAATCCATTTGAAATGCATCGATACGAAATGATTTGTTCGTATCCATCGACATAAAATACAGAGACTTGTATCCATTGATACAAAATCAATTTTTTAACTTTTCACATCGATCCAGGAGAGGATTGATAGGAAGGGATACTTTAAAACAACCTCAAGCTTGTTACAATTGGAATTTCACATCAATTCAGGAGAGGATCGATACAAAATTTGATGCAAAAGAAAACCGACAATGATTCGTGAACGTGTATATGTTAATGGGAGTCAGGTTAATATACATTTATGTGTGATGAATTAACATTCAATTTTCAAAATCCATAGGAATTGAATGCTCACTTGGTGACAATTATGACAATGAACAATAGATATCTAACACTCAACACTCAGTTACAACAATGCGCTATACAATCATTGGCAGTCAGAAATTCGATATTTATATTACCGATAAATAATCAAAGGTTACATTTTTTGGCAAAAAGACAACTACACATCAAATTAGATGAAGTTTTCAAATAGAAGATTGTAGTTATTCAAAGCATGTACTTTTCACATAAGACATATTTTGGGGGAAAATGTTATCCAGCCTTTTGGCAAGGCTGTGACACCAAGAACTTGACTGGAAACCAAAGTCAGTCCGTCCCGAAGGTCGGTTATACACAGGTTCATTGTGGATGCTGGTAAATTTTGTTTGAGTCCATATCGAGCTACAATCGATATAGTATGACAAGCAAAGCTATGAAAGCCAACATCTCAAATTTCAAGTCAATCGAATTTCATATGCCTAAGATATTGATTGATCAAGTTCAAAAGAATCGACACCCTTCATATCTATGCAAGTCTGTATCCATACCTTCAGAAGGCTTCCTTTGTATCCACCCAGAGGTCATTGGTTTGTATCCATCAGATATGCATAGCTCCGCATCCATCAAACTTACCCAACCTCATATGCATCATGAATGGAGTTAGTTTGTATCCTTAAGAAAAATTGTTTTGTATCCATTGCGTAAGAACCCTTCGTATCGCCTATCCAATTCGTATTGACCACAAACAATCGATACAGAGCACTACCTAGAAAGCATCGATACGAGTAGGGGTGACAACTATCGATATGAAAGGAGAATGGAAATGATAGATACGAAGGATGTGGGCGTACCTCGATATGAAAGACATGCATTCGTATCGATATGAGGCGAATCATCAACAATCAATACGAAATAAAATTCCACATAAGGATATGAATGAGTATAAACCTATGGATACAAACGAGGCCTACAAACAGGAAGACTTGGTCACTCGGCATAAAAAGAGGATCGATCCTAGAAGATAGGGCCATGTCATCTAGCAACCACATGCATTTCATCGATACGAAGAGGAGCGATACGAACGTATCGATATGAAGGCGGCTGCACATTAAAAATCTAGACTTGGATCGATCATATCTCAAAATCCACAAGTCTAAATGCCACCAAATTTTCACAGGAGCTTGCATATTACCTCAGGAATGTCAATGATCGATCTTAACCCAAAAAAGTCATTTTTGCATTGATAGGAATTCAGCACATACCGATCGTGGATCGAGTCCAAATGTCTAGGGATCGATCACGTGGGCCACCAACATGAGAGAAGGGGTCTTCTGAGATCTGTGCCTGATATTTTCAACCTATGCCTATAAATAGCAGCTAAAGGTCTTCAAAAAAGGGACTTTTGGACGCTGGAATGCCGATACTCTATCGAAATCATTATTGTATCACGATTGTATTGTTTTAAACATCTATGATCAGCGAGAGTTATCAATAAATGGCAAACTTTCTACAGTGAAAGTAAGCTACAACGCCGAACCACTCTAAATCTCTGTGTGTTCATACTTCTATTTGTCTGTTTTTGGTGTGTCTGTTAGATTTGCCTCATTTTCTATTTATATTCTTCACTTTAATCTCTTCAAACATGCCCGAAGAGTGTTGTGACCAATTTTGACACAAACAGTTTTAAGTTAAGGGGACGATCTCTTTGGATTTTTTGTTTGTTAAGTTAAGGGGGATGATCTCTCCAGATCATTTTCTTATTAAGTTAAGGAGGATTAAGCAAGCCCATCCGCTCACTCTCTGGTGAGGGGGATTACTTCTTACACTCCAGTCGCATCTCAGTCGGGACTCTATGGTGTTTGATATCATACAAGTCCATCCACTCACTCTCTGTCAAAGGGACTTGCACCTTGCACTCCGGTCCTGTCTCTCTAGTTGAGACTCTATGGCATTCAATATCAGTTATCACATTAAATATGGATTTTACAAAATTCAAATTCCAAATCAAAGAAAATAAGTAGAAATCCTAAATGTTTATCCCATACATCCGACTCACAGCGTAGTAAGGGACCAATTTAGGTTCTGTGCATGTCCTAACGGTCTGAGATTATTATCCTAAGCAATCATCTCAGATATCCAACTCAGAGCACAATTAGGAACCAATTTAGGTTTAGCACACATCTAAGCAGTCTGAGGTGATTGTTGTCCTAAATAGTCACCTTAGACATTCGAATCAGAGCATGCTTAAGGATCATTCGAGATCCCATACATGTGTAAGCGACCTGAGGTTATTGAAGGTAGAAAAAGTAGAAGGCAGAGAGTAAGGTATGAACCTGCCCCTGTTCCAATTATGAGCTTCTAGTTTCGACTCATGCGGTCATGTATTCATACTTTGATTTGCTACTCTACCTAAAACATCACCCATTCTAGGAGTTAGGACACATCCTAGATCCAAATCCATCATTCCCCCTAGTCGTTTGGATATTTTTTCAGTTTTTTTTTCCCTAACTCTATATGCTCCTACATTGTATCCTGTTGTTGATTCCAGCATTGCCCCCAAGTATCGCTTGCTCTGGGCATTGGGGATAGACTCCATCTTGCTCTAATCTAACTCCGATGTCTCCTATGTTTTTTCCTGGAGTTTGATTCCTATTCCCTGCAGATCTAGCCATCACTTATTTCTCTATCCTCTGAAAGAAGTCGTCCATCATCTTCTATTGTCCAGCTAAGATCTCATCCTACATCTCTTTCATCATCCTTTCCATCTCCTCTCTAATCACATAGTTGGGTTGAGGAGAATTTGGGGACACCTCCTAGCTGCCACCAGGCTATGGTTGACTTGCTACAGCTCTCAATCTAGTATTAAGTCTACTCATCTTCTCTAAATCTTAGATTCGAACTTCAGTTCTTCAGATCTCGTTCAAGGTTCTCAGTGAAAGCACCAAAATGTTAACCCAAAAATGGATCAACACCATGGATTAAGTGTGAAAGCACCAGTGCAGATAATCAATAGCACAAATATCAGACAAACAACAAATAAAAGCAGAAGTAAGAAAAGAGACACAGAAATTTTATAGCGGTTCAGCTGACTTTGGCCTACGTCCACTTTAATCGATCTTTATTATGATTATACTAGTTAAATCTCTCTGGATATTCACTAGTTAATCCATAGATCTAAGTTATAATGTGTTAGAATAAGTCATAAATACAAGGGTTGACTGGAGAATCACAGTAACCCCCTTGATGACTGTTGTGAGGAAGAAGAAAATTGAAGAAGTAAAGGAATTCCAGTAGAGTAATGGCGGCTCTCTCTCATGAAAAGATCCATCTCTAACTGCAGTTAGGTGAGTATTTATAGAGGAATTCAGTGAGCGTTGTGCCAGAAGTCCAAGTGCAGAAGAATCCAGTTGTTATGCCAAGTCATCATCGAAAATCTCAAATCAATCTGAGTCATTTCTATGGATCGCTAGATATCCGCAGGCGATGGATCGCTGGTTATCCATAGGAGATGGATCGCTATCTAACCATCAACTTAGCATATTTTTCTACCAGAAGCCTTTACATAGTGCTGTGAAGGAGCTCAGAAGGTTTGAGGGCGATCTGACCTATCTTGATGGATCACTAGCTATCCATGAAGGATGGATCGCTAGCTATCCATTCATTTAGCATATTTTTTGAGTGATCTATATTTGGTTGTCTTCCTATCTTCTATTTAAGTGATTTGTCCAAATATCAAATCGTTTGGAGTTAGTTTGATCATCCATCTTCATGGGTCATCTGGTCCAGAAGTATCATCCATAACTCGCTTAAATCGTAATGAAATCGAAAGAAACTTTGCAAAAACACTCTAGATGGTGTTAAGGACCTACATAAAAGTTTGAGGTGGTGGGGCCCACTCTATATGGGTCCCTAGAGATCCATCTAGATGGATCGCTAGCTATCCATCAAATTAACTCCAAATGCTCTCATTTTTTGAGCCTTCTTCTATGTTTTCTAAACGTTTTCCCAAAATTTCAAGTCAATCCGACCTCGTATGTGTTCTATAGGTTCATTTTAAGTTAGCTGCTTTTGGTCAAACAGCTTGAATCTGGTGAGTCTTCACTTCTCGATCTAGATTTTTTGGTATGCTATAAAAATTGGTAAGCGCATCTAGGGAACATATTAGATCATGTTGCAATAGGACTGGAGAATCCACAGGCAAGCTTTATGGATCGTTAGTGATCCATAGGGGATGGATCGCTAGCAATATGGATCGCTAGCAATCCGTCGACTTAGCTTGTTTTGGCATTTTTCTTCTTTGTTCTTTCTCTTCTTTTCCTTTTAGTCTTCTTGGTTGATCCTTGATTTATTTTGACTTATTGTATATGTTCTAGTTCCCTTTCAATTCTATTCGGTTAAAAACTCAGTTAACATTATCTTTGGATAATAAGTGGCGAGAAATCCACAGTTGGGAATAATATTGGATCAGAAGTTCTCGTCCGGCAATAATAGAAGCCCCTATATCCAGCTTTGGTAATAATGAGAGAAGTTCAGAATTTCATCTCTGGCTGTATTAATAGAAGACCAGAAATTTGATTACAAAAATAATAGATGACCAAAAACTTAGATCTGGCATTAATAATAGAAGTTCATAAATCTTCTTCTGAAAATAATAGTAGAAGATCTAAAATTCAGATTTGTATAATGATTCGATAAGTGAAGTCCAGAAATTAATTATTGTAGACCCGAGACCCAGATTCGGGTATCGAGAGAGATCCAAAAATTATTATCTGAGAATTAGTAGAATATTGGAAGTCCATAGCAGAAGATTTGAAATAACATGAGACCCGAAACCCAGATTCGGATATTAGTGAGTGAAGTCCAGAAATCGTTTTTTAGAAATTAGCCCAAGGCCATGAATTCGTATCCCAGGAAGTATCGTCCGAAAGTAGTAGAAATCTAGGAATCTGTTCCTGGTAATGAGATGAATGGTTTGGCAAACATTATTTAAATAATGGAAGTTCAAGAATTCTTATATGAGTCTTTTGTTTTGCACCTGTCCTTGAATATTGATTGTTCGAATCTTTTGCTTTGTGTCCCTTCTTTGATTTTTGTTTCTTTTGACATGTGCCATTCTTTAGGCTTTGTATTGTTGTTGTTCTGTGTGCCACTTCTCAAGCTCAGATGTCTTAGTTCATCGTTGTCTGATGCGCTTGGTTAGCTTATCCATATGTAGGATATAAGGACTTACCCGACCTTCCTCCAGGCGGCGCTCCAGCCAAACCTCATAGGAGGGACTGAAGGCTTGTTTAGTGCCTTGACTAGGCTATAGCGTGGTGGTTTTAAGGGCTTACTCCGTCCTTCCTCTCAGATGTGCTCTAGCCAAGACTTATAGGCAGGACTGAAGGCTAGTCAGTGCCTTGACTTGGCCATAGCACGGCACGTTCAAGGGCTTACCCTGTCCTCCTCCAGGGGGATCCTTGATTTGGCCATAGCGTGGTGCGATCAAGAGCTTGTAGATACTTTAACCTGGCTATAGCATGGCACGGATAAAGTTTTACTCTAATCTCCTTCCAGGAGGTGCTTTAACCAGGCCAACTAGGCATGGACAAAGGCTTATAACTGTTTAAGGTAGTTTTCAAGTTGTAGGGTAATTCTAGTCCCGACCATGTAGATTTTTCTTTGAAAAGAGGTGTGCTTTATTGAATTCGACTAGTGTTGCTTTACAAATCTATTGATTTTGCCTTGTTTGAAAAAGTTGATAATCATTCCTTTGAAAGATCTACATTGACTGGTTTCGTGTCCGTTCATCATATAGTAATGACAGTAAGATCCTTCCATATTCCTTTCGTATTTGGTCTTTTTCTTTTTGGATGACCAATAATTGAGTTCCTCCCTTATTAATATGTAGACGTTCTCGATTGATGTAGTCAAGTTGCACTCTTTAGGGAGTCTTGATTTGAAGCTTGTCTTTTGAAGTTGATTTCTAGCTTTTTTACTGCTTGATTCGAGAACTTCATTCTCAATGATTAATTTCCTTTTTAAAAACTTTCGAAGCTCATATGTAAATAATGATCCACTTGTCGGTAGATGCCATTTTTGAGCAAAGGTGTAATGCTCATTCATTGTTCCTTCTTCAAAGATAGTCCCTTTTGCATAGCACTGGATGGACTTCCTCATTTGAACAAACAATTATCATCTTTACACCTTGCTTCTCCTAAAGTAAAGATGCATGTAGGGACAATATGGAATGGGTTTAGGGTCAAATTGTTTGGATCATAAGATTCATCTCTCTCCTTTTTCATGACTCTTAGAGCTTGCAATCTTAATATTTGTTCTTCATGTAGCCTTGAATCTTCAACAATTTTATTAGAAGACCCAGCCAAGTGTGGTTCTGAAGATCCTTGCTTGGATTTTTTGACTTTGCAAAGCATTATGGTGTATAGTCTAAGGTTAACTTGGAATTGAATAGGGATAGAGGAAAATAAGGTTGGGAATTCAACAAAGTCGGAGGTTCAAGCCCTCCTACTAGCACCAAAAATGTCAACAGGAAATCTTATTAGTACCTCAAAGTAAAGATAGAAGTGTGAGTGACCTTTTCAAATCCACCTTTTGAATTAGTTTAGGTAATCTAAGTCTCCTTCGAAACTACGAATCAGTTGGGATGATCCAAGACTCTTTCGAAACCACATTTTAAATTGGTTGTGGTAATCAAGGACCCTTTCAAAACCACCTTTCAAATTAGTTAAGGTGGTCTAAGACTTCTTCGAACCCACCTTTCAAAATGGTTAGGGTAATTTAAGGTTGTGGCCTAATGGTGTCTAAGGGTTTTAACTGTGTCAACAGGGCCTTATTCCATCGAAAGGTATCTCTTCGACAAACTTTGATGCAAGCACTCCATAATTGAATCCATATATGAACATTGAATCGGACTTTATGTATTTGAAAATACCATGCACTTGCTTTATTAATAATTTTTCATGAATATAAGAGGTTTAATTATTACAAGGAAGTAAATCCCTAATTTGATTTAAGGATTTATGGTTTACAAATTTAAGAAAGGAACGAGAATAGAATGAATAAATTCGGATCCCAAAAACAATACCCCTAGGGTCTTATTTATAAGCGCAGGATGGACTCTTTCACATCAGTCCTTTCGACTTAGTTGATAGGGAGCCTTGAAGACCTTTCATCGCTGTTGAATTGAGGGTGCACTTCTACCTCCGCTTTTGAATGTAACTGGGGTGTTTTCGACTCCATCGAATGGTACAAAAGCATCCTTCCCTTGTTGTTGATGTGCCATGTAAGTAAGAAAGGATGCTGAATTTCGACACTGTTGAAAGGGGTATTATTGGATATTCGAATGACTTGAAGCATAGTAGAAGGCTTAGTTGCGGAAGGTAGCTTTCGAAAGCATTCCCGTTGATTAGTGCGGAACCTCCATCTTATGGTGTTTGAGGAAGCAATATTGGTCATATGCGAGATCTCCTTCATATTCGTGGATGGTTTCAACCGATTTGAAAGACTGATCTATGCTTTTGAAGATGTCGCTTTGGCCAAATGTTCTTCCACGGAAGGGAAACAATGGCGAAACCAACTGTTTCGAAAGGTTTGGGGCATACGCGTAAGCTTGTTATCTGATACCTTCGAAATGTGCTTTTAACTTATACAAATCTCTTTTATGCATGCAGGACCAACTGTTTCGAAAGGGGTTATCTGAAATAGATGGGTAGCCTCGTCCCCTTTCGACCTCTTCGAAAGTCCATCGCTCATCCAACACTTTTGCAGAAGCATTCCTTCAACTCTTTTGAAAAGTTTTACTATTGTTATTATTCTTTATGAATCCTTTTTTTGTATTATTATGGTTTCGACAAAGTTGGAGTAATTTCTGATGATAACACTTTCCCTAATTCATTTTTATCCACTAATGAACCAACAGGTGGTACCTTTGGCAAGGGTATGGGGATTGCATGAGTTGAAGTTTCTGAACTCAAATTGGCTTCGTATCCTATTGGAATAGCTTCAATTTCAGTTGAAGCATGCTATAGTTCCCGCAATATATCAAAGTTATCATTGATAAAATTGTAATTTATTGAAGTGCTTTGTAACTTATTGTAACAAATAGTAGGGGAGGTCGAAAAAGTTTCCCTTCTTGATGACGAGGTCGGGGCGGCATGCAATTCGTTTAACATCTCTGTCTCTACTGTGAGTGATACTTGTATAGTTGTGATTGTGATGCAATCTGCTTTGAAACAGCCACGTTAGCTTCAGATGCTATGTTGAGTTGAGAGTTCGATTTCTATATTCAAGTGTGGCATTATCCTTCACCTAGTGGGCTTTATTTGCACGTTGACTGAGTTGATGAAGTATTCTGATATCTGAAAGCACTTCAGCACTTGTTGCTACTTCTGTTTCTGTGTTTTCTTCTGCTATGCGTTGATTTTATTTTTCCTTTTTCTTTTCGTGATTTTCATTTGCAGTTGCTTTTGAATTGGAAGTAATTGCTTCAAGGCCATTTGTAGTGTATCTTTTGCTTCTGCATTTTCTTTATGTTCCACATGTTCGCCTCCAATGCGGCATATTTATGTGCTTGCTTTATATTTAATATCTTTTTCTGCAAAACTGCGAATGTTTAATCTAGTGTGATAGCTTCCAAATTGCCCGTCAAAATTTGAAAAGATACCCATTAAATTCAAGATTTATCTATTATATGAACCTGTTCTCAATCTTTAATGATTTGGATGATGTTTAGATACACAATTCTCTGGTTTGTTTGGAGGAATTCTCTTATTTTCTCATGGAAGCCAGTAAAGTAGTTTAAGAAAAAGGTTAGCAAAATTAAATGTGAAAAAATTAGATGAAAATATTATTTATGGGATAGAGTTTTTAATTTTAACTAGCAATAAATGTAACCAATGTAACATCCCCAATCTAAAGGCCAAAAACTAAGCGCTACAGATGTTGTAGTCATCTATAGTATTAGCCTCTGGCGACTAAATACGGCTATGTTAATGGTATCTACAATATCAGAAGCACTTGAATATGAAACAAAACATAGGTTTTAAAACAATATTTTCTTCATTATATTTAAAACAGATGTTCCATATTCTTAATACATAATCCCAATACGTTCCCAGGCATAGATAAAATATACTTATTATAAAATACGCCAAGAGCGGTATATGAAGATACCTCCTTGGATGATCAGAGTCATATAGTCATAATAGACTTAACACAGACACAGCGGAAATACAACAAAACATAAAACTGCAACTCCTAAATAGCTATCTGTTTGCCTCATGCATGCCTCCAGTAGCCTTATTCGTCATCCTATTAAACATGAAAAAGACCTTAACCCTTCAGCCTACTCAGATTAATTTGAAGCACCCGAGATTTTAAGGGGAAAACATAAACTTCGAGTCAGACATAAAGCCTGGTGTGAATGATACTATACATCCTGGTTTAATATGTTAAGTGAAACCACGCCGCTTAGCGGAATGGGTTTCCCCTCACTACATCCATTTAAAACCTTAAAACCATATTATGCCTGCATCCACAATGGTTAAAATATATAATTTTTAAAATATTATGATGATATGCGTACTTGAAAACAACTAAGATTTCCCCATCCCCCATTAGATTTTAAATGCCTCAAAGAGGGACTATTATCCCACATTCATTTTACTTAAGATGATGCGGATTATCCATCCCAAATAACATAGTTTTCCTAGGATAACTATAAACCCTTCATTAAACATATGGAGACTATCCATCTCCCACATGATGTTAACTATCCATCAACGTCTCATAGTTTTCCCATGATGACTATGAACCCTTCTTCAATCATATGGAGATTATCCATCTCCAACCTGATGTTGACTATCTATCAAAAATCTCATGAATATACTTATCTCATGTTATCCACATGAGTAACCTATTTCCATTAGTATCCCCAATTTAGGTTATATCCCAATTATCCCCTGCTATCTACATGGTTGACCTATTTCCATTAGTATCCCTAATTTAGGTTATATTCATTATAACTTTCATTGGAATCCCTCAATGATTGTCATAGACGTGTTGATCCCCAACTATTGTTGAACCTCATTAAGCCCACCCTGGTATCCCCATGGATAAACAATATTTATTGTATAAGGTTAAAAGAAAATAAATTTCCAATCCGTTCAAAAGTCTTGCTTTCGACCCTTTCAAATGCAATGAAACTTTAAACATCCTACTTCTAAAAATGCTTTAAAACATTGCCTTAGAATTTTTTTGGAAAACCTTCCATTAACAACCTTCCAAAACCATTCAGAAAATAAACCTTTCGACCTTGTCGAAACCTACCATTTGACCCATTCGAAAGCTATCTTTCAACTTCATCAAAAGCTTTGCTTTTGACCCCTTCGAAAGCTTGGCTTTCGATCCCTACGAAACCATTCAATAAACAAAACCTCTCAAAAGCATTAATCCTTTTTAGAACACAAACCTTTCGAAAACATACTAGGTTCAATTTAAAACATGTGGAGAATCCACTTTAAAACCTTTCGACTTCATTGGAACTACCTTTCGACCTTGTCGAAAGGTATGCTTCGAAAGCTTTAAAACATCTCTTTAAAAACTATAAGCTTTAGCCTTTAAAACACCTTTTTCGAAAGCTTTGGGTTATACTTCAATTATAAAACAAGGGTAAATCATCTAAGTCGAAAGCTTTGACACCTTTCGAAAGCATGGAGAAGTAGCTGGTTTGGAATAACAAGAAAATCTTTCGATTAGTCGGAAGGTTTAAACCTTTAGTTTAAATTTTTGACCTAGTCAAAATGTAACGCCCCGAAAATTTTCGACTTTCGAAAATTCAACATCGATACTCACTTTATCGACTGCCGAGAAATCGAAGGTCAAAACCCGGAATGTTATGGGTTTTAAAAAGAATTTAAGAAAAGAAAAGGTAGGAGATAGAAAATTTAGATAGGGAAAAGAAGGTAGAAAATTTTAAAATAGAAAGAAAAGAGAAGAGAAAGGAAATAGAAAAGAAAATAGAACATTTGAAAACAAAGGGAACAGAAAAATAGAACAACATCAGAATCTCACAATTCGCAGCGGAACAACATATAATAATAAATAAATAATCTTTAAACAAAGAACTATCAGTTATTACATTTTATACATTACATTACATCATATCATCAGAGTGTACAACATCATACATCAACAAACAGCGGAAAAAGAAATACTATATAAACTAGTAATACGCCATGCCATCCATCTTGCCTCCAGCAACTCCAGAATATCCAGAATATCCTAATAAACCTAACTCTTGACTGCCCGTGTGGAAATTGGTGGGCACCCAGAGTTTAGGAAGGAAAACAATAAACTCCAAGTCAGTCATGTGACTGGTGTGAGAACTCAAAACAGTTTATTTATCTTTAAAATCAAAATAGAGGAATATTTTTAAATCAATTCGCAATGCTTTTAAAAATGAGACTACCATAAGGCCTCCCGCACACACACACACAATGCAAACGCAGAATCGGAGGAGATTTCTCCTTATGATAGCCAAAGATGCTTGATACGCATTTAAAGGAACATTTTATATTATTACTAGTGCATAGTGTAGGAAAAATTTATTTCGAAAGTAGAATATAAATCTTAGCCAACATACGACCATTATCGTATGCCTACTATAGCTAACTATGTTCAATAGCAGGTTACCGCCACATTCCATAGCAGGTTATACAACTAAAACCGTACAAGTCTCGTATTGTTTCTTTGGATTTCCAACGAATGATCAGGCCAAGGAACTTCCCATTGCCACATGAGAATGCCTCTGGATGGACATCCCCGAGAACCAAACCGGATCTCTACCAACACAAGGCCGGGTTACCCCTAACTGAGTAACAACTGACCGAATATGCCATCCCCCGGTCCTTTGGGACCTTTTCACCGAGCGCTCGTAATCAATTCACACAATCATAACAAAGTGTTTTCAACATGAGTAAGTATCTGGGCTCCATACCATGATACCACCCTTTTCCAGAAGGAAATGGACACATCCTAAAGGGTGCTACCCCTCATAACCTTGCTGCTTCTTTCCTGTTTTGACCATTCACGGGGTGTGAGGCTCGACGGAGTCACGTCCACAAAAACATACTTTATACAAAAGCCATGCTTTGGGTCAACAAATGATCAACACAATGATCACAAGGATAGACGATCAAATAAACGATCCTATCACAAATAATCAACACAATGATCATTTCAGCATCACTCAGCATATCACATTACCAAATTGGGAATATATCGCTGATAACATTCAACTACATAACCTCTAAGCTCGTACGTCTCAGAGAAGGGTGTTAAGCTAAAAGAATAAATTCTCCGCCACCAACAGAAATATATTTGAATGAAATCGGCTTTATATCTCAACTTGTAATGTCAGACATACAATCCATACAAGTCTGTTCCGGGCTCGAACAGAACCGAAGGCACTTACAAAGAAGTCCTTGCAATCCGGATATTCACAATCTTGATCGGATTCACCATCACATATGGAGAACTCAATACCGTAGCTACTCGGTGCAGAGTCAATCGATAGGTCATCCTATCGTTCTCGCAAATACCGGGTCTTCAACACCGATCTTCAATGCAATTCACAACGACGTATCACATATTCGGAATGGGTTATACGACCCCATGGCCCTTTCCCGGTTAACCCGAATAGTGAGCGCTTATTCAAAAATAAGTGTGGCATTCACATTCAAACAAATCATATCAAATACCCATTCAAAGGGAAATATTGATAGTCGGTTATTGAACTATCACTGGATATGCACACATCACCAGATTCCAAATAATTTTCCAAATTATTTACTTTCCAAAATATCTTTACAAGATATATAATTTCAACACTTCAAAAATAAATCAATATTTATTTTTAACAAATTCCATTTTTCATTTATAAATTCCATAATGAATTTATATTCCAAAATATTCATGCATATACGATTTCAATTATTCATCTCAATTTATCTTCAAAAAGATAAATTTTAATTATTCACTTCATATTGGAAAACATTTCCATACTTATTTATTCATAAGTAATTCACAAATCTTTTTATTTTCAACTTTGGAAAATATTTAATATACTTAAATCGAATTAAGTATATATTTCATTCTTTAAGGAAATCATTCTCTTAAACATATTTATTTGGGCCAAAACGAATGTTGCGTAAAACATCGTTACGACAACCCAAAATCACTAGTATAGGGATTCGAAATTAAATAGATATATAAATCCCAATACTATTCAAAACATTTCCTTTCGGAAATTATTTACTATAACAACAGTGTTATAGTCCACCATTTCCTTTTATTTCTCGAAAACGTCTATTTCAACAATAAATGTTGAAATCTATGGTTTCGAATCTCAACACATTTTAAAACATCGTTAGATCGTTTTAATTCTATTTAAAACATCCAAATCCAAAACATTTTCTTTAACGTGTTATTCACTATTCAAAAATGTGAATAAACTTCGTTAACAAATCTCATCCTTTTATTCATTTTACTTCAAAGGATTATTCACTATTCAAAAATGTGAATATAACTCCATTAAATAAGTTATGACAATTAACTTATCAAAATAAGTTGTTTGCGGATTTATAAAACAACGTTTATAAATTCCATTTCTATTTATTTATAAAAACTTCCTTTTTATAAATTCCTTTATTAACCTATTCCAGTTTATAACTAAATTATAAACTAAACGTTCATATTATAAGTTAATTACTTATAAAACGATTATTTTACAAAATCGTTCCTTTAGAGACTTTCCAATTTATAAATCTTATAACTTATAAGATCCATTTATCTAACCAATCTATTCTTCAAATAATTTCACCAAATTTATAAATCTTACTATTTATAAATTCTCTTTTATAACTTCACAGTTTATAATTCTATAAATTTCATTCATTTATGAATTTCATTTTCACTTCATTCAAACACTTATAAAAACTCGTTTTATAATGTCAATATTTCAATTTATAAATATCTATTTATAAATCTCTTAATATAAATCAATTTATATTATTCTTTAAAACGACTTTAAATTCCTTTATAATTTCACCATTCTCTTGATTTATAAAATAATCAAATTTTATAAATCCTATATTTAAACTTTTATAATATGTTCAAAAATCCAATTTAAACTATTTTATAAAAATCATTAATTCACATTTCTCAAAAATCAGCTTTTAACTATATTTCACAAAAACCATAATTTTTATAACATTAAAAATTATATCGTTATTTATTCATAATGGATTAATTCCAAAATATAGTATATTCTCAAAAATCACTTTAAAATTATTTTAAAATCCCAAAATCTGGGTCCAATGATGCTACACACCAAATAGTCAATCACGACAAACAACGATATCATATATCGATATGATAATCCATCAAATATCAAAATATCTGAAAATCAAATAAAAACTGTTGAGGAATCCAGTTGGATCCCTCCAACCTGTTTTCCTGCATCCAAAAAACATTAGCACAATACCAATTTCGCTCCAGTACGAAATTATCGCGGTACATGTTCTTATTAAATATTATCTGCTTAATAACGGCGTAATAGGGTCTCATCCGCAAAAAAATACGGGAAATCAATCAACTGCAATATATACATATGCCAATATATATATATTGATATTATTTATAATACCAATTTCACTGTTTATGAAATATTCGCGGTATATGTTCTTAATAAATAACATCCGCTTAATAACGGCGTATAATGTCTATTTTAACAATCAATAGATATCAATCATCATTCAAACATGCATTCAAATATTTTAAATCTAACTATTTAAAATAAAATCGAAACTGATTCGATTGAGTGAGAAGTTCTCACCTTGATTTTAATTTCCGTTTTAGCTTTTATTTCGAATAAAATTAAACGCGCGTTTAATTTTACCCAAAATTCTCACTAACTCCAATCGACTCCAAACCAACTCCATCGCGTAGTGCTCGTCCATACGATTCCAACGCAACTGAGTTTGCATTTTTTCGACCTCGTATGAAAAAGTTATGAATTTATGAAGTTTGTACACGATTTTTATATAATAACTATAACATAACTTTTATAATTAAAACCTTCTTCATCACAGCCCTCCATTCCATCTACCTGCAAATCATAGCCGACCCTTTCATCTTCCTTACTCACGTTCATCCCCAGTAAATCACGAACGCACATGAACCCATTACACTCAATTTAGGTTTAAACTTTACAACCTTGTTTCTCAACGATACTTCGATCAAGACGCGCCAAATCGAAGGCCTTCACCCCCCTCATGTTCGGCCTGAAGCACGTGGAGCTCGGCCCTTGATTGGCCCTCGAAATGCGTGCACAACATGTCACGAACGGCCCCCTGTAGCTCCTCCCACGTTGCTCCGTTTCCGATCATCTCCGTATAGATCTCTAGATCTCATCGTCCTCTTCCATTCTCGTGTTGAAGCTTCGTTGAATCGATGAATGGATTGGGAGTAATTGAGGAATGAAAATTGACAAATTCTGGCCGTTGTTTATGGGGGTGGCGGCTAGGGTTACAATTTTCTTTTTCTTTTTTCTTTAATGAAGGGTGGGGCTATTTATAAGAGAACGAACGACACTATTCATCCCGGAAATTCCGAACTCCGATTTACGCGCCGTAACCAGCGTTTCTAGGGTTTACCCCGCGTTCCGGACACAATGGAACAGGTTTCGGAAGCTAATTCGGAAGTATGTGCGAGTTATGGCTGTAAACGCTCAATTTAAATTAAACCGATTTAAGTCGATTTCTTGGCGTTTTAATTTGTACCGGACAAACCGTAAATCCAATTGACTTGAAATTTGAAACCTTACAATAATATCACATTACGGATCCGATGAAACTTGTTTCGTCGAAATCCGAGACTTTTTGAAAAATGGCTATTTTGACTCGCCAAATTTAAATTAAAAATAATTCGATGCGTTTCGAGCTGCCACGATCAAACGATAGCTCCGATTGACACGAAAATTGAAATCCGCTAATAACTAACTATTACGGATCCAATGGAACTGGTTTCATTCAATTCTGAGACTGTTCAAAAATTGGCTATTTTACAGTCGATTATTAAATATTAAAATATTCAATTTTCACAGATTAACTTTTAATTCGATTTTAAAAGTTCTAAAATATCATTCTAACTCTAACATGATAAAATAAAATTTTACAAATCATTTTCAATCATATTTAACTCTATTTTTAATTATTTCCATAATTTAACGTATTAAATTATCGATTTAATTATCCAATTAAATCCAATAATTCAAATTAAAATTTATTCGACTTATAAATTCACTTATTAATACTTAAAATTAATTAAATATTCAAATTTAAATTAATAAAAATTCTGGGTCGTTACAATCTTTCCTCCTTAAAAGAATTTCGTCCTCGAAATTACAAGTAAGAAAAGTTACAGAATTCATTAATTTTCCAAAATCCATAGTTAAACTTCTTACAAATCTTTTACTAAGTTTTCAAATCATACTTAGTTATCTTTTCAAAAACAATTGCTATTGTTTAACTTTCAACTTCAAATCAAAATTAAAGTTTTCAAAATTTTTCCAAATTTTCTCAGATTTTTCTAACGCCTTAAATTTTTGGAAAAATTCGCCATAGTCTCCTTTGCGCGGCTCGATCCGAAAAAAAATGACAGTATATATATCACAAATATACATCTCATCAAGTAATGAGGCATCCCGAAGGGAAAAAATGTGTAAAAGTACGGTATGTAATCCGAGATATGTACCTTATATTTTTATTAGCGAGCATATACGGCTAATATAGCGCGAAAGCGAGCTCCAAATGCGAAGCAAACGCGATCCGCACCTACTAAACACTCAACAAACAACATGAGAACCATGCATATAGATAATAGTATCGATATACAACATATATCTCCATAACAACTATACATGTTAACATAGCAAATGCAGTAAAAGCAACAAATGCAAACATCAACCAACTAACATTCATAACCAATAAATATTCATTCATATTCTCATTAATATTCAATGAAATGGTTTTTTTTCAATTTAAATCACATTTGATTCATTAACAGTGGATGTTTATTAACATTCATTTTCAATTAGTTTATATTCACTAATTCATATTCAAGTTGGTTCACTTCTAATTCAAATTCAATTCTGTTTAAGATTCACTTAACTTCCAATCGAATTTCAATTACTTTAGCTTTAAATTTCATTAACTCAATTCCATTAACACTTAATGAATTATATACAATCAATCAACTAACAATCATATAGCAATCAATTTATATTTATTACAACCAAATTCCTTTGCTTTCAATTGGTTTAACACCTTTACTTTCATTCAATTATTCAACTTTCTAATAACATTAGATTTTAATGAATTAACACGTACATCCATTATTTCTTATCAATTTAATTTACATTCAATTGATTAATATTCAATCCATTCATTCAATTCAATTACAAAAGTTGAATTTCATTTATATAACTTAAGTTCATATTCATTTAATCACTTGATTACTTACAACTCATATTCATATAGTTTCACTTCTTATATATATAAGTTTATTTCACAATTGTAAATCACTTTAATTATAATTCTTTTCTTATAATTCATTATACTTATACAATTATTCTTTTATTTAGATTATTCAAACAACTAACAATCAATTTATATACACTTTAATAATTCTGAAAAATTATTCTTTATATATAAAATATAACCAAGGTAAAATTATTTCATTTACCCAATTTTAAAAACAATATTATGTCGAATTGTTCTATTCAAGTGTGTAGAGATTCCTATCAACAACGTTAATTACTCGTATTAACCAGAATCTATATACCACTCAACAAACCAATCATCACAATATAAAACAATTTTATATATTCACTAACAAATACGCTCTTATAGCTATTATTACACTCAAACTCAATCTAGAGTACTACTGACTCTATCTCTAATGAGTAATACCCAACAGAACCATGGTTGTCTCTTAACCATATGCTCTGATACCAAATGTAACGCCCCGAAAATTTTCGACTTTCGAAAATTCAACATCGATACTCACTTTATCGACTACCAAGAAATCGAAGGTCAAAACCCGGAATGTTATGGGTTTTAAAAAGAATTTAAGAAAAGAAAAGGTAGGAGATAGAAAATATAGATAGGGAAAAGAAGGTAGAAAATTTTAAAATAGAAAGAAAAGAGAAGAGAAAGGAAATAGAAAAGAAAATAGAACATTTGAAAACAGAGGGAACAGAAAAATAGAACAACATCAGAATCTCACAATTCGCAGCGGAACAACATATAATAATAAATGAATAATCTTTAAACAAAGAACTATCAGTTATTACATTTTATACATTACATTACATCATATCATCAGAGTGTACAACATCATACATCAACAAACAGCGGAAAAAGAAATACTATATAAACTAGTAATACGCCATGCCATCCATCTTGCCTCCAGCAACTCCAGAATATCCAGAATATCCTGATAAACCTAACTCTTGACTGCCCGTGTGGAAATTGGTGGGCACCCAGAGTTTAGGAAGGAAAACAATAAACTCCAAGTCAGTCATGTGATTGGTGTGAGAACTCAAAACAGTTTATTTATCTTTAAAATCAAAATAGAGGAATATTTTTAAATCAATTCGCAATGCTTTTAAAAATGAGACTACCATAAGGCCTCCCGCACACACACACAATGCAAACGCAGAATCGGAGGAGATTTCTCCTTATGATAGCCAAAGATGCTTGATACGCATTTAAAGGAACATTTTATATTATTACTAGTGCATAGTGTAGGAAAAATTTATTTCGAAAGTAGAATATAAATCTTAGCCAACATACGACCATTATCGTATGCCTACTATAGCTAACTATGTTCAATAGCAGGTTACCGCCACATTCCATAGCAGGTTATACAACTAAAACCGTACAAGTCTCGTATTGTTTCTTTGGATTTCCAACGAATGATCAGGCCAAGGAACTTCCCATTGCCACATGAGAATGCCTCTGGATGGACATCCCCAAGAACCAAACCGGATCTCTACCAACACAAGGCCGGGTTACCCCTAACTGAGTAACAACTGACCGAATATGCCATCCCCCGGTCCTTTGGGACCTTTTCACCGAGCGCTCGTAATCAATTCACACAATCATAACAAAGTGTTTTCAACATGAGTAAGTATCTGGGCTCCATACCATGATACCACCCTTTTCCAGAAGGAAATGGACACATCCTAAATGGTGCTACCCCTCATAACCTTGCTGCTTCTTTCCTGTTTTGACCATTCACGGGGTGTGAGGCTCGACGAAGTCACGTCCACAAAAACATACTTTATACAAAAGCCATGCTTTGGGTCAACAAATGATCAACACAATGATCACAAGGATAGACGATCAAATAAACGATCCTATCACAAATAATCAACACAATGATCATTTCAGCATCACTCAGCATATCACATTACCAAATTGGGAATATATCGCTGATAACATTCAACTACATAACCTCTGAGCTCGTACGTCTCAGAGAAGGGTGTTAAGCTAAAAGAATAAATTCTCCGCCACCAACAGAAATATATTTGAATGAAATCGGCTTTATATCTCAACTTGTAATGTCAGACATACAATCCATACAAGTCTGTTCCGGGCTCGAACAGAACCGAAGGCACTTACAAAGAAGTCCTTGCAATCCGGATATTCACAATCCTGATCGGATTCACCATCACATATGGAGAACTCAATACCGTAGCTACTCGGTGCAGAGTCAATCGATAGGTCATCCTATCGTTCTCGCAAATACCGGGTCTTCAACACCGATCTTCAATGCAATTCACAACGACGTATCACATATTCGGAATGGGTTATACGACCCCATGGTCCTTTCCCGGTTAACCCGAATAGTGAGCGCTTATTCAAAAATAAGTGTGGCATTCACATTCAAACAAATCATATCAAATACCCATTCAAAGGGAAATATTGATAGTCGGTTATTGAACTATCACTGGATATGCACACATCACCAGATTCCAAATAATTTTCCAAATTATTTACTTTCCAAAATATCTTTACAAGATATATAATTTCAACACTTCAAAAATAAATCAATATTTATTTTTAACAAATTCCATTTTTCATTTATAAATTCCATAATGAATTTATATTCCAAAATATTCATGCATATACGATTTCAATTATTCATTTCAATTTATCTTCAAAAGGATAAATTTTAATTATTCACTTCATATTGGAAAACATTTCCATACTTATTTATTCATAAGTAATTCACAAATCTTTTTATTTTCAACTTTGGAAAATATTTAATATACTTCAATCGAATTAAGTATATATTTCATTCTTTAAAGAAATCATTCTCTTAAACATATTTATTTGGGCCAAAACGAAAGTTGCGTAAAACATCGTTACGACAACCCAAAATCACTAGTATAGGGATTCGAAATTAAATAGATATATAAATCCCAATACTATTCAAAACATTTCCTTTCGGAAATTATTTACTATAACAACAGTGTTATAGTCCACCATTTCCTTTTATTTCTCGAAAACGTCTATTTCAACAATAAATGTTGAAATCTATGGTTTCGAATCTCAACACATTTTAAAACATCGTTAGATCGTTTTAATTCTATTTAAAACATCCAAATCCAAAACATTTTCTTTAACGTGTTATTCACTATTCAAAAATGTGAATAAACTTCGTTAACAAATCTCATCCTTTTATTCATTTTACTTCAAAGGATTATTCACTATTCAAAAATGTGAATATAACTCCATTAAATAAGTTATGACAATTAACTTATCAAAATAAGTTGTTTGCGGATTTATAAAACAACGTTTATAAATTCCATTTCTATTTATTTATAAAAACTTCCTTTTTATAAATTCCTTTATTAACCTATTCCAGTTTATAACTAAATTATAAACTAAACGTTCATATTATAAGTTAATTACTTATAAAACGATTATTTTACAAAATCGTTCCTTTAGAGACTTTCCAATTTATAAATCTTATAACTTATAAGCTCCATTTACCTAACCAATCCATTCTTCAAATAATTTCACTAAATTTATAAATCTTACTATTTATAAATTTTCTTTTATAACTTCACAGTTTATAATTCTATAAATTTCATTCATTTATGAATTTCATTTTCACTTCATTCAAACACTTATAAAAACTCGTTTTATAATGTCAATATTTCAATTTATAAATATTTATTTATAAATCTCTTAATATAAATCAATTTATATTATTCTTTAAAACGACTTTAAATTCCTTTATAATTTCACCATTCTCTTGATTTATAAAATAATCAAATTTTATAAATCCTATATTTAAACTTTTATAATATGTTCAAAAATCCAATTTAAACTATTTTATAAAAATCATTAATTCACATTTCTCAAAAATCAGCTTTTAACTATATTTCACAAAAACCATAATTTTTATAACATTAAAAATTATATCGTTATTTATTCATAATGGATTAATTCCAAAATATAGTATATTCTCAAAAATCACTTTAAAATTATTTTAAAATCGCAAAATCTGGGTCCAATGATGCTACACACCAAATAGTCAATCACGACAAACAACGATATCATATATCGATATGATAATCCATCAAATATCAAAATATCTGAAAATCAAATAAAAACTATTGAGGAATCCAGTTGGATCCCTCCAACCTGTTTTCCTGCATCCAAAAAACATTAGCACAATACCAATTTCGCTCCAGTACGAAATTATCGCGGTACATGTTCTTATTAAATATTATCCGCTTAATAACGGCGTAATAGGGTCTCATCCGCAAAAAAATACGGGAAATCAATCAACTGCAATATATACATATGCCAATATATATATATTGATATTATTTATAATACCAATTTCACTGTTTATGAAATATTCGCGGTATATGTTCTTAATAAATAACATCCGCTTAATAACGGCGTATAATGTCTATTTTAACAATTAATAGATATCAATCATCATTCAAACATGCATTCAAATATTTTAAATCTAACTATTTAAAATAAAATCGAAACTGATTCGATTGAGTGAGAAGTTCTCACCTTGATTTTAATTTCCGTTTTAGCTTTTATTTCGAATAAAACTAAACGCGCCTTTAATTTTACCCAAAATTCTCACTAACTCCAATCGACTCCAAACCAACTCCATTGCATAGTGCTCGTCCATACGATTCCAACGCAACTGAGTTTGCATTTTTTCGACCTCGTATGAAAAAGTTATGAATTTATGAAGTTTGTACACGATTTTTATATAACAATTATAACATAACTTTTATAATTAAAACCTTCTTCATCACAGCCCTCCATTCCATCTACCTGCAAATCATAGCCGACCCTTTCATCTTCCTTACTCACGTTCATCCCCAGTAAATCACGAACGCACATGAACCCATTACACTCAATTTAGGTTTAAACTTTACAACCTTGTTTCTCAACGATTCTTCGATCAAGACGCGCCAAATCGAAGGCCTTCACCCCCCTCATGTTCGGCCTGAAGCACGTGGAGCTCGGCCCTTGATTGGCCCTCGAAATGCGTGCACAACATGTCACGAACGGCCCCCTGTAGCTCCTCCCACGTTGCTCCGTTTCCGATCATCTCCGTATAGATCTCTAGATCTCATCGTCCTCTTCCATTCTCGTGTTGAAGCTTCGTTGAATCGATGAATGGATTGGGAGTAATTGAGGAATGAAAATTGACAAATTCTGGCCGTTGTTTATGGGGGTGGCGGCTAGGGTTACAATTTTCTTTTTTTTTTCTTTAATGAAGGGTGGGGCTATTTATAAGAGAACGAACGACACTATTCATCCCGGAAATTCCGAACTCCGATTTACGCGCCGTAACCAGCGTTTCTAGGGTTTACCCCGCGTTCCGGACACAATGGAACAGGTTTCGGAAGCTAATTCGGAAGTATGTGCGAGTTATGGCTGTAAACGCTCAATTTAAATTAAACCGATTTAAGTCGATTTCTAGGCGTTTTAATTTGTACCGGACATACGGTAAATCCAATTGACTTGAAATTTGAAACCTTACAATAATATCACATTACGGATCCGATGAAACTAGTTTCGTCGAAATCCGAGACTTTTTGAAAAATGGCTATTTTGGCTCGCCAAATTTAAATTAAAAATAATTCGATGCGTTTCGAGCTGCCACGATCAAACGATAGCTCCGATTGACACGAAAATTGAAATCCGGTAATAACTAACTATTACGGATCCAATGGAACTGGTTTCGTTCAATTCTGAGACTGTTCAAAAATTGGCTATTTTACAGTCGATTATTAAATATTAAAATATTCAATTTTCACAGATTAACTTTTAATTCGATTTTAAAAGTTCTAAAATATCATTCTAACTCTAACATGATAAAATAAAATTTTACAAATCATTTTCAATCATATTTAACTCTATTTTCAATTATTTCCATAATTTAACGTATTAAATTATCGATTTAATTATCCAATTAAATCCAATAATTCAAATTAAAATTTATTCGACTTATAAATTCACTTATTAATACTTAAAATTAATTAAATATTCAAATTTAAATTAATAAAAATTCTGGGTCGTTACACAAAAGCAACCAAGTAGAAAGCTTCTTTTGGAAAGCAAAGCAGGTGAAAGCTTTTGGCTTATAAAACAAACATACCCCAACCTCTTTGGCAACCAACCTTTCGACTAAGTATCCTTCGACCTTTCCAATTCATTATGTACCAAGCAACTTGATACCAAGTGCATTGGTTTGACCTTGTCGAAAGCTATAACCTTTCAACTTTGTCTGAAGGTTTGGGTCGGAAGGTTTGATGCCTAAAATGGCTGAAACATGCTAAAAACATGATTTTCTTGTTTTTAATTTAAAAAGGATAACTTTTTAACTAACCTGCCTTTATTTGTCGAATTCTTATTGGTTAACAAATATTTTTCAGAAAAGTGCTGCTACTAATTTCAGAAATTAATAATGATTTTATTTTGTAAAAATGCACGTTCTCCTTAATTAAATATATAAAACATTTAAGTCACATACCTTAAATAATTTTATATATTCATCAAATCATTTTGGAAAAATTTGAAAAAATTCTTGAAAATCTATTTTAATACGTTTTCCAACATATAAAAGTTTCAAACCCAGATATTTATTATTTTAGCCGTAAATAATCTATAACCCAGTAAATCATTTTTTTTCACTAGAAAATAAATATAAAATCCACATCAATTCATAAAATTATGAAAATTGAAACCCATCTCTAAAATATCATTTCTGACCTATATATAAATTTTCAAGGCATTTGGATGTCATTTAATAGGGTTTTCATATCAAGCATTTCATAAATACTAATATGAACATGCATAATTCTCCAACAAACAAATATATAGCTTTAATCAAAACATGGCATATACTTGCAAAAACATTCGGATCTAATCTTAAAACCGAAAATCATAAGAAGATGGGATATAGTAATTATTCACCTTAGCTTTGAGATTAAAAGATGTGAGATTTGATGTTGGATATGTTAATTAACTTCTTCCTCTTGAATCCTAGCTTTATCTTCCTTGAGAATAAAAATGATGGCCGACCTTATAAGTTTTAGTTTGCTAGAATGAAATGAGCGTAAGTTTTATTTCCTAAGTGTTTAGGGTATAAGCCTCTCCTATTTCTTATATTTCCCTTACTCATTTCCTAACACATTAGTTTATGTTATCTCATTTTAATTTTCACATTAACATGGCACGGCTACACTTAGTTTAATCAAATCTCAACCTATTTATCTTCACATTATTTTATTTAATTTAACCAATTGAATGTCCTAAATAATGTTATAAAAATATGGGGTGTTACGGACTCCCCACCTTAAAGAATTTCATCCTCGAAAAACTATAAGGCACACAAAAAACAATTAAAGGTAAAACATACTATCAAACAAATTGGGATAAGAGTCTCCAATCCTGCTCTTAGTCTCCCAAGTATAGTCTCTAGCATCGTCACTCCGCTAGACCTTTACTAATCTGACTTTATTGTTCCTCAACTTCTTCTCATCTCTCTGGCCACAATCTGAATCGACTTTCTAACTATAGTCAAGTCTGGCTCTATTACTGAATCTTCTAACACTGTAGGTGCTATAGTAGACTTCGGGTCTCTAACACACTTTCTAAGATGAGTAACATGGAAAAACATCATGGACTGCTGCCAAAATACTCGATTACTCCACTTTATAAGCGAGTTTCTCCATCCTCTCAACAATACGGAAGGGTCCAATGAATCTAGATGCTAACTTTCCAGACTTTTCAAATCTAATCGCACCTTTCATCGGTGAAACCTTAATAAACACATAGTCTCCAATAGAGGATTCCAAGTCTTTCCTTCTTCTGTTTTCATACCTTTTCTATCTAGACTGAGCTTCCTTCATCCTACCTCAGATCAATTCAATCTTCCCTGCGGCTTCTTTCACCAAATCCGGACCAAGAACCAACCTATCTCCGGTCTCTAACCAACACACATGAGATTTGCATGGCCTCCCGTACAAATCTTCAAACGATGCCATCCCAATACTTGTCTGATTGTTATTGTTATTGTTATTGTTATACGAGAACTCGACTAAATGAAGACGGTCTTCCCATGATCCCTCAAAATCCAATACACAAGTTCTTAACAAATCCTCCAAAACTTTGTTAACTCTTTCCGTGTGTCCATCAGTTTGTGGATGGTAAGCAATACACATATTGAGCTTGGTTCCTAGTGCGTCATGTAGACTCTTCCAGAGCTCACTAGTAAACAAAGAATCTCTATCACTGATGATACTACTAGGAATTCCGTGCGGCCTAACCACATTCTTCATAAAAAACTTCGCCAAAATAGGTGACATCCTACTTGACTATACTGGAATGAAATGAGCACTCTTAGCCGGTCTATCTACTATGACCCATATGCTTTTGTTTTCCCTACTAGACCTTGGCAACCCATCGATAAAATCCATAGAGATAGAATCGCACTTCCACAATGGAACTTTCAACGATTGAAGCAATCCACTTGGCTTCTGGTGTTCAGCCTTTGCGTGCTGGCAATTCAAGCACTGCTTAACACAATAACCAATGACTCATTTCTTACCTTCCCAGAGGAAACTTCTCCTCATATCTGGATACATCTTCGTTCCTCCTAGATGGATAGTGAATTTCGAACGATGGAATTCACCCAAAACTTCTTTCCTCATGTCTCCTACATTCGAAACACACAACCTTCCCTTCTTTCTCGACTACCCTTTCTGGTCAAGACTGAAATCCTTTAAGTCGTCGCTCTTTATTCCTTCCCTTAACCTTTTGATCCGTTCAGCCAAAAATGGATCCTTCTCCTGCTTAGAAGCTATCTTCTCAATCATAACTGGTCGAATTTCCAAACAAGACAATACAACACTTCCTACACTAGAACCTACCTCGGATCTAAACTGCACTCTACAAGCTGACATTGTTTTTAAATCTTTCCACTCAGCAATCATAGCCAATACTGCATTCTGATATTTCCTGCTAAGTGCATCCGCCACCTTGTTTTCTTTTCCTGATGTGTACTCAATTTTAAAATCATAAGCAGCAACAAACTCCGACCATCTCTGCTGTCTCATGTTCAGCTCCTTCTGAGAGAACAAATACTTCAACGACTTATAATAGATACAAAGCTTAAATCGCTCTCCCAAAAGATAATGCATCCATACCTTCAAAGCAAATATAACAACAGCTAACTATAAATCTAGCGTGGGATACTTAAATTCATGTGGTTTGAGCTGTCTAGAAGCATAACCAATCACTTTACCTCTTTACATCAACACAAATCCACTTCAGTTTCACACGCATCAGTATAAACAACTAAATCCTTATTCCCCTCCAGAACCACCAACATCGGTGCATGGGTCAATAAGTGTTTCAAGCTCTGGAATGCTTCCTCACATTTATCAGTCCATACAAACTTCATGTCTTTTCATGTAAGCTTAGTCATCGGTGAAACTATCTGTGAAAAATCCTTTATAAAGGTTCGATAATATCTTGCCAATCCAAGAAAACTTTTTATCTCGGTCACCATCTCGGGTCTCCTTCAATTATCCACCGCCTCTATCTTATTCGGATCTACAGACAACCCTTTCTCTGAGACTACATGACCAAGGGACTTCACTTCCTTCTTTCAAAAATGACACTTCGAAAATTTAGTCTTCAGCTGATACTCCCTCAACGTCTTAAGAACAACTTTAAGATGAACTTCATGCTTCTTCTCTCCTCAGAGTATATCAAAATATCATCTATGAAGACCAAAACAAATCTATCCAAGTGTTCAAAAAATTCGGTTCATCAAATCTACAAAGAATCCCGACGCATTAGTTGGTTTGAATGCCATGACTAGCCATTCATACGAGCCATACCTTGTTCTAAAGTCGTGAAAGGAATAATATCCACTGTCACTCTAAGCTGATGGAATCTCGTCGCTAATCTAGCTAAGAGAATACCTTAGCTCCACTTAACTGATCGAACAAATCATCAATTCACAATAATGGAACCGCTTCTTTATCGTCTTCTCATTCAACTTACGATAATCGATACATAGCCTTAACGATTCGTCCGGCTTCTTAGCGAACACTGCGGCAGCTCCCCATGGCGAACTACTCGGACGAATAAAATTCTTGCCTTCCAAATCCACCAATTTCACATTCAACTCTTTCATCTCCGTAGGTGTCATCCTGCTTGGTGGTCTACTGACAAGTTTCGCTCCTGGTACAAGATCCATCTGAAACTCAATAGCTCATTTTGGAGGTAATCCAGTAACCGGCTCAAAGACATCTGCAAATTCTCTTGCTACCCGAACCTGACTAAACTCATCTCCAACCTCTATGGTAATCAATAGCACCAATACTCTTACTGGAATTCTCCACTGAGAAAATAATTCGATTATGACTATCTGGGTGCCTCAATGATATCCCCCGATCTTGCCAAAATACCCCAGCCTCATACTTACCTAACCAATCCATACCCAAAATGATCCCGAAATCCATGAAATCAAAAACATGCAAACTGCATGCAAACTTATGACCTAACAAATCAAGTTCTAACTAGTTACATCTCATCCTAAGAGTTGCATACCTTCCTATTGGATTCACAAGTCACAACCCTTAAGAAAGTAACAAAGTATGTAGGTTTTATACATAGCCTATCAACCAAATATTGTGATATAAATGAATGTGATGCTCCGGTATCAATCATACCCTAACTGGTATGCTATGAATCAAAAGCGTACCTTCCATCATAGGCTTTCCTTTCTCAGCAGCGGTTGGTTTAGAGGATGATGGCTCCAAAGCAAAGACCTTTCCTCTTCCTGCCTTGGCAGCTTCAGGACACTTATTCTTGTAATGCCCCATCAGGTTGTAATTATAGCACTGCACATTCTGCTTTCCCACAACCAACCTCCCATCACCCAAATGGCACTCATTAGCAAAGTGCCCCTTCTTATCACACTTGTAGTAAACTATATCTGCTTTTCATTTCTTGGCGGCTCCTACTCTCTGAGCGTCCTTCTTCTTGAAGAACTTCCTCTTTCTCACCTGAGGATCCCAAGAATCAATCGGATTCTCCCCAACTGAAATAGAAAGCATCTTCTCATGGCGAATAGTCATTTCCACCGCCACATTAGAAGGATCTCGGATATAGGCCATAGTCATCCTGCCTAGCTCTGGCCTCAATCCTATAATGAATCCCTCATTCCTTTTGACATCAGTGTCAACCAAAGCATAACCATATCAAGATAGCTGATCAAACTTAGCAGCATACTCGAACATAGATATCTATCCTTGGACAAGATCTATAAACTTCCTCATCAACGCTTGGCAACCTCAGACAAGAACCTCTACTCAAACCTTCTCCTAAAATCAGCCCATGTTAGCTCTTCTTCCGGAACTCCAACTGCCACACTATTCCACCAATTAAACATTAACCCTTGCAAATATCTAGAGGCTAGCCTTCTCTTCTCTCAACCATGCAAGCCTAAATCCGCAAAAATCGTTTCACAATTCAACAGCCGATTCTCAACTTCAACAGCATCCTCTGTTCCAAGAAACAGCTTTCCTCCCAGGCAGATATAGTTTCTACTCAGCTTAGCATAGTTATATCCAACTGGAACTACAGGATTAGCTCCACCAACATTTCCAGCAGCACCCACTTGCAAAAGATTTGTCAATAACTAATACACCATTCTCGCATCTACTGGCGGATTTCCAGCACCTATATTTTCAGCTTGAGCCTGACCTGGACCTCTTCTAGCATTTGGTCGGGGATTTCCATTAGTGGTGGTGCTCTCTCCCCCGAGATTAACTCTATCTCTTCTTCCTTCCATATCTGTATTCAAGCTTTGTGAGCTACAGACGAGTAGCCTAACTAAGATAGGAGTTTAGAGATATAGCGTATACTTATATACAGCAAATACAAGTACTTTACTATAGCGTTATCCTATACCCCAATCTTATCCCTAATTACTAAATATTATGTTTTTCAAAATCTATTTTTAGTTAAAGTATTTCATAAACCATGCTCTGATACCAAGCAGTAACATTCCCTATCTAGAGGCCCAAAACTAAGCGCTACAGATGTTGTAGTCATCTATAATATTAGCTTACGGCGACTAAATACGGCTATGTTCATGGTATCTACAATATCAGAAGCACTTGAATATGAAACAAAACACAGATTTCAAAATAATATATTCTTTATTATATTTAAAAATGATGTTCCATATTCTTAATACATAATTCCAATACGTTCTCAAGCATATATAAAATATACTTATTACAAAATACGTCAAGAGCGATATATGAAAATACTCTCTTGGATGATCAAAGTTATATAGTCATAATAGACTTAATACAAACGTAGCGGAAATACAACAAAACATAAAACTGCAACTCCTAAATAGCTATTTGATTGCCTCATGCATGCCTCCGGTAGCCATATTCATCATCCTACTAAATCTGAAAAAGACCTTAACCCCTCGGCCTAAGAGTTTAAGGGAAAAACGTAAACTTCGAGTCAGATATAAACCTGGGGTAAATGATACTATACATCCTGGTTTAATATGTTTAGTAGACCATGCCGCTTAGCTGAACGAGTTTCCACTCACTACGTCTTTTTAAAACCTTTTTAAAACCATATCCTGTGCTCCTGCATCCACAATGGTTAAAACATATATTTTTAAAACATTATGATGATATGCATACTTGAAAACAACTAGGATTTTCCCATCCTTTATTAGATTTTAATTGCCTCAATGGAGGACTATCCATCCCACATTCATTTTACTTAAGCTGATGCGGACTATCCACCCAAGGGTTGCTAAAATTAAATGAACGTAAGTTTCATATTTCCCATATTGCTCTTACTCATAAACTAACACATTAGTTTATGTTATCTTATTTTAACTTGCGCATTAACATGGCACAGCTACCCTTAGTTTAATCAAATCTCAACATATTTATCTTCATATTATTTTATTTAATTTAACCAATTGAATGTCCTAAATAATGTTATAAAAATATGGGGTGTTACACCCAATATGCTATTTAACTCTTGTGACTATTTATTTGATCCATTTCAATTATACAAAATCATCTCCTTATTTTCTTATTTTCTTTATCAAATACATGTCAAAATTCATTATTTTATGTATACTCTAAACTCTATGATGAGATATATAATATCGGCTAATAGTCCATCAAGACACAAATTTTTTTTTTCTATCATCAAACATGATTTCATATTATAAATTACATACATATAAATTCGTAAAATACTAAAATAGATAATAGATACGAGAGTCGACGCAACTTGAACCAAAATATCCCACAAGATAATAGTACCTCACTGTTTTGTATGTCATATCTGAGCATTCACCGAACACTCAATTAACAAAATAATTTTCTATTGGATACAGATGCATCAATGTGCTACAGAAATAACCCATTTTTGGCTGTAAAAATAAGCAAATATTTTACAATTGGAATCCCTATAAAATGTACAATATGCAACATGAACAATCATAAACCCTTGGAAAACGAACTATGCCCTGATATCTTTGCTATCTTCTTCTCCTTCATAGCCTTCCTCATCTTCTCAACCTCATCCCATTTCCCAACCATTGCATATACATTGGAAAGAACAACGTAAACTCCATCATTCCAAGGTTCCAACTCCATCAAATTCTTTGCTGCCCACTCTCCAACCTCAACATCGCCATGCTTCTCGCTGGCTCCCAACAAGGTTCCAAACACAGTCGCATTCTGGCCCATCGGCATCTTCTCTGCCACTTCTCTCGCTTCCTTCATTCTTCCAACTCTACCCAACATATCGATAACGCAGCCATAGTGAACCTCTTTTGATTCTACCTTGTATGTTTCTTTCATATTTTTTAAGTAATGCATTCCTTTATCGATTAGACCACCATGTGCACATGCACTTAGAACTGCTACCATTGTTATGTGGTTTGGGCTTATGCCTTGGTGGATCATACTTTGGAAGAAATCGATCGCGAGCTTTTCTTGCCCATGTGTTCCTAGACCGGCGATCATCGTGGTCCATGATGATACGTTGCGCAGTGGCATCTTTTTGAATATTTTTTGCGCTATATCTGTGCGGCCGCACTTGCAGTACATGTCAAGCAATGAGTTGGAGACTGTTACCTCAAGTCTTTCGATGGACTTCACCTGATAAAACGAGTAAACGTAACTGCACAAGGATAATGTATAACAATGTAAGATTAATTGATCTAACTAGAATGTTGTTAATTACTTTCTAGTATGTTAATAGAAAAACAGAATCTGTCATGAAACATAAAATAATAATATTTTTTAGTCTATATATCAATTTAAGACATCTGGTTCAATTATTGTGTATGTGTTGGTTTGTTTATAATGAAATGACATTTTTAAGAAGATAAATAATCATATGAAATACAATGCAAAATAGTGGAAATGAATTAAAAAGAACCTATGTAAAGAATTGTAAAAATTATAGACTGTAAGGATTGCAATGTTAATATTGGAAGAGATTCAAGGAGATGTCCGTAAATAATAATAGAAATTAAAATTTATAGGGACGTAATGTAGAATGGCACGTTATAAATTTAATCCACTTTTCAAAAGTAATAACATGTCTAGTCCCTTTTCGAAAGCTATTAGATATATAGGTCTGTTTTTGTCAGGCTGACGCGTAGCCAACGCTCTTTCGTGCCGCATTCTGAAAATGCGTTATGAATTTTTTTTTTTTTTTTAAATTTGTTGGAATGAAGCCAACGCTCTTTCATGGCGTATTTTCGAATAAAGGCTGGAGAGAATTTTTTTTTACCAATTTCTATTAGCTTCATTTGAAAGTGCGGCACAAAGGAAACTTTAAAAAAGAAAAGAAAATGATTCATGGTGCATTATCAAAATGCGTCATGACAGAGCGCTAACTTGGTGTCATCACGGTAAAAACAAGTTATTAATCATTGCAAAAACAAGTTATTAACCAACTTTTCATTAAGTTTCCAAATTAACCAAAATTTGTTATTAGCTTTGAAAAGTTGGTTAAATTTGCAAAATTTTCAAGGATTAATGAAAAACTTGGAAATTCGTAACTAATGGGATGCTTGGAAATAGAATATGGAATTCCTAATTATTGAGAGGTTTGGAATTTTGTTAAATCTACTATTATTTATTAGATTCACAACTTGTTGAATTATATATGAACTTGTATTAACAATAAATATAAGAGTCATGTCATCAACTCAGCGTTCATCCCAGAAATAAACAATTCACCTAAAAAGATGAAGCTTGTATTGAATTTGTAAATCCATATATTTGTGCCTAAAAAGTAAGGTAGTGTTTGACTTGAAAACAAGTTTTGTATTTTACATTGTCAATACACATGTTAAATGGCCTGAAAAAGGAGGAGAAATCGGAAAATATTAATCATTGCAAATAAAAAGAAGGGGAAGGAAGAACATACGTCTTTATATTTCTCAAAAGGATGGAAAAAAAAAGCATCAGTCTCAATTTTGTATGTTAAATCATTTTCCAATCGATCATTTTCCACTATTTTCTCATCGTCCATGCATTTTAAAATACATGTTGAGAACACAAAACCAAAAACTCATTTTCAAACCACACGCTACCTATTGTCTTATAGTATGGAGACATCCATTGCAGATTGATTGTGAAGACACTGAATAGTTATGTGAACTAACTGTAAGATCAAGATATAAAAGATTGATATTATCCTGTGATTTAGATCGACAGAATACAAAAAAAAATGCAAAAGTTGCTAACAACCACATGATAGCTTATAAGTGAAAATATTTGAGAGATGATGAGAAGACAATTGAATATTTGAACAAAAGTTAGTATGAATGAATCTCCACTCTAAGGTGAAGTTAGAAAGCTTGCTTGCATAATCATCATGGAGAAGGAAAAAGTGGCTGCTAGAGAGAATTATGTAATTTTTAGCAAATAACTGAAGCAACCAAATATGATGAACACGGAACAAAGATAATAGATATTCCTTGAGTCAAGGATCAAGAAGTAATTAACATTTGTACTCTAATAGTCATCATATACATAAATTTTTCCTAACACATCATACACATATGAAAATGTTCGCTATGTGGAAATCCCTCTGCAAAATTGTTTAGGTAGCGTTTGATTTGAAAACAAGTTGTGTTTTGCATTTTCAACGTGTATTTTAACATGCACGAAAGAGGAGAATGGATAGTGAAAAAATGTTGATTTGAAAAATATGTCTAACATATGAACTTAAAATATATATATATATATATATATATATATATATATATATATATATATATATTTTGCCTTTCATAAAATATCAAAAACTATCTTCTCCTTTCCCCTTCTTCCTTTTGTAGAAAATGACTATGATTTTTCAACTTTTTCCCCTCTCCCACGCTATTTGACATATATATTAAAAACGCAAAATACAAAACTCGTTTTCAAACCAAATATTATCTTGACTTTAATCAGGGTTGTCATAGTTTAATTTCAAAGACTTCAAACTGTTGTAAATAAGGACCTGGATTGCCACAGAAAGAGGACGATGGCCATGTACAAACAATGCTGAAAGTTTGACACAATGAGTTTTACCTTTTCGTGCTACATTTTCTTGCTAAGAGCACCACCAAAATTCATGGATGGCTGCTCAGATTTTGTTACATTCTGCTCTCGATCACACCATTTTTTAAGTCTTTGCCTAGATAAAGAGATTGATGGGAAAAAGAAGACGATCGGTGAATCGATGGATAAATCGACAGGCGTAGGCTCTGAGGAAGCGGATGATCGGAGCTAACCGTCACTTACATGTTTGGATTTGATTTGGGAATAACCTGATCAATCCATACAAATAACTCGGTACCGACTGCACTTGTTTTACCTAATCCGAGAAGAGATTGCTTAAAGGTCATAGAGCAAGAAGGAAGGGAAGCTAGAAACAGAACAATTCATGTTTATTTGACTGAAGATGCGGCCATGCAATGTTAGGGTTGTCACTTATGGTTCACGGATTATTTGACCTAAACAGGCTGATTCCTCACCTTTTGGTTTTAAGAACAATGCCTGTGAGAAAACGAGGGGAATAATAGAGAACGACCCCATTACAACATGCATGTTGACGGACGATCGACAAAAAAGAAAGCTGACGCCTTTGATTTTAGAAGTTTTTTTAATCTTATCGGCTTCATTTCGTATAGCGACAACGCTTTCTCTTTCTTAGCACTCCATCCCGACCTCTGGTTATGCTTTGCTTTATTTTCTCAATTATAGTCTATTTTCTTTGACTTGATTCAGCTTAGCGAGAGACAACCATTAGTGAAGTGTCGGGAATCTCAGGAAAGCGCACCAAACCCAAAAATGATGTAGTAGTTTATCTCTTGCTTGTAGGGTAAGTGAAGTTGGTGAGCCATATGATGGGTAGCCATCTCTGGCGGTTCGAAGAGGACTGAGCTGTTAGTTAGTGCCTCCTTGGTTTCGGGGTGGACCACTTCATTCGTTGATCACCTGGATCGTTTGGCTTGTCTTTTTTCTATTACGGAAAAATGAAAAGCGAGTAAACGCGTCAACTCAGAGACGGATGTGTGAGTTTTATTTCTAAAATTCTTTGCTAAGACCCGTGTTTTTTGTTAGGAAAATAACAATTTTCCCGAATCTAAGGGTTAGCATTTCTCACTTCATTACACTTTCCTCAAACATGGATTCAAGTTCTCTTCTCATGTAAATGCATTCTTTTAATGAATAGCCGGTTGCTGCAGAAAAGGAAGAAACTGCAAAGGCTATTAAATTAAGGTGAATCCCCAGAGGATGGAACAACATCTGGCCCCAGCTTAACCACACTAGGATCCTTGTTTGTTCCCACCCAGTGCTTGCAATTTCGCCTAGAAATGATTCAAGATCTAGGGGGGCTCTCAATTCATTCAACTCGAAAAAAAAATTGGAGTCCTTCGAGCTTGGGAAAATCTTCTCAAAACCTAATCGAATTCATCGAACTTATTGCTTTACACCTCTTTGTCTCTATCCGGTGGTCTTAAGTGCTGAGCTAAGCGACGGTACACACACTTCGCTTTGTCCCTGAACTCAATAAAACGAGTGTGAAATCAATATAGAAAATGTGAACTAAGCTAAGTAAGATTAACATTCGATACCTGCTTAAGTCAGATTAACTTGTATTCTCTACCGGATAATTGGTTAATATTATATTGATGTTGTTCAATACCTAAATCTTACTTTATACCTTATACTGGTAAAAAGTAAGATAATCAGCTTATTGGGGCAGTAGACGCTTTGGATAAAGCAAGTGAGTTATCGTCCATGAACCACGTCACGGGCACGAATGAACAACAAAAACTGAGGTATGGAACCTTCTGCTCGAATGACTCCCACTACTACACTCGTTACCTGAGCTACAGGCTCTACTCATCAATCCTGATAACTTAGTTCTGCATCTCTATAGACAGGACTGGCCTAAGGGGAAGTCCACCAAACCCTTGCACTAGTCAAATCAATATGTTCTATGAAGAAATATTTGAATATAAATCTCATCCAGGGGCAATTCAAAACATAAATAGATAGATTATGCATCTAAAAGTATAACATGAATCGGAAGTTTAGCCATTTGGTTATCCTGGCTCGGTGGTAAGTTATGCATGTGTTAATCCAGTGACTAGAGTTCAAGACCTCTACTGAAATGGGAACGGCTGGAGGACTTTCCGGATCTCTATAAACCTTTTGTGTTCTTATTTTCAGCTCTGTCTTTTATTTTCTTTCGTCTTACTAAACTGCTTGGTACCTCACTCGGAAAATGAGTGTTTTTCAATCCTGCTTTTGGCGTTGTGTTGGTGTAGTTAAAAAACACATCAGAACTACTGAAACCTCAAACGGTAGGGAGCCTAGATTCTACAATATATTATACATACGGCGATGAATCAAAAAAACCAAAAATTGAGCACGCAGTTAAAAACTTTCAACCAAAAATAGAGTACAAGTAACCAAAATATCACCTGCAACGCCAACTTATGAACCTGCTCAGCCAACCCAATGCGACCCAACCTCCCACAAGTAGACACAATACTGACCATAGTCAACTCGTCGGGTACCACTCCACATCTCATCATCTCCATAAATGACTCGACAACCTCAACTTCAAATCCACATTGGCACAACCCGTTAATCATCGCATTCCAACTCCCGATCTTTCTATTAATATTTTCATCAAACACTTTACGTGCACTTTCCATGAAACCCATTTTCGCGTAGAAACTAATAACCCCGCTTTCCGTAAACTCGCTATCATTCAGCCCATGTTTTATAGATACGCCATGCATTTGCACACCGGAATAAAAAGAGTACGTGACTGATGATGCTTTGAGAGATAGTGGTAGAGTGTAGAGATCCGGGTGCAGACTTAGTTGGTGCATTTGGGTGTAGATAAAAAGGGTAAGTATTGGGTGCGAATTGCGAATGTAAGCACGCATTAGGGAGTTGTAATGGTTTGGAGATGAAAGGAGGTGGAGACGGAGCATGTGGGTGTGGATTTGGAGGAGAACTTTTGGGTCTCGGCAGGAGACGATATATTTTGATAATGCGTTTGCATAGTTGAGTTTGGCTTGCGGATTCAGGGTCTGAGCATTAAGGAAGTGGACGTGATAAGAATAGCAATGTAGTTTTAGATTTACGAGCTTAGGAAGATGGAGGAAACACATTTGCTATGCGCGGTGAAACATTACATTTAAAACGCATAAAATTGCCCAGTCGTCCCTTATTTCATAAAAAAAAAAAAAAAAAAAAAAAAAAAAAAAAAAAGGAGAAAAAAGAAGAGCAAGATAAATAAACAAAGATGTCTTAGGAGCGGATGTCTGGCTACTTTGGTTAGTATGATCTAATTATTAAACTTAATTAAAACCACTGAAAATGAAAACCAAATCAAACTTATCAAATTAAGTCCGGTTGGTTTTTCAGCTTAAAAAACTAAAAAAATTCATATTCTATGTTTAGAATATTCCTTATATTTCAAAATAAAACATAATATATGATTAAAGTATTTTAATTTGATATCAATATGCTTTTTAATAGTAATTTTGATACGTATACAATAAATAAATTTTACTTCTATCACTACACTAATCTAATCTAAAAAATTCAATGAAACATTAGTAATTTTGATAATATTAAAGAAGTTCGATTAATTTGGTTAATTTGATAACTGAACTTATTTTACTTTACAAACCGATTATAAACCAATTTAATTTCAAAATCAAGGTAAAGGGACCAAAATAAACTTATTTGGTTGGTTTATTTTGTTTAACCAAAAATTGCTCATCCCTAATAAGATCTTTAGGTTGTGATGCTAAAGGTCTTGAGTTCGATCCCAAGACACCAAAACGAGTGTTTTACTTAAATTAAGTATCTCTTGTTATACTTAAAAAAATTCCTTTGATGCAATTTACTACCTTCATCCTTCCATCACTCCCACCTCACATTCTCGAACCTTGTTGTTTATACCCTTATCATGTCCAAATTAAAACCGAAAGTAACTAAATTGCAACAAATTATACATTACTTTGGTTAATTATAAGATTTTAAACTAAAATCGAAAAGAAATTTTGAACAAAAACAACATAATCATCTTATATTTTAAATTTAAGGTTTCACATACGAAGGACTTTCAATCTCATTCCTATATAGAAGAAAGCATGTGTGAATTGTGAAGGGTGGGAACAAATTTATTTGGAGGGAAGGGGGTTGTTGACTTAGCAAACTTAGGGATACTTTAATATGTTTTTTCTTACCGTAGCTAATTAGCATTTTGGATTTGCACATGTAAGGAGGGTAGGTTATGTAGAAGGTCATCTCAGGTCAACCGCTAGCCATCACACTTGTTTTGATAGAGTCAGGGCCCTAGGGGCAATCTTTAATTTATTGTAAAATAATTAACTATGTAATTAGTTCTCGGTCGTAATAAAGGTGTTTTCTTTCCATTATACATATACATACATATATATATTTGTTATAATATGTTATAAATAATTGAATGCTTAATTAAAATATGTTTAATATAAAATCCATAAATGGTGTGTTTGTGATAGTAATTACAAATAGTTGTAATCATGAGCATTATATCACAATATTATAAAACACATTATTTCAAATATTCCTAGTCAAGATGGATCAAGATTGGATATCGGTGTATTCGTTGAGACTAGAGTACATAATGCTTTTCAAATATTGGACAATAGATTACTCATGATTACCAAATGCACTTAAGGGTTACTTCCTGATAATTATTGAATAACTATGGAATGACTCGCTTGATAATTTTCTATTGGTTAATATAACTAAGGTCAAACAAAAAATATCGATGTGACTAATTTACATAGTGCTCTCGATTTGAGAATACTATGAATCTTCGATATGAAAGCTCCGCTTTGATTATAGTCAAATCATGGCACAACGTCCATCGAGTGACTATAATTAGGTCGATTAGAAGTATTAGAAGCGAAGCACCATTGAAGAGAGAAATCATCTCCTCGGTTATATGAGGTTAGTATCACGGTCAACTCAAGTCAACCCAAAGTCTAAATCTCTAGCCAGAGTAGTTCAGTTAACAATAATTGTTGTTATTGAACTAAGGACTTTGTGTTTGGACTATAGGGTTGAATATGGACAATATGAGAATTTTGACCATTACCAACTTTCATAAGTCTAAAGTGATATAGTTGTAACGTGTAATTTAATGTCACTACGAGGCAACGCTTAACAATGTAAAATTTGATTTTACAGAAACTAAGTAAGCGAAAATTTAGCTAAAATATCACATTATCTGCTAAGTGACATGTGCACATTAACATTCGAATAGTTCGATGTTAATCGTTGAACAAATTTGCACCTAGTGAGTCATTCAACTGAAATGATGAATTCTCTTTAAACCAAATGATTTAAGTAGTTTATAATTGTTATTAATTAATTAATATTTTTTAAATATTAATTATAAAATTTTAAATATGATTTGGGGAATAAATATTATAGTATATGTTTATAATAGTTATAAATATACCAATCGATATGCGATATCGATAAGCAATTAAATTAGATTTAATTAATAATATTTATTTAGGCTTAAATGAGATATTATCCCATGATGATTAGATGATAATGTCGGTGACAATACGGTTTATAAGGGGTGGTTAAAAAGGTTGGAGTTGTTTTGAGATGGATGGCTTGTATTTAGTAAGAATTGGTATGAGATATAATTAATATCTTTCTCTCTTTCATCTATTATAAAATGACCTCTGACCTTAATTGTTTGTAACGATCCCAATATTTAGTAACATTATTTAGGATATTTGATTAGCTAAATTAAATTAAATAATGTGATGAATAGGGGATTGAGATTTGTGATTAATAGGGGTAGCCATGCTATGTTAATGAATAAATTAAAATGATCTAACGTGAATTAAAATAGATAAGAGTAATAGGTGAGGGCAAAGTTGGAATAAGAATACTTTTATACCCTAACCCCTTAGGAATTCATTTACATGTTTCATTTCTAAGTCAAAGACAGTGTAGAGGTCGGCCACCATTAGCAAGAAAGAGGAAGATAAACAAGAATCTAAAGGAAGAAGATTAATCAAATCAAAGCTATGTAAATCTCAAACTAGTTAATCTTAAAACTAAGGTGAATAATGACTACATCTCTTGTTTTCTAAAAGGTTTTCGGTTTTAAGGATAATCTGAATTTATTTGTAATGTTATACCAAGATTTTGAAGGATAAAATATTTATATATGTTTGTTGATGATTTATGATTATTCATATAGTCTTATGATATGCTTTAAAGTGAAAAACCAATTAAGTGACATCCAAATACCTTGCAATTTTAGATTTAGAATAGAAATGATATTTTAGTGATAGGTTTCGATTTTCATAATTATATGAATTAATGTGGATTTTATATTAATTTTCTAGTGAGTGGGGAAATTGATTATTTGGGTTTAAAATTATTTACACTTAAATAATATATGATTCGGGTCTGAATTAATATATGTTAGAAAACATATAAAAATTGATTTTCTAAAACTTTTGTAGAATTTTCCTAAGTGTTTTGATGAATATATAAAATTATTTAAGGTATGAGACTTAAATGTTTTATATATTTATAAAAGGAGAAGGGGTAATTTAAAAATTATTTAAATCGTTTATTTTGAAATATTGGCAGCACTTTTAGAAAGGTAAATTAGCATCCACTCAAATTTTGACAAATAAGGCAGGTCAGTTGAAAAGATTACTTTAAAAAGATAAAAATCAGTTTAAACATGTTTTATACATGTTTCACCACATTCGGCACCAGAGGTTCCGACCTAGTAGTTTCGCCCCCGTTGCCATCGAAACCAATGCACACGATATCAATAACTTAGTGCATAGTGAATTGGACTAAGGCAAAAGGTACTGGGTCGAGACCATAGGTTCCGATAGGGTCGAAACATGACCTTGTTTTTAAGTAGAAATGTGCCTGCTTTGTTTCGAATCGGTTGGCTTTCGACAAGGTCAAATTATTTTAAAGGAAAGGTTTTGAAATGTGTTGCGCCTTTTGTTTTAAGTAATGCTTTCGAAGAGGTCGAAACCACTTTGCTGCCGCTTTTCTACCATTCGAAGCACTAGGTTTCGAAAGGTATACTTTGCTTCAAAATCCAAACCACTTCTTCAATGCTATTAGAAGGGTTGGTTTCGACGCCATCACTTCTTTACTTAGGAATAACTTTTGAAAGAGTGCTTTCGACTTAAATGTTTAATGACCCTTTTGCTCTGTTGAAGGTAGAACTCAAAGGTTTCAAAGAATATAGTTTCAAAAGATTTCGAAAGGTTTCCACGTGTTTTAAATTGAACCCAATGGTTTTGATGGGTTTGTTGTTTACAAAGGAGTTGAGTGCTTCAGAAAGGTCTTAAAGAATGGTTTCGAAGGGGTGGTTCCCCAATGGTTTTGAAAGGTTTTGAAGGAAAGGTTTTTCCAATATTTTCAAAAGGAAATTTTAAGTGTTTTAAAGAAAGATGTCTAAGCTTATAAAATTTTCGAAGGAAAGGTGTTTTAATTGGTTTCGAAAGGAAGATAATGAATGGTTTCGAAAGGATTTGTTTTGGCCTTTCGGCCTAGGTTATAAAAAGAGTTTACTTGATTTCGTAAGGGGTACTTTCAATGGACTCGTAAGGGTACTTTCAATGGTTTAAATGTTCTCATCAACAAAGATTTGAGTAAATTATACATAACATGGCAAGGTGATTTGAGTAAAGCATAGAGTATATATAATTTTCTTGTTTAAAGTTTGATTTAAAGGTTTTAAATCAATTTGAGAAGAAAAAAATTTCAAGGAAAATTTAAGGAAAGTAAAATGACTCGGGTATTTGTATTCCATATAGGACTGTATAGGGCTGCGTCCTATACATCAGCTATTAGCCCCAGCTAACTTAGTCCAAAATTCCAATGTGTAGGGCTTTGTCACAGGTAAGACTAAAATTATGTTACACACCGAAGGGAATATACTTGTACAGAGATAGGTTATTAGTGAGCCCGCAAAACCATTAGGATCAGGTAACCCTAAGAAAAGTTAAGTTAGGGACAGACTGTCTAGAAAATGAGTATCTAATAGGTGTTGGGTTATTTTTTTATGTATTGTCTGGTAATCCCGAGCCAGCCAAAGGTTAGTAGTTAGCCAAATAAAACTATAGTGTTCGGACAGATAGTCCATTTGTTACCTGATATGTATATTTACATGTATTTCTTTACAGTTTTAAGCAGGATTATGATTTGCAAAAGATATGTTTTAAAAGGATATTAGTGAGGGGAAACAAGTTCCACTAAGCAGCGTGGTCTCACTTAATATCAAATAACCGAGATGTATAGTATTATTCACACCAGGCTTTATGTCTGACTCCAAATTTATGTTTTTCCCTTTAAAATCTCAAGTGCTCAAAATTGATTTGAGTAGGTTCAAGGTTGAGGATTTTTAGTTTTAGTAGGTTGGCGAATAAATCTTTCGGAGACGAGCAGGTATTTAGGAGTTGCTATTTTATTTTTCTTATTCAGTTGTGTTGAATTAAGTCGGTTATGACTATACATTCCTCTAGTCAACCAAGGAAGCATCATTATATGTCGCTCTTGGTATATTTATGTAATGCTTATATTTTATTTGAACCTAGGAAATGGTTATGGGATTATGTAACTTGGATATGATTTGTTGTTTTGAAATGTAATCAATAAAAATTATTTTTGGAATCTATGATTTTATTTCATATTCAAGTGCTCCTGGTATTATCGACGCCAATAATATAGCCGTATTTTGTCGCCGTAAGTTAATATTATAGATTACTATAGCATCTGTAGCGTTTAGCTTTGGACCTTAAGATAGGGGATGTTGCAACTTGGTATCATAACATAGGTTTATAAAAAACTTTAAACTGAAAATGATTTTTGAAAACATAATCCTAAGGAATTTGAGATAAGATCGGGGTATGAGATCATGCTATAGTAACGTACTTGTATTTTCTATATATAAGGATACGCTATATCTCTATTTTTCTATCTCTCTTAGGCTATTCTTTTGTATCTCATGAGGCTTGAATACAAATATGGATACTAGAAGTGAAAGAGTGAATCTTGGGAGAAGCACCACCATAAATGGAAATGCCAAACTAAATACTAGGAGGAACCAAGGTCAGGCACAAGCTGGGAATGTTGGTGCTGGAGTCCTACAAGTGGATATGGGAGCTAAGTATTAGTTTTTCGTGAATATGATGCAAGATGGAATTGCTGCTAGAGTGGTTGGAGGAAATGCTGGAGTTGGAGTTCAGGAAGCTCTGGTGGTGAATAATTATGCTATCTTGAGTGGGGACATTGTTAGCCTTGGAGGAAAGCCATTTGTTGAAACTGAGGATGCTATTGAGGTGGAGAGTTGGTTGCTGCATTGTGAGGGAATCTTTGCAGACTTAGGGCTCAATGATGAGCAGAAGAGAAGGCTTGCTTCGAGACAACTTTGGTGAGCAGATTTATTCTGGTAGAATAGCGTGATGGCTAGAGTGGATGAAGAAATGATGACATGGGCTGAGTTTAAGAGGAGGTTCCAGGAGAGATTCATGTCTATGATGGTGCAGTCTACTTCGCTTAGGAAGTTTGCTGAGTTAAAGCAAGGAGAGATGACTGTGTTGGAGTATGCTAGAAGGCTCGAGGAGTTGGCTAAGTATGGTATGCTACTGTTGATACCCTTGATGAAGAGGAATGAAAAGTTCATCAGGAGGTTGAAGCCTGAATTAACCAGTGCTACATTACCTCATATTAGGGATCCTTGTGATGTCATAGTTGAGATGGCTTAAAGACATCAGGAGATGCTTGCTTCTTTGGAAAAGAATAAGGAAAAGGAGGTCTAGATTGGACAAAGTCAGAAGAAAAAGTTCTTTCATAAGAAGGGTGCTCAGATGATGGAGCCATGAAGAAAGAAAAGTCTAAGGACGTTTGCTTCAAGTGCAATAAGAAGGGACATTTTGCTAATGAGTGTTGTACTGGAAAGGCGAAGGAAGTGATCGGGAAAAAGAACATCAGACGCTTCAACTGCGATCAAATTGGTCATTATAAGAATTAATGCAAAGAGCCTGCTAAAGATGGAAGGGACAAGGTATTTTCATTGGAGCCACCTACATCAGGATCAACAGTGCAAAAGAAAGGAAAAGCAGTGTTAGAAGGCACGCTTCAGATCCATGGTATGTCTGTTTGCATTTTCTTTGATGCTGGTGCATCATGTTCTTTTGTATTTCATTGTTTGGTAAATAAGCTTAACCTAGAACCCTCATACTTAGTTATTTCCATAAGGTTGCAAATCTGATAGGAGGGTATGCGACACTTGGGATGAAGTGTGACCATGTAGAGCTTGATTTGTTAAGTCATACCTTTATTTGCTATTTTCTGTTTGCTATTTGCATGTCTTTGTAGAGTTCAGAATTATTTTAGGTATGGACTGGTTAAGTAAGTATGATGCTAGGATATTTTTCCATGATAAGAAAATATCACTTAGACAACCTGACTATAGTGGTCGTATTGTATATACCATATAAAAACCCTAGTTGTGAGGTGAATGCTTTGTTGGGTATCGTGGAGTTGGAAGACGAGTTGAATCGAGTTTTCATGCTTGGAAAACTCGTAGATGTGTTTGAGCCTGTAGTAGGATTGCCACTGAAACGAGCCATCGAGCTTTGGATAGATTTGGTGGGTAGAGAAGAAAGCAGTGAGTAGACCGCCATGCAGAATGACACCTACCGAGATGAGGGTGCTAAAGGTGCAGTTGGTGGATTTGGAAGGTAAGAGTTTTATCATACCTAGTAGTTCACCTTGAGGAGCATCCACAATGTTTGCTAAGAAGCCGGATGGATCATTAAGATTGTGTATCGATTATCGTAAGCTGAATGAGAAGATGATAAAGAATCGATATCTGTTGCCTAGAATTGACGATTTGTTCGATCGGTTGAGTGGAGACAAGGTATTTTCCCAGTTGGATTTGGCGACAGATTTTCATTAGCTTTGAGTAGTAGAGGATAGTATTTCATTGACAGAGTTTAAAACTAGATATGAATCGTATGAATGGTTAGTGGCGTTATTCAGACTATCTAACGTGCCGGCATTCTTTGTAGATTTTATGAACCGAGATTTCCACGAGCATTTGGATAGGTTCGTGTTGGTTTTCATAGATGATATCCTGATATACTTGTAGGATTGATTTCACCCTAGAGGGGGGTGAATAGGGTGATACTATTAATTATAAAAATTTAGTGCGAAAGTTTATAAGATATTTCCAACACAGATATATTAGAATAAAAGTAGCGCAGATAATAGCAGAATAATAAATGCAGAAATAAAACACACAGATTTACCCAGCTTCGGCAAAACCCTACCTACGTGCTGCCCCCAAGGTTTCAACTAGAAATTAAGCAGTCAGAGCTTACACACGTAAACTCGCGACACCTTCTATCGACTAACCTTAATTCTATGCTCAAAACCCTGCCACAACTCAGCCACTGAGTTGTGAATTCTCGAACTACACCGCCATAGTTCGTCCCCTAGTCACAAGACTAGAAATTACAAGAGTTTAAAAGTAAATTGCAAATAAAATAATTCAAAATTCAAAACCCTAATTTTAAATAAACTAAAGCCCAAGAACACAAAAGCACCGGCCCAAAATATGTTAAGCAAAAATATCCCCTTCTATTCTCCTTTACCATCGGTCGAACTCCTTATTCTTCGTTCTTTGAAAAATGGCTGCTCATTCGATTTTGTTCTGAAAAGTTAGGGCTTTCTCGAATTGAAGAAGCTAACTTTTATTGATCGATTACAATTATTGTCTTCTGATTTGCTTCGGCAATCGATCGTCTCCTCGAGTTGCACTCGGTTGCTTCAATTCGTCGAGGTTTAATGATGCTTTGAATTTGGTATGTTTGTCCCCTTTTCGATTTATATTACCATCGACTTTGATTCGAGTTCCTAATTGATTCTATGCACTGTGATAATACATGAACTCGAATGAATTTGTAGCCGATGATGTTAAACATTTATATAAGGTTTGAATCCCTTCATTTTCATTCGTTTGAATTCATTTGAATTCGTCAATACTTTTGCTCGGTCGTTCGATTTTGTTTGGATGTTGATGATAATTTCTGACTTTGTCAATTTCGTATATTTGATTATTCGATTTTATTGGATGTCATGGCTTTGACTTTGGCTTTCCTTGGTCATTACGGTTCTGATTTTGTGGCATTCAAACTTGACTTTGTTTTGATAAATTACCGCTTGGTTTGTACTTGGTTATGTGCACGGCTTGGTCTTTGCTGTATTGAGTTTCACTGTATATTATGTTCACTTGATTACTGAACTGCCTTTGTATTGCTTCATGCCTTTGAGTTATGTGTTCATGCAATTGAACTATTCTGGTTTCATGAATTCTGGTTGTAGTTGAGTTTGAACCATTTGTTTTAACTACCATGTGTATGCATGTGCACTTCTTTCATTGGCTTTGGCTTCTCTCTGGTCGTGGCTGGTCTCTCTGGTTTATATAATGTCATTTAGCTGGTTTGGTGATGCTGGTTTCTCGTTTTGTCATTTGTCGAGCACCTGAACTTATATCATTACTGGTGTGTTTTTCCGCACTCGTATTAATCCATATCATTGTGTATATTGCATTCACCACTTTGCATTGGTCATTGTATATCTGTGCTCTGGTCCTTAGAGCCTGTTTGCACTGCCTATATATACATGTTGTTTCACTGTATTCATTGAATCTTGCTCTTCTTATTCCAGAAAGTTTTGTCCATTTGCATGTGTTTTCTGGTATGTCATATAAATGTGAATATGCACTTGTACTCAGTTGGCTTACCCACTGGTCGTGGAGGCTGCTCATTGTCGTTGCTTTGCACTTGTTTGTGTATATTATCACCGTATTTGGTTAAGACTTGGTCTTGCATTGCACTACCACTGAGTTCATATGCATTTTTCTGTTGTTTGTTAGTTTTGCTTGGTTGACACTTGTTGTTGGTCTTTGGTGCACTTGCTCATCTCTGTTGATTGCCATTTTGAACTGCTGCACTGTCTGGTTGTATTTGAGATGAGTTGCATTATGGTTTGTTATTGTGCGATATTTCACTTGACTCTTCACCTGGTTGTATTTTGAATTCTTATGCTCGACAGTTGTATGATGTTTTGTAGTGCACCTGAGTTGAATCTAGCTTATAGCTCGGGTTTGATCTTGTGCTGATATCGTGACTTTATTTTTATTGCACTTGAGTTGAGCCCGACTTTTTATTTGGGTTGGACCTTGTACTCACATGTCCCTGTAATTTTATCAAGTGTATATATCGGTGTGCACAGCCTTGTGGCATGTACAGTGATACACTGTGCATGTCAAAAGTTGTTCATGTGTGATAAATTCAAATTTAAATAATGATGAACAACCCAAATAACTGAGGCATGTAATATTTTCAAAATAAATTTTATTATACACTGCAAAAATATTTTCTTTTTAATTTTACTGTGTCAGTGTATAATTTTGCCGATTGCTCAAATGCTGGATTCAATTTGGAATGGAGTTGAAGATAAAATACGAGTGAATGAGTGAAATTAGTGAGGTGCATATGTAAATGATAATTGCGATGTTATCAAAATTTGTGTGTGTGTGTGTGTGTGTGTATATATATATATATATATAGTGAGAGCTTAAATTTGTATTATTCAAAATTGTAATAAACATTTATTTGAATAAGATATCTGTTTGAATTTAAATTCTATGTCATTTATTTTATTCCGCAGATATTTATTAATTATGTGAAAAATAAAATAAAATATCAACAAATACATTTAAATGAATATATATATATATATATGTTTATTATCATCAAACAAAAATCATATACAAGCATACTAGTATATTCAACATTCTCCCCCTTTTGATGATAACAAACATATATTTAAGATTTTGAATTTATTAAACCATTCAATTTTCTCCCCCTATTTGAATGCTCCATCTCTACACGAAGCTCCACCTTAATATGCATAAAAATATGTAAATGAATAAATGAACCTATATGCATATAGAAATAAAATATTTGGCTTTTATTTGTCAAAATCTTAACTTTCTCTCCCCCTTTTGTTATCAGCAAAAGAGTAATGGTGTGAAAAAATAGAGAAAAAGTGATAGCCATTAATACAACATTAAAACTCAATCAAATATAAATATTAAATTTCTATAAAAAAATCAAACAAAAATCATAAATACTCTTTTAGATGCATATTCCACTTTAGAGTGATATGGATAATGTCATCATATAAAAACCATACAGTTGTGTCTATTTGTGGTATATTTGTTTTAGGAATTTGAATATCTACTGACCATGCATAACCGTTAGGACTTTTAAATGAGATTAGTAGCATTTCAAATTTTATTAAAATATAAATTCAAGTATCTTCTAACCACGCATAACCGTGAGGAATTTTAAATAGGATTAGAATCAACTTATCTATTTAATTAATCAATTTTGATATGCGTTCCATACATGCATAACCATGAGGACTTTTAAATGAGCATTGAAGCACATAATCAAAAATTCTAAGTAATTTACCCATGCATAACTGTAACGATACAGATTTTTCGCGCTCGAAAATCAACATCCATACCATGACACTACCCTTTTCCAAAAGGAACGGTCATACCCTAGGGAAGCTACCCCTGAAACCTTGCCGCACAATTCCTGTTTCGACCATTACCGGTTTGTGAGGCTCGACGAAGTCTCGTCCACAAAGCTATGCTTTTTACCAAAGCCACGCTTTGATCAACAAATCATCAGAAGCACTCAGCATGCCACATTACCAAGTTGGGAACATATCGCTGATAACCTTCAACTACATAACCTCTGAGCTCGTACGTCTCAGAGAAGGGTGTTAATGCTAAGAGAATAAATTCTCCGCCACCAACAGAAATGTATTTGAAAGAAATCTGCTTTATATCTCAAAATGTAATGTCAGACATACAATCTATACAAGTCTGTTCTAGATTTAGAACAGAACCGAAGGCACTTCCAAAGAAGTCCTTGCAATCCGGGTATTCACAATCCCGATCGAACTTCCCATCACTTAGGGAATCTCTATACCGTAGCTACTCGGTGCAGAGACAATCGATAGGTCATCCTATCATTCTCGCAAATACCCGGTCTTCACCACCGGTCTTCAAATGCTATCCATAACGACGTATCACATATTCGGAATGGGTTATACGACCCAAAGGTCCTTTCCCGGCTAACCCGAATTGTGAGCGCAACATTTAAAACATATGGATATGGGATTTAAATTAAGTCACAACTTAATAATTCAAAATTTTCTTCCAAATGGTTTAAACGAATTACCATTTTCAAATCTTTTAAACAAAAGATTTATTTCACTAAGTTCACCCATTTTCACAAAGATTCAATCCCGGATTTCAAAACAATTTCATCTCAATTGGATTAATTCATTTAAATCTTTAAATCAAGATTTTATCTTATAGCTTTCAAACAGTTTCGATAACTTGGGAAATCATTTTCATCTTTAACTTGAAATCCTTTTTAACACAATTTGGAAGTTCACTTCCTATATGAAAGCTTTTATTATTTGGAAACAAATAGTTTTCATCTCAGAAAGATCCAATTTTATTTACACGAGTTAAAGTTTTTGAATTTAAATTCAAATTTTCAAATCAATATCTTTAAAATAGTTTAACCCATATAAACTGGTATAACATCTTTAGTCCCTAGTTTCCAGATCATAGAATTCAATTTCAAATATTGAATTCAAATTTAAATCAAAATACTTAAATTACAAAATTCAATCAAGTTATTAAAAATAAACTTCATCTTTGAAATTCCATTTCAAAAGTTTTTCACTTTATACCCAATCCATTTCCAAAACATTTGAATTCAAATATTCAAATTTAAAATTATTCAAAAATCTGTGACTTAATCGATTTCCTCGTGAAATCCATTTTTGTGTGTGTATAAGTGTGGTTCAGGGGTTTAACACAATAGTGCAACATCAATCAATCATCACAGATTAAAACACAGAAATATAGTTGATAAGCGATAAAGTATAACGCTTATCTTCCATTCACAATTCACAGATAATATGCAGATGTATCATCAATAAATGAATAAAATACTCAGTTCAATCTACAGAACAAAATGTCACAGATCAGTTAGGGCAATCAATTCAAGGCATCACATATAATACGATAATTCAATTTAATTACTTATGAATAAAGTATCCAACCTTGATTAATTAATTACAAATCATTTGATATAAATTAATTAATCAATCACCTTAATTAATTACATCAATTAATCAATTCCTTAATTACTCATTAAATAAATTAATTATCCCATAATTAATTATCTCCATTAATTTCATTAAGTAAATTCACCTATCCAATTATCAAATAATTTTCTTAAATTAATTAAACTAAATAATTTAACTTTAATTAATCAATTTATCCAAAATTAATTACAATAAGTGATTAATCTTTAATTACTTTCATTAAGTAATTACATTTAAGTAGTTTATAATTGATTATCTAAATTAATAAATCCAATTTTTTTAGTTAATAACATTAATCACTTTAGTCAATACTTAATAATCCTTAGTTAATTATCTTTATTAACTAATAATATTTCTTAATTACTTTCTTAAGAAATTATCTTAGATTAATTCATTATTAATCATTTCTAGTTATAAATTAATCCAAATTATTTATTTATAAATTAAATAAATCATTCTTTAATTACCATATTAATTTAATCATTTTATTGCCTTAATTATCTCTAAGATAATAATTTCTTTATTAATGATTTCATTGATCATTTAAGTTTAATTTAAACATTACACTTTTAGATTTAAATTTAAATTCCATTTGAATTTAAGATTCAAAATGAACTTATATTTATATATTAACCAATTTAAAATTTCAATTTAAAATTCTTAAAAATAAATGTAAATAACATTTATTACTTATATAAGAGAAAGCTCTTAAAACTAATCTACTTAATTTTTATTAAAAAAAATTAAGCTTTCAAATTTCATTACATTTTTAACTTACAATTTTTTTTAAAACCATTTAATTCAAATTTTGATTTAAAAACCAAATTTCATTTTTCTAAAACTTTAAGATTCTAAGTTCATTTGAATCTAGCTAAAACCGGATTTAAACTTAGTTTAAATCTATTTCACAAATTTAAATTCCATTTAAATTTGCTTAAATTCAAATTTCAGACAGGTTTACAACAAAAAACTGTAACCAAGCTAAACTAACTCGAGACAAACCCATTTTGCTTCGAGTCCATCCCCTACCTCCTTCGAGCAAAACGCAGGAATCACTCGAGTGAAATTCGAGTCCATTTTCCTTGCTTCAACCCAAATCGTTTTACCCAGAACCAAGAAGATCGTGCACGGTGCACGTGTACAGCACCGTCGCTTGCTTCCAGCCGCCGCCTCGTCGTCGAGCAAGTCGACGTTCACCTTCAAACCATCCTCCGACCACTCGAACTTCGCCATCACCTCGCATTCGAAATTTTGAGTTCGAGCTAAAAAAAAGAAGAAACCTGGAACAAAAACTTCGAACGCCCCAAACCTGGAAACCGCTCGTTCCCACAACCCCGACCATCGTATCGACCGAAACTCCGGCCAACGCCTCATCCATCTCCCCTCTACCTTCTCGCAAAGCCGTGAGGCACTCGATCCTCCAGAGAAAACGCGGTGGGCCATTTACTAACCACCATCAAAACTAGGGTTTAAATCTATCTCGACCGATCGCCACCGCCACGTCGAACGATCGCCACCCCTTCCATTTTTCCCAGCATCACTGATCACCCACCTACTTTCAGACAAAACCCCGAGACTTCTCCTTCCCTAAGTCGCCATAGATTGCCTCGAATATAATTTCCAGTTAAACCCAAACTACATACTCAATGCATTACTAAAAATTGAGATTTTAATTTTAAAAATCAAGTTTTTTTTTTAGCTTTTGATCTATATGCCTGAATTCATGATTTATGAAAATTAAATTGGAACTTATTTAAATTATCCACTATAGTTTTATACTTTTCAGAACCAATACAAATTGTTTTTCCTTTAAACAATTTTTGTAGACTCAATTCTATGTTATAACAAACATTTTATGTTCATAACTTAAGTCTAATCAAAGCTTGGATTAATAGCAGATAAATTCTGATGTGTACTTAAGCCTGGGACTAAGGTCAGAGAGATATACAGAGGTGCTTATCACTATATTCAAACACACAAAGTTATACTAAACAAAAGTATACCCAAAACAAAATGAATTCCAGAAAGAAGCATGTAGCAGAACAAATACACTTAACTCTTATTAGATTGTGATGTTACTCACATGAATTAAGAAATGAACAGGTTTCTTCAATTTGGAAACAGACTTGCATTTTCAAGCTAAAGCTTTTAATTTGATCCTCTGGTTTGAAGTTGATTGTATTGTTATCTAAATTTTGAGTCTTTGTTTAAGTATTAAGTAGTATTTACTTCAGCTTTAATGAACGAAATGATGAAGATGAGTTATATGAAAATGAAATGTACAGGTTGATTATTATTTTATACAAGGTGGTGTTACCTTCTCTTTGTACTATAAGCATGGTTGAAGATGCTTTCATTTCTTTTTTTACTCGGCTGATGATTTCTTTTGTATGCTAGAGGTATTTGCATTTAATGCATGTGTACATTGATCTTTTGCCATACTTACTTTTTTTTAATTTCCACTATGCTAAATTTGATTTTCGGCTGAGATGTTGTATTTTATACTTGCTTTTATTTGTTTATAGGTTGAGATGATGTAGCTTGCTTTCCCAGGTTGCTTCTTGTTTTATATTCTTATGTATTTACATTTTCATTTGTTTGCTTTGTTTATGTTTGATAGATATTTATTTTACTTTATGTACATATTATAAAAGTTGTTATATTTATTTTTATTATATTAGCTTATATATTTATTTCTATTCTTACATGACTACTTATTTTTATCTCTATTTATTTTTAAAACCATTTATTTAAGATTTTACTTCTAATCCAATATATACATATATATTCACATATATACAAATTTTCAAATTCATATGACTTAATATAATCGGGGAAACCCGCTGCCATTTATAATCAATTTTACAATTTTAATTCAAAAAATTCATTTAAATTATTAATTTAAATTCATAAAAATCCGAGGTCGTTACAAACTTCCCCCCTTAAAAGAATTTCGTCCTCGAAATTCGCAAGCACGGAAACAACACAGAGGTAGACAGATTCGATCTCCTATAATTCCTCAAACTTAAGATATGAATTCCAAACTCAAGTCGGAATATCTCAGAATATATACTAATTCGTCCCTCTTCGGACTTCGATCAACCCAAGAAATTATAATAGAATTTCAAAATTTGGTTTTAAACGAAATCGTTTTATCAATACAATTCAAATTTAGCTTCATATTCTATTAATCAATTTAACTCAATTTAAAATTTCCAATTTATTTAGAATTTCCAATTTATGTTTATTAAGGTTTAGATCGAGAAACTGGTAAGAAACCGATGAAGATACGAAGTAAAAAATTTCTACAATGATTCGTAGGGCCATCACCGCACTGAAACTTCTTCTTGTAGCTGTCACGAAGCAAACAAAAGAATTTGTAATCGAATCAAAGGAAATTGGTAGAGAAAATTATTTCCACTATTGCAGGGTATTGACCATTTATAGTCATATTTCCCTGTCCCCTATCTCGTTCTCTTCTTGTACTCATACTCACCATCAGTAGATAGTAAGAGAATTTACTGAGACATTCAAACGGATATCTTAGGGATATACTCATTCTAGGGTATACTTCACCCTATCTCTAATGAGCTACTCAACGTGTTATACTCATGAGCTAAAGTTTTAACCTTAGCTCTGATACCAAATGCGACGATACGGATTTTTCACGCTCGAAAATCGACATCCATACTTTACATCGTACTCAAATGCCGTAGATTCGACCGTTCAAATCCAAGTCGCCGGAGCTTATAATAACATTAAGTAAACAACACAGCGGAAAAGAAGAATAATACATTGATATACGACACAGATACAATATCTGATACAGCAGAGTGATACAATGAATATCAATATACATCAGAGATATGATACAATAAATAGCAGCGGAAAAGGAAAATAGATAACATCTAGCAGTGGAACAATATAACTCTAAGATAGTCTTCAAAAGAGAACTCCAGAAGCAGCAGCTCGATCCAACATCATGATACGCAAAGACAAGCAAGTCTCGTCCACATCCAAAGACTAAACTAGCTCCAGATAATTCACTGAACCTAACTATCTGAAAAACCCAACTCTAGACTGCTCGTGTAGAAAATTTTGAGCACCCAGAGTTTAGGAAAGAAACAATAAACTCCGGATCAGTCATGGGACTGGTGTAAGCAACAAAAACAGTTTATCTTTAAAAACAAACAAAGAAATATTTTAAAATAGATTCGCAATGCTTTTTAGAAATGAGACTACCATAAGGCCTCCCGCACACACACACAATGCAAACGCAGAATCGGTGGAGATTTCTCCTTATGATAGTCAAAGATGCTTGATACGCATTAAAAAGAAACATTTGATATTATTACTAGTGCATTGTGTAGTAAAAATCATTTCGAAAGTAAAGATATAAATCTTAGCCAACATACGACCATTATCGTATGCCTACTATAGCTACCATGTTCAATAGCAGGTTACCGCCACATTCCATGGTAGGTTATACAACTAAAATCGTACAAGGTACGTATTTGAAGAATGGATTTCCAACAAATGGTCAGGCCAAGGAACTTCCCATCGCCACATGGAAACGCCTCTGGAAGGACGCCCCGAGAGCCCAACTGGATCTCTGCCAAACAAGGCCGGCTACCCCCCTTCCCGGGGAATATACAAAACCTCAGATATGCCACCCCCGGTCCTTTGGGACCTTTATACGAGGTGCCTCTAAACCAACAACCATACAGAAATAAATATAGTGTGTCCACATGAGTAAGTATCAGGGCTCCATACCATGACACTACCCTTTTCCAAAAGGAATGGTCATACCCTAGGGAAGCTACCCCTAAAACATTGCCGCACAATTCCTGTTTCGACCATTACCGGTTTGTGAGGCTCGACGAAGTCTCGTCCACAAAGCTATGCTTTTTACCAAAGCCACGCTTTGATCAACAAATGATCAGCAGCACTCAGCATGCCACATTACCAAGTTGGGAACATATCGCTGATAACCTTCAACTACATAACCTCTGAGCTCGTACGTCTCGGAGAAGGGTGTTAATGCTAAGAGAATAAATTCTCCGCCACCAACAGAAATGTATTTGAAAGAAATTTGCTTTATATCTCAAAATGTAATGTCAGACATACAATCTATACAAGTCTGTTCTGGATTTAGAACAGAACCGAAGGCAGTTCCAAAGAAGTCCTTGCAATCCGGGTATTCACAATCCCGATCGAACTTCCCATCACTTAGGGAATCTCTATACCGTAGCTACTTGGTGCAGAGACAATCGATAGGTCATCCTATCGTTCTCGCAAATACCCGGTCTTCACCACCGGTCTTTAAATGTTATCCATAACGACGTATCACATATTCAGAATGGGTTATACGACCCAAAGGTCCTTTCCCGGCTAACCCGAATAGTGAGCGCAACATTTAAAACATATGAATATGGGATTTCAATTAAGTCACAACTTAATAATTCAAAACTTTCTTCCAAATGGTTTAAACGAATTACCATTTTCAAATCTTTTAAACAAAAGATTTATTTCACTAAGTTCACCCATTTTCACAAAGATTCATTCACGGATTTTAAAACAATTTCATCTCAATTGGATTAATTCATTTAAATCTTTAAATCAAGATTTTATCTTATAGCTTTCAAACAGTTTCGATAACTTGGGAAATCATTTTCATTTTTAACTTGAAATCCTTTTTAACACAATTTGGAAGTTCACTTCCTACATGAAAGTTTTATTATTTGGAAACAAATAGTTTTCGTCACAGAAAGATCCAATTTTATTTACACGAGTTAAAGTTTTTGAATTTAAATTCAATTTTTCAAATCAATATCTTTAAAATATTTTAACCCATATAAACTGGTATAACATCTTTAGTCCCTAGTTTCCAGATCATAAAATTCAATTTCAAATATTGAATTCAAATTTAAATCAAAATATTTAAATTACAAAATTCAATCAAGTTATTAAAAATAAACTTCATCTTTGAAATTCCATTTCATAAGTTTTTCACTTTATACCCAATCCATTTCCAAAACATTTGAATTCAAATATTCAAATTTAAATCTATTCAAAAATCTGTGACTTAATCGATTTCCCCATGAAATCCATTTTTGTGTGTGTATAAGTGTGGTTTAGGGGTTTAACACAATAGTGCAACATCAATCAATCATCACAGATTAAAACACAGAAATATAGTTGATAAGCGATATAAAGTATAACGCTTATCTTCCGTTCACAATTCACAGATAATATGCAGATGTATCATCAATAAATGAATAAAATACTCAATTCAATCCACAGAACAAAATGTCACAGATCAGTTAGGGCAATCAATTCAAGGCATCACATATAATACGATAATTCAATTTAATTACTTATGAATAAAGTATCCAACCTTGATTAATTAATTACAAATCATTTGATATAAATTAATCAATCACCTTAATTAATTACATCAATTAATCAATTCCTTAATTACTCATTAAATAAATTAATTATCCCATAATCAATTATCTCCATTAATTTCACTAAGTAAATTCACCTATCCAATTATCAAATAATTTTCTTAAATTAATTAAAATAAATAATTTAACTTTAATTAATCAATTTATCCAAAATTAATTACAATAAGTGGTTAATCTTTAATTACTTTCATTAAGTAATTACATTTAAGCAATTTATAATTGATTATCTAAATTAATAAATCCAATTAATTAATAACATTGATCACTTTAATCAATACTTAATAATCCTTAGTTAATTATCTTTATTAACTAATAATATTTCTTAATTACTTTCTTAAGAAATTATCTTAGATTAATTCATTATTAATCATTTCTAGTTATAAATTAATCCAAATTATTTATTTAAAAATTAAATAAATCATTCTTTAATTACCATATTAATTTAATCATTTTATTACCTTAATTATCTCTAAGATAATGATTTCATTGATCATTTAAGTGTAATTTAAACATTACACTTTTAGATTTAAATTTAAACATTACACTTTTAGATTTAAATTTAAATTCCATTTGAATTTAAGATTCAAAATGAACTTATATTTAAATATTAACCAATTTAAAATTTCAATTTAAAATTCTTAAAAATAAATGTAAATAACATTTATTACTTATATAAGAGAAAGCTCTTAAAACTAATCTACTTAATTTTTATTAAAAAAATTAAGCTTTCAAATTTCACTACATTTTTAACTTACAATTTTTTTGTAAAACCATTTAATTCAAATTTTGATTTAAAAACCAAATTTCATTTTTTTTAAACTTTAAGATTCTAAGTTCATTTGAATCTAGCTAAAACCGGATTTAAACTTAGTTTAAATCTATTTCACAAATTTAAATTCCATTTAAATTTGCTTAAATTCTAAATTCCATTTAAATTTGCTTAAATTCAAATCTCAGACAGGTTTACAAAATAAAAACTGTAACCAGGCTAAACTGACTCGAGACAAACCCATTTTGCTTCGAGTCCATCCCCTACCTGCTTCGAGCAAAACGCAGGAATCACTCGAGTGAAACTCGAGTCCGTTTTCCTTGCTTCAACCAAAATCGTTTTACCCAGAACCAAGAAGATCGTGCGCGGTGCACGTGTACATCACCGTCGCTTGCTTCCAGCCGCCGCCTCGTCGCCGAGCAAGTCGACGTTCACCTTCAAACTATCCTCCGACCACTCGAACTTCGCCATCACCTCGCATTTGAAATTTTAAGTTCGAGCTAAAAAAAAAAAGAAACCTGGAACAAAAACTTCGAACACCCCAAACCTGGAAACCGCTCGTTCCCACAACCCCGACCATCGTATCGACCGAAACTCCGGCCAACGCCTCGTCCATCTCCCCTCTACCTTCTCGCAAAGCCGCGAGGCACTCGATCCTCCAGAGAAAACGCGGTGGACCATTTACTAACCACCATCAAAACTAGGGTTTAAATCTATCTCGACCTGCCGCCTCCGCCGCGTCGAACGATCGCCACCCCTTCCATTTTTCCCAGCATCACTGATCACCCACCTACTTTCAGACAAAACCCCGAGACTTCTCCTTCCCTAAATCGCCAGAGATTGCCTCGAATATAATTTCCAGTTAAACCCAAACTACATACTCAATGCATTACTAAAAATTGAGATTTTAATTTTAAAAATCAAGTTTTTGTTTTTGCTTTTGATCCATATGCCTGAATCCATTATTTATGAAAATTAAATTGGAACTTATTTAAATTATCCACTGTAGTTTTATACTTTTCAGAACCAATACAAACTGTTTTTCCTTTAAACAATTTTTTTTAGACTCAATTCTATGTTATAACAAACATTTTATGTTCATAACTTAAGTCTAATCAAAGCTTGGATTAATAGCAGATAAATTCTGATGTGTACTTAAGCCTGGGACTAAGGTCAGAGAGATATACAGAGGTGCTTATCACTATATTCAAACATACACAGAGTTATACTAAACAAAGGAATACCCAAAACAAAATGAAATCCAGAAAGAAGCATGTAACAGAACAAATACACTTAACTATTTTTAGATTGTAATGTTACTTACCTGAATTAAGAAATGAACAGGTTTCTTCAATTTGGAAACAGACTTGCATTTTCAAGCTAAAGCTTTTAATTTGATCCTCTGGTTTGAAGTTGATTGTATTGTTATCTAAATTTTGAATCTTTGTTTAAGTATGAAGTAGTATTTACTTCAGCTTTAATGAACGAAATGATGAAGATGAGATATATGAAAATGAAGTGTACAGGTTGATTATTATTTTATACAAGGTGATGTTACCTTCTCTTTGTACTATAAGCATGGTTGAAGATGCTTTCATTTCTTTTTTTACTCGGCTGATGATTTCTTTTGTATGCTAGAGGTATTTGCATTTAATGCATGTGTACATTGATCTTTTGCCATACTTACTTTATTTTATTTCCACTATGCTAAATTTGATTTTCGGCTGAGATGTTGTATTTTATACTTGCTTTTACTTGTTTATAGGTTGAGATGATGTAGCTTGCTTTCCCAGGTTGCTTCTTGTTTTATATTCTTATGTATTTACATTTTCATTTGTTTGCTTTGTTTATGTTTGATAGATATTTATTTTACTTTATGTACAAATTATAAAAGTTGTTATATTTATTTTTATTATATTATCTTATATATTTATTTCTATTCTTACATGACTACTTATTTTTATTTCTATTTATTTTTAAAACCATTTATTTAAGATTTTATTTCTAATCCAATATATACATATATATTCACATATATACAAATTTACAAATTCATATGACTTAATATATTTTCTACTTGAATCGGGGAAACCCGCTGCCATTTATAATCAATTTTACAATTTTAGTTCAAAAAATTCATTTAAATTATCAATTTAAATTCATAAAAATCCGGGGTCGTTACAATAACCGTGAGGACTTTTAAATGAGAGTGAATCTTTTGGATTTTTTTTATTTCAAAAAATATAATAAAATGAAAGCACATAATTTCCCTTTTAACATACCACATATTGACATACCATATTGGATTATGATGAGTGGTGGTTGATAGAAATATGATAGAAATAGAAATGATATGGAATTTTTACCAACAAAAAATGTTTATAACTCTTGTTTAAATTTCTAGAGAAATTTACTAATCATACCGTCTCAAGTTATAATATATGATTAATATCAACACTCATCACTTTTTCAATCACTATTTATCTCTTAGATCATCAGTAGGGAGTCAGATTAGTCAATGTAGTTATTTAAAATCAAATCCAAAAATAATTATAAAATCAAATTTTCCAAAATGACTAATCTGAAACAAGGTCAACAAAAATGATTTTCTAGAAGGGGTTTTATAAAAGAAAAAATGTATGCAATTTGAAAATTATTTGAAACTATAATTATGCAGTTTTTTCTTTGAAAAACAGTGCAGCTACAGAATGTTTCAACATCAATCACGTTCCACTAGTAATTTTTCTATCAACTAGATTACCAGTGCAATCTGCATCTGAATTTTTCTTCCACTCGAGATTATCATTAGTTTGATACTATAGACCAGACCGTGATGTTGCAACAAATTATCTCAAAATCATTTTTAGCAGCTTTTAAATTAAATTGAATTGAATCTATGCAAATAAACAAATAGTGAACATAATGTCAGATCCAAATGTATCATGAGTAATCACCAGTCAATAAAACACCATTATTAGTCCAAAGCAAATCTATATGATCTTGAGGTATTTGTAGTGTTCTCCGCATAATATAATTGGCCAACAATTTTGAAAAAGTTAGAATCATTATCAACTTTCATAACTGGCTGGATTAAATCAAATTAAGGTGCAAATTTTCACATTAAATATACCGTTACCTATTTTACCTTTACCGATAATATTTCGTTGTTACCCATTATGATTCTGCCACATTTATACTAGGCTAAGGAACTTTGATTTGTCACCTATTGTGTGTCTGGAATAGCCAGAATCCATATAAAACTGTTGTTGTTTCTTAGCCTGCCACCACACTAACATGAGAGAATATTTTTGTGACCTATTTGGTTTTATAGGTCCATGGTTGTTAGTGGCAAATGATTTTGAAAAATAATTTTGTGGAGATCCAAAAATATTTATATATGTTCCCTTCGGCACCTAGATTTGTTTAACTTTAAGGGATTTTACATTTGTGCCTTTTGGAACCCAAATTGGAATGGTTTTCATGTGTTTGGGTCTATACCAACAATTATTTTGACTGTGTCCAAATTTTCTACAAATCATGCACCTAGAATTGGCTTGTTTAATTACATTTCTAGCACGTTCAGATTGATTATACCCAAGTCCTTGTCTAACAATATTAACAGTTTGTTTTCCTGATAGCATATTCAATGATTTTTCACTTTTGAAATTTTTTTCCAAAGTAATAAACAATTGTTGGACTTATGTTTCGAGAGATTCAATTTCATTCAATAATTGAGTGCACTTTTTAGTAGAATTTTATCTTCTTGTATTTTCAACTTCTTTCAAAATCAGAATTTCATTTTCAAGTGATTTAATTTTAATTTCTGGTTTTTTAATTTCTTCGTCAAATGATGAAAACATATCACACTTAGGGCTCTTACTTTGATAGCTTTTAACTAATCGGTCAAGTTGTTTATTTGATTCTATCAAAGTATCTCTTTGTGATTCAATTTTAGCATATTTCTCCCTAAGTCTTTCAAAACAACCATTTACTTCGTGGAAATATATAAGTAGTTCTGAGTGAGAATGTTTTGATACCTCGCTTGGCTCGTTATCGTCGCTTTCAGTTACATTACCTCGTAGGCACAATTTACTCTTTCACTCTCACTGCTAATGCTTTTACAATTATAACTTTTATTCCATGTGGCTACAAAACTTTTCCTCCTTGAATTCTTTTCTTGGCCGTGTTGAAGTCGAGGACAATAAGGCTAGATGTGTCCGGGTTTGTTGCATTTGTGACAGATGATCTCCCATTCTTCTGGGTTGTCTAGTGCTTTGATTATTCTGCTTTTCAATTGTTCTTTTAGAGCTGGATTTCCATATTTTTGGTTCGAATTTTTGAATCTCTTCATTAATAACGCCGGCTCAGCCGCTTCATCATCATTATCATCACCACTTTCTTTTACCAATCTTCCTAAGTACATATCTTTAATTTCTAATTTGATTATGGGGGATCTCTCACGGTTGTTGACTTTTACACCATATATTGCATCAAAAGTATTCCAGATTTTGTATGCACTTTCACAATGAGAGATAAAGTTAACATTATCTTGATTAATATGAGAATATACTACATACATAGTAAGAGCATTAATTGAAGTAATTTCCTCGTCTGTTATATCACACCCATTTTCAATAATATCCCAACATTTAATATTAACTGATTTTAAATAAAATGCCATTTTCTATTTCCAATTCAAAAAATCCGTTCCATCAAAAGCAGGAGGGATAATACTAGACCGACCCTCAGCCAAAGTAGCCATTTAAAAATTCAAATTTGTAAAAAAAAATTGGTCTTTGAAAAATCAAAATTTTTTAAAACAAAAATGGATTTTGTTCCTAGCTCTGATACCACTTGTATGATCGATTTTACCCTAAAGGGGGGTAAATAGGGTGATATTATTAATTATAAAAATTAATACAGAAGTTTATAAGATATTTCCAACACAGATATATCAGATTAAAACAGCACAGATAATAGCAGAATAATAAATACAGAAATAGAACACACAGATTTACCCAGCTTCGGCAAAACTCTGCCTACGTGCTGTCTCCAAGGTTTCTACTAGAAATTAAGTAGTCAGACACTTATACACGTAAACTCGTGACACCCGCTATCGACTAACCTTAACTCTATGCTCAAAACCCTGCCACAACTCAGTCACTGAGTTGTGAATTCTCGAACTACACTATCGTAGTTCGTCCCTTAGTCACACGACTAGAAATTGCAAGAGTTTAAAAGTAAATTGCAAATAAAACAATTAAAAATTTAAAACCCTAATTTTAAATAAATTAAATCCCAAGAACACAAAAGCACCGGCCCAAAATATGTTAAGTAAAAAAATCCCCTTCTATTCTCTTTTTCTATTGGTCGAACTCCTTGTGCTTCGTTCTTTGAAAAATGGTTGCTCGTTCGTTTTTGTTCTGAAAAGTTAGGGATTTGCTGAATTGAAGAAGCTGACTTTTATTGATCGATTACAATTGTTGTTCTTCTGATTTGCTACGGCAATCGATCATCTCCTCGAGTTGCACTCGGTTGCTTCAATTCGTCGAGGTTGAATGATGCTTTGAATTTGTATGTTTGTCCCCTTTTCGATTTATATTACCTTCGACTTTGGTTTGAGTTTCTAATTGATTCTATGCACTGTGATAAACATAAACTCAAATGAATTCATAGCCGATGATGTTAAACATTTATATAGGGTTCGAATCCCTTTATTTTCGTTCGTCTGAATTCATTTGAATTCGTCAATACTTTTGCTCGGCCGTTCGATGTTGTTTGGATGTTGGTGATAATTTCTGACTTTGTCAATTTCTTATATTTGATTACTTGATTTTCTTGGCTGTCATGGCTTTGACTTTTTCTTTCCTTGATCATTATGTTTTTGATTTTGTAGCATTCAAATTTGACTTGGTTTAGATAAATTACCGCTTGGATTTGTAATTGGTTATGTGCACGACTTGGTATTTGCTGTATTGAGTTTCATTGTATGTTGTGTTCACTTGATTACTGAATTGCCTTTGTATTGCTTCATGCCTTTGAGTTGTGTGTTCATGCAGTTGAACTACTCTGGTTTCACGAAATCTAGTTGTAGTTGAGTTTGAACCATTTGTTTCAACTACCATGTGTATATATGTGCACTTCGTTCATTGGCTTTGGCTTCTCTCTGGTCGTGGCTGGTCTCTCTGGTTTATAAGATGTTATTTAGCTGGTTTGGTGATGCTAGTTTCTGATTTTGTAATTTGTCGAGCACCTGAACTTATGTCATTACTGGTGTGTTTATCTGCACTTTTATTAATCCATATCATTATGTATATTACATTCACCACTTTGTATTGGTCATTGTATATCAATGCTCTGGTCGTTAGAGCCTGTTTGCACTGCCTATATATACATGATGTTTCACTGTATTCATTGAATCTTGCTCTGTTTATTCTAGAAAGTTTTGTCCATTTGCATGTGTTTTCTGGTATGTCATATAAATGTGAATATGCACTTGTACTCAGTTGGCTTACCCACTGGTCGTGGAGGCTGCTCATTGTCGTTGCTTTGCACTTGTTTGTGTATATTATCACCGTATTTGGTTAAGACTTGGTCTTGCATTGCACTACCACTGAGTTCATATGCATTTTGCTGTTGTTTGTTAGTTTTACTTGGTCGACACTTGCTGTTGGTCTTTGGTGCACTTGCTCATCTCTGTTGATTGCCATTTTGAACTACTACACTGTCTGATTGTATTTGAGATGAGTTGCATTATGGTTTGTTATTGTGCAATATTTCACTTGACTCTTCACCTGGTTGTATTTGAATTCTTAAGCTCGACAGTTTTATGATGTTTTAAAGTGCACCTAAGTTGAATCCCACTTATAGCTCGGGTTTGACCTTGTGCTGATATCGCGACTTTATTTTTATTGCACTTGAGTTGAACCCGGCTTTTGATTTGGGTTTGACCTTGTGCTCACCTGTCCCTGCAATTTTATCAAGTGTATATATCGATGTGCACGGCCTTGTGGCATGTACAGCAATACACTGTGCATGTCACAAGCTGTTCATATGTGATGAATTCAAATTTAAATGATGACGAACAACCCAAATAACTGAGGCAAATAATATTTTCAGAATACATTTTATTTTACACTGCAAAAATATTTTCTTTTCAATTTTACTGCCTCAGTGTATATTTTTGCAGATTGCTCAGATGCTGGATTCAATCTGGACTGGAATTCAAGACAAAATACGAGTGAAGGAGTGAAATGTAGTGAGGTGAATATGTAAATGATAATTGTGATGTTATCAAAATTTGTATATCTATAGTGGGGGCTCAAATGTGTCCTATTCAAAATTGTAATAAATATTTTTTTGAATAAAATATCTGTTTGAATTTAAATTCCGTGTCATTTATTTTATTCAGCAAATATTTATTAATTATGTGAAAAATAAAATAGTACACTAACAAATACATTTAAATATATATATATATATATATGTTTATTATCATATACTAGCATACTAGCATATTCAACAATGCTCTATAAACGAAAAGGAGCATGAAGTTCATCTCAGAATTGTGCTTCAGATGCTGAGGCAGAATCAGCTGATGGCGAAGTTTTTGAAATGTCATTTCTGGAAGAAGGAAGTGAAGTTTCTTGGTCATGTAGTCTCAAAGAAAGGGCTGTCTGTACATCCGACTAAGATCGAAGCGGTGAATAATTGGAAGAGACCCAAGACAATGACTGAAATAAAAGAGTTTTCTTGGATTGGCTGGATATTGTCAGAGGTTTATAAAGGATTTATCATGGATAGCAGTACTTATGACCAAGCTAATGCAAAAGGATGTGAAGTTTATGTAGACCGATAAGTGTGAGGAAGCATTCCAGAGCTTGAAACACTTATTGACGCATGCACCTATATTAGTTGTTTCGGAAGGGAATTAGGATTTTGTAGTTTATATAGATGTGTGTGGAATTGGATTAGGAGTTGTGTTAATGCAGAAAGGTAAAGTTATTTCCTATGCTTCTCAACAACTTAGACCGCATGAGGTTAGATATCGCATGATTGGGAATTGGCTGTAGTGATTTTTGCACTGAAGATGTGGAGACATTACCTTTTGGGAGAGAGGTTTGAGTTATATATGGATCATAAGTCGTTAAAGTATTTGTTCTTCCAAAATGAGCTGAACATGGACAGTAGAGATGGTTAGAGTTTATTGTTGCTTATGATTTTGGAATTGAGTACACACCAGGGAAAGGTAATAAAGTTGCAGATGCGCTTATCAGAATGCAGTGTTGGCGATGGTAGCAGAGTGGAAAGATTTGGAAGTGTTGTCGACTTGCAGAGTGCAGTGGAGATTTGAAGTTGGGTCTAGTGAAGGAACTATTGTGTTGTCTTGTTTAGAAGTCGATCGGTGATGATCGAACAGATTGCTTCTAAAAAGGAGGAGGATTCAATATTAGTTGAATGGATCAAAATGTTAAAGGAAGGAACGAAGAACAATGACTTGAAGGATTGTAGTCTTGATTGGAATGGGAGGTTGGAAAAGAAAGGAATATTGTGTGTTCCGAATGTGGGAGACATAAGGAAGGAAGTTTTGGAGGAATGCCATAATTCGAAGTTCACTAATCATCTGGGAGGAACTATGATGCATCAAGATATGAAGAGAAGTTTCTTTTGGGAAGATATGAAGTGGGATGTAGGCTTATAGGTGAAGCAGTGTTTGAACTTCCAAAATGTAAAGGCCGAACTTCAAAAGCCAAGTGGGTTGCTTCAGCCATTGGATTTATCGGTATAGAAGTAGGATTCTGTTTCTATGGATTTTATAGATGGGTTGCCAAAATCTAATAGAGAAAATGAAAGTATATGGGTCATAGTGGATAGACTGACCAAGAGTGCCCATTTCATTCCAGTTAAGTCCACCAGGACAGCATTTTTTTAGCTATGTTATTTATGAAGAATGTGGTTAGACTTCATGGAATTCCTAATAGTATAGTATATGATAGAGATTCCTTGTTCATTAGTGAGTTTTAAAAGAGTCTATAGGAGATTTTAGGAACCAATCCCAAGATGAGTACCTCTTACTATCCACATACTGATGGGAAAACGAAAAGAGTTAACAGTCTTGGAAGATTTGTTACGAGTTTGTGTGTTAGATTTTGGAAGATCATGGGAAGACCATCTACACTTAGTTGAGTTTTCATATAATAATAGTTATCAGACTAGTATAAGGAAGGCACCGTTTGAAGCTTTGTATGAAAGGTCATGCAAATCTCCCATTTGTTGGTTAGAAACCGGGGATAGGTTGGTACTTGGTCCAGATTTAGTTAGAGAAGCTACAGAGAAGATTGAGCTGATTCGAGCTAGAATGAAGGATGCTAATTCTAGGCAAAAAAGTTATGCAGAGATATAGAGTTCTTGGTTGGAGATCATGTGTTTATTAGGGTGTCGCAGATGAAGGGTGTGATTCATTTGGGAAATCGGGGAAATTGGCATCGAGGTTCGTAGGACCATTTCCTGTTGCAGAGAGGATCGAGAAATTCACATATACAGTAGCGATACCAAATAGTTTGGCAGTAGTCCATGATGTTTTTCAGGTTTCTCATCTAAGGAAGTGTGGTAGAGACCTGGAGACTACTATTGCACCGACTATGTTAGATGATTTACTAGTAGAGCCAGACTTGACTATAGTTAGAAAGCCGATTCGTATAGTTGTGAGAAATGAGAAGAGGAATAGAAAAAAGAAAGTCGGATTAGTGAAAGTCCAGTGGAGCTTCAATGAGAGAGACAGCACTTGGGAGACCGAGAATAGGATTAGAGATGCTTATCCTGATTTGTTTGATGGTATGTTTTACCTTTTCGATTGATTTGTTTTGTACCTCATCTTAATTTCGATGACAAAATTCTTTAAGGAGGGGAGTCTGTAACGAACTTAATTTTTAGTAACATTATTTAGGATATTTAATTTGCTAAATTAAATAAAATAACGTGACAATTAGGGGATTGATATTTGTGATTAATAGGGGTAGTCGTCCCATGTTAATGAATAAATTAAAATGACCTAACATGAATTAAAATAGATAAGGGTAATAGGTGAGGGAAAGTTGGAATAAGAATACGCTTATACCTTAAACCTTAGGAATTCATTTACACGTTCATTTCTAAGTCAAAGATAAAGTAGAGGCCGACCACCATTAGCAAGAAAGAGGAAGATAAACAAGAATCTAAAGGAAAAAGATTAATCAAATCAAAGCTATTCAAATCTCAAACTTCTTAATCTTAAAGCTAAAGTGAATAATGTCTACATCTCTTATTTTCCTAAAGGTTTTCGGTTTTAAGGATAATCTGAATTTATTTGCAATGTTATGCCAAGATTTTGAAGGATAAAATGATTATATATGTTTGTTGATGATTTATGATTATTCATATAGGTTTTATGATATGCTTTAATGTGAAAACCCTATTAAATGACATCCAAATACCTTGCGATTTTAGATTTAGAATAGAAATTATATCTTAGTGATGATTTTCAATTTTCATAATTTTATGATATAATGTGGATTTTATATTAATTTTCTATTGAGTGGGGAAATTGAATTTTTGGGTTTAAAATTATTTACAGTTAAATAATATATGATTTGGTTCTGAAGTTAATATATGTTAGAAAACATATTAAAAATTATTTTCTGGAATTCTTGTAGAATTTCCTGAGTGTTTTGATGAATATATAAAATTAATTAAGGCATGGGACTTAAATGTTTTACATATCTATAAAAGGAGAAGGGATATTTTGTAAATTATTAAAAAAAAATTTCTGAAATATTGGCAGCACTTTTAGAAAATAAAATTATCAACCAATCAGATTTTTACAAATAAGGCATGTTAGTTGAAAAGATTACTTTAAAAAGATAAAAAATCAGTTTAAATATGCTTTATACATGTTTCGCCACTTTTGGCACCAGGGGTTCTGACCTAGTAGTTCTGCCCCCATTGCCATTGAAACCAATGCACAAAGTATCTATAACTTTGTACATGGCGAATTGGACTAAGGCCAAAGGTACTGGGTCAAGACCATAGTTTCCGACGGGGTCGAAGCATGACTATGTTTTTAAGTAGAAATGCATCTGCTTTGCTTTCAAAGGGTTTGCTTTCGAATTGATTGGCTTTCGACCAGGTCAAACTACTTTAAAGGAAAGGTTTCGAAATGGGTTGTGCCTTTTGTCTTAAGTAATGCATTCGAAGGGGTCGAAACCTCTTTGCTGCCTCTTATCTACCTTTCGAAGCAATTGGTTTCGGAAGGTATACTTTGTTTTAAAATCCAAGCCGCTTCTCCAATGCTTTCAAAAGGGTTGGTTTCGACACCATCAGTTCTTTACTTAGGAATAGCTTTTGAATGAGTGCTTTCGACTTAAATGTTTCAATGACCCTATTGTACTGTTGAAGGTAGAACCTAAAGGTTTCGAAGAATATGGTTTTAAAACGTTTCGAAAGGTTTCCACATGTTTTAAATTGAACCCAATGGTTTCCATCAGTTTATTGTTTACAAAGGAGTTACTGCTTTTAAAAGGTTTTAAAGAATGGTTTTGAAGGGGTGGTTCCCCAATGGTTTCGAAAGTTTTTGAAGGAAAAGTTTTTCAATATTTCTGAAAAGCAATGTTAAGTGTTTTAAAGAAGGATGTATAAGGTCTTAAAGCTTTCGAAGGAAAGTTTTTTCAGCGGTTTCAAAAGGAAGATAATGAATGGTTTCGAATGGGTTTGTTTTGGCCTTTCGGCCTAGGTTATAAAAAGGGTATACTTGGTTTCGAAAGGGGTACTTTCAACGGATTCGAAATGGGTACTTTCAAAGGATTAGATGTTTTCATCAACAAAGATTTGAGTAAAGTATATATAACATAGCAAGGTTATCTGAGTAAAGCATAGAGTATATACATTTTACTTATTTAAAGTTTGATTGAAAGGTTTTAAATCAATTTGAGAAGTAAAGGTTTTCAAGGAAAATTTAAGGAAATATTACCCTAAGTAAAATAACTCAGATATTTGTATACCAGATGGAACTAGTATAGGGTCACGCCCTATACATTAGCTATTAACCCCAGCTAATTTATACCGAAATTCCAGTGTGTAGGGATTTGTCACATGTAAGACTAAAATTATGTTACACATGGAAGGGAATATAGTTGTGCAGAGATAGGATATTTATGAGCCCGCAAAACCTTTAGGATCAAGTGAACCTGGGAGAAGTTAAGTTACGGACAGACCGTCCAGAAGAGGAGTATCTAACAGGTGTTAGATTATTTGTTTATATATTGTCTGGTTAGCTCGAGTTAGCCAAAGGTTAGTAGTTAGCTAAACAAAAGTATAATGTTTCGACAATATGTTTGTTTACATGATAATGCTTTACGGTTTTTAAGCAGTTTTGGTTGCAAGATTATGATATGCAAAAGATATGTTTTAAAAGGATATTAGTGAGGGAAAACCCATTCCGCTAAGTGGCGTGGTCTTACTTAATATCAAATAACCAAGATGTATAGTATTATTCACACAAGGCTTTATGTCTAAATCAAAGTTTTTGTTTTTCCCCTTAAACTCTTGGGTGCTCAAAATTGATTTGAGTAGGCTGAGGGTTGAGGATTTCCAGATTTTTGTAGGTTGGCGAATAAATCTTCCAAAAATGAGCAGGTGGCTGACAGATAGCTATTTAGGAGTTGCTATTTATTTATTCTGTCATGTTTTATTAAGTCATTTATGATTATATATTACTCCGGTCTACTAAGGGGGCATCATCATATGTCGCTCTTGGCGTATTTATGTAATAATTATATTTTAGGGGCATTTCACCAGAAGGACAAAATTTGCAGTCTAATTAGTTTCTAGGACATACATTCAATGAAATTACTTTCACGGCCAAAGTCAGCATGTAATGACCCAGGATTTTAAGTAATTAAAATTTAATATTTAATTAATTTTAAATATTAATAAGTGAATTTATAAGTCGAATAAATTTTAATTCGAATAATTGGATTTAATTGAATAATTAAATCAATAATTTAATATGTTAAAATTATGGAAATAATTGAAAATAGAGTTAAATATGATTGTAAATGATTTGTAAAATTTTATTTTATCATATTAGAGTTAGAATGATATTTTAGAACTTTTAAAATCGAAATTAAAGTTTATTTGTGAAAATTGAATATTTTAATATTTAATCGACTAGTGAAAATAGCCAATTTTTGAACAGTCTCAGAATTGAACGAGACCAGTTCCATTGGATCCGTAATAGTTAGTTATTACAGGATTTCAATTTTCGTGTCAATCGGAGTTATCGTTTGATCGTGGCAGCTCGAAACGCATCGAATTATTTTTAATTTTAATTTGGCAAGTTAAAATAGCCATTTTTCAAAAAGTCTCGGATTTTGACGAAACCAGTTTCATCGGATCCGTAATGTGATATTATTGTAAGGTTTAAATTTTCGTGTCAATCGGATTTACCGTTTGTCCGGTACAAATTAAAACGCCTAGAAAATCGTTTAAATCGGTTTAATTTAAATTGAACGTTTATTGCCATATCTCGCACAGATGTCCGAATTAGCTTTCGAAACCTGTTCCATTGTGTCCGGAACGCGGGGTAAACCCTAGAAACGCTGGTTACGGCGCGTGAATCGGAGTTCGGAAAATCCGGGATGAATAGTGTCGTTCGTTTTCCTATAAATAGACCAACACCCTTCATAAATTAAAAAAAAAAATATAAACCCTAAAATCTAAACCCTAGCCGCCGCCCCATAATTCAAAGGCCAGGAATCATCCTCCTTTCCCCCTCAATCACTCCCAATCTACAAACAATTAGAAGAAGTGATCAACTGCAAAGTTGTAGCTAACGTCGAGGGCTTCAGATCCATACGGATATGATGGGGTTTGGCGTCACGTGGAGGTGGGGAGGTGGCTGCGTGCGTGGCCGTTCATTTGTGTGCGCACTCAAAGAGGGATGGCCGAGCTTGCTATGGTGGCAAGCGTGGGTAGAGGAGGAGATGGTGCTTCGTATGGCGCATCCTGATCGTTGCATAGCTCGTTGTGGTGGATGAATTATTTAACCCTAGTTTGTATATTGGGTTCGGTTGTTTACTGGATCTTTGCGTGAGAAGGAAGAAGCTTGTGGACGGTGATGATGGGAAGTAGCATGGATCCAAGGGCTGGTATAAGTTGTAGGTTAAAAAAAAAAAAGAAATTGTTGTAAATTGTTTTTATAAAATCGTGTACAAACTTGTAAAATGCATAACTTTTTCATTCGAGGTCGAAAATGCGCGAAACCAGTTGCATTGGAATCGTATGGACGAGCACTACGCGATGAAATTAGATTGGAGTCGTTTGGAGTTAGTGAGAATTTTGGGTAAAATTATTCGAAATAAATCGCTAAAACGAAATTGAAATCAAGGTGAGAACTTCTCACTCAATCGAATCAGTTTCGATTTTATTTTGAATAGTTATATTTAAAATATTTGAATGCATGTTTGAATGATGATTGTTATCTATTGATTGTTAAAATACACATTATGCGCCGTTAGTAAGCGGATGTTATTTATTAAAAACATATACCGCGAATATTTCATAAACAGTGAAATTGGTATTATATATAATAGCAATATATATATATTGGCATATGTATATATTGGAGTTGTTGATTCCCCGCATTTTTTAGCGGATGAGACCCTATTGCGCCGTCTATTAAGCGGATAATATTTTAAATCCCATATACCGCGATAATTTCGTACTGGAGCGAAATTGGTATTGTGCTAATGTTTGTGGATGCAGGAAACAGGTTGGAGGGATCCAACTGGATTCCTCAACAGTATTTATTTGATTTTAGATATTTTGATATTTGATGGATTATCATATACGATATATGATGTCGTTGTTGTCGTGATTGACTATTTGGTGTGTAGCATCATTGAACCAAATTTTGGGATCTTAAAATGATTTTAAAGTGATTTTTGAAAGTGTACGTTTATAAAATATTTTTGGAATTGATTTATTTTAAATAAATAAACGTTATAATTTTAAGGTTATAAAAATTATGATTTTTGAGAAATATAGTTAAAGGTTGATTTTTGAAAATATGGAATTAATGATTTTATAAAAGAGTTTAATCGGGATTTTTGAATTTATTATAAAAAGTTGAAAATATAGGATTTATAAAATTTAATTATTTTATGAATAAAAATGGTGAAATTATAAAGGAATTTAAAGACGTTTTAAAATAATAGTATAAATTGATTTTATAAAGGATTTATAAATTGATAATTTATAAATGAAAATATTTGAATTATAAAACGAGTTTTTATAAGTGTTTAAATGAAGTGAAAATGAATTGCATAAGTGAATGGAATTTATAAAATTATAAATGGTGAAGTTATAAGTGAAATTTATAAATAATAAGATTTATAAATTTCATGAAGTTATTAAAGAATGGTTTTGGATAAATAAATGAATCTTATAAGTTATAAGATTTATAATTATGAAGTTCAAAGGAACGATTTTTGCAAACGAATAAATTATAAGCATTTAACTTATAATATGAATTTTTGGTTTATAATTGAGTTATAAAGTGAATAGGTTAATAAAGGAGATTTATAAGGGAAGTAGTTATAAAATAAATAGAAATGGAATTTATAAACGTTGTTTTATAAATCCGCAAACGACTTATTTTGATAAATAAATTGTTGAAACCTATTTATGGAATTATATTCACGTTTTAGACGGTGAATAATCCTTTAAAATAAAATGTATAGAAATGATGAAATTCGTTAACGTAGTATATTCACGTTTTTGAATAGTGAATAATATGTTAAAGAAAATGTTTAGATTTGATGTCTTAAATAGAATTAAAACGATCTAATGATGTTTTAAAATGTGTTGAGATTTGAAACCATAGATTTCAACATTTATTGTTGAAATAGATGTTTTCGAGAAATAAAAGGAAATGGTGGACTATAACACTGTTGTTATAGTAAATGATTTCCGAAAGGAAATGTTTTGTATAGTATTGGGATTTATATATCTATTTTAACTTCGAATCCCTATACTAGTGATTTTGGGTTGTCGTAACGATGTTTTACGCAACATTCGTTTTGGCCCAAATAAATATGTTCAAAAGAATGATTTCCTTAAAGAATGAAATATATACTTAATTTCGATTGAAGTATATTGAATATTTTCCAAGTGTTGAAAATAAATAAAATTTGTGAATTACTTATGAATAAATAAGTATAGAAATGTTTTCCAATATAAAGTGGATGTTTTGAGAATTTATCTTTTTGAAGATAAATTGAAATGAATAATTGAAATCGTTATTCATAAATATTGTGAAATACAAATTCATTATGGAAATTATGAATGGAAAGGGAAGTTGTTTAAAAATAAATGTTGATTTATTTTTGAAGTGTGAAATTATATATCTTGTAAAGATATTTTGGAAAATAAATAATTTGGAAAATTATTTGGAATCTGGTGATGTGTGCATATTTATTGATAGTTCAATAACCGACTATCAATATTTCCCTTTGAATGGGTATTTGATGTGATTTGTTTGAATTTGAATGCCACACTTATTTTTGAATAAGCGCTCACTATTCGGGTTAACGGGGAAAGGACCATGGGGTCGTATAAACCATTCCGAATATGTGATACGTCGTTATGAATTGCATTTGAAGATTGGTGTTGAAGACCCGGTATTTGCGAAAGCGATAGGATGGCCAATCGATTGTCTCTGCACTGGGTAGCTCCTGGTATAGAGATTCCCTAAGTGATGGGAAATTCGATCGGGATTGTGAATACCCGGATTGCAAGGGCTTCGTGAGAAGTGCCTTCGGTTCTGTTCGATCCCGGAACAGACTTGTATGGATTGTATGTCTAACATTACAAATTGAGATATAAAGCAGATTTCTTTCAAAAATATTTCTGTTGGTGGCGGAGAATTTATTCTTTTAGCTTAACACCCTTCTCTGAGACGTACGAGCTCAGAGGTTATGTAGTTGAAGGTTATCAGCAATATATTCCCAATTTGGTAATGTGACATGCTGAGTGTTGCTGTTAAATGATCATTGTGTTGATTATTTGTGATAGGATCGTTTATTTGATCGTCTATCCTGGTGATCATTTCTATGATCATTTGTTGACCCAAAGCATGGCTTTTGTATAAAGTATGTTTTTGTGGACGTGACTTCGTCGAGCCTCACACCCCGGAATGGTCAAAACAGGAAAGATGCGGCAAGGTTATGAGGGGTAGCGCCCTTTAGGATGTGTGCATTTCCTTCTGGAAAAGGGTGGTATCATGGTATGGAGCCCAGATACTTACTCATGTTGAAAACACTTTATGATTGTGTGAATTGATTGCGAGCGCTCGGTGAAAGGTCCCAAAGGACCGGGGGATGGCATATTCGGTCAGTTGTTACTCAGTTAGGGGTACCCCGGCCTTGTGTTGGTAGAGATCCGGTTTGGTTCTCGGGGATGTCCATCCAGGGGCATTCTCATGTGGCAATGGGAAGTTCCTTGGCCTGATCATTCGTTGGAAAATCCAAAGAAACAATACGATCTTGTACGGTTTTAGTTGTAGAACCTGCTTCCTCAGGAGGTAGCTATAGTAGGCATAATATAATGGTACCTATGCTGGCTAAGATTTATATTCTACTTTCGAAATATCTTCTACACTATGCACTAATAATAATATCAAAAATTGATTTGATTTTAATACGTATCAAGCATCTTTGACTAACATAAGAAGAAATCTCCTCCAAGTCTGCGTTTGCATTGTGTGTGTGGCGGGAGGTCTTATGGTAGTCTCATTTTTAAAAGCATTGCGAATTGACTTTAAAAATATTCCTCTATTTTGATTTTAAAGATAAATAAACTGTTTTGAGTTCTCACACCAGTCTTGCTAATGCTAGGTGATATGTGATGGGGGGTTCTCGCTTCGCGGTTTGGTGGCGAACGGGAGACTCTTACCCCCACACGTCCTCTTTACGGGGTTGGTTAGGCGAAGCCGTGACATTTGAAAGGGTGGCCGTAAAAGCAAGTTTGGGATATCAGTGTAAGCCACGGTGGGGCTGGGATGGTTGAAAAGCCTACCGGTTGTGACCGCTGCCGTCGAAAATTTCCGGGACGTTACATTTGGTATCAGAGCATATGGTTAAGCGACAACCATGGTTCTGTTGGGTATTACTCATTAGAGATAGAGTCAGTAGTGCTCTAGAATGAGTTTGAGTGTAATAATAGATACAGCTGCGTATTTGTTAGTGAATATAAAATTGTTTTATATTGTGATGATTGGTTTGTTGAGTGGTATATAGATTCTGGTTAATACGAGTAATTAACGTTGTTGATAGGGATCTCTAAACACTTGTACAGAACAATTCGACACAATATTGTTTTAAATTGGGTAAATGAAATAATTTTACCTTGATTATATTTTTATATATAAAGAAATAATTTTTCAGAATTATTAAAGTGTATATAAGTTGATTGTTTAGATGTTTGAATAATCTAAATTGAAGAATAATTGTATAAGCAAAAGAATTATAAGAATTGAATTATAATTAAAGTGATTTACAATTGTAAAATAAACTTATACATATAAGAAGTGAAACTATATGGAATATTTATGAATATGAGTTATAAATAAAAAAATGAATTTAAAGTTAAATGGAAGTATAACTTAAGAGATGTTGAATGAAGTTGATATTGGTATCAAAGTAAATTAATAAAGTTAAGTGATAAATATGAACTTAAGTTATGTAAATGAAATTCAACTTTAGTAATTGATTGGAACGAATGGATTGAATATGTTAATCAATTGAATGAAAATCAGTTTAATTAAACCAATTGATAAGCAAAGGAATTTGGTTGTAATAAATATACATTGATTGTTATATGATTGTTAGATTGTATATAAGTTCATTAAGTGTTAATGAAAGTGAATTAGCGAAATTGGAAGCTATGAAATTGAATTCAAATTGTAAGTAAATAAGTTTGAATAGAATTGAAAGTGAATTGGATTTAAATTAGTAAATGTTAACTAATTGAATTGAGAATGAATGTTGATAAAATCCAATGTAAACGAATCAAATGTGATTAAAATTGAAAACCAATTCATTGAATATTAATGAGAATATGAATGAATGATAATTGGTTGATGTTTGCATTTATTGCTTTTGTTTCATTTGCTATGTTGACATATATAGTTATTATGTTGCTATATGTTGTATATCGATACTATTGTCTATATGCATGATTCTCATGTTGTTTGTTGAGTGTTTAGTAGGTGCGGATCGCGTTTGCTTCGCATTTGGAGCTCGCTTTCGTGCTATATTAGCCGTATATGCTTGCTAATAGAATATAAGGTACATATCTCGGATTACATACCGTACTTTTATACTTTTTTCCCTTGGGATGCCTCATTACTTGATGAGATATATATTTGTGATATATATACTGTCATTTTTTTTTCGGATCGAGCCACGCAAAGGAGACTATGGCGAATTTTTCCGAAAATTTAAGGCGTTAGAAAAATTTGAGAAAATTGGAAAATTTTGAAAACTTTAACTTTGATTTGGAATTGAAAGTTAAACATTAGTAATTGTTTTTGAAAGATAACTAAGTATGATTTGAAAACTTAGTAAGTTATTATAAGAAATTTAACTATGAATTATGGAAAATTAATAGATTCTGTAGCTTTTCTTACTTGTTAATTTCGAGGACGAAATTCTTTTAAGGGGGGAAGATTGTAACGACCCAGGATTTTAAGTAATTAAAATTTAATATTTAATTAATTTTAAATATTAATAAGTGAATTTATAAGTCGAATAAATTTTAATTCGAATAATTGGATTTAATTGAATAATTAAATCAATAATTTAATATGTTAAAATTATGGAAATAATTGAAAATAGAGTTAAATATGATTGTAAATGATTTGTAAAATTTTATTTTATCATATTAGAGTTAGAATGATATTTTAGAACTTTTAAAATCGAATTAAAAGTTTATTTGTGAAAATTGAATATTTTAATATTTAATCGACTAGTGAAAATAGCCAATTTTTGAACAGTCTCAGAATTGAACGAGACCAGTTCCATTGGATCCGTAATAGTTAGTTATTACCGGATTTCAATTTTCGTGTCAATCGGAGTTATCGTTTGATCGTGGCAGCTCGAAACGCATCGAATTATTTTTAATTTTAATTTGGCGAGTTAAAATAGCCATTTTTCAAAAAGTCTCGGATTTTGACGAAACCAGTTTCATCGGATCCGTAATGTGATATTATTGTACGGTTTCAATTTTCGTGTCAATCGGATTTACCGTTTGTCCGGTACAAATTAAAACGCCTAGAAAATCGTTTAAATCGGTTTAATTTAAATTGAACGTTTATTGCCATATCTCGCACAGATGTCCGAATTAGCTTCCGAAACCTGTTCCATTGTGTCCGGAACGTGGGGTAAACCCTAGAAACGCTGGTTACGACGCGTGAATCGGAGTTCGGAAAATCCGGGATGAATAGTGTCGTTCGTTTTCCTATAAATAGACCAACACCCTTCATAAATTAAAAAAAATATATATAAACCCTAAAATCTAAACCCTAGCCGCCGCCCCATAATTCAAAGGCCAGGAATCATCCTCCTTTCCCGCTCACTCACTCCCAATCTACAAACAATTAGAAGAAGTGATCAACTGCAAAGTTGTAGCTAACGTCGAGGGCTTCAGATCCATACGGATATGATGGGGTTTGGCGTCACGTGGAGGTGGGGAGGTGGCTGCGTGCGTGGCCGTTCATTTGCGTGCGCACTCAAAGGGGGATGGCCGAGCTTGCTATGGTGGCAGGCGTGGGTAGAGGAGGAGATGGTGCTTCGTATGGCGCATCCTGATCGTTGCATAGCTCGTTGTGGTGGATGAATTATTTAACCCTAGTTTGTATATTGGGTTTGGTTGTTTACTGGATCTTTGCATGAGAAGGAAGAAGCTTGTGGACGGTGATGATGGGAAGGAGCATGGATCCAAGGGCTGGTATAAGTTGTAGGTTAAAAAAAAAAAAAATTGTTGTAAATTGTTTTTATAAAATCGTGTACAAACTTGTAAAATGCATAACTTTTTCATACGAGGTCGAAAACGCGCGAAACCAGTTGCGTTGGAATCGTATGGACGAGCACTACGCGATGAAATTGGATTGGAGTCGTTTGGAGTTAGTGAGAATTTCAGGTAAAATTAAACGTCCGTTTAATTTTATTCGAAATAAATCGCTAAAACGAAATTGAAATCAAGGTGAGAACTTCTCACTCAATCGAATCAGTTTCGATTTTATTTTGAATAGTTATATTTAAAATATTTGAATGCATGTTTGAATGATGATTGTTATCTATTGATTGTTAAAATACACATTATGCGCCGTTAGTAAGCGAATGTTATTTATTAAAAACATATACCGCGAATATTTCATAAACAGTGAAATTGGTATTATATATAATAGCAATATATATATATTGGCATATGTATATATTGGAGTTGTTGATTCCCCGCATTTTTTAGCGGATGAGACCCTATTGCGCCGTCTATTAAGCGGATAATATTTTAAATCCCATATACCGCGATAATTTCGTACTGGAGCGAAATTGGTATTGTGCTAATGTTTGTGGATGCATGAAACAGGTTGGAGGGATCCAACTGGATTCCTCAACAGTATTTATTTGATTTTAGATATTTTGATATTTGATGGATTATCATATACGATATATGATGTCGTTGTTGTCGTGATTGACTATTTGGTGTGTAGCATCATTGAACCAAATTTTGGGATCTTAAAATGATTTTAAAGTGATTTTTGAAAGTGTACGTTTATAAAATATTTTTGGAATTGATTTATTTTAAATAAATAAACGTTATAATTTTAAGGTTATAAAAATTATGATTTTTGAGAAATATAGTTAAAGGTTGATTTTTGAAAATATGGAATTAATGATTTTATAAAAGAGTTTAATCGGGATTTTTGAATTTATTATAAAAAGTTGAAAATATAGGATTTATAAAATTTAATTATTTTATAAATAAAAATGGTGAAATTATAAAGGAATTTAAAGACGTTTTAAAATAATAGTATAAATTGATTTTATAAAGGATTTATAAATTGATAATTTATAAATGAAATATTTGAATTATAAAACGAGTTTTTATAAGTGTTTAAATGAAGTGAAAATGGATTGCATAAGTGAATGGAATTTATAAATTTATAAATGGTGAAGTTATAAGTGAAATTTATAAATAATAAGATTTATAAATTTTATGAAGTTATTAAAGAATGGTTTTGGATAAATAAATGAATCTTATAAGTTATAAGATTTATAATTATGAAGTTCAAAGGAACGATTTTTGCAAACGAATAAATTATAAGCATTTAACTTATAATATGAATTTTTGGTTTATAATTGAGTTATAAAGTGAATAGGTTAATAAAGGAGATTTATAAGGGAAGTAGTTATAAAATAAATAGAAATGGAATTTATAAACGTTGTTTTATAAATCCGCAAACGACTTATTTTGATAAATAAATTGTTGAAACCTATTTATGGAATTATATTCACGTTTTAGACGGTGAATAATCCTTTAAAATAAAATGTATAGAAATGATGAAATTCGTTAACGTAGTATATTCACGTTTTTGAATAGTGAATAATATGTTAAAGAAAATGTTTAGATTTGATGTCTTAAATAGAATTAAAACGATCTAATGATGTTTTAAAATGTGTTGAGATTCGAAACCATAGATTTCAACATTTATTGTTGAAATAGATGTTTTCGAGAAATAAAAGGAAATGGTGGACTATAACACTGTTGTTATAGTAAATGATTTCCGAAAGGAAATGTTTTGTATAGTATTGGGATTTATATATCTATTTTAACTTCGAATCCCTATACTAGTGATTTTGGGTTGTCGTAACGATGTTTTATGCAACATTCGTTTTGGCCCAAATAAATATGTTCAAAAGAATGATTTCCTTAAAGAATGAAATATATACTTAATTTCGATTGAAGTATATTGAATATTTTCCAAGTGTTGAAAATAAATAAAATTTGTGAATTACTTATGAATAAATAAGTATAGAAATGTTTTCCAATATTAAGTGGATGTTTTGAGAATTTATCTTTTTGAAGATAAATTGAAATGAATAATTGAAATCGTTATTCATAAATATTGTGAAATACAAATTCATTATGGAAATTATGAATGGAAAGGGAAGTTGTTTAAAAATAAATGTTGATTTATTTTTGAAGTGTGAAATTATATATCTTGTAAAGATATTTTGGAAAATAAATAATTTGGAAAATTATTTGGAATCTGGTGATGTGTGCATATCTATTGATAGTTCAATAACTGACTATCAATATTTCCCTTTGAATGGGTATTTGATGTGATTTGTTTGAATTTGAATTCCACACTTATTTTTGAATAAGCGCTCACTATTCGGGTTAACGGGGAAAGGACCATGGGGTCGTATAACCCATTCCGAATATGTGATACGTCGTTATGAATTGCATTTGAAGATTGGTGTTGAAGACCTGGTATTTGCGAAAGCGATAGGATGACCTATCGATTGTCTCTGCACTGGGTAGCTCCTGGTATAGAGATTCCCTAAGTGATGGGAAATTCGATCGGGATTGTGAATACCCGGGTTGCAAGGGCTTCGTGAGAAGTGCCTTCGGTTCTGTTCGATCCCGGAACAGACTTGTATGGATTGTATGTCTAACATTACAAATTGAGATATAAAGCAGATTTCTTTCAAATATATTTCTGTTGGTGGCGGAGAATTTATTCTTTTAGCTTAACTCCCTTCTCTGAGACGTACGAGCTCAGAGGTTATGTAGTTGAAGGTTATCAGCAATATATTCCCAATTTGGTAATGTGACATGCTGAGTGTTGCTGTTAAATGATCATTGTGTTGATTATTTGTGATAGGATCGTTTATTTGATCGTCTATCCTGGTGATCATTTCTATGATCATTTGTTGACCCAAAGCATGGCTTTTGTATAAAGTATGTTTTTGTGGACGTGACTTCGTCGAGCCTCACACCCCGGAATGGTCAAAACAGGAAAGATGCGGCAATGTTATGAGGGGTAGCGCCCTTTAGGATGTGTGCATTTCCTTCTGGAAAAGGGTGGTATCATGGTATGGAGCCCAGATACTTACTCATGTTGAAAACACTTTATGATTGTGTGAATTGATTACGAGCGCTCTGTGAAAGGTCCCAAAGGACCGGGGGATGGCATATTCGGTCAGTTGTTACTCAGTTAGGGGTAACCCGGCCTTGTGTTGGTAGAGATCCGGTTTGGTTCTCGGGGATGTCCATCCAGAGGCATTCTCATGTGGCAATGGGAAGTTCCTTGGCCTGATCATTCGTTGGAAAATCCAAAGAAACAATACGATCTTGTACGGTTTTAGTTGTAGAACCTGCTTCCTCGGGAGGTAGCTATAATAGGCATAATATAATGGTACCTATGCTGGCTAAGATTTATATTCTACTTTCGAAATATCTTCTACACTATGCACTAATAATAATATCAAAAATTGATTTGATTTTAATACGTATCAAGCATCTTTGACTAACATAAGAAGAAATCTCCTCCAAGTCTGCGTTTGCATTGTGTGTGTGGCGGAAGGTCTTATGGTAGTCTCATTTTTAAAAGCATTGCGAATTGACTTTAAAAATATTCCTCTATTTTGATTTTAAAGATAAATAAAATGTTTTGAGTTCTCACACCAGTCACATGACTGACTCGGAGTTTATTGTTTTCCTTCCTAAACTCTGGGTGCCCACCAATTTCCACACGGGCAGTCAAGAGTTAGGTTTATCAGGATATTCTGGATATTCTGGAGTTGCTGGAAGCAAGCTGGATGGCATGGCGTATTACTAGTATATACTATTTCTTTTTCCGCTGCACTGTTTGTTGTTGTACACTCTGATGATGATGTGATGTAATGAAATGTATAAAATGTAATAACTGATATAGTTCTTTGTTTAAAGATTATTCATTTATTTATTATATGTTGTTCCGCTGCGAATTGTGAGATTCTATTGTTGTTCTGTTGTTTTCTTTATTTTCTATTTTCTTTCCTCTCTATTCTTCTATCTTCTTATCTCTTCCTCTACCTCTTTTGTTCTTCTTAAACCATAACATTTCGGTTTTTCGGCAACGAAAAATCGGGACGTTACACAGCATAATAATTACTTTCACGGACAAAGTCAGCAGTCCAATTTCTTTCAAGGACATAATGTCATAGGTTTTTAGACCCTAAAAACTAATTATTTTATGTTTTGTCCTTGAAAGTAATTATTTTAGTTGTGTGTCCTAGAAACTAACTGCACTTGCTAAAGAGGCCCTTGTGGCTAATTTCCACTATATTTTATCTAAACCAGAGAAACGATTATGGGATTATGTAACTTGGATATGAATTTTTGTTGGGAAACATAATCAGTAAAAGCTGTTTTTGGAATATGTGATTTTATTCCATATTCAAGTGCTCCTGATATTGTGGACACCATTAACATAGCCGTACTTTATTATCGGAAGTTAATACTGTAGATGACTAGAGCATCTGTAGCGCTTAGTGTAACGACCCGGTAATTTTAACGGTTTAAATAATGTAATTAACTGAAATTTTGCTTGAAATTAAATAACTAAATTTAGTAATAAAAATTTGAAATTTGGAATTCGTCTATTTAAACGTAGCAAATGTTAGATTTTCATCTGAAATTGCGAAAGTAAATCCTTTTGTGTAATTTTCAATTTCAATTTAAAATCAGTTAAATTGATGAAAAGAAAATGTTCTCGAAACCTGAATACTTTTATATAACAAAAATTTAAACTATTTTCTCAGTGAGACATCGTAATTCATTTCTTCAAATTTGGACTTCTCTAGCCCCGTTTATCTTATTTTCAACGTTATAGCATCATTTTCGGCAGCGAAAAATGGAATTTTTATAACTTGGTCGCATCACTGACATCTGTGTACCATTTTGTTCATCTCGGTGCACTGATTTCCATAGTATATTTATTTTTTAATTTTTGCTATCTGGTACACAGTGAAATCTATAGAACGGTTAGCCATATCGGTACCCATTTTTAAAACCTTTTGACTTCTTGTGTCCTTTCGATTGTTCAACCGTGGGAAATCTTACAGCCAGTAGCCTGTTACCTTTATTAATTTCTGAACCAATGTTTGAATTTTTCTATTCCTTTGATTTTGATATATATTGTCGTGCCCTTTTATTATTCTATCTTCTTCGTTTGAAAAAAAAATAATGCAGCGTTCATCAGCTCGTCTCTGCCTTCTAGTGCCTACCCTCTCTCTGCGGGTCATATTTCTTTTTTGCTTTGAGGAAATTACATAACTGTATATATATATATATATATATATATATATATATATTGTGCCAAGCTACTTGTATATATATATATATTTATTCTTTTTTTCTCTTGCCTCGAGCGGAACCATGCACGTGTCCGAGGTAGTTCGCGATGTTCCCCGAGTCTTCTTCCTTCCTACCCCAAAGCACACACCTCCATCCTCCTACCGCTCCATGCAAACCCATGCAACTCAACCTCGCATCATCTTCCACCTGACCAAACACTAGCCTCCCCGCCGACCTTCCCATTGCTGCAACAGCCTTCAGGCCACCACCACTTACCTCCACCACTTAATAGTTCCTGGCCTTTGCTTTTCCTGCGACCTGCCACCGAGCTCAATAACCCGCGACGACCCTTCTACCCCCAAACCAAACACCTCCTCCTCCATCCACCTTCGCCTTGCACCACCAAACCCAGATCCGAGCATGGACAGCACTCCATGCATGACCGACCACCTTGAACGCCATCGACCCATAGTCGAACCCCTCGAGCTTGCTCCTCCCCTTCGACTTTTAGCCGAACATCCCACTTACCTCATCTCCATTTCCTGTGACAACCTCTCCCCTATAGCCTCAACTCACTGCCTTGCTGACCGTGCTTCGCCCTCAAACTCGCCCATCATCCATGCTCCACCGTATTACCTTTCCATGCAACCCGCATCCATCTCTAAACCTCCCCATACTCGTTCACCTCCATACGATCAAGGTATATGAGCTTATAAGGTCTGTATATATGTATGCATATATATAAGTTGTATAAGAAATATAAGATTTGTTTCTTATGAATATAAATTTATATTAGATATATATAATAGGTACATTGTATATACAAGTTCGCATAAGTTTTGTTATCTTTTTTGAGTCTATATATAAATTATAACAAAGTAAGTTTATATTTGTTTTATTATAAATATTGATTTTAAAGATATAACACATAAATAAGCTGTATATAGTTAATTATATAGTTATAGCATAGTAGTCTGGCTTTTGATGTGAAGAAGGAAAAAACAAGTATTATATATATATGGTTATATATTGTGTTGTGCAATAGTGTTATTTATATATGTTTATATGAGTGATACAAATCTATTTGTTTATATATATATTTGTATAAGTTATACATCTATATATGATCTGTGGGTATGTGTGTGTGTGTGTATTGGTTTATAAAAGATATGTATGATATGTCGGCCATATATATAAGCATATACATGTGTTTGGTTTCCATGTATAATGAAAAGATTTTTATTTTAATATGAATTTTAATATAAACAATGATTTTTGAAATATATATAGATTTAATCTAATATGTGTTTAAATTCAAAATATGATTATATATATATATATAGTTTGTATATAAGTTCACTTATATAATTGACCTTCATCAAATCCAGTTCATCATGCTTTGCTTTTGTCTCACCGCTGTCCAAAATTGGTCACATCAGCTTTTTTTCTTTGCTCGTGTATGTATCCGTGTCACCTTCTTGTTTTTCTAACCTCGAAAGGTGAGCAATCACTCACGATTAAAGTTCTTATATTTAGTAAATTTAATTCACATGAAATGATGATTGAAATATGCTGCTAAATTAGAATTATTAAGTATTTAATTTTTATATATGATATGTCATTATCTGCCATTGTTTACATATGATATATGGCACCATAATCTGTCATTTTATTATGATTTAATTTGTTATTGATGATATATGCATGTTGTTGATATGTTATATTATTATCATATTTATCCTTACTCTACAAGTTTCCTGTTAGTTTAGAAATCCCTATGGGTTGAAATTATACATACCTGAATGACGTTATGATTAAGGAAAAATCGTTATGGGTTGAAATGATAAACCGAAGCGATTTTCACCGATCATGAAATTTTGAGATTGCGGGTTGAAATAATATACACCCGTAAATATTAAATTATTACGGATTTAAATGATAAATAACCATATCACTTGACAGTAAGATAGAAAATTATATATGGACACCGTTGGTCTATTTGGAAGAAAATGATTTTAGAGTTTGGAAGGAAATATATGGATTTTATTAAATATTGATTTTAAATTATAATATAAAGAATTTATTTTAATATATGTGTAAAATTTGGATTTTTAAAATTATATGTTTTGGGAATTTTAAATTTATCAGTTAGTTTTGAAAATACAATTTTTAAGATTTTCTTATAATTTTATTATAAATATATATATATATATATATAATAAGATTTAATACAAAATATATTTAATAATAAGATTCAATTTAACAAAATTTAATTCAGTTGGTTTATAATACGTTTAAGTATTTATTTAAATTTATATGAATATTCTAAAAATAGATGTTTTGTAACTTTAATAATAAAGGTTGGGAAGATAAATTAATGTTTGTTTGGGATTTAAATTGGTTAATAATTGAATTTAAATAAGAATTGATTTAAACTTATTGATTTTGAGGTTTTGAAAGATATGATTTATAACTTGATTTGATAAAAAATGATTAAATGAATATTCTCAACTTTAAATAAAGTTGACACTGAATATTTAATATTGATTTAAATTTAAAAATTGAAATTTTATTTAATTATTATTAAAATGATTAAGTGAATATTTTCAGATTTGAATACAATTAAAGTTAAATGTTGAAATAAATGAAACTTGTATTGAAATTGTTTGAATATTTAAACCTTGAATCTTATTAGAATTGAAATGATAGTTCAAACTTGGATTTGAAATCGATAAAGATTGGAATGTTTATTCAGAATTTGAATTGAATCTTTGACCCTTTAAATTGAAAGTGTTGAACATGGATTGATTTAAATTGAATTTTGGAATATAATCTGATTAGAATCGATTTATGAAATTGAAGGAAACTATTTTTGTTACATGGAGTATTTTCAATATATATAAACTATTTTAATATATAAATTATTTTAATATATACTATTTTAATTTATAACTATTCTAATATATTTATACTATTTTCAATATTTGAACTATTTAAGTCGAAAGAGTTATGATTTCCAAAGTGTTATGATTTCAAAGGTGTTATGATTTCCAAAGTGTTACGATTTCGGAGGGGTTGTAATGTTGAAGTGCCACGATTCCGGAAATGAATATTATTTAAAGTGAATAATGATATCATATTTATATGGTTTCGAACTGAATATGATATTTTGATATGAAGTATGAACTATTTGAAATGAAATGACCACTGTGTGAAACAAGCGTTTGGTTGTTAAAGAGATTGAGATTGGATATTGTCATCCTCTCTACCAATACCGAAACCCACTTTAACAACTGTGTATGTGGTGGAGATTCCAAAATGAATTAGGATGGTTTGACGAACGATTCTGTATGGTATTTACGTAGCACTGACTCTCGCGAGTCAGCATGATGTGGCTAAAACTAGAGCCTCGCTGGGCCAAGTGAGGTCATTCCTCCTATCAAATACATTTCTTCGATACCATTCTATTACTTTATGATTTGATTGGTTGCACCTTTGATTTGGGAGTGTGTCATAAGGTGGGCGGTAGTAGCTGCTATGCATTACTATCAGTCCGGATCCGCAAACGGTATACCTACCCTGGCATTGCCTCACGTGCCTTGTCACATGCCCTATCGCGCTATCTACGAGTTTAATTTGTACCTTACCTATTTGGTGTCCTCTGGGTAAACCATTGGTTTTGGTGGAGCTTACGGCATTGTATAGACTACAAGAATATATAAAATGTGTTAAAGGGGGATATGAGTAACGCCTCAACGCTATTTTAATAGTTTACTTTACTATAGACATATTATAATATTGTATTGTATGACATAATAGATGGTTCCACGGATCCTTAGAGGATGGAAATCCTAAACATCCTTTAAGTTACTTGTATTTCAGTTGACGTTTCACTTGAGTTGAATTTATTAATATAAGAATGTTAATCCCGATTCGAGTGTTTTGTGTTTTTCTTTATGCCGGGTCAGACTGAGTGACATAGCATTTGAGACTCACCTTTGGAGATTGGAGCTTTGTTTGAAGATCTATCAATCCAGCTTTTAGTTATTTCAGTTTATTCCGGTCGTTTATGTTCAAACTCGTCAGTTGCTTATGTATTCGAGATTCATTTGTATTCAAGATTCTGTTGTATTTTTTTTCAAACTCTCATGTTTTATAGAAGCTTCATGAACTACAATTTATCTACTCTGCAGCTTATTGTTGTAATACTCTATGTCTGTGATTCTGTGATTGATTTATTTACTGTATTTGCTAAGTTTTGTCAAATATAAATTATTATTCTGACATTTTGAGCAATTCAAGTCTGACATGTGCGGATGCGAGCGATTCAAAATACCGGTCGTTACAGTTGGTATTAAAGTTTTGGTTTAGAAAAAACTTAGCACATGGAGTAAAAATTAATTACAGAAACCCTCGTTCGAGGTTGAATTTCTCCTCTTTGATTCGGATTTCCATTGAATTTTGGAACTTTCCCCTTTGTTCTGAAATCCATTCTTGTCCCTCCCTATTCATGTTCTTCTTGACGGTGGAGCACCTATAACTTCATTTCTGTTTCGACAACCTTAGTCTGATATGTAAAAGGGTGAACTCCTTTACAACAGCCATTGATTCACCGGAGATTTCCTCGGTTTAGATGCTATTATTTCTGACAAAGCCCAAACTATCTCTAGTAGACGATAAGGGTAATTTCCTCGTAATCCTAACTCCACTCCGATAATCGAAGATTATCCGAATGTTTTGGGTAAAGTTACTTCCTTCTCTTCCAGGTGGGAAATTGAATTCCACATTGATCTTGTTCTTGGAGTCCCGGTTGACCCGTTAAGGCCCACCCGCGATTAATATTAGTCTATTCATCTTTCCCTTTTTGTAATTTAATTATCTTATCTTCCTTTCGAGCCTATCTTCTTAGTTGGAATTCTCTTTGATTAGAGTTCCTTTAAATTTGAATCTCTATCATTACCCAAATCCTTTCTTGAATCATCCTGTGAGGGAGCATATTTGTAATTGATATAAATATTTTATATTGTGTTGTTTGAGTTGTTAAGTTTGAATTTTGTGTTTCAATTGATTTGTCTAGCCAACATTATCGATAGAAATTCCACAACACTTGAACAGAGCAAACTGACACAATATTGTGTTAAAATTTGTAAATTAAATAATTCTATGTATGATTATATTTTGTATATAAAAGTATAATTTCTGAAATTAGATAGTTAAATAAATTGGTTGTTAGAATTGATAATACTAGATTATCATTTATTATTTTATCATTTATTATTTTGTTAACATTTCTAAAACCATTAACTATTTTGCATGTAATAAGAAGATGAAATTTTAGTACATGGTTTATAAATCTGATTTGGCAAATGAAATGAATTTAAATTACAAATTTGAGGATTTAATTTTCGATACTTTACAAAATTTGGTTTTCATAGTTTGAAAGAGTATATTATTTGAAAGTATTTTCGAATGGGAATTGTTTTCATGGAATTTTAAACGAAGTAAGTCAGTATCTCCTCTTTCGTAGCTGGAAATAATTTCTATGATGACTGCAGCATCATCGACATTCATTTTCGAGTCTCAAAGTGGAGAGACCATGTAGCAGCTTTGCTACACTTTTATTTTGGAAAAGGAATTTGATTTGAATTTCTTGAATATGATTCGATTCACAATATATATATGTATGTGTGTGTGTGTGTGTGTGTGTGTGTGTGTGTGTAGTAGCGCTCAGAATTAGTTGTGTCTTAAAAGACGCATCATAATTTGACTACTAGTAAGAAAGATGAGTCATGGACAGCTATTCGGAAGAAAGAGAAGGGGTCGAAACACTTCCAGGAGGGTGAGCATCGATATAGGAATTCCCCCTATGGGCGGCCAGATGAACTCTGATTATTGACACGTCTTCCTGCTTTCGGCATCCGCGTATATATATATATATATATATATATATATATATATATATATCTGTGTGTGTGTGTGTATTTATTTCAAAATGGTGGGAAGTGAAACCGAAAATTTAATTCATAAATTCTGTGTTAAGTTAGGGTTTCCAATTATTGGGAAAAAATTGGAACTTAAAACAACTAAAAACAACTGATATGATATAAAATTTACTTGAATAATAATCAATTGCATTCTAATATATGTAACTTACTTAAAACATTCAAAAAGTTAAAATGCTAGAGTGGATATTTAATTGAGGTTACACAAGATAAAACTTAAGTAATAAATTGTTCGAACTAAAATCATGCTTAATAAAAAAATGTTGTAAATAAAAGGTAAATTTATATAGTGTTCGATTTTATTCAAAGACTTTTATAAAACTTACCTAGAAGGTTTTGAATGTAACTGAATAATGTACAATAATAAATATGATGTCCAAAGTGAATTTTGTTAGGAAATTTATGAATAAAATTTAGCTGATTATAATAAATGATATACACTTAACCTATATTGCAAGATGTGTCAGTGAAGTAAATTGAATAATAAAAAGGAAATGCTATCTAAATAGATAAATATGAACTTAAGAATAGCTGAAGTTGAATGTTAAGGTGGAATTAACTATAGTTGATCAAATAAATTCAGTAAATGAATTAAATAAAACAAATTTTCTTTGAAACATTTTGTAATAAATGTTAATAAATTGAAAACAAATCAATTGGATGAAAATATATTTAATTAAAATCAATCAAATGTGAACATGATAAATCTTATGGATTAAATAAAATGAATTGAAATCAATTAGCTGAATATAAACCAATTTAAAATAAATGAAATTTATATGGTTTTGGAATTAATTGTGGTATCTGGTATTCTATATTTCAAATCTATCTTTCCTTTCTGTTACTTCTATTCTCTTATCTCGTTCCTTTTCGAAGACGAAAAGTTTTGAGTGGGGGAGAGTGTAACGACCTGACAATTTTAACGGTTTAAATAATGTAATTAACATAATTTTTGCTTGAAATTAAATAATTAAATTTAGCAATAAAAATTTGATATTTGGAATTCGTCTATTTAAATGTAGCAAATGTCAAATTTTCATCAGAAATTGTGAAAGTTAATCTTGTTGTGTTTTAATTTGAATTTAAAATCGGTTAAATTGATGAAAATTAAATGCTCTCGAAACTTGAATACTTTTATATAATAAAAATTTAAATTATTTTTTGAGTGAGACGTCATAAATCGTTTCTTCAAATTTGGACTTCTCTAGGCCCATTTATCTTATTTTCAGCGTTTTAACTACATTTTCGGCAGCGAAAAATCAAGTTTTTATAACTTGGTCGTGTCACCGACATCTGTGTACCATTCTATTCGTCTCGGCGCACTGATTTCCGTAGTATATTTATTTTTCAATTTTCATCGTCCCGTACGCAGTGAAATCTGTAGAACGATTAGCCATATCGGTACCCGTTTTTAAAACCTTTTGACTTCCTGTGTCCATTCAATTGTTCAACCGTGGGAAATCCTACAGCCAATAGCCTATTACCTTTATTAGTTTCTGTAACGACCTGCTATTTTGGACCATTCAAATCGACAATAAATCCACACATATCTGACTTGAATAATTTAAAATACCGAATTGTAAATATAGATTTGGCAAAAACTCAGAATGTACAGTAAATAAATAACAGATCATAGACACAGAGTAATATAATGCAGCAGAAGCAAAGAGATAGTAGTTCATGAAGCTGCTATATAAATAAATTAGAGTTAAACAAGATGCAACAGAAGTCTCGATATGATAATCAAGTACAATCAGAATACATCACTGGAATCAACTGGATAACTGGAATCAACTAGATAACTGAAATGAAAAGATAGCTGGATCTTTAAGCAAAGCTCCAACTCTGAAGGCGAGTCTCTAATGCTGTATCACTCAATCTGACCCGAGCATAAAGCAAAACACAAAACACTCCAGTCGGGACATACATATTTATACAATGTAAACCAACTCAAGTGAACTGTAATATAAGGAACAAGTAACTTAAAGGATGTTTGGGATCGCCCATCCTTTAAGGATCCATTAAACTATTTACTATGTAGTAATATTTCACTATTATAATAATCTCTATATTAAAATAAACTAACTTTAAAATAGCATTAGGAGAGACCCAATATTCCCCTTAATACGTAATAATCCTAGTAGTCCATCCAGTATCATAGTCCATCCTGATCGGGAAGCCACCAGAGGATACTCCATGGGCTACGAAAGAAAAGCAAACTCGTACAAGGCACGATAGGGTAGGTGACACAACACAACTAGGCAATGCAGGGTAGATATACCAATTACACTTCTGGGCCGGTGGTAACGCGTGGCAGCTACTACCGCCCACCTCAAGCCATACCCCCAAATCAAAAGGATCAAAAGTGGCCACCGAATCAATCTCAAAATCAGAATATAATAGCGAAGGAGTGTGTCCGATCAGAGGAGCGACCTCATTAGCCTATCGATTGCTCCTGTTCTAGCCACCTTATGCCAACTCACGGGAGTTGGGTCCACGTATATGCCTCAAAGGACATCGCTACCATCCTACTTCATTTTGGAATCTCCTCCGCGTACACGGTTGTTAAAGTGGTTTTTAGTATCGACAGAGAGTATGCCCATATCCGATCCCGGTCTCTTCAACAAACAACCGTTAGTATAACCCATGGCTATTTATTTCAAAATAATTTATACTTCGAAACTAAAATATCATATCCATTTCAAAACAAAATACTATATTATTTCATTCCAAAACCAAATCAATATATCATTTGAATAAAACCCAAATTTCCAAATCACTGAATATTTCCTTCAGTTTATTAAAATTGAAATATTCCTTTAAATCATCTTAAACCAAGCCACTTTATAAATCATATTCTTAAATCTTCGATTTCAAATCAATATATTCCCAGACAATTCTTAATTAAATATAATTCTAAATAATTCATTTAAAAAACCATAGTACTTTCAAAGTTATAATAACTCCAAAACCAAAAGTGTGACACCCCACCTCTATACCCACACTAGCAAAGAGTATTAATAGATAATACCATCTGCTAACACGGAGAATAAGGCTGGATAGGAGAGACCATCTACAGTCTTGCTTTAACTATCTATTAAATACGTCGACAATAATCACACCAAACCGATCGACATATCCAATGAATACTTAAAACAAAACCATAGGTGGCTGGAGGATCTATCAGAACAGAATATAACAACTCAATTGTAGGAAACATCACAGAACATTAAGCCATCATATACATATATACTGATACATAGCAGAGTATACAAAATAATACATGTCAAGTGGTATAGCCAACCACAATATACAGACAAATCCAGAAGAATAAATATCAGAGTTTCAACATAATAGGACTACACAAAAGCTATGACAAAAAGAAGCTAGCGAAGTAGTCCATGCGGAAGCAAAATAGGCTAAGTTCAAAGTACCTAACCTGAAACATCTCGGTCTGACCCGAGTATAAAATACACGGGTCAGTCTAGCTAAACAAATCAGTTAGATAAACTGAACAACAATAAACCTACAAGGTTACAAAGTATAACAAATATCTCTAAAAGAGATAACATAATCGTCAGCACAAGATAAATCATATAGAACAAGCCTCATATCATCGGCGACATAGATAAACAAAGGATACAATTATCCCAAATCAAGCCAAAAGGCAAATAACAAATACCCATAAGGTATACAAGTTCCACAAGGTAATCGCTATACTTCATGCAGCTCAAAATGACCAACATCGAAGGGCGATACCAAGTGAGTATACATATCAATGAAACATCATAAAATTGCTCGAGCTCAGTACTATATAAACAAGGATCCATGAGCCCGAAGACTCCAAACCCAATATCACCCATGCGGCTCATAACGACCAACATCGGAAGCGATACTAAAGGGCAACCCAATATCACCCATGCGGCTCATAACGACCAACATCGGAAGCGATACTAAAGGGCAACAAACCCGAAGGCACAAACCCGAAGGTACAAACCTGAAGGCAATATACCCGAAGGCAACAAACCGTAGTGGCAAAGGTCAGAGACCCAGTACTGGACACCACTAACTAGCGGAATGTGTCATAACTCTCAAAAAGGAATCCGAAAAGTGGTAACGTGAGTCCCATAACCACTCGTTCGCACTAAACGGTTTACTATCCGTTAGTTAATTTCACACTCAAAGCAGTTCAAAGTTCACCTCATATCATCGGTAAACCAAACCCGAAGGTCAAAACGATCAATCGAACAGGTCGGGGACTAATCGGGAAGACAAACGCACGGATTCATGGTCCGTGTTTTACCTAACCATTTAATCTTCCTTCCACTTCGCTCGAAGTGCGAAATTGTGTGTGTGCATTATAAATAGAATTTATAATTTGGAGAAAGGAGCTTTTAATACGATTTAGAGAGATTATTTATAAAACCCGTGAATGAAGTCAAAAACAAGTCATCAAAGTCAAATATGCAATAACACTAATTGGAATCAACACGAATCGATAAAAGTTGGAAATTAACTCAAAATTAGCCAAAATAGGCAAAACTGCGCATTTCAGACGTCTGAGATTACCTTCCAGACGTCTGAACCACTACCAGACGTCTGAATGGATTCCCAGACGTCTGGATTTTGTCTTTGCCTTTTTACGTCTTCCTGGGACCAATTCCAGACGTCTGAATTTCCAAACCAGACGTCTGAATTTGAAACCAGACGTCTGAAATTAGAGTTCAGACGTCTGAAATCCCCCTGAAGGCAAAAATCAGCCAAGCCCATAAAGACAAAAATCCAATTGAATTGCAAACGAACGAGCGATGGATGCTATGAGTTTATGCCATACGACAACCCAGCACTATTGGCTCTTTTATACACCTAAAAAAAACATGATCAAATATCAAAGTTAGGATCTTTTAAAGAATTGAACCCAAACACTAAAAATTTGGATATTCATCAATTCAATCCAAACCAAAAGCAAGTGCATATGAACAAGGTGTTAGGAATTCATATCCAACATCAATGAAATCAAGAGAAGTAGATGTGAGTTCAAAACTCACCTTTTTGCACACAAACAAAGATGAGAGCACAAACACAAGAAGGAGGTTAACCACTCTTCACTTCATCTCTACAATCTTCAATCTAAGAACCAAAACATATATTTCCCAAATTAGGGCTTAGGAATTTCTGAAATTGAAGAGGAGAAGAGATGGAGAAGATGAAGAGGTGGCTTACCTATCCTTCTCTTTGAATTTCAAGCAAGAATTTGGAGTTTGCAAATGGAACTAGGGCTTGGAGTTTCTAATTCTTCTTTCTTTCCCCCATTTTCAGTTTTCTTAAGCTAAAGGAATGAAATGAGGATGAATGGATGAAGAGTTGGTAAGCTAGAGGGTTAAGAGGAGATTGGGGCTGAACCCAAACTCAAGCCTAAGTAGAAAAAGGGGCAAAATTTCACAAACTCCAAACATATCAAAGATTATACTCAAAAAGATCGCAAACGCCATTTTGGACTCAATGGAACTGGTTTCGAGTTCCAATTCGGCCATTCGCAAAAAGTAACATTTCGGACCCAAAAATCCGACTAACGACGCTATATTTAAATAAAACATTTAAATATAAAATCGTTAAATATGCGGGTTGTTACAGATCTCCCCTCCTTACAAAATTGCGTCCTCGCAATTCCTAGAGACGATATTTGTAACAACTACAAACATACAACATCCAAAAGAAAAGGAAATAAGCTTGAGATGAAATGACATACTCACCGTTTCAAAGCGAAGAAAGAAAACCCGGATAAGATCGCTCAGTAAATTCTCTGGTTTCCCAAGTACAATCATTGGGATTAGCGGACCATTGAACTTTAACGAGCGGCACGTCCTTGTTTCGAAGGTGTCGCACCTCCGTGTCAAGTACGCGAATAGGCTGCTGCACCATAGATAAGTCCGATAAGATCTCAAGCACTTGCAAATCAGGAGAAGCAATAACAAAATCCGACTCCCGAAGACACTTCTGAAGTTGCAAGACGTGAAACACGTCATGAATACCAGATAAATGAGCAGGAAGTGAAACTCTATAAGCCACACGGCCAATACGTTCAGTAATAGAAAATGGTCTTATATAACGAGGAGCCAATTTCCCAGTCGTACTGAAACGCATAACCCCTTCAAAGGAGAAACACGAATAAAAACAAGGTCGCCGATCGAGAACTCGAGAGGCTTCCTACGGTTGTCCGCATAGGATTTCTGGCGACTTTGTGCCTCTTTCATTCTCAATCGAATGAGATCAATCTTCTCGGAAGAATCACGAACGAAATCTATGCCAAGAATAAGCTTCTCTCCAGATTCCAACCAACATGAAGGTGATCGACATGGTCTTCCGTATAAGGCTTCGAAAGGAGCCATACCGATAATAGATTGAAAACTATTGTTGTAGGAAAACTCTACAAGAGGTAGGTGATCCTCCCAACTTCCACCAAAATCAAAAATACAAATACGAAGAAGATCTCTAAGATACGATTCACCCGTTCAGTCTGTCCGTCAGACTGCGGATGATAAGCTGTGCTAAAATTAAGCTTTTTCCCAAAGCTTGCTGAAGACTCTTCCAAAAATGACTCGTTAATAAAGGATCACGGTCACTCACAATAGAACTAGGAACACCGTGAAGTCTCACGATTTCCTTGACATACAACTTAGCCAAATGCGAAGCAGTCCTATTAGACTTAATAGGGACAAAATGAGCAGACTTAGTGAGGCGATCAACAATAACCCAAATACAAGAATGGCCCGATCTCGAACGAGGTAGGCCGTCAATGAAATCCATAGAAATCTGATCCCATTTCCACAATGGAATCTCAAGAGGCTGAAGAAGACCCGAAGGACGCTGATGTTCGGCCTTAAAACGCTGACAAGTTATGCAATTACTCACATAACTCACCACATCGCGCTTCATGCCTTCCCAATAATAAAGACGATGCATATCGGCATACATCTTACTACTACCAAGATGAATGGTATACTTAGAACGGTGACAGTCATCAAGAATGTCATGCCTAAGTGCAAAATCAGAAGGCACAAAAAGACGGTTCTTCTTACGAAGACACCCATGAGAATCAATGCTGAAATCTTGCAACGCCTCATCACAAGATCCAGACTCACAAAGCTGAATAAGATGCAACAAATCAGGATCACGCCGTTGAGCATCGGCAATACGATCCAATAAAATGGGTCGATCTCCCAAACTAAATAATAGAATAGGAGAATCAGAAGATGAACCTCGATCACGAATTTCACAAAGAGATAGAGTCTCAAGAACATCCCATTCGACAAGCATCATAGAAACAACAGCCGAATGTTTGCGACTAAGCACATCTGCAACACGATTACCCTTACCAGGGGTAAATAGGATATCAAAGTCATAGGAGGCAAGAAACTCGAGCCAACGTTGTTGTCTCATATTGAGTTCCTTCTGAGTAAACAAATACTTCAAAGATTTATGATCGATATAGAGAATGAAGCGCTCGCCTAATAAGTAATGTCGCCAAATCTTCATGGCGAAGACAATCGCGACTAACTCAAGATCATGAGTGGCATAGCGAACTTCATTCGAACACAGTTGCCTAGAAGCATATCAACTACCCGATCCTTCTGCATAAGAACAGCACAAAGACCACTACCACAAGCATCGGTGTAGACAACAAGATCATGATTCCCTTCGAGAACCACAAGAATAGGAGCATTAGTGAGAAGTTCCTTCAATGTCTGAAAGGAAGCTTCACACTTGTCGGACCAAACATAAAGAATGCCTTTCCGAGTAAGGCAGGTGAGAGGAAGCATAACACGGGAAAAGTCCTTGATGAACCGACGGTAATAACCCGCCAATCCAAGGAAACTACGGATCTCATGCACATTCTCAGGCCTCTTCCAATTCTGGATGGCTTCGATCTTTGAGGGATTGACAGAAATGCCATCGGAAGATACAACATGGCCTAAGAACTTAACCTTATTCTCCCAAAAGTGGCACTTGGAGAATTTGGCTTTAAGTTGATGATGACGGAGAGTGCTCAAGACAATGCTCAAGTGATTAGCATACTCGGCTTCAGACTTAGAATAAATAAGGATATCATCAATGAATACAAGGACGAACTTATCGAGATATTCCCGGAATATCCGATTCATGAGATCAACAAAGAAAGCAGGAGCGTTCGTCAAACCAAACGACATAACGAGCCACTTGAAAGACCCATATCGAGTGCGGAAAGCTGTAAGAGGTATGCTATCCTCCGTGACTCGTAATTGATGAAAACCTGTGGCAAGGTCTAGCTGAGAAAAGACCTTAGCACTACTCAATAAATCGAACATATCATCGATCCTAGGCAATGGATACCTATTCCTGATGGTTAACTCGTTAAGTTTGCGATAGTCAATGCAAAGCCTAAGAGTTCCATCAGATTTCTTCATGAAGACGATCGCGGATCCCCACGGAGAAAAACTGGACCGAATCAACTGCTTGGACTCAAGCTCTAAAAGCTGCTTATTGAGTTCCTCATTTTCCTTTGTAGACATCCTCGTAGGAAGACGACTAACTGGCTGCGCGTCTGGAATGAGATCAATGCGGAACTCAATTGCCCGCTTGGGTGGCAAACCCGATACAGGCTCAAAAACATCAAAAAAGTCACAAGCAATAGGAATACGAGATATATCATCATCATCTCGTGAGTCAAGAGAATATAAAGCAATCTCGGAATTATCCACATCCCGAAGAACAAGTGATAGCTGAGTAGGCGAACCCGAATGTCGAAGATATATAATTCTCTCCGAACAAATAATCCTGGCATCATATCTCACTAGCCAGTCCATACCCAAAATCATATCAAATCCCAGACAAGAAATAACGTGCATATTCGCACGAAAAGAAAAACCACATAAAACAATCTCAACATCATCACAAAGCAAACTAAGGGTCGCGCATCCCCCAATAGGATTCACAATCCTTAAAGAAGTAACCATACAAGAAACATCCAAAGATAAATCATCGACGAGCTTCTTCGATACGAAAGAATGTGAAGCACCCGTATCGAAAAGAACTCGAATACTATGGTCATGAAATAAAATAGAACCTTCCAAAATAGATGGAGATATACCTTTGGGTTGAGAAGGACCTTCAGAAGCCTTAGCAGCATAAAGCCTGCTAGACTTGGCACCAGCCGGAACAATAGGGCAAGCTGAAACATGATGACCTTGCTTCTTGCAATAACGGCAGAAGAGAGGCTTAGGACATGCTCGAATAATATGATCCAGAGAACCACAATTGAAACACTTCCGGACGAAAGGTGTTCTAGAAGACTGAGGCTGAGAGCTAGAACCACCAGTCTTTTTCTTCTTAGAAGGAAAAGGCTTCTCCTGAAATGGAAGCGGCCTCTTGTTAGGGTTCTTGGAAACCTCAACATCAGCATCACTATCACACTCCTTCTCGACGGTCTCGAGATGAAGTGCCGAATCAACTAACTCCTTAAAAGAAAGCTTAAGCTGGAGCAACAAGGATTTCTTAAGATATTTCTTAAGACCAGAAACAAACTTTAAATTCTTCTTATAAGAAGTGCTAATAAATTCAAGACCATACTTAGACAAAGCCTCGAATGATGCAACATACTCAGAAACAGAAGACTTCCCTTGCTTCAACTCAAGGAAGCGACGAGTCAATAAAACTTTTTCAGATTCAGGAGCGAACTTGAGTTCAAATCGCTCCCGAAACTGAGTCCAAGAAAGAGTAGACTCATCAATCTCGGCTATAAGAAGCTCATACCAATCAAGAGCACGCTCTTGTAATAAGCTAGAAGTTACAAGAACTCTATCATGGTCAGAAAGATCCATACGAGAGAAGATACGCTCGCATGTGCGAAACCAAGCTTGGACTTCAAGAACGGATTCAGAGCCTTTAAACGGCTTTCCTCCAAGATGAGCAAAATCACTGCACTGACGTGCAAAGGCAGACTTGCGAGGTGGAGACACTCGAGGAGGAACTGGAGGCTGAGTGCTCCTAAACAACTCCATGAACTAATCGGTAGACATATAAACGCCATCCGGATGTGTGCCGCTAGATTGCCCAGCATCTGAACGTCGTCCCCTGCCTCTTCCAGCCATACGCTGAAAGTAAGATAAGAACGAGATTATTCACAAGGTAGATATTACAATATGGAATACTACGGAATAAAATGCATTCCTAGACGTATTCCCAAATTCTATATAATCTTGATAGAATAGAAGGAATAAAGAGACATGATGACTCAAAGATTTGTATCACTTATACACTTTGATGTATCGTAATATGTGCTTCTATTCTGTGTTCATCATACTTTGTTCTGAACTCAGCTCTGATACCAAGCTGTGACGCCCCACCTCTATACCCACGCTAGCAAAGAGTATTAATAGATAATATCGTCTGCTAACATGGAGAATAAGGCTGGATAGGAGCGACCATCTACAGTCTTGCTTTAACTATCTATTAAATACGTCAACAATAATCACACCAAACCGATCGACATATCCAGTGAATACTTAAAACAAAACCATAGGTGGCTGGAGGATCTATCAGAACAGAATATAACAACTCAATTGTAGGAAACATCACAGAACATTAAACCATCATATACATATATACCGATACATAGCAGAGTATACAAAATAATACATGTCAAGTGGTATAGCCAACCATAATATACAGACAAACCCAGAAGAATAAATATCAGAGTTTCAACATAATAGGACTACACAAAAGCTATGACAAAAAGAAGCTAGCAAAGTAGTTCATGCGGAAGCAAAATAGGCTAAGTTCAAAGTACCTAACCTGAAACATCTCGGTCTGACCCGAGTATAAAATACACGGGTCAGTCTAGCTAAACAAATCAGTTAGATAAACTGAACAACAATAAACTTGCAAGGTTACAAAGTATAACAAATATTTCTAAAAGACATAACATAATCATCAACACAAGATGAATCATATAGAACAAGCCTCATATCATCGGCGACATAGATAAACAAAGGATACAATTATCCCAAATCAAGACAAAAGGCAAATAACAAATACCCATAAGGTATACGAGTTCCACAAGGTAATCGCTATACTTCATGCGGCTCAAAATGACCAACATCGAAGGGCGATACCAAGGGAATATACATATCAATGAAACATCATAAAATTGCTCGAGCTCAGTACTGTATAAACAAGGATCCATGAGCCCGAAGACACCAAACCCAATATCACCCATGCGGCTCATAACGACCAACATCGGAAGCGATACTAAAGGGAAAAAACCCCGAAGGCACAAACCCGAAGGTACAAACCCGAAGGCAACATATCCGAAGGCAACATACCCGAAGGCAATAAACCGTAGTGGCGAAGGTCAGAGACCCAGTACTGGACACCACTAACTGGCGGAATGTGTCATAACTTTCAAAAAGGAATCCGAAAAGTGGTAACGTGAGTCCCATAACCACTCGTTCACCTAACCATTTCAAAAAGGAATCCGAAAAGCAGTACAAAGTTCACCTCGTATCATCGGTAAACCAAACCCGAAGGTCAAAACGATCAATCGAAGCGGTCGGGGATTAATCGAGAAGACAAACGCATGGATTCATGGTCCGTGTTTTACCTAACCATTTAATCTTCCTTCCACTTCGCTCGAAGTGCGAAATTGTGTGTGTGAATTATAAATAGAATTTATAATTTGGAGAAAGGAGCTTTTAATACGATTTAGAGAGATTATTTATAAAACCCGTGAATGAAGTCAAAAACAAGTCATCAAAGTCAAATATGCAATAACACTAATTGGAATCAACACGAATCGATAAAAGTTGGAAATTAACTCAAAATTAGCCAAAATAGGCAAAACTGCGCATTTCAGATGTCTGAGATTACCTTCCAGACGTCTGAACCACTACCAGACATCTGAATGGATTCCTAGACGTCTGGATTTTGTCTCTGCCTTTTTGCATCTTCTAGGGACCAATTCCAGACGTCTGAATTTCCAAACCAGACGTTTGAATTTGAAACCAGACATCTGAAATTAGAGTTCAGACGTCTGAAATCCCCCTGAAGGCAAAAATCAGCCAAGCCCATAAAGGCAAAAATCCAATTGAATTGCAAACGAACGAGCGATGGATGCTATGGGTTTATGCCATACGACAACCCAGCACTATTGGCTCTTTTATACACCTCAAAAAAAACATGATCAAATATCAAAGTTAGGATCTTTTAAAGAATTGAACCCAAACACTAAAAATTTGGATATTCACCAATTCAATCCAAACCAAAAGCAAGTGCATATGAACAAGGTGTTAGGAATTCATACCCAACATCAATGAAATCAAAAGAAGTAGATGTGAGTTCAAAACTCACCTTTTTGCACACAAACAAAGATGAGAGCACAAACACAAGAAGGAGGTTAACCACTCTTCACTTCAACTCTACAATCTTCAATCTAAGAACCAAAACATATATTTCCCAAATTAGGGCTTAGGAATTTCTGAAATTGAAGAGGAGAAGAGATAGAGAAGATGAAGAGGAGGCTTACTCATCCTTCTCTTTCAATTTCAAGCAAGAATTTGGAGTTTGCAAATGGAACTAGGGCTTGAAGTTTCTAATTCTTCTTTCTTTCCCCCATTTTCAGTTTTCTTAAGCTAAAGGAATGAAATGAGGATGAATGGATGAAGAGTTGGTAAGCTAGAGGGTTAAGAGGAGATTGGGGCTGAACCCAAACTCAAGCCCAAGTAGAAAAAGGGGCAAAATTTCAAAAACTCCAAACATATCAAAGATTATACTCAAAAAGATCGCAAATGCCATTTTGCGCTCAATGGAAGTGGTTTCGAGTTCCAATTCGGCCGTTCGCAAAAAGTAACATTTCAGACCCAAAAATCCGACTAACGACGCTATATTTAAATAAAACATTTAAATATAAAATCGTTAAATATGCGGGTTGTTACAAAAAAACTTTGGAACCATAATACTTTGAAATCATAACAATTCTAAAATGTTATCATTTGGAAAGCATACTCCTTAACATCATAACACTTTGGAAATTTTATTCATTCGAAAATCAAAATACTTAGAAAATCATGACACCTTTAAACAATCTTCATTTAAACCATTAAAATTCAATGTCAAATACTATTTATTTCAAAGTTGTAACATTTCTAAGTTCATTCATTTAATTATAAAATTTCCAATACATTGTAAATTTCAGCTACACCAGCTTTTATAAAGTGTTATAGTAGATATACTAGTATTTCAAAACATTTCCAAATTCAAAACAGCAGCACTTATAAAGTGCTACGGTAGGTATTTAGTGATTATTTCAAAACAGTTCAATTTTAGAAACAACAACACTTATAAAGTGCTGTAATAGGTGTTTAGTTATTTTCAGAAAGAGTTCGAATTCAGAAACAACAACACTTCTAAAGTGCTGCAATAGTTATTTAGTTATTTCAGAACCTAGTTAAGTTTCAGAATTCATAGCACTTAGCAAATGCTATCCTAAAAAGACAGCATTTCTGAAGTGCTACCAATAAAATTCCAAATTTTATAATAACATTTCAGCCACATTAAAATTTCAATTTTTAGCCATTTTAACTTATAAAAATCATATTTCACGCTTCATAAAATATTCATTTGGATATCATTTATCTTATGATTAAATAAAATAATATTTATAGCTAAAATATCCAAATTAACTATAATTCATTCTTAAGTCAAAAATTACACTATTTTACTTAACTTTTATTTTAACGAATAACTTTACACTTACTTTAAAATATCCATCCCATAAATAAAATATTTCTATCATTGAATTTTCACTTATCAAGTTAAGTCATCTTTAAGTTGCATTTTTCCATTTAAATCATAATCATTTATATTTTTCAAAACTTAACCATGAATAAAATATTTTATCATGGTTAATATAACAATCCATTTCTCTTTATAAATCTATTCATTTAGACATAAATTAACTATGATTCCAAGTTAAATCAATTTTATTACAAAATCCCCAATTAAAACTGTATTCATTTTCTCAGTTCAAAATACATTATTCATTATACAACATATCCAATTCAGGAAAATAACCTTAAATAAAATCACTAAGTTAGATTCAAGATTCCATATTAAATCAAATATAATTATTAAGTTATTTATCATAAACAAAGATCTTTAAATTACAATTTAAAACCAAATAAGGATTTTTAAATTACAATTTAAAACCAATTATCAACTTATAAAATAACTTATGGAAAATCAATATCTCTTTATATTTCAAATCTTTAGATCAATTTTCAAATTAAAATTTCATATATTCTAAAAATTCAAAACACTTAATAAATTTTTAGGAAAATATTGCTTTAAAATATTAACCATGGCATGTATAATATTTTCTAACCTAGGTCAAGTGATACAAATATTTATTATTTCAATCCATAATTTAAAAAGAAAAATCCCGGTTCTATCATTTCAAATCCGCAATCCCAAGTAAAATAAATACAATAAAAATCACTTGAGCCTATCATTTCAGCACATAATAATTTTTTCTTATTCTAAAATCCGTTCGGGTATGTATCATTTCAACCCATAGTGAAGAGAACTTGCAGTGTGATAAACAGGAAATAAAATAACAGAATAGTACATAATGCCATAACAGATGCTGTAACAGATATATATAAACAGCATTTAACATCATATAAACATATCACAGGCATGTATGAACGTAGCATATTAAATTATACAATTTAGTTGTCATCATTTCACAATAATGTAAGTACGTAATGTCTAGAGTGAATAACTCACCTTTTTAAAGCTAGAATTGAAATTCAAACACTAAATCTAAACTCTGCAAAGTACGAAAAGGCACGACAAAGCACGACTATATTTTTGAGTGAATGAAGAGTCAGATCCAAATCTTGTATCCAAATAAATACAACATATATAAGAATATATTTCAATACAAAAGTAGAAATTAAAATAATGGAAAATATATGAATCAAGTGGCATAACCTTTGCTATAATCACTCAATGGGCTCGGCCATGGTTTAATAGGCTCGGCCACATCATTGTTAGGAAAGACCACTTTAAAGTATGCTCGGCCAAGATGGTTTTGAGGCAACCTAGGCTTGGCCATGATTCCAAAAAGGCATTCTATGGTTTGGGAATTGAAGAGATGGCATGTTATAGTCAATAGGAAGGCAAAGCAACATGGATTGGGTTTGGCCCTATGCTAATTGGCTCGGCTATTGATTAGCTTTTTTTAGATCAGATTTGGACATCATCTAGAGGGTACACCTGTGGAATAAGGCAAGGGATGTGGTGGCCGTGGCTAAGCAAAGGGGTTTGGATGCATAAAGGCTCAGCTAGGGTTTTTAAATCATTGTTTGGTGATCGGTTTTAGGGCCTAGGGTTTCATGGCTTGCTGTGGAGAGGAGGTAGTGATGGGGATGGCCGGTCATGAGGTGGTGGATGGTGGAGGAGAGGTCGGCTAGGGTTGAACAAGGGGGTGGCCGAGCATGCCTAGAAGAAAAACAAAGGAGAAACAAAAGAAAAATAGAAGAAGAAGGTAAGGAGAAGCCACGAAAATAAGAACTTGCTTTATTTTTTTCTTATGCAAATGAATGAGATAAGGAACTATTGTGTACTTGATTCACAAAGTAGTAGGCGGCTAGGGTTATGAAGATGTGAAAGGTTAGAGATGTAGGGTTTAGAAAATGAAAGGCTTGCAAATAAAAAGGCTTACTTGATTTGCAAGAAAAGGAGCCATGAGATCTTGCATATTTTTTCTTTGTTTGCACGCAAATGGAAGTGAGATGAGAAAAAATATGTACATGATTGATAGGAGAAAAATCACGACTATGAATGTGGGAAGTAATTAGCTATGCAAATGGAAAGGCAAGGGAAAAGGAAAAGACAACAAATAAAAACAAGTAACTTAGGTCTTTTCAAATTTTTAAGCCATTATTAAAAGTAAAACCAATAAAAAATCGAATAAATATAATCAAAGTTTATACAATAAAATAGAAAATAAAAGTTAGAGAAACAAACATAGGAAAAAGAGAAAATAAAATATAGAAGTCATTGCGTGTAAAACACTATATTTTATCTAATTTAAAAAGTATAAAACATAAATTTACGGAACGAAAAGTAGAATTTATATTAAAATAAAATAAATTTTCAAAGAAAAAGATTAGAATTTAAAATTTAGAATTTTCAACTGTGGTCAAACTATGACTTTCAGTTGACCAAAATATAAAAATTTCAGAAATTGCTTATTTTATTGAATTTGGAAAATAAATTACAAACAAATTCCAAATTTACATTGGAAAATTCTAAAAACTAAAATTTTAATGATTTAAAATTCGAAGTTCTCAAATAAAAATTTAATTAAAAATAGTTTCAAAATTATGGGTTGTTACACTCTCCTCCACTCAAAACTTTTCGTCCCCGAAAAGGAACGAAGCAAGGAAACAGAGAAAAACAAGATAGAAGGAGATAGGATCAAGACATGAGAAAAAGAATAACCCCGAAAGGAAAGAGATTGGAAAACAAATTAAGATAATAAATTTAAACCTATGAAAATTTCAACTTAAATTAATTATTAATTTCATCTATTTGATTTCACCTAAGTTAAATAAATTCTAACTATTTCTAATTTCATTATCTTACTATTCAATTATCAATTTATACATTCGTGAATTTGGAAAAATCAATAAATTTAATTCTCCTTTATTCAAAATTATTATTAACCTTATTCCAGTTAATATATATCTAATCACATATATTAAGTATAATTACTCCTATTATAACTACTCCAATTTGTTTATAAATTCCTTTATCCTTTTATTCTATGTACCTTTATTAATCTTTTTATAACTAAAATTTAAGTGTAACATTTATTATAACCACCCAAATTTTATTTATAAAATCTTTTTATATTGTATATTATCCAATTACATTGTTAACTTCTAATAATTAAGGTAAGTTATATTGGAATGCAAAAGAATATTATATAAATAAAATTTCCTTAATTCAATTATCCAAGCTTAAATATTTATTCAAAATTTTGATTTCATTTTATAATTGACATTATCCTTTAAGTCAAAGTTTAAGAATTAGATTTGCGATCAACTTCAAACTATTTTGGAGATAAATAAATATACATACTCAATATATATCCAATCGAATTTAAATCATACATCAATATATACACTATAAATCAAGTCATATTTTAGAAATTCAAATCAATTTAATTTTCCAAAGCAAGACTATAGCAAGCTACATAATGGTCTCTCCACTTCGAAACTCGAAATTGAATGTCGATGATGCTGCAGTCATCACCGAAATTATTTTCCAGCGACAAAGAAAAGTGCTCTGATTTTCAACTTAAAATTCTTTGAAACGATTTCTATTTGAAATACTTTAAATAATACACCTTTTAAAATTCTAAACAAAAAGTTTGAAATCATCAGAAATTAAATTTTTTATTTCTTATTTTAAATTCATTTAAATTTCCAAATCAATCTATGGCCATGTTTTATAGTTCAATTATTTATATGTGAAACAAAAGCTAATGGTTACAAATTATGTACAAAGTCAAATATTAGTTCTTGAACATCCAATTCAATTACTATCAAAATTCAGAAAATTATACTTATATGCACATACAATATGGTTATACAAAATTTATTCCATTTACTGAGTTTGAAAACTATATCGTGTCGGTTTGCTCTGTTCAACTGTTTTGTAGATCCTATCGATAGCGTTGATCAGATGAATCGATCCAAAACCCAAATCAACATCAACAACTCAAATAACACAATATATAAAACATTTTAAATATAGATTTGCAAATACAGTATACATGAATAGATTTTCAAAGTAAGGATAGAGATTCAAATTTTGATTAATTCATATCAAAGAAAATTTTGATTTGATGATAAGTTGGAACAAAAGATAAGATGATTAACTAACCGAATAAGGAAATGGATAAGCTTATATAAATCGCGGGCAACCGTAACTGGGTCAATCGCGACTTCAAGAATTAGATCGATGTGGAAATTCTAAGGCAGATCTATATTCGATCTCAAGAGGTAGAAATCGGGACAATAAGAGATACTAGCATCTCACTGGGGATATATAAATCTCCGGTGAGTCAATTCTATTGTAAAGGAGTTTTACCCCTTTACAAATCATTCGAAAATCGAAGAGATCGTCAACTCATTAAAAAGATCATTCGAAGTGGAGTTATGGGATACTCCAGAATCAAAAGAGACGAATATTGGGGGACAAGAATGGATTTTGAAACCGAGGGTACGTTCCAAAATTCAATGGAAACAGAGTCAAAGAAAAAGAGATTCAAGCTCGAACGAATGTGATTCTGTAAATAAATTTACCATATATGCTAAGTTTTGCCTAGAGCCAAAGCTCTGATACCAACTGTAACGACCCGCTATTTTGGACCATTCAAATCGACAATAAATCCAAAGATGTCTGACTTGAATAATTCAAAATACCGAATTGTAAATATAAATTTGGCAAAAACTCAGAATGTACATTAGATAAATCACAGATCATAGACACAGAGTAATATAATGCAGTGGAAGTAAAGAGATAGTAGTTCATGAAGCTACAATATAAATACATCAGAGTTAAACAAGATACAACAGAAGTCTCGATATGATAATCAAGTACAATCAGAATACATCACTGGAATCAACTGGATAACTAGAATCAACTGGATAACTGAAATGAAAAGATAGCTGGATCTTCAAGCAAAGCTCCAACTCTGAAGGTAAGTCTCCAATGTTGTATCACTCAGTCTAACCCGAGCGTAAAGAAAAACACAAAACACTCGAGTCGGGACATACATATTTATTCAATGTAAACCAACTCAAGTGAACTGTAATATAAGGTATAAGTAACTTAAAGGATGCTTGGGACCGCCCATCTTCTAAAGATCTGTTAAACTATTTACCATGTAGTAATATTTCGCTATTACAATAATGTCTATAGCAAAATAAACTTACTTTAAAATAGCGTTAAGGAGTGACTCAATATTCTCCTTAACACGTAATAGTCCCAGTAGTCCATCTAGTACCATAGTCCCTCCTGATCCGAAAGCCATCAGAGGCTACTCCACGGGCTATGGGAGAAAAACAAACTCGTACAAGGCACGATAGGGTAGGTGACACGGCACAACTAGGCAATGCCAGGGTAGATATACCAATTACACTTCCGGGCAGGTGGTAACGCGTAATAGATACTACCGCCCACCTCGAGCCACACCCCAAATCAAAAGAATCAAAAGTGGCCACCGAATCAATCTCAAAGTCAGAATATAATAGCAAAGGAGTGTGTCCGATCAGAGAAGCGACCTCATTAGCCCGTCGATTGCTCCTGTTTTAGCCACCTTATGCCAACTCACGGGAGTCGGGTCCACGTATATACTTCAAAGGACGTCGCTACCATCCTACTTCATTTTGGAATCTCCTCCGCGTACACGGTTGTTAAAGTGGTTTTCGGTACCGATAGAGAGTATGCCCATATCCAATCCTGGTCTCTTCAACAACCAACAGTTATTATAACCCATGGATATTTATTTCAAAATAATTTATGCTTTAAAACTAAAATATCATATGCATTTCAAGACTAAATACTATATTATTTCATTCCAAAACCAAAACAATATATCATTTAAATAAAACCAAAATTTCCAAATCACTGAATATTTCCTTCAGTTTATTAAAATTGAAATATTCCTTTAAATCATCTTAAACCAAACCACTTTATAAATCATATTCTTAAATCTTCGATTTCAAATCAATATATTCCCAAACAATTATTAATTAAATATAATTCCAAATAATTCATTTACAAAACCATAGTACTTTCAAAGTTATAACAACTCCAAAACCAAAAGACTTTGGAACCATAATACTTTGAAATCATAACAATTCTGAAATGTTATCATTTAAAAATCATACTACTTCACATCATAACACTTTGGAAATGTTATTCATTTGAAAATCATAATACTTAGAAAATCATAACACCTTCAAATAATCTTCATTTAAACCACTTAAATTCAATGTCAAATACTATTCATCTCAAAGTTGTAACATTTCTAAGTTCATTCATGTAATTATAAAATTTTCAATACATTGTAAATTTCAGCTACAACAGCATTTATAAAGTGTTACAGTAGATATATTAGTATTTCAAAATGTTGCCAAATTCAAAACAACAGCACTTATAAAGTGCAATTTCAGAAACAGCGGTACTTATAAAGTGCTGTAATAGGTGTTTAGTTATTTTCAAAAATAGTTCAAAGTCAAAAACAACAACAATTCTAAAGTGTTGTAATAGGTATTTAGTTATTTCAGAACCTAATTAAGTTTCAGAATTGATAGCACTTAGCAAATGCTATCCTAATTTTTGAAGTGCTATCAATAAAATTCCAGATTTTATATAACATTTCAACCACATTAAAGTTTCAATTTTTAGCCATTTTAACTTATAAAAATCATATTTCACGCTTCAGAAAATAATCATTTGGATATCATTTATCTTATGATTAAATAAAATAAAATTTATAACTAAAATAACCAAATTAAGTATAATTCATTCATAAGTTTAAAATTACACTATTTTACTTAACTTTTATTTTAACGAATAACTTCACTTATTTTAAAATATCCATCCCATAAATAAAATATTTCTATCATTGAAATTTTATTTATCAAGTCAAGTCATCTTTAAGTTACATTTTTCCGTTTAGATCATAATCATTTATATTTTTCAAAACGTAACCATGAATAAAATTTTTTATCATGGTTAATATAACAATCCAATTCTCTTTATAAATCTATTCATTTAGACATAAATTAACTATGATTTCAAGTTAAATAAATTTTATTACAAAATGCCTAATCAAAAGTGTATTCATTTTCGCAGTTCAAAATACATTATTCATTATACAACATATCCATTTCAGGAAAAAAAACCTTAAATAAAATCACGAAGTTAGATACATGATTCCATATTAACTCAAATATAATTATTAAGTTATTTATCATAAACAAAGATCTTTAAATTACAATTTAAAACCAAATAAGGATTTTTAAATTACAATTTAAAACCAATTATCAACTTATAAAATAACTTATGGAAAACCAATATCTCTATATATTTCAAATCTTCAGATCAAATTTCAAATTAAAATTTCATATATTCTAAAAATTCAAAATACATAATAAATTTTTAGGAAAATATTACTTTAAAATATTAACCATGGGCATGTATAATGTTTTCTAACCAAGGTCAAGTGATACGGATATTTATCATTTCAATGCGTAATTTAAAAAGAAAAATCCGCATTTTATTATTTCAAACCCGCAATCCCAAGTAAAATAAATACAATAAAAATCACTTGAGCCTATCATTTCAGCCCATGATTTTTCCTTATTCTAAAGTCCGTTCGGGTATGTATCATTTCAACCCATAGTGATATGGAACTTACAGTGTGATAAACAGGAAATAAAATAACAGAATAGCATATAATACCATAAAAGATGCTGTAACAGATATATATAAACAGCATTTAACATCATATAAACATATCACAGGCAGGTATGAACATAGCATATTAATTTATACAATTCAGTTGTCATCATTTCACAATCATATAAGTACGTATTTTCTAGAGTGAATAACTCACCTTTTTAAAGCTAGAATTGAAATTCATACCCCAAATCTAAACTCCGCAAAGTACGAAAAGGCACGACAAAGCACGACTATATTTTGAGTGAATGAAGAGTCAGATCCAAATCTTGTATGCAAACAAATACAATATATATAAGAATATATTTCAATACAAAAGCATAGAAATTAAAACAATGGAAAAGATATGAATCAAGTGGCATAACCTTTGCTATAATCACTCAATGGGCTCGGCAGGGTCTAATAAGCTTGGCCACATCATTGTTAGGCAAGACCACTTCAAATTATGCTCGACTAAGATGGTTTTGAGGCAACCTAGGCTCGGCCATGACTCCAAAAAGGCATGCTATGGTTTAGGAATTGAAGAGAAGGCATGTTATAGTCAATAGGAAGGCAAAGCAACATGGATTGGGTTTAACCTATTGTTAATTGGCTCGGCTATTGATTAGCTTTCCTTTGATCAGATCTAGACATCATCTAGAGGGTACGGTTATGGACCAAGGCAAGGGATGTGATGGCAAAATGTGGTGGTCGTGGCTAAGAAAAGGGGTTTGGATGCATAAAGGCTCGGCTAGGGTTTTTAAATCATTGTTGTGATGGGTTTTAGGGCCTAGGGTTTTACGGCTTGGTGTGGAGAGGAGGTGGTGATGGGGATGGCCGGTCATAAGGTGGTGGATGGTGGAGGAGAGGTCAGCTAGGGTTGAACAAGGTGGTGGTCGAACATTCCTAGAATAAATACAAAGGAGAAACAAAAGAAAAATAGAAGAAGAAGGTAAGGAGAAGCCATGAAAATGAGAACTTGCTTTATTTATTTTCTCACACAAATGAATGAGATGAGGAACTATTGTGTACGTGACATAAAGTAGTAGGCGGCTAGGGTTATGAAGATGTGAATGGTTAGAGATATAGGGTTTAGAAAATGAAAGGCTAGCAAATAAAAAGGCTTACTTGATTTCCAAGAAAAGGAGCCATGAGATCTTGCATTTTTTTTCTTTGTTTGCATGCAAATAGAAGTGAAACGATAAATAATATGTACGTGATTGATAGGAGAAAAATCACGGCTATGAATGTGGGAAGTAATCGGCTATGCAAATGGAAAGGCAAGGGAAAAGGAAAAGGCAACAAATAAAAACAAGTAACTTAGGTCTTTTCAAATTTCTAAGCCATTATTAAAAATAAAACCAACCAAAAATCAAACAAATATAATCAAAGTTTATACAAATAAAATAGAAAATAAAAGTTAGAGAAATAAACAAAGGAAAAAGAGAAAATAAAATATAGAAATCATTGCGTGTAAAACACTGTATTTATCTAATTTAAAAGGTATAAAATGGAAATTTACGAAACGAAAAGAAGAATTAATATTAAAATAAAATACATTTTCAAAGAAAAAGATTAGAATTTAAAAATCAAATTTAAAATTTTCAACTGTGGTCAAACTTTGACTTTCAGTTGACCAAAATATAAATTTTTTAGAAATTGCTTATTCTATTGAGTTTGGAAAATAAATTACAAACAAATTCCAAATTTACATTGGAAAATTATAAAAATTCAAATTTAAATGATTTAAAAATCAAAGTTCTCATATAAAGATTTAATTAAAAATACTTCCAAAATTATGGGTTGTTACAATTTCTGAACCAACGTTTGTCTTTTTCTATTCCTTTGATTTTGATATATATTGTTTTCTCCTTTCATTATTCCATCTTCTTCGTTTGAGAATAAAAATATAGTGCGGCATTCATTGGCTCTTCTCTTCTTTCTAGTGCCTGCCCACTCTCTACGGGTCATATTTCTTTTTTGCTTTGAGGAAATTATACAACTATATATATATATATATATATATATATTGTGACATGCTACTTATATATATATATTCTTCTTTTTTTTTCTCTTGCCTCAAGCGGAACCATGTGCGTGTCCGACCTTCCCAAACCCGACCCTGCATCATCTTCCACCTGACCAAACACTAGCCCCCTACCGACCTTCCCATTGCTGCAACAGCCTTCTGGCCACCACTATTCACCTCCACCACTTAACAGTTCTCGGCCTTTACTTCTCATGCGACCTTCCATCAAGCTCAACAAACCGCGAAAGCCCTTATCCCCCCCCCCCCCCCCCAAACCAAATGCCTCCTCCTCCATCCACCTTTTCCTTGCACTACCCGATCCAGATCCGAGCATAGACAGCACTCCATGCATGACCGACCACCTTGAACGCCATTAACCTATAACCAAACCTCTCTAGCTTGCTTCTTCCCTCCACCTTCTATTCGAACGCCCCCCTTCCCTCATCTCCATTGCTTGTGACATCCTCTCCCTTATAGCCTCAACTCAATTCCTTGCTAACCGCGCTCCGCCCTCAAACTCGCTCATCACCCATGCTCCACCGTATTACCTTTCACGCAACCTGCATCCATTTTTGAACCTCCATATGATCAAGGTATATGAGCTTATAAGGTTTGTACATATGTTTGCATATATATAAATTGTATAAGAAATATAAGACTTGTTGCTTATGAATATAAATTTATATTAGATATACATAATAGGTACGTTGTGTTAGAAACTGGAGTGGCTACAACACAATGTTGGATCTTAAGGCTATTCAGACACTAGAAGTGGTGAAATTTATATTAACTACTTACTTATGAATATAAAACTGTATTTACTCAAATTGCAAACAGAAAGAAGTAATCAGAGAATAAGTAAGTAATAAAGTAAAATACAGTAATGTTAATAACACCCGGATTTTTATACTGGTTCGGATTAATAAATCCTACATCCAGTCCTGCACTCTATAGTGCAGAATTCCACTATAACCGCTTGCTTTCCACGGGTAGCAAGAACACCTTTACAATCTTAGTTTCACGGGCTACAAGATACACCCTCTTGTTTTTACAAGCTACAAGAACACCTTCTCCTTTTCACCAACAACAAACTATGGCAAGTAGTAGTATCTTCAACACAGATTCTTGCAGATTCGGTACAATAATCCTATACACCTCCAATGGCAATACATCTTTGAATTCTATGAGGAATAGGATGAAATTAGAGAGAAAATAATGTGAATTAAAGTACAACTTTCTGATATTGTGTGGTTTGCAAATCGGTGAAGAATTTGAGTGATATAGTATCGATTTTCAGGGAGATTTGAAGAGCATGCAATTGATTTCTTTTGCAAATGTTTGGAGAAGAAGAGAAAATGAAAATTCTTGATGTGAAAATTCATTTTCAGAGGCCTTTATATAGTGGTTGAAGAGACGTGTCTTTTGGTGAAGAGATGGAGGGAAATGTCTGTTCATTTAAAATTTGAAATTCTGAAAAACTGCTAGTATGTCGACATCCCCCTACTTAGTATGTCGACATGGGTGTGTTGCAAAATGAACAACAACACTAATAAGTGTTGCAAATTTTCAGCATTTCAAATTACCTTATATTTATGGATTTTTGTGATTCGGTTGAGGTCAATGGTTGATGATCTTCAAGTATAATTGCCATGAGATCTTTAACAAGATATTATAAGGTACAACCAACTCCTCATCACTTCAAATACCTTTATCCTTCAGCATTCTTCTTTAATTGGGTTTTGTTCTTCAATTGCTCTGATTAAGCTTCTTCTATAATTCATTTGCTTCCATTGTATTCTTGTTTATCTCCGTAAATGTCTCCATAATATACCTGATATGACTACATAACTTGAAGATGCGTTGGTAGTAATATTTATATGGTTGTTGTCATCAAAATCAATACCTAGGGTATTAACAATCTCCCCCTTGTTGATGATGACAACCGTATAAGTATTTGAGAGATAAAATATAATATTTTTATATTTGACTCCCCCTAACTCTATGCACTCCTCCTATCATTTTGCCTAGTATTTTTATACATTTTCTCCCCCTTTGTCATCAACAAAAAAGGGAGAAAAAGAGTCACTTAAATAACTACTAGACAATATGTAGAGTTTGTATATAGATATAAATGCTTATAAATAAAACACTTGACGGGAAACCAGATCAATTCAAAACATGAAATAAACTTATCAACTAATAAGATAAGTTTAAGAGTTACCGACTTTGCTGATGCCAATAACAAATCCTTTCTATATTTATCTAATGTACAATAGATTTCTTGTCATATGATTCGAGCATCTGCTATCTGATATACATTGTTTGGTACCTGAAAAATTATAAAATACACTGGTACCCTTTTTATTTTGGGGTCCATGGGGTTAAGTTTTGGGATGCCAAACCCATAAAGAGTTTGAATGTCCTCTCAAAATATAATCATTAGATGAATGAACCTTATTAGTAAAATTATCAATATATTTTTCTTTTTCAATATCATCCGACCTTTTTGGAACCCATAAAATAATGAATCTATTTGGAGGTTTTAAATTTAATTTCCTAGGTTTTGGTTTGAACTTGGCAGCCTTGACAAACTTAGTATTTTGAATACTATTTTTCTGTGATTTAGCCTTAGGGGTGTATCCAAGTCCATGTTTATTCCTAGTGCGTTTAGATGGAGATAATAATTTTTCTAGATTATCCTTCCCTTTGTTAAATTTATCAACATCAGTTTTCATTTTGTCAAAATCCTTATTACGGTTAAGAATAACATTGTCTAGAGATGTTATTTTGTCATTCAGATCAGTGACCTATGACTTTATTGAAAGATTTTTTGATTTTAAGGATTCATTTTCACTTTTTAGTTTTTCAAAACTTCCAAGTGTCAAATATTTTTCATCATTATACCTATTAAGTCTTTTAATTTCATCTTTTAGACATTGTTTTTCTTCAGTTAACCTTTCATTAAATATTTTTAATCTATCTATCTCTGCCAAACTATTGTTGTACTCTTTCCTACGTATTTTATATCCCTGATTCATATCATTCAAAAAGTTAGTAATTTCTTTATTAAAATTCCATACCTGGTCATCCTTTGCCATGAAGCACATGTTGGCATTTTCTGTTTTTGAATCACTATCACTTGATGATGTATCTGAATCACCCCATTTTGCATTGAATGCCTGTTTCCTCTCCTTATTGAAAGTGTTTGACTTTGATTTCATCAGTTTAGGACAGTCTCTTTTCAAATGACCAGGTTTATCACATTCGAAACACTTAACAACATTTCCATTTCTAGAATTATTGCTGTTAGTTTTTCGAAGTTTGTTTGTTATCCAATAGTTTAAGAATTTCTTGAACTTCTTGGTCATAAACTTTATATCATCATCAATAGCATCATCATCTGGTTCATCTGTGTCGATCATAGCATTGAGTGCTAGTGATTTCTTCTCATTTTCCTGATTCTATTTTCTAATCTGCAACTTTACTTCATAAGGCATTAGGTTACCAATTAAATCTTCTAATTTCATAATACTAATATCATTGGCTTCTTCAAATGTCAGAGTCTTCTGATCCCATTCACTAGGAAGTGAATTTAAGATCTTTGGTCTTCTTCAGTAATTTTCTTTCCTAATGATATTAAGGCATGTACTATATCTTAAAATCTAGAATACATATCAGAAATAGACTCATTTGGTTTCATTTGGAAGAGTTAAAACTGGTTAATTAGCATAGGTATCTTTGTTTGTTTTACTTTATTGGTGCCTTTATGTGTGACTTGCAGTGTTCTCCAAATTTCATATGCAGACTTACAAATAGACACTCGATTAAATTCAGTTCTATTTAAGGAGCAAAATAAAATGTTCATCGCCTTAGAGTTATTAAGTGCTTGTGCCTTTTGGTCTAGTGTCCATTTTGAATATTTAGTTCAAGGCTCTATATACTCTGTTTGGGTTATGTTTCAAATATCCAAACCATTAGACTGCAAATAACATTTCAACCTACAAGCCCAATATGCATAATTACAGCCATCAAATAGAGGGGGTCTAGTGGTAGATTGCCCTTCTACAAAAGCGTTAAAAAATGTGTTACTAGTGTCATTAGCCATTTATACTTTTCAAAAAACCAAGTTATGAATTTTTGAAAACCAATCCTCTTATACCAATTGTTAGAAACTGGGGTGGCTACATCACAATGTTGGATCTTAAGGCTATTCAAACACTAGAAGTGGTGAAATGTATATTAACTACTTACTTATGAATATATTTACTCAAATTGTAAACAGAAAGAAGTAATCAGAGAATAAGTAAGTAATAAAGTAAAATGCAGTAATGTAAATAACACCCGGATTTTTATACTGGTTCGGATTAACCAATCCTACATCCAGTCCCGATCTCTATCGTGCAGAATTCCACTATAATCGCTTGCTTTCCACGGGTGGTAAGAACATCTTTACAATCTTGGTTTCACGGGCTACAAGACACATCCTCTTGATTTTACAGGCTACAAGAACACCTTTTCCTTATCACCAACAACAAACTATGGCAAGTAGTAGTATCTTCAATACGAAATCTTGTAGATTGGGTACAATGATCCTATAGACCTCCAATGGTAATATATCTTTGAATTCTTTGAGGAATGGGATGAAATCCGAGAGAAAATGATATGAATCAAAGTTCAACTCTCTGATATTGTGTGGTTTGCAAATCGATGAAGAATTAGAGTGAAATAGTATCAATTTGCAAGGAGATTCGAAGAGTATGCAATGGATTTCTTTTGCAAATGTTTGGAGAAGAAGGAGTAAGAGAAAATGAGAATTCTTGATGTGAAAATTCATTTTCAAAGGCCTTTATATAGTGGTTTAAGAGACGTGCGTTTTGGTGAAGAGATGGAGGGAAATGTCTCTTCATTTAAAATTTGAAATTCTGAAAAACTGCTAGTATGTCGACGTCCCCTACCTAGTATGTCGACATGGGTGTGTTGCAAAATGAACAACAACACTAATAAGTGTTGCAAATTTTCAAAATTTCAAATTACCATATATTTGTGGAGTTTTGTTATTCGGTTGAGGTCAATGGTTGATGATCTTAAGTATAATTGCCATGAAATCTTTAACAAGATATTCTAAGGTTCAACCAACTCCTCATCACTTTAAATACCTTTATCCTTCAGCATACTTCTCTAATTGGGTTTTGTTCTTCAATTGCTCTAATTAACCTTCTTCTATAATTCATTTGCTTCCACTGTATTCTTGTTTATCTCTGTAAATGTCTCTATAATATACCTGATATGACTGCATAACTCGAAGATACGTTAGTAGTAATATTTGTATGGTTGTTGTCATCAAAATCAATACTTAGGGTATTAACACGTTGTATACACAAGTTCGTATAAATTTTATGATCTGTTTTGAGTCTATATATATATATTATAACAAAGTAAGTTTATATTGATTTTATTATAAATATTGATTTTAAAGATATAACATATAAGTAAGTTGTATATAGTTATATATATATATATAGTGTTATAGCATAGTAGTTTGGCTTTTGCTGTGAAGAAGGAAAAAAAGTATTATATATATGGTTATTTATTGTGTTGTGCTATAGTGTTATTATACCGTTATAAGTTTGTTTATATATTAGCTATTTTACATTGTATAAGTTATCTATTTGATCTGTTAGGCTATTTATATATGTTTTTATGAGTAATAAAAATCTATTTGTTTTTATATATAAATTTGTATAAGTTATACATCTATGTACGATATGTGGGTGTATATATATACACATTGGTCTATATAAGATATGTATGATCTGTAGGTTATGTATATAAGTGTATACATGAGTTTGGTCATGTATAATGAAATGATTTATATTTTAATATGCATTTTAATTTAAACAGTGATTTTTGAAATATATATATATATATAGATTTAATCTAATATGTGTTTAAATTCAAAATATGATTATATATAGTCTATATATAAGTTCACTTATATAATTGATCTTCATTAAATCCAGTTTATCGTGCCTTGCTTTTGTCTCGTCGCTGTCCAAAATTGATCGCAGCAACTTTTTGCTTTGCTCATGTCCGTCTCTGTGTGCGTATCCATGTCACCTTATTGTTTATCTAACCTTGAAAGGAGAGAAATCACTCATGATTAACATTTTTATATTTAATAAATTTAATTCACATGAAATAATGATTGAAATATGCTGCTAAATTAGAATTATTAGGTATTTAATTGTTAAATATGATATGCCATTATCTGCCATTGTTTACCTATGATATATGACACTATAACCTGTCATTTTATTATGATTTAATTTGTTATTGATGATATATGCATGTTGTTGATATGTTATATTATCATATTTATCCCCTCTCTGCAAGTTCTCTGTTAGTTTAGAAATCTCCATGGGTTGAAAATATACATACCCGAACGATATTATAGATTAAGGAAAAATCGTTATGGGTTGAAATGATTAACCCAAGCGATTTTCATTGATCCTGAAATTTTGGGATTGCGGGTTGAAATGATATACACTCGTAAATATTAAATTATCGTGGATTGAAATGATAAATATCCATATCACTTCATAGTAGGATAGAAAATAATATATGGACACCGTTGGTCTATTTTGAAGAAAATGATTTTAGAGTTTGGAAGGAAATATATGGATTTTATTAAATATTGATTTTAAATTATAATATAAAGAATTTATTTTAATATATGTGTAAAATTTGGATTTTTAAAATTATATGTTTTGGAAATTTTAAATTTATGAGTTATTGAAAATATAATTTTTAAGATTTTTCTCATAATTTTATTAGAAAGATATACATATAAAACAAGATTTAAAACAAAATACATTTAATAATAAGATTCAATTTAATAAAATTTAATTTAATTGGTTTATAATATGTTTAAGTATTTATTTAAATTTATATGAATATTTTAAAAATAGATGTTTTATAACTTTAATAATAAAGGTTGGGAAGATAAATTAATGTTTGCTTAGGATTTAAATGAGTTAATAATTGAATTTAAATAAGAATTGATTTAAACTTATTGATTTTGAGGTATTGAAAGATATGATTTATAACTTGATTTGATAAAAAGTGATTAAATAAATATTCTCAACTTTAAATAGAATTGAGACTGAATATTTAATATTGATTTAAATTTAAAAATTGAGATTTTATTTAATTACTAGTAAAATGATTAAGTGAATATTTTCAAATTTGAATAAAATTATAGTGTAATATTGAAATATAAATTAAACCTGTATTGAAATTGTTTGAATATTTAAACCTTGAACCTTATTGAAATTGAAATGATAGTTCAAACCTGGATTGGAAATCGATAAAGATTGGAATGTAGAATTTGAATTGAATCTTTAACCCTTTAAATTGGAAGTGTTGAACAGGGATTGCTTTAAATTGAATTTTGGAATATAAACTGTTTAGAATCTATTTGTGAAATTGAAGGAAACTATTTTTATTATATAAAGTATTTTCAATATATATAAACTATTTTATTAATATATAAATTATTTTAATATATATACTATTTTAATTTATAACTATTTTAATTAATATACTATTTTCAATATCTAAACTATTTAAGTCGAAAGTGTTATGATTTCAAAGGTGTTATGATTTTCAAAGTGTTATGATTTCAAAAGTGTTATGATTTCAGAGGGCTTATAATTTTGAAGTGCTACGATTCTGGAAATGAATATTATTTAAAGTGAATAATGATGTCAAATTTGTATGGTTTCGAACCGAATATGATATTTTGATATGAAGTATGAACTATTTGAAATGAAATGACCATGGTGTGAAATAAGCATTTTGTTGTTAAAGAGACTGTGACCGGATATTGTCTACTCTCTACCAATACCGAAAACCACTTTAACAACTGTGTAGGTGGTGGAGATTCCATAATGAAGTAAGATGGTTTGGCGAACGATTCTGTATGGTATTTACATAGCCCTGACTCTCACGATTCTGCATGATGTGGCTAAAACAGGAGCCACGCCGGGCCAAGTGAGGCCATTCCTCCTATCGGACATATTTCTTCGATACCATTATATTACTTTCTGATTTGATTAGGTGCACCTTTGATTTGGAAGTGTGTCACGAGGTATCAGTAGTAGATGCTATGCGTTACCACCAGTCCGGATTCACAAACGGTATATCTACCCTAGCATTGCCTCGCGTGCCTTGTCACATGCCCTATTGCACCTTCTACAAATTTGTTTTCTATCGTATCTATGTGGCATCCTCTAGGTAAACCACCGGTTTTGATGGAGCGCATGACATTGTATACACTACGGGAATATATAAAATGTGTTAAGGGGGATATGGGTAACGCCTTAACGCTATTTTAATAGTTTACTTTACTATAGACATATTATAATAGCGTATTGTACTACATAGTAGATTGTTCCATGGATCCTTAGAGGATGGAAATCCCAGACATCCTTTAAGTTACTTGTATTTCAGTTGATATTTCACTTGAGTTGAATTTATTAATATAAGAATGTTAATCCTAACTCGAGTGTTTTGTCTTTTGCTTTATACTCGGGTCAGACTGAGTGACATGAGACTCACCTTTGGAGATTGGAGCTTTGTTTAAAGATCTATTTATCCAGCTTTCAGTTATTTTAATTTATTCCAATCATTTATGTTTAGATTCGTCAGTGGCTTATGTATTAGAGATTCATTTATATTCGAAATTCTGTTGTATTTTGTTTCAGACTCTGATGTTTTATAGTAGCTTCATGAACTACTATTTATATATTCCGCTCTTATTGTTGTAATACTCCGTGTCTGTGATTCTGTGATTGATTTATTTAGTGTATATACTGAGTTTTGCCAAATATAAATTAACAATCTGACATTTTGAGCAATTCAAGTCCGACATGTGCGGATGCTAACGGTTCACAATACCGGGTCATTACACTTAGCTTTGGGCCTCAAGATAGGGGATGTTACGCTGTTTTAGAAATTTTTAGCTGCCACTACCCCTCTATTGCTAGCTGAATTCATCCTCGGTAAGCTCTAACAAATTAAACTCAGATCAATTCAAAAGACGACAACTATTGGATAGTCAAAGGTCTACGGTTCAACGATTAGCACTCTACCAAATAGAAAAGTCTTCAATGGAGAGAGAGTTCTTCATCACTAGTTATGCTTGGAGGCCTTAGTTTCAGGTGTTTTTATACTATGTTATATGATTTACAATTTTTGAATAATAATTATTGTACATATATATATAGTTACTTAGCAGATGATTCTTATATATATTGATGTTGTCACATAGTAGATTGGTTATATGTATGTATTCATTAAGAAAACCAATTTTTTATCATATAAATCAGATATGCACAGCCAAATAATCTATTTACAACTATTATTATTTTATTAATAAATATACAAATATTAATATGTCATTTAATTATAATTATATGGTTTTATTTAATTATATCATCATATCATGTTAGTAATTGAACATATATTTTATAAATGTATATTTACAATAATTATAATTATCAGTAGATGAATTTTTTTGATCATTATTTACTATTATTTATTGTTATTATTTTTGGCAAAGCCAGCCGATTTTATAGTGGGCCCTCCACTTTTTATTACTGCAAAAGTATCAATTACATATAGGAATAGGAGTTAGCCCGATGGCCATAACTTCCAAACAAAACAAACACAAAAGGAATACAAAACCTAATTAATTCAAAAAAGAATTAATAAGGTTTTTAAATTTGGCTTCAAAAATTCTAATTAAATTCAAAAGTAGCGTGTTCTCTAATTTCCTATCACGTTGAAAAAGTCTAGCGTTTCTTTCTAATCACATGGCATGCAAAAATTTCTTTAGCGCTTTTAGCAAAAGTTTACCTTTGTAATTTCCTCACTTTGTTGCCTTAAAAATGGAAAACCGTCCAAACTTTGAATCCATAAATGGATTATGCAAGTTTACATTACTGAGGAGATTCTTCCAAATATAAAAAATTAAGAGCAAGAAAAGAAAATATGACCTGTGTTCTTAGGGTTGTTGCTGCGTAGGAAATAAATTGGGTTTTGTAACATTCCTTTGTGCATCATGTTATCTTGGGTATGCATAACGTTATTTATGACATTAAAGAAGGTTTTCTTCTGGGCTCAAATTCGAAGACCATATTCTTGAGTGCCAAGGAAAAGCATGAAAGGAAGAGTAACCAACGATAGCTTTGTATACTGATGACGTAATATAAGCCTTACGAAACCATAGACTGTAATTGAGAGATTGATCAAAACACATCCCTTCAATAGTGTTCCAAAAAGACCCGATCAAAGAAATGTAACAATGGCAGATTCTCTAAAAATCCAAAATAAAGCAATTTTTGATAATCTTGATCAGATTAAGGACTCTTCTTCTCCCCCTTCCTCTCCTCCTCCTATGCGTATCCCTATTCCTCTTATACAGCAAATCAACATCAGAGATAGCCCTCCTAATCCGAATAATAATACAAACATTGATGAAGATGGTTTTTAGATGGTTACTTACAACAGAAAAGAGATCAGAAAGGATGGAATTCCTAATTTTCAAAGAAATATTTAAAGAAAACCAGAAAATACACATCAAAACCCTATTACAATAGGGATTTCTAAATCAAGAAATCTGAATCCACTTTCAAGAAATGCAAATAAGCCCCTGTTGAATTCAAGAAGCCAAATCTCCAATGCAACAGTAAATACAAAAGCTGCACGGAAGACACAGAATGCTTCTTCTTGGGTTGATCTTTTAAAGAAAGGAGGGTTAGGCTCTGACTTTGATTTGCATTATGTCGCTCCTATCAATATCAACAACAGAAAATTCATTACTGTAAAAGAGGATATTGATAAACGCACAGAGAATAAATGGGGGTTTTTAGTTATTGCTTATGTGTTCGGTCCTCGTCCTCCATATCATCATTTCAAGAATTACATCTCTCGATATTGGAACCCCTCAGGTAATTTTGAAATTTACACCAGAAACAATGGATTCTTCATTATCAGATTTACAAAACTTGATGATTGTGAAAAAATTCTTAAAGGGGGGCCACACTTCGTATATGGCAAGTTAATCATACTGAAAAAATGGAATAAGAAAAAAAAACTTTGACAAAGATCTTCTATTCACTATGCCAATATGGATCAGGTTACCTGAATTAAATCTAAGATTATGGGATAAAGATGCCTTTAGTGCCATTGCAAGTGTAGTGGGTATGCCACTAAAGTTGGATGAACCAACTGCTAAAGAAACAAGACTGAGTTATGCAAGAATACTTGTTGAAATAAAGGTTGATGCAGATTTACCCGAGGAATCTAACATTTCTATGTATGATGGAGATACTATAGTGCAAAAAATCGAATATGAGTGGATTCCTCCACGATGCAAAGCTTTTGTATGTTTTGGACACACTAATGAAAATTGTACTGCAAAGAAAATCTGGAAAGAAAAATCTAGAGGAAATAATGATGCAATAGGGAAAAATGCAGAGGATCACATAAATATTCAAAAAGATGCTGATGAACTTCAAACTACATCTATACCAGAGATTCACACAAATGCAATGGACATAAACAAAATTGCATACCTTCAGACTAATTTGCAAAATAAAGAAAAATTACTTCCCTCAGGCTTCCGAGGGTATCATAGATAAATATATTGAATCTGTTGTTCAAATTTCTTCAATCTTCAGCATGGAAGAGACAGGAAAGAATAAAGTTGCTGCTTTGGTAAATATCCTAGAGGATTTTATGATTGTTGATCATTGCAAGTCAAAAAATCTGGTCCTTCCTGATCTACATATCCCTCAAGATAGCACTGGATTAGCATTTCTTCTAGACTCACTCACTCCACATAATAAAAAGTCAATATCTGGAAAAGCTATCCAAGCAGTAGTTAATGCTCTTTCATCCACATCAACTGTAGACAAATACAAGAAAAAGAAGAAAAAAGCTAGAACAAGAATCAAAAGCTTAAATGATATTTCTTCTACAGAATATGCTGAGGATGCTGCAGATAAAGAATTTAGAGAAAAGTATATTTCTAAGAATGATAAATGTGAAAAGCTTCTAAAAGTCAAAAATTATTCGGTATACAAAAAGAAAGGGAAGAAGCTTGAAGTGATGGAGGATGAGGATAGTTACAGTGATTCACTGTAACTATACACATATCCTTTGAGTATCCTTTATTAGTATTATTATTATTATTATTATTATTATTATTATTATTATTATTATTATTATTTTATGCATAATTTCAATTATATCTATCATTTCATGGAATGTCAGGGGGCTTAACTCCCCTATCAGAAAACTGGATATTTCCAATTTAATTTTTACTGAAAAGACGAGCATTTTAGGTCTTTTAGAACATAAATTAGATGAATAAAAAATAGTTGAATATCATACTAGACTTCTCTCCAATTGGAATATCATTCATAACAATCAAATGAGGGGTAATGGCAGAATTTTAATATTATGGGATGATAGCATTTGGAATTTAGTTAGTCACTCCTTAAATTTCCAATATATTCACCGTCTGTTTGCAAATAAAAGGGGCCTAAATTTGGAAATCACCTTTATATATGCATCAAATTTTGAAAATGAGAGACTTTTTCTATGGAACCACTTAGAAAAAATAAATAAACAAATCTCTTATCCTTGGATTATATTGGGTGATTTTAACACCATAATGCATGCATATGATAAAAGAGGAGGTCTTCCTGTCCCCTTTAGCAAGTTAGATTTTATTAATAACTTCATTCTTAGGACGGGCTTAATTGAAGCTAATATTATAGGTAACAAATTCACTTGGAAGTCTGGTCAGTTTAGGAATGTTCACTGTAAATTAGATAAGTATTAATTAATTAAATTTTTTTAAGTATATTCCCACTTTACAAATGTTTTACTCTTCCTCAAGCTACTAGTGATCATACACCTTTACAAATTTTCCTCACAAACAAAATACAATATAAAAATAATACTCCATTCAGATTTATAAATGGATGGGTGCTTGAAGATAATTATAAAGACATCATAAATAAAAGTTTATCATTATCATGGATCTACTCAGTACAATTTTTTTTAAATTTCTTCAAATTGCTAAGGGGAACATTAAAAGCTGGAATAATAGCAGAAACAAAAATGAGCTGAAATAATTAAGAGCAGACTGTGAGAAATTACAGAATGATCTTGATAGTAATTGCTTAGATAGAAATATTATAAACAGTTTTTTTCAGGCCCAAATAAACTTAGCACATACCTACATGTTCAATCAGTAAATATTAGGCAAAAGGCCAAAATTGACTGGCTAACTAATGGGGATGAACTAGTAAATTTTTCTATGCCAAAATGACCATTAGGAAAAATAGAAATGTCATATGCAAACTTATTAATGCTAATGGAATTGTTTTAAAGGATCTATATAAAATTGAGGAGGAAGCCATTAATTATTTCACAGAGTTGTTTAATTCTGAGGACTTTTTGACTACCTTTCCTAATATTAATACTAATTACTTATTAAAAGAGAGTAGCCAGGATCTTCTTTTAGCTCCTGTAAGTATCTTGGATATTAAAAATATTATTTTTAATGCTGATAATGACAAAAGCCCAGGACTAGATGGCATTAATGCTAAATTTTATAAAACTCATTGGGCTGATATTAATAATAGTATTTTGGAGGTTATTTCTGAATTTTTTAAGACTGGTAAGCTTTTAAAATCTTTCAATCACACTTTCATTACACTTATCCCAAAAATTAGTAATCATATTGGATTGGACGATTATAGACCTATTTCATGTTGCAATTTTATTTATAATCATTTCTTCAATTTTATGCAATAGAATTAAAATGTTTTTAAAATTTCTAATCGCTAAAAATCAGTGTGCCTTCATTCCTGGAAGGCTCATAACTGAAAACACTTTATTAGCACATGAGCAAATTAGAAATTTCAACAATAAAAATGCCAGGTGTATTAAAATTGACTTACACAAAGCCTTTGATAAAATTAATAGACACTTCGTTATTCACATGATGATTCAAATGGGTTTCAATAAAAAAAATTGTGATCTAATAAAAGAATGTATTGACAATGTAACATACTCTGTAATGATTAATGGCTCTCCAAAAGGATATATACATAGCAACAGAGGAATTAGACAAGGAGATCCCCTCTCTCCTTATCTATTCACCATTGTTATGGAGTATTTCTCCTCCTTAATTGATTCTGAACATAAAAGGGGTACTTTAAAAGCTATTAATAGAATCAAACCCTCCATTACTCATCTGTTATATGCAGATGATTTGCTTCTATTCATTAATGCAGATGCTAAAAGTGATAATACTATTGTTAGCATCTTTAAAAAATCAGAAATTTTTGCTGGTTTAAAAGTTAATGAGTGTAAAAGTAAAATTTATTTCAGTAAAGGTTGCAAATGCAAAGAGGAAATTTTAAACATTCTCAAATTCAAAGAAAGTAGTTTGCCAGTCAAATATTTAGGCCTTCCATTAAGTATAAATCAGCTAAATGATAGGGATTGTCTAAGATTATATGACATTATTCAAAATAAACTGGATGGGTGGTCTAGTAAACTATTATCTCTAGCTGGTAGACTAGAACTCACCCATAGTGTCATCACTGCAATTGTTATGTATTGGATTCAAGCTCATAATATTCTAGCAAAAACAATTTGCAAAATTGAAAAAATGTGTGCTAACTTTATTTGGCAAGGTAAACAGCACAAGGTTGCATGGGATAAAGTTTGTATGCCCAAAAATGCATGTGGTCTGGACTTAGAAATATCAGAGACTTGAGAGAGGCAGCTAAATGCAAGCTTTTTTGGAAATTTATAGATGGAAAATCTCTTTGGGCCAGATGGATGAGGGAAAAATATCTTAAAAATAAAAAAATTTGGACCACTAAGGCTGAAAACCATCATTCATACACCTGGAAAAATATTCTTAACTGCAGGGAAAAGGTAAAACTCTTTTAGAAAGGAAATTCCAAGATGGCAGTATAACTAACTTATGGTTCGACCCTTGGATTTTTGGAAAATCTCTAATTGATTTACTAGGCTGGAACAACATGTATCTATTTGGAAATGTTAAAAAGTTCAAAGCATCATTCACAATCAAGCATGGAATACAAAAATGCATCAGGCTGCTAATATTTTCAGAACTGCTATCGACAATATCTCAATAGATCAAAATCTTCAAAGGTACACTTAGATTTGGAAGCTTAACTCAAAAGAAAAATTCTCCTTTAAAAAAGTTTAGAAATTTATCAAAGGGGATGACACCGAAGTCGGCTGGCACAAAGTTATTTGGTGTAAATCAAATTGTCCCAAAATGTCTCAGTGTTCCTACTTTGCCATTCTCAACAGGCTTCCAACAAAAGAAAGATGTGCCAATTGGACTAAAAATGCAGATATCAGATGCCTGCTATGTAAAAATAGTGTTGAAAATGCAGATCATCTTTCCTTTGATTGTATCTTCTCAAGACATGTTTGGTACATTGCTAAGAATACTTTAAAATTTAATCAACATCAATCCATTCAAAACATAGGAGAAAGTATTCATTATATTCAGAGCAGATACAAACCCAAATCAAAGAACTTCAAAATAGCATCTATTATGCTAACCACAGTCATATACCATATATGGAAAGAAAGAAATCAAAGACTTCATAAAAACATTGAGAGAAACAGCAATCAACTTTGGAAGAGCATTTACTATGACTTTGAAATTCTCAACAGGAAAACAATCAAGCATCAAGAAAACTATGAAGCTACTAAGCTTAGTTTAAACAGACTCGACATGTTTGAAATTGGAGTTGAAGATTTCTTACTTAGGGTGTAACGAACCGTCTTTTTGGACAGTTTAAACCGACGATCAAATACAACATGCCGGTTCCAAACCATTCAAAAGGGCAGATGGTTATTGGGGTAAATAAGAAAAGAAAAGAAAGAGAAATAAAGGAAATGAAACAACACAGAATCTCGCAGCGGAACGATAAAATATAATAGTCAAATAAACAGTTCATGAAGCTGTTTACTATACCTTGATTATTATTTATACAACATTTATCAGAGTTATACATATACAACAGAATAATTAAAATAATGCAGCAGACAGCATGATGCACAGATAATAATAGTAATAGTGTACCAAATCTTCGTCTTCGTCCTCCAGAATAGATCTTCAAAAATCTGAAAACTCAGGACTGACCCGAGCGTAATGAAAAGACAAAACACTCGAGTCAGGACTAAAATATTCTTATGAAAGTTAAATCAATCGTAAATAAATATGAGTGTAACGGCGTCAGAGATGTTTACGGGGTTTGACATCTCATATCCAGCGTCAACGTGCGTGCAATAACTCAAAAGATGTTACGGGATTTTCCATCTCTTAAGGATCCGTTAAACTATCTACTATGTAGTAATGTACGCTAAGTAGATAATGCCTATCAGTAATATAAAGTATCAAAATAGCGTTAAGGCGTTACCATAATCCCTTTTAACACATTTTTATAATGCCATAGTCTATACAGCACCGTAAGCCCCACCGTAAACTGGTGGTTATCAGAGGGTACCCCATAGGTATAACACAAAACCAAACGTAGTGGTCGCGAATAGGATAATCAGTATGACAAGGTACATGAGGCGATACCAACTAGGATACTAGTAGTTGCGTGATCCGGAATGATGTTGAGCATAGCCAGCAGCTACCCCAACACCGCGAAACAACACTCCCAAATCAAGGGGTGCACCCAAATCGAATCACAAATGTAATAGAAATGGTATCGAAGAAGCGTGTCCGCTAGAGTTGGCGAACCTCAATGGCCCGGCGCGGCTCCTGTTTTAGTCATGTCAGGGGTCATCCAATATCGTTCTCTTTCTTCAGTCAACGCGTTCACCAAATCATCCACTTCATTCTGGATCAACACTCCGCGTATAATAGTTATTAAAGTGGTGTTCGGTATCGACAGAGAGTATGTCCATATCTGATCCCGGTCTCTTTAATAACTACGTATTATTACACCGTTGGCTCTTTTACATTTCAAATCGATTCATAATTGATATCAAAATATCATATTCGCTTCAAAAAATCATATCCATTTCAAATATCATCGCATCTATTTAAAATGTAAGGTTCCGTTTCAAAAATCATTTTTCGCCTCAATATCTGATTTCGATTTCCAAAATCATTTCGAATTTCACTTTAGGTTGCAACTTCATTTAACCCAATTCGTATTTAAATTCAAGATTTAAATATAAACATTTCACCTTATTGACCAACTTAGAATTTTAGAAAATAGTTTTAAGTAGTTTAAAAGTAGTTTTAAATAATTAAAATAGTTAAAAATACTTAAAATCTTAAAACGGATTTGAAATAGATAAATTAGTTTAAATTAATTTAAATTGGGTTAAGTAGATTTAAAATAGATTAAAATAGTTTAAGTATTCAAAAATGGTTTATATAATCGAGTAATTTGGAAACAAAATAAAACAGCTTCAAAACCAATCCATTTCAATTATAACTTCCCAATTCAAATCAATTTCAATTTCCATTCTACCGATTCAATTTCGATTTCAATTCAAACAATGTCAACTTTGACTTCAAATCAATTCAATTCTACATTCATCTTCAATTAATTTAATTTCAATTTATATCGATTCGGTGCTTGATTTTTTCAAAATATCAATTTATAATACTTAACAAAATTTTCCAATAATATTCAAGTTTAAATCCAATTTCGAATATGATTCAATTCCAAGTTCGATTTCAAAATATCATTTTTATATCGCTTTTACTTAGTAATATTCAAAGCTCGAATTTAGGTTCAATCTTTAAACAAATCAATTTTCGAAATTCAATCATATCCCGATTTTTAAATTCCAAAGTCTCTAGTTTACTTATTAACAATTTCTTTTAACCAAAATTTATTTCAACATTCCAAACTCAATTTTTCGATAAATTCGATTTCTATAAATTGATTTCTATTTATAACTTTTAAATCAAAACATTTAAATAAATTTCAAATTGACGATTTTAAAAATTATTAATTTAGCCAATTCGGTGTCCGTATATAATTTTTTATCCTATGGCCAAGTAATTATTTATTTCAATTAAATGTCAGGGATGAAGATATATCACTTAAATCGATCATAGTGTCATATGTATGCATAACAGGTTATATAGTAGCAAATAAACATCCAAACATTTAAATATCAACCAATAGCATCCATTGAAATAAATCATCCAATAGACAATACAATTCATGGCAATTTCATAGTTATCAATGTCAAGTAATTTAATCGCAATTCAATTTTAATTTCAATTTAACTGTTCAATTAAATTTTCAACGGTTAATTCAAATGACAATCTATATGACAATTAAATTTATCAAACAACGACAAATAAAATCATAACACTTCAAAATGTCAAATTTAACTAGCATAAAGATATTTAGTACGATGTGAGCGTTATAAAACACTCACCTTGATTTCAATGTAGTTCCAGCGTTTTATTTCGAATAAAATTAAACGAGCGTTTAATTTTACCCGAAATTTTCACTAGCTCCAAACGATTCCAATCCAGCTCCATAGCGTAGTGCTCGACAAAACGATTGCAACACAATTCGTTTCGTGCAATTCCGACCTCGTATGACAAAGTTATGATAGTTTAAAGTTTATTCGAATTATAACATAATAAATTTACAATTTATATTTTCTTTTTAAACCTAGCCATATCTGGACCGTCCATTTTCTTCCACTACAGATCTGGCCGCACCTTCATGCTTCTCCCCCTTCGTTCCATACGTGAATAACTCACGTACATGAATCCATAGGCCGCCGATGCTTAAGCTAATTATACGACCAACTCCGACATCTTGAAGACGATCAGGTTACACCACTTCGAAGCCACCGCCTTACTCCACCTTCACCCCAAATAGCTCCAAGCTCGGCCTCATCCTGTGCCTCGAATTGCGTGAAAAACGCAGCTGCTTCCATCGCGTTTTGCCGTCAATCCGTGGCTCCGTTTCCGATCTCCACCGTTGGATAGCTAGATCTTGATGCCCTCTACAAATTTGTAGTTGAGAGTTTTTGCTAATTGTTGATGGATTGAGAGGAAAATGAGGAAGAAGTTTCAAAATTTTCTGGCCATTGAAATGAAAGTGGCGGCTATCACCTTTTGACCTAGGGTTTTAGAAATTTGTAAATTATGAGTCCTTTTATAGAAAAATACGCGACACTATTCATCCCGGATTTTCCGAACTCCGATTTACATGCGGTAACCGGCGTTTCTAGGGTTTATCCCGCGTTCCGAACACAATGGAACAGGTTTCGGAAGCTAATTCGATCGTATGTGTGAGTTACGACAATAAACGATCGATTTGAAATTAAATCGGTTAATCAAATTTCTATGCGTTTGGGCTCGCCCCGGACAAACGGTAAATCCGATTGACTCGAAATTTGAAACCTTACAATAATATGACATTACGGATCCGATGAAACTGGTTTCGTCGAAATACGAGACTGTTTGAAAAATGACTATTTAACTCGTCAATTAAATATTAAAATATTCAATTTTCACAAATTTACTTTTAATTCAATTTTAAAAGTTCTACAACATCATTCTAACTTTAATATGATAAAATAAAATTTTATAAATCATTTTTAATCATATTAAACCCGTTATTCAATTATCCAATAAATTCCAATTTCAAAATCTTATTAACTCTATTATAATCCCAATATAACTTACATTCACTTGGAAACCAATTTGAATCATATTAAATCAAATTTCAATTATTCACTCTATTTTCATATATTAAATTTCCATATCAAATTAATCGTAGCAAATTCGGAATTTAATTATTCAAACATTTGTAATATTAAATTTAAACAAATTTGATTATTCTTAAATCACTATCTTTTGAAATATTCAAAATGAACTTATAAAATTTAACAAATTCAAATTATAGAACAACCATTTTCATTAAAACAGTTATTCAATTCCCGTTATTCAATTATTCAATAAATTTCAAATATTAAATTTAAACAATTTAATTGTTCAATATTTGACGGATTTCAATATTGGATTTTTAAATAAAATTTCATTATCAGTCGATTTACTATATTACATCAAATGAATTCCACATTATTATTTAACTACAGTTAGAGATAATGCACTCAACTAATATATAAACTTTCATTTCAATTGCAATTGGTTCACAAATTGAATTCGACTAACTAAATGAATATGTAACTTAAATAATTATCACCGTTAACTTTTAATTACTTATAAGTTTATTATTTACAAACAAGTGTCACAACTACCTATACAATACAAATTCATTCAATTACCTTTGACTACATATTATTTCAATTGATTTGGGACTCCATTCAATTCAAAAATAATTAACTTAGATAAAATTTGTTGCATTTCATTCTAGTTATTATTATTCCAAACGACTTACAATTTTTTTCTAACACTACATCACGAAATCTTATTAAATTAGCTATTTTAATTATCGAAAATTTATGGGTCGTTACACTCTCCCCCACTCAAAACTTTTCGTCCCCGAAAAGGAAAAAAAAGAGGAAAGGAACCAAGTATAGAATTCAACATTTGATATATTTTATTCAAAGTTACCAACTTATAAAACAATGAAATTTCATTTATAAAGTCATAACTACGCTTCCACCAAGTTACTCCGAACGGCTCTCTAACTCTAAAAGTTAGTTAACAAAACAAGTTATAAAAATTTTAAAACTCGAAAATTTTCTAACACCCGAAATTACAAAAAATTTCGGCAGAGTCTCCTTTGCGCGGCTCGATCGAAAATTTTTACAATTCAATATTTAACACAAATATAACCAATATATATCAAATGTACATCACATCTCAATGATCAAGCATCCCATATCTGGGGAAACAACATATATATATATCACCAATACCATATAAAACCATAAGCGTACCTTTATTTAGCATTTATTAGCAATTTACTTACATTCTGCATTTAGTGCAGAAGCGAGCTCCACAACGAAGCGCAACCCCTTTGCTACCTACTAAAATGCTCAATAACTAAGTTAGAACCATGCATATAAAGATAGATCGATATATTTAGCCTACACAACATATATATAACATATTTAACTTCAAAACTGAGATTCCAATTTCAGGACGGCAAACAAATCTTAGTTTTAGGTCACCTAAACGATAAAATTCGGCAACATAATCTAAACAAAAGTTGTTTCATTCATTTCATACTTTCCGTAATGTCCAAAATCATCGAATTCGGACCTTACGTTCAAAAATTATGGCCGTTTTACTTAGAGTATACGCCTCAGCCTGGGCAATGAATTGTGCAGGTCAGCGACGTTCACCCGCGTTTTCGATCTTCCAAACGACATCAAAACACAAAACAGTTAAAACAAAAGTTTTATCGTAAGTTCTTAGCTTTCCAGAAAGTGCAAGATCATAAAAATCCGATAAACCAGTCAAAAGTTATGGCGAAATTACTAAGGGTATATACTACTGATTTTACTTATTTTTACACAGGACAGTGAGTAACATTCAAGTTTTTAACCTAGTAGACGAAGGAATTTTCTCAAGACACTCTAAATAAAAGTTGTGCTATAGTTTCTAAGCTTTTTGAAAAGTCCAAGATCGTCGAATTCCGTTCAGCCATTAAAAGTTATGGTTGTTTTCGTTTCAGCATATATTGGACAATTTTGGATTTTTCCCAAAATATGCTTTTATTATTTCAAAGTACAAACCATCAAAACTTCAAATTTTCTAAAGAACAATCATAAATACAAAGTAATTTATTTTCTTATTCATCCATGCAATAGGTTTACATTTAATTTGTTTCCGATTTATTCAAGTTTGTTTCATTCACATTTTAAATTCAAGTCAATTTGCTTCAATTTAAATTGAATTCAATTATATTTAATTTCACTTTTCTTCAAATTTGAACTTAATTATTTTAAAATTTTATTCCGTTTATTCAATTCCATCAACACTAATGAATTCTACTTAATCAATTATCATCCATCTAACAACCAATGCATATCAAACATTAACATCCATCCAAAATCTACACTAAATCAATTATACATTTCCAAGTCAATTTTAATTTCATACACTTCCAAGTTTATTGACATTTAGTTATATTCAAATTTAATTAGTTTCCATTTACCAATTTTATATTTCATTAATTTTAAATTTTATTCATTCACTTATATATATCATTCATTTTACAGCTTAAATTTCTTTTATATTTACAACTATCAATAGATCTTCACATTTTATTATTCATACTCGCACTGGTATATTATTTCTCTACTTATCCTTATTAGCATTTTAAACCTTTTAAGTATTTGGTAAGTTATAGTTATGCAAATAGAATGTAATTAAACAACATACAACTTCTTTTCATTTAAAGTTGAATTTTCAATTAATTAATTCTTAAGTCATTACTTAAATTTCACTATAATTTAATTTCATATTTACATTCACATATAGTATTTCCATTTTATATTAACATAATTGTGAATCACCTTTAAATGTTAATTTAAATTCCAATTATTTACTAACAATTTTATTTATATTTGCAAACCATTAATTAAATGCATATTTCATTATTCAAACCTATACTTGTATATTATCCAATTAACAATTCATATAACATTTTTGAACTTCTTAAATATTTTGGTAAATTATATCTATGCTATAGAATGAAATTTAATACTATGCGAGTTTTACAGTTTCAATTTTATTTTAAGTTCATAATTTCCTAATTCTAAGGATTTCTACTTCAATTGATATTTTCACTTAGCTCTTAGGTTCATTTCTCATTTCACAATTCAGAAGTTCCTTAATGATTCAAGTCTAAATTCATTTCAATCATTTAAAAAAAATCATTAATTATTAAAGGACTTAAGAATTCCAATCCCGGTTTCATTTCAAATCAAGTTTTGAAATAATATATGCTTATATAATTTATATATCAAATCATACTATAGAGAATACAAAATAAAATAAAATTTGAATCAAAACGAGGTTTAGACAAGCTATTAAGTGGTCTCCCCCACTCGGACTCTCGAAAATAAACGCCGATGATGCGTGCACTCATCACCGAAATCATTTTCTAGCGTCAAGAGAAGGGAATATAACACTTATCATTAAAAAAAATCCTTCAAAACCAATTTCAACTCAATTATACTATCATATAATACTCATATTATATTTTTCAAATTCTTGTAAGTCAATTTCAAACACCGGAATTTAAATTCTCAAATCCAAGTTAAAATTCATTTATATTCATTATCAATTGTGTTTACAAGATTTCATTTTCCTAAATCCATTGTTATTTAATCAATTGTTGTAAATATTGACTGATCAAACAATAACGATAATAATATAATATTATCATCTCCTAACAATAAATTCAATCAAAATGAATAAATATTCAAATAATTCTTTTATATAAAATATACTCCAAAACGATATTGTGTTGGTTTGTCCTATTCGAGTGTTTAGAAATTCCTATCGATGCCTTGGCGTCCCAAGTATCGACCAGAATTCATAAATACTCAACGGAACAAAGTTAACACAATATAAAACCATTTTATATCAAATAACAAGTACGCTCTCTCATATACACTCAACTCATTCATATAGTTTACCTCTATTTCAATGAGTTATTCCCCACTAGAGCCAAGGTTTATCGCTAAACCAAGGCTCTGATACCAACTGTAACGACCCACCTTTTTGGACAGTTTAAACCGACGATCAAATACAACATGCCGGTTCCAAACCATTCAAAAGGGCAGATGGTTATTGGGGTAAATAAGAAAAGAAAAAAAAGAGAAATAAAGGAAATGAAACAACACAGAATCTCGCAGCGGAACGATAAAATATAATAGTCAAATAAACAGTTCATGAAGCTGTTTACTATACCTTGATTATTATTTATACAACATTTATCAGAGTTATACATATACAACAGACAATTAAAATAATGCAGCAGACAGCATGATGCACAGATAATAATAGTAATAGTGTACCAAATCTTCGTCTTCGTCCTCCAGAATAGATCTTCAAAAATCTGAAAACTCAGGACTGACCCGAGCGTAATGAAAAGACAAAACACTCGAGTCAGGACTAAAATATCCTTATGAAAGTTAAATCAATCGTAAATAAATATGAGTGTAACGGCGTCAGAGATGTTTATGGGGTTTGACATCTCATATCCAGTGTCAACGTTCGTGCAATAACTTAAGAGATGTTACGGGATTTTCCATCTCTTAAGGATCCGTTAAACTATCTACTATGTAGTAATGTACGCTAAGTAGATAATGCCTATCAGTAATATAAAATATCAAAATAGCGTTAAGGCGTTACCATAATCCTCCTTAACATATTTTTATAATGTCATAGTCTATACAGCACCGTAAGCCCCACCGTAAACTGGTAGTTATCAAAGGGTACCCCATAGGTATAACACAAAACAAAACGTAGTGGTCGCGAATAGGATAATCAGTATGACAAAGTACATGAGGCGATATCAACTAGGATACTAGTAGTTGCGTGATCCAGACTGATGTTGAGCATAGCCAGCAGCTACCCCAACACCGCGAAACAACACTCCCAAATCAAGGGGTGCAACCAAATCGAATCACAAATGTAATAGAAATGGTATCGAAGAAGCGTGTCTGCTAGAGGTGGCGAACCTCAATGGCCCGACGCGGCTCCTGTTTTAGTCATGTCAGGGGTCATCCAATATCGTTCTCTTTCTTCAGTCAATGCGTTCACCAAATCATCCACTTCATTCTGGATCAACACTCCGCGTATAATAGTTATTAAAGTGGTGTTCGGTATCGACAGAGAGTATGTCCATATCCGATCCCAGTCTCTTTAATAACTACGTATTATTACACCGTTGGCTCTTTTACATTTCAAATCGATTCATAATTGATATCAAAATATCATATTCGCTTCAAAAAATCATATCCATTTCAAATATCATCGCATCTATTTAAAATGTAAGGTTCCGTTTCAAAAATCATTTTTCGCCTCAATATCTCATTTCGATTTCCAAAATCATTTTGAATTTCACTTTAGGTTGCAACTTCATTTAACCCAATTCGTATTTAAATTCAAGATTTAAATATAAACATTTCACCTTATTGACCAGCTTAGAATTTTAGAAAATAGTTTTAAGTAGTTTAAAAGTAGTTTTAAATAATTAAAATAGTTAAAAATACTTAAAATCTTAAAACGGATTTGAAATAGATAAATTAGTTTAAATTAATTTAAATTGGGTTAAGTAGATTTAAAATAGATTAAAATAGTTTAAGTATTCAAAAATGGTTTATATAACCGGGTAATTTGGAAACAAAATAAAACAACTTCAAAACCAATCCATTTCAATTATAACTTCCCAATTCAAATCAATTTCAATTTTCATTCTACCGATTCAATTTCGATTTCAATTCAAACAATGTCAACTTTGACTTCAAATCAATTCAATTCTACATTCACCTTCAATTAATTCAATTTCAATTTATATCGATTCGGAGCTTGATTTTTTCAAAATATCAATTTATAATACTTAACAAAATTTTCCAATAATATTCAAGTTTAAATCCAATTTTGAATATGATTCAATTCCATGTTCGATTTCAAAATATCATTTTTATATCGCTTTTACTTAGTAATATTCAAAGCTCAAATTTAGGTTCAATCTTTAAACAAATCAATTTTCGAAATTCAATCATATCCCGATTTTTAAATTCCAAAGTCTCCACTTTAATTATTAACAATTTCTTTTAACCAAAATTTATTTCAACATTCCAAACTCAATTTTTTGATAAATTCGATTTCTATAAATTGATTTCTATTTATAACTTTTAAATCAAAACATTTAAATAAATTTCAAATTGACAATTTTAAAAATTATTAATTTAGCCAATTCGGTGTCTGTATATAATTTTCTATCATATGGCCAAGTAATTATTTATTTCAATTAAATGTCAGGGATGAAGATATATCACTTAAATCGATCATAGTGTCATATGTATGCATAACAGGTTATATATAAGAAAATAAACATCCAAACATTTAAATATCAACCAATAGCATCCATCGAAATAAATCATCCAATAGACAATACAATTCATGGCAATTTCATAGTTATCAATGTCAGGTAATTTAATCGCAATTCAATTTTAATTTCAATTTAACTGTTCAATTAAATTTTCAACGGTTAATTCAAATGACAATCTATATGATAATTAAATTTATCAAACAACGACAAATAAAATCATAACACTTCACAATGTCAAATTTAACTAGCATAAAGATATTTAGTACGATTTGAGCGTTATAAAACACTCACCTTGATTTCAATGTAGTTCCAGCGTTTTATTTCGAATAAAATTAAACGAGCGTTTAATTTTACCAAAATTTTCACTAGCTCCAAACGATTCCAATCCAGCTCCATAGCGTAGTTCTCGACAAAACGATTGCAACGCAATTCGTTTCGTGCAATTCCGACCTCGTATGACAAAGTTATGATAGTTTAAAGTTTATTCGAATTATAACATAATAAATTTACAATTTATATTTTCTTTTTAAACCTAGCCATATCTGGACTGTTCATTTTCTTCCACTACAGATCTGGCCGCACCTTCATGCTTCTCCCCCCTTCGTTCCATACGTGAATAACTCACGTACGTGAACCCATAGGCCGCCGATGCTTAAGCTAATTATACGACCAACTCCGACATCTTGAAGACGATCAGGTTACACCACTTCGAAGCCACCGCCTTACTCCACCTTCACCCCAAATAGCTCCAAGCTCGGCCTCATCCTCTGCCTCGAATTGCGTGAAAAACGCAGCTGCCTCCATCGCGTTTTGCCGTCAATCCGTGGCTCCGTTTCCGATCTCCACCGTTGGATAGCTAGATCTTGATGCCCTCTACAACTTTGTAGTTGAGAGTTTTTGCTAATTGTTGATGGATTGAGAGGAAAATGAGGAAGAAGTTTCGAAATTTTCTGGCCATTGAAATGAAAGTGGTGGCTATCACCTTTTGACCTAGGGTTTTAGAAATTTGTAAATTATGAAATCCTTTTATAGAAAAATACGCGACACTATTCATCCCGGATTTTCCAAACTCCGATTTACGTGCGGTAACCGGCATTTCTAGGGTTTATCCCGCGTTCCGGACACAATGGAACAGGTTTCGGAAGCTAATTCGATCGTATGTGTGAGTTACGGCAATAAACGATTGATTTGAAATTAAATCGGTTAATCAAATTTCTGTGCGTTTGGGCTCGTCCCGGACAAACGGTAAATCCGATTGACTCGAAATTTGAAACCTTACAATAATATGACATTGGGATCCGATGAAACTGGTTTCATCGAAATCCGAGACTATTTGAAAAATGACTATTTTAACTCGTCAATTAAATATTAAAATATTCAATTTTTACAAATTTACTTTAAATTCGATTTTAAAAGTTCTACAACATCATTCTAACTTTAATATGATAAAATAAAATTTTACAAATTATTTTTAATCATATTAAACCCGTTATTCAATTATCCAATAAATTCCAATTTCAAAATCTTATTAACTCTATTATAATCCCAATATAACTTACATTCACTTGGAAACCAATTTGAATCATATTAAATCAAATTTCAATTATTCACTCTATTTTCATATATTAAATTTCCATATCAAATTAATCGTATCAAATTCGGAATTTAATTATTCAAACATTTGTAATATTAAATTTAAACAAATTTGATTATTCTTAGATCCATATCTTTTGAAATATTCAAAACGAACTTATAAAACAGGTAAATAGGCATAAGGAAAAAGTTGAAAAAAAATTTAGTTTTAAGGACAATAAGTTTTCTTTTTAGTCTAAAGGACACTTTTTAGTGTAAACTGAAAATGATAGTTACAACTATCATTCTGTGATTTACACTAAAAAGTGTCCTTCAGTCTAAAAAACAAACTTCTTGTCTCTGAAACTAAATTTTTTTATAGCTTTTTCCTTGAGGCTAAAATCCCCCTTATAAAATTTAACAAATTCAAATTATAGAACAACCATTTTCATTAAAATAGTTATTCAATCCCCGTTATTCAATTATTCAATAAATTCCAAATATTAAATCTAAACAATTTAATTGTTCAATATTTGACGGATTTCAATATTGGATTTTTAAATAAAATTTCATTATCAGTCGATTTACTATATTACATCAAATGAATTCCACATTATTATTTAACTACAGTTAGAGATAATGCACTCAACTAATATATAAACTTTCATTTCAATTGCAGTTGGTTCACAAATTCAATTCGACTAACTAAATGAATAGGTAACTTAAATAATTATCACCGTTAACTTTTAATTACTTATAAGTTTATTATTTACAAACAAGTGTCACAACTACCTATACAATACAAATTCATTCAATTACCTTTGACTACATATTATTTCAATTGATTTGGGACTCCATTCAATTCATAAATAATTAACTTAGATAAAATTTGTTGCATTTCATTCTAGTTATTATTATTCCAAACGACTTACAATTTTTTTCTAACACTAAATCACGAAATCTTATTAAATTAGCTATTTTAATTATCGAAAATTTACGGGTCGTTACATAGGGGGAAATACTCTACTGATATTTCCCAAAGAAGACACAGTTACTGTCAGAGTAATGCTCATAGTAATGCTAGAAGGACATCTTTCCTCGGTCCTGACAGTCACTCCCGGAGCTATCTCACTGAAGGCGGCCATTCCAGAGCTGATAACAATTTTAATTACTGCAAGGGAAGTGTTCATAATAATACTAGTAATAATATTAATCCTTATTGTATTATGAATAATGATGCTGGTTATTTACCTGTTATAGCTCGAAGGAGCTACCGCACGTCCAACAGCATTCCCAAAGAGATCAAGTTGCTGTCCAAGGAAGATTATATCAATTTTAATATCAGCGACAATAAAAGCGAGAACTTTTTCTATAAAAGCTTGTTAAACAATAAAGTATATCACGTATCTTGCTGGAGCAAGGGAGAAAGTAGCAAGATCTTAGAAGATTCCACTCAAACCGGCTACAATCCTCCTAATCGTCGCTATTTAACAGAAGATCTGGAAAATAGCAACGACATCTGTAAGGGTAAAACATCTCACTTTACCAATCGTCACTTTTTTGAAGAAGAAAGCATGGATCTGGAGAAAAACAACAAGTTCCGGAAGAGGGAGAGACACAACTTCATCAAATCCCCAGTTACCAGTGAAAAGCTTCAAAACTGGATAGCTAAAGAGGATATTAGTGCGAAGGAGAGGTTTTGAAAACCTCCGTGAGGAGTTGTTCATGTGGTGGTGGCTGGATTAGCCATTGTCGGTCGCCATTTTTTATGTTTGCTATTTTTTATGCTTGAAGAGTCGCGGCTAGGGTTTTGTGGTATTTGGTGTTTGATTTGTTTCGGGTGTGGGTTGTCAACTGATATCTTTAGCTAAGAAGGCCTAGGGCCTTTTTACTTTTTCAAAAAAAGACCTGATTAGAGCACAACTTGAATAGGGACGGATCATTCTATTACCACTGAAATAATATGAAGCCTTGGTTGAATTAGGGATTCCAGACATTGGCATAACACTATAATCAATAATATTTGAGGAAATTAATCCTTTAGATGACCAAGAATCATGCCAAAACGAAAAATTATTAGGAACAGACGATATGCATTGAAAAAAGGAAAGAAAAGAGCTCTCAACTTCAAAACACTTCTCCAAGTCCAGTCGTGGTTTAAAGGGGATTGCAAAGTCCAAAAACTATTTTTCTTTATTAGGTTATTCTTGGTCTATGAAGCCTAAAGGTTTGGGGAGTTTGATAACAACTTCTTTATGAGAGAGGAAACGGAAGTTTTATTCCAAATTTAAATCTTCTTAATTCCCAAACCACCATATTCGTAAGGCGGAGCAATATTCTAGAAGGAAATAGGAATCAGCTTGTTTGAATGAGGATTTCCATGCCAAAGATAATGATTAATTGCTGAGTTGATTATGTTTATGAGCTTAGAATGTAGAATATATATGTGGGCATAGTACAAATACATGGAAATAGCTATGCATTTCACCATGATTAATCTTCCAGTAACTGATAATTTTGACGGAGGCTAAGAGGATAGTTTGCTATTGACTTCGTCATGCAAAGGAAGGCATTAACTGGTGGGGAGAATAAATTAATTAGGGAGGTTCTATTGGATTCAGGCATGTCAGCTATCAACAAATTTTATTTAGCCTTCTTAATGGTAACCAATGATATAGTATAAATTGCTTAGGGTTTCAAGTAAATTTCCAATTGACTTTGTGTTGGGTTTGGTGAAGAGAATAAGATCATCTGCAAACATTAGTGAAGAGATCATATGGGACTTACAAATAGGATGCAGATCTATATCTTTTCTAAGCACAGTCATGTTTATCATTGATGTGAGAAACTCCATTGTAGCAATAAATAAATATGGTAAGACAGGGTCCCCTAGCCTAATTCCTTGGGTTCCTCTAAAATATCCAAATATGCAGCCATTAAGGGATAATGAGTATTAGGCAGTAGACATATAGGGGTATAGCCAAGCCAAAATAGGTAAAGGGAGGTTCGTGGCATGAAGAATGTTAATGATGGATTTCCATTGAATTATATCAAAAGCTTTTTGAATATCTAGTTTGAGCAAGCATCTTGGAGAAATATTTTTCCTTTAATAACCCTTCATTGATTCTTTAATGAGAAGAATACTGTCCACTATATTTATGAAAGGAAGGAAGGCATTTTGATTAGGATAAATGATAGGAGCTAAAGCTAGCTTCATTCTATTAGCTAGAACTTTTAAAATACATTTATAAATTACATTACAATAAGCAATAGATCGAAATTGAGTTACACTGCAAGGATGATGAATTTTGGAAATCAAGCCCGCTTAGTGGAATTAATTCCAAAGAGCATTCTATTGCTTCTAAAAAAATTACTACTTTAATGGCATCTTCTCCAATAACATCTCACGCAAATTTGTAAAGAAAAAAGGGCATTAAAGCCATCAAGGCCTAGAGAGCTTAAGGACTTCACAGAGAAAATTGCTTGTTTCATTTCAAGAGAAGTAACTTCAGTTATAAAGGACAACTTGGATGTTTCAGAGATAACAGGTAGGTTGAATTAGGACGACGAAGAAACATAAGGGTTTAAAGGGTTAGGGTTAGCAATAATTCGTTGAAAGTAATCTAAAAAAGCATCATTGATGGTTCCAAAGCTACAAGGCTGGTTAATCTTGTCTATAATGGTCCAAATATTATTATCATCCTGTTTTTAAGGAACTAGGAAAGCATGAAGAGTTTTTGTCACCTTGTTTTTCCCATTTACTTTAAGTTTTTCTTTAACCGTTTTCCCTTCTTCAATTATAGCTTTTTAGAGAGCTTTCTTTCGCTTATATTCTTCTTTAGAAAGGGGTATATCGACGAAATTGAGCATCACAGGGGATTGACAATTGTGAGGTTATTTCTTATGCTAGTGAAGATTCTTGTGCCTTCACCAGAATTCATGTGCACCTATTCCTTCAAGATAGCTTTCAATCTTCTTAACTTTTCCTGCAAACTGTACATAAGGTTACCACATTAGGGAGTTTTCCAAGAATCAGATTTTTTTTATTAAAATCTGGATGTTCATTCTAGAAATTAAAAAATGAAAAGGAGGAGTGGCATTTTATGGTAGCTTTTCCCAGTCCATAATAATTGGAGAGCGATCAGATAATGAAGGGGTGGGGTAATGAGCAACAAGCTTAGACCAAGTGGATAGTGATTCAAAATTGTGGTAGGCACTGTCAGGCTTGTAAAAAGTTCTTGATCCAGTTCTAATATGGTTGTTCCAGGTATAGAAACAGCTTGTTGAGCTAATAGGAATTAATTTAGAGCAGTATATGCAATTGTTTAGGGGTCTAGTAGCTTGATAGGATAAAAGGGAACCAATAGATTTATTTTGAGAAAATTTCTTGCAATTCCAATCTCCAAAACAAATCCATGGAGAATTGGATGGTTTAAGAGATGGGATTAAATCAAGTATGACTTGTTTGTGGTCCTTATTATTTTCTACATGTAAGAAAAGAGATGAAAAGACTAATGAGAAGGGATGTGAGTGATTAATGAGTGGATTAGTTGTTTGTGAACTAATAGTCGAGAGGCAGAGAATTTACAAGGGTTTCAAATGATAAGTAATCTACCAAATGGTGCGTGAGCCAGGTTGTGGAGTACTGACCAATTTGGATTGATAAACTGGGCAATTGTGTAGGATAATTCCTAGTTTGGTTTGGTTTCATGAATGACAAGGAGTTGAAGATTGTGAAGTGGATGAGATTCTTGATTTCAATATGCTTGTCAAAGAATGAGCTCCTCTAACGTTCCAATATCCAATTTTGTTAATCAATAAAGAAAATTGGTTTTGGAGGCTGATCTAGTATTAAACCAGATGAAGAGGAAGAAATGTCAAGTAATTTTAAACCAGCTTTATTAATTGGGTATACATTCCCGAAAGAAATGTCAAGTAATTTTAAACCCGCTTGATTAATGGGGTATACATTCCCTTTATCAAGGTCAGAAGAAAGAGAAGAGTGAGAGAATTTTCTTTGGTCGTCCTCTTCTTTTGATGAGTTTGGGATTTTAGTGGATAAAATAAAAACAGACGCGTTATTAGATTTGTGAACTACTAAGATATGATCTAGGGGTTGAGGGAAGTGTAAAGGCTATGTTGAAGAGGAGTAATAGGAATTGGTGGAGAGTTTGAATGATTAAGGGAGGAGAATCAATGAATTACATTATGAAACACATGGTGCATGTCAGTTAGAACTATCAAAATTTGACCCAACCCATTAACCCAATCCATTTACCCTACTTATAAATGGGTTGGGTCAACCCATTTATGAATATCATAAAATGAGTTATGGGTTGGGTTGACCCATTTTTAAAAGGGTTATAAATGGGTAATCTATTTACCCATTTATTAAAAACATTAAATTTTAATATAAATTTGAAAAATAAGAATTTTGAACATACATTATAATTTTTCATGAAGACTTACAGTTGTACTTAGAAAATAACAGGCTACCACGTCCCCATATTTGAATTCCACCTAGTGCAGAAGCCGCTATTTTTTTTGTTCAGACTGCAATAATTTCTTCGTTCTAACTCGGAATCAAGCGAGACTTCGACCGGTCAACTCCAATCTATATTACGGACAGTATGGAACACTCGGATACTTCATCGTATGAACGCACACTGTAGTTCTCCAAAAGAACCGACAGTTGTACTTCGAAAATAACAGGCTACCACATACCTATATTTGAACTCCGCCTAGTGCAGAAGTCGCTATTTTTTTGTTCGGACTGTAATAACTCCTTCGTTTTAACTCGGAATTAATCGAGACTTCGACCGATGAACTTCCACCTAAATTACGGACAGTATGGAACACTCGGATACTTTATCGTGTGAACGCACATTATAGTTCTCAAAGGGGACTGACAGTTGTACTTAGAAAATAACAGGCTACCACATCTGCATATTGAACTCCGCCTAGTGCAGAGCCGCTATTTTTTTTTGTTCAGACTGTAATAACTCCTTCGTTCTAGCTCGGAACCAGGCGAAACTTCGACCGATCAATGCCCACCTAAATTACGAACAATATGGAACACTTGAATACTTCATCATGTGAACGCACATTGTAGTTCTTCAAGGGTACTGACAGTTGTACTTAGAAAATAATAGGCTACCATACCTGCATATTGAACTCCGCCTAGTGCAGAGGTCGCTATTTTTTTGTTCAGACTACAATAACTCCTTCGTTCTAACTCGAAATCAGACGAGACTTCGATCGATCAACTCCCACCTAAATTATGGACAGCATGGAACACTCAGATATTTAATAATGTGAACGCATACTATAGTTCTCCAAGGGGACTGATAGTTGTATTTAGAAAAAAACAGGCTATCACATCTGCATATTGAACTCCGCCTAGTGCAGAAGCCGCTATTTTTTTGTTCAGACTGCAATAACTTCTTCGTTCTAACTCAGAATCAGACAGGATTTCGACCGATTAACTACCACCTAAATTACAGATAGTATGAAACACTCGGATACTTTATCGTATGAACGCACACTGTAGTTCTCCAAGGAGACTGACAGTTGTACTTCAAAAATAATAAGCTAACCCATTTCCATAGTTGAATTTAGTGAAAATTAAAATTAAAATTTTATATTTTTATTGGATCTCAAAACATAAAAATTAGAATTAGAATTATTTTATAGGGGAATTAACTTAAAAGGACAAAAATTCGTATATTTTTAACCTCAAGAAAACGACTTCAATATTTTAACCATAAAGACAAACATTCTACTAAAAATTATTCAAAAGGACAAACATTCTTTCAAAATTATTCGTAAAGACAAACATTCTTCCAAAACTGCTACCGAACTAAAAACTGATACCTATAAACCGCTACCGATAACTACAAACTGATACCTAAAAAATACTATCAATAGCTAAAAACTGATACCTAAAGAAAGTTGTCCTTCAGACTAAAATACTGATGGTCTGTCCTCGAGGCTAAAATGCTAAAAATATTTGTCCTTCATAATAATTTCCTGTTATATTTTATATTTATTTGTTTTTTATTAGTCAAATTATATTTAAATCTTTAAATGGGTTAAATGAGTAACCCGCTTATTAAGTGGGTTGGGTCATAAATGAGTTGGATCATAATTGGATAAAAGAGAATGAGTCATAAATGGGTTGGGTGAAACTCGACCTAACCCATTTTGACCCAACCCAACCCGTTTGACAGGCCTAATATCAGTGTGCATGTCACTGAAAGATGTGTCTTTTGAGACCGATATTTCAGGAACAGTTTCTTTTGCAATTGAAAAGTTTGGAGGAGAATGTGGGTTAGGAGAAGTATTGGAATTGTAAGTGTCATTTGCATTGAAGAGTGGATCAGCTGCATGGTTAAAGCATTGCTGGCCAATAGGATCGGAGATATTATTATAGGGAGTGATATTGTTTGGATCAATGCATGCATCCCTATCTGCAGTTGTAATAAATTCACCATCTTCTAAGTCTTCAAGAAGTGCATATTAATTATGCTGATGAGTAGACACATCAATTGAAACATAAGGAATTTTCCCTTTAGCAACATTCATTTTACTTTCATCGGGCATATTATCATTAATTTACTCATCATTGGTTCGAGCAGAATTTATGTCACTTTGAACTGATAGGGTTTGACATATTCCCGTCATCAGTTGCACCAACCACTGCATTTGTGCTAGGATTTGACATAGGTAGTTTTTCCTTATTTGATTTATTGGGATTAATTTTTTTCCAAAACATATTATGCTTTTTTGATTTCCTTCAAACTTCAATGTTCTTTTCATTTTCCTGATTAGTGACTTTCATTTCTTTCACTGCAACGTTTTTAGCAATCCAGAATCACCAGGATTGTCGACCAAGGCATTATTTCCATTTAAATCGCAAATTTTCCTGTCATCGGCCCATAATTAACAATAGTGTGACCAAATATCTTGCAATCAGTACAAATTAGTGGACGCCATTATATTCAATTTGAAGATTTTCATAAAATTCATCTCCTACATTTACAAAATCAGGCAATTCCTTTTCTGGGTGATCTCTATCAAGCATCTAACATACTCAAAACGCTTCATATTTTCGGTGTTCTCATCATAACAAATGAGTTTGCTTAGGTGACAGCATAACCAGTTAATTCCAATTGGAGCACATACTATTAAGGGGATTTTGTAGAGGTGTATCCATATTGGTACACTCTTGATTTAAGCTTGTGCAGTTGGAAAAGTAAGGTTCCAAGTAGAGATATAAACATCTAACTTTCGATGAAAGTGGGATCCATTTTGATAACTTTTAATTTGTCTTCTTCACAAGAAAACTTGAAATAACAAATTTTCCTATCAGATAGCATTTCAAAGGATCCTTTAAGTTTCCAATATCTTGTTAAATGAGTTTTGACTGCCATGAAGTTCACTGCCTCACCAAGAAAAAACCCAACTAGCCAACCAGACCAGGATTTTATTCCTTCGCTGATAACTTCAGGTAGAGGGTCAAGTGAAGTACCGTTGTATGAAATGTCAAAATGAACAAGGGAATAAATACCATCATTTCTCAGTTTTGCACTAAAAAGAGATGACCATTTTTGACGCAGGAGGAGAGGGATTGGTAGAATAAGAAGGAGCAGACAAAGGAGGAGGCATAGAAGAGGAAGAAGGAATGGAAGATTGTTTGTTAAGGGATGGAAAAGGGTCAAGAGAAAGAGGAGGAGAAGGAGGAGAGACCAGAGGACGTAAGTCAGTTAGTGGCAGAGGAGATTAGTCAGTTAGTTGCAGAGGGGGAATGGTAGTGACGGAGAGGGGAATAGAAGAAACAGATTATATCATGAATGGTGGAGGAACAAGGGAAGGGGATTGGCTGCCATGCTTAACCATGAATGAACCTATTATTTATTATTATTTAAATCAATGTACTACGTAAATAATTTATATAAAACAAAACACGTTTTGAAAATTAACTTTTAAATTTTATAACATGAAACAAGCTCTCGGCCTAAATATTAGAATTTAAAACTCATTTTAAATATTTTAAATTATTATAATATACATCTGGAAAAACAATTAATTGTTAAAAATAAATTTTGACCTGGTAAAACTACGGAAAAGTTCTCCAATCCTCAAAATATCATGTTAGATTTCTTGAAATTTAAAATTTAAATAAGTAGTTTCGAAAATATCTTTTATTAATATTTTATTGTTTTTCGATTAATTAATTAATATATTTTTAAATATAATAAAATTTGTAATAAAATTTTGCTATGTTGTGTACGATTTGTAAGCGTTTAAAAATAGAAATAATTATTTATTTTACTAGTTAATATATATATATATAATTATTATAAATATGCTTACGTGTGTGTATATATATTAAAAAATTTATTGTTTTATCATTGTAACTCATAAATATATATTAGTTCATAATTAAAAAGGAAACCTTCTATAATTATGTATATATGTATGTATGTGTGCATTAATTTTTTTTTCAATAATGCACATATTTATAAATTATTAATATTTTACATATGTATAAGTAAATTTATAATATTTATATAAATAATAAGTTCAAAAACATACACATATTTGGATAACATACAACACATATCAGATGAGCTAACGTGTCCTTTGCGATGTAAATCTCAACATCTACACACGACATGTTATATCTTGCACGGATGATTATGTGATACGTGCACAACTTATACACATATATGTATGATACATATGTGTACAATTATATGTATAAAACATAAATTAAATATAACTATATATAATTTATAAAGTTAAATTATAGAAAAGATTTATTTAAATAAAATTTAGAAATGTTATAAATACATTAGACTTCATAAGTCCAATACAGCCCAATAAGGGATTTTTTTTCAAAATTCACTCATAACTTCCGTTGTGGGCATGCCTAGTTCCAACATGTTTGGCCCTTATGGATTAGAGTGGGTCCAAATTAATGATAGATTTGGAAAAATCAAGTCAAGGCCAGTTGATGTTTCATTTTTTTACGATAGTCGACCAGTTGATAAAATGAAATTTTGATTGGATGTGTTGTAAAGGCAGTAGCTACGACATCAAGCTAATCGGTCTCGAACTAGGATCGCATGAATTCATTAATTCATTTCTTTGTTTTTGGAAAAGTGAAGACAAAAAGTACAATAGAATCAAACAAATTTACGATGTGAAAAATTATATCTTTTATTTTTCATATCTTATAAGATAAATATGGGATATTCATTTTTCCTCTTTACTACACAAAAGGTAAAAGATATATTAAATAATAAATAAATGTATGAAATAAAATTTGGTGATGCATTATCTTGTCTAATAGCTATAATAGGGTTCTTTTTTTACTCGATCATAATGTCCGAAAATACACTTATTATAAATATTGGCAAGGTCACAAGTTCAAAGATCGCTAATGAAAGAAGTTTAAATTTATTTTCTATTTTTGTCTCATCGGTTTCAACCTCAAATCAAATAAATATATATATACATTGTTCGTAAAATTTGTGTTTATTGACAAACTTAGAATTTAGTTATTTAAGATTATTTCATATTTTTATTCAAAGATATTTTTGTACACATGAGCATTGCACATACCAAAAATGTCATAATAATAAAGAGATTTGATGTGAATCAAATAAAATTGTTATAATTTTATAAATATGCTGGACCTGTTTATAAACTATAGGTTGCCTAAATGTACCTTACAACATTGATCATATTTTATAGCTCATTTACATTGATTCACATGGATTTCTTGTCATCTTGGTTATCTTATATTTTAAATTGAAGGATTTTAATTGATTGGATATGATATCTTGTGAAACTATATCACATTCCTTCCATATTCAATACGTGTTGTCGTATAGCTTCTACAATTTGATAGTTCAAGTTTTAAATCTTTGGTCCTCCTTTTATATTGATATTTTTTTTGTGTGTGTGTTTTTATGTGTGAGTGTGTTTGTGGCGGGGGAGAGATTTAAGGTGTCTCTTCTTTAACACAAACTATCCATACTTCACTTGTGGTTGCCCAAATATCATTTATTATATCATATCATTTTCTTAAACATTACCAGATACAACCATGTGATCATATTGTAATTATGGGATAATTCGGTCCATTATGAATTCAGAATTATAATAAAAGTAATTAATAAAGTAATGGTGCCACATTATATTTATAAATCAGTCAAGGATCACAAGCTCAAGTGGTAAGTGGAATGGTGTTTTAAATTGAGGTTGTAGAGATTACGGTTTTGAATCATCCAAATATCAAAATAAGTACTCTTCTTTACTAAAGCGCCACTTTTATTCTCAAAAAATTATATTCTAAAGGATACCAAATTATATAAGCAGTAGTGTTGCAATAAGTCGCAAACCATGTAAAATCCAATTAGGGTGAATGAAGGTAATTGTTTAAGTCGAGACTTAAAAGTGATTAAATATATGTATACTTTTATTATACATGTAACATTAGAATGATAAGAGGTTGTGTAGGAATAAAGATGTTCAAGGATAAAAAAAAAATCATGAAGTAAACAAAAATAGTATTGGATATTTATGATAGAGGTAAGAGTGTGTCATAAAGGCAATCATGTAATTTATTATGTAAACTTAACTCTGTAAATAATCTTGTTTGAAATAAAGTATGCTTTTGATTTTGTTTTCCATTATATATGTTGTTATATATTGATATAAATAATATATTAATTACATTAAACATATATAAGTAGAAAACCTTTAGGAGTAGTGTTTTATTAATTGCAGTTACAAATGTGTACGTAACCATAAGTATTGAATCAATGAAAACAAAAACACCAACTCCTTAAAGTTCATAATCGAGATGAATCGAGAAAAGCATATCGATACATCTATTGAGACTAGTGTACGTAATGCTCTCCATATGATGAACGGTGATTTACTCATTGAAAATCTATATGGATCGAGTTATATGATTATGTCTACTAAATAAAAACTTATATCAAACTGGCAGTATAAAACTTGCAAAAAGTAAAGTGCAACAAAGATTTTTATATTGGTTTAAACTTCACATTCTTCAATCAATCCCAGACTCCTTCTGGAACTAACTAACTATATTCCTCACTTAGCCCGGAGGAACAAGTTTACGATCCGCCTAAGCTGCCAAATAGGACTTCGTCCCTGTAACAACTTCAATAAGACTTCGATACTATAGATGGTAGTAAATTTATTGACTGATTGTGTTCTAGACAACATGGATAAGTCAATTTGAGTATACCCTTCCTATAGTCTCCTTAAGATGACGATTTGAACATGTCATTGTAGAAAGTAAATAGTGGAGAATGTTTGTAAATCACAAGTATATATCAGAAAGACAGAAAGAATTAATAAATTAAAAAGTGAAATCTCAACTCTATTTGTAAATTTGAAAAGTTCTAAATCAATAGTTGCAACCATTTGAATATTTGCAACTCTTGAGAAGGAAGATGACTCTTCAAATTTTGAATTTCTACGAAGAGTTGTCTCTGTTCGTCAGGACCAGAAGTCCAAGCAAAAGTTCCCAGATGTCTGGACGAATATAAAAATTTCCGAAAAGCACAGGAACAAAACACAAGTCATCCAAACGTTTGAAATTTTTGTACCAGATGTCTAGATTCAATATTGACGTCTAGCATAAAAATTCAAACTTCTAAATTTGAACTAAAAGGTTCATTTAAATTGAAAGTATACAAACGCCAGTGATTGAAGTGACAGACGTGTGGAACTAAATTATTTTGTTCATTTTATATTGTATTATAATTTAAACATACGCAGACATTTGGGAAAAAAATTCCAAATGTCTGAAATTGAGCTATTTTGTTCATTTACTTTGAAATACTATATTTTCTTTATAGAATGATATTTTGACTATTTTCTTTGAAAAATATGTATTATAAAATAGTTATATTGCAATGATAATTTCCCAAATATATTTGTGGCTGTGTGCAATCGTCAAATTGCAGATTATACATAAAATCTAGACTGACAGAAATTAAGATATAAAACTATTTGTTTTTTTTCAATTTCGGCCCGGTTTTGGTGTTAATCGTTACATCTCCTTGTATATATTTCTAAACATATAATGATTTTGTGTGTGTGTGTGTGTGTGTGTGTGTGTGGAAATATATGGTTGTCTAGTTGAAACTAAAAAAGGAAAGATCTAACATTCCTCTCCTTTTTGTTGATGACAACTATATATTTCAACAAATAAGAATGCAAAGTTGTAACATCCCGCCTTTTCGCACGATTTAAACAGACACACATGTCGATTCAAAGCATACGGAAGGGCGGATTGTTATGGGGTAAATAAGAATCAGAAAAGAAAAAAAGAAAATAGAATCTCACAGCGGAAGGATAAAATATAATAATAAAATATACAGTATATAAAACTGTTTACAAAACATTTGATTCTTCTTTATACAATTAAATATCAGAGTTCACATACCAACAATATCAATGCAGCGGAATACAGTGTAGTGGAATAAAATAGTAGGTAGTAATATTAAAATCTTCGTCTTCGTCCTCCAGAGCTAAACTTCAAATCCTGAAACGCTCGGACTGACCCGAGCGAATTTGAAAAAACAAAAACACTCGAGTCGGACTAAAAGATCTTATGTGAGTTAAATTAACAGAAATAAATATGAGTACAGTAACTCAAGAGATGTTCGGGATTTACATCTCCTAAGGATCCGTTAAACTATTTACTATGTAGTATATTGCGCTATTATACTAGTGTCTAATTGTAAAATAAACTTACTTTTAAATAGCGTTAAGGGGTTACCCATATAGCCCTTAACACAGAATATATTCCCATAGTCTATACAGTACCGTAATCTCCCCCGTACTGGGCGTCGTCAGAGGGCACTCCATAGGTATGGTACAAAGCTAAAATCGTATAAGGCGCGCTAGGGTAGGTGACACGGCACAACTAGGCAATGCCAGGGTAGATATACCAATTACGCTTCCGGGCCGATGGTAACGCGTAGCCGCAGCTACCGCCCACCTCGAACAAACTCCCCCAAAATCAAAAATAGAAGTGGCCACTGAATCAAATCCAAAGTCAAAGTATAATATCGAAGAGGAGTGTCCGATCAGAGGAATGGCCTCATTAACCCGTCGATCGCTCCTGTTTTAGCCACCTTATGCCAACTCATGGGAGTTGGGTCCACGTATTTACCTTACAGGAAACGTCGCCACCATCCTACTTCATTCTGGAATCTCCACCGCGTACACGGTTAGTCAAAGTGGTTTTCGGTATCGACAGAGAGTATGTCCATATCCGATCCCGGTCTCTTTGCCAACCCATCGTTATTATAACACCGCGGTCATTTAAAAATAGTTTATACTTTAAAACCAGAATATAATCCATTTCAAAACCATAATATTACGATATCATTTCTTCTTTAAAACCCAAAAAGATTCATTTTGATATTTATTTTTATAAAACCCAAATCAATGATATCATTTCCCAAATATAAATCTTTTCCAAAAATTATGCCACCTTTAAAAATTTATAATTCCTTGTAACCAAATATTTGAATATTAACTTTCAACATAATACTTCGAAATCCATAGTTTTTAAAACCATTACTTTCAAAACTAAATGGTTTGGATATTCAACAATATATAAAATAAGTGATTTAACTTTATGGTTACTTTGTACGGAAAATAATTTACATGGCTTTGTGCATATTTCTTTACTCAATGTTAAAACCATAATCCAAAATATTATTTCAAGTCCCAACCATTTCAATTTTATATATATTTATATCCATCTTGAGTGTTAATATTTCAACTAAAGTTGGATTTTTATTCTTTCAACAAATCAAATGTTCTATTAATTAGTTTTGAACATTCACATAAAATCCATAAATAATAAGACTTCAATTTCTAGTAATAAATTATATATATTTTCCAATTCAAATTATACTAGAATATTCATTTCAATTTATTTTGGGAAAAATCCAATTGTAAATATACTATCTTAAAATTTCCAACTTAACATTTAAACATAGGATATAAATTATCAAACTCCATTTCTAAATTTTCTTCCATTTTAATAAAGAGATTTATACACCTTTTTATATCAAATTTTTCAACTTCATATATATATAAATATGGAAGAAAACATTTATTCAGTATAAAATTTAAGATTTTTATAAACCGTATTCCATCCAGACCATAGAAATCACATTAAAAATGGTTATATATAGACCGCGGTGCCTGTATATAATTTTCTATCCTATGGTCAAGTGATACGGATATTTATCATTTCAATCCGCAATTTAAAAATAAAAATTTGCGGTTATATATCATTTCAAACCACAATCCCGAAAGAAATGAAATATGCATGATAATTTTCAATTTAATGATATGCAATAAACATTCATTCATCAACAACATCCATCATCCAATCGCAACCATCAACCAATATCAATCAATAACAATATATATATATATATATATATATATATATATATATATATATATATGATCATATATAACAGGTGATAACTGGCAGTTTATTCAAATTAAATTTATGCTATTAATCCAACAGTTTATTTAGTAATAATTTACATAACTATTGACTAGCAGTTCATATGCAAACAATAATTTCTAACAGTAAATTAATACGCAATAAATCAATTAAATTAACAGTTAAATTTAATAAAATGCAATTCAACAGATATGAATGAAATAAACATGCCAAATGCTCATAAATAAATTTCTATTCATTTCTAAAATTTATTTAACAAACATAAAAGCTTCTAGTAATTGTGAGTGGGTCAAAACACTCACCTTTTGAATTTAAATCGAATTTAAATTCGATTTAAACCCAAAAATTCGCCCGTCTCGGAATTCGTCCAAACCAGCGTCATCGAGTCCGGAATTAAATTACGATCCTAACAAAAGAAATTTCGTTCGAAACGGATAACGTATGAGAAAGTTATGTGAATAAATCGATTTGAACACAAATTAAATAAATAGACAAAAAGAACACAATCAAATACCAAATGAGCCACGTCAGACAAAAACACGTCTCTCTCTTATGCGAGCCAGACCGAAGCATGAACCAAAAGCACGGCCACCTGAAGCACGCACATAGAACCTTGACCGCCTTTTGACCAATGATTTGACAACGCCACAGGCCACCTGACCACCAGCGAACGTCACCATCTTCCTTGCCTTGATGAGCCGCCCACCACCTCATAGGTCCGGTCGTCCAAGAGACCAGCAGCCGCCTATGATTTCGAACCCTAATGCAACTTTCCCACAGATCTGACCGTCGATTCGACCAACGAACCATATAGATCTAACCCCCTCAGTCCCCTCTCCAATACCCAGAAACAGAATCTCGATCCGATAAAGTTTTGTGCGATGATGATGAACGGTTTTGGGGTTGTTTGAATTTATTCTGGATGAACGACAGCTCCAATTGAAAAACGAATTTCACCAATAGATTACGCGTATCGAATATTTCAACATATATTTTTTTGGAATTTTCTGAAATTTTTGAGTTTTGACTTTTGATTTTGAACTGTGGATAGATCTGGAATTGGATCTGAGATGTATCCATTGAGGAAGAAAGAAGTTGAAGAAAATGAACGTACAGCAAAAGAATAGAGACTAGGGTTTATGATCGCATATATATAGACAAATAGAAGAAGGCTAGGTGGGTACGGATAACGAACGCGCTAGACGGTAGTTGGCCCAAAAAGCCCGTTCTGACCCCGGAACGAAATTTATCAAACCCATATATCCAGATAGGTATTTTAAAATATTCTGAACGCGATGGAAAAAGTTTAACGACCAAATTCGATCGTATGAAGAAGTTATGCTGAAAACAAGATTTCCAAATTGATTTCAAATTGATTTTTAATAAAATCGATTTCAAGGCGTTTCGCGTCCGTACGATCAAACGACAAGTCCGATCGATACGAAACTTGAAACCCTATAATAATTCACCGATACGGATCCGATGAAACTGGTTTCGTCGAAATCCGAGTCCGTGACAAAAATGGCTATTTTTAATCTTTATTAAATAAATTATAAATCCAATTTTTATATTTCAACTTCTAATATTGGCCAAATTTCATGACTTATATAATTCAAACAATCCCAATGGTTTTCCAAGCTTGGATGTGAATTAAAATTTATAAGTATATCAATTTTGCAGTGTTAATTTCTGTGTTTTCTTATTATTTGGGAATTATAAATTTTATTCGCAAAAACCCAATTATTAAATCATATACTCTTATACTCTCACTTAAATCCAATTAGATAAATAGATTTTGATTTCCATTCCAACTCATTTGATTGCAAATAAACTTTTTACCATACGTTAAATTTCGAATTATTAATAAACTTTTATTCCCATTTCCTTCACACACAATCATCGTATTATAAAGGTATCTTCCATTGATTTGCCTTAACTTATTTAAGGTAACCTTACATTAATATCTATTGCTATGATTTCAAATTATTATTCCCTCATTTTTCTTAACTATTATTAATTCCAATCTTAATGAATTCAACATTATAAGTTTGATAAATTTATTAAATTCACTCAATTGTTTACAAATTCCATTTTAAATTCAATAACGTAATATTTTACGTTTAATTCTATTTTATTTGTAGTAAATACCCTTTGTTGGATTTAATATTCAAATTATAAATAAAATCTTTCTTTCTAAAGTTATATCAACAATGGTTCAACTAAATTTGAATTAGCTTTAACTTTATTTTATGGAATTAACTATTTCCATAAATCCAAATTAATAAATAAGGCTTAATTCCTATATTAACTACTTTGGTTCCAATTAACCTTTTATGGTGAATATGAATTTCAATGTATAATTGAAATCTTATATCCATTTGATTTCACTGTTTCATTTTTATTATTAAATCCATTATAGCCAAATGCATGAAATTAATATACACAAATATTTTAAATCCCAACTTAAGTTTTACTTAACGTATTAATAAACGTTTAAATTTTCTTAATTGCAATAACTCAATTACCTTCATTCTTTTTATTCACGTAGCTAAATCTTGATTTAAAAATCTTTACTATAACCCATAGTCGTATTAAAATAGGAATTTACACTACCTGTAACGTTAATTTCCCTCATTAAAGATCTTACACCCTTTGTTCCATAGATTTAGATTTCACAAATTTAGCTACTGCATTAATTCTTATTTATATAACATAAATGTTCATATACTTTGAATTCATTCCCAATTCATCAACTCAATTAATTATGCTTTACAAATGTGTTTCCAATATATAGGTATTTTATACTAATTGTTATCATACCCATAATTACATGCTTATAACTAATTCCCACATTTGCATAAATCTATTAAGTTAGAATGTTTATTAAGCTTTATGCATTTCCAACTTGTACTGATTTTACACAATTATTATGATTTCTCACAGAACGTTAAATTTATTAATTGACCATTTATTATAATTAACTCCCTTAATTGAATCAACTGCTTATTATTATATTTTCATTCTTACCATTTCTTCCCATTATAAATTCATTTACGTATTTACACATCTCTATCTTTCATATAATTAAAGTTTATGTTTCTATTAGATTTTTCTCTTTCTACAGACATTAAATTTTTCTATCTACACTTATTGCATTTTTGTATACATGAATACTATTAAAGTTAATATTTATTTTAACTTTTATAAATTCAACTTCCATTCGTTTCTTATCACTAACTTTCAACAAAATGTGACCATCTACATTTACCAAACCTATTTTCATAATGTTTTATTGTTACACTAAGTTACGCAACTACTATACCAAATTTCTACATTTATTCCTAAACAAATTAGAAATTATACTAATCTAATTTATTAAATATTATAAATTTAACGGGTCGTTACAATCTTCCCCACTCAAAACTTTTCGTCCCCAAAAAGGAAAAGAATGGAGAAGGAAGAACAAACAGTACATCTTATTTCAAATATTAACTTATAAACAATATTTTACTGGATTAATTTCCTTTAATGAAATATACTTGTTTTATAATCAATCATATCCTTTAATACTTGAATTATTAAAGTTGGAAAAATATTTTTAACAAAATTCTAAGTCCAAAATTTACGGAAAATTTTTGGCAGAGTCTCCTTTGTACGGAGGGACTCTGGAGAAAATATAATATCCAAATATACAAATATATTACATATATTGTCCAAAATAAAATATCCCAACACGGGAAAATATATAAAATAGCGTTTTAAACGTAATCCGGAAACGTACCTATTTGTCGGATACTATACGTTTTTTATTTTGGAACCAAAAGTAGTAGCAGTTGTTTCCATCACCTGTATTCACTTATATAATCTAAAAGGTTAAATATTTATATTAAAGTGAAATGTTTAGGTGGCTTCAACCATTTACCAACCAATCAGTACAACAACCATCAACCTTACAAACAGCATACATACGCAAACAAAGCAGCCATTTAATCCATCAAACAATTTGTTGTTTGGGTCCAAAACTTGAAATTTGTATAAAATGAAATTAACTATCAAGTGCATCCTTCACTCAACAGTCTTAGATGGAACATAGATATTTATTCATCCCACAACTTCAAATTCCTTACCCAACAACATAAATCAAACAATAACAATTCAAACCAACAACTAAATTAACTTATTATACATTTATTTCATGCTTCAGTGGTTTTATTTCCTTTCTTTCATTTATGGAGGAATTTCTTTATTTCTTACAATTCTCATTTTCCATTTATTACAAAATTCATTATATTTGTATTCCAATTTACTGACTAAGGTTTATATCATCTATTTAAACTTCTTACCCTTTCTTATATAGTAATTTCTAATTTAACTTAAGTTATTAAAATCAAATCTCATTAATAATAGCAAATTAATAGAATGCCTTTATTACCTCCAGCTTCACTTGTAAGATTTCCCTTTACATTTTCTTACTAACATTGCAACTTTTTATTATATGGTAAGTTATGTATGTTTAAGAATGTAAGTGAAAATTTACAAGTTTCCTCTCCATTCCTTTAATTAATATATATTTGTTTTATAAATTACAATTTCAACTTACCTTTAATTTCATTCATTTATTTAAGGTTGAAGTTTCTATAATATTCAATTTCAATAACCCTCTACTTACACCTAATTTATTAACCTTATAACTTGCATTCCTATAGGTGAAAGATTTTACTTATTCATTATCTATGGATTTCAGTCATTTAAATTTTTCTACTTTCCATTATATTAGAATAGGGGAAAATTAAAACATACTTAAATTAATAATCCTACAATCAATTCTTATTTAGAATTCAATTTATATACTTAAGTTCATATCACCTATTAATAATACTTAACTTTATTTTCAGTAAAATTTCAATTATAACCTAAGTTTATACCATTAAATTCTTATTTATAACAGTAGTTTATTGAATACTTCATTATTTCCAAAATTCTACTAGTATAATATTCTATTCCAATCTCTTAATTTACATTTCGACTTTTTATACTTGGTAAGTCATTTATGTTAAAGAAAAAGCAAAAGAACTTATACAAGTTTTATCTAATCTTTTAATTAAATTTGATGTTAATCAATATTATGCTTTGTCTCATATGTATTCAAATTTTTCTTTATAACTTTGCAATAATTCCCCTACCTAAATTAGAGGTTTCAATTCACAATTGCTTACCTCTTATTTCACTAGAATAATTTAAACAATTAATAAATGGAAATTTAAGAATTAAGTACCGGGTCAAATTTCAATATTTTTAAAATGATGGATAAATAATTTCTTACAACTTATATATCTCTAATTATAGTTAGAACAATAAAAGAAATTTTTTTTTTTTAGAAAATTTCAAAATAAATCTGCAGTAGAATTTACTACTGTGGCTTTTTCCCTTCGAAACTTGAAAACGAAAGTCGATGATGCGGCCGTCATCACCGAATTTATTTTCCAGCGACAGAGAGGAAAGTACAGAATCTAAATTTTTCCAAAATCTTCTTTTTAAAACATTTCTTCCAAATTATACTAAATGTTTATGCAAGAAAATTTATAAACCAAATCAATAAATTTCACAAATTCTTTGAAGCAGATTTGGAAAAAATCCCGGACTTAAGTTCTAAAAATCTCCAATCTGATTCATTATAATTTCAACTTAGCTTCAGTTATTATAAATATTTTATTTCCTAACACCCAATCTATAGCAACCAAATATAAATATATATCTTTATAAAAATATTTTTATATATAGAAAATATAATAGGCAAAATTCTTTCATTCACCTATATTAAAACAAATATTATGTCGGTCTGTCCTATTAAGTGTTTAGAAAGCCCTATTGATGACATAGCGTCCCATGCATCAACCAGAATTTATAAATACAAAGCGGAACAGATTAACACAATATAAAAATCTTTTTATTAATACTAACAAATACGCTCTCTCATATATATACACTCAGCGACTCCCATAGGATATTTCTACCCTATTAACAAAGAGTCAAACCCCACAAAACCAAGGTTTATCGCTAAACCAAAGCTCTGATACCAGATGTAACATCCCGCCTTTTCGCACGATTTAAACAGACACACATGTCGATTCAAAGCATACGGAAGGGCGGATTGTTATGGGGTAAATAAGAATCAGAAAAGAAAAAAAGAAAATAGAATCTCACAGCGGAAGGATAAAATATAATAATAAAATATACAGTATATAAAACTGTTTACAAAACATTTGATTCTTCTTTATACAATTAAATATCAGAGTTCACATACCAACAATATCAATGCAGCGGAATACAGTGTAGTGGAATAAAATAGTAGGTAGTAATATTAAAATCTTCGTCTTCGTCCTCCAGAGCTAAACTTCAAATCCTGAAACGCTCGGACTGACCCGAGCGAATTTGAAAAGACAAAAACACTCGAGTCGGACTAAAAGATCTTATGTGAGTTAAATTAACAGAAATAAATATGAGTACAGTAACTCAAGAGATGTTCGGGATTTACATCTCCTAAGGATCCGTTAAACTATTTACTATGTAGTATATTGCGCTATTATACTAGTGTCTAATTGTAAAATAAACTTACTTTTAAATAGCGTTAAGGGGTTACCCATATAGCCCTTAACACAGAATATATTCCCATAGTCTATACAGTACCGTAATCTCCCCCGTACTGGGCGTCGTCAGAGGGCACTCCATAGGTATGGTACAAAGCTAAAATCGTATAAGGCGCGCTAGGGTAGGTGACACGGCACAACTAGGCAATGCCAGGGTAGATATACCAATTACGCTTCCGGGCCGATGGTAACGCGTAGCCGCAGCTACCGCCCACCTCGAACAAACTCCCCCAAAATCAAAAATAGAAGTGGCCACTGAATCAAATCCAAAGTCAAAGTATAATATCGAAGAGGAGTGTCCGATCAGAGGAATGACCTCATTAACCCGTCGATCGCTCCTGTTTTAGCCACCTTATGCCAACTCATGGGAGTTGGGTCCACGTATTTACCTTACAGGAAACGTCGCCACCATCCTACTTCATTCTGGAATCTCCACCGCGTACACGGTTAGTCAAAGTGGTTTTCGGTATCGACAGAGAGTATGTCCATATCCGATCCCGGTCTCTTTGCCAACCCATCGTTATTATAACACCGCGGTCATTTAAAAATAGTTTATACTTTAAAACCAGAATATAATCCATTTCAAAACCATAATATTACGATATCATTTCTTCTTTAAAACCCAAAAAGATTCATTTTGATATTTATTTTTATAAAACCCAAATCAATGATATCATTTCCCAAATATAAATCTTTTCCAAAAATTATGCCACCTTTAAAAATTTATAATTCCTTGTAACCAAATATTTGAATATTAACTTTCAACATAATACTTCGAAATCCATAGTTTTTAAAACCATTACTTTCAAAACTAAATGGTTTGGATATTCAACAATATATAAAATAAGTGATTTAACTTTATGGTTACTTTGTACGGAAAATAATTTACATGGCTTTGTGCATATTTCTTTACTCAATGTTAAAACCATAATCCAAAATATTATTTCAAGTCCCAACCATTTCAATTTTATATATATTTATATCCATCTTGAGTGTTAATATTTCAACTAAAGTTGGATTTTTATTCTTTCAACAAATCAAATGTTCTATTAATTAGTTTTGAACATTCACATAAAATCCATAAATAATAAGACTTCAATTTCTAGTAATAAATTATATATATTTTCCAATTCAAATTATACTAGAATATTCATTTCAATTTATTTTGGGAAAAATCCAATTGTAAATATACTATCTTAAAATTTCCAACTTAACATTTAAACATAGGATATAAATTATCAAACTCCATTTCTAAATTTTCTTCCATTTTAATAAAGAGATTTATACACCTTTTTATTTCAAATTTTTCAACTTCATATATATATAAATATGGAAGAAAACATTTATTCAGTATAAAATTTAAGATTTTTATAAACCGTATTCCATCCAAACCATAGAAATCACATTAAAAACGGTTATATATAGACCGCGGTGCCTGTATATAATTTTCTATCCTATGGTCAAGTGATACGGATATTTATCATTTTAATCCGCAATTTAAAAATAAAAATTTGCGGTTATATATCATTTCAAACCACAATCCCGAAAGAAATGAAATATGCATGATAATTTGCAATTTAATGATATGCAATAAACATTCATTCATCAACAACATCCATCATCCAATCGCAACCATCAACCAATATCAATCAATAACAATATATATATATATATATATATATATATATATATATATATATAATCATATATAACAGGTGATAACTGGCAGTTTATTCAAATTAAATTTATCAACTATTAATCCAACAGTTTATTTAGTAATAATTTACATAACTATTGACTAGCAGTTCATATGCAAACAATAATTTCTAACAGTAAATTAATACGCAATAAATCAATTAAATTAACAGTTAAATTTAATAAAATGCAATTCAACAGATATGAATGAAATAAACATGCCAAATGCTCATAAATAAATTTCTATTCATTTCTAAAATTTATTTAACAAACATAAAAGCTTCTAGTAATTGTGAGTGGGTCAAAACACTCACCTTTGGAATTTAAATCGAATTTAAATTCGGTTTAAACCCAAAAATTCGCCCGTCTCGGAATTCGTCCAAACCAGCGTCAACGAGTCCGGAATTAAATTACGATCCTAACAAAAGAAATTTCGTTCGAAACGGATAACGTATGAGAAAGCTATGTGAATAAATCGATTTGAACACAAATTAAATAAATAGACAAAAAGAACACAATCAAATACCAAATGAGCCACGTCAGACAAAAACACGTCTCTCTCCTATGCGAGCCAGACCGAAGCACGAACCAAAAGCACGGCCACCTGAAGCACGCACATAGAACCTTGACCGCCTTTTGACCAATGATTTGACAACGCCACAGGCCACCTAACCACCAGCGAACGTCACCATCTTCCTTGCCTTGATGAGCCGCCCACCACCTCATAGGTCCGGTCGTCCAAGAGACCAGCAGCCGCCTATGATTTCGAACCCTAATGCAACTTTCCCACAGATCTGACCGTCGATTCGACCAATGAACCATATAGATCTAACCCCCTCAGTCCCCTCTCCAATACCCAGAAACAGATTCTCGATCCGATAAAGTTTTGTGCGACGATGATGAACGGTTTTGGGGTTGTTTGAATTTATTCTGGATGAACGACAGCTCCAATTGAAAAACGAATTTCACCAGTAGATTACGCGTATCGAATATTTCAACATATATTTTTTTTGGAATTTTCTGAAATTTTTGAGTTTTGACTTTTGATTTTGAACTGTGGATAGATCTGGAATTGGATCTGAGATGTATCCATTGAGGAAGAAAGAAGGTTGAAGAAAATGAACGTACAGCAAAAGAATAGAGACTAGGGTTTATGATCGCATATATATAGACAAATAGAAGAAGGCTAGGTGGGTACGGATAACGAACGCGCTAGACGGTAGTTGGCCCAAAAAGCCCGTTCTGACCCCGGAACGAAATTTATCAAACCCATATATCCAGATGGGTATTTTAAAATATTCTGAACGCGATGGAAAAAGTTTCACGACCAAATTCGATCGTATGAAGAAGTTATGCTGAAAACAAGATTTCCAAATTGATTTCAAATTGATTTTTAATAAAATCGATTTCAAGGCGTTTCGCGTCCGTACGATCAAACGACAAGTCCGATCGATACGAAACTTGAAACCCTATAATAATTCACCGATACGGATCCGATGAAACTGGTTTCGTCGAAATCCGAGTCCGTGACAAAAATGGCTATTTTTAATCTTTATTAAATAAATTATAAATCCAATTTTTATATTTCAACTTCTAATATTGGCCAAATTTCATGACTTATATAATTCAAACAATCCCAATGGTTTTCCAAGCTTGGATGTGAATTAAAATTTATAAGTATATCAATTTTGCAGTGTTAATTTCTGTGTTTTCTTATTATTTGGGAATTATAAATTTTATTCGCAAAAACCCAATTATTAAATCATATACTCTTATACTCTCACTTAAATCCAATTAGATAAATAGATTTTGATTTCCATTCCAACTCATTTGATTGCAAATAAACTTTTTACCATACGTTAAATTTCGAATTATTAATAAACTTTTATTCCCATTTCCTTCACACACAATCATCGTATTATAAAGGTATCTTCCATTGATTTGCCTTAACTTATTTAAGGTAACCTTACATTAATATCTATTGCTATGATTTCAAATTATTATTCCCTCATTTTTCTTAACTATTATTAATTCCAATCTTAATGAATTCAACATTATAAGTTTGATAAATTTATCAAATTCACTCAATTGTTTACAAATTCCATTTTAAATTCAATAACGTAATATTTTACGTTTAATTCTATTTTATTTGTAGTAAATACCCTTTGTTGGATTTAATATTCAAATTATAAATAAAATCTTTCTTTCTAAAGTTATATCAACAATGGTCCAACTAAATTTGAATTAGCTTTAACTTTATTTTATGGAATTAACTATTTCCATAAATCCAAATTAATAAATAAGGCTTAATTCCTATATTAACTACTTTGGTTCCAATTAACCTTTTATGGTGAATATGAATTTCAAGGTATAATTGAAATCTTATATCCATTTGATTTCACTGTTTCATTTTTATTATTAAATCCATTATAGCCAAATGCATGAAATTAATATACACAAATATTTTAAATCCCAACTTAAGTTTTACTTAACGTATTAATAAACGTTTAAATTTTCTTAATTGCAATAACTCAATTACCTTCATTCTTTTTATTCACGTAGCTAAATCTTGATTTAAAAATCTTTACTATAACCCATAGTCTTATTAAAATAGGAATTTACACTACCTGTAACGTTAATTTCCCTCATTAAAGATCTTACACCCTTTGTTCCATAGATTTAGATTTCACAAATTTAGCTACTGCATTAATTCTTATTTATATAACATAAATGTTCATATACTTTGAATTCATTCCCAATTCATCAACTCAATTAATTATGCTTTACAAATGCGTTTCCAATATATAGGTATTTTATACTAATTGTTATCATACCCATAATTACATGCTTATAACTAATTCCCACATTTGCATAAATCTATTAAGTTAGAATGTTTATTAAGGTTTATGCATTTCCAACTTGTACTGATTTTACACAATTATTATGATTTCTCACAGAACGTTAAATTTATTAATTGACCATTTATTATAATTAACTCCCTTAATTGAATCAACTGCTTATTATTATATTTTCATTCTTACCATTTCTTCCCATTATAAATTCATTTACGTATTTACACATCTCTATCTTTCATATAATTAAAGTTTATGTTTCTATTAGATTTTTCTCTTTCTACAGACATTAAATTTTTCTATCTACACTTATTGCTTTTTTGTATACATGAATACTATTAAAGTTAATATTTATTTTAACTTTTATAAATTCAACTTCCATTCGTTTCTTATCACTAACTTTCAACAAAATGTGACCATCTACATTTACCAAACCTATTGTCATAATGTTTTATTGTTACACTAAGTTACGCAACTACTATACCAAATTTCTACATTTATTCCTAAACAAATTAGAAATTATACTAATCTAATTTATTAAATATTATAAATTTAACGGGTCGTTACAAAAGTAGGTATTATTCCCCCTATCAATAGTCTCGGATATTCTTCCCATTTTCCATTAACAACAAGAAATATATGTATCTGACTTTTAAAACAGCAAGAACATGACAAGATCATAACTAAAAAAATACTGCATATGAAACGATGATATGAAGCATATAACAAATTAGTCATATAAAATAACAAGAACATGGTATAAAAGCCCACTTATAAGTAGACAATACATCTATAACATCACAACTAAAACAATAAGTATCAATAACACTACCACAACAAGGAAACATCACATACACACTGCACATATCCATCACATTAAGTACAGACATAACGCAAGATTTAACGGTACACAACAAGACTTACCATATGTTCATCATAAACATAAAACTTACACAACAACAACATACCACAAAACAATTGCAACTTAAACATATGAAAATCCAAAACAACTTGAAAATGTAGGATGTCCAAAAGGCATAGAATCTATCCATGAAATGAAAGCCTAGTTCCCATGAAAGCTTATTAAAATAATGAAATTTTTGGAGTAATAAAGTTAAAGAAGATTAGTAATTTTTTTAATGATTTCACCTTACTAATCGCCTTGAGTTGGTGATGGTGGTGGTAAACGTCCCCTGCTTAAATTTTTCGACATCCTTCTGAGAATTGTTTTGATATTTTTTTATCTTATTTTCCTTTCGTCCCTTATTTCAATATGGTCAAGACGGGTGTTGACGTGTGAAAAGCCCTTGGAAATTTGACATTTTCTTTTGATTCTTTGATAGAGTGATGTCGGGTTGAAGTTTCTTTTTTAGTGTAGGATTTGTAATCATCCTTGATAATTTGCACAGATTCATTTCACTTTCTTCTTGCGGTTCTATATGGTCTCCTTCACCAATGTCTTCTTCAAATTGCTCAAATTCTCTATTTTCTTCAATCATTGGGCCTTCACCTTTTCATTGTAGATTGTATTGTTCCAAAGGGAGATATTTAGGAATATCTTCCTGTAGGTGCATTAAACTAAAAAAACCTATTTCAACAAGTTGAATTATGCTACGATCGGTTCCATGACCTTGAATATTGTAGGCATTCGGTATCTAAGTGATGTAAGGAGCGTAGACCAAGGTTTGTTTCTTAATGTCGAAATATGTCTATAGCTCTTCGTAAATGAGATCACCCCAATCTGTTTTGATGTTGCCAAAAATAGCTTATAATATTCTAAATTCATTATCATAAATAACTTCGTGACTACCTTGTTTGGGAAATATCATTTTTATCATCATTTAGAGAAGAAGACTAGGTCTTGGGCGAAGATTGATGAATTTGAACTCTGTTTTATCATCTTCCCATAAGTGGTACAGAATTGGATCACGGATTTTTACGAATTCTACATCATCTAAATCAATACTATCATGATGACATTTAAGAATTCAAGCTATGCCGCTAACCTTAATTATTAGAATGCTTTCAAAAACACTAGTCCAAAGAACACTTTTATCTCGATGTAATCTAATAGCTAGATTATTTATATTGGCTAAGAAAAGAAGGAAGCTAATGTCACAAATTGAACTTGATTATCTCTATAATCTATTAAACTAGTGATTTGAGCTTCATCTGTAAAAGATAATAGATTACATTGAGGAATTTATGAAGATCGTAAAACATACCATGCAAAACCTTCAGTTGAGATAGTTTCTTGAATCTAGCGATATCCTTTTTTTATGATATAACGAAGTCAGCATCGCTGTATGAGACAAGATCGAAAGGACATTCTTTTGAAAAAAACATGACGTAGTTTCTAGTGTTGCTTAAGTATAGAATTTTTTTTCACGGCTTGCAAATGTGATTACTTGGGATTTGCTCTAAGCCGTGCATATAAGCAAACACTCATCATGATATCGGGGCGACTTGCGGTTAAGTATAATAAAGATCCAGTCATAATTTGATATAATTTTTGATCCATACGTTTTGCATTTCAATCTCTATCGACATGAACCATAGTGCTCATAGGTGTTCGTTTACTGTGTGTGTTTTCCATTTCAAAACATTATTTTTTTGGTTAATAAAAATAACATTTTTTAGTTCTTTAATTTGTAGACCAAGAAAATATAAGAGTTCTCCCATATAGGACATCTCGAATTCACTAGTCATTATTTTTGAAAATTCTTTGCACTAATTTTCATTTGTAGATCCGAATATGATGTCATCTACATAATTTATATTCTATCTCTTTTAATAAAAAAGCTGATCAATTTTTTCAATCTCAAAACCAGAATCTATAAGACAGCCTTTTATTCCCTCAAACCAAGCATGGGGGCTTATTTCAAATTGATAAAGCTTTCTTAAGTTTATAGACATGATCAGAAAAAATTTCATGTTTGAAAAGAGTTGGTTGTTCTATAAAAAAATTATTTTGATAAAACCCAAATGCACCTTTAACGTCCATTTGATAAAGTTTAAAATTATGATGACAAGAGAATGCTAGTAAGATTAGTATTGCTTCAAGTCTTGCAACATAAGCAAAAGTTTCTTTGTAGTCTATCCCCTCTCCTTGATTATATCCTTACGCAACTAATCTGGCCTTATTTCGAGTTATATTACCAATTTTCGTTAGCTTTATTTTTATAAACTCATTTAGTATCAATCACTGTTTGATCATTTGATCTTGGAACTAATTTCTAAACATCACTTCATTCAAATTAATTTAACTCTTCTTGCATGGCTAAAATCCAATAATTATCGGTTGAATCCTCTTTAAGATTTTTAGGTTCTACATTAGATATAAAAGCTACATGTCACTTTTGATTTAATTGGTGTCTTATTCTGACATTATTATTTACTTCACCAATTATATTTCATTTGGATGATCTTTCAAGTTCGAAATTCATTTTCAATTATATTTTATTTATTTTAAGTCATAGTATTTTAAGGAGGATCTTGTATAACTTGTTGCTCTATAACATCTTCTTCACTGTTTTATAATTATTAGAATTTTCATCAAATAATATGTGTAAAGTTTCCTCTATAGTTTATGTATGTTTATTATATATTCCATATGATTTGCTTCTTTCCAAATAGCCAATAAGTATTCCTTCATCGGGTTTTGGATCGAATTTTCCTAGTTGATCTTTCTTTATTTAAAACAAAATATTTTGATCCAAAAATCCTTAGATATGAATATTTGGTTTTCTACCATTAAAAAGTTCATACAGTGTATGTTTGGTTAAGGATCGAATAGTGAAAAGATTTAAGACGTAACATGACATGCAGTAGACACGACTTCTTTCTAGAAATGTTTTGGTTGTTGACTACCACTAAGAAGAGTCCTAGCACATTCTTGTCACGTCCGATTCTTTCTTTCTATGAATCCATTTTGTTGTTGAGTTCTAGGAAATGAGAAATTGTGACTAATACTTTTTTTGTTGAAAAAAGTTTCATAAAGTTTATTTTCAAATTCGCGACCATGATCACTTCTAACATTTTTAATTTTTAAACTTTTTGAGTTTTGAATTCTTTTAGTAATAGTTTAAATGATTCAAAAGTATCACATATGTTTTTCAAAAATAACATCCATGTATATCTAGCTATAATTATAAAAAATTGTTTTCTAGTTTTTTTATATCCTAATTCCCTTTTACTAGAAAAAGAATATGAATTTTCGTATAATTTTAGAAAGAATTTCTCTACCTTTATTAAAGTTAGACACATTTTTAGTAATATTTCCTAACGTGGTTTTAAGACTATGTATTTCTAATTCAAATATTTTATTGCTAGAATTTAAATTGTGATTTTCTTCTATTAATATATCATTGTTATTTTTTGAGTTTCTATTTCATCACTTAACATAGTGAACTATGTTGGTATATTGGTACATGAATCCTGAGATTTTAGTAACTCTTCTTGTAGTATATTCTTTTCATCTTTTAGCATGTCAATTTCTAATTCACTTCTATTCAATTTTGCTAATATATATTTATATTTTCTATTCAAATCTTTTAGCTTGTCTAATAACTCTGAAGTTATCTCAAGTAGATCATCAAATGAAAGTTCGTTTACATCATCATTAGTAGCTATGAAGCATACATTTGCTTGTTTGGAATCACTATCACTATCTGACCAGGAAGAAGAGTCCAAATCATCCCAAGTTACTGAAAAACCTGCTTTTTCTTCTTATAAAATTTCTCATTCTTACTTTTAAATTTGTTCTTCTTTCATTCTGAGAGTCTCTTTTTATGTGACCCATCTTATCACATTTGAGTGAGGAAGTTGACGGATTGTTGTTGCTGTTTCTATTGCTGCTAAACTTCTTATTCTTTTGAATTTCATAAACTTCATGAAATTTTTAGCTAAGAATGCAACATCTTCGTCAGAGTCTTCAGTTTCCACTTGAAATGTAATTGTTTTTGTATCTTGAGTTGTACTCATTTTGCCTACAAATTCACTTCATATGTCATGAGATTTTCTGTTAACTTTTTTAGCTTAATGGTAGAAATATCATTAGCTTTTTCAATAGCTAAGACTTTTTGTTCCCACTCATTCATTACAAAGTTTAGGATTTTTTAAACAATATCAAAATCAATGTATTTTTCTCCTAGTTCCAGAAGTGAGTGATATATGTCTTGAAATCTAAAGTACATATCATTTATAGTTTCATTTTAGAATTCTAAAATTGATATTTAAGCATTGAAATTCTGCTTTTTTTGAGCTTGCTTGTACATTCGTGTGTTACTTTGAGAGGATACCGAATTTCTTTGCTGAAGTGCACATATTAACTCTGCTAAACTAATTTTTACTAAAGAACAAAACAACATATTCATAGCTTTAGCATTTGCAATATAGCATGTGTGTTTGACCATTGTGCATAAGCAGTGGTAGGTGACTGACCTTCGACAAAACTTGATGCAGTATTATTATCCATATTACTTGAATATCAAAAATCGTGTTACGGTTAAAATATAACCTTGCTCTGATACCAAACCAAAGTCTATGTGGATTGAATGATATGATTATATCTACTAAATAAAAATTTATATCATACGGGTAGTATAAAAATTGAAATGTGTAAAGTGCACCTGAGATTTTTATACTAGTTCGAACTTTCCATTCTACGTCCAGTCCCATGAATTACCTAACTATACCCTCATTTAACCTGGAGGAACAAGTGTACAATCCGCCTAAGCTTTCGAATAGGACTTCATTCTAGTAACTTCAACAGGACTTCGACTATAGATGGTATATAATTTCTTGAGTGATTGTGTTCTAGACAACACGGATAAGTCTATTTGAGTACACCCTTTCTATAATTTCCTTGCTATGATGATTTGAACATGTAATTGCATGAAGTAAATAGTTGAGAATATTTGTAAATCACAAGTGAGTATAGATCAGAAAGATAGAAAGAACTAGTAAATTAAAAAGTGAAATCTCTACTCTATTTATAGATTTGAAAAGTTCTAAATAAATAGTTGCAACTATTTGAATAATTGCAAATCTTGAAGAAGAAGACGACTCTTCAAAATTTGAATTTCTATAAAGAGTTGTCTTTATTCGTCAAGTCCAGAAGTTTAAGCAAAAGTTCCCAGATGTCTGGACGAATATAAAAAATTCCAGAAAGCATAGGAACAGAAAATAAATCATCCAGACATTTGGAATCTTTGTACCAGACGTATGGATTCAATATAGATGTCTAGTATAAAAATTCAGATGTCTAGAATTGAACTAAAAAGTAATTTTAAATTGAAGTATACAGACGTCTGTTATGGAAGTGACAAACGCCTAGAACTGAACTATTTTATTCATTTTATGTTGTATTATCATTCAAACGACGTCTGGGTTAAAATTCTAGACGTCTGAAATTGAACTATTTTGTTCATTTACTTTGAAATGCTATATTTTCTTTATAAAATGGTATTTTGACTATTTTCTTTGAATAAACATGTATTATAAAATAGATATGTTTCAAAGATAATTTATAAAATATATTTTTGAATGTGTAATCGCCAAATTGGAGATTGTACATAAGATCTAGACCAACAAAAATTAAGATATAAAACTTATTTGTTTTCTTTAGTTTATCCAGATTTTGATGTCAATCGTCGTATCTCCTTGTATATACTCCTGCATATATAATGATTGTGTATATACATATGGAAATATATACTTATCTCATTGAAACTAAAAAATGCTGGATCTAACACTCATGACCATTGAGGGCACCACAGGGTTATGTACTTATGGTTATTTTGAACAATCATAGAATGATTTGATCAGAGTCTTCTACAGATTAATACAACTAAGTTAAAATAAAAGATCCCAAGTAACAATATACGGTAGTATTTTGACTTGGCAGCACTATCAAACTTGAGTACATAGACTGTACTTTGACTATGGTTAGCCAAATGACATAGGGAGCGTGTATGGCATAATTGGATACACGTTGAATGCTTAGAGTGAGATGTTACTCAAGAAAGTATTCTTCTTCTATATTAAAGAAGGTCGGTATCGCCATAATTGGTAAGTCAACTTAAAATAAAAATCTTTAGTTGGAGTAAATCGATTAATCGGCAAATGTTATCCGATCAAACCAAGGACTTTAAAGTGACCTACACAATTAGTATGGGTATTGATTAAGTTTTTGACCTTAGACCAAAATCTATCTATCTAGGTGATATAATGACGATGAAAGAATACGTATGCAAAATATCATTAGTAGGTGAGCTTATTATAGATTGGAAATACGATTTTGCCTAAGTAGTCTGTATGCATTGAACTTTTCCCTATAATGTAGTTCAGCAAAGTTTGTATAGGCTTTAGTATTTTAATCGTTAAATATTGAATGTGGACTAAGTTCATACTAGAGATGTCAGTACAACCATATTATTAATTATTTATAAATTAGGCCATTGGTAAAATAAATTTATAAATGTTATAAATTATTAAATATACTGTACTAATATTTTATGATTATTTTACTTATTTACTTAAAGCTTGAAATTGGACAAAACGACGCACAAAAGTTATATGATGATTTGATCAGTTTGGAAGCTAGAAATTAATTAAATGGTGATTCAAATAGGATTCAAAGGGGTCTTTGGCCTTGCTTTGCCAACCCCTAGACCAACTAAATTAGCGGTAGATAAAGATTAAACCAAGTCTTTAAAAGGTAAGAGAAAATGATGGAGAAAAGGGTGCAAACCCTTGGCTATAAATATCATAGCATCCACATAATTTCAGAACACTTTATTTTTATGCTTTCTCCCTCCCTCTCTTTTAGCCGGCCACCTCCTTTCTCATTGATATTGCCTTGATTCAGTTGCCTGATTCAGTGTTGCAAGCTTAAGTTAAGAAGGAGACCATGAAGCTCCAGGAAGGAAATATGAATAAACAACATGTTGGGCTTTGGGTATGCTTACTTGGTGAAAGGTACACTTTTAGATCTTCATATATTCATATATATAATTATGTATGCTATCATGTTCATTATCAAGCCATAATTATATTCGACCATACTTAAAAGGGAAATTATTTATTATTTTAAAACCTCTAAAACATTAATATATTTTGAAATATGCGTATAGATATACATTTATGATAACATATATATTATTAAAACTTTATTTTCAACGAGATTTATGAAAAACTATCAGCATTAAATTTATATATTAACATTTTAACCAAAATTATTTAAAATTATGATTTCTGCTTTGGCATTTAAAAAATTAATTTTATACTTTGTTATTTTGAATATAAAAAACATTGACATATATACGTGCATATGTGTTTGTATAATTATGTGCCAACATAGATATTTTATTTAAAAAAATCGGATTAGAACAGTAAATATCTTTTGTGTGTGTGTATAAATTTATTACCAATTCGAACTATTTTAAAATTTAATTTTTAACATATTATAAATATTCATTGAATTAATTTCAATAAAAAGAATTTGTTTACGGTTGCAATTATTAAATTATAATAAAAATATCAAAAATCTGAATTATAAAACTATTTTATTAATAGTCGAAAATAAATCTAATAATCATATATTTATATAATATTTAATATATAGTATTATCTTACAACAAATAATTTATTTTACAATATTATATATATACATATATTATATATTCATATATATAGATACACACATACATTATACTTATGTATGTGTGTGTATATATATATATGTTTTAAATGTAAATTTTATTTACAAAATTTCAATAGCCAATGTCTGTTATTAATACTAAATTTTTTACAAGTATGAAATAATATTACATGATTTAGTTTGTGACATTATAATGACATCACATCACCACATGACATCTTTTATGTATTTATATTGATGTGATGTTCATATTACGAATATGGATATTATATAATATTAAAAATATAAAATTCCGGACCATTAACTAGAATGAAGACTGCTCTTCCTAGTTTGATATCACCTAACCAATCTGCTCTCTTGAATTCTAGATCAATCACTGACAACATCTTCCTTGCCCAAAAAATAAAGAAGGTTATTTTAGAAGCCCTATCTCCCCTAAGCGCTTGACCAAACTAGATATTTATTAATCTATTGACAGTGTTCACTAGGACTCTTTGATAGCTATACTTTCAAAAATGATTTTACCCTCATCCATTTATTGCATGGTTATATCCATGTATTTCCTCACCACACAATTCTATCATCATTAATGGGACACCAAATGGCTATTTTAAAGGAAATGTAGGGACAATATAAGGTGATCTATTACCTTCTTATCGGTTCACCACCATAATGGGCGTCCTTCACATTCTACTTAATTAAGTTGTCATCGATAAATAAATGGATGTTCATCCATGTTGCAAATATCCCATTGTTACTAATCTCAATTATACATATGACATCATCATATTCACCAAACCTAATGCAATGCCCCTTATATCTCCCAAAAACACTCTTCACATTTTTATACTTATGACATGCTTATCCATCAACGTGCCTAAATCCAATATATTAATTGTTGGGTTATCCACTAAAGACAAAACTAGCATACTAAATATCTCTTGATTCTGTAAAATGGACTCTAGAACCTTTTACTTGGGAGTTCCATTAATTTCTTTAAAAATAAAAGTAGCTTCTTTTGTGCCACCATATGAAAAGATTATTAATATATTGATTCAATGCTCCAACGACACTCTTAACCAGGCTGGTAAGCTAAAAATCATTAACTCAATTTTAATTGCAATGACAATTTATTGGTCTATTCAATTCGTTCTTCCTGCCAAGCTATTTAACATGATTAAGAGTGCTTTAACCAATACCTTTGGCATGGATCTCCCGACTCAAGAAAATTAATACTCATTGCTTTCACTAAAGTTCAAATGCCGAGGAATTTGGGGGCCTTGGTATTATTAACATTGCTATTTGGAAAAAGGAAGCAATTTCAAAAATCATCAACAAAATTCTCCTATCTTTTGACTCCCTGTTGATTACATGGCTTAAACATCATTACATACACAACAAGATATTTTAGGTAGATCGTTACTTCTTAAACTATAACTGGCTATGGAAGAATACAATCAAGCAAAGAGATGCCATGCTTTCCTACCTACAAACTATCCCTTCAAACAATAACTACTACTACTTTTGGTACTCTTATTAGTGTTCATTTGGTCTTATTCACAACAACCTAATTAGACATGAACTCAAAGTTCTGATTAGGATCCCTAACCAATCCAAAGCAAATTATTTCATTCATAATGGTGTGGTCTCCCTTCCTCATACGAGCTCTTTTACTCCCCGAGCCCTTTGGAACACTTTAGAGAGCATGGAAGGTAACAACCCTGTATTTTGTGATTATTTTAATTGGATAATTTAATTATTTTAATTGAATTCCTGATTTAAAAACTTTATTTTATTTATTAAAATGAATAAATTTTGTTATTTTAAATATAAATTTTGATTTTTATGTGAATTAGAATTCCAAACATGACTAAATGGAATATTTTCCAAAAACGTGAATTTTGGTAAATATGATCAAACTTTGACTTCTAATTTAAAACTTAAAATTTTGAAATTTATTTTTCTTTTATTAAAATAAATAAAATTTTAAGTATACTGCTTTTCGTTTCGTTGAAATTCGATTAATATTGTGAAAGTTATGTTTTTTAAAACCATTATATGTAAATTGTTTATTTCACAAAATTGTTTATCTTAATTTATATAAATAATATTTTTGTTTGTCATACCATGTTCTAATTTTTGTATATATGTGTAATATGACATGTTATGAATATATTTTATTTTTAAAATATTTTAAAAGTGTAGTTATAATTTTCCAATGCTTATTGTATTTTGTTTACAATTTTAAATGCTAATTTCAATTTAATAAGCTATTTTATTATTTATCTTCTATTTTTCCTAAAATTATTTATTTTATTTTTCACTTTATTTTTGCTTGTCTTTTATTTTATTTACTAAATTTTATTTTGTTTATTTTGAATAAAAGAAATTAGAAATTCAAAGGGACAAAGACTTTTCATTTTCTGGTGACTTTTCATTTACTTGTCTTTTCATTTTTTTGGCTTTTCATTTCTAGCTTTGGCCATCCATTTCTTTTTATTAGCCATGTATTTCTCATCTTCATTCAAGTGAAAATCTTTCTCCCCACTTCATTTCTCACGGCCAAAATAATTTGGTTAGTAATGGCTTCATTTCTCTCCTTTTTCCTTCCTATTTTAATTGATTTTGCCTAGATCTCTCTTCAACTTTGCTCGGCTTTACCACCCATCATCACCACCACCCTCTCCACCATCACCAACCATGGTAGCCACCATCTTTCCCCTTTATCTAGATCTGAGCATGCCTTTATGACGCAGCGGATAATAACGAATTGACGACGAAATGAAGATTTCGTGTCAAACTAATCGTAGAACGATTAGATGAATCAATATAAATCGATGGATTAAAAGATACCGAATGCCCAAATTCGTTGATCTCCAAAAGATACCGAATTCTAGCTATTTTCGACACGTTGATCGCGCATGATACCGTGAGAGAAGATCTACAATTTTTCGAACGTTGATCAAGCGCACTTGATACCGTGAATTGGCTTCAACAATCGTTGATTCGAGCGCACTCGAATAATCGAAAGTGGAGATAGGAAATCACACTTAACTACCAATTTCAAAAGAGACACAAAACACTCAAACAAAGTTTCATTCAAAAATCAACCCCATACAAAGTGACAAAACACGCCTATTTATAGGCTACAACTCAACACTAGGTCGTACATGCGACCTACGACCTATCCAAGGTCATTAACGACCTAAACATCACGTTTCAGCGACTCAAGTTACAACACAACATTCACACGGCCGACCTAACCACATGTCGACCTACGAGTTACGATTTAACAAACACGAACGACACAACAACGTTACAATGCAACAACAATCAAGCCACCTAACCATATATGCATTACGACACAGTCAAATGACCTATACAATGCGACACATGACTTAAAATATAGTGACGACACACGCGACTTAGGCTCCACGCGACTTAAGAAGCACAGCTTAGAACAGGAAGCGGCAACGACCTATGATCTGAGCGATCTACTCTTCAGCGACTTAACTAGGTCGTAGGTCGTTGGAATTAAGTCGGAGCGACCTAAAGACACGCGACCTTTCCATTGCACTATATCTTTTAGCTCATTAGGTCGGCTGTCATGATTCGTTTGGTCGCTTGGACGACCTATCTCTTCATACTAGGTCGCTGCCCATCAAAACCCACTGTAGTTTGCACTCGCGAGCTTTCTTCAATAGGTCGTGAGCATCCTAAGACACATGAACGACTCAAAACCACTGAATTGGTGGACTGGGCTGCATCATCCTTCCCTGGTTGGGAAAAATTCATCCTCGAATTTAAAAGTTCTTCCCCTTTGGATTGTTCATCTCCATAGTAAGGTATAAGATGTTTAACGTTAAACACGTCAGAAGTGTACACATCTTCCGGCAGCTTCAACTTATAAGCATTTTCATTGATCCGTTTCACAATCTTTACAGGACCAATCTTTCGAGCTTTAAGTTTATTGTATGTTCCTACTGGGAAACCAATCCTTCGTTAGTACAACATATACTAAATCTCCTTCATTAAATTCAACACTTCTTCGCTTCAGATCCGCAGATCGCTTATACTTCTCATTCGTCTTCTCCAATCGTTCCCGAACGATTCTATGGCATTCTCTCAACCCATCAACGAAATCAACAGCCCGCTTAACTGTCCCCTTAGGTTGTGGTACTATCGTTAAATCCAACGGTCCCTTTGGCAAGCTTGAATATACAATCTGAAATGGACTGAAACCCGTACTACGGTTGATAGCATGATTATGAGCAAACTCTGCTTGACATAACTTCACATCCCAACTCTTCAGATTATCCTTTACAAGACACCGCAATAAATTTCCCAATGATCTATTCACCACTTCCGTTTGCCCATCAGTTTGCGGATGATAAGCGCTACTGAAATTCAGCATCGTCCCCACCATCTTCCACAAACTCAGCCAAAACTGACTCAAAAATCTAGTATCCCTGTCTGAAATTATAGATTCTGGTAAACCATGCAAGCGATAGATCTCTCTAAAGAACAAATGTGCCACATGGACTGCATCTGCCGTCTTCTTACAAGCAACAAAATGTACCATCTTCGAGAAACGGTCCACTACAACATATATAGAGTCATTTCCCCGTTGAGTCCTCGGCAATCCCAACACGAAATCCATGCTTATATCTACCCACGGTTTTGTAGGCACATGTAAAGGCATATACAATCCCGCATTTGTAGCTGTCCCTTTCGAAAGTTGACAAACATGACATCTACGCACAAACTTTTCAACTTCCCGCCTCATCGATGGCCAATAACAAGTCTGAGAAATCACCTGCAATGTGCGATCTCTACCCACATGGCCTTCTTCGTGTAACTCCTTTACAATCTTCATTCGCAAGCTTCCTTCTGGTATGCACAATTGATTCCCCTTAAATAAGAATCCATCCACCAATACAAACTCATTAGTACTCTCATCCTTGACTTTCTCAACAATCTTTGCAAAGTAAGGATCCTCCTCAAACAACTCTGGTAATAGTTCAAATCCTGTCACTTCAACCTTCATCGTTGTCAACAAATGATTCCACCTGCTCAATGCATCAGCTACACGATTCATCACCCCTGATTTGTGCTTTACAACAAAAGTAAACTACTGTAGATACGTGACCCATGAAGCATGTCTAGCTGAAATCTTGTCCTACCCTTGCAAATGTTTCAAAGCTTCGTGATCCGTATATAGAACAAACTCCTTCTGAAACAGATAATGTCTCCAGCGTTTCACAGCTTGAACAATCGCGTAAAATTCCACGTCATAAGTGCTATATCTCAACTTGGCTCCAGACAATTTCTCACTGAAATAAGCAACTGGTCTTCCTTTCTGACTCAAGACTCCACCAATACCAACCTTCGACGCATCAGTATGTAATTCAAACAACAACTGAAAATCCGGCAAAACTAGAATTGGTGCTGACGTCAATTGTGTCTTGATCTTCTCAAAAGCAACCCCTGCTTCCTCTGACCATGCAAACTTCTTTCCCTTCATGCAATCGGTTACAGGTGCCATTACACTGCTAAAATGTGGAATGAATCTTCGGTAAAAGATACCAATCCATGAAAACTTCTCACTTCAGTAATTTTCTTGGGTTGTGGCCAACTCCTGACAGCTTCCACTTTGCTTTCATCCACTTGAATGCCTTCCTTCGACAGAACATATCCCAGAAACAAAACACTGTGCGTCATGAACACACACTTCTTTGCTGCAGCATAAAATTTCTCCTGTCGTAGAATCAACGTTACTTCTCGCAAATGCTGGACATGCTCTTCCATACTCCCACTATAGATCAAAATATCATCAAAGTAAACTACCATAAACTTCCCAATAAATGGTCTGAAAATCTGGTTCATCACTCTCATAAAAGTACTAGGAGCATTTGACAAGCCAAACGGCATAACCAACCATTCATATAGACCTTCTCTAGTTTTAAAAGCAGTCTTCCACTCATCATCCGGTCTAATACGAATCTGATGATATCCACTCTTCAAGTCAATCTTCGAGAATATAATAGCCCCACTCAACTGATCAATCAAATCATCAAAACTCGGCATAGGAAATCTGTATCTCACAGTGATCTTGTTTAGAGCCCGACTGTCCGTACACATTCTCCACGAACCATCCTTCTTCGGCACCAATAAAGCTGGTACTGCACAAGGACTCAAGCTCTCCTGAACACGCCCCTGTTCTAACAACTCTTCCACCTGCCTTCTCAGTTCCTCATGCTCCTTAGGACTCATCCTGTAGTGTGGCCTGTGTGGTAATACTGCCCCTGGCACAAGATCAATCTGATGCTGAATGTCCCTCAACGGTGGTAACTCCGTTGGCAACTCTTCAGGAAATACATCTCTGAATTCTTCCAATACCGGCTTGACTTCCTCTGGAATTTCAATTTCCTCACCACTTTCACGCCCGATCAACAAGAACACTTCAAGCTCATCTTCGACTACTTTAACAAATTCTTTCAAAGTCAATAAAGTTTTCAGTTCCTTAATCTCTTCTGACTTGCTCTCTCCTTGCTGCCTCTTCTTCGGAACTAAAATGATCTTAGTGTTATCAAACATAAAACTGTAGCTATTGGTTCGACCATCATGCTGCACTGCTCGATCATACTGCCATGGTCTTCCCAAAAGCAAGTGACAGACGTCCATCTCCACAGCATCACACCAGATCTCATCTTTATACTTCTTCCCAATAGAAAATGGAACATGAACTCGTCGGTCCACCTTCACCTCTCCTCCTTTCCTCAACCAAGCTAACTTGTAAGGATTTGGATGCTTCCCCGTCTTCAACTTCAACTTTCTCACAGCTTCGGTAGAAATGATATTGCCACAACTTCTCACATTAATCACAAATTTACAAACCTTCCCCAGTATAGTGCATGTCGACTGAAAGATATTACTCCTCAACCAACTAGCTTCTTCTTCTTGCTTCGGTGTCAAACAAGATCTCCTCATCATTAGATTACATCCTTCATCTCCTGACGCGATATCCTGTTCATTCTCCTCAACTGGACTAGAATAATCTTCACCAACATCCTCACCTTCCGCTTCAGCAATCATAGTTCGCTTTTTCGGCTTCGGACATTCATTACTCTTGTGGCCCACTTCCTGGCAATTATAGCATTTGAAACTGTTGTTAACCTTTGCCTTCGCAACCTCATTCACAACTGGTTTACTGACGACTTTAGGAACATTGCAATTCCCACTAGCACCCTTGTTCTGAGAATTGTAACTTGGAAACACACCACCTCCTCGTCTCCCTTGTTTCTCCCAAGCTAGTGCTTTCTGATGTGCTTCTACAACAGATCTCGGATCAAACATATTCACCATGTCCTGGATCTGCATTCTCAATCCTCTAACAAATCTAGCAGTCAGCTGTTCCTCTGTCTCCATAATGTCATTTCGCGCAATCAGTTGATAAAATTCATCAGCATAATCATTAACAGTCTTCGTCCCTTGCCTCAGACTCTGCAACCTCTGATACATGAGTGATTGATAATCATACGGCAAGAACGTAGCTCTCATCAACTTCTTCATCTTCTCCCATGATTCATTCTTTGACTTCCTCATTCTCTCCCGTGTAAGTTTAGTTTGCTGCCACCACGCTAAAGCTCTCCCTCTCAACCTTGTAGCAACTAACTTCACTCTTCTATGCTCAGGCACTTCTTTAAAGTCAAAATTTTCTTCAACATTAGACAACCAATCCAGAAATTCTTCTGCTATCATTCCACCCTTGAATTCTAGAATTTCCATCTTCATACCCGACTCCCATCGTTGGTCATCCTCAACATCCCGATACGAGTTTCGAACTTGGTCTCGATCTCGATAATAAATGCTAGCTCTATCACCCTCTTCATCAAAATCAAATGTACGTCTATATCGATCTCGACCATCAACATCCCTTCGATCACGCATGTCTCTTCTACTATGTCTCTCTTCATCTCGATATGGCTCATCTTCAAACTCACGTGGAGTACTTCTCTCTTCATGTCTATATTCATGGTGATCCCTCCTCACTTCCGTAACCGATGGCGAAACTCTGTTTCCTCCATGGTTCGAGATTGGCGACCTTCTCCTTTGATTCATATCTATCATCAATTTCTCCAACCTACCAATGCCTTCATCCAACTTTTCATTGAATTATTGCTAATGCGTTGTTCCATTTGTTCAACATCTTCTCGTTTATACAAATCTTCAACATTTTGATGACGAATGGCTCTTCTCGGCGGCATGGTTCAAACTTCAACAATGCAAACACTAACTTCAAAAAAAACTTCAATTCTCGGCCTGGCTCAAACAAAATGATACACGGCTCAAATTTCAACACATGATACCAAAATGATGCTTCAATTCTCGGCTCAAATACTTCAAACTTTTCTCCAAATTATCAAACACTTTTCGGACTTTAATTCAAAATGATATGGATCGAAAACTCCCAACTTGTTGCAACTTCACGAAGAACACGATGAACACCAAACTCCTTGGCTCCAAGACTCGGCTTAGCTATGATTGGCTAAGTCTAGTTCTGATACCATAAAAATGACGCAGCGGATAATAACGAATTGACGACGAAATGAAGATTTCGTGTCAAACTAATCGTAAAACGATTAGATGAATCAATATAAATCGATGGATTAAAAGATACCAAATGCCCAAATTCATTGATCTCCAAAAGATACCGAATTCTAGCTATCTTTGACACGTTGATTGCGCACGATGCCGTGAGAGAAGATCTACAATTCTTCGAACGTTGATCAAGCGCACTTGATACCGTGAATTGGCTTCAACAATCGTTGATTCGAGCGCACTCGAATAACCGAAAGTGGAGATAGGAGATCACACTCAACTACCAATTTCAAAAGAGGCACAAAGCACTCAAACAAAGTTTCATTCAAAAATCAACCCCCTACAAAGTGACATAACACGCCTATTTATAGGCTACAACTCAACACTAGGTCGTACATGCGACCTACGACCTATCCAAGGTCGTTAACGACCTAAACATCACGTTTCAGCGACTCAAGTTACAACACAACATTCACACGGCCGACCTAACCACATGTCGACCTACGAGTTACGATTTAACAACACGAACGACACACCAACGTTACAATGCAACAACAATCAAGCGACCTAACCATATATGCATTACAACACAGTCAAATGACCTATACAATGCGACACATGACTTAAAAATATAGTGACGACACACACAACTTAGGCTCCACACGACTTAAGAAGCACAACTTAGAACAGGAAGCGACAACGACCTATGATCTGAGCGATCTACTCTTCAGTGACTTAACTAGGTCGTAGGTCGTTGGAATTAGGTTGGAGCGACCTAAAGACACGCGACCTTTCCATTGCACTATATCCTTTAGCTCATTAGGTCGGCTGTCTTGATTCGTTCGGTCGCTTGGACGACCTATCTTCATACTAGGTCGCTGCCCATCAAAACCCAATGTAGTTTGCACTCGCGAGCTTTCTTCAATAGGTCGTGAGCGTCCTAAGACACGTGAAGACTCAAAACCACTGAATTGGTGGACTGGGCTGCATCACTTGATGTGAAGCCATCACCTCAAATTTGCAAAGCTCCAAAAACACTCCACCAAAACATGCCTAGCCGACCACATAAACTTCACCCACTTCCATATCTTACCTTGCCCGCCACCCCTAGCTCCACCACCATCATGAAATCTCCTCTGGCTGCAAATTCACCACTGATCAGACCTGTACCTGATAGGGCCGAGCCTATATGTGACCAGGCCGAGCCTTGTTGTGCTCAAAACTTCAACTATTTTGCCTTGTCCTTTGTGTTCTTCATGTTGCAACTCCTTCCATTCTCCCCTAGCCTAGCCGTGCATATGTGATGCCAAACCCGAGCTATTTACCACCAAACCATGATCATGTCCGAGCACATGAACCCCTAGGCCGAGCATTTGAATGGTTAAGGCAAGGCCAAGTCATTTTATTCCTTGTTGCTTTTATTTCAAATTGTTTCAGTATTGTTTTGTGTTGAATATTTATGTATACATTGTCTTGTTTGTTGTATACAAGATCAATATCAAGGCTTTCCATTCATTCAAATCAAAAGTCATGTTGTATCATGCTTGTCGTGCCTTTGGAATCGTTCTTGTGTGTCGTAGTGGTCCCTAGCTTTGGTAAAGGTGAGTCCTTCTCACTCTGACATTGTTACTTATGAAATGGTAAATGACAAGTGATTAGTAACTAAAATGTTATGCAAGTTAATGATGACTTTATGATATGCTGTGCCATGTTATTACCATGTTAACTTTGTTAATTATCACCTGACATATGATATATGACATTATATTGTGACATTGACATGTTAGTATAATTGTTTATATTGTTTATGCATATGTTCACACTGCAAGTTTCCTGTTAGAATAGAATCACTATGGGTTCAAATGATACATACCCGAACGTACATTAGAATAGGGAAAAATCATTATGAGCTGAAATGATACGCTCAAGTGATTTTTATTGTATTTTATTTGACTTGGGATTGCGCGTTTGAAATGATAGAACCCAGGTTTTCTTTTTAAATTACGAATTGAAATGATACATATCTGTATCATTTGACCTAGGTTAGAAAATTATATACAGATCCCGTGGTATATTTTTAAATGATTTTTATATAGATATGTATTTTTAAAGCATGAAATTTTGATTTGAAAATATATATTTTATGGTTTTAAGAAAGCTAAATATGAAGTTTGAATTTGTGAATTTAAGTATGCAAATTTGAAGTAAGTGTGATTTTTGACTTTAAATTATATTTCTATAATGTAAGTAAATAATGGAAATTAAATTTTAAGTTTTGAAATGATATTTGAAGTAAATGTTAAAGTTTTGGTTAAATTTACAAGTTAAGAAAATAGTGAATTTTGACTTAACAAATGAAAGTGAGTTTTAAATTGGATATTTGATTTAAAAAATTTATTGTGATAAATCATATGTTAAAATGATTTAAGTGTGAAATTTTAAAGTCTATAAATATGATTTATAAGCTTAGAATAAAAAAAATTAGAGTGTTAATGCTTCTGAAGTTATAATAAAGTCTAGAATTTTATTAATAGCATTTTCAAAAATGCTGTGGTCTTATGACAGCATTTTTAAGTGCTATTGTTTTGAATTTAGCTATGTTTGAAATAAATCAATATCGATTACGGCATTTTATAAATATCGTTGTTCCTAAACTAAACTATTTTTGGAAACTATAAGCTACGATAGCAATTTATAAATGCTGTCGTTGCTATAATTTGACAATGTTTCAAAATATTACAGATTTTAACAATATCTGAGTTATATTTTAAAGTGTTAAATGATTTAACTTTTGGAATTGATTATTTGTGAAATTTTGGAGTTTTGGATATATATTTTAATATTTAAATTTGAATTTTAAGGAATTTAAATTGAATTTGAATTTAAATAAGGTTTACTTGGTTATGTGTTAAATGGAATGAAATGTAATGAGATAAATGAATTTTTAAATGGAATTTTGAAATGTGTTTTGCAATATGTTTGAAATAATAAATGAATGAAATATATAATTTTAAAATGATGTTCAAATTGAATATTTTAATTAAAGAATGATAATGAACTTATAACGGATTTGAAAAGGAAATGATTTTGAAATGGTTTTGAATGACGTAATCTTTATTTTGATAAAGAATGTGAATTTGGAATGATATTTGACTTTGATCTATTTGATAAATGAATATTTGAAGTTTATATTAGTATGAAAGGATATTTGGTTTACTTGTAGTTGAGTTTATTTAAATGATATTGGATTTATGAAATGAATATTTCAAAACTAAGTAATAATGAAGTTAAATTTGAGATATATGGAATTATAAAATTTAGTTTTGAAACGTGGGATATTAAATATTTGAAATATATTAAAAAAATGAATAGTTCATTTTTGTGGATTAAATCTGTATTTGAAATTGATAAGATTTGAGACGGTTTGTTGGAAAACTGAATTGAATTGAAATTGATGGTTTGAAATAAATTAAATTGGAAATTGGAAATTTGGGTTTAATTGAATAAATTTGTAAAATATAAAGAATTAAAGGAATGTTCCATGATTTTAAGTGTATGATTTCAAAATGTTATGATTTTCAAAGTGTAATGATTTCAAGTATTTTGGTTTCGAAAGAGTTATAACTTCGAAAGCATTATGATTTTTGAAAGGTGAATATATGTTTGAAATGGAAATGATAAACTATTTTGATTTGAATATAGTTTTGAAATTAAAATGGTTTTGGTATCGAAGTATAAACTATTTTGAAAGGAATATAGTTTTGAAATAAAATGATTTGATTTTTTGAAGTATAAACTATTTTGAAATGACCATGGCATTATAATAATGATTGGTTGTTAAAGAGAACGGGATCGGATATGGACATACTCTTTGTCGATACCGAAAACCACTTTAACAACTGTGTACGCGGTGGAGATTCCAGAATGAAGTAGGATGGTGGCGACGATCCTATTGAGGCATGAACGTGGACCCGACTCCCGTGAGTTAGCTTGAGGTGGCTAAAACAGGAGCGATCAATGGGCCAAGCGAGATCATTCCTCCTATCAGACACATTTCTTCGATACTATACTCTTACTTGCGGTTGATTTGATGGCCATCGTTCGATTTTGATTGGGAGTGTGTTCCGAGGTGGACGGTAGTGGCTGCTGTGCGTTACCACCAGCCCAGAAGCGTAATTGGTATATCTACCATGGCATTGCCTAGTTGTGTCATGTTACCTACCATAGCGAGCTTTACTACGAGTTTGTTTTTCTCCCATAGCCCATGGAGTATTTAGGGTAGCCTCCTGATCTGGAGGTATGCTGATACTGGATGGACTACTAGGACTATTACGTATTGAGGGCTATATGGGTTACCCTTTAATTCTATTTTAAAGTAAGTTTATTTTACTGTAGACATTATTATAATAGCGCAATATTCACTACAAGAATAATTGTTATTAATTGCATGGGGTTACAGCGTGTTATTACAACCTGCTGTTGTTATTCTTATAAATCATAAGACTATACGAGCAAAACGAAATATTGACGCCGTGAATAAAAACAATAGCACGGAACTTATAGGCCGGCTTCCAAATTATTTCATGGCCGCTTATTTTCCAATTCTTCCCTCCGTCTTTTCGCTCCTTCCCTACTCTCCATATCTCAATCATGAAAACTCTAAAAAAAACCTCTCCTTCATTCAACTCTCTTCTCACATCTCACGTAATCAAGTCACTTTTCTTCTTCCGCCTCTGCCCACCTCTGCAGCTGCGTCTTTAGTAATCATCATTGTAACCTCTCGAAAAGGTCTTTCCTTTTGTCGATGCAGGGTTGCCTCAGTGAGTTGTTAATCGATTCTCTGGTTGCATTCATGGTTAGCAAATCATCTTTCCTATTTTATTTGTTATGCATCCTGATTATTTTTTCAGAATCAAATTTCTTAACCTGTGTTAAAGATTGGGAGGAGCTGGTTAAATTTAATTCGGAAACCAGTTTTATTTTTTGACTATAACCATCGTTTTTAACTTTGTTCAATTTGGCAAAAAAACCTCTTTTAGGAACAGTTGGTACGTGTTGTTGAATGGACATAAAATGAATACGATTTATTCATTCTATGGACTAGATGATGGAAAATTAATTACTGGAGTAAGATTGAGCTAGACGAGGGAAAATTAATTTAGTCGGTGGAAGTTTCGATTAAGATGAGATTGAGCACTTCCATCTGAGTAATAAATAAATATGCAAATAAGGGGTCTCCTTGTCTTAACCATTGCTTTCCATTAAAATAGCCATTTGGATCTACATTGATGATTATGGAGTAGTCAGTGTGGATATACATTTATGAATTCATGCATGGAAAGGTAAGGGATAACTCATTTTGGAGAGCACGAAGTAAGAGAATTCCATTTCACACAATCAAATTCCTTACGGATATCCAGTTTAGCATGCTATTTAGAGAAAATAGAACCTTTGGAGCAACCATACATGATTTCTTAAGTCAGAAAAATATGGTCTTTGATGCTTCTTGAACTCAGAAAGCTTATTGGTTGGGAGAAATAATTATTTGAAGGTCAACATTTAGTCTGGTTGATTTCACATTTGCAATGCACTTATAAGTTAAATTATAGCGTCTTACAAGTCTATATTCACTCACTTTGTAGGGTTGATCAACCTTAGGGATGAATGATGCTACTCAATAGGATACCAATATTAAAGAAGTAGTGGATAGCTTTAAGAAAATCTCTTGAAATATAACTCCAACACTTGATGAAGAAAAATACATCGAAGCCATCAGGTTTACTGAAACTGTTATGTTTTAAACTAAAGAGGGCTTCCTTGATTTTAGTGGTTAATATATGGTTGATGAGATTAATGCTTTCCTTAGCATGTATTTCAGGCATTTTCAAAGAGTTAAGCAGTGAGTAGTCAATCTACGAGGGATTAGTATTGCCAAGAATATTTGTTTAGTGTTTAATACAAACATCAGCTACTTCTTCATCACTTTTACAAAGGGAAGTATGGTTATACCCTTGATACAGTGAATGTTGTTTTCTTGCTGTATGACATTTGGACTCTGATGATGATATTTAGTGTTTTGTCAGAAAAGGTTTCATTCATGTACCCCAATTTTTTTCCAGTAGCCTCATTTTCCAACTGAAGGAAATGTAACATGTCCTTGTTCAATTCTTGTTCTAGTTCAGTGAATCCAAACTTTTTTTAATAATTTTATTTTAATCCAATTATATTCCTGATCAATGATAGTGAACTAATGGGTATATTAAAATGGTAAAAAAAGGAGACCAGACAAATTGAGCTTAGACTATTGATAGTAAGTAGGATTTTTGGTTCTATCATCTACTCTATGACTTGCATAAAAATAAATAAACCATCTTTCTTGATTTATGCTACATTTTTATTTGTTATAGCAGCGTATCATGCAAATTTTGTATTACCGATTACTTTGGTACCCGAGCCCAAAGAAGGCTATATGAGCATGTGTTCTATTATTTTACTTACAGGGCAAGGGCAGTGATATAGTTAATTTGTTAATTTTCCAGGTAAATAGTTAATTAGTAATAAAAATGCTATTCAAAATTATTTCCATATCTTGACAAGAACATATAATCTGTCCATTTTTTTACTGTACAAAAATCGAACTGTACGGTGTATTTTTTATTGATTATTTCTATATTTATCCAGATTTATAAACTCCTTTGCCTGCTGTGACTATTTACTATTTGCTTTTTACTGAACCTGTTTCGTTGGTTTTAAAACACGGTGTTATTCTTAACATAAGTAGAGTTATTTACTTTAACATAAGTAGAGATATATTCGACATATCAGATTCAGGGTTTGGTATATTTATGTCTACTGTGTCCATGGATGTAACTTTTAGGAATGTTCTATGTATATCCCTATTGCTATACATGTGGATCATGTGGTACTTCTGATTAAACTAGCCTTTTGTGGAATTTGCTGAAAATTGGCGTAGGTATGTTTGGATGGCTTTTTTTGGTTTTGTGGAGTTTGATTTTTGTAGTTATTGTTTCATGAATCATGCATGACAAGTAATTTTGAAAAATAATAATCTCAATAATGACTTATTATATTCATATTATGAATTGTCTACAACACAACTTGCATATTATATTGATATATTTTATTTGTTTCATTACGAACTGTTGGAACTTTACTGCTTTTACAATATGATATTGTTTACTATTCTTTCTTATATGTGTTATAGGAACATGTCGAAGAACACCTAAATATGTGCATTCTGATTTTTTTTTTTAAAAAAATTGACAGCATGTGTATGGCAGTATGGGTTCTTCAATTTGACAATAAAAGTTGGACAAGCATGAGAACTCTATGGTGGTCATCATCCTTAGCTTACCTTGAGATGAAAACAAATTTTTGGTTTTTTAATTGTGGTCATACTATCTGTTTTATATCCAAATGTCCCTGTAGATGTATGTTTAGCACACTACAAGAAAAAATATATTCCCGACTCAAATTTTGCACCAATATAATTTGATGCAAGTTTAATTTCATGTAAACAATTGTTAGGTACCGATACAGGCGGAAGCATACGAGCACCTGCTGCATGTTGCAGAATATTCGGTTACAGGCAGAAGCATACGAGTGCCTGCTGCATGTTGCAGAATATTCGGTTACAGGCCTTCACATGGATTTGTATCTACCAGTAATGTCATTCCTTTTGCACATAGCTTTGGTACAATCGGTATGTTCTTTCATATACAAACGTATACAAACTCTGTTCTTTAACTGCATCTTTCAGTTGTTCAAACTCGTTATTTACTGTGAACTCCATTTTAAGAAACATCACTTCCTTATTTTTATGTTTACAATTTTAATATCTAGGTTTGCCGTAGTGCTGGTGACCCTAGTAAGCTAATGTTTGCAGATGCTGTGATAGAGCATATCATTGTTATTGTCAGTCACCACCACACAGTAAAACTTCATAATACAAATTTGACATTTCATTATGTATGTTGGTTATTCTCAGCTTTTGTTTTCCCTTGAAAGAACGTTTGTCATAGGACTTGTGTGTGCAAACATACAAGGTGTCACAGCTATGGCTCCACTGTCCCTGGCAATGGTCTAAAGTACTAGGCAATGATTGAAGAATTGCACTGAACAGAACCGAACAGAACTGGGAAGAAAATGGAAGTCTTGAAGAAGAAAATCAATTATGGAGAACAAGGCTTCATGATACTTATTTTCTTTCATAGGTATGCAAATACATGTTAACGTGCATTCATGGGCAAATGGGACTGCAAGTACATGTTATTTGCTTTCATGGGCAGAAGGGACTGCAAATTCAGGTACATTTATTGTTATTTGTTAGCATGTAGAAGTTTTACAACTTATTTGCTTTCATAGGTATGCAAATACATGTTTGTTATTTGCATGGCTATCGACAATTTTAGCATGTTAAGGCTCAAGCATGATATTTGAGCATACAGTGCTCTATTTGCTCAACATGCTGCATTGAATTAAATTTATTAAGTTAATGGTTGAATTCTTCATAATCTAGATATTGATGTTGTGTTTGATTTTATAAAGATGAAGACAGTACATATACTTACAGGTTGATCCATTATCAACAATTTTAGCAATTTGCTCCAAACCTGCAACAAAATAGCATCAAATCCCTTATGATTTAGCTAATGATTAAAAAAATTAGAAGAGGGTTTAATGTTTATGGCATCCTCTCCTAAGAGAGGAGAAGAAGTGAATGGTCTGAGATGGAAGGTCTTAGAGGAGAGTGGGCCAGATTTAAATAGCTTGAATGCTCTGAAAGGCATGATCCAATTTGTAGTAAGTATGGTTTCTGCTCTTGTTACTCCAAGTATCTGTAGGACTAGTAGATTGAACGGAGACAAGTTAAGAGAGGTTGAGTGCTTGGTTGAGGGGGGAAACTCCTTCAAACTGAGAGGGTTATCACCTAGTTTTTGTGTAGAAAAGCACATTGAGTTGAAGTCTCTTGTGACAACTCAAGATTCATTGGCTGATTTGAGGCAAGCGGGTGGTTCAGGAAAGTTGGTTTAAAGTTGCCGTGAGGGCATAAACAAAAGTGAGCTGAAAGGCGCTGGATACGGAGGAGTGATGGGCTTGGTAGTGTATGTATTAGTTAGATGCAGAAATTTTGGTTAGCCTGAAGGTGTAGGGGTTCCATACGGTCAAAAGTCTACCATAAACTTCTATAGAATTTGTTCAAACTAGGATGAATGAATTTATGTATTCAATTGATATGTACTGCATTTATTTTTTCAATAATGATAACTCTTCACCATCACTACCAAAACCAAGCTTAAGTTTTACAAAACTGTATTTGTGGATCAGATTAAAGATTTTTCTTTTCATTACTTTTTTTAGCGCATACCGTTTCTAGAATTTTTGATGTGTTTGTTTTTCTTTTCAGATTCATACTAGGATGGATGAATTTATGTATTCAATTGATATGTATAGGCTGAGTTGGTTCATTCTCTTTTCACCATGGTTGGAGTTGCCGGTATTCTTTTCACTGATGTAAGTTTTTTTTATATAAAAAACTACCGATGTAAGTTGATATATATGTACTTTCACAAAATGCTCATAATTGAAGCGTTCAGTTTTAAAACCGAGACGTATTTGCCTCAGTTAGCATCAAATTAAATGTTCAGCGTTATACGTATATGTACATCTCATGTTTTGTTATATTTTCAATGCAGGTCAAAACGATGCTCAAACCATGTGATATTTTTAATGTCTTTAGAACTTAAAGCTGTTGGAAGTGAAGGTTATAATTTTTTTAGCATTTATGTTTTTCCATTATGTTTGAACATTTGGTTAGACTAAATGTGAATATTACTTATGTAATACATCCTCCTTTTTTGGTTCAGACTTTTAGTTGAAACGATGACTATAAATTACAATAACCTTTAATACATCATCGACATAAATACAATTGCACGTATATAAATTCTGTAACTTGATACATGAATGAAATTAATTCTCATCTTTATTTGTTTGAAGTTGATATTTTTGCAATAATTAAAATAATTAAAATTACTAAGCTTTATTACATTAAAATAACTAAAATTAACTAAGTTTATAAAAATTAACTAAGATAACTAAACTTAAGTTTTATAAAAATCGTGTTCTCTATTTTGAAATCATTGTTAATTTGTTATAAAAATTGACTATGTTTTACAACCAATTTTTATAAAAATTAACCAAGTTAACTGAGTTTTGTAAAAATTAATTAAGTTTATAAAAATTAACTAAGTTTATAAAAATAATAATAATATAAATTAACTTAGTTTAAAATAATTAACTAAGTTAATTAATTTTTATAAAATTAATTAAGTTTTATAATAATTAACTAAACTAATTAAGTTTTTAAAAATTAAATAAGTTTATAAAATTTCTAAGTTTTATAAAAATTAATAAGTTTATAACAATCGACATGCAATTTTTTAGTAAATATTTAAAACAAAATATAACATTGACAAAGTTATCTAAGTTTTATAAAAATTAAATAAATTTATTAAAATTAACCTAATTTATAAAAAATAACTAATTTTCATAGAAGTTAACTAAGTTTTATAAAAATTAAGTAAGTTTAAGTTTTCAAAATAAACTAAAATTATAAATATAACAAAGTTATTAAAATTTAAATAAGTTTTATAAAACTTGACCAAGTTTTATAAACAACCGATTAAATTAATTAAGTTTGTAAAATTTAACCAAGTTTTATGAAAAGATAACTATGTTTTATGAAAAGATAACTATGTTTTATGAAAATTTAGTTAATTTTTGTAAAATTAAACTAAGTTGGATAAATTGTAAAAATTAACTAAATTAACAAAGTTTTTATAGAATTTATTAAGTATCATAAAATTTTGTTAAGTTAATTAAGTTGCCAAGAAATTAAACTGATATAACAGAAATAAATCAAGTTTTATAAAAATTAAAAGTTTAAAAAAATTAATGGTATCTATACTCGTTTAAATACAACAGTGGTTTAGAATTGAATAAGTTCATAAATATCGGATTTTGTTGTTCAAAAGTGTCACTTTATATGCATAATTTTCATCAGTCTTGTCTATTACGATTGATTATTGAACTTTTTCTTTACAGATAACTAATACATTTGGTGCTAGCAAGCAGCAACAAGGTGATTTGAAGTAATATATAGTGTCATGCATATCTTTAGTGTTTGAATACTTCTATGTATCGGTTTTGGTAAGATTGCTTGTGTATAATATTAGTATTGTTTACTTGCATTTGTAATCTTCGTACGTAGTTATGATATATAATGAGCACACGTTGCTTTGGTGTAATTTTATTTGTTTACATATAGCCTATTGGTAATCAAATGTGATCTTACTGATATTTAAATTCGGGGTGTGTGTGTGTGTGTGTGTGTATGTATGTATGTATGTATGTATGTATGTATTGAAACGTCATAAAGAAGCACAATAAATCTTATGCAATAAGATGATAGCATTAAAAAAATGCTATAAAAGGCAACAATAGCGTTTTTAAATTGCTATAATATAAAACTTTTTACAGCGTGTTATTCTTGCTATCTAATAACCCTTCCTATTTATGACATGTTTTTTTACAGCGTGTGCATAAACGCCATTAAAACAATTTACAGCATTTTTCAAATGCTGTTAAAAGAACACATTTATAGCGTTTTTGTTGTTGCTATCGTAGGTCATAGACTTATAACAACATGTTGATATACAGCGTTTATAAAAACGCTATAAAAGCCTTTAATAGCATTTTTTAAACGCCATTGAAAGTCCAAATTGTTGTAGTGATTACTACATAGTAAATAGTTTAACGGATCCTTAAAGGATGGACGGTCCCAAACAACCTTTAATTTACTAATGTATTTTTGTTACTGTTCACTTGAGTTGATTTACAATTCATACGTATTTATGTCCTGACTCAAGTGTTTTGTGTTTTGCTTTACGCTCGGATCAGACTGAGTGATTCGGCATTCAAGACTCACCTTCGGAGTTGGAGCTTTGCTTGAAGATCCAGCCATATATTTTTTTTTCAGTATCCAGTGATTCCAATGATGTATTCTGATTTGTACCTGATGTATCTTGTTACTCTTCTGTTGTATCTTTTTTAACTCTGATGTATCTTATATGTATGTAGTAGTTTCATGAACTACTATCTCTTTTACTTCCGCTGCATTATTATTTACTCCGTGTCTGTGATCTGTGATGATTTATTTACTGTATATTCTAAGATTTTTCAAATTTTATTTACAATGCAGTATTTTGAGCAATTCAAGTCCATCATGTGCGGATGCGAATAGTTGAAAATATCGGGTCGTTACAAATACTATTACTACTGTCAAATTAATCGAAAGCTGCTAAACTAAACGCATTTTGTCAATGGAATTCATAGACTCCTAATGGAATTTGATCAAATGTTTGTATTCCCATGGAATAAATGAGTATGGTCTACTATTGACGTTGAAAGTAACAACCTTATCCTCTTAAAAGCCATGTCCAAGTCCATACATACCCTTAAAAACTCTAGTTGACCAAAATTACCGACTGTGACACTTATATCCTTTATGGCATCGAATAGGATAACAACGAACACATCCTCTTTGAATGCAGTTACTCTTACAAAACATGGAAGCGTCTAATGATTTTTGTTGGCTATCATCCCCTAGATGCAATTCTATCGATGAGTGACACGGAATTTTCAAACCGAGAAGATGGCGCAACCCCATGATTATCCTTCTAGAACTACCGAAGTAAACTGTTCGCAGCGTCCTAACAAAGAGGAACAACTGCATTTTCAATGGGAATAAGATCTTGTCTCTTGGGTTAACTAGAATCATCAAGGACAAGGTGAAGAAAAATCACTTGCCTAGAGCATACTGTAACAACCCTCTTCGAAGCGGGCCTAATTTTCGATCTAATAAAAGCTCATCAAAACTTAAGTCCATTTCGAAGCTGGCGTTGATTGACATAATTGATTAGAAATAAACAATATATATAGATAATTACCTATACTTTCAGGATCTCACAGCGGAAGAAATAAAATATAATAACAATATATAGTATCTATCCCATAAAACCAAGTCATAGTGATACAATGTCACAACAATCATATGACAAGTCTGAAACATAATCTGGGTACATTATAATAACTTAAATAGATAACTGATAAAAATAACTATTTCTATACAAGTTCCAAACAATATGATAATTACATAAGGGTTAAGATTATCAATACTTGACAACATAATTCAGACTTGTGCATAAAAAATGGAACCCAAATGTATAATTTATTTTATATTAATATACTAGGACTATGCCTCCTTCTCCAAAGAAGGAATTTTACGATATAAACCTTTTATATTACATTGGCAATTTAAACATATGGTGTTGAAACAACAAAGAAATCAGGCTTATTTCAATTATTTCAAATAGGTCATGTAAACTATGGACAAGAATAAAAAAAATCTCGTTTTCCTAATTTGCACAGTTATTTCTATCTATTTGTTTTGGATTTCTTAAATATTACAACACCAAAATGAATGAAACAGAATACAAAATGTTTATTTCATAAATATTAATAAAATCTTACCTATTTCATAAAAATAAAGAACCTAAGATTCTAAACCATTTAAGGTTTACATATTATGGGAAGATTTAGGGCTTAGGTTATTAAATTTTTATAAGCAAAACCTCCCAAGGCACAAAACAAATCGAATAGGGAAAAATTTACGTTTCCAATCTCACAATTTCCAATGAACAAGCATTGGTTTGCTTTGCATGGTAATCTTTCTCTTTCTCCAAGTTATCTCCATTTTATTATATAATAAATTTGTTTATGCATATTAGATTTAGAAATTATGGATCAGGGAAGAAGAGAAAGATATATATATATATATATATGTATGTATGTATGTATGTATGTATGTATGTATGTATGTATGTATGTATGTATGTATAATTGCCTTTCTCTTTTGCTAGACCTCCTTGAATCTTTCTTGAATCTTTGAAGGTATATATTTATTTTGAAGCTGGAGTTTGAGAAGTTTTATTGTGGAGAAAGAGAATGGCAAAATGTCCTTGACGGCTTAAGATTTGTATAAAAAGAATGAGAAGGATGGCCTCTTATTTATAGTTGCATGGATGCGTGAGAAAAGTTAGATCAAGAATCTATTATTCATTTAGAATCCGAGCTGTTCAGGCCTAGGAAAACCCTAACCATCATAGAAAGACCAGTTGATTGGTCCTTCATTGGCGGTCGATCAACCTTGTAATGGCAGCGATTGGTTATCATCTTCTTGTTAACGTTACTTTTTATATATTTGCTACATATTTTAAATTTAACGTTAATGATTACTTTAATGTTAAGTCTCGTTTTTGCCATTTATATTACCTTAATTAGCTCCGAATTATTTCTAATTCGAAATTCTCAGACTTCAACAACTTATTTATTCGAACTTCAATTGCAAAGCTCTATGTACGAAAATTGCATAAAAATTTGCCATGAACACAATGGTACAAGTGTCGTAGCCAAATTCCAACATTTGCAAAAACTTTATTTTTAACATCATTATTGATTAATTGATTTTTCTTATTTAATTTCATGTTAATTTTATAGGGGTTACATTCTTCTATTTTAAAAGAATTTAATCCTTGAAATTTCTAAAGCATAGGTATTGTTACACGCACTCTACAACCATGTTGTACTAAGTTATCTACACCACTTCTACTCAACCAAAAGTGCAATGTGATTATGTACGTAATATATCTATAAGTGAGCTCAAACCTAGCATGAAGCAAGGTTGTGACATATGAACATGTATGCAAACAATCTAAATATGCATGAAATTCTATATAAGTACAAAATAACATAAAAAGTGGGGCAACCATCCCATACCATCCAATCTTACAAACATGATGCAACCATAATCTACATAATACTAAATCTAGAGGGAGGAAATTACCAGAGAAATGCTCTAGGTGAGAAGCCTTCATTTTTTCTTCAGTTTCCCAAGTGCTCTCTGTTGGATTGTATCCCCATCGAACTTGGACTAGCCTAATTTCTTTGTTACAAAGCTTCCTAACTCTATTCCCCGCTATGCATGTGGTGGCACGAAATGCCATCAGTTCTGTCTCTATATCTTCTAACCGATCATGCTCCACTATAGTAGTTGCGCTACGTAGACACTTCCTTAGATGCAATACATGGAAAACATTATGAATTCCAGCCAACTTAGCTAGAAGCTCTACTCGAAATCCAATTCTTTCCACTCTCTCTAAAATCAGGAAAGGCCCATCAAATCTCGGTGCCAACTTCTTCGAGTTTCTAAATCTCATAAACTTCTTAAGTAGGGAAACTTTAATAAACACCAAGTCCCCAACCGAGAATTCCAACTCCATCCCTTGCCCATCAGCATAGGATTTCTGTTAGTCTTGAGCAGTCTTCATTAACATTCTGATTACTTTAACCTTCTCTATGCTCTCGAGTATCAAATCTAATCCCAAGTAGAGCTTTGTCGTTATTCTCCCACTGATAACTAGGTGACTTACATGGCCTCCCATATAAGGTTTTGAAGGGTTCCATACCTATCATTGCCTGATAACTGTTATTACAAGAGAATTCTACAAAAAGTAAATGCTGCTTTATTGTCCTTCATAATCCATGATGAAAGCCTTCAATAAATCTTCCAAGATCTTGTTCAATCTTTCCGTCTGTCCATCGGTCTAAGGTGGTAAATGGTGCTAAGATTCAACGTCATCCCTAAAGCCGACTGTAGACTCCTCTAAAATTTACTAGTAAATAAAGGAGTCTCTATCGCTTACAATACTAACTGGAATGCCATGTAATCGGACCACTTCCTTGGTGCAAAAGTATGATAGAGATGTTGTAGTCCTAATACTCTTTACCGAAATAAAATGCGCATTCTTAGTGAGTCTATACGCTATAACCCAAATAACTTCATTGCCTTTTTGACTCTTAGGCAACCCATCAATAGAATCTAAAGATACGTGTTCCCACTTCCAAGTTGGTCCTCTAATGGTAATAATAGACTCTCGGATTTTCCTTTCTCAGTTTTGATTCGTTGGCATGTCAAATACCTTGCTACATATTCCACTGCTTGCCTCTTCATTCTCGATGAAAAGAAAACTTGCTTTATGTCCTTATACATCATATTTCCACTGGGATGAATGGTCGTCTTAGAATAGTAGCACTCGACCAATACTTCTTCCACAATGTCCTCCACCATCCTCTTTCATCGATAGAATACCTACCTTGATGGGGAAAATATCTTCCCTATACAATTTAGCCAAAATGTCTACCATCATCGCATCCTTCTTCTAATCTTAAGTGATGTAGTCCATCAATACTGGACTTACTTCCATTGCTGTCAAATATCCTAAAGTGTATTCTAATGGAAGTTGGAAACTAAAATTCGAGAGGAATTCTAGCCGCCTCCACTCATAAACAAACACCTAGAGTAGCAACCCTTCGGCTAATAGCGTCAGCAAACAACATTCCATCTTTCAAGGGTATACAGAATCTCGAAGTTATATGATGTTATAAACTCCATTCACCGTTGTTGCCTAATGTTTAAGTATTTTTGGAAAAATGGATATTTAAGGGAGTTACGATCCGTAAGTAGCTTAAACCTTTTTTGTAAAAGATTATACTGCTACATCTTTAAGGCGAATATGATAATCATTAATTCTAAATCATGATGGAAATACCTCTTCTCATTGTCCTTCAATAGCCTGCTTGCAAAGGCTACCACCTTCTCTTTCTACAAAAGAACAAATCCTAACCCCTTTCGCATGTGTCAATGTAAATAGTGGAAGGTTTTGATCCATCTGGGATCGTTAATACAGGTGCATTGGTTAATAGCTTCTTCGGCTTCTCAAAGGCTTTCTTGCATTTCTCATCCCATGTAAAGATTAAGTTATTCTTAGGTATGTGAGTCAATGGTACAACTATAATTGCAGAGTCCTTAATGAACTTCCTATAGTAACTTTCCAAACGAAGAAAAATCCTAATTTTCGTAGTGCTCTTTGGAATCTTCCAGTCTTGAATGGCTGCTACCATTTTCGGGTCAACTGACAACCCTTTCTTCGAGATAATATGGCTAAGAAACCTTATCTCTATCCTCCAAAAATGACACATTGAGAATTTGGCTTTTAGTTAGTGCGTTACAAGGTCTCTAGTACCCCCTTAACTGATTTTTGTGCTCACCTTCACTTTTAGAGAATACTAGAATATCATCCATAAATACTATGACAAACTTATTCAGTTGCCCCCTAAAAACTCTATTCATCAAACCTACGAAGTACACAAGTGCATCAATTGGTGAAATCTGATAGCCAAATCAAACTGAGAAAAGATTTTGGCACTAACAAGCTAGTCAAATAAGTCATCGGTATACTTATTCTTCTTGGTCAGCTTGTTGGGTTCTCGGTAATCGATATATAGCCTTAAAGAGCCATCTACCTTAATGGCGAAGATAACCGATGCTCCACATTCTGAAGCACTACGATGGATAAACTTTTTTGTAGTAGCATCAAAATATGCTTATCTGGTTCTTGTCTCCCTTTGGGGGCCATATGTCTCAGTGGCTGTGTGAGTGGTATAGCATTATTGTGCAAATCAATCCCAAAATCTCTATTTCCCTTTAGGGTAGGAGATGGAAGGCTTCTTCAAAATGTCCAGAAACTCTCTAACCACGGATACAAATGAGAGCTTATCCTATGACAGCTAAGGGAATACATATAGCTCATCTTAGCTGATCCTTGGGGAATGTAATTAACATTTTTATCTCAGCCCCCATAACTCCTCAAGCACACAATCCTCCTTTCATAGTGTAAGACATCCCCGTAGTATGATAACCTATCTTTTCGAAGATAAGACCATATCTCCCAAAATCCAGAACATATGCATTACATTTGTAGTCTACATTACGTATGTCCATAACTAGTTCTTTGCAAATCATACAAAGGTGCGTCGGCCCCTAGATTCGAGATGAATACAGGGTCATTGACAAGTTTGATAACGAGTTCTTAGGTTTCTATTACATTTTTGGCTAGAGAATGTGATGCTCCTGAATCAAATATGGTACAAATAGCATTCCCAAAAATAATAGTTATATCTTCCATAGCAGCTTATCCCTTGTTCTTGGAAGTGGTTTGCTTGAGATAGTACAGCTTCGATGGCATAGGCTTGCATGACCTATCCCTCCTTGGCTAGCTCCGGGCACTATTTCTTAAATTATCATTCCTTGTTGCAATTATGCACCTCCATTTGAACTGTTCTCTCATCAAATTCGTCCTACAATCCTTAGCGATGCGTCCTTATTTGTGGCATCTATGGCATGTTTGGGCTCCCTTTTTAAACTTTCCTTTGGCCTTCTTATCTTTCCAAAACCTTCCTTTCTTAAATCCCACTTGGTCACCGGACTCTTTTTTTTCTCCTTCTCGTCTCTACCAACTGTCTGAAGTAGGGCCAACTCAACTATCATCTCATAGGTCGCACCTGTGGGAACTTGAGCTAAGGGATGTTATCTTAAAAGAGAACTTAGACCCTTCACAAATTTCATCGCCTTCTTCACTTAGGTATCAATTAGACTCATTCAGATTTGACCAACTCTTTGAACTTGCTAATATACTCCTTTAATGTCGTGTCCCTTGGTTTAAGTGGATGAACTTCTCTAATTGTAAGTTCTGTTCCACAATGGACAAGAATCGCGACTTGAAGTGAGCCTTGAATTCAGCCCAAGTTATGCCTTGCTCGGCATTCTCGGCATTCATTGTGATCCACCAATTCAGCGCCTCTCCTTTCAAGTGCCATATGGCTAAGTCCTCCTGACTTGATCTTCCAATTCCAGTTCCTTGAATATGCATTCACAATCATCGATCCATGCTCTAGTCCCCACAAAATCCTCTATGCCTAAGAATACCCATTCGCCTATATTTTGAAAACCCAAACATAGCCTAGGGAAGTCTAGTGATCGGAATGCTAGCTCAGGGGATGAAACAACTGGTGCTACTGGTGCAGCTTGCTGTGGAATGGGTATTTTCCCCACGACTCTTAAGTATTATCGAAACCACTCCAACATATCTTATATGATGAGTATCTCTTGGGTGGTAGGGTTCCTAATGTCAAAGCCATTTTTCAGCCATAATCAACTATTTATAGTTTCAAAGCTTAGCCATGACTTCGTATGATAGTATTTACTGATAAATTAATTTTTTTCCTAGTGTTTTACGTATGTCCTATCATATATATGGTTGAATTTTGAAAAATAACAAATACGTACTCTCGCATATTCATAATCGCATTGATTGGGTAACCTAAGCTTTGATACCAAATGTGACAATCCTCTTTGAAACAAGCCTAATTTTCGACCTAATAAAGGCCCATCAACTATTGGATTTCGAGTTGGTGGTGACTATTGGAAATGGTGGCTTAGGGAGACAATGACTATGAGCAATGGCAGAGTGTAGGTGCAGGGCGACGAAAGGGATGCGATTGCGCAAGATGTAGTACGTTGGCATGAGCACATGGAAAGCGTGGCGTGTCATATGGTTAAATTTTGAAGGGGCTATCCTAGGAGACAGAAACTTTTAAAATTTTATCCTTTAAACTAAATTCTCCAATATAAATTACTTGATAAATTCAAACAACTAATAGTAAGTAAGTTACCTAATATATTATAAAAAATATGACTTTTTGGATATGCAAGCTATATTCATATTAACAAAAAAACTAAAATTGTTTTTTGTGGAAATATAAATAAATATAAATCGTAGAACATAATTATATAAATAAACAATAATAACAAGTTTAATTTACAATTTAATTATCTCAAATTTATCATGCCATTGCACTGTAAAATTGTTTTCAACTTCAAATACCAATATTTCAAAATCCCTGCAGTTATTTTAAAAATCCTCCTCAATTCTCTTTTAAATATTCTACATTTATGTATGTGTATCTAAATTAATTACGTTACTTGAAATTTAAACTATTTAAGTAAGCTCGGTTAATTAATAATAATTATTACGTTTGACAGATCCTAAATTATGACGATTTAAATATGCATACCATATTAATCCTATAACAAAATTGGTAAAACTACCTCTTCATTAAAATAATACACTGTAAAATTTTATGTAAATCACAGTACTAAATTGTATAAGCAGGCAATAATAACAAATTTAATTTATAATTCATTTATCTCGATGAATTAATTATACATTGCATTGCATAACTCTAGCTATTTTAAGCTTCAAATACCTACATTACTAAACATCCACAATCGCCTTAATTCTTCCTAATATTTCATATTTAATTCTATGTATCTAAATAACTTACATAATCTTAAATTTAGACTCTCTAAATAAGTTTTGTTAACTATTATCCATTGTCTAATAAATCCAAAAAATATGATAACTACAATACAAACACACATTAATAAAAACAGTTAACTTACCTTTTTGTCCAAGTGTAAAAGTATATAAATCACATAGCATAAATTATGTATAAATAATAAAATAAATTTAACCTATAATTAAATTCTAATTAATTTATCATAAGAAAATTATCTTACATCGCACTGAAAATTTTTGTTTTTAATTTCAAATATCATCGCATTATTGTATATATTTTCACGAAATCATGATTAATTTTCTCTTAAATTTTATGTTTATGTCCATTTACTTAAATTAATCATGCAATCTTAAATTCGTAATGTATGTGTATGTCTATATATATATTTCCATTTACCAATATTTTTAATTTGTCTACAAATCCTAAATATATGAACATTTTTGAGAGATATATATATATCCATATGAATAAAATGATAAAATTTTATTTTTAGTCAAATATAAAGATATATAAATAAATTAACATGAACTGTATGCATAAACTGCAATGATAATTTAAATTTGTTCTTTTTTCAATCAAAGACCACTAGCTCAAGTGGCAAGTGGTTGGGTGCTCTAGACATGGTTATTATTCATTTATCTCATTAGATTTATCATACATTTCATAACTGGATTCTATTTATATTAACACTTAAAATATAAATTCTATATCTATGTTATAATATTAAAGATGAGTATAGTTTCTTTTACTCCTAGCCTTCTAAATTTTTTCTAATAAAATGTTGCCACATGTATTTTGAAGGTGAAAAGCTGTGACCTTTCAATTTATTATTATCTATACTATAGTTTAGCTTTATAATATATACTAAAAGGATAATTAGGGTATAAGTAGATATTTTCTGTTCGATTATTCAAAAAAATCTTTCAAACGCCATTGGAAAATAATATTGGTTTGAAAATTTACAAGGAGAAGTGGATTTTAGGTCCAATAATCGCAATGTAACTTGAGGAAATCAACATTTGTACAAATAAAGAATATTACAAGTAACAAATTCATTGTTTATTTTCTTCCTTCTAATTGGGTTGTTTTTTAGATATAGATTTTTATTATATAGTATATCATTGATTTTGTTTTAATATTTTTTAATTTAATTTTAAGGTAATTAAGTTCGATAGGAGTTGATTTTGTTTTATTTACCTACATTGGGCAGATCTACGTTCGATTAGATAACAAAAAAGACAACTTTATTGAAATAAAGATTCCATTTATTCATGTCCATATTTTCAGTTTTCAATTTTTTTTTGCTAGAAGAAGCAAGTCATAAATGAAAATCATCTATTGATTGATAGTCTTCCATAATCACTAACATTAAATATAAATCTTGCCGTATTAAGTTTCAAAAGCTTGTACATAGATATGTCATCCAATGTATAACTATGTATACCAAATAGGGTTTTAAATATTCTACGATAATTTTAGCACTAGAAAGTAACAAAAACTTAATAATAGATATATAAACATTTGTTTGCAATTTCCATATCATTAATGGATTATCAATTGTAACGACCCGGACTTTTCAATCTCGAAAAGTCCAGAAAGTTGGGAAAAGAAGAAAAGAGATAGAAGAAGAAGAAATAGGAAATCCAACTCAGAATCTCACAATTGCAGCAGATAAAATATAATATCAAATATTATTCTTTCCATAAAGAAAGCTGTATCCGTCAATTACATTTTAATGCATCAGAGCTACAACATTTTACAATCGCTGGACAATTAAAATAACTTGTCCTAGATGTACAATAATATAACATAGCAGAAATACTCCATACGTTCCTGCCCTCCAGCTCGCCTCCTGAGCTCCAGAACGTCCTTACCTGGAAATCTGTAATACTCGGTCTGACCCGAGCATTACATCAAAGTAACACCTGGGTCAGGCTGGAAACCAGCATGATTAACCTATCTAACAAGAAATTCTAATGCATAAAACATACTTAAAACCTGAGGTAACTCGTTCATTACTACAAGTTCACAACTTGTTATAGTCAACACTTATATTCACAATCAATTTCTAAGTACTCTTACTTAGTTTAAACGGTCCGGTCATTTAAATTATTCCATTTCAGCCTATTGATATACCAATCAATAAAGTATCATTGTGGTTACAAATCGAAGTGGGTTCGGGTATTTACTGATATCCGACCCTGGCCTCTTCGAATCCCAAACCATCTAAACCCAAGTTATTCAAGTGAAATGCAATACAAATTTTTAATTCAGGATGTCACTTTACATAGCAATTTATCTTGATAGATAACCATATTATCACTGTTCAACCCAATCATATTACAAACATTTCATATCAGAAACATCAAATAATCCAAGGCATTTTAATATCATTCAATCGTTTGTAAGTAAGATTGATCACTTCCCCAATTAATTTAATTAATCTCTATTAAATTAATTACAAACTTTAATCACTTAAATTGCCTTTACTTAACACTAATTAATTACAAATCAATTAATTAATCATCATTTAATTATCCATTTTACATAATCACCCTTGATTAATCATCCCTTAAATTATATTAAGTATTAACCCTTAATTAATTCCATAAATTAATTACCCTTCACCCATTCATTTAATTACTTTATTCTTAATTAATTATTCCAAAATCACTTACACTTATTAATTAACCTTTAATAAATTAATCATCTTTAATTAATTACCTAGATAAATTAATCATATTAACAAATCAATCCATAAAATTGATTTCACCATTTAATTAGTTTTTAATTAATAATCCTAATAAATAGATTGATTAATCACTCCCTTAACTAATTTCATTAGCTAATTGACCAACCTTAAATAGTTAATCATTGATTTAAATACTTTATTATTATCACCTTTGAAACATTTAGGAATTAACTTATTTACAATTACTTCTAAACCAACAAGTTTTATAGAACAATTTAAAACATTGGAAATTTTTTTTAAACTCGCTAATACTCGTTATTAACAAATTTACTTAAAATTTAAGAACCCAAATAATCTCGAGCCCAAAGCCCGAAATTACGATAACTTACATGAGCCAAAAAAAGTTCCATCTTTCACGTCGCCCTCTAATTTCTTTCTTTACTTCACCTCTGTTAGTTAACTTAAAACATGCATCAAATATATTTGAGCCCAGACCAAAAATTCCCCTAAGCTAACACAATTCTTTCTCTAGCATATTCACTTCTTCTACTTAAAATAAGTAGGCCCAAATGACTTCGGCCCAACATCCTTTCTTCCTCCCCTTTTATTTTCTTCCAGCTTAAAAACTTCCTTTCATTTAAATTTACGCAGACGAACTCTCGTGCGCACAGATGTGCACATGCACGCCAACACCAGCGATGATCCCAAATTTTCGACCTCCTCCCTTAGTCACACTAGCCCTCCAAATCAAACTCACACCGCTGCTTCACTTCAAACTTTACTAACACAAAATTTAGCCTATTCGACGAACTAAATCAAAAACCTTCCTCGTCCAATTCGTTCGCCATGATCAACCGCGACAATGTTTAACACCAACCTCTACCACGAACTTCAGCACGAACCTCTCTTAAATTTCCCTCAGGTGCGCAAACGTAAAACTTCACCATGCCGCCATAGATCGATGTCAAATCAAACACACCTAAAACCCAAAAATCTCTTCGACCAGCCAAACCATCAAATGGAAAAATTACTCAGCAATTTTCTCAAGCTACCCGCTTCTGCAGCTACCTCCTGGCTGAAAATCGACCCTTTCCATGAATTCGATCGCCTGAATTCGATGAAAATCAAGTTTTCCGATCATTCCCAATCCCTCCTTAACCATAAGCTTAGAAATCATGATACAATTGTTAGAATTCATCATTTATCAAGATGAATTCAGATATAAAACCAAACCATGGAAATTTAAAAATCAAAATTCGGTCTTGAAATTATATTTTACTGTAATTCCCTCTTTTCGAAATATTTGCTTAATATATTCACCTGAAGTCATTTTTAAAAATAATACTACATCCATACAATCACTTTTGCATTAAAGGTCAAATCCTGAAATTATATAAATAAAGGGATATGAATTTTCTTAAGATTGTGGCGTCTGTTATTATGAATAGAGTCGTCTATTTATACATACAGACATGCACAAGTAATCCATTCTCTTTTTTTTATACATGCAGATGCTTAACTCAACCATGCAGCATGTCTACAACATGATTTTAAATTCTTTTCTCATGCATCAATATAAACAGAATTTAGTTTGATAAAAAGTGACGTTTACTCATAGTTAAGATGTTTGGACAGAAAGCTTCAAACTGGAAATTTTGGGTTTGCCTGGCTTGGATCTGATCTGTGCTTTCTTTGCTATTTTGAAACCAAGCTTGATTGCTGAATTGAATCTCTTTTAAGATGAATTGATTTTTGTCCTTGAATCATGTTGAACACTTTGAAAAGCCGTTGTTTAGTTTTTATTTTTGATTTCAGTCTTATTTTTCTTTTTATTTAAAAAATGAAGGAAAAAAATGAGCAGCCTATTTCTTTTCTTATTTCATTTTTATACATGAATTAAATTTGAAGGAGGATAAGTATGCCACCTGTAAATATATGATGATGTCATCTTCCACTAGCATGAACACTTGTTAATGCATTTTCTATACATTTTACAAATGTCAAAACTAATATTTTTATGTTTAAATTTTTATTTAAATATTTCTTATGTTAATATATTAATTTATGTGTTATGTTCTAAATGTTTGTACACATTTTCTATTTATACATTTCCTTATATAGCTTTCAAAGAAAATAATTTAAAGTTAATTATAAATAAACACACATATACACATGCATATATAAAAAGAATGCATAATAAAATCTTTGTTAAAACTCCTTTTAACTATCATACTTTAATTAATAAATATTTATATTTTAGGGATTTTAAAATATATAAAATTTGACTTGAAGTAGCTTTTGAAAATGATTATATTAAATTCAGAACATAACCTCCCAATTATAGTATATATAGTTTATAATTCTCCATATTATAAGGTTTGCATAAATATATTTCATAAGATTTATCATTTTCAGATATTTCTAATTCAACCTTGATTATAGTTTTCAATAGTTAAAACCAGTTAATTATCTAATCATCTGATGCCAAAAATTAAGGTTATCACATCAATACTATACTTATAATGTTTAAATGGTTATTACATATAATTTGATGTTAGGAAATAACATTCTAATAATATTTAAGGTTAGTAGGGATTTATGAAGTTTGTTATATAATGCTTTGTGTTATCCACATGTTCATGTATTGTCATATATATTTATGATCCTTTTTTGTATGTTTAACGTGTATGGTCCTTTTTTTAGGAACGGAATATGCCATTACAAATAGTGGAATATCTCAAGCAAAATTTATGTGATTTTCTTCTCGATTACCTGTTATATATTATAAATCCTACTATAGTTTTCCTAATTGTTTGTTGTTTATTTATATTATTTCATAATTAGCTACAAATATTGATGTGTTACTTTCCACAAACATATATGGATCCTTTAGCAAAAGCCAAAATATACACTAATTAACTTTGCCTACTTTAGTTTAGTCATTAAATAAATCAGCTGTACATTTAGGATTTGTATACTTTTAACTACTTTGTTGGTTAATAAGTGACCATGTTGGAATTAATATGTTATTCATAAGAAATATTTGGAATTTTGAATTATTTCACCCACTTACCAAATTTAAAACTAATCTTCGTTGTTTTGGTCATGCGTTATTTGCCTTTTATTGTTTTTTAAAATACTATATGCATAGAATGTGTTTAATTGGTAGTGCATATAACCTTCATTCAACATAATGGGGCCACATATTTTAATGTTTGAATGTGTGGGCTATCTTGTAATTAAGTCTAACTACGTAATCTATTTTTGGAATAAACATATTAAGACTTAAGCGGTATATTCATCATGTAAAATTATTGTGATAACCCGAATTTTTGGGCATCTGTTAATTGGAAATTAATAGGATTAAATTTATTAAAATACTTATTTGTAAATTAAACCAATGGAATTCTGAGATATATCTGAATATGTACATATAAGAATCTGAATTATAATAATGGTGGGTTTTAAATATTTGGATAGATATGTATTTGATAATTTCCTTTATAATCATTTAAAATTGGTAAAATTTTTGTTTTCAAAACAATAATAATAATGTGTTATTTTTATATATATAAATGGATTTTAAATAGAATTATTATTTATAAATTAAATTTGTGTTTGTTTAAATGTGTGTGTGTGTGTGTGTGTGTATATATATATATATGAGTTGATTTTAAATTAAATTTGACAAAATACATATAAATAGTATTTATGGTTTATAAGTAGATTGTGATTTGGAATTTGGATTTGGAATTCAAATAGATATATTAAAAATATTATTTGTAACAAACAGTTGTATATTTAAAGAACCTCATTCAATGAAAACATAATAGACAATTATATATAAACATTTATTAACCCAATACATAATTTACAAAGTATAATACATGTGTTAAAATAAGAAATATGGTTTATGACATTTGTAAAAAATATATAAACACATGCAAAGATTCAAGTGTTGGATTAATATAGCATGAATTCACATATGGCAATTTGTTCTCTCAAAAATTTAAATAAAATTAAAAACATAAGAAATAATTGATTTATTGATTCAAAACACTTGTAAGCTTGTAATACATGCATTTAAACATGTGTAGGCTTAGAAAAAAAATACATTTTACAAATGGCATTTCTTTTTTCAAAATAGGGATATCATGTATTGGAAAGAGGAACCGGGTTTCATTTTTTTCATTTCAAAACCCGAGAATAAAAAAAACTGTAAAACAATGCTCAAAACAGAGATTGATCTGGCAACAACTTCTCTACTTGAAATCACAAAAGCAGATCAAGCTAGCAATTCAATCAAACATCAAAAACAAGTTGCAAGCTTCATTTTTAAAGGATTTCCAGATCTTAAGTAATCGAGTTTTCAATTTTCAAAAGAGCAGTAGCTTCCAGTTTTCAGGCTTTTGTTTCAAAGCCCTGTCCTTTAAACAGTTAGTAAACTTTTGATTTAAAAACAGTCATGGATCTGTGATAAAATCTGGTTGCATGTAGTCTCTAATGCTTGCTTGAGTTTTGGATGTAAATGTGTGAATATTTGTTAGCATGCCTATAAAATGGCCTTTGTATATTTCATTGTGCTCTGTATTTAACAGACTCATCATCATCACAAGATAATGCCTATCTTTCTATATAATCAATATTAGAATTTGATTACTGAAAAAAATTGTTAATAAAGATGTGTTCTTGTTTTTAAAAATAAATTTAAGTGAATATATTTGATAAAATACTGTAAGTTTAAAAGTTACAGTAAAAATCAAAAATTAGATAAAATTCAAAGACGATGATTCTTGAATTCACCAGTATGGTCTGAATTGTCTTCGAAAACTAAGAATTTTAAAAGTCAAATTATGATTTTTAGTTTAGAATTTGAGGAGATATTCGGTGATGATCATTTTTGGGTATTTCGGCTACCCACGGTGATCGATGAAGTTTGGTTGCTTGGTGTTTTGCTTGAAGATGGTCGGGAAGGCGAGGATCACTGGAAAAATATTGATTTATTTTTCTATTAACTGTGAGGATCAAAATGGATCGAGGTAGGGTATTTGCATTGTTTTGGTAACGTTGATGTTCAGGGATTCGTACGGCAATGGTGGCCCACGAGTTCGATCGCGTAGGGAGGATGGATTCAGTGGCTCGAAAGGCGTATGTGGTCATAGTAGTTTGGGTGAAGGAGGCGTGATTCGTCGGCGGCAGGTGGTTTTGCTGATCATGTTCGCTTCTAGGTGGTTCGTGATGTCGATTTTTGGGTTTGTTTTGATTCCGTGGTTCTGCTTCGTCGTGGTGATAGTCGAGGTCGATGGTGAGTTGCCGAAGGCCAGAAAGTTGAACGGCGGTGAGAATTTGAATGGTTAAGGCAAGGTCAAGTCATTTTATTCCTTGTTGCTTTTATTTCAAATTATTTCAATATTGTTTTGTGTTGAATATTTATTTGTATATTGTCTTGTCTTGTTTGTTGTATACAAGATCAATATCAAGGCTCTCCATTCATTGAAATCAAAAATCATGTTGTATCATGCTTGTCGTGCCTTTGGAATCATTCTTGTGCATCGTAGTGGTCCCTAGCTTTGGTAAAGGTGAGTCCTTCTCACTCTGACATTGTTACTTATGGAATGGTAAATGGATGACAAGTGATTAGTAACTAAAATGTTATGCAAGTTAATGATGACTTTATGATATGTTATGCCATGTTATTACCATGTTAACTTTGTTAGTTATCACCTGACAAATGATATATGACATTATATTGTGGCATTGACATGTCAGTATAATTGTTTATATTGTTTATGCATATGTTCACACTGCAAGTTTCCTGTCAGAATAGAATCACTATGAGTTGAAATGATACATACCCGAATGGACATTAGAATAGGAAAAAATCATTATGAGCGGAAATGATACGCTCAAGTGATTTTTATTGTATTTTATTTGACTTGGGATTGTGGGTTTGAAATGATAGAACCTAGGTTTTCTTTTTAAATTGCGGATTGAAATGATACATATTCGTATCACTTGACCTAGGTTAGAAAACTATATACAGACCCCGTGGTATATTTTTAAATGATTTTTATATAGATATGTATTTTTAAAGAATGAAATTTTGATTTAAAAATATATATTTTATGGTTTTAAGAAAGCTAAATATTAAGTTTGAATTTGTGAATTTAAGTATGTAACTTTGAAGTAAGTGTGATCTTTGTCTTTAAATTATATTTCTATAATGTAAGTAAATAATGGAAATTAAATTTTAAGTTTTGAAATGATATTTGAAGTAAATGTTAAAGTTTTGGTTAAATTTACAAGTTAAGAAAACAGTGAATTTTGACTTAACAAATGAAAGTGAGTTTTAAATTGGATATTTGATTTAAAAATTTTGTTGTGATAAATCATATGTTACAATGATTTAAATGTGAAATTTTAAAGTCTAGAAGTATGATTTATAAGCTTAAAATAACAAAAATTTGGAGTGTTAATGCTTCTGAAGTTATAATAAAATCTGGAATATTACTAATAGCATTTCCAAAAATGCTATGGCCTTATGACAGCATTTTTAAGTGCTGTAGTTTTGAATTTAGCTATGTTTGAAATAACTAAATATCTATTACGACATTTTATAAATGTCGTTGTTCCTGAACTAAACTATTTTTGGAAACCATAAGCTACGATAGCAATTTATAAATGCTGTCGTTGCTATAATTTGACAATGTTTCAAAATATTACAGATTTTAACACTATCTGAGTTATATTTTAAAGTGTTAAATGATTTAACTTTTGGAATTGGTTATTTGTGAGATTTTGGAGTTTTGAATATATATTTTAATATTTAAATTTGAATTTTAAGGAATTTAAATTGAATTTGAATTTAAATAAGGTTTACTTGGTTATGTGTTAAATGGAATGAAATGTAATAAGATAAATGAATTTTTGAATGGAATTTTGAAATGTGTTTTGTAATGATGTTTGAAATAATAAATAAATGACATATTTAATTTTAAAATGATGTTCAAATTGAATATTTGAATTAAAGAATGATAATGAACTTATAACAGATTTGAAAAGGAAATGATTTTGAAATGGTTTTGAATGACGTAATCTTTATTTTGATAAAGAATGTGAATTTGGAATGATATTTGATTTTGATCTATTTGATAAATGAATATTTGAAGTTTATATTAGTATGAAAGGATATTTGGTTTACTTGTAGTTTGAGTTTATTTAAATGATATTGGATTTATGAAATGAATATTTCAAAACTAAGTAACAATGAAGTTAAATTTGAGATATATGGAATTATAAAATTTAGTTTTGAAATGTGGGATATTGAAGCTTTGAAATATATTTAAAAAATTGAATAGTTTATTTTTGTAGATTAACTCTGTATTTGAAATTGATAAGATTTGAGACGGTTTGTTGGAAAACTGAATTGAATTGAAACTGATGGTTTGAATTAAATTAAATTGAAAATTTGAAATTTGGGTTTAATTGAATAAATTTGTAAAATATAAAGAATTAAAGGAATGTTCCATGATTTTAAGTGCATGATTTCGAAATATTATGATTTTCAAAGTGTAATGATTTCAAGTATTTTGGTTTCGAAAGAGTTATAACTTCGAAAGTAATATGATTTTTGAAAGGTGAATATATGTTCGAAATGGAAATGATAAACTATTTTGATTTGAATATAGTTTTGAAATAAAAATGGTTTTGGTATCGAAGTATAAACTATTTTGAAAGGAATATAGTTTTGAAATAAAATGATTTGATTTTTTGAAGTATAAACTATTATGAAATGACCATGCCGTTATAATAACGATTGGTTGTTAAAGAGACCGGGATCGGATATGGACATACTCTCAATCGATACCCAAAACCACTTTAACAACTGTGTACGAGGTGGAGATTCCAGAATGAAGTAGGATGGTGGCGACGATCCTATTGAGGCATGAACGTGGACCCGACTCCCGTGAGTTGGCTTAAGGTGGCTAAAACAGGAGCGGTCAATGGGCCAAGTGAGATCATTCCTCCTATGAGACACATTTCTTCGATACTATACTCTTACTTGCGGTTGATTTGATGGCCATCCTTCGATTTTGATTGGGAGTGTGTTCCGAGGTGGGCGGTAGTGGCTGCTGTGCGTTGCCACCTGCCCAGAAGCGTAATTGGTAAATCTACCATGGCATTGCCTAGTTGTGCCGTGTCACCTACCATAGCGAGCTTTACTACGAGTTTGTTTTTCTCCCATAGCCCATGGAGTATTTAGGGTAGCCTCCTGATCTGGAGGTATGCTGATACTGGATGGACTACTAGGACTATTACGTGTTGAGGGCTATATGGGTTACCCTTTAACGCTATTTTAAAGTAAGTTTATTTTACTGTATACATTATTATAATAGCGCAATATTACTACATAGTAAATAGTTTAACGGATCCTTAAAGGATGGACGGTCCCAAGCATCCTTTAATTTACTGATGCATTTTTGTTACTGTTCACTTGACTTGATTTACAGTTCGTATGTACTTATGTCCTGACTCAAGTGTTTTGTGTTTTGCTTTACGCTCGGATCAGACTGAGTGATTCGGCATTCAAGACTCACCTTTGGAGTTTGAGCTTTGCTTGAAGATCCAGCCATTTATTTTGTTTTCAGTATCCAGTGATTCCAATGATGTATTCTGATTTGTACCTGATGTATCTTGTTACTCTTCTGTTGTATCTTATTTAACTCTGATGTATCTTGTATGTATGTAGTAGTTTCATGAACTACTTTCTCTTTTACTTCCGCTGCATTATTATTTACTCAGTGTCTGTGATCTGTGATGATTTATTTACTGTATATTTTGAGATTTTCCAAATTTTATTTACAATGCGGTATTTTGAGCAATTCAAGTCCGTCATGTGCGGATGCGAACGGTTGAAAATATCGGGTCGTTACAAATACCATTACTACTTTCAAATTAATTGGAAGCTGCCAAACTAAACACATTTTGTCAATGGAATTCATAGACTCCTAATGGAATTTGATCAAATTTTGTATTCCCATGGAATAAATGAGTATGGTCTACTATTGACGTTGAAAGTAGCAACCTTATGCTCTTAAAAGCCATATCCAAGTCCATACATACCCTTAAAAACTCTAGTTGACCAAAATTACCGACTGTGACACTTATATCCTTTATGGCATCGAATAGGATAGCAACGAACAAATTCTCTTTAAATGCAGTTACTTTTTCAAAACATGGAAGCGTCTAATGCTTTTTGTTGCCTATCATCCCCTAGATGCAATTCTATCGATGAATGACACGGAATTTTCAAACCGAGAAGATGGCGCAACCCCATGATTATCCTTCTAGAACTACCAAAGAAAACTGTTTACAGCGTCCTGACAAAGAGGAACAACTGCATTTTCAATGGGAATAAGATCTTGTCTCTTGGGTTAACGAGAATCATCAAGGACAAAGTGAGGAAAAATTACTTGCCTAGAGCATACTGTAACAACCCTCTTCGAAATGGCCTAATTTTCGATCTAATAAAAGCTCATTAAAACTTAAGTCCATTTCGAAGCTGGCGTTGATTGACATAATTGATTAGAAATAAACAATATATAGATATTTATTTATACTTTCAGGATCTCACAGCGGAAGAAATAAAATATAATAACAATATATAGTACCTATCCCATAAAACCAAGTCATAATAGTACAATGTCACAACAATCATATGACAAGTCTGAAACATAATCTAGGTACATTATAATAACTTAAATAGATAACTGATAAAAATAACTATTTCTATACAAGTTCCAAACAATATGATAATTACATAAGGGTTAAGATTATCAATACGTTGACAACATAATTCAGACTTGTGCATAAAAAATGGAACCCAAATGTATAATTTATTTTATATTAATATACTAGAACTATGCCTCCTTCTCCAAAGAAGGAATTTTACGATATAAACCTTTTATATTACATTAGCAATTTAAACATATGGTGTTGAAACAACAAAGAAATCAGGCTTATTTCAATTATTTCAAATAGGTCATGCAAACTATGGACAAGAATAAAAAAAATCTCGTTTTCCTAGTTTGCACAGTTATTTCTATCTATTTGTTTTGGAATTCTTAAATATTGCAACACCAAAATGAATGAAACAGAATACAAAATGTTTATTTCATAAATATTAATAAAATCTTATCCTGTTTCATCAAAATAAAGCAACTAAGATTCCAAAACATTTAAGATTTACATATTATGGGAAGATTTGTGGCTTAGGTTATTAAATTTTTGTAAGCAAAACCTCCCAAGGCACAAAACAAATCAAATAGGGAAAAATTTACATTTCCAATCTCACAATTTCCAATGAACAAGCTTGGGTTTGCTTTGCTTGGTAGTCTTTCTCTTTCTCCAAGTTATCTCCATTTTATTATATAATAAATTTGTTTATGCACATTAGATTTAGAAATTATGGATTAGGGAAGAAGAGAAATATATATAAATATATATCTATCTATGTATGTATATATGTATAATTGCCTTTCTCTTTTGCTAGACCTCCTTGAATCTTTCTTGAATCTTTGAAGGTATATATTTATTTTGAAGCTAGAGTTTGAGAAGTTTTATTGTAGAGAAAGAGAATGGCAAAATGTCATTGACTACTTAAGATTTGTATAAAAAGAATGAGAGGGATGGCCTCTTATTTGTAGTTGCATGGATGCGTGAGAACAGTTAGATCAAGAATCTATTATTCATTTAAAATCCGAGCTGTTCAGGCCTCGGAAAACCTTAACCATCACAGAAAGACCAGTTGATTGGTCCTTCATTGGCGGTCGATTAACCTTGTAAAGGCGGTGATTGGTTATCATCTTCTTGTTAACATTACTTTTTATATATTTGCTACATATTTTAAATTTAACGTTAATGATTACTTTAATGTTAAGTCCCATTTTTACCGTTTATATTGCCTTAATTAGCTCTGAATTATTTCTAATTCGAAATTCTCAAACTTCAACAACTTCTTTATTCGAACTTCAATTGCAAAGCTCTATGTACGAAAATTGCATAAAAATCTGCCATGAACACAATGGTACAAGTGTCGTAGCCAAATTCCAACATTTGCAAAAACTTTATTTTTAACCTCATTATTGATTAATTGATTTTTCTTATTTAATTTCATGTTAATTTTATAGGGTGTCACATTCTTCTATTTTAAAATAATTTCATCCTTGAAATTTCTAAAGCATATGTATTGTTACACGCACTCTACAACCATGTTGTAAACCAAGTTATCTACACCACTTCTAGTCAACCAAAAGTGCAATGTGATTATGTATGTAATATATCTATAAGTGAGCTTAAACCTATCATGAATGCAAGGTTGTGACATTTGAACATGTATGCAAACAATCTAAACATGCATGAAATCCTATATAAGTACAAAATAACATAAAATGTGGGGCAACCATCCCATACCATCTAATCTAACAACCATGATGCAACCATAATCTACACAATACTAAATCTAGAGGGAGGAAATTTACCAGAGAAAAGCTCTAGGTGAGAAGCCTTCATTTTTTCTTCAGTTTCCCGAGTGCGCTCTGTTGGATTGTCTCCCCATTGAACTTGGACTAGCCCAATTTCTTTATTACAAAGCTTCCTAACTCTATTCCCCGCTATGCATGTGGTGGCACGAAATGCCATCAGTTCTGTCTCTATATCTGCTAACCGATCATGCTCCACTATAGTAGTTGTGCTACGTAGACACTTCCTCAGATGCAATACATGGAAAACATTATGAATTCCAGCCAACTTAGCTACAAGCTCTACTCGAAATGCAATTCTTTCCACTCTCTCCAGAATCAGGAAAGGCCCATCAAATCTCGGTGCCAACTTCTTCGAGTTTCTAAATTTCATAAACTTCTTAAGTAGGGAAACTTTAACAAACACCAAGTCCCAACCGAGAATTCCAACTCCTTACTTCGCCCATCAGCATAGGATTTCTGTTAGTCTTGAGCAGTCTTCATTAACAGTCTGATTACTTTAACCTTCTCTATGCTCTCGAGTATCAAATCTAATCCCAAGTAGAGCTTTGTCGGTATTCTCCCACTGATAACTAGGTGACTTACATGGCCTCCCGTATAAGGTTTTGAAGGGTGCCATACCTATCATTGCCTGATAACTGTTATTACAAGAGAATTCCACAAAAGTTAAATGCTGATTTATTGTCCTTCATAATCCATGATGAAAGCCGTCAATAAATCTTCCAAGATCTTGTTCAATCTTTCCGTCTTTCCATCGGTCTAAGGTGGTAAGTGGTGCTAAGATTCAACGTCATCCCTAAAGCCGACTATAAACTCCTCCAAAATTTACTAGTAAATAAAGGAGTCTCTATCGCTTACAATACTAACCGGAATGCCATGTAATCGGACCACTTCCTTAGTGCAAAAGTATGATAGGTTGTAGTCCTAATACTCTTTATCGGAATAAAATGCGCATTCATAACGAGTCTATCCGCTATAACCCAAATAGCTTCATTGCCTTTTTGACTCTTAGGCAACCCATCAATAGAATCTAAAGATATGTGTTCCCATTTCCAAGTTGGTCCTCTAATGGCAATAATTGGCTCTTGGATTTTCCTTGCTCAGTTTTGATTCGTTGGCATGTCAAATACCTTGCTACATATTCCACCGCTTGCCTCTTCATTCTCGATCAAAAGAAAACCCGCTTTATGTCCTTATACATCATATTTCCACTGGGATGAATGGTCGTCTTAGAATAGTAGCACTCGACCAATACTTCTTCCACAACGTCCTCCACCATCCCCTTTCATCGATCGAATACCTACCTTGATGGGGAAAATATCTTCCCTATACAATTTAGCCAAAATATCTACCGTCATCGCATCCTTCTTCTAATCTTAAGTGATGTAGTCCATCAATACTGGACTTACTTCCATTGCTTTGAAATATCCTAAAGTGTATTCTAATGGTAGTTGGAAACTAAAATTCGAGAGGAATTCTAGCCGCCTCCACTCATAAACAACACCTAGAGTAGCTTGCCTTCGGCTAAGAGCGTCAACAAACAACATTCCGTTTTTCAAGGGTATATAGAATCTCGAAGTTATATGATGTTATAAACTCCATTCACCTTTTCTGCCTAATGTTTAAGTATTTCTGGAAAAATAGATATTTAAGGGAGTTACGATCCGTAAGTAGCTGAAACCTTTTTTGCAAAAGATTATACTGCTACATCTTTAAGGCAAATATGATAATAATTAATTCTAAATCATGAGGGAGATACCTCTTCTCATTGTCCTTCAATGGCCTGCTTGCAAAGGCTACCACCTTCCTTTTCTACAAAAGAACAAATCCTAACCCTGTTTCGCATGTGTCAATGTAAATAGTGGAAGGTTTTGATCATCGTTAATACATGTGCATTGGTTAATAGCTTCTTCGGCTTCTCAAAGGCTTTCTTGCATTTCTCATCCATGTAAAGATTAAGTTATTCTTGGGTATGTGAGTCAATGGTACAACTATAATTGCAGAGTCCTTAATGAACTTCCTATAGTAACTTTCCAAACGAAGAAAACTTCTAATTTTCGTAGCGCTCTTTGGAATCTCCCAGTCTTGAACGGCTGCTACCATTGTCGAGTCAACTGACAACCCTTTCTTCGAGGTAATATGGCTAAGAAACCTTATCTTCATCCTCCAAAAGTGACACATTGAGAATTTGGCTTTTAGTTAGTGCGTTACAAGGCCTCTAGTACCCCCCTTAACTGATTTTTGTGCTCACCTTCACTTTTAGAGAATACTAGAATATCATCCATAAATACTATGACAAACTTATTCAATTACCCCCTAAAACTCTATTCATCAAATCTACAAAGTACGCAGGGGAATCAATTGGTGAAATCCGATAGCCAAATCAAACTGAGAAAAGATTTTGGCACCAATAAGCTAGTCAAATAAGTCATCGGTAAGGGATACTTAATCTTCTTGGTCAGCTTGTTGGGTTCTCGGTAATCGATATATAGCCTTAAAGAGCCGTCTACCTTAATGGCGAAGATAACCGGTGCTCCATATTCTGAAGCACTATGATGGATAAACTTTTTCGTAGTAGCTCCAAAATATGCTTGTCTAGTTCTTGTCTCCCTTTGGGGACCATATGTCTCAGTGGCTATGTGACTGGTATAACATTTTTGTGCAAATCAATCCCAAAATCTCTATTTCCCTTTAGGGTAGGAGATCGAAGGCTTCTTCAAAATGTCCAGAAATTCTCGAACCACGGATACAAATGAGAGCTTATCCTATGACAGCTAAGAGAATAAATATAGCTCATTTTAGCTGATCCTTGGGGTATGCAATCAACATTTTTATCTCAGCCCCCATAACTCCTCAAGCGCACAATCCTCCTTTCATAGTCTAAGACATCCCCGTAGTATGATAACCGATCTTTCCCATGATAAGCCCATATCTCTCAAAATCTAGAACATATGCATTACATATGTAGTCTACATTACATATGTCCATAACTAGTTCTTTGCAAATCATACAAAGATGCGTCGACCCCTAGATTCGAGATGAGTACAGGGTCATTGACAAGTTGGATACCTAGTTCTTAGGTTTTGATTACATTTTTGGATAGAGAATGTGATGCTCCTGAATCAAATATGGTACAAATAGCATTCCCAAAAATAATAGTTATATCTTCCATAGCAGCTTATCCCTTGTTCTTGGGAGTGGTTTGCTTGAGATAGTACAGCCTCGATGGCATAGGCTTGCATGACCTATCCCTCCTTGGCTACCTCTGGGCACAATTTCTTAAATTATCATTCCTTGTTGCAATTGTGCACCTCCATTTGAACTGTTCTCTCATCAAATTCGTCCTACAATCCTTAGCAATGCATCCTTACTTGTGGCATCTATGGCATGTTTGGGCTCCCTTTTTAAACTTTCCTTTGGCCTTCTTATCTTTCCAAAACTTTCCTTTCTTAAATCCCACTTGGTCACCGGACTGTCTTGTTTTCTCCTTCTCGTCTCTCCCAACTGTCTGAAGTAGGGCCAACTCAACTATCATCTCATAGGTCGCACCTATGGGAACTTGAGCTAAGGGATGTTATCTTAAAAAAGAACTTAGACCCTTCACAAATTTCATCGCCTTCTTCACTTAGGTATCAATTAGACTCATTCAAATTTGACCAACTCTTTGAACTTGCTAATATACTCCTTTAATGTCGTGTCCCCTTGCTTTAAATGGTTGAACTTCTCTAATTGTAAGTTCAGTTCCACAATGGACATGAATCGCGACTTGAAGTGAGCCTTGAATTCGGCCCAAGTTATGCCTTGCTCGGCAATCTTGGCATTCATTGTGATCCACCAATTCAGCGTCTCTCCTTTCAAGCGCCATATGGCTAAGTCCTCCTGACTTGACTTCCAATTCCAGTTCCTTGAATATGCATTCACAATCATCGATCCATGCTCTAGTCCCCACAAAATCCTCTATGCTTAAGAATACCCATTCGCCTATATTTTCAAAATCCTAACATAGCCTAGGGAAGTCTAGCGATCGGAATGCTGGCTCAGGGGATGAAACAACTGGCGCCACTGGTGCAGCTTGCTGTGGAATGTGTTAGGAACTGAGTTGATGATGCTTTGATGACAACAACCTTATATAGTTATTATACTTTACTTTATAAAATATATACTAACATTTTCATATATATATATATATGTATATAGGAAGTATATGCAGGTATTATCGAAGACTGATCAATATAAAGACTCAAGCATCAAGATGAAGATTAGAGATTCAAGATTCAAGACTCTAGAGAATCAAGATTTCCAGATCTCAAGATAAGTGTCTAGTATTTTGTTAAAACTTCATAATAGCACTCTCATCTTTCTTCTAATTTTCTTTTGGGATGGAACCCAATTTCTATCGAAACCAGTGGCTTACAAACCCACGACAAGTAGCTTACAAACCTACGACAAGTGGCTTACAAACCCACAAAAATCAAAATCATTTAAACTACTTTGTACAACTCGAGTCCTATGGAGGAGCTCTGTAGGAAGGTTCTTGCAATTTCAGTTTGAATAGATTTTTCAAAATGTTTTTAAATCCGTTTTTCAAAATGTTTTAGCTTTCAAAATCATGTTTTCAAAAATGTTTTCAAATTTTGTTTTAGCCATGAAATATTCCTCCATTCTGATTTTAAAAACTTCTATTTTTAAAACATCAAAACTTATTCTGATTTTAAATATTACTTATATAATTGACGGTCTATATCAATTATATATATATATATATATATATTTAAAATAATGTTTTATATTCATTCTCTATCTCAAAATATTGTTTAATTGGGATGTTATCAAAACTGATCCTATCTTTGGAGAAGATGGATGGGTGGAAGTCCCAAGGAATGTCCGATCATTATGTATGTTTGTTTGTTTGTTTGATTTGATTTGATTTGATTTAGATTTGATTAGGATTTGATTGAATTGTTTACTTAAGTTTGATTTGGATTTGGTTTGTATATAACTTCATATACTATACATGATTGGTTTGCTATGTATGTTATTGATTTGATTATCAAGTTACACTTATATATATTCACACACACTTGATCACTTACAAGTTCACTTTACACTTTTATTCTATATATACTTTAGAACAGGTAAATCTTTTATTCCTTTTTGTTGATGACAAAGGGGGAGAAAGTTATAACAATATATGTGCCTGGTGTAAGGTGGAGTCATGGAGTAAGGGGGAGTTGTAGTTTTAAGAAGAAGTCACGGAGTAAGGGGGAGTCATGGAGTAAGGGGGAGTTCTAGTTTTAAGAAGAAGTCACGGAGTAAGGGGGAGTTATGGAGAGTTATGATATGGTAAGAATATTTTATAAATAAAGGTTGTCATCATCAAAAAGGGGGAGATTGTTAGGAACTGAGTTGATGATGTTTTGATGACAACAACCTTATATAGTTATTATACTTTACTTTATAAATATATACTAACATTTTCATATAGATATATATATATATATATATATATATGTATGTATGTATGTATATAGGAAGTATATGCAGGTATTATCGAAGACTGATCAGTATAAAGACTCAAGCATCAATGAAGATTAGAGATTCAAGATTCAAGACTCTGGAGAATCAAGATTTCAAGATCTCAAGATAAGTGTCTAGTATTTTGTTAAAACTTCATAATAGCACTCTCATCTTTCTTCCAATTTTCTTTTGGGATGGAACCCAATTTCTATCGAAACCAGTGGCTTACAAACCCACGACAAGTAGCTTACAAACCTATGACAAGTGGCTTACAAACCCACGAAAATCAAAATCATTTAAACTACATTGTACAAGTTCTCGAGTCCTATGGAGGAGCTCTATAGGAAGGTTCTTGCAATTTCAATTTGAATAAAATTTTCAAAATGTTTTTAAATCTGTTTTTCAAAATGTTTTAGCTTTCAAAATCATGTTTTCAAAAATGTTTTCAAACTTTGTTTTAGCCTTGAAATATTCCTCCATTCTGATTTTAAAAACTTCTATTTTTAAAACATCAAAACTTATTCTGATTTTAAATATTACTTATATAATTGACGGTCTATATCAATTATATATATATATATATATTTAAAATAATGTTTTATATTCATTCTCTATCTCAAAATATTGTTTAAACACTTTATTTTGCTTCAGAGAAGTTTCAACTTGTTTTAAATTCAAATGCTTTTACAAAACAACATCTCTACAATTTTGAACTGAGGGATGTCGACATATGGGGATACCCCATGTCGACATGGTGGCCGTTGGATTCAAAATTCAACTTTTCAAAAGAAATGTCCATTCGTTCGAAAACCTTTCGCCAACGGTTATGACTGTTGTGCATCTATATAAAGGCTTCCAAAACGAATTTTTTTAACAACTGCTTTCTTATTTTCTTCACTCTTTCTTCTCCACCATTCCATATCCATAAAACTTCATATTTTCAAGGTCGTGCCATCATTCTGCCAAATTCTCAATAGGAAATCATTTAGATACTCTCTCTATTTGATTCTCCATCATTCTACTAAAGATCAAAGTGCTATTCAGAGTTATAGGATTAATTTGTATTCAAAAAGTCCATAGAGTCTATCCATTCAAAAGGATTGTTATTAGAAAGTATTAGGGTGATCTTGTGTCCCGTAAATCAAGAGAGTTTACCCCCGACTCGGAGATAGGAGGGTTCCTCAAGGCCTTAGAAATTGAGGTTGTAATTTGGATATTGGCTTATAAAAATCTGTACAAGGATATTGCCTTGGTGCAGGACTGGATGTAGGAGGATTCCGAACCAGTATAAAATCCGGTGTGTTCTTTCCTTTTACTTGCTTTACCTTACTATTTGCATTTGTTATATGTTCTGTGATCGTTCTGTGTTAGAATTCTGTTTAGATTTGTGTTGAAAGTTTTAATTTAGTCATATAGTTCATATATTCTTTAAAACACTATTCACCCCCCTAGTGTTATTTCTGCCTTAAGATCCTTAATCCGCATCCCCAACAGAATGGGTATTTTCCCCGCGACTCTTAGGTATTATCGAAACGACTCCAACATATCTTATATGATGAGTATCTCTTGGGTGGTAAGGTTCCTAATGTCAAAGCCATTTTTTCAGCCATAATCAACTATTTATAGTTTCAAAGCTTAGCCATGACTTCGTACGATAGTATTAATTGATAAATTAATTTTTTTTCCTAGTGTTTTACGTATGTCCTATCATATATATGGTTGAATTTTGAAAAATAACAAATACGTACTCTCGCATATTCATAATCGCATTGATTGGGTAACCTAAGCTTTGATACCAAATGTGACAATCCTCTCTGAAACAAGCTTAATTTTCGACCTAATAAAAGCCCATCAACTATTGGATTTCGAGTTGGTGGTGACTATTGGAAGTGGTGGCTTAGGGAGACAATGACTATAAGCAATGGCAGAGTGTAGGTGCAGGGCGACGAGAGGGATGCGATTGTGCAAGATGTAGTACGTTGGCATGAGTACATGGAAAGAGCGTGTCTTATGGTTAAATTTTGAAGGGGCTATCCTAGGAGATAGAAACTTTTAAAAATTTATCCTTTAAACTAAATTCTCCAATATAAATTACTGGAATAAATTCAAACAACTAATAGTAAGTAAGTTACCTAATATATTATAAAAAATATGAAATTTTCGATATGCACGCTATATTCATATTAACAAAAAAAGTAAAATTATTTTTTGTGGAAATATAAATATATATAAACGTAGAACATAATTATATAAATAAACAATAACAACAAGTTTAATTTACAATTTAATTATCTCAAATTTATCATGCCATTGCAGTGTAAAATTATGTTTTCAACTCCAAATACCAATATTTCAAAATCCCTACAGTTATTTTAAAAATCCTCCTCAATTCTCTTTTAAATATTCTACATTTATGTATGTGTATCTAAATTAATTACGTTACTTGAAATTTAAACAATTTAAGTAAGCTCGGTTAATTAATATTAATTATTTTGTTTGACAAATCCTAAATTATGACGCTTCAAATTTGCATACCATATTAATCCTATAACAAAATTGGTAAAACTACCTTTTCATTAAAATAATACACTGTAAATTTTTATGTAAATCACATTCATAAATTGTATAAGGAGGCAATAATAACGAATTTAATTTATAATTCATTTATCTCGATGAATTAATTATACATTGCATTGCATAACTCTAGCTATTTTAAGCTTCAAATACCCGCATTACTAAACATCTACAATCGCCTTAATTCTTCCTAATATTTCATATTTAATTCTATGTATCTAAATCACTTACATAATCTTAAATTTAAACTATCTAAATAAGTTTTGTTAACTATTATCCATTGTCTAATAAATCCAAAAAATATGATAACTACAATACAAACACACATTAATAAAAACAGTTAACTTACCTTTTTGTCCAAGTATAAAAGTATATAAATCACATAGCATAAATTATGTATAAATAATAAAATAAATTTAACCCTATAATTAAATTCTAATTAATTTATCATAAGAAAATTATCTTACATCGCATTGAAAATTTTTGTTTTTAATTTCAATATTATCGCATTGTTGTATATGTTTTCACGAAATCATGATTAATTTTCTCCTAAATTTTATGTTTATGTCCATTTACTTAAATTAATCATGCAATCTTAAATTCATAATGTATGTGTATGTCTATATATATAATTCCATTTACCAATATTTTTAATTTGTCTACAAATCCTAAAAATATGAACATTTTTGAGATATATATATATATATATATATATATATTCATATGAATAAAATGATAAAATTATATTTTTAGTCAAATATAAAGATATATAAATAAATTAACATGAACTGTATGCATAAACTGCAATAATAATTTAAATTTGTTCTTCGTTCAATCAAAGATCACTAGCTCAAGTGGCAAGTGGTTGAATGCTCTAGACATGGTTATTGTTCATTTATCTCATTAGATTTATCACACATTTCATAACTGGATTCTATTTATATTAACACTTAAAATATAAATGCTATATCTATGTTATAATATTAAAGATGAGTATAGTTTCCTTTACTCCTAAGCCTTCTAATTTTTTTCTAATAGAATGTTGCCACATGTATTTTGAAGGTGAAAAGCTGTGACCTTTCATTTTATTATTATCTATACTATATCATTTGCTCTGAAGCCTTCTCACGTGAAGGGTTCCACTTCTTCTCCAAATGTATCCTCTTTAAAACGTACCTACCCAAAATATACTTCTCCATTTCTTTTACGTTTGCAATCAATTTTCTTCGACATTTCATGTTTCTGTTCCATGGTTTCTTTGCCTATTCAAATACTCCCCACTTCGAGAATTCCCTTAAAAGATAAAAACCCTAATTTTTGTAAAACATCATCATGTTCAAAAATTGAATGAGAAACTAAGAAATTTCTTGTTTATATCACATTGCAAGTACCATTTCCACATATTTATGTTTTTGTCACCTTTGGATGACTATATTTAGTTTTTTGAAAATTTTCTCACATCATTTGATATTCAGTGTTAATTATTTTATTTCACTTTATTTTACACTAATGTTTTAATTATTATAGTTAGAAATTTTAGTTTGCTATAGCTATTCTAGTTCGATACAATGTATGCAATTCTGATGTTGGGCATTATTTAGAAATATTGGTGGATTTTATATAGTAATCCAATCTTATACTACACATTTTTTCTCAAGCATTAATGTTAAAGTAGATTGAATAATCCATTCATTATTTATTTTCTATGAGTTACATGCAAGTTTAGTTCACTAAACCAAAATGTTTGATATAAAAAAGTTTAGCTTTATAATATATACTGAAAGGATAATTAGGGTATAAGTAGATATTTTATGTTCGATTGTTCAGAAAAATATTTCAAACGCCATTGGAAAATGATATTGGTTTGAAAATTTACAAGGAGAAGTGGATTTTAGGTCCAATAATCGCAATGTAACTTGAGGAAATCAACATTTGTACAAATAAAGAATATTACAAGTAACAAATTCATTGTTTATTTTCTTCCTTCTGATTGGGTTGTTTTTTAGATATAGATATTTATTATATAGTATATTATTGATTTGGTTTTAATTTTTTCTAATTTAATTTTAAGGTAATTAAGTTCGATAGGAGTTGATTTTTGTTTTATTTACCTACATTGGGCAGATCTACGTTCGATTAGATAACAAAAAAGACAACTTTATTGAAATAAAGATTCCATTTATTCATGTCCATATTTTCAGTTTTGAATTTTTTTTGCTAGAAGATGCAAGTCATAAATGAAAATCATCTCTTGATTGACAATCTTCTATAATCACTAACATTAAATATAAATCTTGCCGTATTATGTTTCAAAAGCTTGTACATAGATATGTCATCCAATGTATAACTATGTATACCAAATAGGGTTTTAAATATTCTACGATAATTTTAGCACTAGAAAGTAACAAAAACATAATAATAGATATATAAAAATTTGTTTGCAATTTCCATATCATTAATGGGTTATCAATTGTAACGACCCGGACTTTTCGATCCCGAAAATTCCAGATAGTTGGAAAAAGAAGAAAAGAGATAGAAGAAGAAGAAATAGAAAACCCAACTCAGAATCTCACAATCGCAGTAGATAAAATATAATATCAAATATTATTCTTTACACAAAGAAAGCTGTACCAGTCGATTCCATTTTAATACATCAGTGTTACAACATTTTACAATCACTGGAAAATTAAAATAACTTGTCCCATATATACAACAATATAATGCAGCGGAAACGCTCCATACGTTCCTGCCTTCCAGCTCGCCTCCTGAGCTCCAGAACGTCCTTACCTGGAAATCTGTAATACTCGGTCTGACCCAAGCATTACATCAAAGTAACACCCGAGTCAGGCTGGAAACCAGCATGAGTAAACCTATCTAACAAGAAATTCTAATGCATAAAACATACTTAAAACCTAGGGTAACTCGTTCATTACTACAGTTCACAACTTGCTATAGTCAACACTTTTATTCACAATCAATTTCTAAGTACTCTTACTTAGTTTAAATAGTCCGGTCATTTAAATTATTCCATTTCAGCCTATTGATATACCAATCAATAAAGTATCATTGTGGTTACAAATCGAAGTGGGTTTGGGTATTTATTGATATCCGACCCTGGCCTCTTCGAATCCCAAACCATCTAAACCCAAGTTATTTAAGTGAAATGCAATTCAAATTTTTAATACTGGATGTCACTTTACATAGCAATTTATCTTGATAGATAACCATATTATCACTGTTCAACCCAATCATATCACAAACATTTCATATCAGAAACATCAAATAATCCAAGGCATGTTAATATCATTCAACCATTCATAAGTAAGATTGATCACTTCCCAATTAATTTAATTAATCTCTAATTAAATTAATTACTAACTTTAATCACTTAAATTGCCTTTACTTAACACTAATTAATTACAAATCAATTAATTAATCATCATTTAATTATCCATTTTACATAATCACCCTTGCTTAGTCATCCCTTAAATTATATTAAGTATTAACCCTTAATTAATTCCACAAATTAATTACCCTTCGCCCATTCATTTAATTACTTTGTTCTTAATTAATTACTCCAATTAATTATTCCAAAATCACTTACATTTATTAATTAACCTTTAATAAATTAATCATCTTTAATTAATTACCTAGATTAATTAATCATATTAACAATTCAATCCCTAAAATTGATTTCACAGTTTAATTAGTTTTTAATTAATAATCCTAATAAATAGATTGATTAATCACTCCCTTAACTAATTTCATTAGCTAATTGACCAACCTTAAATAGTTAATCCTTGATTTAAATACTTTATTATTATCACCTTTGAAACATTTAGGAATTAACTTATTTACAATTACTTCTAAACAAACAAGTTTTATAAATGTAACAACCCGCATATTTATCGATTATATATTTAAATATTTTGTTTAAATATTTTATCGTTATTCGGATATTGGTCCGAAAAGCTACTTTTTGCAAACGGTCGAATTAGGACTCGAGACCACTTCCACTGAGTTCGAAATGCGGTTTACAATTTTTTTAAGTATAAACATTGATAAGTTCGGAGTTAGTGAAATTTCACTAACTTTTCCCGCTTTGGACTTTGGGTTAGTCTAGCCATTATAACTCAAACCCACTTCTCTCCTTCTCCTCACTCTTCATAAATTCCTACCAAACACAAACTTTAACATTAATGGTGAGTGGAAAGGGAAATTAAAAACTCCAAGCCTAGGTTTCAACTCCAACTCCATCATTCAACTCCAAATTCAAGGAAAAGCATTGGATTCAAGCTTGTAGTTGCTTCTCCATTCACCTTCAAGCTTTACCTTCATAATTTGGTGAAAAGGTGAGATTTTTATCTCACATTTCTAGCCTATAACCATATTGGACTGTTGGGAATGATTCCCTATCATTTTTGCATGCATATTAGCATTTGGTTTGGATTGGATTGGATTGGCGAAAAACTCCAATTTTTAGCGTTTTGGTGAATTTTCTGCACTTAGGTCGTTCTGGCCATTTTTCTGTGTTCGGAGTTAGGTCGCTCGCGTGTTATCGCGCTAGGTCGCACTGCCTTAAATTTTCACTTCGGAGTTAGGTCCTAGGTCGTATGGACCTTAGGCCGTAGGTCGTTCTGGCCATTTCAAACGTCTTCGGAGTTAGGTCGCAAGGTCGTAAGTCGTATGACCTTAAGTTGTTCACATGGGTTAGGCCTTTAAACCATTAGGTCGCTCGAATGAGTTAGGTCGTTGGGCCTTAGGTCGTTAACCCTTTAGGTCGCATGAACCCTTAGGTCGTTGGACCTTATTCCCTCTTAGGTCGGCAACCAGTAGGTCGTTTGCCTTGCTTAACTCGCGAACACCGTTAGGTCACAACCCTTTATGTCGCTCGACTTGTGCAACTGTTAGGTCGCGCGTCACCCTAACTCGCTCGGCCTTGCCTTCGTTAAGTCGCGTGACACGTTAGGTCGCGCATCACCTTAAGTCGCTCGACCTTGTTTAGGTCGTTAGATCGCGAACACCTCTAGGTCGCTAGACCCATTAAACTCGTAGGTCGCTCGATCCCTTACTTCCTTAAGTCGTTCGTCTTTCTTAGGTCGCTCACCTGGTTGAGTCGCACCTTACCTTAGCACGGCCAAGTTGGGTCGCGAGTTTCCCTTAGGTCGCATACCCTCTTAAGTCGCTCGACCACTAGGTCACGAACACCTTTAGGTCGCGTGCCCCTTTAGGTCGCTCGATCCTATCCTCCCTTAGGTCTTCACTAGGTCGAACCCCGTAGCGGGGGCGTTGCCCCCGCACCCCCACCTTGGGGGGTTGCCACCCCCCGGACCCCCCTCCGTAGGGGATCTTATCTGAAAAACATTCAACAGAACTTGCTTTGTTGAGATGCTGAGTTGACCATTCTTCGAGACAAACTATCTTGGGCTTCTCGGTCGATTTTATGGATTTTTGAATATCTATTTCGATGGATTCTTTATCGGTCTCTTTGGATTTTATTCACGTCTTCGAATGTGAATTTTTATGATTGATTGTTTCTACAATCACTTCTATGATTTGTCACTTTAAAATATAAAGGTTTTCTATACTAGTAGTAAATATCAAAACTCTTTCATCAAAACAATTTTGACTCTATTTTACTACAAAGCTTTTTCCTTAAACCGTTTTCCAATCTATTAGTATATACAAACCTTTACCTCACTCGTATGAGAAATCTAATTAAACGAGTTAGTAAAACAAGTGGTATGAAACGCTTGCGTTTACTTCGTTGGTTAATTCTTGGACTTGTACGATTGAATCTTTTGTGACAATTTTCTAGTGAAGATCTACAGTTTGTTCGTAAATATTTGAGTTAAGCAAGTGGGAAATCTAATTAAACGAGTTAGTAAAACAAGTGGTATGAAACGCTTGCATTTACTTCATTGGTTAATTCTTGGACTTGTGCGATTGAATCTTTTGTGACAATTTTCTAGTGAAGATCTACAGTTTGTTCGTAAATATTTGAGTTAAGCAAGTGGTTATGGGACATGAAGCTAAACTTTTATATTTACTAACTTAGTGTAATTGACACTTCTTGATGATCATGATGATCATTTTTGTGTTTTAGACTAGCAACTGTGCGATGTCTCTTTGTCTGCGAGGGAGACTAGACCCCGCTCTTGTGATGTTTCGCCATCGCATTTGTGTGATGTTTCGCCATCACATATGTGGGGTAGCTCCCCACGGTCTTCGGGCCATTCGTGTGTCAAAATTAATGGCTTGAAACCATGAGATAGCGTCTCGCTTTGTGTTACACGTGTAGGTGAGTTTTCATACTCCCTTTTTGTGAGTTTTCATGCTCCTATATTGTGATTTATGGATTTCTTGTGTAGTCTTCTGGAATTTGTGCTTCACCTATTTTCATGACTTTCATTGTTATGATTTTCTAGCTTTTATGTTTAGGTGAATTTGGATCTTTTAGAAGATTCTTTTGATATTGTTTGATCTCTTGATGATCTTCATTTACATGCTTATCATAGTATGTCTTTATGGTTACTATATGTTCTTGCCATATCTATTGTTTATATCATGTTATCTGATATTTATAGGTAGACCGATCCGTTTATTATTTTCTTATAAATAATTCTCGGGTCAGACCGAGATGTTACAGGTGCTTCTGCTTGACTTCTCCCTCGGGATTTACTACTCTGACTTTTGGCTGACCATTTAGATTAGCAGTTTTTGTCGTTTACACTTGAGATATAGACTCATAGTTGTATTCTTTTGTATAGCACGTGTTGCTATTCTTTTGTATTATTGTGGATCTTTCTGACCACTACTCTGATGTACACTTTCATGTTTTAGTTATATATTCATATCTTCTTCCGCCTTTGTGATATGGATGTCTGTGACTGATTTGTGTTATGCTTATTTCTATGTTTGTTTTCGAAAATTATTTATAGCCACCGTGTGATAAGAAATCACATGGATGGTCGCTCCTCAACAGCCTTATTCTCCGTGCTAGTTGACGGCACTACACCATAGTGTTCTTGGCTAGCGTGGGTATAGAGGTGGGGCGTCACAATAAAACAATTTAAAACTTTGGAAAATTTGTTTTAAATTCGCTAATACTCGTTATTAACAAATTTACTTAAAATTTAAGAACCCAAATAATCTCGAGCCCAAAGCCCTAAATTACGAAAACTTACATGAGCCAAAAAACAAGTTCCATCTTTCACGTCGTCCTCTAATTTCTTTCTTCACTTCACCTCTGTTAGTTAATTTAAACATGCATCAAATATATTTGAGCCCAGACCAAAAATTCCCTTGAGCCAACACAATTCTTTCTTGAGCATATTCACTTCTTCTACTTAAAATAAGTAGGCCCAAATGACTTCGGCCCGACATCCTTTCTTCCTCCCCTTTTATTTTCTTCCAGCTTAAAAACTTCCTTCCATTTGAATTTACGCCGACGAACTCTCGTGCGCACACATGTGCGCATGCACGCCAACACCGTTGACGATCCCACATTTTCGACCTCCTTCCTCGGTCACACTGGCCCTCTAGATCAAACTCACACCGCTGCTTCACTTCAAACTCTACTAACACAAAATTTAGCCTATTCGACGAACTAAATCAAAAACCCTCCTCGTCCAATTCATTCTCCACGATCAACCGCAACTACGTTTAACACCAACCTCTACCACGAACTTCGGCACGAACCTCTCTTAAATTTCCCTCGGATGCGCAAACGTAAAACTTCACCGTGTCGCCATAGATCGACGTCAAATCAAACACACCTAAAACCCAAAAATATCTTCGACCAGCCAATCCATCAAATGGAAAAATTACTTAGCAATTTTCTCAAGCTACCCACTTCTGTAGCCACCTCCTGGTCGAAAATCGACCCTTTCCATGAATTCGTTCGCCTGAATTCGATGAAAATCAAGTTTTCCGATCATTCCCAATCCCTCCTTAAACATAAGCTTAGAAATCATGATACAATTGTTAGAATTCATCATTTATTAGGATGAATCCAGATATAAAACCAAACCATGGAAATTTAAAAATCAAAATTCTGTCTTGAAATTATATTCTACTGTAATTCCCTCTTTTCGTAATATTTGCTTAATATATTCACTTGAAGTTATTTTTAAAAATAATCCTACATCCATACAATCACTTTTGCATTAAAGGTCAAAGCCTGAAATTATATAAATGAAGGGATATGAATTTTCTTAAGATTGCTGCTTCTGTTATTATGAATAGAGTTGTCTATTTATACATACAGACATGCACAGGTAATCCATTCTCTTTTTTTATACATGCAGATGCTTAACTCAACCATGCAACATATCTACAACATTATTTTAAATTCTTATCACATGCATCAATATAAACAGAATTTAGTTTGATAAAAAGTGATGTTTACTCATAGTTAAGATGTTTGGATAGAAAGCTTCAAACTAGAAATTTTTTGTTTGCCTGGCTTGGATCTGATCTGTGCTTGCTTTGCTAATTTGAAACCAAGCTTGATTGCTGAATTGAATCTCCTTTAAGATGAATTGATTTTTGTCCTTGAATCATGTTGAACACTTTGAAAAGCCGTTGTTTAGTTTTTATTTTTGATTTCAGTCTTACTTTTCTTTTTATTTAAAAAATGAAGGGAAAAAATGAGCAGCCTATTTCTTTTCTTAATTCATTTTTATGCATGAATTAAATTTGAAGGCGGATGAGTATGCTACCTGTAAATGTATGACGATATTATCTTCCACTAGCATGAACACTTTTTAATGCATTTTCTATACATTTTACAAATGTCAAAACTTGTATTTTTTTGTTTGAATTTTTATTTAAATATTTCTTATGTTAATATATTAATTTATGTGTTATTTTCTAAATGTTTATACACATTTTCTATTCATACATTTCCTTATATAGCTTTTAAAGAAAATAATTTAAAGTTAATTATAAATAAACACACATATATACACGCATATATAAAAAGAATGCAAAATAAACTCTTTGTTAAAACTCCTTTTAACTATCATACTTTAATTAATAAATATTTATAATTTAGGGATTTTAAAATGTATAAAATTTGACATGAAGTAGCTTTGAAAATGATTATATTAAATTCAGAACATAACCTCCCAATTATAGTATATATAGTTTATAATTCTCCATATTATAAGGTTTTCACAAATATATTTCATAAGATTTATCATTTCCAGATATTTCTATTTCAACCTTGATTATAGTTTTCAATAGTTAAAACCAGTTAATTATCCAATCATCTGATGCCAAAAATTAAGTTTGTCACATCAATATTATACTCATAATGTTTAAATGGTTATTACATATAATTTGATGTTAGGAAATAACATTCTAATAATATTTAAGGTCAGTAGGGATTTATGGAGTTTGTTATATAATGCTTTGTGTTATCCACATGTTCTTGTATCGTCATATATATTTATGATCCTTTTTTGTATGTTTAACGTGTATGGTCCTTTTTTAGGAATGGAATATGCCATCACAAATAGTGGAATATCTCAAGCAAAATTTATGTTATTTTCTTCTCGATTACCTATTATATATTATAAATCCTACAATAGTTTTCTTAATTGTTTATTGTTTATTAATATTATTTCATAACTAGCTACAAATATTGATGTGTTACTTTCCACAAACATATATGGATCCTTTAGCAAGAGCCAAAATATACACTAATTAACTTTGCCTACTTTAGTTCAGTCATTAAATAAATCAGCTGTACATTTAGGATTTGTATACTTTTAACTACTATGTTGGTTAATAAGTGACCATGTTGGAATCAATATGTTATTCATAAAAAATAGTTGGAATTTTGAATTATTTCACCCACTTACTAAATTTAAAACTAATCTTCGTTGTTTTGGTCATGCGTTATTTTCCTATTTTTGTTTTTTAAAATACTATATGCATAGAATGTGTTTAATTGGTAGTGCATATAACCTTCATTCAACATAATGAGGCCACATATTTTAATGTTTGAATGTCTGGGCTATCTTGTAATTGAGTCTAACTACGTAATCTATTTTTGGAATAAACATATTAAGACTTAAGCGGTATATTCATCATGTAAAATTATTGTGATAACCCGAATTTTTTGGCATCTGTTAATTGGAAATTAACAGCATTAATTTTATTAAAATACTTATTTGTAAATTAAGCAAATGGAATTCTGAGATATATCTGAATATGTATATATAAGAATCTGAATTATAATAATGGTGGGTTTTAAATATTTAGATAGATATGTATTTGATAATTTCCTTTATAATCATCTAAAATTGGTAAAATTTTTGTTTTCAAAACAATAATAATAATGTGTTATTTTTATATATATAAATGGATTTTGAATAGAATTATTATTTATAAACTAAGTTAGTGTTTGTTTAAATGTGTGTATATATATATGAGTCGATTTTAAATTAAATTTGAAAAAATACATATAAATAGGATTTATGGTTTATAAATAGATTGTGATTTGTAATTTGGATTTGGAATTCGGATTTGGAATTCAAATAGATATATTAAAAATATTATTTGTAACAAATAGTTGTATATTTAAAGAACCTCATTTAATAAAAACATAATAGACAATTAAATATAAACATTTATTAAACCAATACATAATTTACAAAGTATAATACATATGTTAAAATAAGAAATATGGTTTATGACATTTGTAAAAAAAAATATAAGCACATGCAAAGATTCAAGTGTTGGATTAATATAGCATGAATTCACATATGGCAATTTGTTCTCATAAAAATTTAAATAAAATGTAAAACATAAGAAATGTTTGATTTATTGATTCAAAACACTTTTAAGATTGTAATACATGCATTTAAACATGTGTAGGCTTAGAAAAAAAATACATTTTACAAATGGAATTTCTTTTTTCAAAATAAGGATATCATGTATTGGAAAGAGGAACCGGGTTTCATTTTTTTTCATTTCAAAACCCAAGAATAAAAAAAAATGTAAAACAATGCTCAAAATAGAGATTGATCTGGCAACAACTTCTCTACTTGAAATCACAAAAGCAGATCAAGCTAGCAATTCAATCAAACATCAAAAACAAGTTGCAAGCTTCAGTTTTAAAGGATTTCCAGATCTTAAGTAATCAAGTTTTCAATTTTCAAAACAGTAGTAGCTTCCAGTTTTCAGGCTTTTGTTTCAAAGCCCTGTCCTTCAAACAGTTAGTAAACTTTTGATTTAAAAACAGTTATGGATCTGTGATAAAATCTGGTTGCATGTAGTCTCTAATGCTTGCTTGAGTTTTGGATGTAAATGTGTGATATTTGTTTGCATGCCTGTAAAATGGCCTCTGTATATTTCATTGTGCTCTGTATTTAACAGACTCATCATCATCAGCACAAGATAATGCCTATCTTTCTGTATAATCAATATTAGAATTTGATTGCTCCAAAAAATTGTTAATAAGGATGTGTTCTTGTTTTTAAAAATAAACTTAAGTGATTATATTTGATAAAATACTGTAAGTTTAAAAGTTACAGTAAAAATCAGAAATTAAATAAAATTCAAAGATGATGATTCTCGAACTCACTAGTACGGTCTTAATTGTCTTCGAAAATGAATTTTAAAAGTAAAATTATGATTTTTAGTTTAGAATTTGAGGAGATATTTGGTGATGATCATTTTTGGGTATTTCGGCTACCCACGGTGATCGACAAAGTTTGGTTGCTTGGTGTTTGGCTCGAAGATGGTCGGGAAGGCGAGGATCACTGGAAAAATATTGATTTATTTTTCTATTGACTGTGAAGATCGAAATGGATCGAGGTAGGGTTTTTGCATTGTTTTGGTAACGTTGATGTTAAGGGGTTCGTACGGCGATGGTGGCCCACCGAGTTCGATCGCGTAGGGGGGATGGATTCAGTAGCTCAAGAGGCATATGTGGTCATAGTAGTTTGGGTGAAGGAGGCGTGATTCATCGGCGGCAGGTGGTTTTGTTGATCATGTTCGCTTCCAGGAGGTTCGTGATGTCGATTTTTGGGTTTGTTTTGATTCCGTGGTTCTGCTTCATCATGGTGATAGTCGAGATCGATGGTGAGTTGCCGAAGACCAGAAAGTTGAACGGCGGCGAGAATTCCGAACTGTACATGTGCACGGTGGCATCGCGTGCATCTGAGTTTTTGTGGGTTTGGGAATGGTGGTGTCGGCCTGAAGTTTTCGTGTTTTTCTTCATGATCAACTCGAAGTTTGTGATGGTGGTAAAGCCTGTTTTGGGGTGCATCGAGTTTACTCGAGTGCTGTCTCAAGTAGGTCTCGAGAAAATTGTAGTTTTTGGCTTGGAAACATTTTGTTTCTAGTTTTGACAAGTACTGATTTTAAAACTAAAATGATTTCAAAAATTTTAAAGGCAAAGCAAGTTTAAATAAAAGTTTTAACGTATTTTTAAATGTATAAATGTTTAGGTTTAGATAACAATGTTTAATCAAATATAAGTTTTAAAGTTTGGATTTTAAAGTTTAAAATTTTGTTTTAAAAATAGTTTTGATTTATTAAAATATTACATTAAACAAAAAATGGTAACTAGTCCATAAATGTTTTCAAATCAATTAAAATTGTTGAAATGGAAATATGATTAAGGTAAAAAGTATTTAACTTAATAAGTTAAAGGATAATGATTTTTAAATAAATCAAATTCAAGCTTTAGTTTAGTTTAGTTTAAAATGGAAGGCAAGAGTTTAATGTAATAAATGTTTTATCTTAATTTAAATCAATTTTTTTTACAAAAGTAATTAAAGTATAATTACTTAGTTAATTAAAGTGATTAATTTAAGTAATTATATTAAGATAAATTAATTAATGGAGTAATTAATTACTTAATTAAAAATTGATTAATCAAGGTTAATCAGTTAAGAAATAATTAAGCAATAAGTAATCAAAAGGTTAAGTAATTTAAAGAAAATTAATTACTCAGTGTAATTAATTAAGTTAATATGGTTAATTTTAATTAATTAATTAAGTTTAATTAATTAAAGGTAATCATTTGATGTTGGGTTAAGTATAATTACTTAAGGAAATTAATAAGTTGTAATTACTTAGTGAAGTAATCAATGGATAATTACTGGATGTAATTAATTAAAAGGAAATTACTTGATGGGAAGTAATTAAAAGATAATTACTTGGTGGAAGAAATTAAGTGATAATTACATGGTGTAATTAAAAGATTAATTAATATAATTAATCAAGGAGTTGATTTAATTGATGGAGTAATTAAGGAAAGATAATTTCTGATTGTGATTAATCAAAGTTGATTAATGAATGTAATTAAGTTAAAGGTTAATTATTGAATGAAATTTAAGAATAATTAACTAATGAAGTAATTAGAGGATCATTAATTAATGTAATTAAGGAAAGAGATCAATCTTGCTTATGAATGATTGAATGATGATAAGTGCTTTGGATTGGTTGATATCTCTGATTTGAATTGCTTTGTTATATGATATGTTGGATGGACAATGATTAGGTGATTACCTATCAATTATGAATTGCTGTGTAAAAGTGTTATCTGGTAATTAAAGTTGAATTGTATTTGATTAAATAACTTGGGTTTAGATGACATTGGATTCGAAGAGACCGGAGTCGGGTATTAGTAAATACCGAAACCACTTTGATTCTTTATAGATTGATATGTGAAAATCAATAAACTGGAATGAAATGATTTAACTGAATTGGACTATTTAATCTAATTTCTGGTACTTATAATTTTGTGAGTGAAATAAGTAATGTCTATAACAATTTGTGAATTTGTATTTGACATAAGTTACGTGGGTTATATATATATAAGAGTTGTATGCTTTGGTCATTCATGTTAGATGGGTTTACTCACGCTGGTTTCTAGGCTGACCCGGGTGTTACTTTGATGTAATGCTCGGGTTAGACCGAGTATTACAGTTTTTCAAGTTAGGATGATCTGGAGCTTAGGAGGCGAGCTGGATGGCGGGAACGTACGCAGTGTATACCGCTGTTATATTGAAGTTTGTCTAGGACAGGTTGATTGAATCTGTCCAGTGTTTGTATATGTTGTAACTCTGATGTATTAAAGTGTAATTTGACAAGCAAAGTTTTCCTTTGTAAACTGATATTATTGATATTATATTTTATCCGCTGCGAATGTGAGATTATGCTTTGGTGTTTCTGTTCTTCTTCTTCTATCTCTTTTCTTCTTTTCTCTAACTATCCGGAATTTTCAGGATTGAAAATTTTGGTTCGTCACAATTATAACGTATGGATACCGAAGTGACAATTTTATTTTGCCGAAGGGTCGAACTAAAAAATGTCACACACTGTATATATGGGGTTATGGTCCCCAAATTACACAAGTCTTATCATATTCTCTCTATCCTCTTCTAAATAGAATTTACAGATCTAAGCATGTGTCAATTTGGAAGAACTAATCCAAATTAATCTTTACATTAATTAAGAATCGACGGATTCAGGTACGCCTTCCGCTGTTAATTTCATATACTTGTTTCTCAATTGAATCAATATAGGTTATATGTATTCAAATCTAATATAGATTAATCACCTACAAGTGGTATCGGAGCCACCCATCATTGATTTTATCAAGAAATTTCCCGATTTTAAGTATATTAGAAATTAAAGTTCTAAGATTTATAATTTTTGGTTGATTCATCCCATGCTTTTATTTTGGATTTGTGAGATTTGCTTTTTTCTTATTGATTCATCGAATGTCTTTGTTTTAGATCTACATAAATAATTCATGATTTAATTCTGCTTGTTCGGATCTGATGCCTTTAATATCATTTATGCAAGAAATATAAATCCGGTTTTATGGTTTTTTTTTTATCTTACTTAACTTTTGATTAAGTAATTTGGATATTTATATAAAGCATTTGGATTATTTCAGAAATTTTGGTTAACTGGAAATATAGTATATTCTTGAATTTTTTTTATGTTTATGTTTATGTTTATTGAAATAAATTTTACATTTTGGACCACATAACGGTTACATTTATTTTTTATCAAAATTGCATTAAATGTGCTTGTTATTGTAATAAATTAATTAGTTTATTATCATAAATGCAGTAAATGGTTATGTGCAATAAATTTAGTGATGTGCATGTTTGTATTCGGAATAAGAAAAGACATATTTTTTATTATTTGATGCATTTATATTTGATAGATACATATATTTTATATATATGGACCATGCTATGTTAATTTTTTATAAATTATGTTTTGAATATTGACAGTTAAATAAAGTATGCAATATTTTATCATTAATTGTTATTGCAGATACCATTAATGTGTTGTTACAGTTTTAGTTGATGTCAATTTTTTTTATTATGGCTATGAAACCATATTTTCAATATGTATAAAATTGAAAATTGAAATTTATGGCATACGCATAAATGAATGAGTTAAAATAAACCAATTCAAATATTATTTGGTGTCTCTTTGCAAACTAACGGTAAATATCCTACATTGCAAGTGAGCTAACTGAAATAACATGTCACCGAAGTGACCTCTCTTATTCTAGTTATTCATGAAAAATATTTAATGTTTGTGTGTATTTATTCATGCGGATATTAGCCGACCTACAAGAAGACTAATATTTGGTCGAATCATTTATACAAGTGTGATGATAAATATGTGACAATCATATAGTTTTGCAAGTGAATATCTAATCGGCCCAAAGGAAGACTGATATTTGACTTGAATTTGTTGTCAATGTTTGATCACTACAACAAGAGTACCACTTACAATTAATATTGAAGTCCAAAGACTTGATATTGATATTGTGCTAGGTATCTTGAGAGGAGACTTACCAATTATTTTAATGTACTACGGTTTTGTTTTACAATGTGAGCATATTTGATTGATTCTTCTGCTAAAATTACAGCTAATTTAACTATGGTATCTGCCAATCTTAACAACATTTCTATTCTAACTGGAACAAACATTAAGGATTGGAAAGAGAACATATTGCTTGTTCTTGGCTGCATGGATCTTGACCTTACACTTAGGATGGATGCACCCATCCCTCTTATGGATGAAAGTTCTTCTGATTTTATAAAGAATTTTGAGAGGTGGGATCGTTCAAATCGCATGAGTCTAATGATCATAAAGCGCGGCATTCTAGAGGCATTTAGGGGTGCAGTATCTAAAAGATAACTATTGTTATTTCCTTGGTGAGATTGGAAAACGTTTTGCTAAAAACGATAAGGCGGAAACAAGCACACTTTTTGCAGCGCTTGATTTCCATTAAGTATTAAAGTAAAGGGAACATAACGGTGTACATTATGGAAATGTCTAATGTTGCTTCAAAACTTAAGGCACTTAAGCTTGAGCTTTCGAATGATTTTCTCGTGCATTTTGTATTAATCTCTCTTCCTTCAAAATACAACCAGTTTAAAATCAGTTAAAATTGTCAAAAGGAAAAATAAACTCTTATTGAGCTCATTTTGTATTGTGTACAAGAAGAAGAGAGATGGAAGCATGATAAGACTGAAAGTGCTCATTTGGCATACACCCGTAAGGGAAAAGACAAAAAGAGAAAGAAGGATAAGGAAACTACTAAGGGTCCAACGGAAAAGAAACAACATAAGGAGGCTGATGGTTGTTACTTCTATAAGAAGGCTGGACATTTAAAGAAAGATTATACCAAATATCACGCATGGCGTGCTAAGAAAGGTACATCCTTTGCTTTGGTATGTTCTGAAGTAAATTGAGCTACAGTACCTAGAATCACTTGGTGGTTAGATTCTGATGCTTCTATTCACATAAGTGTTTCTATGCAAGGTTGCGTGAGCTATCGAAATCCAACTTATGCTAAAAGACACATCTATGTGGGTAATGGAAAATCGGTTAAAGTGGAGGCTAATAGGAATTTTAAGTTGTTATTGAGAACTCAGTTTTATTCGAATTTATTTGATACTTTTTTTATATCGTCATTTAGACGAAATTTGGATTCTATTTCTAAATTGGACAAATCCGGTTATTCTTGTTCATTTAGGAATGCTACGTTTAGTTTATCAATAAATTCGAATCATGTTGGAACTGGTTCTCTGAATGTTTATGATAACTTATATATACTTGATGTTAATACCTCTTATTATGAAGCCTTGCATGTGGAATCGTGTGGTATGAATAGAAAAGCTAAAAGGAAAATTTAGCCACATTGTGGCATGAGCGCTTAGGTCATATATCTAAAACAAGAATTCAAAGGCTTGTGTCAGATGACATTTTGGAATTCTGTTGATTTTTCAAACTTCGATGTCTATATAGAGTGCATCAAGGGAAAATAGACCAAACATAAAAAATAGGTGCCAATAGAGCAACCGACGTCTTAAAATTAACACATACAGACATTTGTGGACCATTCCTTATGACATCACAGAATGGTCAATAATATTTTATCACATTCATAGACGACTACTAGGGATATGGCTACTTATATCTTATATGTGATAAATCAGAATCCATACACAAGTTCAAGAAATTTAAGGTAGAAGTCGAGAACCAACTTAACAAAAAAATTAAAGCTGTCAGATCTGACCGTGGAGGTGAATATTATGGTAAATCCGATGGATCGGGTGAACAATGCCCAGGACCATTTTCCTAATTCCTAAAGGAATGTGGAATAGTCCCATGGTACACCATGTCAGGTTCACTTAGCACAAATGGTGTTGCTAAGAGATGAAACAGAACTCTTAAAGACATGGTGAGGAGTATGATTAGTCATTCTACCTTACCAAAATCACTCTGGGGGAGGCATTAAAGATAGCAGTTTATATCCTTAATAAGGTACCCATTAAGGAAGCTGCCAAGACACCTTATGAGCTTTGGACAAGAAAATAGCCCACTCTGAAGCATTTTCATATTTGGGGATGTCCAACTGAGGCAAGGCCTTATAGCTAAACGAAAGAAAATTAGATTCTAAAGCAGTGAGCAGCTACTTTATTGATTATTCTGAGCAATCTAGGGGCTATAAATTTTACGATTCCACACTAAAGAAATTTTTTGAGATAGAAATGTTGAGACTTGGTTTTGATTCATGACACAGAGTTTTTATCTACAACATATAGATTTAACGACTGCTACAAAAAGAGAATATATACTACAAGAAGACGAGACTTCAAAACTGGTGCATCAATTTTGTATTTTGATTGTTTGAGTCTTAGATCAATATTTTTAAAATCTCTCCTCAGTTAAAAGTATATATATTAGTTTATATAAGCATATAATTAATAAAAGTTTAAAAGCAATATATATATATATACATACAAAACTGTGCATATTGCACAAATTATACTAGGTCAGTCGACTGACCCTGTAGGACCAGTCGACTGACACCGGGTAAAACGTGCAACATGCATAGTGCACATATATTTAAATTTGAATATTTAAATTCGTTTGAATACTCAGTCGACTGACCTTATTGTCCAGTCGACTGACATTATCGTCCAGTCGACTAAATTTCTATAACAGCCATATTTTTGAAAGGAACCGACTTTTGTGAAGAGTTGCGAACCTTTAACGAAATTTGGATGCAACACTTCGATCAAAACTCTTCACTAACAGTCGTAGCTTTCTAACACTTATAAATACAAACTTAAAACTCATTTCAAATCACCGAATCACAATCAATTTCTCTTATTCTCTGATCTAACTTTCTGAAATCTATTTGCTATCATTCTCTCAATTATTCTGCATAAAAGCAATAATATACCTTTCTATTCTTCGTGTACTTCATATATAAACATTTATACTCGAGGAGAAGATTATAGCAAGGGTGTACTACAATTGACAAATCCGTGTTATCAGAACACATAAGTCAAAACTATTTTCTGTAATTGTTGAAGTCCTTTTCTGCTGCTCAGGCAAGTGAAGTCCTCTTCGGCTGTTGAGGCGAAATCCTGTTCTGCTGCTCAGGTCCCTGTTTGGCTGCTCAGGGGTTGTATAGACCTGTTCCTCCGGATTAAGTGAGGGATGTTGTTTAGTGAAATTCCAAAAGGAGTCTGGGAATGGACGTAGGACGGTGCTCCAAATCAGTATAAAAATATCTGGTGTCATTTTAATATACTGCTTTTATATTCCGCACTATTTACAGTATTACTATCATCACTATACTCTGTATTATCATATATCCATATTACACTATCCACACTGCACTTTCATTTGGTATTGGAGCCAGGTCATCTTATAACTGTTACACAGTTATCTGATATCTTGTTAATATGGAAAACAACACCACCACTATCACTAACACTAGTTTTATTGAAGGTCAATCCACTGCACGACCTCTATTTTTTAATGGTTTAAACTATAATTATTGGTCTACTCGTATGAGAATCTATACGCAATCAAATAGTTTTGAATCGTGGAATATCACACAGAGTGAATACACTCTTCCTACTGGATAATATTCCACTTGGTCAAACACACAAAAATTAGATGCTACTGTCAATGCTAAAGCTATGAACATGTTATTTTGTGCACTATATAGAAATGAATTTAATCGTGTTAACATGTGTCATACTGCTTATGAAATATGGAGAACACTTAAAATCACTCACGAAGGAACTAACAAAGTCAAACAAAGCAAAATTTCCATGCTCAAAAATCAATTTCAAAACTTTAGAATGAAACAAGATGAATCCATCAATGATATGTACTCTAGATTTCAAGATATCTATCATTCACTATTAGGATTAGGAGAAAAGTACAATGATTTTGATATTGTATCAAAAATTCTAAACTCTTTAACGGATGAATGGGAAAGAAAAGTCTTGGCTATTGAAGAAGCTAATAACCTCTCTACCATAAAACCTGAAGAGTTAATCAGAAATCTAATGTCCTATGATGTGAATTTCCAGGCTAAAAGAGTTCAGGCTCAAGATAAAAAGAATATAGCATTTCACGCAGAACAAGAAGAATCAGATTCGGATAAAACGATCTAGCCTTTATTGCCAAGAACTTTAAGAAATTTTTTAAATACAGAAAAGGAAACAGAAGCAATGGGAAGAGAAGTTCAAACAGCAATAAACCATCGTCTTTATCAGTTATGGAATGTTATAACTGTCACAAAAAGGAACACATGCAGAAAGATTGTCCAGATCAAAAGAAAGAACATCGAAATAAATGGAAGGACACATTCAAAAGAAAAGCCTTTTCAGTCACTTGGGATGATTTAGATTCCTCAACATTTTCTTTAGGAAGTGAAAGTGAAAGCGATAACGAACAAGCTAACGTATGTTTTATGGCTAAAGCTAATAAGGTCTCACTCAAGAAAAGAGGAAAATGGATACTCGATAGTGGTTGCTCAAAACATATGACAGGAGATAAGGACATGTTGATAAATATTACATATTCAAATGGAGGTTCTGTCACTTTTGGAGACAACTCCAAGGGATATATCATCGGTAAAGGCGATGTGAGCAATTACGGTACATCTAATTTACCACTTATTACAAATGTTTTATTATTTAAGAATTTAAAACATAACTTATTAAGTATAAGTCAACTATGCGATAAAGGTTTAAAAATTTCATTTTCAGAAAATAAGTGTAGTATTCTTGATCAGAATCAAAATCTTATTTTCGAAGGAAATAGAGATAAAAATATTTATGTTTTAAATATGAAAGTTAATAATAACTCAGATTTATGTTTAATAGCTAAAGAAAATGATACATGGATATTGCATAAACGATTTTTTTCATATCAATTTCAAAAATATAAACAAAATTTCTAAAAATAATCTTGTAAAAGGATTACCTAATATGAATTTTAAAGTCGATAATATATGTGACTCATGTCAATTAGGTAAACTAATCCTCGTTTAAATCTAAGAAAATTATCTCGACATCACAACCGCTCGAATTACTTCATATGGATTTATTTGGCCCTACCCAAATTCAATCCATAAATCATAATAAATATGTATTTGTTATAGTTGATGATTTTTCTAGATATACGTGGACTATTTTTATGAAAAATAAAAGTGATACTTTTGAAAATTTCAAAATTTTTGTTAAACAAATTCAAAACTTAAAATATATTAAAATTAAAAATATTAGAAGTGATCACGGAGGAGAATTCGAAAATATACAATTTGATAACTATTAAGAAAGGAATATTTTATAATTTTTCATTTCCTAGAACTCCACAACAAAATGGAGTTGTAGAACGAAAGATTAGGTCTATAAAAGAATGTGCAAGAACTTTATTAAATGAAAGACGTTACTAAAACAATTTTGGGCAGAAGCTGTTGCAACTGCTTGTTATGTTTTGAATCGTGTTTCTATTAGACCGCTGACCAAAAATACTCCTTATGAACTTTTTAACGGTAGAAAACCAAACATATCTTATTTTTAAAAAATTGGATCAAAATGCTTTATTTTAAGTACTAAAGATCGGCTTGGAAAATTCAATTCAAAGTGTGACGAAGGAATATTTCTTGGATATTCAATTAGAAGTAAAGCTTATCGAATTTTTAATAAACAAACAAATTCTATCGAAGAATCGCTCTATATATCTTTTGATGAAAATACTTCTACTAAAATTAATAACAATTACTTACTTAATAAAACAGAAACAATTATAAACAATTCAAACGACGACGACGATATCATTTTGTCTAGAGAAGATGAAAACAATGTTTATAATTTAGAAAATAGAAATACTGCTAATACAGTAAGATCTCCACTATGAGTTTTATGAAATCATCCTACAGAAAATATAATTAGAGAAATAAATTCGAATGTTCAAAGTAGAAGTCAATTAAACTTAATGAGTAATGTAGCATTTATATCTACTATAGAACCAAAAAACACTAAAGAAGCATCATCCGATGAAAATTGGATTATCGCTATGGAAGAAGAATTAAATCAGTTTGAATGAAATGAAGTTTGGGAACTTGTACCCAGACATACCGATCAGACAGTTATAGGAACTAAATGGGTTTATAAAAATAAAGCAGACGAATTAGGAAATGTAACTGGAAATTAAGCAAGACTAGTAGCACAAGGATATAACCAAGAAGAAGGAATAGACTACGAAGAAATGTTTGCTCCGGTTGCTAGACTAGAAGCAATACGAATCTTATTGGCTTATGCGTGTTTTAATAATTTTAAACTTTATCAAATGGATGTTAAAAGTGTATTTTTAAATGGTTATATTAAAGAAAATGTCTATGTTGAACAACCTCCCTTATTTATTCATGAAAAATATCCAGATCATGTATATAATCTTAAGAAAGCTTTATATGGATTAAAACAAGCACCACGTGCTTGGTATGAACGTCTTAAGAGCTATTAATTAGTTCTGGATTCGAAATAGGAAAAGTAGATCAAACATTATTTATAAAACAATCTAAAAATGATATATTAATAGTTCAAATATATGTCGATGACATTATATTTGGCTCAACAAATAATGAATTATGTAAAGAATTTTCGGCAATAATGACTAAAGAATTTGAAATGTCTCATATGGGAGAATTATCATATTTTTTAGGACTACAAATTAAACAAGTTTCGGATGGAATATTTATTAATCAAGAAAAATACTGTAATAATCTTATTAAACGTTTTGGAATGGAAAACACTTCTGCCAAACCAACTCCTATGAGTACAACAACACATCTTGACAAAAATGAAAACGACAAAAGTGTAGACCAAAAATTATGCTGTAGTATGATAGGATCATTACTATATTTAACAGCAAATAGACCAGATATCATGATGAGTGTATGCTTATGCACTCGATTTCAAGCAGACCCGAAAGAATCACATCTACGTGTTGTAAAACGAATACTACGTTATCTTAGTAAAACTACAAATTTCGGACTATTCTATCCAAAAGAGTGTTCGTTCGAATTGGTATCGTACAACGATGCTGATTTTGGAGGATCACGAATAGATAGAAAAAGCACAAGTGGTACATGTCATTTCATCGGTAAATCGTCTATTTCATGGTTCAGTAAGAAACAAAACTGTGTCTCATTATCAACTTATGAAGCAGAATATATTTCTACAGCATTAGCTTGCACACAAGTGATTTATATGCAACAGACACTTAAAGATTTTGGAATAAATCTATCAAAATCAACAATTTACTGTGATAATTCTAGTGCAATAAATTTATCTAAAAATCTTGTAAATCACTCGAGAACTAAACATATAAATATTAGACATCACTTTTTACGCGATAATATAGAAAAAGATATAATAAATCTAGACTACGTACCTTCTGAAAATCAGTTAGCAGATATCTTTACTAAACCATTATTAGAAAATATGTTTATAAAGTTGCGACGTGAACTCGGGATAATCTCAAGTAAAGATATATAAATAAAAATATAAAATTTTTAACTAAAAAAATCAAAAAATTTCAAAATTTTCAAATTTCAAACCATGTTGAGACTTGAACTCGTGACCTGTTATGAATAACCCATGTGTCTTAACTACCTGAGCTATTAATGTTTTCTGTTTTAGTCTCTTATAGCCATATTATTGAGTAATTACGTGTATTTTATACTATTCTATATGTAACAATTATCTTTGTACTACTGTATTACTGTATTATAAACTTTATACATAGTATAACTGCTCAAATAACCACAACCAACAGAATTCCATTGACTCTACATACATTTAGCCTAAAATTAATAAGATTCATTAATCCAAATCCTATTTTTTCTACATATACAACTATAAATAGCAACATTCACCTACTACTAAGCACTCAAAAATTACATTTCTCCATTCTCTGAAATATAAAATCCATCAACTTTAGCCTTTAGAAAAATGTCTACATCATCCACTACCGATTCTATTGAAATACTTGCCACACCAAACTCCCCAAAAACACCAAACCACCAAGGTTCACTATCATCAACTTACCATACCGGATACACGCCTGAAAAGAAAAAAGGGAAAAAGACTATTGATATCTCACCAAACACGAAGCTAAAAATCAACTATCTTCATCATTATCAACAGGATTCTCTAATGCTTCAACGGAAGATGTATTATGAGCAGAAAATTAACTCCAGACTATAGGTATAATCGAACACATTGCAATGAAATTCCACGGGCCTTCATCACACCCTATAGACGAAAACGCTGTTTCACCAATCCGATGCCCTTCGACTTCGTCTCCTCCACGACCCCCATACTCGCCAAATTCATGGGATCGCAATGAAGCTTCGAACATTCGCCGGAAATAGCTAAAAGAATTCAAGGCACCAAGCCAAAAGAAATAATTTTTTTATAATCTCCTTCATTGTATGCTTAATAAATTTCTTTTACTATGAACGCTTATATATCTTCGCAATAAAATTATTTCCCGTCTAATAAACAAACCTTTTAAAAATAAATTTATTCACATCAAACTAAAAATTAAAATTATATTAGTAAAATAAATAGAATATACACATTTTTTATTATAAAATAAATTTATTATTCAAGATTTGTACAGGTCAGTCGACTGATGCATGCTCCCAGTCGACTGGACCAGTAGATTGAGAATATTCAATCTTCTGCATCAGTCGACTGAATGCCTGCACCAGTCAACTGACACTGAAACATTGAAAAATATAACAATGGCCAGTCAACTGCTGCAGGACCTTAGTCGAATGGAACAGAATGACGAAAATTAACATCCTTTAGCTTCAGTCGACTGAAGGCCTGCACCAGTCGACTGAGCCGTAGATCTGAAAAGTTTTGCACTTTTTCACCTACCCTTTCACCCCTCTTTATATTCACTTTACCTTCTTCTTCTACTTCCCAATTCAGTTTTTCAAACTACTCCAAACCCTAAGCTCTACAAAAATCTATTTTTTCTCCTTCAAACAACAAAAAATGGCACCAAAACAAAAAGGCCAAGCCTCCTCCTCATCTCAACCACCTTCTAATGAAAAAATTCATCAATGGTTGTTTGACGACGCCGCAATAAAGCGATGGAGAAGGATTCAAGATTCTAGAATTTTCGAAGGTTCATTCGTCAACTTTCCTGATTTCTCACCTTATCATATTCAAGAATTAGCATGCCGTAGCAATTTGGAATCTTTATTTGATATTAACGACAATAAACACAAAATAAACCAAATTATGGTTAAATTATTCTTCGCTAATCTCAATTTGGGTCATCAAGATGTTCCGAACCAAGAAGATTGCATATGGAGCCTAGTATGTGGTAAGCCCGTCTTCTTTTCTTTAGATCGTGTGGCTCATATACTAAAAACAGACAATGACGGAGTTGAATTGTGTACTATTAATGTCGATTTGGTGGTTAGAGACCGTGTTAGCCATTTATTTCTTGAAGACGATTTCTGTCAATTGAAATCAATGTCTTTAAGACGAAAAGCCAGAATAATTCATTGTGCCTTAATGAAAACCGTAACTCGTAGAACCGGGAGTTATGAACTTGTCTATGAGCATAATTGTAGAGCCTTGTATGCTATATTTGGAAACATCAAAATCAATTAGCTTTGTTTAATACTTGACGACCTTTTAAGCTTTAACAAAGGTAAATGAATATAATTTATCATGGAGAATATATTATGCGCCTACTTAAAGCTTGTGAAGTTCCAAAATCGGATTGACCAGTTTCTACAGTTGGATGCTTAAATGCTCGGACACTAGCTTTAATGAAGTTACCTGTTGCCCGACCCCTCCTATAATTTCCTTTGAAGAATGGACACAATGTCAAACGTCTCAAGTTTAACCACAACAAGGCGAGTCCTCTCACCGACCATCTCGTCAAACTTCCACTTGATATCAGCAAGAAGAAATTACAATTTTGGATGAAGGACTTCAACACGTGCCGCCATCAATATCATGTGCCGTAATCAACAAATCCTTCAATCAAACATTCAAAAGGTTGATAAGAAGCTCGATAAAGTGAAAGGATTTTTCAAAAAATTATGGCAAGCAATATCGTTCTCTTCCGGTACTTCTACATCTACTTTGGGCGATCCGGGAAAGCAACCCGTATTTACATGGTCTTCTACTTCTTCTTCTGGAGACGATCAAGCTACTGGTGATGAAGGAGATGATGGAAATGAAGGAGATGGTGGTAAGGGTAAGGGTCCGATGGTATAAGAAGCTTATTTATTTCCTTTTCTTTTAATTCAAGACAATTGTTTAAATTCATATCGCTTGTACTTAAGTCTCCATTCTAGTTTATTTTGCTTTTAAACACTATTGTCTATGGATATTAAATGTGCTAAAGCTTGTTTCTTGTTCCATTTCATATTACAATATCATATTTCTTATTCCTTTTTTTGATGACAAAGGGGGAGAATTATTATTGCTACTAATAAAAATGCAGGATACAGAGCGTCAGAGATTCAAGGGGAGTAAGTATTTATGTTGTTTTATATGTACAGTCAAAATCTACATCTATTTACAGGTTATCATCAATTAAAAAGGGGGAGAATGTTGAGACTTGGTTTTGATTCATGACACAGAGCTTTCATCTACAACAAATAGATTCGACGACTACTACAAAAAGAGAATATATACTGCAAGGAGACGAGACTTCAAAACTAGTGCATCAATTTTATATTTTGATTTTTTGAGTCTTAGATCAATATTGTTAAAATCTCTCCTCAGTTAAAAGTATATATATTAGTTTGTATAAGCATATAATTAATAAAAGTTTAAAAGTAATACACACACATAAAACTGTGCATATTGCACAAATTATACCAGATCAGTCGACTGACCCTGTAGGACCAGTCGACTGACACTGGGTAAAATGTGCAACATGCATAGTGCATGTATATTTAAATTTGAATATTTAAATTCATTTGAATATTCAGTCGAATGACCTTGTCGTCCAGTCGACTGAATTTCCATAACAGTCATATTTTTGAAAGGACACGACTTTTGTGAAGAGTTACGAACCTTTAACGAAAAGATTCGGATGCAACACTTCGATCAAAACTCTTCACCAACAGTCGTAGCTTTCTAACACTTTGTAAATACAAACTCAAAAATCATTTCAAATCACCAAAACACAATCGATTTCTCTTATTCTATGATCTAACTTTCTGAAATCTATTTGCTATCATTCTCTCAATTATTCTGCATAAAAGCAATAATATACCTTTCTATTCTTCGTGTACTTCATATATAAACATTTATACTCGAGGAGAAGATTATAGCAAGGGTGTACTACAATTGACAAATCCGTGTTATCAGAACACATAAGTCAAAACTATTTTCTGTAATTGTTGAAGTCCTTTTCTGCTGCTCAGGCAAGTGAAGTCCTCTTCAGCTTTGAGGCGAAATCCTGTTCTGCTGCTCAGGTCCCTGTTTGGCTGCTCAGGGGTTGTATAGACCTGTTCCTCCAGGTTAAGTGAGGGTTGTTGTTTAGTGAAATTCCAGAAGGAGTCCAGGAATGGATGTAGGACGGTGCTCTGAACCAGTATAAAAATATTTGGTGTCATTTTACTATACTGCTTTTATATTCCGCACTATTTACAGTATTACTATCATCACTATACTATGTATTATCATATATCCATATTATATGATCCATGCTGCACTTTTAAGGAACTGCAATAGTTTTGAGGATGTTGAGTTGGGGGGAGAAATGAAGTAAGGAACATTGTTTTTGTGGTGGAATCATAATCTATGATTCCTACTGTAATTACTTCTTCTAACAATGTATAGATTATTATTCCTATCATTAATGAAGAAGTTGATCTGAAACCACAACAAAACAATATTGAGGAAAACCCTCTTCAAGATGAGGACAATGTTCCACAAGAACAGACTCAACAACCTCAAAATGAATTGCCACTAAGGAGATCCACTAGAGAGAGGAAAGATGTCATTCTAGATGATTATGTGGTATTTCGTCAGGAAATAAAGGATAATAATGGATTGGTGGAAAATGATCCTATCAACTTTCCCCAAGCCATGCAAGATGCTCTTTCTCAAAAGTGGATTGAGGTTATGAGTGAAAAATATAAATCCATGCAAGACAATAAAGTTTGGGATCTTGTCTCTTTACCTGAAGGTAAGAAATCCATTGGTCGTAAAGGGATATTAAAAATTAAGAGGGATGCAAAAGGTAATGTGGAAAGATATAAGGCTCGTCTTGTAGCAAAAGGTTTTACTCAGAAGGAAGGCATCGATTTTAAAGAGACTTTCCCTCCGATTTCATCAAAAGACTCTTTTAGAATAATTTTGGCGTCTGTTGCATATTTTGACCTTGAGTTACATCAAATGGATGTTAAAACTGCTTTTCTCAATGGAGACATTGAGGAAACAATTTATATGCTGCAACCAAAAAACTTTGTATTCGGCGATCCAGAGAATATGGTTTACAAACTAAAGAAATCCATTTATGGACTCAAACAAGCTTCTCATCAATGGTACCATAAGTTTAATAAAGTAGTTACCTCATTTGGTTTCGAGGCAAACATAATTGATAACTATGTGTATCACAAGTTTGTTGGGAGCAGATTCATATTTTTTTATTTTATATGTTGATGATATATTGCTTGCTGGTAATAATTTACATATTTTGCACGAAACCAAGAGATTCTTTCGGATAATTTTGAAATGAAAGATCTTGAGGATGCTCTTTTGTATTAGGAATCCAATATATCATGATCGCTCAAGGGGTGTTCTTGGATTGTCACAAAAGAGCCATATAGAAATGATGCTTAAAAGGTTTGGTATGCAAGATTGTAAAATGGGACCCCTGTCGCTAATGGAGATAAATTTTGACTCAAACAGTGCCCTACTAACATCCTGGAAGCTAAAGAAATGCAGAAGATCCCTTATGCATCTGCTATGGGGGGTCTATTGTATGCTCAAGTGTGTATGCTTCCGGATATTGCGTACATTATAAGAGTGTTGGGCAGGCATCTTAGTAATCCTAGAATGGATCATTGGAAAGCAGCAAAAAGGGTTATGAGGTATCTTCGTAGAAAAAAGGATTATATGCTTACATATATAAGATCGGATCAGTTGGAGATCATTGGGCATTCTGATTCTGATTTTGTTGGATGCCCGGATAGAAGAAATCCACTTCAGGATACATATTTCTATTAAGTGGAGGGCCTATATCATGGAAAAGCATTAAATAAACGCTCATAGCATCTTCCGCCATGGAAGTAGAGTTGGTGGCTTGTTATGAGGCATCTAACCATGCAAAATGGATGTAGAATTTTATCACTGGGCTGCACATTATTGATAATATTGAAAGAACATTAAAGTTATACTGTGATAATAGATCTGCAGTATTATATTCTAATAATAATAGAAGCTCAAGCAAGTCAAATTACATTGACATCAAGTTTCTAGTTGTAAAATAGAGAGTGCAGAATGGGTTAATATCCATTGAGCATATTGAGACAAATTCTATGCTAGTGGATCGACTTACGAAACGAGTACCGCCTAAGGTCTCTCACGAGCATGTTGCTAAATTGAGTATATAATTTATATAAGGATATTTTGGTTTAGGGGGGAGTTTGTACTTAGTCACTTATTTCACGACACTGCTCCATATTTTGATTATGGGCTTTGGTTTTTCTGATTAAAAATAAAGTTTTCTTTTGCACTTTAATTGTTTATTTATATATTATTTGGAATTTTGATCTCATTAAAGTAAAGTAGGACCAGTTGGAAATGGACATGTAAAAATCATATTTCATGTAATTTTCATGCTACACATACATGATTGATCAATGTCGTTTGATTGTACTGATATCTGTGACCATTGACGGGTTTAGCTACAAAAATAGTAATGAAAGCCATTTTGGTTCTATATTAGCACAATCAGTGGACGAGATTGTTTTGAATATACCATATTACCAAGATAGCTTTTTAAGAGCTTATAAAGTTGAATACATTCTATAAAGTTACATATATGGCCCAGGGGTGGGTTGTTGGAATAATTCAACATAATTGGGCCACATATTCTAATGTTTGAATGTGTAGGCTATCTTGTAATTAAGTCTAATTACGTGCGCTATTTTTGGAATAAACATATTAAGACTTAAGCGGTATATTCATCATGTAAAATTATAACATATGGATACCAAATTGACAATTTTAGTTTGTTGAAGGGCCAAACTGAAAAATGTCACACACAGTATACACAACTCTTATCATATTTTCTCTACCCTCTTCTAAAGAGAATTTGCAAATCTAAGCTTGTGTCAATTTGGAAGATCTAATCCAAATTAATCTTCACATTAATTAAGAATCGATGGATTTAGGTACGCCTTCCGCTGTCAATTTCATATACTTGTTTCTCAATTGAATCAATATGGGTTATATGTATTCAGATCTAATATAGGTTAATCACCTATAAGAATGTGTTTAAGTTGGCAGTGCATATAACCATCATTCAACATGCAACCATGAAATACATGCGCTCTTCAAGTCGCACGTACATGTGAAGTGGGCAATATTTATGCAAATAAAGAATATTACAAGCAACAAATTCATTGTTTATTTTCTTCCTCCTAACTTGGTTGTTTTTTAGATATAAATTTTTATTATATAGTATATTAATGATTTAACTTTCAATTTTTTAATCCAATTTTAAGGTGATTTAAGTTTGATAGGAGTTGATTGTGTTTTATTTACCTACGTTGGGCAGATCTACTTTCGATCAAGTAAAAAAATATAACTTTACTAGAATATATATTCCATTTATTCATCTCAATATTTCTACTTTTCAATTTTTTTGCAAGAACATGCAAGTCATGAAAGAAAAGTAAGTTGTGTTACATATTGATTGGCAATCTTCCATAATCGGTAGCATTAAATATAAATCTTGTCGTATTAAGTTTCGAAGGATTATAATTAAATATGTAATCCAATATATAACTATGTATACTAAATAGGGTTTCAAATATTCTATTATAATTTTATCACTAGAGAGCAGAAAAAAATATAATTATGGGCATATAAACATTTGTTCGCAATTTCCACGTCGTTCATGGACTACTAATACTGCACTTGTCAAGTATTATGTTTAAACGGTTATTACATATAAGCTGATGTTAGTGGAAAACATTCTAATGATATTAAGGTCAATAGGGATTTATGGAGTTCTTTATATAATTTTTTTTGTTATTTGCATGTTCATGCATTATTATATATATATATATATATATATATATATATATATATCTGATCCATTTTTTGTACGTTTAACATGTATGGTCCTTTTTTAAGTATGGAATATGCCATCGCAAATTGTGAATATCCCATGCAAAATTTAAGTGATCCCATTTATATATTATAAATCTTACTATAATTTTCCTGATTGTTTGCTATTTTTTTAAATTATTTCCCTAACTAGCTATAAAAATTGATGTGTTTCTTTCCACAAACATATATAGATCCTTCAGCAAAAGCCAAAATATACACTAATTAACTTTACCTACTTAGTTTGGTCAATTAAATAAGTTAGCTATACATTTAGGATTTGTACATTTTTAACTACTATTATTTTCACCTAATGTAATGGTGCAAAAAGAAAGAGATTATATAAAATTATGTACAAAAAAATGAGGTTTATACAAGTGGGGGAATACCAGGAACAAATGGAAATATTATGTTTTAAGTTTTTTTTCACCTAGCACAAAGAATTATGCCAAAAGTAGGAAAAAAGTGACAGTGTCTATATTTATATGTTATATTATACTTCAAGGACCATTGGCCAGTTAAACTACACAATGCTTATTAACATTATGTTAGCAAAGTTTATAAAACTACCATCCTTTACTGATAATATATAACTGTATAATTTTGTAGTATGTGCATATTCACTATTTATTTATAGTTCGGATGAACTTTTATCATTGGTTATGGATTTCTAAATAAGCACTTTATAGGCAGAAGAGTGTGTTAGTTATGAATTATTTAGCCTATATATTTATGGCAACTGAAGGAATTAAAATGCGCATCAAATCATGTTATCATATTATAAACTATTCATTTTTGTTTTTTTCAATTCCAACAAAATATCTATTATCTAGATCCGAAAAAAGTGAACCAAGGTATATAGGTCTGTAACAGTCATTCAAACATCAATTTCCTTTGAAAGTTATAAAACTATATTTTCCCGCTAGCGGTGGTAGAAAACCATAAGATTTTAAACTTTTATTATTGTTTTATGGTTGATGGTTGGATCTAACATTTTGGATTTACTATCATACATTATAGGGTAATATACATAGTTTTTTATATGTTTTGTTTTATTAGTTATACATTGCTCTATTATTACTTCAAATTTTTTGTACTACTATTATCTTCTCATATTTGGAATCACATCATAAGTTTATCGATATTAAATTATTTTACATCTAGAAACATGATGCTACATGTTATAGCATTTTTAGATTATTTGATGTTCAATGGTATGACACATAAAAAAATATTTCTAATGCTCGAATTACATCATATCCATCATATTTTCAATCTTGGAGCAAAGAATGTAGCTTTGACATTTGCTACCATGTAGAAGTTCAAAAAGGGTTTTGCTATTTCATTTGAGCTTTATCTTTTTCGAGCACACGAATATACGGTATTTTCAAAACTTAAAATTCAATGCTTGAAAGTTTAATTCTAGCATTACATTTTCAAGAAATAAAACATGCTCTTTAAATCATGGGATTCGATCAACTTTTCATAGAAACTAGAAGAGATTATATGATATTATATAGAAATAGAAAGTGATTATGGAGATTATATGCTTGAAAATGTGTATAGGAATTCAAGGGACTTGAGGCCAACTCCATGGAACTTTGAACTAAAAGACGGTTGTTTTGGTCAGTGGATACCAAAATAATTTGATGAAAATTTTCTTTTAGGCAATTGAGTTATTGATACATTTATGGTCAAGGATGATGTTATCTCTAGCAAGAAGTGCCACAAAGTGGTTGTAAGAATGAAATAAAGTTGTTTGAAAATGTTATAAGGTCTTTTCTTTATATTTTTTTCTTTTTCATGTAGGGTTGTTGATATATCATTGCTCCAGTAGATGGTTTTCCCTCTATCACGTTCTATAATTAACTTCAAAATTTTATTTAATCTGTATGATGTTATTATGTGCTAAATATTTGATTCATACCTTTAGTTGTAAGCTCTTGATTTGTGTATTTAATGTTTTCTTTCCTATTGTCAATTTATTCTCATATTTGTCCTGAATAAAATATGAAATACAAGTTTGATCTGTGAACTCATGTAGCTAGTTTCATCACAGCGTTAGAACATCAGTCCTCTAACATCAATCCTTATGCCTACTTTTTTTTTTTTGGTTTAGTTCTTCGGGTTGCAAGTTTTAAATTTACTTACTAATTGGTATAAGAATATTGTCAGTTTAAGATATGTTCTTGAGCCACATTTTTTACTGGAAATTCATAGCTTTTAAATTTTCTACCCATCCTATAGAAAATAGAGTCTTTGGACACTTAGATGATTGTTTATTTTATATTTTGCTGATACTATCTTTACTGCCATAGGTGAATGGTCTGTTTTTCTCAACTAGGTTATGAATAATAATAAGCTTAACAATAATTAGGTTTGAAAAAATAGATAGCAAATTTATGTTCTCATATGATGAAAAATGCTTATGTATAAGTCGATTAACATAGCATCAAATACATGGGCGTAGCACGGGTTCCCCCGAGTTTTATAATATTATAATGTGCAAAACATGAATATCACACTAGTCAAATGATAGTAAGGTGGAAGATTTCTCTCTTATTTATTCTAAGAGTTTTCTCCCTTATAACAGCCCATAATTTTGTAAATATTTTTAATAAAAATTTTATTTGAAAACTTTGATTTTTTAATCATTTAAAATTTGAATTTCTGAAAATTTTCAATGTAAGTTTGGAATTTGTTTGTAGTTTATTTTCAAAATTCAATAAAATAAGCATTTCTGAAAATCTTTTATTTTTGGTCAACTCGAAGTCAAAGTTTGACCACAGTTGAAAATTTTAAATTCGAATTTTTAAATTTCAATCTTTTTCTTTGAAAATGTATTTTATTTTTATATTGAATCTGCTTTTCGTTTTGTAAAATTCCATTTTATACTTTTTAAAATTTGATAACATTCAATGTTTCACACGCGATTGTTTTCAGTAAAATTTGTCTATTTTATATTTTCATTTTTCTGCCTAAATTCCATTTTTCTATTTTCTACTTTATTTTATTTTTCCATTTTCTTTTCTAATAGATTTTATTTGGATTTTTGATTGGAAAATCAAATCGATTTTGGTTACTTTTCTTTGATAGGAAGTTAGGCCTTTTCATTTGCCTTAGCCTTTTTATTTTCTATGTTCCTATGTTTATTTCACTAATTTTATTTCCTATTTTTATTTGCATAAACTTTGATTTTATTTCTTTGATTTTTGATTGGTTTTATTTTTAATAATGGCTTAGAAATTTCAAGAGACATTTGTTACTTGTTTTATTTGTTGCTTTTTCCTTTTCCATTGCCTTTCCATTTACATAGCCAATTACTTCACACATTCATAGCCGTGATTTTCTCCTATCAAATCACGTATAAGATTTATTTATCATCCTAAATTCCTCATTTCATTTCTAGAAAAAAAAATCTATTCAAGATCTTATGCCTCCTTTTCTTGGAGATCAAGTAAGCCTTCTTATTTGCTAACCTTTCATTTTCTAAACCCTACATCTCTAGACGTTCATTTTCCATAACCCTAGCCATTCACTTCTTTTGTAACACTAGCCGCCTTCTTTTTTTTATTTCATGTAAAAAGGTTTCTCACTTCTCAAATTTCATTTGCGTGAAAAGGAATACAATAAGCTTTAGTTTCTCCCATGGCTTCTCTTCCTCCTCTTTTTCCATTTTTCTTTATTTTCCTCAAGTTAATGCTCGACCAGCACCTTATTGACCCCCTTACCAACCACTACCCTTCACCACTCCACCCCTCATTAACCTCCCAAGCCTAGTCGTAACCATGGACCCAATATTCATCACCAAAACAAAGTGAAAACCTTAGCCGAGCCATATATTTCCACCTTCCTCTTCCCCTATGTCTCGGCCACAAAAATTCCACCACCACTACATGACTTGTGACCACATAGACGTGCCCATTTAGATGAGGACCATATCAGATCTACACCATGACCCATAGGCCGAGCCACTTTGCCCTAGGGTCGAGCCATGTGTGTGTGGCCATGCTTTGCCTTGGCCTTTTGACTTCATATTGGATTTACCTTGCCATCTCTTCATGTTCTACACCCATAGCCGAGCCTAGCATGCCTTTAACTCATCTTGCCGAGCATAGAATGATGTTGGTCAAGCCATTTTGTAGTGGCCGAGCCACTTGATTGATTTAAAGAGAGGTTATGTCACATCGATTCCTTTTTCTTCCATTGTTTAATTTATAATCCTTTGTATAGAATATATACTTATGTGTTTGTGTATTTGTCCATGAAATAGATATCGATCTTGACTCTCATCACTCAAGTTTGAATCGTGCTTTGATTCGTGCCGTGTCATGCTTTTCGGAGTCTGAATTTGTGTTTTGTATTGGATCTCTAGCTTTTAAAAAGGTGAGATTTTTCACTCTAGACATACGTACTTTTATAATTGTGAAATGATGACAAGTGAATTGTAGAAATTAATATGCTATGTTCATACATGCCTGTGATTAACTATATGATGTTAAATGTTGTTTATATATTTGTTACATCATCTATTTTAATATTATATGTTATACTGTTACTTTACTTCCTGTTTATCACACTGCCAGTTCCCTATCAGTATGGGTTGAAATGATACATACCCGAATGTATATTAGAATATAGAAAAATCGTTATGAGCTGAAATGATAGGCTCGAGTGATTTTTATTGATTTTTTTATTGTATTTGATTTACTTGGGATTGCGGGTTTGAAATGATAGAACCGGTTTTTTCTTTTTAAATTACGGATTGAAATGATACATATCTGTATCACTTGACCTACGTTAGAAAATATTATATAGGCCCATGGTTAATACTTTTAAAGTGATATTTTCCTAAAATTTATTATGTATTTTGAAATTTTAGAATATATGGAATTTTAACTTAAAAATTGATTTAATGATTTTTCATGTAAAGGTATATTGGTTTTCTATAGGAGATATTGGTTTTCTATAAATTAAAATTTTATAAGTCAGATATTAGGTTGTAAAATGGGAATTTAAAGAGTTTTATTTAAATATCTTAATAATTAAATTTGATTAAGTTTGGAATCTTAAATTTAACCTAGTAATGCTAATAAAGGTTAATTCCTAAAATGGGTATGTTTTGTATAATAAATAATGTATTTGGATTAATAAAATGAAACACGGTTTTAATTGGACATTTTGTAATAAAATTTATTTAACTAGAAATCATAGTTAATTGATGTCTAAATGAATAGATCTTTAAGGAAGATTTGACTATTATATTAACTATGATAAAATATTCTTTTGTGAAATGTTATGTTTTGTAAGATAAATAGCTACGACTTTAAAATGGAAAAATGTATCCTAAGTTATGACTTAACTTGATAATTGGAAATTTGGTTTAAATGAAATTTTAAGTTAAGTAAATAAATGGAAATTTAGTTTTATTTATGAAATGGGGATTTTAAAATAAAGTGTTAAGTTATTTGTTGAAATAAAAGTTAAGTAAAATAATGCGTTTTGGCTTATAAATGAATTATAGTTAAATTTGATATTTAATTATAAAAATTTATTCTACTTAATCATAAGTTAAATGATATCCAAATGAATATTCTCTAAAGCGAAAAATATGATTTTATAAGTTAAAATGGCTAAACGTGAAGTTTTAATGTTTCTGAAAAGTTATAATAAAATCTGGAATTTTATTGGTAGCACTTCAGAAATGCTGTGATTTTAAGATGGCATTTGCTAAGTGCTATAAATTCTGAAACTTAACTAGGTGTTGAAAATAACTAAACAACTACTACAGCACTTTATAAACGTTGTTGTTTTTGAACTGAACTGTTTTGAATAACTAATCAACTATTACAGCACTTTGTAAGTGCTGCTGTTTTTGAATTTGACAATGTTTTTGAAATATTACCATATCTACCATAACATTTAATAAGTGTTGTTGTAGCTGAAATTTACAATGCTTTGGAAATTCTATAACTGAATGAATGAACTTAAAAATGCTATAACTTTGGTAATAAATATTTTTAAAGTGTTATGATTTTCTAAGTATTAAAATTTTCAAATGATAATATTTCAAAGTGTTATGATTTCAAAGTATTATGGTTCCGAAGTGTTTTAGTTTTGGAGTTGTTATAACTTTGAAGGTAATATGGTTTTGGAGATAAAATTATTTGAAATTGTATTTAACTTAGAATTGCCTTCAAATATATTAATCTGAACTTATTGAAGTCGAAGAGCTAAAAATATGACTGTATAAAGTGGTTTTGGTTTAAGATGATTTAAAAAGGAATATTTCATGTTAAATAAATTGAGAGAAATATTATGTGATTTGAAAATTTGGATTTATTTAAATGATATCATATTTTATTGATTTTTGAAATAGAATTGATATTATTGATTTGGTTTTGAAAAGGAAACGATATCATATTTTATTGGGTTTGGAAATGGAAATGATACCGTGTTTGGGCTTTTGAAATAGATATGCTATTTTGGTTTTGAAAGTATAGATGCTTTTGAGATAAATATCCATGGATTATAATAACGGTTGGTTGTTTAAGAGACCAGGATCGGATATGGTAATGCTCTCTGTCGATATCGAAAACCACTTTAACAACCGTGCACGCGGTGGAGATTTCAGAATGGAGTAGGATGATGGCGGCGTTCTTTTGAGGTATATACGCGGACCCGACTCCGTGAGCTGGCATAAGGTGGCTAAAAAAGGAGCGCTAACAGGCCAGTGAGATAGCCCCTCTTCTCTGACACACTCCTTCGATACCATTCTATTACTTTGTGATTGATTGGGGCCCTTTAATTTTTGGGGTTGTGGTTCGAGGTGGGCGGTAGCTGTGCGTTATGCGTCACCACCATCCCGGATGCGTAATTGGTATATCTACCCTAGCATTGCCTAATTGTGCGGTGTCACCTACCCTAGCGAGCTTTACTACGAGTTTGATTTGTGTCGTACCTATGGAGTATCTTCTCGTAGTCTCCCAATCAGGAGATATGCAGGTACCGTATAGACTATTGGCACTATTATGTGTTAAGGGCTATATGGGTAACCCCTTAATACTATTTAAAAGTAAGTTTATTTTACTATAGACATTATTATAATAGTGAAATATTACTAGATAGTAAATAGTTTGACGGATCCTTAGAGGATGGAAGGTCCTAAGCATCCTTTAAGTTACTCGTACCTTCTATTATATTTTACTTAAGTTGGTTCACATTGTATTAGTATGTATGTCCTGACTCGATTGTTTTGTGTTTTGCTTTAGCTCGAGTCAGACTGAGTGATACAGCATTAGAGACTCGCCTACAGAGTTGGAGCTTTGTTTGAAGCTCCATCTATCTATTCCACTTTCAATTATCCAGTTGATTCCGGTGATGTATTTAGCTTTGTACTTGATTATCATATTGAGACTTCTGTTGTACCGTGTTTGACTTTGATATATATTTATATAGTAGCTTCATGAACTACTATTTCTTTGCTTCCTCTACATTATATTACTCTGTGTCTGCGATTCTGTGATTTATTTATTTGCTGTATCTTCTAAGATTTTCCAAATTTATATTTACAATTCGGTAATTTGATCAATTCAAGTCCGATATGTGTGAGTGCGAATAGCTGAAAATATCGGGTCGTTACATTTGGTATTAGAGCTTTGGCTCTAGGCAAACTTGGCATATAAGGTAAATTTATTTACAGAATCACTTTCATTTGAGCTTGAATCTCTTTCTCTTTGACTATGTTTCCTTTGAATTTTGGAATGTCCTCTCGGTTCCGAAATTCATTCCTGTCCCTTACTATTCGTATTCTTCTGAATTCTGGAGCATTCCATAGCTCCACTGAATGACTCGTAAAGCGGTGTAACTCCTTTACAATTGGCATTGATTTACTAGAGATTTCTGTATATCCTCAGTTAGATGCTAGCATCTCTTATTTTCCCGAAGTCTATCTCTAGAGATCGAATGTAGATTTTCCTGAGAATTCCACATTGATCTAATTCTTGAAGTCACGGTTGACCCGGTTAAGGTTGCCCGCGATTTATATAAGCTTATCTATTTTCCTACTCTTTATCATCTTATCTTTTGTTTCCAACTTATCTTCAAATCAGAATCCCCTTGATTTGAGTCAATTAAATTTGAACCCTAATTCTTGCTTTGTAAAGCTATATTAAAAATGTTTTATATATTGTGTTGTTTTATTTGTTGATGTTGATTTGAGTTTTCAATCAATTCGTCTGATCAACGCTATCGATAGGATCTCCAAAACACTTGAACAGAGCAAACGGCCACAGTATTGTTTTCAAACTTAGTAAATGAATAAATTTTGTATAATTATATTATATACAAGTATAACTTTTTGAATTTTTGATAGTTAATTGGATTGGATGTTGAGAAATAATATTTGACTTTGTATATAGCTTGTAACCATTAGCTTTTGTTTCATATATAAATAATTGACCGACAAACATGGCTATAAATTAATTTGGAAATTTAAATGAATTTAAAACAAGAAACTAAGAATTTAATTTCCGATGGTTTCAAACTTTGTGTTTAAAGTTTTAAAGGGTGTATTATTTAAAGTATTTCAAGTAGAAATTGTTTCAAAGAACTTTATTTTGTAAATCAGTGCTCTTTTCTTTGTCGCTGGAAAATAATTTCGGTGATGACTGCAGCATCATCGACATTCATTTCCGAGTTTCGAAGTGAAGAGACCATTATGTAGTTTTGCTACAGTTTTGCTTGGGAGAATTTAATTGATTTGGATTTCTAAAATATGACTTGATTTTTAATATGTGTGATATATGATTTAAAATTTTATTTGATATATATTGTATATAATTATTTATCTCTAAAATTGTTTGAAGTTAATCGGAAATTTAATTCTTAAATTTTATCTTACAAGATGATTTCAATTATCAAATGAAGCCAAAATTTTGAATAAATATGTAAACTTGAATAAATTGAATTGGAAAAAGTTTTATTTGTGTAATACTCAATTGCATTCCAATATAACTTAACTTAATTATTAAAGTTAACAATGTAATTGGATAGTATAAAATACAAAAGGGGGTTTTATAAATAAAACTTGAGTGTTCATAATAAATGTTATACACTTAAATTTTAGTTATAAAGATTAATAGAGGTAAATAGAATAAAAAGGTTAATTGAATAATTTACAATATAAAATGATGTTAAAGGAATTTATAAATAAATTGGAATAGTTATAGTAGGAGTAAATACGCTTGATATATGTGATTAGATATATTAAGTGGAATAAATTTAAAAATAATTTGGAATAAAGAAGAATTAAATTGGTTGAATAAAATATGATTATAATAAATGACTATGCAAATTTATGATTTTAGAAATTTGTTAATTAAAGATAATTGGATAAGATAATGAAGTTAGAATAGTTATGACTGATTAAACTGAAGTGAAATTCAATGGATGAAATCAATTATTAATTGAAATTGAAATTTATATAGTTTAAAAGTTTATTGTTTTATTTTTTTTAATCTATTTTCTTTCTGGTCGTTTCTATTCTCCCACCTCGTTCCTTTTCCGGATGTCCAGTCATGTCAAGCCGCTACTAGCTATTGGAACCCCACCTCGTTTGACAGTGGCAAAAAACAGAACACAAGATTGGTTCATGAATTTGAGCCTGCCAAAAAATTTCTTCCCACAGATGATAAGTTTGTTAATCTAATTATGGAGACTTAGAACAAATTTTCTATTTGGGTAATCTAATTGATAATGCTATTGTGGAAGATTCTATTGTGAACAATTCTTATTCTTTGAATCGGGATAAGGAAGAGGATGTGATATTAGTAGGTGATGATATCAAAGGTATAGGCTTGGGTGAATTTGGTGCAACATCGGATGGTGACAATGCATTTACAGACCAGTCTCTTGTTGTGCCTGGTGATCATGTTCGCCAAGTAAGTGTGCTGACAAATGTTGAGAGAGATGGCGAGGCTGTAGTCAATGTACAAGAAGACGATACATAATATGTTGATGGTATGGTGGAAGGTAGGACAGGTTCTCATGGCAAGATAGGTAGGGTGGTTTTTGATGAAGTTTGGGCAGTTGAATTGGGTTCAGAGGAGTGTATTATAGCAGCTGAAAATGATGTGTCTGATGGTATTAGTAGTAAAGTGCATGAAGAGGAAATTCTTTATGACGAACTAAACGCAACTGTGCTGGTCACAGGTGAGAGTAAATTAGCAATTATGCAAGGGGCAAAATGATATGGCCTCTGTTCTTTTTTTAGGGAAGCGTGCTCAGGTCCAATCAACCAATTCAGATCAGAACTTTATGCTGGGATTGCAGTCTAGGATTCTTTACTCTCAGATTCGATTACTTCAGCCTCGTTGGACGCTGGGGTGGGTAAGATGGAACTTTCAGTTATGGATTTGGGACTAGTATTAGTACCAGGGGCTTTAACCACAAAGAGCGCATCCTGATGAAAATCCATTTAGAATGGTAGTTCTTAGAAGAAGTGCAAATACTTCGCAGGGCATCTTCCTATTCGGCCATTAGAGCTCCCAGCTTTAGCTCAAATTCGGTTCACCTATTATGTAGCAATTATCGTTCTATATTTTTGAACGATCTATCTACTAGCTCTATGCTTGGTCTAGCTAGGAAGACTGGATTCATTTTTTATATAGATCATTGTGATATAGAATACAATAAAAATAAGGAACATGAGAGGGCAAGAACAATTAAATCATGAAATACATCAATTGGAAAGTTAGTAGTCAACATGATCTAGTTAAATGCAATAAAATTAGATATATTCTAAAAGTTAATAGCATTGACAATGCCTTACTTCAAGAAACAAAAATAGAACGCGCTGATTATCAATTATATAGGAGTTTTTGAGGGTTTTACGTCAGTAATTGGATTTATCTCCCTGACAGAAGTAGCATAGAAGTTATAATGGTGGACTAGAAGCGAAACATTGTTAAACTTATTCAAACAATTATCGACGTTTACTCGATTCATCTTATTTCATGGATTTAGGAGATAATTCCATCTTGAATATGTCTAATGTTTATGGTCCTCATTACTAAGATTGACAGGAGCGTACTCTGAGGCAAGTGCCTAGAATTAAGGTCTTTTGGTTGTGAGGAGAGACTTTAATGTCACTAGATTTTTGAGCAAGCGTTCACCTAGAGAACGTGACATTGCTGCTATGTTTGAGTTTGACCAGTTTATTACTAACAGTAATTTAATTGAATACCACTTACAAATAAACACTTTACTTGGTCAAACTAAAGAGAAATCCCTTCAATAATGTTCCTTGATCGCTTCTTAATTAGTGAAGAAATGGAAGATGGATTCCCTGCTTTGCAAGTTAGAGATCTTCCAAGTTTATATTCCAAAGCAGTCTCGTTATTATGGTAATGGAGAACCAACACTTATTCAACAGCACTTTTAAACTGAGAAAATGTGGCTTCTGAAAAATAATTTTATACACTTAGTTAGCAATAAATGGATTTCAATGAGCTACAATAATATTAAATATTCAGGAAAGATAGTTAATTTTCTGTTGCTAAACTAAAGGATCTAGGAATTTTTTTTCTTAAAAAAGTAATGGAGATGTATTTGGCAACATTAGGATTAAAAAAGAAAATTTTTAGTTTGAAATATTAGACTAAACAAATTAGAAGAATCTAGAATACTAAATTTTCAATGAAAAATATGCTTTTAAATCTCAAAGAAGATCTAGATAAAGTTATCGTACAAGAGGAACTAATGTGGAAATAGAGGTCTAAGATCCAGTAGATAGACAAGGAAGATAAAAATACCATGTATTTCCATAGAGTAGCCAATGGACGTAAACGTAGTAACGCTATAAACTCACTGCTTATTAATGACGTAGAAATATTTGACCAACATAAACTTAAATTGCCTTTTCTAACTACTTCAGAGATATTTTTGGGGCCGACAAAGGCCACAAAATTAAAGCTGGACGGAATGAGCTTTGTCCCACAAAAACAATAATTGCTTTAGATGATTTAGAGCTCCATTCTTGGAAGAGGAGATTTTCAAAGCTATCTCTAACATGACAAGTGATAAATCACTTGAACCGGATGGATTTCCCATTTGTTTTACAAAATATTTTAGCACATTTTAAAATATGACTTAATTACGATGTTTAATGAATTTTATAGTGGTAACCTTTAATTAGGTAGATTTGACTTTGCAAACGTAATTCTACTACATAAGAAAGTGGACGCAATAGAGCATAAGAAATTTATGTCTATATCGTCAATAAACTATTCCCTTAAAATTATTTCAAAGGTTCTAACTAATAGGTCGAGCACTAAAATGAACAGTCTAATTGATAAAACATAATCTGCTTTTATTTAATGTAGAAATATCACAGATGGGGTCACGGTAGTCCAAGAATTTATAAACTACTATTGTAAAAATAATATCACCTGTGTCGTGTTAAAATTTGATTTTGCTAAAGCTTTCAACTAAATCGATTGGTTTTTCCTAAAAGATTTATTAATGGCTAGAGGTATCAGTTTTAGATGGGTAAGTTGGATTGTTGTAGCATCTCATATCTAGAGGCCCAAAGCTAAGTGATATAGATATTGTAATCATCTACAATATTAACTTCCGACAACTAAATATGGCTATGTTGATGGTATCTATAATATCAGAAGCACTTAAATATGAAACAAAGCACAGATTTCAAAACAGTATTTTTCCTTTATATTTCAAAACAGATGTTCCATATTCAGATTACATAAGCTCAAAACATTACCCAGGCAATGATAAAATATACTTACCAAAAGTGATATGTGAAGATGTCCCCTTGGATGAACAGACTCATAAAGTCATAATTGACTCAATACATATACAATGGAAATAAACACAAAATAAAGAACGACAACTCCTAAATAGCTATCCGTTAGCCTCGTGCTTTCCTCTAGTAGCTATGTTCGTCATCCTACTAAAATATGAAAGAACCTCAACCCTCAGCCTACTCAAATTAGTTTTGAGCAACCAAGAGTTTAAGGGGAAAACATAACTTCGATTCAGACATAAAGTCTGGTGTGAATAATATTATACATCTCGGTCATTAACGTTAAGTGAGACCATGCCGCTTAGCGGAATGGATTTCCCCTCACTAACTTCCTTTTAAACATATCTTTTGCAAACCTTTATCCTACAACCAAAACTTGTTAAAACTGTAAAGCATCATTATGTAAGCATACATATCAGGTAACAAATGGACTACCTATCCAAATACTATAGTTTAATTTGGCTAACTATTAACCTTTGGTTGACTCAGGTCTACAAGACAAAATAACAAAATATATCTAACATCTGCTAGACATACCTCTTCTGGACGGTCTGTCCTTAACTATCTGTTAAACACTTCTCTTTTGGACGGTCTGTCCCTAACTTAACATCTCTCAAGGTCGTCTGATCTTAATGGTTTTGTAGGCTTACAAATAACCTATCTATATATAAACATATATTCCCTTCTGTGTGTAATCATAATTTTAGTCTTACCTGTGACAAAGCCCTACACGTTGGAATTTTGGACTAAATTAGATGTGGCCAATAGCTAATGTATAGGGAGCGACCCTATACCAGTCTCATCTGGTATTCTAATATCTGAGTCATTTTCACTTAGGGACATCTTCCCAAAATTTTCCTTAAAAACCTTTTCATTTGAAATTGATTTAAAACCTTTTAAACCAAACTTAAATAAGGAAAACATTTATACTATATGTTTACTCAAAATCACCTTGCCATGTGATATATACTTTACTCAAATTTTTGCTGATGAAAACCTTTAAACATTTGAAAGTACCACTTTCGATTCAATTGAAAGTATCTCTTTTGAAACCAAGTGAAACCCTTTATTTATCTAGGCCGAAAAGCCAAAACCTTCCCTTTTGAAACCATACTTAAACTCTTTCGAAACCTTTGAAATCTTTCTTTTGAAAGCTTTAAAACCTTAGACATCGTATCTAAAGATACTTTAAAACACCGCCTTTAAAAACCTTGGAAAAATCTTCCATTTCAACCCTTTCGAAACCATCAGAAAATAACACCTTTTGTCTCCTTTGAAATTCTTTGGGAAACCACCCATTTGAAACCATTTTAAACACCTTTCTAAAGCATCAAACCCTTGTAAATTCAAACCTTTTGAAAGCTCATGGGTTCAATTCTAAAACACGTGGAAAAACACCTTTCGAAACTATTTCAACCAACACTTTCGAAACCTTTGAGTTATACCTCAACTAGAACAAAAAGGGTTATTTAGAGATGTCGAAAGCTTTCCATTTGAAACATATTCCTACGTAAAGAAGTGATGGTGACGAAATCATCCCTTCGAAAGCATTGAAGAAATGGTTAATTTAAAACAAAGTACACCTTTCGAAACCATTGACTTCGAAAGGGAGAGGCGGTAGCTAGGGGTTTCAACCCCTTCGAAAGCATCACTTAAAATAAAAGAATGCAACCCATTCGAAACTTTTACTTTCAAATACTTGACTCAGTTGGAAGCCAACTGAGGAGAAAGCTATCCTATCGAAAGCAAAGCAGGCGCTACTTTAATTATTTTTTTAAAAAGGCGCTTGGAGCCTTTCGAAACCCCTTGGTTTCAACTCTTACCTTCCTCCCTTGTCCAATTTACGGAGTCCTAACTTGTTGATACTATGTGCATGGTTTTGTGGAAGGAGACGGACGATGTTAGTCGAAAGCAACCTAGGGGAAACCAAAATAGGTGAAACATGCTTTTAGCATGAATTTCTGATTTAAACCCTTTTTAAGCAAAACTTTTAAACTAACATGCCATGTTTGTTAAACTCTTATTGGTTGCTAATTTTTCATTTTTAAAAGTACTGCCATAATTCAGAATTAATTAATATAAATCATTTGCAAAATACCCCTTCTCCTTAATTAAATGTATAAGATATTTAAGTCTCATACCTTAAATAATTTTATATATTCATCAAAACACTTAGGAAAATTCTATAAAAATTCTAGAAAATCCTTTTCAACATGTTTTCTAACATATACAAATTTTAGAACCGAATAACTATTTATTTTGCGGTAAATAATTTATAACCCAATAAATCATTTTCTTCACAAGAAAATTAATATAAAATCCACATTAATTCAGAAAATTATGAAAAATGAATCTCATCTCTAAAATATCATTTCTGATCTACACTAAAATTCACAGGGAATGTAGATGTCGTTTAATAGTGTTTTCATATCAAACATATCATAAAAACTAATATGAACATGTGTAAATCATCAACAAGTATATATAAACTTTCAATCATCCAATCCATGGCATTATCATGCAAAATCATTTCGGGTTACCCTTAAATCCAAAAACTATAAGAAAATGAGATGTAGTAATCATTAACCTCAGCTTTGTGATAAAAGATGTGAGATTTGATGTTGAACAAGTTGATTTACTTCCTCTCTTGAAATACTAGCTTTATCATCCCTTGAGATTAAAAATAGTGGCCGGCCTCTCTTTTAAATTTTAAATTTTCAAATGAATTCAAGGGTGGACTCACAGCTAGGGTTTTGTGTATTAGGATGTTGATTTTCCTAATTTACCCTTACTCTTTTATTCATGTTATCTCATCTTGATTTACATATTGACATGGCATGACTATACTTGATTATAATCAAATCTCCATCTTTTAATCATCGCATTATTTTATTTTATTTAGCTAATTAAATATCCTAAGCAATGTTATAAAAATATGGGGTATTACAGACTCCCCTTCTTAAAGAATTTCGTCCTTGAAATTACGGTAAAGCACACAACAAAACAATCAAAGGTAAAACATACCATCAAATAAATCAGGATAAGTGTCTCTAATCGTACTCTCAATCTCCTAAATACAGTCTTAACATGTCACTCCACTGGACTTTCACTAATCTGACTATCTTGTTCCTCAACTTCTTCTCATCTCTCGGCTATTCGAATAGGCTTCCTAACTATAGTCATATTTGGTTCCAGTACTAAATCTTCTAACACAGTCGGTGCTATTGTAGTGCCCGAATCCCTAACACATTTCCTCAAATGAGATACATGAAAAACATCGTGGACTCCTGTTAAACTATTCGATAACTCTACTCTGTACGCGAGTTTTCCGATCCTTTCTAAAATAGGAAATGGTCCAATGAACGTCGGTGCTAACTTCCCCGTCTTCCTGAACCTGATAACACCTTTCATTGATGATACTTCGACGAAAACATGATCTCCAATGGAGAATTTAAATCTTTTCATCTTTACCTGCATAGCTTTTCTTCCTAGGCCAAGCTTCCTTCATTCTCGCCCTTATCAGCTCAATCTTTTTTGCTGTCTCTTTTACCAAATCAAGACCAAGAACTAATCTGTTGAAAGGAACAGCATATTAAGGATCTTAAGGCTAATTTAACACTATAGGGAATATGTTTAATGGATTCTAAGACTTATATGGACTAAATTGAAACTATGAAATAAACAATGCAGAACATAATCACACAACAATCACGGAATCAAACACAGATGCAGAAAGTAAACAAAAAGCAGTAAAGGGAAAGAATACATCGGATTTTATACTGGTTCGGAGTTACCCTACATCCAGTCCTGTACCAAGGCAAACCACCTCATACAGATTTTTATTATACCAATGTCGAGATTACAATCCTCAATTTCTAAAGACATTGAGGTACCCTCCCGTCTCACGAGTCTGGGGTACAGGACACAAGATCACCCATTTGATTTCCAGGCACAACCACACCTTATAGAGAGACTTGATAAAATTTTGATTAAAAATTGATCCTATAACCTTGAATAGCACTTTGATCTTCGAGAGAGGACAGAGAATCAAACAAGAATGAGGTTCTAATTTGATTCACTTACGAATTCGGCAGAATTTCGGCACGATCTTAAAAATATGAAAATTTTGGAATATGGACTTGTGGAGAAGAAGAAGTGAAGAAAATAAGAAATTAGTTAGTTAAAAAATTCGTTTGTGAAGGCTATTTATAAAGCACCAATGATCATAACTATTCGTTAATAGATTTAAATGAATAGACACTTCTTTTCAAAATTGAAACCTTTGAATTCAACGGCTACCATGTCGACATGGGGTATCCCATGATGTCGACATCCCCTAGTTAAAAATAATGTAAATTTTTTTTGAAAATGGTATTGAAAGGAAAGCAAGATGAAATAATTCTGGAGTAAAATAAACTAATTTTACTATGTTTTAAAACACAAAAGCAACGAATATTCTTAAGGCTAAAATATTTTGAAAAGCGGTTTTGAAAATCATTTTGAAAAATAATTTTGAATTAGTTTTGCAAGATTCTTCTTGAGAATATCTCATCACATCAGAACTCGGAATTTGTACAAAACCAGGATGTTCGTCGGTTTGTAAGCCACTTGTCATCGGTTTGTAAGCTACTTGTCGTGGGTTTGTAAGCCACTAAGAAGGTAGAAATGGTTTCATCCCAAATGAAATTGGAATGAAGATTTCCAAGCTATTATGAAGTTTTAACAAAAAATAGACGCATATATTGAAATATTGATCTTGATACTCTATAGTATTCAATCTTGAGTCTTGAGTCTTTATACTGATCAGTCTTCAGTAATCAATACCTACATATATATATATATATATATATATATATATATATATATATCCTGCATATACATATCTGTCTAGATAACAATGTTAGTATATATTTCATAATAAGATAAGTTAAAAAGGTTGTTGTCATCAAAACCAATATCTCAATTCCTAACAATCTCCCCCTTTTTGATGATGACAACCTGTGTTTATAAAATATACTTATCATACCATAACTCCTAACTCCCCCTTATTCCAAGACTCCCCCTTACTCCAAGCCAACTACTATTTTATAACTTCTCTTACTTCAAGGCTCCTCCTTACTCCAAGCCAACTACAATTTATAAATTCTCCCCCTTTGTCATCAACAAAAACTCCTTGCTAATAAATTCTATGAATTTGATATAAGACAATCAACCATAATAGAGTAATCCATATATAAGTGTAATAAGTGCTAAATGTGGTCATAAGTGTAATTAAGAAGTAAATCAATCATCATCCAATCATATTTACAATAATTATTTAATCCAAACATGTATACAAACCATACCAAATAAGTCAAGTCAATTAAGATTAAAGCACACCAATAATCAAATCAAAATAAATAACATACAAAATGACTAGACATTCCTTATTACTTCCACCAATCCATCTTCTCCTAAGATAGGGTCTGCTTTTGTGGCATCACATTCTTCTTTATCTTTATCGAGAGTGACTAACGGATTTCCTTCGAGATCGTCTTTATTAAGGGCTGAGATCATCCAATGAAGGGCATAGAAATGTCTCTCTTGCTCCTTGATCATCCGCATTTGACTCAATTCTAAGTGGCGCTGATTACGAAGTACGAACGTAAGAATATTCTTGAAGAAAGTAAGAGTTTCTTTAAGATTGTCACTTTGATTCTTAATTGGAGATGCCATAGTTCAAGAAATAGAAAGAACTATGAAAGGGAGTGATTATAGATGAAGTTTGATAATTTATTCTGAAGAAACAGATATAAATGGGGGTAGAAAGTCATTTGAAATGAATAGACACAAGTTAGTTACATGAAAGTAAAATTTGAAAGTGTAACTAGTTTCTGCCCATTATAAGTCGACATGGGGGGATAGTAGATGTCGACATGCCTCTGCCTAAAGTGACAATTTTCTTTGTTTTGAATATTATAAAAAAATCAATTCAACTAAAATTTGTGTAATATAAAAACAAGCAATTACAGAGACAAGTGAATTGAATAACATGGAATAAAAGATTTCATTAAAGATTCTGGTCAACATTACATAAAATAAAATAATATTAACTAAAATAAAAATTACATGGATGGAACTAAGATAACATGAACTAAAACTTAACTAGATTAAGATGAAGAAGATGATAGTCCAAGCTTTGTACTAATTTTCTCAAAGAACTTGTCGATTTTAGTGGAAATCTTATCCATTTTCTTACTCATTGATCTTTTAAGTGTCTTTTGATTTTCCACTATAATTCTTTAATTATTCAGAATGGTCTTATTGGATGGATTAGCGGGATTAGTAGGATATTCAATACTCTCTAAGAAAGTTTCTTGATCTTCCTCTTCCCCCTCTTCAATTTCCATTCATTTCTCTTCCTCTTCTTCTTCTTCTTCCTCCATTTCTTCCATCTTTTCATGAGCAAGTCATTCTTTCTTTTCCGTAAGCGTTTCATATGGTTGAAATACTAAGGAATTTTCATAAGGGAAATGTTTCCATGGTTGAAAACTTTTCTAGTTATAAATTCTTCCCTTTTAAATCAACTCCAAAGTAATTAAAAATCCGAGTGAGATAAATTCCATGGTATAATGTGTTTTCATTTATAGTAAAATTCTAGCCCCTTAGCTCATTCAAAATAACATGAGCCCAACTGATATCATAATTTTCAAAAATTGCAAAAAGAGTTTTGCAAACTTTCAAAGTCGTGGTATTGTAGTTTTCCGATCTTGGTATAAGAGTGTGTTGGATAAGAAGGTTACATTCTTGCTTTTTGACAAAAATAATGATTTTTGAATTCAAAATTATCATCCCCTTCAAAGATGTGATGAAATGTCTCTTGATCATTTTCATTTATTTGAAATTCCAAGAGATTCATTCCGGTATACTTGCATCCTAAAATATTTCCTAAAATCTCACAATCCAAAACAATTTGTGTTCCTTTAACACTACTCCAAATTTGTCCTTCTTCCCCATCATAAAACCACGGTTCAAATTCGCATAAAACATCTTAACAAGATTTGGATAACATTCCAAGAGATTCCAACACGCGACTCTATACCAGCCCCATCCAATATTCTAATATCTGAGTCATATTCACTTAAGGATATCTTTCCAAAATTTTCATTGAAAACCATTTGATCTAAAATTGATTTAAAACCTTTTAAACCAAACTTAAACAAGGAAAACATTTGTACTCTATGCTTTACTCAAAATCACCGTGCCATGCTATATATACTTGACTCAAATTTTTGTCGATGAAAACCTTTAATATTTCAAAGTACCCCTTTCGATTCAGTTGAATGTATCTCTTTCGAAACCATGTGAAACCCTTTATTTATCTAGGCCAAAACCTTCCCTTTCAAAACCATACTTAAACCTTTTCGAAACCTTTGAAACCTTTCTTTAAAAATCTTTAAAACCTTAGACATCGTATCTTAAGATACTTTAAAACGTTGCCTTTAAAAACTTTGGAAAAACCTTCCATTTAAACCCTTTCGAAACCATTAGAAAATAACACCTTTTGTCTTCTTCGAAATCCTTTCGGGAACCACCTCTTCAAAACCATTTTGAACACCTTTCAAAAGCATCAAACCCTTAAAAATTCAAACCTTTCGAAAGCTCTTGGGTTCAATTCTAAAACACGTGGAAAAATACCTTTTGAAACCATTTAAACCAACACTTTTGAAACCTTTGGGTTATACCTCAATCCGAATAATAAGGGTCATTTAGAACATCTAAGTTGAAAGCTTTCCTTTTAGAACTTGTTCCTAAGTAAATAAGTGATGGTGTCGAAACCATCCCTTCGAAAGCATTGGAGAAGTGGGTATTTAAAACAAAGTATACCTTTCGAAACCATTGACTTTGAAAGGTAGAGAGGCGGCAACTAGGGGTTTCAACCCCTTCGAAAGCATCATTTAAAATAAAAGAATGCAACCCATTCAAAACCTTTACTTTAAAACACTTGACTCGATCGAAAGCAAACCGAATCGAAAGCTATCTTTTCGGAAGCAAAACAGGTGCTACTTTAATTTTTTAAAACAAAAGGCACTTCGACCCTTTCAGAGACCCTTGGTTTCGACTCTTACCTTCCGCCTTCGTCCAATTCACTATGCGCCAACGTGTTGATACTATGTGCATTGTTTTGTATAAGGAGGTAGAGGGTCTTAGTTTAAAGCAACCTGGGCGAAACCAAAAAATCATTCTCAATATATTTTCTAAAATATATAAATTTCAGACCCAAATTGTAACGACCCAGGATTTTGAATAATTTAAATTGAAAATATTTAATTAATTTTAAATATTTGGATGATGGTTTAATTTGAATTTTCAATATAACTTTGAAATTGGCGATTAAATTATAAAATTTAATCTATTGAAAGTGAATAAAAATTTGAATCTCAAATTCTAAGCTGATTAAAAATATTCCAAAGGCTTGAAAAATTCGTATTGTTAATGCTGAAGATAATAGAAGCTTCAGAATCAAATTAGAAACTGTTTTAATCAGTTTTAAAATTTACAACGTTCACATTGAATTTAAAAATAGCCGTCCGAGGCACAGTCTCGGAATTCGACGAAACCAGTTCCATTGGGTCCGGAATATTGAATTATTGCCGGATTTCAAATTTCGTATTTTTCCGAGTTGTTGTGTGAGCATACGATAAGCAAACGCATTGAAATCAAAACAAAATCAATTCAAATTTTAAATTTAAAAAGTTGTCAACGACAGCATCCCTTGGATCACGCCTAAAATCTTGGTTAAAACGTGCAAACGCGTTCTCTGTAAATTCACGTTCTTCTGTCTCCCTCCCATCTCCTTTCAAAATCATCACACGATCTTCTGTTCAAATAAGATGGAAACAAAAATCAAACGAGATAAATAAAAATGGCCGTAGCCTTTCTCTTCCTCTCTCCCTCCTCATATTCATTCCCAAATCAATGGCTGCAGATCAAAAGAAAAAAAAAAAAAACAAACCGAGTCGAGCTCGAATTTAACTCGTGCTCGAGTACGTCGAGGGCCGCGGCTGCGTGTGCACGCGCTCGCGTACGCAGAGAGAGGCGGGGGCGGCGCAGGTTGGAGGAGATGGTCGCGATGGCTAGGGCTTCGGTGGCGATTCACGATGGGATGGGGGCGCGTTCGCGTACGCGTGGTGATGTCGCGTCGCAGGGGTGAGCGCGCAGGTGATGCGGCGGCCGCGCGTGGTGGCTAGGGCTTGCGGCAGCGTGGACGTGGGTTCGTCGCGATTTATGGGGGTTTGGAGTTGCGGCAGTGGCGACTGCAGCTTGGGCATCGCGCTCGAGGGTGGAGGCAAGGTATAGATCTTTGTCTCGATAATTTAGTTAATTCGAATTTTAAATTGCAGTAAGTTTTACTCCATTTAGTTGTTAAAATCTGTGTACAGTAAAAGGAAGAAAAGAAATGTGATTTTTTTTACAGTAAACAGAAAAGAAAAAAATCTATAAAGAAAGTTTGTTAAAATAAATTTATAAAAGGAAATAAATGTGGAAATAAGTTGTTTAATTTACTTGTATAAATTATCTTAGAAATAGAAGAAAAAAAAATTTGTTTAAAATTAAACGAATTGGTTTTAAAATAAAATCACTAGTTAATTTAAAGTTATTTTACAAGGAAAATTGGTAAAAGGAAAATTTACTTAAAATAAATAGTTAGAATTATTTTCAAAGGAAAATTTGTTAAAATAAATTTATTTAAAAAGAGATTGGTTTGAATAAAACTATTGATTAATTAAACAATCAAGAATGAAAATTTAATTTATTCGATTGATTCGAATATTAACAAATTGTGTAAATTGTTTATACAAGGTTTTAAAATCACGGAAACGAGCTGAAATGGAAATGGACTGCAAAATAAAAGCTAAGGTGAGAACTTCTCACTTAAAAGGTTATTTAAAATTTTAAATAGTTATATTTAAAATTTGTTGATTGATAGATTGATTGCTTGATTGTGATATTAGATATTTTAGGATATATCTATATATATAGCAATATATATATATTGGCATATGTATATATTGCAGTTGATTGATTTCCCGCCTCGTATAGCGGATGAGACCCTATTACGCCGTTAGTAAGCGGATATATATTTATAAAATCCCATATACCGCGATGTTCCGTCTTGAAACGGAATGGTATTGTGCTAATGTCTGTGGATGCAGGGAAACAGGCTGGAGGGATCCAACTGGATTCCTCACAAATATTTATTGATTTTAAATATTGTGATGTTTGATTGTTTATCATATCGATATATGATATTGGAAAAATCGTGATTGGCTATTGATGTGTTGCATCATCGGATCCCATTTTTTTGAAATTTAAAAACAACGATTTTAATTTCTAAAGTGATTTTTGAAAATATACGTTTATATATTTTTTTTTTAGGAATTGATTTATTATAAATAAATAAACGTTATAATTTTTATGTTATAAAAATTATGATTTTTGAGAAATGTAGTTAAAAGTTGATTTTTGAGAATACGGGATTAATGATTTGACAAAATAATTTAAACTGGGATTTTTGAATCTATTATAAAATGAATAAAAGTGATGAAATTATAAAGAACTGTGAAAATGTTTCAAAAGAATAATATAAATTGTTTTATATTAAAAAGATTTATAAATTGATATTTATAAATTAAAAATATAAGAATTATAAAACAAGCTTTTATAAGTGTTAGAATAAATTGTAAATGAATTTCATAAATAGAAATGGAATTATAGAATTATAACGATGAAGTTATAAATAAAATTTTATAAACAGTATAAATTGATTTATATAAAAGATTTACAAACGAATTTTCGTAAATAAAAATATTGGAATTATAAAACGAAGTTTTTATAAGAGTTAGGATGAATTGTGAATGAATTTCACAAATGAATGAATTTATAGAACTATGAACGGTGAAGTTATAATTGGAATTTTATAAACAGTAGGTTTATAAAATTAGTGAAGTTATTTAAAAGAATAAGATTTTGGATAAATAGATGAATCTTATAAGTTATAAGATTTATAAAATTTGTGAAGTTATTTAAAAGAATAAGATTTTGGATAAATAGATGAATCTTATAAGTTATAAGATTTATAAAATTTGTGAAGTTTAAAGGAATGATTGTATAAACAAACAAATTATAAGTATTTGACTTATAATATGAAATTTTTAATATATCATTGTGATATGAATTGAGATAAGTTAATAAAGGAAATTTATAAAAGGAAGTTGTTATAAAAGAAATAGAAATAGAATTTATAAACATTGTTTTATAAATTCGCAAACTACTTATTTTGATAAGTAAATTGTTGCAATTTATTTATGAAGTTATATTCATGTTTTAGACAGTGAATAATTCCTTAAACTAAAATGAATAGAAGTAATGAAATTGGTTAACAATATATTCACGTTTTTGAATAGTGAATAATATGTTAAAGAAATTATTTAGAATGTGATGTCTTAAATAAAATTAAAACGATCTAATGATGTTTTAAAATATGTTGAGATTTGAAATCATAGATTTCAACATTTATTGTTGAAATAGATGTTTTCGAGAAATAAAAGGAAATGGTAGATTATAACACTGTTGTTATAATAGATGATTTCCGAAAGGAAATGTTTTGTATAGTATTGGGATTTATATATCTATTTTAATTTCTAATCCCTATACTAGTGATTTTGGGTTGTCGTAACGATGTTTTACGCAACATTCGTTTTGACCCAAATAAATGTGAATAAAAGAATGATTTCCTTAAAGAATGAAATATATACTTAACTATGGTTTAAGTATATTGAATATTTTTCAAATTGCTGAAAATAAATAAGATTTGTGAATACTCATTTTTAGAATAAGTATGGAATTACTCTTCCAATATGAAATGGAATATTTTTAAGAATTTATCTTTTTGAAGATAAATTGGAATTTAATAATTAAAATCTATTGAAACTGTAAATCAATAGAAAATATGAAATATAAATTCACTATAGAATTTATAAATGAAAAAGGGAAATTGGTTTCAAAATAAACATTGGTTTATTTTTGAAGTATTGAGATTTTATATCTAGTATAGATATTTTTGGAAAAATAAATAATTTGGAAAATTATTTGGAATCTGATGATGTGGCGCATCTTTATTGATAGTTAAATAACCGACTATCAATATTTACCCTTGAATGAGTAATTGCTGTGATTGCTTAAATTGGATGCCACACTTATTTTTAAAATAAGCGCTCACTATTCGGGTTAACCGGGAAAGGACCATGGGGTCGTATAACCCATTCCGAATATGTGATACGTCGTTATGGATAGCATTTGAAGACCAGTGATGAAGACCGGGTATTTGCGAAAACGATAGGATGACCTATCGATTGTTTCTGCACCGAGTCGCGCCGGTATAGGAACTCCCTAAGTGATGGTAAATCCGATCAGGATTGTGAATATCCGGATTGCAAGGACTTCTTTGTAAGTGCCTTCGGTTTTGTTCGATCCCGGAACAGACTTGTATGGATTGTATGCCTGACATTACAAGTTGAGATATAAAGCCGATTTCTTTCAAATATATTTCTGTTGGTGGCGGAGAATTTATTCTTTGCTTAACACCCTTCTTTGAGACGTACGAGCTCAAAGGTTATATAGTTGAAGTTATCAGCGATATATTCCCAATTTGGTAATGTGACATGCTGAGTGATGCTGAAATGATCATTGTGTTGATTATTGTGATAGGATCATTCATTTGATCGTCTATCTTAGTGATCATTGTGTTGATCATTTGTTGACCCAAAGCATGGCTTTTGTATAAAGTATGTTTTTGTGGACGTGAATTCGTCGAGCCTCACACCCCGTGAATGGTCAAAACAGGAAAGAAGCAGCAAGGTTATGAGGGGTAGCACCCTTTAGGATGTGTCCATTTCCTTCTGGAAAAGGGTGGTATCATGGTATGGAGCCCAGATACTTACTCATGTTGAAAACACTTTATGATTGTGTGAATTGATTACGAGCGCTCGGTTGATAAAGGTCCCAAAGGACCGGGGGATGGCATATTCGGTCAGTTGTTACTCAGTTAGGAGTAACCCGGCCTTGTGTTGGTAGAGATCCGGTTTGGTTCTCGGGGATGTCCATCCAGAGGCATTCTCAGTGGCAATGGGAAGTTCCTTGGCCTGACCATTTGTTGGAAATCCAATTCCCAATACGAAACCCTGTACGGTATTAGTTGTAGAACCTGCCATTCACTTATGGTGGTCACCACTGTTTGGATGGTAGCTATAGTAGGCATAGTTCGAAATGTCTATGTTGGCTAAGATTTATATTCTACTTTTGAAATGATTTCCTACACTATGCACTAGTAATAATATCAAATGTTATTTTAAATGCGTATTAAGCATCTTTGACTATCATAAGGAGAAATCTCCTCCGATTCTGCGTTTGCATTGTGTGTGTGTGCGGGAGGCCTTATGGTAGTCTCATTTTTAAAAGCATTGCGAATTGACTTAAAAATATTCCTATTTTGATTTTAAAGATAAAAAAACTGTTTTGAGTTCTCACACCAGTCACATGACTGACTTGGAGTTTATTGTTTTCCTTCCTAAACTCTGGGTGCCCACCAATTTTCACACGGGCAGTTAAGAGTTAGGTTTATCAGGATATTCTGGATATTCTGGAGTTGCTGGAGGCAAGCTGGATGGCATGGCGTATTACTAGTTTATATAGTATTTCTTTTTCCGCTGCACCGTTTGATGTTGTATGTTGTTGTACACTCTGATGATATGATGTAATGTAATATAATGTGATGTAATAACTGATATAGTTCTTTATTTAAAGATTATTCATTTATTATTATATGTTGTTCCGCTGCGAATTGTGAGATTCTGATGTTGTTCTGTTGTTTTCTGTTCCGTCCTATTTTCTTCTGTGTTCCATTTCCTTTCTCTTCTCTTTTCTTTCTATTTTTAAAAATTTTCTATCTTCTGTTTTTCTAATTCTCTGTTTTCTAAAAAAAAAAATTGTCTATCTTCCTTTCCCTCTATTTTTCTTTTTCCTTCTTCTTTTTCTCTCTTCTTTCTTTTCTTTTCTTTTTAAAACCCACAACTTTCCGTGTTTTCGACCTTCGATTTCTCGGCAGTCGATAAAGTGAGTATATGTTGAATTTTCGAAGAACGAAAATCCGTGTCTGTTACATTTGGTATCAGAGCATATGGTTAAGCGACAACCATGGCTCTGTTGGGTGTTACTCATTAGAGATAGAGTCAGAAATACTCTAGAATGAGTATGAGAGTAATAATAGATATGAGCGCGTATTTGTTAGTGAATATAAAATGATTTTATATTGTGATGATTGGTTTGTTGAGTGGCATATGAACCTTCGTCAGCGTGGTCTGCAAAACTATGCCGAAGGGGTTTCTAAACACTTGAATAGAACAATTCGACACAATATTGTTTTAAAAATAGGGTAAATGAAATAATTTTTGCCCAAAACTATTTTTGTATATAAAAGAAATAATTTTCTGTAGATTATTATAGTATATGGATGCATGGTTGCTAGGAAGTAATAATATCAAGCTATTACTATTGAAATTGAATAAGTATTGAAATAAAATTAGTAAGCTAAACTAATTGAAGGAATGAAAGTAAATATGGAGTGTGAATTGAATTCAAATGAAATTTGAAATGCAAAATTGATTGACAATGAATGAAATTGGATATGTAACTTCAATAGTAAACTAGAAATGGTATAAGAAGCATATATTGATAATTTTGCAATAGAATTGGCAAATTGGTTTAAATGTTGGAATTGGATATTTTGTATACTACCAGCAGGTTATACAGGTATATTAAAAGAAATGGAATTGGGATTTTGATTTCAAAGAAAAAAAAAAATTGAAAAAAATTGAATTGCTCGACAAAAAGGTACGTATTTCAATTTTAATATGGGATTTGATGACTTTCTCCTCTAGCCGCTTGGCTTTCTCTTTTCTTTTTGATTCTGAGGGGCCGTGGTGCCATTTTGTAGTCGTACCGATCGAGCCGCGCAAAGGAAACGCTGGCGAAATTTTTCGAAAATTTAGGGTGTTAGAAAATTTTTGAGAAAATTTGAAAGTTTGAAATTTGAATTTGAATTTAAATTTAAATTTTGAAGTAAACAATGTTGTTTGAAACTTGTAAGTGAAGTTGGAAAGCTAATTGGAATGAGAATGCATCTTTAATAAAAAGATTTAGGTTAGTAAGTTGATAAAACTGTTTAGTTTGGAAAAATAGTAGACGACTTAAGGACCATTTTCTCCTTAACTTGCAATTTCGGGACGAAATTCTTTTAAGGAGGGAAGATTGTAACGACCCAGGATTTTGAATAATTTAAATTGAAAATATTTAATTAATTTTAAATATTTGGATGATGGTTTAATTTGAATTTTCAATATAACTTTGAAATTGGCGATTAAATTATAAAATTTAATCTATTGAAAGTGAATAAAAATTTGAATCTCAAATTCTAAGCTGATTAAAAATATTCCAAAGGCTTGAAAAATTCGTATTGTTAATGCTGAAGATAATAGAAGCTTCAGAATCAAATTAGAAACTGTTTTAATCAGTTTTAAAATTTACAACGTTCACATTGAATTTAAAAATAGCCGTCCGAGGCACAGTCTCGGAATTCGACGAAACCAGTTCCATTGGGTCCGGAATATTGAATTATTGCCGGATTTCAAATTTCGTATTTTTCCGAGTTGTTGTGTGAGCATACGATAAGCAAACGCATTGAAATCAAAACAAAATCAATTCAAATTTTAAATTTAAAAAGTTGTCAACGACAGCATCCCTTGGATCACGCCTAAAATCTTGGTTAAAACGTGCAAACGCGTTCTTTGTAAATTCACGTTCTTCTGTCTCCCTCCCATCTCCTTTCAAAATCATCACACGATCTTCTGTTCAAATCAGATGGAAACAAAAATCAAACGAGATAAATAAAAATGGCCGTAGCCTTTCTCTTCCTCTCTCCCTCCTCATATTCATTCCCAAATCAATGGCTGCAGATCAAAAGAAAAAAAAAAAAAAACAAACCGAGTCGAGCTCGAATTTAACTCGTGCTCGAGTACGTCGAGGGCCGCGGCTGCGTGTGCGCGCGCTCGCGTACGCAGAGAGAGGCGGGGGCGGCGCAGGTTGGAGGAGATGGTCGCGATGGCTAGGGCTTCGGTGGCGATTCACGATGGGATGGGGGCGCGTTCGCGTACGCGTGGTGATGTCGCGTCGCAGGGGTGAGCGCGCAGGTGATGCGGCGGCCGCGCGTGGTGGCTAGGGCTTGCGGCAGCGTGGACTTGGGTTCGTCGCGATTTATGGGGGTTTGGAGTTGCGGCAGTGGCGACTGCAGCTTGGGCATCGCGCTCGAGGGTGGAGGCAAGGTATAGATCTTTGTCTCGATAATTTAGTTAATTCGAATTTTAAATTGCAGTAAGTTTTACTCCATTTAGTTGTTAAAATCTGTGTACAGTAAAAGGAAGAAAAGAAATGTGATTTTTTTTACAGTAAACAGAAAAGAAAAAAATCTATAAAGAAAGTTTGTTAAAATAAATTTATAAAAGGAAATAAATGTGGAAATAAGTTGTTTAATTTACTTGTATAAATTATCTTAGAAATAGAAGAAAAAAAAATTTGTTTAAAATTAAACGAATTGGTTTTAAAATAAAATCACTAGTTAATTTAAAGTTATTTTACAAGGAAAATTGGTAAAAGGAAAATTTACTTAAAATAAATAGTTAGAATTATTTTCAAAGGAAAATTTGTTAAAATAAATTTATTTAAAAAGAGATTGGTTTGAATAAAACTATTGATTAATTAAACAATCAAGAATGAAATTTTAATTTATTCGATTGATTCGAATATTAACAAATTGTGTAAATTGTTTATACAAGGTTTTAAAATCACGGAAACGAGCTGAAATGGAAATGGACTGCAAAATAAAAGCTAAGGTGAGAACTTCTCACTCAAAAGGTTATTTAAAATTTTAAATAGTTATATTTAAAATTTGTTGATTGATAGATTGATTGCTTGATTGTGATATTAGATATTTTAGGATATATCTATATATATAGCAATATATATATATTGGCATATGTATATATTGCAGTTGATTGATTTCCCGCCTCGTATAGCGGATGAGACCCTATTACGCCGTTAGTAAGCGGATATATATTTATAAAATCCCATATACCGCGATGTTCCGTCTTGAAACGGAATGGTATTGTGCTAATGTCTGTGGATGCAGGGAAACAGGCTGGAGGGATCCAACTAGATTCCTCACAAATATTTATTGATTTTAAATATTGTGATGTTTGATTGTTTATCATATCGATATATGATATTGGAAAAATCGTGATTGACTATTGATGTGTTGCATCATCGGATCCCATTTTTTTTAAATTTAAAAACAACGATTTTAATTTCTAAAGTGATTTTTGAAAATATACGTTTATATAATATATTTTTTTTAGGAATTGATTTATTATAAATAAATAAACGTTATAATTTTTATGTTATAAAATTATGATTTTTGAGAAATGTAGTTAAAAGTTGATTTTTGAGAATATGGGATTAATGATTTGACAAAATAATTTAAACTGGGATTTTTGAATCTATTATAAAATGAATAAAAGTGATGAAATTATAAAGAACTGTGAAAATGTTTCAAAAGAATAATATAAATTGTTTTATATTAAAAAGATTTATAAATTGATATTTATAAATTAAAAATATAAGAATTATAAAACAAGCTTTTATAAGTGTTAGAATAAATTGTAAATGAATTTCATAAATAGAAATGGAATTATAGAATTATAACGATGAAGTTATAAATAAAATTTTATAAACAGTATAAATTGATTTATATAAAAGATTTACAAACGAATTTTCGTAAATAAAAATATTGGAATTATAAAACGAAGTTTTTATAAGAGTTAGGATGAATTGTGAATGAATTTCACAAATGAATGAATTTATAGAACTATGAACGGTGAAGTTATAATTGGAATTTTATAAACAGTAGGTTTATAAAATTAGTGAAGTTATTTAAAAGAATAAGATTTTGGATAAATAGATGAATCTTATAAGTTATAAGATTTATAAAATTTGTGAAGTTATTTAAAAGAATAAGATTTTGGATAAATAGATGAATCTTATAAGTTATAAGATTTATAAAATTTGTGAAGTTTAAAGGAATGATTGTATAAACAAACAAATTATAAGTATTTGACTTATAATATGAAATTTTTAATATATCATTGTGATATGAATTGAGATAAGTTAATAAAGGAAATTTATAAAAGGAAGTTGTTATAAAAGAAATAGAAATAGAATTTATAAACATTGTTTTATAAATTCGCAAACTACTTATTTTGATAAGTAAATTGTTGCAATTTATTTATGAAGTTATATTCATGTTTTAGACAGTGAATAATTCCTTAAACTAAAATGAATAGAAGTAATGAAATTGGTTAACAATATATTCACGTTTTTGAATAGTGAATAATATGTTAAAGAAATTATTTAGAATGTGATGTCTTAAATAAAATTAAAACGATCTAATGATGTTTTAAAATATGTTGAGATTTGAAATCATAGATTTCAACATTTATTGTTGAAATAGATGTTTTCGAGAAATAAAAGGAAATGGTAGATTATAACACTGTTGTTATAATAGATGATTTCCGAAAGGAAATGTTTTGTATAGTATTGGGATTTATATATCTATTTTAATTTCTAATCCCTATACTAGTGATTTTGGGTTGTCGTAACGATGTTTTACGCAACATTCGTTTTGACCCAAATAAATGTGAATAAAAGAATGATTTCCTTAAAGAATGAAATATATACTTAACTATGGTTTAAGTATATTGAATATTTTTCAAATTGTTGAAAATAAATAAGATTTGTGAATACTCATTTTTAGAATAAGTATGGAATTACTCTTCCAATATGAAATGGAATATTTTTAAGAATTTATCTTTTTGAAGATAAATTGGAATTTAATAATTAAAATCTATTGAAACTGTAAATCAATAGAAAATATGAAATATAAATTCACTATAGAATTTATAAATGAAAAAGGGAAATTGGTTTCAAAATAAACATTGGTTTATTTTTGAAGTATTGAGATTTTATATCTAGTATAGATATTTTTGGAAAAATAAATAATTTGGAAAATTATTTGGAATCTGATGATGTGGCGCATCTTTATTGATAGTTAAATAACCGACTATCAATATTTACCCTTGAATGAGTAATTGCTGTGATTGCTTAAATTGGATGCCACACTTATTTTTAAAATAAGCGCTCACTATTCGGGTTAACCGGGAAAGGACCATGGGGTCGTATAACCCATTCCGAATATGTGATACGTCGTTATGGATAGCATTTGAAGACCGGTGATGAAGACCGGGTATTTGCGAAAACGATAGGATGACCTATCGATTGTTTCTGCACCGAGTCGCGCCGGTATAGGAACTCCCTAAGTGATGGTAAATCCGATCAGGATTGTGAATATCCGGATTGCAAGGACTTCTTTGTAAGTGCCTTCGGTTTTGTTCGATCCCGGAACAGACTTGTATGGATTGTATGCCTGACATTACAAGTTGAGATATAAAGCCGATTTCTTTCAAATATATTTCTGTTGGTGGCGGAGAATTTATTCTTTGCTTAACACCCTTCTTTGAGACGTACGAGCTCAAAGGTTATATAGTTGAAGTTATCAGCGATATATTCCCAATTTGGTAATGTGACATGCTGAGTGATGCTGAAATGATCATTGTGTTGATTATTGTGATAGGATCATTCATTTGATCGTCTATCTTAGTGATCATTGTGTTGATCATTTGTTGACCCAAAGCATGGCTTTTGTATAAAGTATGTTTTTGTGGACGTGAATTCGTCGAGCCTCACACCCCGTGAATGGTCAAAACAGGAAAGAAGCAGCAAGGTTATGAGGGGTAGCACCCTTTAGGATGTGTCCATTTCCTTCTGGAAAAGGGTGGTATCATGGTATGGAGCCCAGATACTTACTCATGTTGAAAACACTTTATGATTGTGTGAATTGATTACGAGCGCTCGGTTGATAAAGGTCCCAAAGGACCGGGGGATGGCATATTCGGTCAGTTGTTACTCAGTTAGGAGTAACCCGGCCTTGTGTTGGTAGAGATCCGGTTTGGTTCTCGGGGATGTCCATCCAGAGGCATTCTCAGTGGCAATGGGAAGTTCCTTGGCCTGACCATTTGTTGGAAATCCAATTCCCAATACGAAACCCTGTACGGTATTAGTTGTAGAACCTGCCATTCACTTATGGTGGTCACCACTGTTTGGATGGTAGCTATAGTAGGCATAGTTCGAAATGTCTATGTTGGCTAAGATTTATATTCTACTTTTGAAATGATTTCCTACACTATGCACTAGTAATAATATCAAATGTTATTTTAAATGCGTATTAAGCATCTTTGACTATCATAAGGAGAAATCTCCTCCGATTCTGCGTTTGCATTGTGTGTGTGTGCAGGAGGCCTTATGGTAGTCTCATTTTTAAAAGCATTGCGAATTGACTTAAAAATATTCCTATTTTGATTTTAAAGATAAAAAAACTGTTTTGAGTTCTCACACCAGTCACATGACTGACTTGGAGTTTATTGTTTTCCTTCCTAAACTCTGGGTGCCCACCAATTTTCACACGGACAGTTAAGAGTTAGGTTTATCAGGATATTCTGGATATTCTGGAGTTGCTGGAGGCAAGCTGGATGGCATGGCGTATTACTAGTTTATATAGTATTTCTTTTTCCGCTGCACCGTTTGATGTTGTATGTTGTTGTACACTCTGATGATATGATGTAATGTAATATAATGTGATGTAATAACTGATATAGTTCTTTATTTAAAGATTATTCATTTATTATTATATGTTGTTCCGCTGCGAATTGTGAGATTCTGATGTTGTTCTGTTGTTTTCTGTTCCGTCCTATTTTCTTCTGTGTTCCATTTCCTTTCTCTTCTCTTTTCTTTCTATTTTTAAAAATTTTCTATCTTCTGTTTTTCTAATTCTCTGTTTTCTAAAAAAAAAAAATTGTCTATCTTCCTTTCCCTCTATTTTTCTTTTTCCTTCTTCTTTTTCTCTCTTCTTTCTTTTCTTTTCTTTTTAAAACCCACAACTTTCCGTGTTTTCAGCCTTCGATTTCTCGGCAGTCGATAAAGTGAGTATCGATGTTGAATTTTCGAAGAACGAAAATCCGTGTCTGTTACACAAATGATTACTTACTTTACCGTAAATAATTTATAACCCAATAAATCATTTTCTTCACTAGAAAATTAATATAAAATCCATATTAATTCAGAGAATTGAAACTTATCTCTAAAATATCATTTTTGATCTACATCAAAATTTGCATGGCATTTGGATGACATTTAATATGGTTTCATATCAAACATGTCATAAAAACTAGTATGAACATGTGTAAATCATTAATGGGTATATATAAACTTTCAATCATCAAAAACATGGCATTATCATGCAAAATCATTTTGGGTTACCCTTAAATCCGAAAACTATAAGAAAAATGGAATGTAGTAATCATTCACCTTAGCTTTGTAATTAAAGATGCGAGAATTGATGTTGAACAAGTTGATTTACTTCCTTCTCTTGAAATCCTAACTTTATCTTCCCTTGAGATTAAAAATGGTGGTCGACCTCTCTTTTAAATTTAGATTTTTGCAAATGAATTCCAGTGAGGGCTTAAGGCTAGGGTTTTGGGTATTAGAATGTTCATTTTCCTATTTTACCCTTACTTATTTCCTAACACTTCTATTCATGTTATCTCAACTTGATTTACATATTTACATGGCACGACTACCCTGGATTATAATCAAATCTCAATCTATTAATCGTCACATTATTTTATTTAATTTAGGTTATTAAATATCCAAAATAATGTTATAAAAATATGGGGTGTTACAATTATGTTCCTATTCAAGACCGAAAACTCAATTGTGATGGTTAATGGTATTCTAGGAAATAAAAATCAAATCAAACGTGGTCTTAGGCAAGGGGATCCTTTATCTCCCTTAGCATTCAACCTAGTAGCAAATGTGTTCACTAAGATCATTAAGCTTTCTATTGCAAATGGAGCCCTCGATAGTGTGGGTAATGATATCACAAATGAAGGTCTTTTAGTTTTATAGTTTCCAGATGACACTGTGTTATTCACTCCTCATTTACTATGCTGCATTGAAATTCTTTCAGAGCTTAAGATAAAAAAATTCAAAATTACTGTCTTAGTTTTGAATGATTTTGATGATATCGAAAACCTTGTTGCCGAACTGTAACGACCCAGAATTTTCGATCTCGAAAATTGTAGATAGTTAGGGAAAAGAAGAAAGAGATATATGAAGAAGAAGAAATAGAAACACCAAAACGCAGATTCTCACATTCGCAGCGGATCAAAATATAATATCAAATAAAATACTAGTTATACGAAAGAAAACTGTATCATTTAGTTTACATCAATACATGAGAGTTACAATCATTACACAAATACTGGACAGTTAAAATCAACATGTCCCGGATAAACTACAATATATCACAGCAGAATACACTCCATACGTTCCTGCCATCCAGCTCGCCTCCTGAGCTCCAAAACGTCCTATCCAGAAAAGCTGTAATACACGGTCTAACCTGAGCATTACATCGAAGTAACACCCGGGTCAGGCTGGAAACCAACATGTGTAAATCCATCTAACAAGAAATACTAATGCAATAAACTTATTTAAAAACTCGGGGTAACTCGTACCTTATTACGAGTTCTTAACTTGTTATATTCAGTAACTACTTCACAAATCAATCTCTAAGTACCCCTACTTAGTTTCAATGGTCCAGTTTACTTAAATTATTTCATTCCAGCCTATGATTATACATATCAAATCTATAAAGAATTATAGAAGATTTCAAATCGAAGTGGTTTCGGGTATTTACTGATACCCGACCCCGGTCTCTTCGAGTCCCGTGCCATCTTTACCCAAATTATTCAAATTAAATACAATTCAAACTTTAAATACAGAATGCCACTTTTACACACTAATTTATCGTCGATAGACAACCACATTATAACTGTTCAATCCAAACATATCATATCACAAAACATTTCATATCAGAAATATCAACCAATCATTCATAAGCAAGATTAATCAATCACACTATTTTTATTAACTTAATTAAATTAAATAAATTACTTTAATTAATTTTAAATTCTTCTTACTCAACATTAATTAATTACAACCCAATTAATAAATCATTTTGTTAATCATCCATCTTAATTAAGCATCCTTGATTAATTATTCTTTAATTACATTAAGTAATTAACCTTTAATTACCACATGGATTAATTAGCCTTAACCCTTCACAATTACTTTTAATCAATCTCCTTAACTAATTAATCTATAATCATTAATTATTAATCTCTCATTATTTAATTAAGAACCCTTAATTACAAATTAGTTAATCCTTAAACATTAATTAAATAAATAAATTAATTACTCTTTCATTACCTCATTAATTATCAAAACCTTAATTAGATTAAGATAAAATCATTTCCTTTATTAAATACCAAATAACATATTTGGTTTAAACATTTATCAACCACTAATTATGTTTTAAAATTTAGTTTTTAAAATAATTTAAAGAATAACTTAACAATTTTAGTTAAACAAACTTTATAATTCCTAATCAAATGTTGAAGAAACATTTAACATATATATATATATATATATATATATATATATATATGAATTTTATTTAAGGAAAGTTTAACTAAATTTCTTTTTAAATTTTCAAAACTTTTCTTTTCAAAAACTTTTAAAAACATGTTTAAAATCTTGCTTTTCATTTTAATGTAAAACTCGTTATAAATTACTTTCGAGTTCAACCCGGAGTCTACTCTGATATAAACACGAGAACTTCCCTTCCTTCTTAAATAGATTAAAAACAGGTATCAGCTTCCTTACGAAATTAAACCCCGTTATCTAATAAACAACCCGAGCCAAAGGCAACAATCCCCAAAAACTTACTCGAGCCAAAAACCCCATTAGTCACGCACGAACCCGAGCTTCCCCTCTCCTATCTTTCTCAATCATAGAACCACACCGATACGTGCACGTGCACAACCAAATAGCATCGCACTGGCCGACGACACCTCCATCGGCAAGTCGATGCTGACCCTCTCGATTGCATCCAAAGCCCAGAAATTCAATTCGACGATGAAATCAAAAATCGAGCAACACACAACATATCTGCACAAACTTGATCGCCGAAAACTATCTCGCATCGTCACCTCCATTCATCGGAGAACAGTAGCCTCGCCCCGACCTTCGCCTTGCTCCTCCCTTTCATTTCCCCTGGCGCTGATCAAGTACGACTCGCCGACGAGGCCACATTGGCCCAAAAATCAACCATAGCCAAAACAAAGTTTAAACCCTAAATCGCCTAAACCCAATCAACCCGGTGATCAATAAACCTTTCGAACAATTTTCCCTTAATCGTCGATCAGAGAACAAACTCTAGCCTTAACCCCGACAACCTAGATCATCGCGATCAACAGAATTTGACGAAAACACAACTTTCGTTCATCTCATGATTTCTCTTGTTTTAAAACCTTAAAATTCATGAATTTATTTTTAAACATCCTAACTTTCAATAAGAAAACGGATTAAATACCTGAAACAACATATTATTTAGTTTGAGATTTTGATATGTAAAGAAAATTCACTGTAATTTATCTTTTCAGTGGAATCTACCTTAAAATCTTACTTAAAACTGTTTTACATCAAAATATTGTTATTCCTAAGATTTATTGTTAATACATCATAATTGTTAACATATTAGAAGAAGAGCAGGCGATTTTTGAATCATTTTTTTGAACCTCTATGAACAGAGCAAACAACACCCATTCCAGACATGCGCACATTATTCACATACATATATACATGAGTTGTTGTTTAAACAATCATGTAAACACAATCATAATTTACTTAAGTAATTTCTACATACCTCTAGATTTTTAAGAGATTGAAAATCCTTATATAGAATTGTTTACTCGCCTGTGTTGATGTATAGGGCTTAAAACAGTTTGAAGCTTTGAAATTTGAATTGTTATGAAACTGAAACTTTGAAATGACTTTTGATTTTGATGCGGGTCGAAAAGTTGTTGAGAAGATTACTTGATATTCCAGGTTGGAGATAAAATATTTACAGGCTTTTAGTTTGATATCTTGTTCGATTTCAGGTTGGGGAAAAAAATGGAAGCTTGATTAAATTTCTAGTTTGAAAATAGTTTTACAGGTTTGAGTTTCTGGTTTTGAAGAAATTGCAGGTTTTGTTTTATTATGTTTCTTGCTTTGGAAATGAGAAGACAGGAAAAAGAAATGAAAAGAGAAGATGGATGTTTATATAGATTAAATTGTGATTTATTAAAAATTTAAAGAAAATATAAACAAATTTGTGACACTTGTTTCGTTAGTTAACATTTGCATTATACTTATTAATCACAGTACACATGTTAAATTTTATTTATTAAACTTACATGTGTAAATATGCATGTTTTATTTATTCTTAAAATGGTTTATAAGCCTTTAATTAAATTCCTTAACTAATAAATACTTTTATAAATTTATATGAATAAAATTCTTTAAGGAAAATAAAATAAAAAAATCATATATTAATAAAAAAATCTTATACATATATTTTTAAATCCAAAATAATTTAAGATATTTATCTTTTAAATTTCAAATTTAAATCCAAATTCAAATTCAATTTAAAATCAACTTAAATATATATACATTTAAATACTAATCCAATTTGAAAATAATTATTCTATTAAAATCTATTTATGCCTATATATACAAACAATCATTATTATTTGTTTTGAAAGAATAATTTGTCAAATTTTAAGTAATTATATTAGGAGATTATCAAATATTTATCCAAATATTTATGATCCAATTTTTATTATATTTTCAAATTCATTTACATATCCAGATATCTTTTATTATCATAATTTTTATTTGTTTAATTGAATAAACTAGTTAATTTTTCAATTATCAGATGTCCCAAAATCCGAGTCATCACATTCCCCCCCCTTAGAATCTTTTCGTTCTCGAAAAAGAACGAAGCCAGAATTTATTCAATACTTAAAATCAGATAAATTATTCTTTGATCATTTTTAAAACACTTTAAAATCTATATAATATTACCAAAATATCTTTATAAAAATTATTTTTATAACTCGATGTCTCAACTAGTCCATCCTTGTTCTTACAGAAATTCGATCATACGTTGATCAGGCGTAGGACTGAAAATCTATAAGTACTTGGTAAACCCGTTTTAAATATCCAGTGAAAATACTTGAAAAATATTTTGTTCAAAATATAGAAAAACATTTTTGAAAATAGAGGAAACATCTTTGGTGAGAATGCTCTGGAAATCATCACCTCCATCCATGGTCGTACTTAACTCGATGGTTACGTTGCTATCCCGGTAAAATCCACAGATACTGTAAGCTCTCCGCGTCCCTCGATTACGCCATGAATCCCGCTACAGATAGCAGATACATCTGGGGTTACGTTGCTATCACAGCAAAAACCCATATAACTATAGGTGTAACGACCCTGAATTTTTAATAATTTAAATTTGAATATTTAATTAATTTTAAATATTTATAAGTGAATTTTTAAGTCAAAAAAATTTTTATTTGAATTTTTGGATTTAATTGGATAATTAAATCGATAATTTAATATGTTAAATTATGGAAATAATTGAAAATAGAGTTAAATATGATAGAAAATGATTTGTAAAGTTTTATTTAATCATACTGGAGTTATAGAAATATTTTAGAACTTTTAAAATCGAATTAAAAGTTAATTTGTGAAAATTGAATATTTTAATATTTAATAATCGACTGTAAAATAGCCAATTTTTGAACAGTCTCAGAATTGAACGAAACTAGTTCCATTGGATCCGTAATAGTTAGTTATTATCGGATTTCAATTTTCGTGTCAATCGGAGCTATCGTTTGATCGTGGCAGCTCGAAACGCATCGATTTATTTTTAATTTAAATTTGGCGAGCCAAATTAGCCATTTTTCAAAAAGTCTCGGATTTCGACGAAACCAGTTTCATCGGATCGTAATGTGATATTATTGTAAGGTTTCAAATTTCAAGTCAATTGGATTTACCGTTTGTCCGGTACAAATTAAAACGCCTAGAAATCGATTTAAATCGGTTTAATTTAAATTGAACGTTTTCAGCCATAACTCGCACATACTTCCGAATTAGCTTCCGAAACCTGTTCCATTGTGTCCGGAACGCGGGATAAACCCTAGGTACGCTGGTTACGGCGTCTAAATCGGAGTTCGGAAATTCCGGGATGAATAGTGTCGCTCGTTCCTTATAAATAGCCCCTACCTTTCATAAATTTGATAAAAATTATCACTAAAACCCTAATTCCTTCATGTAGCCGCCACCCCCCTGTGTATGGCCAGAAATCATTCTTCTTCATCTCTCAATCTCTCCCAATCTACAAGGAATTTGAAGAAGTGTTCAACACGAAAAAGGTAGAGCATGAAGAGAGCTTGAAATCCATACGGATATGATCATGTTTGGAGCGACGTGGAGTGAGAAATTTGGGGCCGTGTGCTTCAGTTTTGCACGCACTTCGAGAGTGGAGGGTGGGGCCGAGTTGGCCATGGTGGCTGGTGGTGGTAGTTTGCGTCGTGCTCTTCGTCGTGGCGTTGGTGTGATGAAGTATCGTCGTGTGAATGGAGTGCAAATTGAAACCCTAAAATTGAAGTCATGGGTTCATAGTTCGGCCCTCAACCTGGAGATGATAACGTGAGGAAGATGGAGGGTATGCACGGCCAGGATTTGCTCAAGTTGGATCTAGTGGCTAGGATGAGTTGTATGTTAAATTATAAAAGTTATGTTGAATTTAAGTTTATAAAATTGTGTACAAACTTGTAAAATTAATAACTTTTTCATACGAGGTCGAAAAAATGCAAACTCAGTTGCGTTGGAATCGTATGGACGAGCACTACGCGATGGAGTTGGTTTGGAGTCGTTTGGAGTTAGTGAGAATTTTGGGTAAAATTAAACGCGCGTTTAATTTTATTCGAAATAAAAGCTGAAACGAAATTAAAACCAAGGTGAGAACTTCTCACTCAATCGAATAGGTTTCGATTTTATTTTAAATAGTTAGATTTAAAATATTTGAATGCATGTTTGAATGATGACTGTAAATTATTAATTGTTAAAATAGACATTATGCGCCGTTAGTAAGCGGATGTTATTTAATATAAACATATACCGCGAATATTTCATAAACAGTGAAATTGGTATTATATATAATATCAATATATATATATTGGCATATGTATATATTGCAGTTGTTGATTTCCCGCATTTATTTGTTTAGCGGATGAGACCCTATTACGCCGTTATTAAGCGGATAATATTTAATAAGAACATATACCGCGATAATTTCGTACTGGAGCGAAATTGGTATTGTGCTAATGTTTTTGGATGCAGGAAACAGGTTGGAGGGATCCAACTGGATTCCTCAACAGTATTTATTTAATTTCAGATATTTTGATATTTGATGGATTATCATATCGATATATGATATCGTTGTTAGTCGTGATTGACTATTTGGTGTGTAGCATCATTGGACCCAGATTTTGGGATTTTAAAATGGTTTTAAAGTGATTTTAGAAAATATACTATATTTTTGGAATTGATCCATTATAAATAAATAAACGTTATAATTTTTAAAGTTATAAAAATTATGGTTTTTGTGAAATATAGTTAAAAAAAAAGCTGATTTTTAGAAATACGATTAAAAGTCGATTTTTGAGAAATATGAACTAATGATTTTATAAAATAATTTAGATTGGATTTTTGAATATATGATAAAAGTTTAAATATAGGATTTATAAAATTTGATTATTTTATAAATCGAAATGATGAAATTATAAAGGAATTTAAAGACGTTTTAGAATAATAATATAAACTGACTTATATTAAGAGATTTATAAATGGATATTTATAAATTGAATTATGGACATTATAAAACGAGTTTTTATAAGTGTTTGAATGTAGTGAAAATGAATTTCCTAAATGAATGAAATTTATGAAATTATAAACTGTGAAGTTATAAATGAGATTTTATAAGCAATAGGTTTATAAAATTTATAAAGTTATCGAAAGAATGAATTTTGGATAAATAAACAATCTTATAAGTTAAGATTAATAATTTGGGAAGTTAAATGAACGATTTTGTAAAATAATCGTTTTATAAGTAATTAACTTATAATATGAACTTGTAGTTTATAATTGAGTTATAAACTGGAATAGGTTAATAAAGGAATTTATAAAAAGGAAGTTTTTATAAATAAATAGAAACGGAATTTATAAACGTTGTTTTATAAATCTGCAAATGACTTATTTTGATAAGTTAATTGTTATAACTTAGAGATAGAGTTATATTCACATTTTGAACAGTGAATAATCCTTTAAGTTAAAGCGAATAGAAATGATGAAATTTGTTAAGGTAGTATATTCACGGTTTTGAATAGTGAATAATACGTTAAAGAAATTGTTTTAGATATGATGTTTTAAATAGAATTAAAACGATCTAACGATGTTTTAAAAGGTGTTGAGATTCGAAACCATAGATTTCAACATTTATTGTTGAAATAGACGTTTTCGAGAAATAAAAGGAAATGTGGACTATAACACTGTTGTTATAGTAAATGATTTCCGAAAGGAAATGTTTTTGTATAGTATTGGAATTTATATATCTATTTTAATTTCAAATCCCTATACTAGTGATTTTGGGACGTTGTAACGATGTTTTACGCAACATTCGTTTTGGCCCAAATAAATATGTATAAGTGAATGATTTCCTTAAAGAATGAAATATATACTTAATTCGATTTAAGTATATTGAATATTTTCTAAGTGTTGAAAATAAAAAGATTTGTGAATTACTTATTTTTAAATAAGTATGGAAATATTTTCCAATATGAAGTGAATATTTTGAATTTATCTTTTTGAAGATAAATTGGAAATGAATAATTGAAATCATATATGCATGAATATTTTGAAAATATAAATTCATTATGGAATTTATATGTGAAAGTGGAATTTGTGTGAAAATAAATATTGATTTATTTTTGAAGTGTTGAAACTATATATCTAGTAAAGATATTTTGGAAAATAAATAATTTGGAAAATTATTTGGAATCTGGTGATGTATGCATATCCAGTGATAGTTCAATAACCGACTATCAATATTTCCCTTTGAATGGGTATTTGATGTGATTTGATTGAATTTGAATGCACACTTATTTTTGAATAAGCGCTCACTATTCGGGTTAACCGGGAAAGGACCATGGGGTCGTATAACCCACTCCGAATATGTGATACGTCGTTGTGAATCGCATTTGAAGATCGGTGTTGAAGACCGGTATTTGCGAGAGCGATAGGATGACCTATCGATTGTTTCTGCACCGAGTCGCGCCGGTATAGAAACTCCCTAAGTGATGGGAAATCCGATCAGGATTGTGAATATACGGATTGCAAGGACTTCTTTGTAAGTGCCTTCGGTTTTGTTCGAGCCCGGAACAGACTTGTATGGATTGTATGCCTGACATTACAAGTTGAGATATAAAGCCGATTTCTTTCAAATATATTTCTGTTGGTGGCTGAGAATTTATTCTTTGCTTAACACCCTTCTTTGAGACGTATGTGCTCAAAGGTTATATAGTTGAAGTTATCAGCGATATATTCCCAATTTGGTAATGTGACATGCTGAGTGATGCTGAAATGATCATTGTGTTGATTATTGTGATAGGATCATTTATTTGATCGTCTATCTTAGTGATCATTGTGTTGATCATTTGTTGACCCAAAGCATGGCTTTTGTATAAAGTATGTTTTTGTGGACGTGAATTCGTCGAGCCTCACATCCCGGAAATGGTCAAAACAGGAAAGAAGCAGCAAGGTTATGAGGGGTAGCACCCTTTAGGATGTGTCCATTTCCTTCTGGAAAAGGGTGGTATCATGGTATGGAGCCCAGATACTTACTCATGTTGAAAACACTTTGTTATGATTGTGTGAATTGATTAGAGAGCGCTCTCGGATAAAGGTCCCAAAGGACCGGGGGATGGCATATTCGGTCAGTTGTTATCCAGTTAGGGGTAACCCGGCCTTGTGTTGGTTGAGATCCGGTTTGGTTCTCGGGGATGTCCATCCAGAGGCATTCTCAGTGGCAATGGGAAGTTCCTTGGCCTGACCATTTGTTGGAAATCCAATTCTCAATACGAAACTTGTACGGTATTTGTTGTAGAACCTGCTATTCACTTATGGTGGTCACCACTGTTTGGATGGTAGCTATAGTAGGCATACGATAATGGTCGTATGTTGGCTAAGATTTATATTCTACTTTCGAAATGAATTTGTTATACACTATGCACTAATAATAATATCAAATGTTATTTTAAATGCGTATCAAGCATCTTTGACTATCATAAGGAGAAATCTCCTCCGATTCTGCGTTTGCATTGTGTGTGTGTGCGGGAGGCCTTATGGTAGTCTCATTTTTAAAAGCATTGCGAATTGATTTAAAAATATTCCTCTATTTTGATTTTAAAGATAAATAAATTGTTTTGAGTTCTCACACCAGTCTTGTTAAGCTATTGGGCTATGTGATGGGGGATTCTCGCTTCGCGGTTAGGTGGCGAACGGGAGACTCTTACTCCCACACATCCTCTTTTAGGGGGTTGGTTAGGTGTAACCTGAGACAGTCGAGAGGCTGGCCGAAAAGCAAGTTTAGGATACCAGTGTAAGCCACGGTGGGGCTGGGATGGTTGAAAAGCCTACCGGTTGTGACCGCTGTCGACGGTTGAAAAGCCTAGATCGTTACATTTGGTATCAGAGCTCTGATGGTTAAGCGACAACCATGGTTCTGTTGGGTATAATTCATTAGAGATAGAGTCAGCAGTACTCTAGAATGAGTTTGAGTGTAATAATAGCTATGAGAGCGTATTTGTTAGTGAATATAAAATTGTTTTATATTGTGATGATTGGTTTATTGAGTGGCATATGAACTTTCGTCAGCACAGCCTCGAAACTGAGCCGAAGGGGTTTCTAAACACTTGAATAGAACAATTCGACACAATATTGATTTTAAAATTGGGTAAATGAAATAATTTTGCCTTGATTATATTTTTATATGTAAAGGAATAATTTTTCAGAATTATTAAAGTGTATATAAGTTGATTGTTAGGTTGTTTGAATAATCTAAATAAAAGAATAATTGTATAAGCAAATGAATTATAAGAATTGAAATTATAATTAAAGTAATTTACAATTGTGAAATAAACTTATATATATAAGAAATGAAACTATATGAATATGAGTTATAAATAAGAAGTGAATTTAAAGTTAAATGGAATATAAGTTAAGTGTTGTTGAATAAAGTTGATATTGATATCAAACTAAATTAATGAAGTTAAGTAATAAATATGAACTTGAGTTATATAATAGAATTCAACTTTGTGATTGAATGTTAATCAATTGAATGTAATTTAAGTTGATATGGAATAATGAATGAAAGTATTAATTCATTGAAATCAAATGTTATTAGAAGTTGAATAAATTGAATGAGAATGAATATAAGCAAAGGAATTTGGTTGTATTATATATACTTTGGTTGTTATATGATTGTTGATTGATTGTATGTAATTCATTAAGTGTTAATGAAATTGAAAGCTAATGTAATTGAATTCAAATTAGAAGTAAATAAATTTGAATAGAATTGAAAGTGAATTAGATTTAATTAGTAAATGTAAACTAATTGAATTGAGAATGAATGTTAGTAAGAACATCCACTGTTAATAAATCAAATATGATTTAGAGTGAAAACCTATTTCATTTAATATTAATGAGAATATAAATGAACATTGATCGGTTATGGATGATAGTTGGTTGATGGTTGAATATATATTGCTTTTGTTTCATTTGATATGTTGACATATATAGTTATTATATTGCTATATGATGTCTGTTGATACTATTTTCATATATGCATGATTCTCATGTTGTTTGTTGAGTTTAGTAGGTGCGGATCGCGTTTGCTTCGCATTTGGAGTTCGCTTTAGCGCTATATTAGCCGTATATGCTTGCTAATAAAAATATAAGGTACATATCTCGGATTAAATATCGCACTTTTATACTTTTTTCCCTTCGGGATGCCTCATTACTTGATGAGATGTATATTTGTGATATATATACTGTCATTTTTTTTTCGGATCGAGCCGCGCAAAGGAGACTATGGCGAATTTTTCCGAAAATTTAAGGCGTTAGAAAAATTTTGAGAAAATGGGAAAATTTTGAAAACTTTAACTTTGTTTTAGAGTTGAAAGTTAAACAATAGTAGTTGTTTTTGAAAACATAACTAAGTATGATTTGAAAACTTAGTAAAAGTTATCATAAGAAGTTTAATTATGAATTTTGGAAAATTAATAGATTTTGTAACCTTTCTTACTTGCAATTTCGAGGACGAAATTCTTTTAAGAGGGAAAGATTGTAACGACCCTGAATTTTTAATAATTTAAATTTGAATATTTAATTAATTTTAAATATTTATAAGTGAATTTTTAAGTCAAAAATTTTTTTATTTGAATTTTTGGATTTAATTGGGTAATTAAATCGATAATTTAATATGTTAAATTATGGAAATAATTGAAAATAGAGTTAAATATGATAGAAAATGATTTGTAAAGTTTTATTTAATCATACTGGAGTTATAGAAATATTTTAGAACTTTTAAAATCGAATTAAAAGTTAATTTGTGAAAATTGAATATTTTAATATTTAATAATCGACTGTAAAATAGCCAATTTTTGAACAGTCTCAGAATTGAACGAAAATAGTTCCATTGGATCCGTAATAGTTAGTTATTATCGGATTTCAATTTTCGTGTCAATCGGAGCTATCGTTTGATCGTGGCAGCTCGAAACGCATCGATTTATTTTTAATTTAAATTTGGCGAGCCAAATTAGCCATTTTTCAAAAAGTCTCGGATTTCGACGAAACCAGTTTCATCGGATCCGTAATGTGATATTATTGTAAGGTTTCAAATTTCAAGTCAATTGGATTTACCGTTTGTCCGGTACAAATTAAAACGCCTAGAAATCGATTTAAATCGGTTTAATTTAAATTGAACGTTTTCAGCCATAACTCGCACATACTTCCGAATTAGCTTCCGAAACCTGTTCCATTGTGTCCGGAACGCGGGATAAACCCTAGGTACGCTGGTTACGGCGTCTAAATCGGAGTTCGGAAATTCCGGGATGAATAGTGTCGCTCGTTCCTTATAAATAGCCCCTACCTTTCATAAATTTGATAAAAATTATCACTAAAACCCTAATTCCTTCATGTAGCCGCCACCCCCCTGTGTATGGCCAGAAATCATTCTTCTTCATCTCTCAATCTCTCCCAATCTACAAGGAATTTGAAGAAGTGTTCAACACGAAAAAGGTAGAGCATGAAGAGAGCTTGAAATCCATACGGATATGATCATGTTTGGAGCGACGTGGAGTGAGAAATTTGGGGCCGTGTGCTTCAGTTTTGCACGCACTTCGAGAGTGGAGGGTGGGGCCGAGTTGGTCATGGTGGCTGGTGGTGGTAGTTTGCGTCGTGCTCTTCGTCGTGGCGTTGGTGTGATGAAGTATCGTCGTGTGAATGGAGTGCAAATTGAAACCCTAAAATTGAAGTCATGGGTTCATAGTTCGGCCCTCAACCTGGAGATGATAACGTGAGGAAGATGGAGGGTATGCACGGCCAGGATTTGCTCAAGTTGGATCTAGTGGCTAGGATGAGTTGTATGTTAAATTATAAAAGTTATGTTGAATTTAAGTTTATAAAATTGTGTACAAACTTGTAAAATTAATAACTTTTTCATACGAGGTCGAAAAAATGCAAACTCAGTTGCGTTGGAATCGTATGGACGAGCACTACGCGATGGAGTTGGTTTGGAGTCGTTTGGAGTTAGTGAGAATTTTGGGTAAAATTAAACGCGCGTTTAATTTTATTCGAAATAAAAGCTGAAACGAAATTAAAACCAAGGTGAGAACTTCTCACTCAATCGAATAGGTTTCGATTTTATTTTAAATAGTTAGATTTAAAATATTTGAATGCATGTTTGAATGATGACTGTAAATTATTAATTGTTAAAATAGACATTATGCGCCGTTAGTAAGCGGATGTTATTTAATATAAACATATACCGCGAATATTTCATAAACAGTGAAATTGGTATTATATATAATATCAATATATATATATTGGCATATGTATATATTGCAGTTGTTGATTTCCCGCATTTATTTGTTTAGCGGATGAGACCCTATTACGCCGTTATTAAGCGGATAATATTTAATAAGAACATATACCGCGATAATTTCGTACTGGAGCGAAATTGGTATTGTGCTAATGTTTTTGGATGCAGGAAACAGGTTGGAGGGATCCAACTGGATTCCTCAACAGTATTTATTTAATTTCAGATATTTTGATATTTGATGGATTATCATATCGATATATGATATCGTTGTTAGTCGTGATTGACTATTTGGTGTGTAGCATCATTGGACCCAGATTTTGGGATTTTAAAATGGTTTTAAAGTGATTTTAGAAAATATACTATATTTTTGGAATTGATCCATTATAAATAAATAAACGTTATAATTTTTAAAGTTATAAAAATTATGGTTTTTGTGAAATATAGTTAAAAAAAAAAGCTGATTTTTAGAAATACGATTAAAAGTCGATTTTTGAGAAATATGAACTAATGATTTTATAAAATAATTTAGATTGGATTTTTGAATATATGATAAAAGTTTAAATATAGGATTTATAAAATTTGATTATTTTATAAATCGAAATGATGAAATTATAAAGGAATTTAAAGACGTTTTAGAATAATAATATAAACTGACTTATATTAAGAGATTTATAAATGGATATTTATAAATTGAATTATGGACATTATAAAACGAGTTTTTATAAGTGTTTGAATGTAGTGAAAATGAATTTCCTAAATGAATGAAATTTATGAAATTATAAACTGTGAAGTTATAAATGAGATTTTATAAGCAATAGGTTTATAAAATTTATAAAGTTATCGAAAGAATGAATTTTGGATAAATAAACAATCTTATAAGTTAAGATTAATAATTTGGGAAGTTAAATGAACGATTTTGTAAAATAATCGTTTTATAAGTAATTAACTTATAATATGAACTTGTAGTTTATAATTGAGTTATAAACTGGAATAGGTTAATAAAGGAATTTATAAAAAGGAAGTTTTTATAAATAAATAGAAACGGAATTTATAAACGTTGTTTTATAAATCTGCAAATGACTTATTTTGATAAGTTAATTGTTATAACTTAGAGATAGAGTTATATTCACATTTTGAACAGTGAATAATCCTTTAAATTAAAGCGAATAGAAATGATGAAATTTGTTAAGGTAGTATATTCACGGTTTTGAATAGTGAATAATACGTTAAAGAAATTGTTTTAGATATGATGTTTTAAATAGAATTAAAACGATCTAACGATGTTTTAAAAGGTGTTGAGATTCGAAACCATAGATTTCAACATTTATTGTTGAAATAGACGTTTTCGAGAAATAAAAGGAAATGTGGACTATAACACTGTTGTTATAGTAAATGATTTCCGAAAGGAAATGTTTTTGTATAGTATTGGAATTTATATATCTATTTTAATTTCAAATCCCTATACTAGTGATTTTGGGACGTTGTAACGATGTTTTACGCAACATTCGTTTTGGCCCAAATAAATATGTATAAGTGAATGATTTCCTTAAAGAATGAAATATATACTTAATTCGATTTAAGTATATTGAATATTTTCTAAGTGTTGAAAATAAAAAGATTTGTGAATTACTTATTTTTAAATAAGTATGGAAATATTTTCCAATATGAAGTGAATATTTTGAATTTATCTTTTTGAAGATAAATTGGAAATGAATAATTGAAATCATATATGCATGAATATTTTGAAAATATAAATTCATTATGGAATTTATATGTGAAAGTGGAATTTGTGTGAAAATAAATATTGATTTATTTTTGAAGTGTTGAAACTATATATCTAGTAAAGATATTTTGGAAAATAAATAATTTGGAAAATTATTTGGAATCTGGTGATGTATGCATATCCAGTGATAGTTCAATAACCGACTATCAATATTTCCCTTTGAATGGGTATTTGATGTGATTTGATTGAATTTGAATGCACACTTATTTTTGAATAAGCGCTCACTATTCGGGTTAACCGGGAAAGGACCATGGGGTCGTATAACCCACTCCGAATATGTGATACGTCGTTGTGAATCGCATTTGAAGATCGGTGTTGAAGACCGGTATTTGCGAGAGCGATAGGATGACCTATCGATTGTTTCTGCACCGAGTCGCGCCGGTATAGAAACTCCCTAAGTGATGGGAAATCCGATCAGGATTGTGAATATACGGATTGCAAGGACTTCTTTGTAAGTGCCTTCGGTTTTGTTCGAGCCCGGAACAGACTTGTATGGATTGTATGCCTGACATTACAAGTTGAGATATAAAGCCGATTTCTTTCAAATATATTTCTGTTGGTGGCTGAGAATTTATTCTTTGCTTAACACCCTTCTTTGAGACGTATGTGCTCAAAGGTTATATAGTTGAAGTTATCAGCGATATATTCCCAATTTGGTAATGTGACATGCTGAGTGATGCTGAAATGATCATTGTGTTGATTATTGTGATAGGATCATTTATTTGATCGTCTATCTTAGTGATCATTGTGTTGATCATTTGTTGACCCAAAGCATGGCTTTTGTATAAAGTATGTTTTTGTGGACGTGAATTCGTCGAGCCTCACATCCCGGAAATGGTCAAAACAGGAAAGAAGCAGCAAGGTTATGAGGGGTAGCACCCTTTAGGATGTGTCCATTTCCTTCTGGAAAAGGGTGGTATCATGGTATGGAGCCCAGATACTTACTCATGTTGAAAACACTTTGTTATGATTGTGTGAATTGATTAGAGAGCGCTCTCGGATAAAGGTCCCAAAGGACCGGGGGATGGCATATTCGGTCAGTTGTTATCCAGTTAGGGGTAACCCGGCCTTGTGTTGGTTGAGATCCGGTTTGGTTCTCGGGGATGTCCATCCAGAGGCATTCTCAGTGGCAATGGGAAGTTCCTTGGCCTGACCATTTGTTGGAAATCCAATTCTCAATACGAAACTTGTACGGTATTTGTTGTAGAACCTGCTATTCACTTATGGTGGTCACCACTGTTTGGATGGTAGCTATAGTAGGCATACGATAATGGTCGTATGTTGGCTAAGATTTATATTCTACTTTCGAAATGAATTTGTTATACACTATGCACTAATAATAATATCAAATGTTATTTTAAATGCGTATCAAGCATCTTTGACTATCATAAGGAGAAATCTCCTCCGATTCTGCGTTTGCATTGTGTGTGTGTGCGGGAGGCCTTATGGTAGTCTCATTTTTAAAAGCATTGCGAATTGATTTAAAAATATTCCTCTATTTTGATTTTAAAGATAAATAAACTGTTTTGAGTTCTCACACCAGTCACATGACTGACTCGGAGTTTATTGTTTTCCTTCCTAAACTCTGGGTGCCCACCAATTTCCACACGGGCAGTCAAGAGTTAGGTTTATCAGGATATTCTGGATATTCTGGAGTTGCTGGAGGCAAGCTGGATGGCATGGCGTATTACTAGTATATAGTATTTCTTTTCCACTGCACTGTTTGATGTTGTATGATGTTGTACACTCTGATGATATGATGTAATGAAATGTAATGTAATAACTGATATAGTTCTTTGTTTAAAGATTATTCATTTATTATTATATGTTGTTCCGCTGCGAATTGTGAGATTCTGTTGTTGTTCTTTTTGTTTCCTTTCTGTCCGTTCTATTTTCAAATTCTCTTTTTCTATTTTTAAAATTCTTCTATCTTCTGTTTTTCTAATTCTCTGTTTTCTAAAAATTGTCTATCTTCTTTTCCCTCTATTTTTCTTTTTCTTTCTTCTTTTTCTCTCTTCTTTCTTTTCTTTTCTTTTTAAAACCCATAACATTCCGGGTTTTCGGCCTTTGATTTCTCGGCAGTCGATAAAGTGAGTGTCGATGTTGAATTTTTTTAAGTCGAAAATTTTCGGGACGTTACAATAGGCATCAGCGCCCTCGAATTCCGCTGCCAAGAAAATGAAACTTCTCCACTCCACTCGACCATAGATTGCAGTCTACCGATGTTACGTTGCCTTCCCGGCAAAATCAAACATAGACCGTTGACATTCACCTCCACACGATTTCCGCTATGGTCCACAGTAGATCGCAGCGACATCGAGTTACACTGTTGTCACAGCATAACCCAAATGCCTCTGTAGGCATCAGCGCCCTTGACTTTCGCTACCTAATAATCCTCGGTAACTTCAGTTTGTCTGGACTTCCTCACACTTTAGAACCCCCACTTAGGGCTCAAGGCAGTACCAACCTATAATACTCCTAAGAAGTTCATTTCAAGGGAGCACCTTTTTCTCCAGAGCCATTTTCAAAACATTTTATACTATACACATATAGTATCTTCCAAATCATACACCTAATATGAATTCCATATAAATCTCCTTTTCTCAAAATAGATTATTCCAAAATCGATAATTCTCAAACTAGGCTTTCCAAATTTCCAAAATTGATTTTTCCCAAAAATCATAAGCCTGTCCAGATCCAAAGGTTCCGAAAACCTTTTCCCAAAATCATTCTCATAAAATCCTTCATATATATATATATATATATATATATATATATAACTTTGAAAATCTTTGGATCACTTCATACTTGTATAAATTCCCTTTTTATACTTCATATACTTTTCAAAAACCCTTTTCTTCTGGCTATGGATTCAACAAGGGGAGTTTATCATAAATATAACAAAGATACATAACTTTGTTTATTCCAAATCAAATATTCAAGTTTGATTACTCTATAAGGTTACTTACCATATTACTTACTTCCATAAAGTATTTTTTACCATAGAAATATCCAATTTCCACTTTATTTCATCATATATTTCACAATATATACTTTTCATTTCAAAAATCATTTTACATTTCTTATCCCTAAATTTTCAATATCAATTTCCTTCAAATCCGTATGATGTACACATATCATCCGTACGCTATATCAATCTGATCGCTCACTCGACCACACAATTTCACTTCCAAACTAGTATCGTCCACCCGACTTCCTAATGCGGACTTAAATCGGGTTTCTTGACCAGAAACCGTCATTCTCATTGCATAGCCATATCTATGATTGAGAATATCCAGAACCTATCAAAAATCCATATCCAGGTACGCCGTCGAAATCGAGTGAAAAATCCCAACTCGGATCGATATACTATCTCCAAATTCTGTGTTCGAATCTGGATCAAATAACTATGCAGATAGAATAATATACGTCACCCTACGTATTTATCTTTATTGATTATTAACCAAATCAATTTCTCCATTCTATTCACATTCCCTTAGATTCTTATTCATTTATTCACAATTGCCTCAATCCCTATTTGGATTATCACCTTAATTCTTGTCTCAAATGGATATTTAATCATAAAGAGTTTGCACTATGACTAGCTTAAATTTAGAAAATAACTTAAAAAGTTAAAAATAGATAATTAGTTGAAAAATAATTATTATTTTGTAAAATAGCTGTAAAATAGTTAAGTAGTTATAAAATAGTCAAATGGTTATAAAATAGTTACATAATTGCAAAATAGTTGTAAAATAGTAATTAGTTATAAAACAGTAATTAGTTTATAAAACGGTTGTGAAATTGTTAAATAGTTTCAAAAATAATTGTAAAATAAGTATAAAATAGTTTGGCTTTAAAAAGAAAGGTTGTACATAGTAAATAGCTTGGAAAAATAGATTTAAGAAAGCTTATATTAAAATAATTTGTTTGAAAATAGTTTCAGAGCCAAACCGTTCCACTACCCAATCTTCATTCCAATCAATTCAATTTTAAATTTTCACAACCCCTTAACAGTGATTCAATCCCATATCAATTTAAACACTTCATTTCAACTCCAATTTGAATTAATCCCAATTCAAGTTGAATTAACCTCGATTCTTTCCAAATTCAAATCAAATTCCATTTGAATTTAAAACTATTTTACTTTAATCACAAATCCAAATTATTTAAATCAATTTCAATTTGAACTAATTTCAAATTCAATCTCACTTTAAATCATCTTGGATTATATAAATTCGAGTTTAATTTCAAATGTTGATCTAATTTCCTTAAATCAAATTAACCTTTACTTTTTAATTTAACAACCCAAGTCCTTACACAACTAATTTTTGAGTCTAACATTTTAATATTTATTCAAATCACTTTTACTTACGTATCTCAAGTTTTCAAGTAAAAGTTCAGAACCCTTTAAACATTTAATTCTGACTTCGAATTTCAAAATTCTATTTTAAATTACCTTTACTTCTCCATAAACCTATTTCTAGGTTCAAATAATAATTCAAATCCTTTTTAAATAGTTTAATCTTTGAAATTCAATTTATTACCTAATTTCAATTTTTGAAACCAATCCTTAACAATTTAAATTTCCATGTTCCTTTTGAACATTTAAATCTTAATTTCAAAGTAATTTCGTCTCCACAAGTTCAATTTCCACATTAAAGTTCTATTTCCATTTAATTTCTGTAATGGATAAAAACACCACAATCCTCTTCATAATTCAATATAAACAAATCCAATCCATATTTTAAAGATTATTAAAAACAATAGGATAATATTATCCAAATTATTTTAAACATCCGTCCATTTCCAATTTCTAGATTTCAAACTCATTTTGAGATCACACAAACTCCTAATTCAAATCTACCATTTAACTTCCCAAGTTAAATCTCAATTTCATCTTGAAATTTCCAATTCAGGTTGTTTGTTCCAAATTTATTTAATTTCCCAAAATTAAATTCACTTCAATTTAATCTAGACAACTTTACCCAATTTGAATTCCCATTTCAAATTTTAAACTTCATATTAATAATCTTCCCACTTAGGTTTAAAAACTCATTTCACTTTGGGTTTTCACATCACATTCCAAGGAAAATTAAAAACTCAACTTTAGAGTTTATTTCAAATATACATATGTATTTCCTTTACACACCAAGTTTTTTTAAATTTTAAACCACCTTTGGTTTTAAATTCAAATCAAATTCCTTTAAATTTTCTAGACATTTTTTATTTTAAAATAAGATCACATTTAAAATAGTCTGAACAATATCATTTCTTTTAACATTTTGAAAACAATTTCAAATGTTCCTAGACTTAGGATTCAAAACTTCACAATTAATTTACAAGTCATATTTATCTAAAAGTTTAGTTCCCTAACATATTTCATTTTGCTTTATCAATGTTTAATAGGAAACAAACATCCCATTATTAAACACAATTACCATTCCATATTCTGGTTTGAAACCAATTTTAATCCATCTTATCTGTATAGTTTATTTTATTCAATTCCCATATATATATATATACACACACATATGTATATACATATATATATCACTTAATTCTTATTCAATTTCAATATCCAACCAATTATTGCTTTATATATATAAGCTTTAATAAAATCATTTATTAAAACCATTTTTAAAACCTTTATATAAGAAAATAACAAGTACGCTCTCATATATATATATATATATATATATATATATATATACGCACACACTCAACTCATCCTAGGGTACCACTTACCCTATCCTTAATGAGTAAACCTACCAAAGCCAAGGTTCTCGCTTAACCTTCTGCTCTGATACCAAATGTAACGAGCCGGAATTTTCGATCCCGAAAATTCCGGAAAAGAAGAAAGAGATAGATGAAGAAGAAGAAACAGAAAAACGAAAACACAGATTCTGACATTTGCAGTGGATCAAAATATAATATCAACTAAAATAGCAGTTATACAAAAGAAAACTATATCATGTAATTTACATCAATACATCAGAGTTATAACCATTACACAAATACTGGACAGTTAAAATCAACATGTCCCAAATAAACTACAATATATCGCAACAGAATACACTCCATACGTTCCTACCATCCAGCTCGCCTCCTGAGCTCCAGAACGTCCTATCCTTAAAAGCTATAATACTCGGTCTAACCCAAGCATTGCATCAAAGTAACACCCGGATCAGGCTGGAAACCAACTTGAGTAAACCCATCTAACAAGAAATACTAATGCAATAAACTTATCTAAAAACCCGGGGTAACTCATACCTTATTACGAGTTCTTAACTTATTATATTCAATAACTACTTCACAAATCAATCTCTAAGCACCCTTACTTTGTTTCAATGGTCCAGTTTACTTAATTTATTTCACTCCAGCCTATTGATTATACATATCAAATCTATAAAGGATTAGAGAAGATTTCAAATCGAAGTGGTTTCGGGTATTTACTGATACCCGACCCCGGTCGCTTCGAACCCCATGTCAACTTAACCTAAGTTATTCAAATGAAATACAATTCAAACTTTAAATACAAGATGCCACTTTTACACAGCAATTCATCATCGATAGATAACCACATTATCACCTTTCAATCCATACATATCATATCACAAAACATTTCATATCAGAAATATCAACCAACCATTCATAAGCACGATTAATTAGTCACACTATTTCTATTAACTTAATTAAATTAAATTAAACTAATTACTTTAAGTACTTTTAAATTCTGCTTACTCAACATTAATTAATGACAACCCAATTAGTAAATAATTTTTTTAATCATCCATCTTAATTAATCATTCTTGATTAATTATACTTTAATTACATTAAGTAATTAACCTTTAACTGCCACATGGGTTAATTAGCCTTAACCCTTTACATTAACTTTTAATCAATCTCCTTAATTAGTTAATCTATAATCATTAATTAATAATCTCTATTTATCTAATTAACAACCCTTAATTACAAATTAGTTAATCCTTAATTAGTAATTAATTAAATAAATTAATTACTCTTTTATTACCTCATTAATTATCAAAACCTTAATTAGATTAAGACAAAATCATTTCCTTTATTAAATACCAGATCACATATTTAGTTTAAACATTTATCAACCATTAATTATATTTTAAAATTTAGTTTTTAAAATAATTTAATGATTAACTTAAAAAAAATTTGTTAAACAAACTTATAATTCCTAATCACATGTTGAAGAAACATTTGCTATATATATGCAAGAATTTTATTTAAGGAAAGCTTAACTAAGTTTGTTTTTAAATTTTCAAAACTTTTCTTTTCAAAAACTTTTGAAAACATGTTTAAAATCTAGCTTTTCAATTTAATTCAAAACTCGTTATAAATTACTTTCGAGTTCAACCCGGAGTGTACTCTGATATAAACACGAGAACTTCCCTTCCTTCTTAAACTTAGTTTAGATTAGATTAAAAACTGATATCAGTTTCCTTACAAAATTAAACCCGTTATCTAATAAACAACCCAAGCCAAAGACAACTCTCCCTAAAAACTTACTCGAGCCAAAACCCCTATTCCTCACGCACGAACCCGAGCTTCCCCTCTCCTATCTTTCTCAATCACAGAACCACACCGATACGTGCACATGCACAACTAAACACCGTCGCACTAGCCGACGACACCTCCATCAGCAAGTCGATGTTGACCCTTTCGATTGCTTCCAAAGCCCATAAATTCAATTCGACGACGAAATCAAAAATCCAGCAAAACGCAACGCATCTGAACAAACTTGATCGCAAGAAACTATATCGCATCGTCACCTCAGTTCACCGGAGAACATGTAGCCTCGCCTCAACCTTCGCCTTGCTCCTCCCTTTCATTTCCCCAGCACCGATCAAGGATGACTCGCCGACGATGCCACATTGGCCCAGAAATCAACCTTAGACAAAAAAAGCTTAAAACCCTACATCACCTAAACTCGGTCACCCCGCTGATCAATAAACCTTCCGAACAATTTTTCCATAATCCCTAATCAGAGAACAAACTCTAGCCTTAACCCCGACAACCCAAATCATTGCGATCGACCAAATTTGACGAAAACACAACTTTCGTTCGTCTCATGATTTCTCTTGTTTTAAAAGCTTAAAATTCAAGAATTTATTTTAAAAAAATCCTAACTTTCAATAGAAAAACAGATTAAATACCTGAAACAACATATTATTTAGTTCGATATTTTGATATGTAAAAAAATTCACTGCAATTTATCCTTTCAGTGGAATCTACCTTAAAATCTTACTTGAAACTGTTTTAAATCAAAATATTGTTATTCTTAAGATTTATTGTTGATACATCATAACAAATAACAGATTAGAGGAAGAGCAGGTGATTTTTGAATCTTTTTTTTTTGAACCTGAGATTATGAACAGAGCAAACAACACCCATTCCAGACATGCACACATTATTCACATACATATATACATGAGTTCTTGTTTAAACAATCATGCAAACAGAAACACAATTTACTTAAGTAATTTCTGCATATCTCTAGATTTTTAATAGATTGAAAATCCTTAGATAGAATTGTTTACTCAGCTGTGTTGACGTACAGAGCTTAAAACAGTTTGAAGCTTTAAAACTTGAATTGTTATGAAACTGCAAACTTTGAAATGACTTTTGATTTTGATGCGGGTTAAAAAGTTGTTGAGAAGATTGCTTGATTATTTTGCTTGATATTCCAGGTTGGAGATCCAATATTTACAAGCTTTTAGTTTGATTTCTTGTTTGATTTCAGGTTGGGGAAAAAATGGAAGCTTGATTAAATTTCTAGTTTGAAAATAGTTTTTACAAGTTTGAGTTTCTAGTTTTGAAGGAATTGCAGGTTTTGTTTTTTTTAAGTTTCTTGCTTTTGAAATGAGAAGATAGGAAAAAGAAATGAAAAGAGAAAATGGATGTTTATGTAGATTAAATTATGCTTTATTAAAAATTTAAAGAAAATAAAAACAAATTTGTGACACTTGTTACATTAGTTAACATTTGTCATTATACTTATTAATCCCATTACACATGTTAAATTTTATTTATTAAACTTACATGTGTTAATATGCATGTTTTATTTATTCTTAAAATGGTTTATAACCTTTAATTAAATTCCTTAATTAATAAATACTTTTATAAATTTATATAAATAATATTGTTTAAAGAAAATAAAATAAAACAAATCATATATTAATAAAAAAAATCTTAAACATATATTTTTAAAACCAAAATAATGTAAGATATTTATCTTTTAACTTTCAAATTTAAATAAAAATTCAAATTCAAATTCAATTTAAAATCAGCTCAAATATATATACATTTAAACACAAATCCAATTTGAAAATAATTATTATATTAAAACCTACTTATATCTATATATACAAACAATCATTATTATTTGTTTTGAAAGAATTATTTGTCAAATTTTAAGTAATTATATTAGGAGATTATCAAATATTTATCCAGATATTTATAATCCAATTTTTATTATATTTTCAAATTCATTTACATATCCAAATATCTTTTATTATCAGAATTTTTATCTGTTTAATTGAATAAACTAGTTAATTTTCCAATTATCAAATGTTCCAAAAATCCGGGTTACCACAGACATTTAACTATAAAACCATGAAATTTCCAATACAATACCTAGGATTTGTGATTAGACCAACAAAACATAAAAAAAGATTGGCAAATAATAATTGATAAAATTAACCGTAAATTATCTAACTGAAACTATAGATTCTTATCTAGTGCAGGTAGAGTCATTCTTATTAATTCCATTTTATCGGCCCTACTGATATATTAGATGTCTTATTATCTTTTTCCAAAATGGATAATTGAGAAAATAGATATAATCAGAATAAATTTTCTATGAAATGGAGATAACCCAGTAGTAGTATAAATAATTTAGTTAATTGGGAAATAGTTTGTAAATTAAAAGAAGAAGGGGGCTTGGAAATTTAACCTCCCTGATGCAAACGTTATTTGGAAGGAAATGATATCAAATCAATTTTATGGTAGAACTTATAACCTTCACCATATTGCCATTAATTGTAACAATTGGAAATCTATTTTCATTTTTTTTAACATTTTTAATCTTGTGTTTAATAATATAGTCCATTCTAGAAATAACACTTCTTTTTGGTAAGACAGTTGGATTTCACTATTACCCATTATGACCGACTTTTAACCTTTTGATATTAGCAATTTCAAAAATGCCTTAACTTCTGAGGTATACCGTCCTTATAATGAATATCCATGGAATTTGAATTTTAGTCATGCTCTCGAAGGCATTTCCTAAACACGGTTTGTTTTACCGTGTACTAAACTGGAACACTATAACATAGACAATGGGTGTGATATTGAAAATTGTTGTTGGGAAAATAATAAGGTTTACCCCTCGCGCTCAATATATAAGTTTGTAAACTACTATGGGACTATATCAAAAAAATTCAAATATAGTTGGAAAGAAAACGCTCCCACCAAATCTAAAATACATGTGGCTAATAATACATAAGAAATTAAATACAATCGAATTTCTAAAGAAAAAGAATATGCTAATGGATAAAAAAATGCATTTTCTGCAACTTAAACTTAGAAAATTTAATACGCCTTTACTTCAGTTGTCGGTTAACAAATTCTATTCTAGTAAATATAATAAATATATTTGAGACAACATGAACAACTCTGATTTTAACTGTGACTACTACTGGAACATCTTTAGATTTAAATTTGCAAAAGGTTAGAGAAATGTTCTAGATACCATTTTCATTAATAATTGCTGGTATCTTTGGATCATAAGAAAACAAATATTATTCAACAACACGAATAGCCTTGCGGATAATCTGATTTATGCTATTGCGAATTTCATTTATCACTGGATTACAAATCCTAACAACAAGTTGGCTAAAATGATTCCTCTAGGGAATTTCTCAAAAAGTAAAATGACGAATTAATATATTAAAAGTTAAATTGAACATAACACTGGTAGATAATTTGCTTTACAATTGACCCAATAAGTTATTTTAACTGTCATGATTTACCGAACACTTCACTCTTGATAGAAATTAACATCCTTTTACTTGATTTGCATGCTATTTTCTTCAAACTTACATAGGTATAGAAACTTCTTACTATATACATATATATGGCCTAGACTCATGCTCTTGTTGAGTTTTACAGTGTTAAGCTATAGGGAGATCAACCAGCTTATGCTTTGGATCATGCCAGGATGGATTGTTGACGGTGAGTCGCTGCTATTCGGTACCTTTGGCTTCTCTTCATGATCTTTGTCCATAGGGCTTCTTGATTATTGACAAAAGGGTCGCTGCTATTATCTACCTTCGGCTTGTTTTTCATGATCTTTGTTCATGGGACTTGTTGATTGTCGATGAAGAGTCGCTGCTATTACCTACCTTCGGCTCATTCTACAATATCTACCTTTAGCTCGCTTATTTTTGTTTTTCCTAGAAACATATAAGGGATATTGCTACCTACTAGGCTTGCTGGCAGTTCCTTTTCTAAGTGTGGAATAAAATTAAATGAGTATTCTCCTTCTTAAGATGATCACTGATTTCTCTTATATATATGTATATACACAAAATTTGATTTGTTTTTCATTTATATTAAAAAAATTGTCAATATTTCAGTATAAAATTTTGTTTTTAACTTCAAATACCAACATTTTAAAATTACTACAATTATTTAAAGACATCCTATATTTTATGATGTTATTTTACATTTAATATAATATATTTAACATAACTACATGTTCTTATATTTAAACTATTTAAATAGATTCAATTAACTATTACGTTAATTATTCTAATAAATCCAAAAATTATGATAATTTCAATATGTATATTATATTCATGTTGATAGAAATGATGAAATATATATTTTTTATTCAAATATAAAGATTTCCATAAATCATATAATGTAGACTATTTACATAAATATTAATAACATTTATTTTTTATAGTTTATTTTTCCTGATAAATTTATCATATTTTGCATTACAAAATTCTTATTTATCTTCAAATTCCTACATTTTTAAACATTAACAATTATTTATAAGAGAAGTCCACGTATTTAATTTAAGTACATAATCATAAATTTTCATTACTTGAATAAATTCAAATAATAATATTTGATATTTCTCTAATAAATCCTTAAAATACGGTAGTTTCAGTACATACAACTACTTATACGACAAAAATGGTGCCATTTTTCCGCTTAAATATAAAGATATACAATCAAATAACCTAAGTTATGCACATGAATAATAATAAAAATCTTGATTTATAAATATTCACCTTAATGAATTTATCAAACATCACGTAACAAAATTCTATTTTTAACATTAAAAGTATATATATATTACAATGCGCTAAGCACGGGTACACACTAGTTAATATCTTTAACTTAAGAAAATGTAGATTTTTTGAAAATTTTAAAAAATTTCAAATAAAATAAAATTTCATTTTAATTTACAAAACAATTGATTTCTCCGTTAAAATCTAGTTTTTTGCTTTACAAAATCAAATATTTTATTCCACTACATTCAAGCATCATCAAAGTAATAATAATTAAACTTCATCGTAAAAATCCTAATTTGTTAAAAAACACATTTTTCTCAAAATATTGAAAAAAATACATTTTCATAAAGATTTTAGACAAATGGATAATTTACCGAAATTCTTATAGTATATATAGTATATTTTGATTTTCAAAACTATATATAGTATATAATTAGTATATATTTTGATTTTCAAAGCTATATAGTAGCATCTGTAGTATATAAGTCACATGTGCACACACGAGTACCATTAACATAGTTTTCTTTTTGAGAGACTGATCATTCTTGTTATAAATCAAGAATGAGCTGATAAACAAGAAACACTGATAGGAACTCTGTCTTTGGTGTTGAGCAAGGAGCGGGTTCGGGGGCTGCATATCTTGACTTGCAAGCTATGTTCAATGCGATGATGACGAACAAGCTTCAAAATTCCCAAGCGGCCGCTCCAAATGTTTTTGTTGGTCGTGGTGCTCAAGTGCAGGCACTGAGGGCTGAATTTGCTATCTGTGCAAAGATTACTGTACTTTGGGAGGCAAGTCATTTCTTGGAATGGAGTCTGCCCTAGAAGTGCAAGACTGGTTATATACCTGCAAATGTATCTTTGGTGATATGGAGATTGATGATGGTATGAAGAGTAAGCTTGCCTACAAACAGCTTCAAGGGAGGGCCATGAACTAGTGAAATGCCATCACTGTTGCTACACCCGAGGAGCAGTTCACTTGGGACCAGTTCAAGGCAAGGTTTGAGGAGAAGTTCGTTCCGGCTACACAGAAGTCGATGTTATTCAGGAGATTCACTAATTTAAAGTAGGGAGATAAGTCTACTTCTAAATACATCACTGAGTTTGACACTCTATTAAGGTAGAAAGAGGAGTTTATTATGAGTTTGGACGACTATTCAGGGGAGAAGCTAGTGAGTCATATCGATGAGCCATTTGCGAGATTCATCGAGAAAGCTCTTCGCTAAGAGAGTTTATAACCTAAGTCCAAATTAGTTGCTGTTGTTAAGGAAGAGCCGAAACCACAATAAAGCAGTGGAGGCAAGAAGAAGTGGTTTGGAAAGAGGAAGCAGCCTCGAGGAATGAATAAGGGGAAGGATGCTTAGAAGAAGGTTAAATGAGATCTTATTTGCTATGGCTAAGTGTTAAGGATCAATTGATCAAATATTTCAAAATCGATGGGAAGAAGAAGTGTTACAGCCATGACAATCCAAGTCATATACTGAAGATTGTCTGGATCCAGTGCAGCAGAAATAGGTGGTAAAGGCATATGCTTTAGACGTCATTCGGACTTCGTCGAGTGCTACCTCAATGAAAGAGAATGGGACGGGAGTTGTCATTCAAGGGAGGCTTTCCATTTATTACGTTCCCATACGTATTTTATTCGATATAGGGGCTTCATATTCCTTTATATATATCGACCTAGTAGATAGACTAGGATTGAAGTCTGAAATATAAACCGACTGTTGATTATAACGAACCCTGTTGGAGGCTCCACTAGCTTGTGTATGGTTTGTCATGGTTTGTTATTATTGAGTCATGGATGCTCGTTTTTTTGTGATTATTTCGTTCTGAATTTTGTTAGGTTCGGGATTATCTTGGGAATGGACTAGCTAAGGAAGTATGCAGAGTAGTGGATTGCGAGAAGTTGTTGGTGATAGCTGGGGCTATAGAAGGGCGGACGGTAGTGATTGACTGCCTACCGGAGGATGGGGTTACGGTCAGCTTTCTATATTCTCTTGAGATTCCTCATGAAGAGTTGTCATCTATGTCTATCATTAAAGAGCATCTGAACTTATTTGAGGATGTGACCGGATCGCCACCGCATAAAGAGATTGAGTTTGGTATAGACTTGACGAAGGATGTTAGACCTATAGTGATGCTATTGAGGCGTATGGCACCTAGAAAGCAAAAGGAGTTAGAGGTGCAAGTGAATGACTTGTTAAAAAGAGGGTTCATTCGTAGAAGCATATTTAAGTAGGGGTGCATCCATAGTATTCGTCACTAAGGCGGATGCCTCTCTAAGGTTTTATGTGGATTATTATGAACTGAATAAGGTTATGAAGACGAAGAAGTATCCACTTCCACGTATTGATGACTTGTTCGATCAGCTCCACGGTGCAAAGATGTTCTCACAATTGGGTTTGGCTATAGGATTTCACCAGTTGAGGGTAATAAAGGAGAGCGTGTCGATCATTACGTTTCACCCTTCTGGTTTCTATGAGTTGTTGGTTATGTCATCGAGCTAACCAATGCTCCAGCATATTTTGTTGATCTCATGAACCGTGTCTTCAGAAAGCTTGTCAAGTTCATACTTCTATTCGTGGATGATAATCTGATCTATTCCAGGATATGGATGGAACAAAAGGCGCACTTGAGGATTGTGCTCGAAAACGAAAGCACAAGTTGAGAGCAAAGTTTTTGAAATGTCACTTCTGGGGAAGGGAAGTGAGATTTTTGGGACATTTCATCTCCGAGCAATGCATAGTGGTAGATCCTGTCAAGGTGGCAGCGGTTTAAGGTTGGAGCCAACCCAAACTACTAATGTTGGAGTTTCTTACTGGCAGGATATTATAGATGCTTTATCAAGGACTTCTCAAAGGTAACCATGTCATTAACCAATTTGACAAAGAAAAATCAGGCTTTTACTTGGGATGCAACATATGAGCAGGCATTTGTGAGTCTAAAGGAAAGGTTGACGAGAGCACTTGTATCGACCATACTGAGTGGAAATGAGAAGCTGATGGTATACACGATAACACTGGTATTGGATGAGGTGCGGTCTTGATGCAGAAGGAAATGTAGTCGCATTCGCTAGTCGACAGTTGAAGCCGCATGAGAAGAAGCGTCCAACTCATGGTTTGGAGTTGGCAACGATAGCATTTTCTTTGAAAATTTAGAGGCATTATTTATTAGGGGAAAGGTTTGAGCTATTCACGAACCATAAATCCTTGAAGGACCTTTTCTTCCAGAAGGATCTCAACCTTCGACGGTATCGATGGTTGAAATTCTTAGCCTCCTCAACTTTGGCATTTCCCATACACCCAGTAAGGGGAATGCGATCTCCGACACATTGAGTAGAAGGCATCCCTATTTGAGGGTGATGTTCCTAGAATGGAAACAGCTAGAGTATATTTTTGGTTATGACTTCAGACCTCATTGCGAGTTAGAGCCAGAAATATTGGAAATTTTGACAATCAGGCTTATTTTAATTAAGCGGTCCAGTCAGAAGCGAGATGCTAGATTGGCTGAGAACATAGAGAAAATAGAAGGAGAAGTAGAGTTTGAGGATATGGGATAGTACGGACTTGACCAAGACAGTTGGATCCGTAAAGACGAGAGATTACTTATTCCTGATGCCGATAGGTTGAGGGATGAGGTGCTCAGAGAGTGCTACCTTTTGAGATTGACTATACATCTCAGCGGTAATAAGATGTATCATGATATGTGGTAGACATTCTGTTGGGAAGAGATGAAGAAGGACGTTGGATTATTCATCTTGAAGTGTATGAAGTGCCAACTGGTGAAGGCAGAGCAAAAGAAACCGAGTGGCTTATTTCAACCGCTTGGAGTTCCTAGGTAGAAGTGGGAGCAGGTATTAATGAATTTTATTGATGGACTGTCAAGGACTCGAGCAGAGTACGATAGCATCTGGGCCATAGTCAATTGATTGATGAAGAGCACCATATTTATACCCATTAAGTCAAGCAGAATGACAGCCAAACTGCCGAATTGTATGTGAAATGGATTGTACGATTTCATGTTGTGCTAAATAGCATCATGAGCGATTGAGACCCATTTTTCACTAGTGGGTTTTGGAAGAGCATACACGAGGCACTGGGTACCGAGCTGCATCTTTGTATGACTTATCATCCACAAAAGGATGGGCCGACCGAGAGGGTGAATCAAGGATCTCTTGCGAGCTTGCATTCTCGATTTCGGAGGTTCGTGAGATGATCACTTACATTTGGCAGAGTTTGTATATAATAGTAGCTATCAGTCTAGTATCGGTATGACACCATAAGAAGCATTGTATGGCCGACCGTGTAGTACCCTTTATGCTGGTGGAACGTTGGCAAGAAATTGATACTTGGGCCAAATATGATCACAAAAATCTCGGACAAGATAGAGATCATCCCGCAACGGATGAAAGCTTATCAAGATAGGCGGAAGAGTTACGCTGATAGAAGGTGTAGAGATTTAGAATTTTCTATTCGAGATATGGTATTAGTGAAAATTTCTCCTTTGAAAAATGTTATTCGATTCGGTATTAAGGGGAAGTTGGCACCAAGATTTGTAGGTCCTTTTTCGATAACAGAGAAGATTGGGAATCAAGCAAATAGAGTCAGCTTACCTCTGAAAATGGAAGGTGTACACAACGTCTTCCATGTTTCTCATCTACGGAAGTTTGAGCGCGACTCAAGTGTGATGATTGTGCTGGATCGGCTTGATGGTATCGAGAAAAGGCTTCTAGGCCTCATAGGCTGGTTCATATTATAGGACATGATTCGAAATAGCTTAGGAGGAAGACAGTGGAATTAGTGAAGGTTCAATGGGGAGAAAGTGAAGATGATTGCATATGGGAAACCGGGGAGAGTACGAGGGCCACACATCTAGAGCACTTCACATGGTAAGTCCCATTGTTTATGATGTTTACTTGAACTACTGATGTCATATAAGATAGTTTAACATCTCGCATGCTAAGATAGGTTTACCTATATTATTAATGCATGGTTGCATGTTTGACATGTTTGATGATATACATGATGTTAGGCATGTAGGGTAACTATGATTTATTTTTTATGTTTCTTTGAGGATTTCGAAGGCGAAATTCATAAAATAGGAAGGTGTAACGACCCATGTTTTTGGTATAGGATGATCATAAAATATTTTTATTTTAATCATATGAGGTCATATGACTCTATGATTTTGTAAATTGGCTCTTAAAAACAATTTCCATATCTATGATTTTTCTAAATTTCTCTGTGACCATTTTGACCCTAAAATCTTGTTTGGAATATAACTTTTGATGGAAGCCGAATTAGGATCTCAAACCACTTCCATTGCTTCGAGATGATATTTCTCATTCCGTAGAGTGGTCATAACAGAAAAATGGACTTGTCGTTTGAAAGTTATTGTAATTTTAAGTTTTGGTTGCTTTTGATCAGTTTTAGTGGGTAATTACCTAAGTCCATACTTAGGCCCAGTAACCCACTCCAAAATTTATCTAATATGAGGCTGTATGAATTGACATAAGTCATTTCCTTCTTCCTCAAAACTGATCTAAATCTCCATTAGCCCTAATTTCATCAAAAATCATATCATTTCGTTACTAATCTTAGCCAAATCATTAATTAGAGAGGGAATTAACATATAGAAGCTAGAGATTATCATTTTTATTAATTTGGGTCCTTCTTCCTTGCTATCGACTTCAAATCTAAGGAAGAAATTGGGTATTTTAGGCATTTGGTGAGTGGTTATTAACCTCTTACTCATCTATACTTGTTTATATAGTTAAAATGATTGTTTTTAACATGATTTTGATCTAGAAAGGATTTCCTCACTTTAACCAGTTATTCATACATGTTTATGATTAGAAATTGGATATTTTGAAAAATGGCTTTAAAATTGGTTTTGTAATCAATTTACTTGTATTCACGTTCTAGTTTAACTCCCATCATTTATGCACGCATATGCTAATGTAAAACTTAGATTTAGAGTGAAACTAGATTGATTATCACATTCTCATGTATTGGTTATATGAATGGATGTATATGCACGTTATTCCATGATTATATGTTGTGCTTTGATGTTTTTTTCTAGATTTTTGATTGCACGGTAAGTTAGGTTGAAGAATTAAGCATAACGGAGGCAAAGACGGTTAGAATTAACCATAACTTGGAGGGTAGGCTCTGAAGTATAGGAAATGCTTGAAGTCCAAATCACGAGCTCTAATTCTATAAGTACACATGTTAGTACCGACATAAGAGGTCGGTACCGACATGTGAGGGTGAGTCCATGACTGCAGCGACTTTGGGGAGGGCAATGGTATTGCTAGTGGAGGTTGCCTATGGTGTTGGATTGGAGATTGGACAAAATATTGAGTCTATGATGACTTGTTTCTAGGATTCAAACTAGAGTTCTTTGAAGACATAACGACTTGATATGGAGCAAAGAGGTTGGGGTCAAAGCATATGGGCAAGGAGCAGTAGAAGCATGGAATGGGATGGGAAGAGACTTGTCCACTAGTTAGCCAATTACAGAGGTCGGTACCGAGTTTTTCTGCTTGGTCCTATAAGGATGTTAACTTCTAGGGATTGGTACATGGGATCGAGAGGCCGTGCTGGAGATATTGGTTCATCTGCATGATGATCGATGGCGATGTAACAACATGATGAAAGTTAGAATCTTCGGATGGTAACTCGACGTTGAATGAAGTTAGGTTCCAAAGAAGATGGTTCGATGTAGAAAGGAGTCGTAGAATGGAGAATGCAGAATGGTTACTTGAGGGTAACGGCTCGATGTAGAAAGGAGTCGTAGAATGGGGAATGTAGAATAGTTCCTCGAATGTGATGGTTCGAGGTTGATAGGAGTCATCGAGTGAGGGAATATAGAATGGTTCCTTAAGAATAATAGAAGCTAGTTGGAGCAAAGAAAAGGGCTTAGATACGTGTACTAAGGGATCGTTGATGCTCGGAATGTTTTCTATCTACTCAAAGAAAGGGTGTCATGGGGATTCTAATAAGTATGTTGAAAGTTACCCCGGGTCGGTTGAATGGATCTGTGTACCTTGGACCTGTTAGTCCTTGAGATGATGGTTTTGATGACAATCACCTTAGGACTTGTTATACAATATAAATACTAACATTATAGTTTAGATATATATGTATATGTAGGATTTAACCGTGCAGGTACCAAGAATGAAGACCGTACAGTATAGAGATTCAAGATTGAAGATATCAAGATTGAAGACTCATGAGAATCTTGATATCAAGAGTTCAAGATTTCAAAGTACAAGATATGTATTGAGTCTAGAATTATGTTAAAACTTCTTGAAAGCACTTACATATTCATTCGAAATTTATTCGTGGAATGGAATCCACTTCGAGCATTTTAAAGCGATGGAACCCTAGTGGGATAGAACCCATGACAATATCTAATGGAACATATAGTGGTCCTATTTTGATAGCCACTAATTTGATAAAAATGCTTTTCAAAAATATATCTCTTATATTAATTTTTTTTAAAACCTTCTTTTCAGAAAGACATCTCTCTTGTTTGAAATATTATAGCCTCAAAATTATCTTTATCATTTTTAATATTTTGATTTCAAAATTGTCCTTGATTTAAACTATCTCTTGTTTTAAATATTTAGCTTTTAAATATTTATATACTCAAATTTTAAATCACTTTATAGATTAAGATTATATATAAATTACTTTTATATGTTTAAACTATATTCAAATATATTTACAAAGTTTAAAATTGTTTTGACAAATTATATAAACCAATTTTAATAAGAAAATCAAAATTACCATTTTGCCGAGAGCATGTTAACATACTCCTATCCCCATGTCGACATGGTGCCCATTAAAATTCAAAATTCAAATTTTCAAAAGAAGTGTCTATTCGCTGTATCCTTTCACGAATAGATATGGCTGTTGATCTTCTGTAAATACCAGTAGTTCTAAACGAATTTTCAATCAGATTTCACTTGTTTTCTCTCCTCTTCATTTTCCTCTTTTATTCTAAAGAATCCAAAACTATATTTTGCCAAAATACCAAGTGAATCAAACTTGACTGTCTCTTGTTTGATTCTCTACCTCTCTCTTCATACGATCTCGGTGCTATTCAGAGTTATAGGATCTTTTGTAAATTAAATTGTTGAGTAAAAGGTGCGGTTGAGCCTTAAAACTAATTGGGTGTGATTGTAGCCCTGGAAATCAATTAGAACTGATCTTGTAGCCTAGTTATATCAAGAGAGTTTGCTCTGGACACAAATACTGGAGGGTGTACCTCGTAGCCTTGAAATCGAAGGTGTAATCTGGGAGATTATTTTGAAAAGAAATACGTACAATTTTGCAGGACTGGATGTAGGGTAACTCCGAACCAGTATAAAATTCTGGCATGTTCTTTCCTTTACTTCTTTTATTTAGTATTTTCATCGGTATCTGATTCTGTGATGATATCCGTGTTTGTGAATTGCATTTGTTGGTGATTAAATTACATAAGTTTCAAAAAGATTTAGAAAATCCATAAAACACTATTCACCCCCTCTCCCTCCAGTGTTATTCCAACCTTAAAATCTGTAATCCGCATTTCTCATATTTGGTATCAGAGAAAGGTTTTCAAAGTTTTCATAATCTGAATTTTGAATTTTTTTTAAAATGGCTATTTTTGGGGGTTCTGTTAACACTAATTTACAAATGTTCAAATCATCATTGTCTCATAAGTCTGCATATAGTTATTATAGCAAATCAAGTTATCTACCGAAATTTTATCCTGTGCGCAAAGGAAAATGTTATATGGCCTTTAAAGTATCAACACTCAATGGACAAATTGTGCAAATCAAGAAGAATAAGTGGATACTTGATACACATGACTGGAAATCCAGATATGCCGAATGATATTATCTATAACGATGGAGGATTAGTTAATTTTGGAGATAACTCAAAAGGATATGTGATTGGAATCGGAAATGTCGATGTCTCTAAAACTCCTACTATTTCTAATGTTTTATTAGTTAAGAATCTGAAACAAATCTGCTTAGCATTAGTCAATTTCGCTAGTACATAAACTTAGCGTTTCTAAATGGGTTTGTTAGCACCATGTTTTATTAAGGGGAGATTATTAGTCCTTGAGATGATGGTATTGACGACAACAACCTTAAGACTTGTTATAAAATATAAATGCTAACATTATAGTTTAGACATATATATATATATATATGTAGGATTTAACCATACAAGTACCAAGAACGAAGACTGTACAGTATAGAGATTCAAGATTGAAGATATCAAGATTAAAGACCTATGAGTATGAAGATATCAAGAGTTCAAGATTTCAAAGTACAAGATAAGCATTGAGTCTAGAATTATGCTTCTTGAGAGCACTTACATCTTTATTCGAAATTTATTTGTGGAATGGAATCCGCTTCGAGCCTGTTAAAGGGATGGAACCCTAGTGGGATGGAACACAAAACAATATCTAGTGGAACATATAGTGGCCCTATTTTGATATCGACTAATTTTATGAAAATGCTTTTCAAAAATATATATCTTATTTTAATTTTTTTTTTAAAACCTTCTTTTCAAAAAGACATCTATCTTGTTTGAAATATTTTGTCCTCAAAATTATCTTTATCATTTTTAATATTTTGATTTCGAATTGTCCTTGATTTTAAACTATCTCTTGTTTTAAATATTTAGCTTTTAAATATTTATATACTTAGATTTTAAATCACTTTATAGATTAAGATTATATATATTAAAAATTACTTTTATACGTTCAAACTATATTCAAATATATTTACAAAGTTTAGAAAAAAATTTGAAAAATTATAGAAACCAATTTTAATAAGAAAATCAAAAATACCATTTTTGCCAAGTGCATGTCCACATACTCCTATCCCCCCCCCCCCATGTCAACATGGTGCCCGTTAAAATTCAAAATTCAAATTTTCAAAGGAAGTGTCTATTCGTCGTATCCTTTCACGAGTAAATATAGCTGTTGATCTTCCATAAATACCAGTAGTTCTAAACTCAATCAGATTTCACTTGTTTTCTCTCCTCTTCATCTTCCCCTTTTATTCTAAAGAATCCAACTATATTATGCCAAAATACCAAATGAATCAAACTCGACTATCTCTTGTTTGGTTCTCTGCCCCTCTCTCCATAAGATCTCGATGCTATTTAGAGTTATAGGATCCTTTGTAAATCAAAATGTTGAGTAAAAGGTGCGGTTGAGCATTGAAATCAATTGGGTGTGATTGTAGCCCCGGAAAACAATTAGGTGATCTTGTAGCCTGTTTAAATCAAGAGAGTTTGCCCCGGACTTGAATACAGAAGGGTGCACTTCGTAGCCTTGAAACCGAGGGTATAACCTGGGAGATTTTTTTGAAAAGAAATCCATACAATTGTGCGGGACTAGATGTAGGGGTAACTTCGAACCAGCATAAAATCTTGGTGTGTTCTTTCCTTTACTGCTTTTATTTAGTATTTGCATCTGTATCTGATTCTGTAATTATATCTGTGTTTGTGAATTGCATTTGTTGGTCATTAAATTACATAAGTTTTAAAAAGTTTTAGAATATCCATAAAACACTATTCACCCCCCTCTAGTGTTATTCCAGCGTTAAGATCCACAATCCGCATTTCTCACTGGACCGATTGAATGCGTCTAGTACCATCTTCAGGCTAAAGAGGGTACACTGAAAATCAGGATTTCCATTAGTCCTTGGCGGTAGAATGGTCATACAATTTGTCAAATATCTAGAGTACATCGAGTGATAGAAAGGATTATTTGATGGATACTATGGTTGCTTTGATTTCTTCCCCCCAGTCTATCACTATAGGGTAGTCATTGAAGATAGATATTGGAGATAGGGATATTTAGACACCCATTATCAGAACAACTCTTTGGTTGCAGGGACGGGTAATGTATGCTTTGTATACCTTTATTCCTTACTATATCGACTTGTATAGTAATTTGAGATTCAATTACCGCTCACACCAGATTGTTATCTGACTCATGGTTTTATGTTTTGCTTGTTATTTTCTAGAGTGCTCTTAAATGAGTAGACTAGATAGTAGGTCTAGTGTGACACGGTAGTTATGCAAAGGACAAGCTGGAGGAAGCTATCTCATACTATATATGGATTTCTATGCTTATTCTGTTGTGCAACACTGTGGAGCCTTGGCAGTGCTGCATATTTGTATTAGTATGAGATAGTCTTATGAGTTGCTTCTATTGTATAAACTCTATATCACGATGTATAACTTTGTGTATCCATACTCGGATATCTGGATCACTTAGTTATTATTGTCTCTTCTGTTTTACATCTGTGATATTATACTTTATTCCATGCACTATGAGACATGCTATAAGTTCAGTGATATTTTATTTCATTTAAACCTTCATGATTTCTCTACATCCATAGGCACAACAACATTGTATTATCTTATGTATATTGGGTTCCAGTGATGTAGGGCGACTATCATATATTCAGTTATCTAATACCATTAATTTAACTAATAAATCCAAAAATTATGACAATTTCCATATTATATTATATTCAAGTTGATAGAAATGATAAAAGATATTTTTTCATTCAAAAGTAAAGACGTTCATAAATCATATTATCTAGATTATTCACATAAACATTAATAAAAATTATTTTTTATAGTTCATTTGTCTTGACAAATTTATCATACGTTGCATTACAAAATTCTTATTTTATCTTCAAATTCCTACATTTTTAAACTTTAACAATTATTTACAAGAGAAGTCCATGTATTTAATTTAAGAACATAATTATAAATTTTCATTACTTAAATAAATTCAAATAAAAATATTTGATATTTCCTCTAATAAATCCTTAAAATACGGTAGTTTCAGTACATATAACAACTTATATGACAAAAATGGTGAAACCATTTTCCCACTCAAATATAAAGATATATAATCACATAAAATAAATTGTACACATAAACAACAGTAAAATTCTTGATTTGTATATATTCACCTCAATGAATTTGTCAAACATTACGTAACAAAATTTTAACATTAAAATTATAAATATTACCATGCGCAAGACTTGGGTTACACATTAGTTAATATTTTTAACTTAAGCAAATGTAGTTTTTATGAAAATTTAAAATATTTTTGAATAAAATAAAATTTCGTTTTAATTCACAAAACGATTGATTTCTTCATTAAAATCTAGTTTTTTTCTTCAAAAAATCAAATATTTTATTCGAGCACATTTAAGTATCATTAAAATAATAATTATTAAATTTCATCTTAAAAATCTAAGTTGTTACAAAACACATTTTTTAAAAATATTGAGAGAAAAATTACATTTTCATAAAGATTTTGGATAAATTGACGAATTCATCGGAATTCATAAAATAATCGAAAAAAATATAAAACCTTGTTATTTTATCATAGAATGTAATAAATAATAATAATTGTTATTATTTCGTTATTTATTGTTGGTGGAACCAAAAATTATTGAAAAAAATGATTCAAGCTAAGCTATTTTAAAAAAAAAAATTATCTAGAGGAATAAGCTTTGCTTGTAAATTGTTAAGAATTTTATGTGTCATAAACAAATACTACGAATGCTTCTCACTACATGTTACATGATTTTTGATGTTGCGCTCTGAATCATCAACCAACCGTGTCATTCATGTTGGCAAACTCATTTTACTAATGTTTTAAAAATATATTCTTTTGGCATTATAATAGGATAAACCGAGTGGTAAAAAAATGATCGGCTTAAGTAGTAGGACTAGTGTAAAAACTTGAATGGTAAAAAATAAATTGATTGGTTTTATCATTGTGCAGCGATTAAGTTATGCATAAAATAGTGATTATTGATTTTTTTATTTGAGAGGATTATCCAATAATAAAAGTAAATGGATAAATCTCGGATTAAAGAGGCAGCAAAAGGATTACTAGCGCTCGCCACCTATCATATCCGTCTAATTCAACGGTCGAAGGAATTCCAGTGATAAGTCCATATACGAAGTATTATGACGTGGACAGTCAAAAAATTATAGCGACATTAATTGAGTTATCAAAATATACAACACTCCATAATTACAAAACAAAAGACGTCAAAATTTGATTGTCAAATCCAATCAATTATTGAAAATTAAAGATAAAAATTCCGCTTATATGTTTGCCACAAACACACAAGGCGCATCGGAAAACAATAAGATGGATTCCTTAAGAGAGCTAAAGTGTGTAGAATTAATCACTTTTCTATTGTAATATATTTTAGTATAAGAGTGAATATGCTAATATGAAAAAGGACATTATTGTAATACATTCAGTTAATCAAAAGCCTGTATAGAGAGTCTTACAAATATTTGTTAAGGACCTCATAACAAATCTTAGAAATCCCTCTTTAAAAAAATATATTTTCTTCTCCAGAATCTATTTAAAAAAGTACAATATTTATTTTTAAATATTATAAAGCTTAAAATAATATGTAGAAAGTGTTTTTCGAAAGTAACTTGTATGTAAGTCCATTTAGGGTTTCTTAATTATATAACTTTGTATTTTAATTCTTATATAGTAATCTTATGTATAACATTATAATAAATAAATCTTATTTAATTAACTATTTAATTAATTTTATACTAGTATTCCAATACGACTATTATATTGGACATGTCTTATATTACCTTTATAATACATACTATAACCTTTATAGTAATACCTATATTAAACTACATATGGAGTCTATAAATAGAAAGCTCATTTATATTGTATTGGTAATCCGAATGAATAAAAGTATACTCATTTTAATGGCCTCTATTCTTTTATTCTATAACGCGTCAACAACACGATTTTTGTAGATAAATTTAGTTAGTTTTTTTTCAATGTTAGTTTTGTCTTTGTATTCATATGCTAGATTTATGAAGATGTATATCGTCTAAAATATATGTTTACGCAAGGTATGTAATTTTCTTGAAAAACATATCTTTTATTAAGTATACAATAGATCACATTCCCTTACTTTTGGCTCATCAAATAAGTATTTTGGTATACTTGATTCTTCATGGAATGTAGCTAATATTTGTACACCCATCAATTCTATTATATTATATACTATATAAAATGTATAATATTTGATAATAATTCTTCCTTTCTCCACTAATCCGCATACGGGCCTTTCCATATTCTCAATGGAAGTTTTATGTTTCCAAGGAAAATAATGAATATTATTAATGAGATTGGATCTAGAGCTATCAAATGGATGTAGATAAGAATCAAATATTTGAAATCATAGTTTCTCTTATAGATTAAGTTTCACTGCCAAATATATGTGGTATATATATCATTACCTTGAAAGTATTCTACATCACTATTTGTTGTAAGAATCATACTTTTTAATTAATCTTTCTTAGTCATTTCCATATACAAGATATTTTTCTCTCTCCTGTACCCAGGCAAAGGTGAATAACATGTTATCTCATGATTACTTGTTTAATTTTTCTTTCTTCCTCTCTCTCTCTATTTCGATATAGTGATGTTCGTTTTTTTCGTTTAATCAAATTATACTTAGTTATCTTTTACTATTTTGCAGTGGCATGCATTTTTTTCTCTTTCACTGTAACTACTACCAGATACGGGTTCTTATTTTATTTAATAAATGCATTGATACCATGAACACTATTTTGATGCTTATGCATTTTTTCACTTACAGTTGTAAAATGACACACATAGCTAAGCTTGAATTCAAAACCTTAGACATATTTGGAGATAAGTATTTGTCATGAATATTAGATGTTGAGATCAACTTACAATCTTAACGCTTAGAAAATGCCAATAAAATGGCAATAATATGTCCCAGCAGTACAAAGCAAAGGCTCTAATATTTTAAATGTCATATCCATGATGATCTGAAAACTGAATATTTAACTAAAAACGGCCCTCTCCACTTGTAGAACACCCAAAAGGAGTGTTATGACCACTAGAAGACGGTCATACTTCCAAACACTAGGCAAGAGTGATTAAAACTGAGGTTTCAGGACTTTAAGTTTGTAAAGGAATATAATTCCGCTATGTGTAGACTCACTTCTAAAATGAAATTATATGGAGAAAAAATGGATGATGCGTAAATGCTTGAAAAGACTTTTTCAACATTCCATGCCTCGAATATACTCCTACATCAGCAATAATAAGAGCATCATTTTACAAAATATTCTGAACTCGTAGAATGTTTATTAATTGCTAAGCAAAATAATGAACTGCTTATTAGAAGTCACTCCTCAAGACCAACTAGTTCGGCTGCATTACCAGAAGTTAATGCTAACTTTGCCCACTCTGAAAGAGGACGAGGTCGAGGACGTGGTCGTGGACTTAGACATGGATGCAACTCCAGCAAAGGTGGTTATAATGGTTTTTGTAACGATCCATAATTTTGAATATTTAATTGATTTTATATATTTAAAAGGTTAATTTTGAATTGAATTTCAAATATCACTAATTATTGGATAATTTAAGTATTGGATTTAATAATTGGAAATTGGATAAAATGTTGAATCTTGGTTTTTAAGCTTGTTAAAAATAATTTGAAGTGTAGTAAAATTTGTATCGATGATATTGAAGATGATAGAACTTTTAAAATTGAATTTAAAAGTGTTTTGTTTAGTTTTGAAAGTATATTTTTTAAATTGACATTTAAAAATAACCTTCTGGGACACATTCTTATATTTCGACGAAACCAGTTCCATTGGATTCATAATAATGTATTATTATCGAATTTTAATTTTCGTAGCGTTTGGAGTTGTCTGTGATCGTACGATAGATAAACATGCTGAAATTTTAATCGAAAATTCAATATAATAACTGAGTCCAAAAAGTTATCTTCTCCATACGATCGAATTTGTACTCGAAAACTTTTCCACTGCGTATGAAATAGGGGTATAACATTATAAATGCCTAGCAGCACGCCTTGATAGAAGTTTGAAATTTTTAGCTGCAGTTTTGAGACGATTTAAATTTAAATAAAATTATATGTATGTATGTATGTATGTATGTTTTCAGTCTTTGAAAATCTCTATTTCCATCAGACCTTTTTGGCTTTCATTTATGGTCACTGTAGCATCCTTTTCACACACCGACGTCTTGTTCTTTCCCCACTTTCAAATTCACGTTGTCCCTTTCAAAATTCCTACAAAGAAATCTTCAACCTTCTTCATTTCTTCCCTCCTAGTTAAAATTTTTGGCCATGGCCGATACGATTTCATAAAAAAATCGATGGAACGAAGTCGTTTTCCTTCTACTCATAACCTCGCGTGCCTTTCCCTTCACATCCAGTCTTTGAATCAAAACTCTTCCTTCATCTAAAATGCCAAGCTTCTTTTGCTTCTCTTCGATTTCGATTGTTCTTGAAAATTAAAATCTGAGTCGAAATCGACTGCTTGTGGGGTCGCGCACGCGCCCATTGTCAGGCGAGGCAGAGGAAAGTTTGTCTTTGGGCTCGATGGAAGGATGGGCGATGTGGCGGAATGTGAGGGCTGCGATGTTGGCCAAAGTCGAGAACGAAGGTGAATGGAAGGGTCACGATCTGGTGGCAGCATTGAGGGTTCGGGGTTCACGATCAGGGATGCAATTTGCGGTGGTTTCAAGGGTGGCAGTTGAGTGATGAGGTCATGGAGGAGTCTAAGGCAGGGCGGTTCGAAGGCTATAAGGTATAAATATTGTATCTTTAACTTAATTTAATAATATACATATATATACTTTACAAAGAAAGAAAAATACTATTTTGTTATATATATATTGAAAAAGAAATTATATATAAAGTTTAAAATAGAAAACTTTTTATTTAGTCAAAGGAATATATATACAGAAAGTAGAAAAAAAACAAAAAATAATTACGGTAAGTTTTAAACTATTGATTTCAAGATAGTAAATTTTAAATGTTTCTTAAGTTTAAACTCCTAAATGAATTTTGATTATTATTTCACTTATAGGAATCAACAGCAAGGTTTAAGCAGTTTTGTTTTAAAAATGGAATCAGCTATATATATACACATGATAGTAAAGTAAATCTGAGAATTTTATCGACACAATAAAATATTATAATTACTGAAGTTTAAAAGCTAGTTAATATGATAGGATATTAAAGCTGGGATTTTTGAAAATGTCTTGAAATGGGAAAATTGATTAAAATTTGGATTTTGGAAATCTATATAAATGATTCCTAAAATGTAGGTGGTTTCAAAAAAGGAATCTAATTGGTTAAAACACTTTAAAATTTTAAAGTTGATTTCAATTCGAACAAATTAGTTTAAATAAAATTAATAAATGTTAATTGATTATTCGATTAGTTAAAATGTTAGTAAACCATATAATGTTTATACAAGATCTGAAATCATGAAGAAAGCAAGCTGGTTTGGAGTGGGTTGCAAACAAAAATCAAAGGTGAGTTTACCTCACTGAAATTGGATTACTGGCAAATTTAAGTAGTTAAAATTAAAATAATTGGTTGATTGATTGAATTGATAAATTATTATCAATTGGACGTGATATTATATATAGTAGTGTGTGTATATATATACATATATTGGAGTGATTGATATTCCAAAATTATATAGCGGATGAGACTTTAAGCACCCCGCATAATAGCGGATGACCCTTTTATACTGCGGTATCCCCCTCGAAGTGGGATTGGTATTTTATATTGTGCTAACATCTGTGGATGCAGGGAAACAGGTTGGAGGGATCCAACTGGATTCCTCAAATTGTTGAATTTATTTTCGTATACATTTATATGAAATGTTGAATAATCTACGATATATTATGTTTGGAAAATTAATTTATTTGATGTTAATATAATGCTGGATATATTGTGACATTTTAAAAATGTAAATATTGAATGTTTAAAAGGGGAATAAAAAAGGAAAATTTAAAGTAAGAAATTTATAGTAAAAATGGATAAATTTAAAAGGAAAGAATTAGGAGAGTAAATAGTTTTATTTTAAATCCTATTTAACAAATCTCGAAATATGAAAAAGAATAGAGTCTTTGGATAAATGTGAATTAAAGGATTTTAAAAAGTAAGGACTTAAGCAATATTGGTTTCAAGTATAAAGGGTTAATTTTAAAATTTAAAATTTAAATGGGTTGGAAAAAAATAAAAAGAGAATTTTGAAAACAGGAAAATAGTCACAAGCAAAAAGTTACAAAAAAATTTAGTCTCAGGGACGGTAAGTTTTCTTTTTAGTCTGAAGGACACTTTATAGTGTAAACAGAAAATGATAGCTACATCTATCATTCTGTGATTTACACTACAAAGTGTCCTTCAGACTAAAAAACAAACTTGCTGTCCCTGAGACTAAATTTTTTTGCAACTTCTTCCTTGTGCCTGAAAACCCCTTTTGAAAAAGTGTATGAAATTAGTATTTTAGATTTAAATAAGGTTTTAAATCATAACAAAGGAGTAGAACTGGAATTAATGAATTTTGAAATAAATTTGGATAAATCGAGAAATAAAATTTTAAAGGGAATTTTAATTTAGAGAATTGACTTGAAAATCGATTAAGCGTTTTGGAAACTGTGATTTAAAGGGAAATGAGATTATGGAATTAATTGAGTTTATAAATAAAGTGAATAAATATCGATGGATATTCGAGATTTTAAATTCAAGGTAGGAATTCATAAAGGAATCAGTAAATCGTTCTAAAAATAAAAGAGAGTTTTATTTTCAAAAGTATGGAAAAGAAATTTACAGGATTGGGGTGCAAATTAAACTGGAAATAAATCGAGAAGGATTTATAAACGACTAGATGGGATATATTGGAGTGGAAAGTGCACTTTTCTGAAAACCAAGTATAGTTTCAAAGGAGATTTTTAAGCATAAATTAGAAGTTTTAAAAGTGGTTTTTAAAAGAATGTTTTAGAAAAATAATTATTTAGTTGTTTTAAAATTGTTAAAATAAATGTTTATTTAAGTTAATTATAGTAGTAATTATTTTTAAGGGTTAAAGTAGTATTTTGATGTAAAAGGATAACTATTAAATATTTATACCTTATATAATAGCTTTATTTTAAAAGTAGTTTTGGCTAAAGTTTTACTTGGGAAATTATTATAGAATTTCATAACTATTATTCTGAATAAAATGGTTTAAGTAGCTTTATTTTTAATGTTTTAAATTTATTTTTTGGATAAAATGATTTAATTTATTTAAAAGCTTATAGTTAAATAACCGACTATCAATATTGGCCAAAGCGATGATCGTTTCGAAGAGACCGGGATCGGGTTTAATTATCCGAAAACCACTTCGATCTGGTTTGAACTTAGCGAATGAAGACCGTGAAGATCATGAAGATGGTGATTCGGTTTGTCTAGACCTAGGGCAACTTATATGGACGAATGCTATCAGACCATCATCATTAGAGGACGATGAGCATTCTAAGTGAATGTGTTCTAAACAGGTAACGTATAGCCTTAAGCCTCATCAAACGGGAATGGCAAAAACAGGGGAGGTGCAGCAAGGCTAAGTGGGTAGCACCCAATTATGGTAAGGTCATCCCTGTCTAGAGTCCCTTTTTGATCTTGGTTGTATGGGCGGTAGCTTATCCCAACCGTGGGATAATCTTATTCGGACTATCCAGTAAGGGGTAGCACCGGTCTTATGTTGCGGGGGATCGGGAGTGGTCTTCGGTACTCTGATCTAGGCCAAGTACTGTGACGTGCGGTACTCCAGTATCCCTGCCATTGTATGGAATCCAATCTCCAGTAAGTGCCCGTACGGTTTTGATCGTGCCTAACTATGCTCGAATGTGAGATGCAAGCATTTCAGCTAGATTTTATTTTACTTTCTATAGACACTATTATAATATCAGATGGATTTGATAAAAATGTTTTGGTTATAGTAAGGTGAAAACACGACATGTTTATTTGTGGCGTGGTCTTACAAGATACCTTTGATTTCAAAGGATTTTGAAAACTTTAATAATCAAATTGAGTGTGTTTTCTCATGCTAGTTTTCCAGATTGACTCGGATGTTATAATATATAATGCTCAGGTCAGGCCGAGTATTACAGATACAGGATAGGATACTATGGAGCTCAAGAGGTGAGCTGGATGACGAGACGTATCAAACGTACTTGACTTTTATTATGTTATGTATGGCATGCTTTATATTCAGCCTTGTGAGGACAAGTTATTATAACTGTCCAATATTGTGCTATTGTTGACTGTGTACTCTGATGATTGTAAGTATTAAACAGTTACAGATTCTTTTGTATAAAAATCTATTGTTACATATTATATTTTATTCTGCTGCGATTGTGAGATTCTGATGTTGTTTTTGATTTCTTCTTCTACCATCTTTCTTCTTTAACCCTAATGGTTCGTATTTCTATCCAATTTAAGATGAACCGATGGAGAATATTGTCGACTCAAAGGGGTACGGATTTGCGGTTCGTTACACTTAGTATCAGAGCTGAAGGTTAAGCGAGAACTTTGGATCTGGTGGGGATTACTCATTAGAGATAAGGTCACTAGCGCCCTAGAATGAGTATGAGTGTATTAATAGATATAAGCACGTATTTGTTAGTGAATATAAAATTATTTTATATTTTGTTGATTGGTTTTTTGAGTGGCTTATGGATTCTGGTCAATACGAGTAATTAACATTATCGATAGGGATCTATAAACACTAGTACAAAACAATTCGACATGGTATTTTTTTAAATAGGGTAAATGAAATAATTTTGCCCAAGTTATTTTTATATGAAAGAAATAATTTTTCATAAATTATTATAGTTATATATGGTTGCTTGTTTGTTAGGAAGTGATAATATTAAATTATTACTATTGTTGTGGGTATTGAATAAGGAACTGAATATTATAACCAAAAGTTAAGGAAATAGATTTATGTAACATAATGGAATTTGTAAATGTGAATTATAAATGTGATTTATAATTCAAATAGAATAAAAATCTAGAGTAATACTTGAATATAGATTGAAAGGATTTGAAATTCAAAAATTTGAGGAAACATTAATTCCCTTTGAGTTTGAACAATGATTTTCAAAGGCTTTGAAGAAAATAATAGTGATATTATTCGAAAATATTTTTGAATTGGAAATGGAATCTGGTGAGATTTGAAATTAAAAATATTTGAAATGTTTTTGAAAAGAATAAAAGAACTAAACTCAATTCGGTCGTTGGAAAATAATTTTGGCGACGACTACAGCATCATCGAGGTACATTTTCGAGTTTCCAAGGGAAGGATTGCTACGTGGATGTTTTGGATTGGTGTTTGTTTTCAAAATTGGGGTGATTTTGAAATTCAAAGAAATAATTGGATATACCAAAAGAATTTTGGGATACAATTGACTTCAAAAATGATTTTGAAACACTTATGTGATTGTTTAAAGACTTTGGAGTTGGTTTAAAAATGTTTATAGAATACCAATAAGTTTGAAGACTTATAAAATTTGAAATTCGCGGCATAAAATTTAGCTTAAGTAGATTTAAATTAAAGTAAGTGTGAAAATGAATAAGTTAGAAAGTAATCCAATTGGATGAAGAAATTAAAGAGATTAGTGAATGAGATGTAAATAAGTTGGAAAACTTATGGAAGTTTAAAATTTTGAATGGAAATGGAATGTAACCAAATCAAGTTAAACAAAAATGAATTTAAAGAAAAAGTCTAAGTTGACTAAGTAAAATGGGCATTGAAATAAAATTTATTAAGTTGGAAATAAATGTGTGAATGAACAAACTAATTTAATTGGTAAGTAAATGGAATTGAAATTGAATATTTGAAATTTAAATTGAATGTTGTTAAATAAAGTAAAGTTTAAGAACTAATTCGAAGTGGACTAAAAATAATAAAGGTTTGGAAATAAAAAGTGTTTGAGATATGAATAAATTAGTAAGTGGAACTAACTAAAAAAATGCTTAATTAAATATGGCTTGGGATAAGATGAATAGAATTCAATATTTAAAAATGAAATGTAAATTGAATTCATATGGAATTGGAGATCCAATTTGAATAAAGGTAGATATAAACCAAAGTGGTGAAATGAAAAAAATATTTAAGTATGTAAAATATTTACACTGAACTTGTAAAATTCTTAAGTAAAATTGGTATTTGAAAGATATTCTAAGTTAATATTTGAATGAAGATTAAGTAAACTGTGAAATGGAAAATTGTGAATAAGGGAATGGAAACCAAAATAAATGTGAATAAAAAAAATTGATATAGCTAATAATCAATTGAGATAAATACGTAGGATGTACGTATATTATTTTCGCATAGCGATTTGATCCAAATTCGAGCACAAAATTTCGAGATATTTATATCGATTCCGAGTTAGGATTTTTCACCCGATTTTCGACGGTGAACCCTGGATATGGATTTATGATTGATTCTGGAAATTCTCTATCATAGTATATGGCCGTGCAAGGAGAATGACGGTTTTTGATTAAGAAACCAGATCCGAGTACGCACTAGGGAGTCGGGTGAACGATACTAGTTCGGAAGTGAAAATGTGTGATCGCTACAATCGGATTTGATATTGCATACGGATGGTATATGTACAGCATATGAGCTAGAGTAAAACAAGTACTGAAAATTTTGTAAAGAGATGAATAAAATGATTTTGGATTCTATTGGTAAGTAGGGTGCATGTATTTAAAAGCAAGAGAAATTTGGTGTTTTGATTTCAGAGGATAAATTTGAATTACCCGACAGAAAGGTATGTACTTAAATTGGCGTACGAAATTTGATGATTTTTTGATCTAGCCACTTGGCTTTTGTTTTCTTTTGGAAATTTGGGGCCGTAGAGGCATTTTGTAGTCGTTTCGATCTAGCCGCGCAAAAGAGATGCTAGCAAAATTTTATGAAAACTTAAGGAGTTAGAAAAATTTTGAATAAAATTTTGATAATTTAAATTTTTGTTTTAAATTATAATTTGATTTATTGAGGGGATAATATTATTAGAAACAAATGGATGAGTTTAGAAATTTAGTAAGAGTATCAGTGTTCTTAATAAAAAGATTATTGTGGAAAGTTGTTAAAATTGTTGGGTTTCGAAATAGTTAACGGGTTGTGGACCATTCTTCTTAACTTGTAATTTCGGGGACGAAATTCTTTTAAAGGGGGAGAATGTAACGACCTAGGATTTTGAAATTGGAATATTTAATAGATTTTAATATTTAAAAGGTTAATTTTAACTTGAATTTCAAATATCACTAATTATTGGATAATTTAATTACTGGATTTAATAATTGGAAATTGAATAAAATATTGAATCATGGTTTGTAAGCTTGTTAAAAATAATTTGACAGGTTGTAAAATTTATATCGATAATACTGAAGACGATAGAACTTTTAAAGTTGAATTTAAAAGTGTTTTGTTCGGTTTGGAAAGTATATAGGTTAAATAAACATTTAAAAATAACCTTCCGAGGCACAGTCTCGGATTTTGACGAAACCAGTTCCATTGGATCCGTAATAGTGTATTATTATCGGATTTCAATTTTCGTAGCGCTTCGAGTTGTCGTGCGATCGCACGATAGATAAACACGCTGAAATTTATATCGAAAATTCAATATAATAACTGGATCCAAAAATCTATCTTCTCCATATGACCGAATTTGAACTCGAAACTTTTTCCATTGCATTCGAAATAGGGGTATAAAACGGTAAACGCCTAGTGGCACGCCTCGATAGGAGGTCGGGATTTTTAGCTGCAGTTTCGAGACGATTTAAAATTTAAATAAAATTATATATATATATGTGTGTGTGTGTGTCTGTATGTATATTTTCAATCTTTCAAAATCTATATTTCCATCAGACCTTTTTGGCTTTCATCTCGTGGTCGTTGTAGCATCCTTTTCACACACCAACATCTTGTTCTTTCCCCTCATTCAAATTCACGTCATTCCTATCAAAATGAAAAGAAATATAAACACTTGAATATATGGTCTATGCCTGCAAAGAAATCTTCAAACCTTTTCATTTCTTCCCTCCTAGATAAATTATTTGGCCATGGCTGATATGATTTCAAAAAAAATCAATGGAACTAAACCGTTTTCCTTCTACTTTTAACCTCGCGTGCCTTTCCCTTCATCTCCAGTCTTCGAATCGAAACTCTTCCTTCGTGTAAAATGCCAAGCTTCTTTTGCTTCTCTTAGAATTCGATTGTTCATGAAAAATAAAATTCGAGTCAAAATCGACTGCTTATAAGGTCGCACATGCGCGCGTTGTCAGGTGAAGCAGAGGAAAGTTTGTCGTTGGCCTTGATGGAAGGATGGGCGACGCGGCGAAATGAGAGGACTGCGATGTTCGCCAAAGTTGTGCACCGAAGGTGAATGGGAGGGTCGCGATCTGGAGACCGCGTTGGGGGGTTAGGGTTCACGGTCAGGGATGCAATTTTCAGTGATTTCAAGGGTGGCAGCTGATTGATGAAGTCATGGAGGAGGCTAAGGCAGAGCGGTTCGACGGCTGTAAGGTATAAATATTGTATCTTTAATTTAATTTAATAACATATATATTACAAAGAAAGAAAATTACTATTTTTTATATACAGATTGAAAAAAATTATGTATAAAGTTTAAAATAGAAAACATTTTATTTAGTCAGAGGAATGTATATATACAGAAAGCAGGAAAAGTAATAATAATTACAGTTAGTTTTAAACTATTGATTTCAAAATAGTAAATTATAAATTTTTCTTAAGTTTAAACTTCTAAATGAACTTTTGATTATTATTTCACTGGTTGGAATTACCAGCAAGGTTAAGCAGTTTTTTTTTAAAATGGAATCAGCTATATATATATATATATGTATATATGTATGTGTGTGTATGTATATATGGTAAGATTATTTCAGTGCTTATTTTAAAAACAACGACCGTTTTTGAGACTGCAGGAAACCCTAGAGGCAAAATCTCAGCAAACGAGGAAGATGATGACACAGACAGGCAGGAGGTTAGACATAAAAACAAAGGAAAGCATCAAATTGGGGTTAATCTGCAGCAAAAACGAAGAGAGCCTCCAATCGGCATGTTGTTCCAACGGTCCATATCCCTAAAAAAACCGGAGTTCAAGGAAGGAATAAGAACATTGGCAGACGCATTTGCAGGCAACACATGTATTGATGGTGGGCTAAACAAATTTGAATCACTAAAAGACGCAGATGGTGTCTATGCGGACCTAAATGTAGAGGTTTTCAATTCAGCCAAAAGCATGTGGGGTACTTCTATTTATATTTATGTAGCTGGGAAAAGACCTTATTACATACATCTCAATGCCTATATTAAAAGAGAATGGAAACCGACTGGTAAATGGGACGTCTTCCCTAAAGAAATTTTTTCTATCTTATTAAATTTAGTAATGAACTGGACTGAAAAAAGGTTCCGAAAGGAGGCCCTTGGTTCATTGATAGCAAACTTATCTTTACCAAAAAATAGGAACCAAATTTAAGACTTGAGAGGGGTATGCTAGAAATACATCATGTTTGGGTTAAACTAATGAATCTGGATCTGTCCTTATGGGTTATGGGACGCTCGTGTAATTAATTAAATTGTTAGCCTTATAGGCACTCCCCTGGCTATGGATGACTATACCAGACATGTTAAAAGACTGAAATATGTTAGAGTACTAGTAGAAATCAAAGTAAGTGATATAATCAAAAACCAGGTGCGTGCTAAAGATAGAAGTGGTAATATATACATACAGGAGGTAGAGTATGATCATATTCCACCTGTCTGTACCAAATGCAAGTGTTTTGGTCATTCTACAGACCGATGTGAGATTGTTTCTGGTCCCATAAGAAAGTGTGGAGATAAAAACCTACGGTAGAGACTAGTCAAACTGGGCCTAAACAAAATATACAACAAAATGAGACACAGTCTGAACCTAGTTCTGATGTGAGAAATATATACATAGAACATTCAATCATAGAAGCTAATAACCAAAAGGAAACAATTGCTGTCCTGGAGGTTGTGGAAAAGGCAGTGGCCCATTACTGGGTACAAATTCTGTGGAAACTGTACTTGCCCATAATTCAGTTGGGTATTCATCAGAAACAGTGCCTGTTACATTAGAAAAAGAACATGAGATTAATAAAGTTGTCTCGAATAGATTGGATTCAGACACGGACATAGAGGAAAGTTGCCCTAACAAATTCACAAAGACTAATCTGGAGTATACAGATTAATTTAATAAACCATATGCTAAAGGTAAGACGAGCTTAAGTCCTAAGGTTTCTTCTATGAAACTGAGGAGTAAACCTTCAAATTCCAAATGTCAATAATTAGTTGGAATGCAAGAAGTCTAAACAACGACACTGGATGTTTAGACTTCTTAAATCTTAGGAGAGCTTATTCTCCTTCTATTATAAGCATTTTAGAAAATAAATTCAGTAATGAAAACTTATCCTTTTTTATTTATTCTTTGGGAGATGAATGGAAGTTCATTCATAATAATGATGTAGGAGGCAAAGGATGTATTCTATTATTATGGAATAAACAAACTTGGAAAATCAGTCTCCAGAAGAAGGATGATCAACACATTACTTTAATGCTATTAATGTGGGTGGTCTTAATTTGACTTTGAGCTGCGTCTATGCAAGTAATTTAGCCTCTCAGAGAACTTACCTATGGCAAGCTATAAAAGATACAGGTGAAAACATCAATAATCCCTGGATTGTGTTGGGGGATTTCAACTCCGTGCTTAGAGAAAAGGAGAAAAAGGTGGACTTACCATGAGAGTTTCCCAACTAGAAGAATTCAATAACTGCATCATTGAAGCAGGGCTGCTTGAACCCATCCACAGTGGCATTAAATATACATGGAGAGGTGGAGAAAGTAAGAAAATATCATGTAGACTAGATAGAGTACATGTAAATGTAAAGTGTATAACTCTATTTTCTAACATCAGGGTCAACACTCTTCCCCCGTCTACTAGTGATCATTGTCCTATCCTTGTTGACTTAATAGGTAAAGGATTGGATAACAAAGGTAAACCTTTTAGATATTCCAATCATTGGCATGAAATACGGGGTTATAAAGAGGCTATTAATTTCAATAATATTCCTCGGGTTGAGGGTTCTCAATGCTACAAGCTAATCCATATTATCAAAACAGTTAAAAACGACATTAAGAACTGGAATAGATGCAGGCCTAAAGAAGGTGATCAAATTTCCAGCACGCGGAAACAATGCGAAGAACTTCTTGTAATGATAGATAATGGAACTGAGAATGTGACACATGGTGTGATTACTATCAAACACAGAGTAAATTAAAAGAAGCTCTTATAATTAAAGCTGTTGAACTTAAACAGAAAGCCAAGGAGAAAAGGATCACTGATGGGGATGAATGCACCAAATTCTTTTATGCAGAAATCGCAATTCGCAGTAATAAGATAATAACTTTCATCTAATTAATCAAGAAGGAAATATAATATCCAATGCAAAAGATATTGAAGAGCAAGCTATCAAATATTATTATGACATGTTTGATGGGGAAGTTTGTACCAACTTACCAACCATTCAATATAGAAGACATGTGAATTCCAAGAGCAGTAGGATGCTGACTTGGAAAATCACTGAAGCTGAAGTGATGGAAGCCCTGAACTCCATCCATGTCGACTCTAGCCCAGGACCCAATGGACTCGGATCCAAATTCTACATTCTCCATTGGACTGACCTGAAAGATTATGTCATATCAACTATGCAAGATATTTTTCAAAGTGGCAAATTTGGTAAAGAAATTAATCGCACCTTCATCTGTCTAATCCCTAAAAAAGATAATCCAACAAAAATTAAGGATTATCGTCCTATTGCTTGCTAGAACGTGATATAAAAAATTCTAAGCAAGATCTTATGCAATAGAATGAGGATTATCTTACCCGATCTTATATCTGGATGTCAAAGTGCTTTCATTAAGGGTAGAAGCATCTTTGAAAATTCTCTTATGGAACATGAACTAGTAATATAATGACTTGCTATTTTCAACCTGTAGGATCTAGATTAACCCTAGAGGGGGGGTGAATAGGGTTATAGCAAATTTTCTCGATTTAAACACAGAAACAAACTGCAGAAATAAATATGCTGAAAAGTAAATCACACACAAAATTTACCCAGCTTCGGCAACCCCTACCTACTGCTGCATTCCCAGATTTCTATTAGAATTAAACAGTATCACGCTTACAAACACTCTACTAGACTCGCAAACATTTGCTCCCGCTCACAAACACTCTACTAGACTCGCAAACATTTGCTCCCGCTCACAAACACTCTACTAGACTCGCACACCCTGCTCCCGCCTATAGAGTTTCGTTTACTCGCAAACTCTTCTCCCGCCTATAGAGCTTTGCAAACTCGCATACCCTGCTCACTGAACTAATTCTAACTAGACAATCTGACACTACCTAATCCCTAGGTGCTGATTTACAAAGTTTTGATTTGTAAAAAAAAACAATTAAGAAACAACAAACTAAAAACAGTTTAAACTTAAACCCTAATTAAATAAAATAAAGCCCTTTAAAATAAAAACACGGCCGGCCCTTTTATTCTTTAACCCGATCCTTTTCTTCTTCTTTGGCCTGTGAAAAAATGGTTACCGTTCCTCTTTGCAACTCAATTAGGGCTTCGGCTCTTTTTCTCCTTGCTTCCAGAATTAGGGTTGTGCAAATTGAAGTTCGTCGCTTGATACAGTTCGATGGTAGGCTTCGATGCTCTTTGATTTGCTCTCGACTCTTCAACTTGGATCGAGTTCGTTCTGCGTTTTCGGTATGTACTTTCCCTTTTTTTTGCTTTTACAATTTTGGCTTACTCGAACTCGATGGATTTGCCGATGATGATTGTGGGTTTATATGTGCGTTCGAATTCCTTGAATTACGTTCGTCTAAATATATTTGAATTCGTCAATTTACTTGCTCTGGCCGCTTGATCTTGTATTGATGCTTGGGATTTCACTGACTTGTTCGTTTCTTTACCACCACGACTCTGACTTGTTCAATTGTGACTTCGGCCATGATTTGTTCACCTTGAAATTGTTTTGATTTCTGGAAAAAGTCACGGCTTTGACTTTCTCAAAGATGCGTACTTGAATTTTTTTTTAACATGGTCAACACAGTATTGTTGAATTTCGTTCTTTATTTTCTGTACTGCTGGCTTTGGTCTTGGCTTTGATTCATTTCGTGATGATGTTGATTTCATGGTTCACCTTGCTTTGTTCACTGTGTACTGCCTGTTCATGTATGTTTGCATCGACTTTGTTGTTGTTTGGATTGGCTTGTGTACTTTACTGCTATATATGCATTATGCTTTGAATTGTGTAGTTGGTTCATTATGCAGTCTGCATTGAACTTTGAGTTGTAGTCTCGAGCTCTGTCTTCATGTAGCTTGCTATGTGCATTCATGTGCTTGCTGTGTTGCTGGTTCATTTGAAGTTGTAGCATGGTCTGTGGTGCACTTGGTCATTCAAGTCTTTGTTGCCTCTTTGTGTATGCACTTGCATACTGCTGCTATGTTGTAAATGTTGCATTCATGTCTCAGTGCTTTGATGGATTTGCATGTATTTATGTACACTGTGTTGTACTGAGCTCGATATTGCGTCATGTTGCCTTCATGTAGCTTGTTCTCTACATTTGCTTGATTGTTGCAGTCCATGTTCTGTTGATCACTTGATTATTGTCTGCACTGTCCACTTGAACTTGTAGTCTGCCTTGATCATCTTGTAACCTGGTCTGGTGCACCTTGTTTCGTGTTTGAGGCTGTGCTTGCATACTGCTGTTTGCATTTAGGTTCTTTGTTCATTGGACTGGCCAGTGGTGTTCAGAGCATGTTGCTGTTGGGTTGTCATATTGATGCCTTCTGTTCATTTGCCTGGTGGTCTTGTGGCACTGCTCACAGTCATATTGTAGTGGGTTTGTTTATGTTGCATCGACTTTGCATACTGCTCTGATCTGTAGTTTGCATTCATGATTGTACTTCACTATACATTATATGCAGCACCACTGTGTTGTGTGTATTCATACATTTGAATTTTGGCTGACCCTATGAATTATGTATCTTGACCATTTCATTTGATTTTTCACCTGTGTTGAATCCAGCTTGTGGCTCGGGTTTGACCTTGTGCTGTGAGTTGTGACATTTATGTTATTGCACGTGAGTTGAACCCGGCTTTACATTTGGGTTTGACCTGTGCTCACCTGTCCCTGTAAATCAATCAAGTGTATATATCGGCGTGCACGGCCTTGTGGCATATACAGTGATACACTGTGTATGTCACAAGTTGTTCGTGTATGATGAATTCAAATTTAAATGATGACGAACAACCCAAATAACTGAGGCAAACAATATTTTCGAAAACCATATTTTATTTTATATTGCAAAAATATTTCTTTTTCAATTTTACTGCGTTAGTGAATATTTTTGCAGATTGCTCAGATGCTGGATTCAAACTGGAATGCAGTTGAAGATAGAAACATGAGTGTGAGTGATATGCAGTGAGGTTCTGAATGTAAATTGAATTGTGATGTATTCAAAAAGTGTATATGTATAGTGAATAGTGAGAGCTTGAATTTGTACTATTCAAAATTGTAATAAATATTTGTTTGAATAAAATATTCGTTTGAATTCAAAATCTGTGTTATTTATTTTATTCAGCAAATATTTATTTAAACTGTGAAAATAAAATAGTATATTAACAAATACATTTAAATGAATGTATATATGTTTATTATCATCAAACAAAAATCATATAAGCGCATATTCAACAATCTCCCCCTTTTGATGATAACTAACATATTTAAGATTTTGACACGTTAAATGTATTTGATCAATGATATACTCTAATTGCTCCCCCTATTTAAATGCTTCCTCTCTACATGATGCTCCCCCTACATATATGCATACAAATAGAAATATATAATTAAGCCTAGATGCAAATGGAAAATTATTTGACCTTTGCTTGATTCTATTTGACAAAATCTTAACTTTTCTCTCCCCCTTTTGTTATCAGCAAAAGAATAACAGTGTTATAAAAATAGGGATGAAGTGACATGAATCAAACAATTAACTCAATTGAATATAAATATCAAATTTCAATAAAACTCAAATAAAAATCATAATTACCCTTGTCAGACGCATATTCCACTTTCAGAAGTGATGGGGATAAAATCATCAAAAAATCATACAGTTCTGCCTATTTGTGGTATATTTATTTCAGGAAATTTGAATATCTACTAACCATGCATAACCGTTAGGACTTTTAAATAAGATTAGTAGTATTCACAATTTTTATTTAAAAAAGAATTCAAGTATCTCCTAACCACGCATAACCGTGAGGACTTTTAAATGGGATTAGAATCAACTCATCGGTTTAAAAGCTCAATGTTGATATGCGTTCCATACATGCATAACCGTGAGGACTTTTAAATGAGTATGGAAGCACATAATCAAGAAATCCAAGTAATTCACCTATGCATAACCGTGAGGACTTTTAAATGAGAGTGAATACTTTGGATATTTATTTTTATTGCTAAATATAATAAATTGAAGCACAAATAATTTCCTTCACAGATTTAAAGATATTGAAGAACGAATTATTTCCTTTGTAAACTACCACAAATTTACATACTACATGTAATTTTGATGAGTGATGGTCGATAGAAAGATGATAGAAATAGAAATGATCATGGAATTTTTACCCAACAAAAAGTTTTTATAACTCTTGTTATGAAATTCTAAAGAAATTTTTCTAAATATACTGTCTTGAGTAATGTATGACAAATATCGACACTCATCACTTTTTTAATCACTATTGATCTTTTCAATAGTCATTAGGGAGTTAGATTAGTCAAAATTTGTCATTTAAAATCAAATAAGAATGACTAATATGAAAATATGGTCAAACATGATTTTCTCGAGGGGGTTTTATATGAAAATTTTCTGCTATTTGAAAAATTATTTGAATTGAAAATATATGAAGATATTTCCTTTGAATGAATGATGCAGTTGCTAAATGTTTCAACAAAAATCACGTTCCTTTAGTAATTTGTCTATTAACTAGATTACCAGTGTAATCTGCATCCGAATTTTACTTTCACTCAATTGTCACTCGTTGAATGTCAAAGACCAGTTTTTGAAATTTCAACAAATTATCTCATAATTGTTTTCAACAATTTTTAAATGAAATTCTCTTGGATTTGAATTGAGACCGTGTTAACAATCAAACAAATATCATAGTGTCAATCTTAGAAGCTGTAGAATAAACAACTATATTCATGAGCAATCATTATCATTTCAAACAGTTTCTTGAAGTTTCAAAAATTTCTTAAAATCCTTTTTATAATTTTTAAATAGAATTCATTAGGATTTTAAGTTGAGGTCATGTAAATAAAAGAAACCCGAATATAGAATTAGCCAAATGTATTATCTACAAACACCATCAATTTTTCAATTTAATCTGTATGAAGTATTTCAAGAATTGTAGTGTTTTTGGCATAAAAGCGTAATTGGCCAACAATTTTGAAACAAGTCAAAATCAAAATCATCTTTAACAGCTTTCACATGAAATTCTCTAAAATTTGAATTTAAATTGTGCAAATTTACCAACAGTGACCAAAATTTCAAAACAAATATATCTACGTGTAGCATGAGTAATCAAAGATCAATAAGATACCATTATTTGACCGAACAAATTTACATGGATTAGTTCAAAGTTGAAAATCTGATTGGTCATCATTTAAGCACAAATCAAGGTCATAAATAAGAACAAGTCATGTAGGATCATATCAAGTAAGTCCGAATCAGTCAACCATCATAATTACTCCAAGTAATTCTATTTAAAGATGAATGGTCAATATTTTGAAAAAAGTCATAGAATCAAAATCATCATCTTTTGTTAATCTCAATATTGGCTGATTTTAATTTAGAGTATGGTGCAGATAATCACATTTAATATATCGTTAAAAATATACATTTACCTGTTTTTACCTTTACGATATTTTTCGTTGTTGTCTATTGTGATTTTTTCACCTTTATACTAGGCTAAGGAACTTTGCTTTATCGCCCGTTGTGTTTCTGGAATAGCCAAAATCCAGAGAACACTGTTGTCGTTCCTTAGCCTGCCACCACACCTACACGATGAAAGATTTTGGTGACCTATTTGTTTTTATAGGTCCATGGTTGTTAGTGGCAGAACATGAAAAATATGTTTGTGGAGACCCAAAACTATTTATATATGTTCCTTTTGGCACCCAAATTTGTCTGACTTTCAAAGATTTTATATTTGTGCCTTTTGGAACCCAAATTGGTATAGTTTTCACGTGTTTGGGTCTATACCAACAATTATTTTGATTGTGTCCAAGTTTTCTACAAATTGTGCACATTAAATTGACTTGATTAAAATTGGTTTCAACAATTTTAGATTGATTATATTCAGGTCCTTTTCTAACCGTGTTAACAGTTTGCTTTCCTAATAGCATATTCAATGATTTTTCGCTTTTTGAAAATTTATCTAAAATCGTTGATAATTGTTGGACTTGTATTTTGAGAGATTCATTTTCGTTTAACAACTGTGTGCACTTTTTAATAGAATTCACTCTTCTAGTATTTTCATTTTTTAAAATCAGAATTTCATTTTCAAGTGATTTCATTTTAATTTCTGATTTTTTAATTTCTTCTTCAAATGTTGGACACTTATCACACTAAGGGATCCTACTTCGATAGCTTTTAACTAATTGGCCAAGTTATTCATTTAATTCTGTGAAGACCCGCAAGTCCGTACCCCTTGAATATACACTAATCTCCATAGATTTATTCAAGATGAACAGAAATACGAATTATCAATGTTTAAAAAGAAGAAAAAGAGAGAAGAAGAGATAAGAAGATGGAAAATAGGGAGAAAAAAATGGAAAATAGAACGGAACAGAAAACAACAGAACAACATCAGAATCTCACAATCGCAGCGGAACAACATATAATAAATAAATGAATAATCTTTAAACAAAGAACTATATCAGTTATTACATTTTATACATTACATTACATCATCATCAGAGTGTACAACATCATACAACAAACAGCGGAAAAGAAATACTATATACTAATAATACGCCATGCCATCCAGCTTGCCTCCAGCAACTCCAGAATATCCTGATAAACCTTAACTCTTGACTGCCCGTGTGGAAATTGGTGGGCACCCAGAGTTTAGGAATGAAAACAATAAACTCCGAGTCAATCATGTGACTGGTGTGAGAACTCAAAACAGTTTATTTATCTTTGAAATCAAAATAGAGGAATATTTTTAAAGTCAATCCGCAATGCTTTTAAAAATGAGACTACCATAAGGCCTCTCGCACACACACACAATGCAAACGCAGAATCGGAGGAGATTTCTCCTTATGATAGTCAAAGATGCTTGATACGTATTAAAAAGAACATTTGATATTATTACTAGTGCATAGTGTAGGAAATATTTCGAAAGTAGAATATAAATCTTAGCCAACATACGACCATTATCGTATGCCTACTATAGCTAACTATGTTCAATAGCAGGTTACCGCCACATTCCATAGCAGGTTATACAACTAAAACCGTACAAGTTTCGTATTGTTTCTTTGGATTTCCAACGAATGATCAGGCCAAGGAACTTCCCATTGCCACATGAGAATGCCTCTGGATGGACATCCCCGAGAACCAAACCGGATCTCTACCAACACAAGGCCGGGTTACCCCTAACTGAGTAACAACTGACCGAATATGCCATCCCCCGGTCCTTTGGGACCTTTCACCCGAGCGCTCGTAATCAATTCACACAATCATAAAGTTTTTTCAACATGAGTAAGTATCTGGGCTCCATACCATGATACCACCCTTTTCCAGAAGGAAATGCACATATCCTAAAGGGCGCTACCCCTCATAACCTTGCTGCATCTTTCCTGTTTTGACCATTCCGGGGTGTGAGGCTCGACGAAGTCACGTCCACAAAAACATACTTTATACAAAAGCCATGCTTTGGGTCAACAAATGATCATAGAAATGATCACCAGGATAGACGATCAAATAAATGATCCTATCACAAATAATCAACACAATGATCATTTAACAGCAACACTCAGCATGTCACATTACCAAATTGGGAATATATCGCTGATAACATTCAACTACATAACCTCTGAGCTCGTACGTCTCAGAGAAGGGTGTTAAGCTAAAAGAATAAATTCTCCGCCACCAACAGAAATATATTTGAAAGAAATCTGCTTTATATCTCAATTTGTAATGTCAGACATATAATCCATACAAGTCTGTTCCGGGCTCGAACAGAACCGAAGGCACTTACAAAGAAGTCCTTGCAATCCGGATATCCACAATCCTGATCGGATTTCCCATCACATATGGAGAACTCTATACTGGAGCAACTCGGTGCAGAGTCAATCGAAAGGTCATCCTATCGCTCTCGCAAATACCCGGTCTTCAACACCGATCTTCAAATGCAATTCATAACGACGTATCACATATTCGGAATGGGTTATATGACCCCATGGTCCTTTCCCGGTTAACCCGAATAGTGAGCACTTATTCAAAAATAAGTGTGGCATTCAAATTCAAACAAATCACATCAATTACCCATTCAAAGGGAAATATTGATAGTCGGTTATTGAACTATCAATGGATATGTACAACATCACCAGATTCCAAATAATTTTCCAAATTATTTATTTTCCAAAATATCTTTACAAGATATAAAATTTCAATACCTCAAAAATAAATCAATATTTATTTTTAACCTATTTTCCAAATTTCATTTATAAATTCCATATTGAATTCATATGCTAAAATATCTATGAATATACGTTTCCAATTATTCATTTTCAATTTATCTTCAAAAAGATAAATTCTCAACATATTCACTTTATATTGGAAAACATTTCCATACTTATTAAATAAGTAATTCACAATCTTTTATTTTCAACACTTGGAAAATATTCAATATACTCTAATCGAAATTAAGTATATATTTCATTCTTTAAGAAATTTTTTCTCTTTAACATATTTATTTGGGCCAAAACGAATGTTGCGTAAAACATCGTTACGACAACCCAAAATCACTAGTATAGGGATTCAAAATTAAAATAGATATATAAATCCCAATACTATACCAAATATTTCCTTTCGAAATCATTTACTATAACAACAGTGTTATAGTCCACCATTTCCTTTTATTTCTCGAAAACATCTATTTCAACAATAAATGTTGAAATCTATGGTTTCGAATCTCAACACCTTTTTAAAACATCTTTAGATCGTTTTAATTCTATTTCAAACATCACATCCAAAATAATTTCTTTAACATAATATTCACTATTCAAAAACGTGAATATACCTTGTTAATAAATTTCATCACTTCTATTCATTTTATTTTAAAGATTATTCACTGTCTAAAACATGAATATAACTCCATTAAGAAATTACAACAATTCCTTATCAAAATAAGTCGTTCCGGATTTATAAAACAACGTTTATAAATTCTATTTCTATTTATTTTATATCAACTCCTTTTTATAAATTCCTTTATTAACCTATCTCAATTCATATCACAATGATATAATAAAAATTCATATTATAAGTCAAACACTTATAATTTATTTGCTTACAAAATTGTTTCTTTAAACTCCCCAAATTTATAAATCTTATAACTTATAAGATTCAATTATTTATCCAAAACCCTTCTTTTAATAACTTTATAAATTTTATAAACCTGCTGCTTATAAAATTCCATTTATAACTTCACCGTTTATAATTCTATAAATTTCATTCATTTATGAAATTCATTCACAATTCATTCTAACACTTATAAAAACTCATTTTATAACTCAAATATTTTTAATTTATAAATATCAATTTATAAATTCTTTTATATAAATCAATTTATATTATTCTTTTAAAACATCTTTAATCTCCTTTATAATTTCATCATTTTGATTCATAAAATAATTAAATTTTATAAATCCTATATTTTCAACTCTTTATAATAATTTCAAAAATCCCGATTAAACTATTTTATAAAATCATTAGCCTCATATTTTCAAAAATCAACCTTTAACTATATCTCTCAAAAATCATAATTTTTATAACATTAAAAATTATACGTTTATTTATTTAAAATGGATAAATTCCGAAAAATATTTTATAAACGTATACTTTCAAAAATCTCTTTAAAATCCATTTTAAAATTCCAAAGTTTGGTCCAATGATGCTACACACCAAATAGTCAATCACGACAACAACGATATCATATATAGATATGATAATCCATCAAATATCAAAATATCTGAAATCAAATAAAAACTGTTGAGGAATCCAGTTGGATCCCTCCAACCTGTTTTCCTGCATCCACAAACATTATCACAATACCAATTCCGCTTCAGTACGGAATTATCGCGGTATATGGGATTTAAAATATTAGCCGCTTAATAGACAGCGCAATAGGGTCTCATCCGCTATACAATGCGGGAAATCAATAACTCCAATATATATACATATGCCAATATATATATATATATTGCTATTATATATAATACCAATTTCACTGTTTATGAAATATTCGCGGTATATGTTTTTAATAAATAACATCCGCTTACTAACGGCGTATAATGTCTATTTTAACAATCAATAGATAACAATCATCATTCGAACATGCATTCAAATATTTTAAATCTAACTATTTAAAATAAAATCGAAACTGATTCGATTGAGTGAGAAGTTCTCACCTTGATTTCAATTTCGTTTTAGCGATTTATTTCGAATAAAATTAAACGGACGTTTAATTTTACACGAAATTTTCACTAACTCCAAACGACTCCAATCCAATTCCATCGCGTAGTGCTCGTCCATACGATTCCAACGCAACTGGTTTCGCGCGTTTTCGACCTCGTATGAAAACGATATCAATTTTTGAAGTTTACACGAATTTTTTTATAACAAATTACAAATTTTATTTATAATTTTAAACCTTAGCTAATCCTAGCCACAAGATCCTGCACCCCACCATCGTGACCGTCCATTCCCTTCTCCTTCATCACGCACGCGACTTACAAGTTACAAGCCGAACCCATATACACATATTAGGGTTTATAGCCGCACCCTCTACGACCATCTCCACCTCGATCAACTTGCGCCATTCAAAAGCACGTACTCGCCTCCACTCTCGGCCTGAAGAGCTTGAAGCTCGGCCCCCCATAGAGCACGAAATTCGATGATGAACGGCTACGAACGCGGCCACATATCCCCCTCCACGTCGCACGAAAACTCATCATCTCCGTATAGATTTAAAGCCCTCACATCGCTCTACGATTTGTTAGTTGAGAACATTGGCTAATTGTTGATGGATTAGAAGTAATTAAGGAATGAAATTGGAAAGTTTCTGACCGTGTATTTAGGTGGAGGCGGCTGCTCTATAAATTAGGGTTTAGTTTTTATTTTTCTAAAATTGTGAAAAATGGGCCTATTTATAGAAGATTTTGAACACTATTCATTTCGGAAATTCCGAACTCCGATTTACGCGCCATAACCAGCATTTCTAGGGTTTACCCCACGTTTCGGACACAATGGAATAGGTTTCGAAAGCTAATTCGGACATCTGTGCGAGTTATGGCTATAAACGTTCAATTTAAATTAAACCGATTTAAACGATTTTCTAGGCGTTTTAATTTGTACTGGACAAACGGTAAATCCAATTGACATGAAATTTGAAACCATACAATAATATCACATTACGGATCCGATGAAACTGGTTTCGTCGAAATCCGAGACTTTTTGAAAATGGCTATTTTAACTCGCCAAATTAATATAAAATAACAATTCGATGCGTTTCGAGCTGCCACGATCAAACGATAAGTCCGATCGCTACGAAAATTGAAATCCGATAATAACTAACTATTACGGATCCAATGGAACTAGTCACGTCCAATTCTGAGACTGTTCAAAAATTGACTATTTTCACTAGTCGATTTTAATATTAAAATATTCAATTTTCACAAATAAACTTTTAATTCGATTTTAAAAGTTCTACAATATCGTTCTAACTTCAATATGATAAAATAAAATTTTACAAATCATTTACAATCATATTTAACTCAATTTTCAATTATTTCTATAATTTAACATATCAAATTATCGATTTAATTATCCAATTAAATCCAATTATTCGAAATAAAATTTATTCGACTTATAAATTCACTTATTAATATTTAAAATTAACTAAATATTCAAATCTTAATTACTAAAAATCCTGGGTCGTTACAATCTTCCCCCCTTAAAAGAATTTCGTCCTCGAAATTATCAAGTAAGAAAAGTTACAAAATTCATTAATTTTCCATAAATCCATAGTTAAATTTCTTACAATACTTACTAAGTTTTCAAATCACACTTAGTTATCTTTTTAAAAACAACTACTATAGTTTAACTTTCAACTCCAAATCAAAGTTTAAGTTTTCAAAAATTTCCAACTTTCTCAAAAAAAAATTCTAACGCTTTAAATTTTCGGAAAAATTCGCCATAGTCTCCTTTGCGCGGCTCGATCCAAAAAAAAATGACAGTATATATATCACAAATATACATCTCATCAAGTAATGAGGCATCCTGCAGGGAAAAAGTGTAAAAGTACGATATTTAATCCGAGATATGTACCTTATATTTTATTAGCGAGCATATACGGCTAATATAGCGCGAAAGCGAGCTCCAAATGCGAAGCAAACGCGATCCGCACCTACTAAACACTCAACAAACAACATGAGAACCATGTATATAGACAATAGTATCAATATACAACATATAGCAACATAATAACTATATATGCCAACATAGCAAATGTAACTAAAGCAAGAAATGCAAACATCAACCAACTATCATTCAACTAACATTCATAACCAATAAATATTCAGTCATATTCTTATTAATATTCAATGAAATAGGTTTTCAATTTAATCACATTTGATTCATTAACAGTGGATGTTTACTGACATTCATTTTCAATTAGTTTGCATTCACTAATTCATATTCAAGTTGGTTCATTTCCAATCAAATTCAATTCTATTCAAGATTCACTTAACTTCCAATTGAATTCCAATTACTTTAACTTTCAATTTCATTAACACTTAATGAATTATATACAATCAACTAACAATCATATAACAACCAATGTATATTAATTACAACCAAATTCCTTTGCTTATATTCATTTCATTCAATTATTCAACTTCCAATAACATTAGAATTTAATGAATTAACACTTATATTCATTATTTCATATCAATTATTCACATTCAATTGATTAACATTTAATCCATTAATTCAATTCAATTACAAAAGTTGAATTTCATTTACATAACTTAAGTTCATATCTATCACTTCACTTTATTATTTTACTTTGATCTCTTAAGTTATATTCCATTTTACTTTAAATTCACTTTCATTTACAACTCATATTCATAAATATATCCATATAGTTTCACTTTTTATATATGTAAGTTTATTTCACAATTGTAAATCACATTAATTATAATTCAATTCTTATAATTCTTTTGCTTATACCATTATTCTTCAATTTAGATTATTCAAACAACTTAACAATAAACTTATATATACTTTAATACTTCTAAAAAATTATCCCTTTATATATAAAATATAATCAAGGTAAAATTATTTCATTTACCCAATTTAAAACAATATCGTGTCGAATTGTTCTATTCAAGTGTTTAGAAACCCCTTCGGCATAATATTGGAACTACCCTCAACAAAAGTATTATCTGGTGGATTCATGACTCTAGAGTTAATGAAAAAATACCGGGCTCTGATACCACTTGTAGGATCAAGATTAACCCTAGAGGGGGGTGAATAGGGTTATAGCAAATTTTCTCGATTTAAACATAGAAACAAACTGCAGAAATAAATATGCTGAAAAGTAAATCATACACAAAATTTACCCAGCTTCGGCAACCCCTGCCTACTGCTGCATTTCCAGATTTCTATTAGAATTAAACAGTATCACGCTTACAAACACTCTACTAGACTCGCAAACATTTGCTCCCGCTCACAAACACTCTACTAGACTCACAAACATTTGCTCCCGCTCACAAACACTCTACTAGACTCACACACCCAGCTCCCGCCTATAGAGTTTCGTTTACTCGCAAACTCTGCTCCCGCTTATAGAGCTTTGCTTACGCACAAACACTGCTCCTGCCTATAGAGCTTTGCAAACTCGCACACCCTGCTCACTGAACTAATTCTAACTAGACAATCTGACACTACCTAATCCCTAGGTGGTGATTTACAAAGTTTTGATTCATAAAAAAAACAATTAAAAAAAACAAACTAAAAACAGTTTAAACTTAAACCCTAATTAAATAAAATAAAGGCCTTTAAAATAAGAACACGGCCGGCCCTTTTATTCTTTAACCCGATCCTTTTCTTCTTCTTTGGCCTGTGAAAAAATGGTCGTCGTTCCTCTTTGCAACTCAATTAAGGCTTCAGCTCTTTTGCTCCTTGCTTCCAAAATTAGGGTTGTGCAAATTGAAGTTCGCCGCTTGATACAGTTCGATGGTAGGCTTCAATGCTCTTTGATTTTCTCTCGGCTCTTTAGTTTGGATCGAGTTCGTTCTGCGTTTTCGGTATGTACTTTCCCTTTTTTTGCTTTTACAATTTTGGCTTACTCGAACTCGATGGATTTGCCGATGATGATTGTGGGTTTATATGTGCGTTCGAATTCCTTGAATTACGTTCGTCTAAATATATTTGAATTCGTCAATTTATTTTCTCTGGCCGCTTGATCTTGTATTGATGCTTGGGATTTCACTGACTTGTTCGTTTCTTTACCACCACGTCTCTGATTTGTCCAGTTGTGACTCAGCCATGATTTGTTCACCTTGAAATTGTTTTGATTTCTGGATAAAGTCATGGCTTTGACTTTCTCAAAGATGCGTACTTGAATTTTTTTTTAACATGGTCAACAAAGTATTGTTGAATTTCGTTCTTTATTTTCTGTACTGCTGGCTTCGGTCTTGGCTTTGATTCATTTCGTGATGATGTTGATTTCATGGTTCACCTTGCTTTGTTCACTGTGTACTGCCTGTTAATGTATGTTTGCACCGACTTTGTTGTTGTTTGGATTGGCTTGTGTACTTTACTGCTATATATGCATTATGCTTCGAATTGTGTAGCTGGTTCATTATGCAGTCTGCATTGAACTTTGAGTTGTAGTCTCGAGCTCTGTCTTCATGTAGCTTGCTATGTGCATTCATGTGCTTGCTGTGTTGCTGGTTCATTTGAAGTTGTAGCATGGTCTGTGGTGCACTTGGTCATTCAAGTCTTTGTTGCCTCTTTGTGTATGCTCTTGCATACTGCTGCTATGTTGTAAATGTTGCATTCATGTCTCAGTGCTTTGATGCATTTGCATGTATTTATGTACACTGTGTTGTACTGAGCTCGACATTGCGTCATGTTGCCTTCATGTAGCTTGTTCTCTACATTTTCTTGATTGTTGCAGTCCATGTTCTGTTGATCACTTGATTATTGTCTGCACTGTCCACTTGAACTTGTAGTCTGCCTTGATCATCTTGTAACCTGGTCTGGTGCACCTTGTTTCATGTTTGAGGCTGTGCTTGCATACTGCTGTTTGCATTTAGGTTCTTTGTTTATTGGACTGGCCAGTGGTGTTCAGAGCATGTTGCTGTTGGGTTGTCATATTGATGCCTCTGTTCATCTGCCTGGTGGTCTTGTGGCACTGCTCACAGTCATATTGTATTGGGTTTGTTTATGTTGCATCGACTTTGCATACTGCTCTGATCTGTAGTTTGCATTCATGATTGTACTTCACTATACATTATATGCAGCACCACTGTGTTGTGTGTATTTATACATTTGAATTTTGGCTGACCCTATGAATTATGTATCTTGACCATTTCATTTGATTTTTCACCTGTGTTGAATCCAGCTTGTGGCTCGGGTTTGACCTTGTGCTATGAGTTGTGACATTTATGTTATTGCACGTGAGTTGAACCCGGCTTTACATTTGGGTTTGACCTGTGCTCACCTGTCCCTGTAAATCAATCAAGTGTATATATCGACGTGCACGGCCTTGTGGCATATACAGTGATGCACTGTGTATGTCACAAGTTGTTCGTGTATGATGAATTCAAATTTAAATGATGACGAACAACCCAAATAACTGAGGCAAACAATATTTTCGAAAACCATATTTTATTTTATATTGCAAAAATATTTCTTTTTCAATTTTACTGCGTTAGTGAATATTTTTGCAGATTGCTCAGATGCTGTATTCAAACTGGAATGCAGTTGAAGATAGAAATATGAGTGTGAGTGATATGTAGTGAGGTTCTGAATGTAAATTGAATTGTGATGTATTCAAAAACTGTATATGTATAGTGAATAGTGAGAGCTTGAATTTGTACTATTCAAAATTGTAATAAATATTTGTTTGAATAAAATATTCGTTTGAATTCAAAATCTGTGTTATTTATTTTATTCAGCAAATATTTATTTAAACTGTGAAAATAAAATAGTATATTAACAAATACATTTAAATGAATGTATATATGTTTATTATCATCAAACAAAAATCATATAAGCGCATATTCAACATAACAACTCGCATCCGCACAAGCCGGACTTGAATTGCTCAAAATATCAGAATGTTAACTTAAATTTGGCAAAGCTCGGCATATATAGTAAATAAATCAATCACAGAATCATAAACACAGAGTAACATAATGCAGCGGAAAAGATAAATAGTAGTTCATGAAGCTACTATATAAACATCAAAGTTAGAAATAAAATACAACAGAATATCTCAAATACAGTGAAGTCTCCAGTATAAACAGATGACTTCTCTGAACAAATCAACTGGAAGGATGAAAGATGAATTAATAGTTGGATCTCCAAGCGAAACACCAAACTCCAAAGGTGAGTCTCGAATGCTTTATTACTTAGTCTGACCCAAGCATAAAGAAAAAAACAAAACACTCGAGTCAGGGTTAACATTCGTATATCAATAATTCCAACTCAAGTGAAATATCAACAGAAATACAATTAACTTAAAGGATGTTTGGGATAACCATCCTCTAAGGATCCGTGGAACTATTACAATGCAGAAATATACACTATAACACCATCGTCATTTCAAATTAATTTATACCTCAAAACCAAAATATCATTTTCATCTCAAATATATCTATTTTCCATAATAGTACATATATCCAATAATTTATAAAGTAAAGTATTTGAAATTTCCTCAAAACATCACAAATCACTTCAAAAGCAACTCGACCTTCCCATTTGAATTAAATTCAATCTCAATTTATCAATTTCCATTTAATTCGGTTTCTAACTGGACAAATTCAAATTTTATCGATTTTGAATACAGATTTGAACCACAAAATAAACCACTTAAATTTCAATATAATTCAAAGCTTTTATATTCAACAATTTCAAAGCTAACTTTAACAATTTCATATAGATCCTGATTTAACTTCATTATTATTTAGTCTTGAATTATTCTCTCATAAATTCAATATCATTTAAGTGACCTTAAATTACATTTTTCGAAATATTTCCCTTAATTTATTCAAATGTGAAATATTCATTAAATCACTTAAATCAAACATCCAGTTATAAAATCATATCTGTAAGTTCCACATTCAATTATTTCAAATCGATTTAACTAAATAAAATTCTTAATTAATACCATTTCAGCAAAATCCAAATTTGTCTTCCCAACCTTAACTTATTCAAATTATTACAAAAATCCTTTTGGAATATAAATTTACATAAATACTTAACACATTATATGTATTAAATCAATCTTAATTAAATTAAATATTATTACTAAATCAACATATATAAAATTACCATTTATATATAATCTCTTAAGAATCAATTTTTATTCAAACCATATATTTCTTTCCAAAACCATAGAAATCTTTTTCAAAATATTTATATATATAGACCAGCGGTGTCGGTATATAATTTCTATCCTATGGTCAAGTGATACGAATATTTATCATTTCGATCTGCAATTTAATATATACGGGTATATACATTTCAACCCGCAATCCTAAAATCAATGCCAATGAGAATCGCTTGGGTCTATCATTTCAACCCATAACGATTTTCTCCTATTCTAAAGTCCGCTCGGGTATGTATCATTTCAACCCATAGTGAATCCTATACTAACAGGGAACTTGTAGAGTGATAACAGATATGATAATAATATAACAGGCATAGATCATCAGTAACAATATAATAAAATCAACAGGTTATGGTGTCATATCCCACAGGTGAACAGTCGCCGATAATAGCATGTTTAACAACTTAAATAAATATAGCATCATAATTAAATTGTCGTTTCAATTGAAATCAAATTTAATAAATATAAAAACGGTAATCGTGAGTAATTTCCCACCTTTCGAGGCTCGAGACGAACGAGAATGGGAGCGAATTGTAGGGCCAAATGCGAATTTCAAAGCAAAGCTGAATTGGCACGAATTTGACGAACATAGCTGATAACATGAATTTGATAAACGGATCAAAACAATTGTGATATAACTGAAACAGGTATATGTTATGACTTCTCTCTAAATCAAATTTCAAACATACGTTCGAAATAAGGTATATATATTATATCTATTTTGAAATCAAAATAAATTTAAACACAATTTAAATTAAATTAAAAAATATATATTTCAATAAAACATGTAAACTGACATTATGTAACTGCAAACTATTACTTTTATAACTATATATATACAGCTTACTCACAAATCAACATGCAGACTCAATAAATATCACAAATACCTTTAAATTATACTTTAGGAATACATACATACATATATATATATTACAGTTATAACAAATATTTTAAAGTACTAACATATGTTTTAAATAAATATTAAAGTAATTTATATTCATACCTGTAAATATGCCGTAAATTTACTTAAGAACGTAACATATTTAAGATTATATAAATAAACACGTAACATAAGTTTTAAATAAAAACTTTCTTTACTGCATATAAATAATATTGTAACTTATATAGTAGGCTCTATAAATAAAATATACTCATATATACTTGCGAAGCATTAGTAAACTAATATAAATTTAACACACACAAAAATATCTTACTTTACTATTATAAAATCAACAAAATGTCACAATGAGAACTCTTCTTCCGAACAACTCATTTGTTATGTATAGATCGACTATAATTAAAACAAAATGCATTAACTCATATATATATATATATATATAAACTGATATATTATATAATTTAATATATAAACTAAGCTTACCTACCAAAAGCACTTCGGCATTAGCTATATAAGCTTTTTTCCAAAGAGCAATATATAACGAGCTTATATATATATATATATATATATATATATATATATATATATATATATCAATGATATAGGGTAGAAGATAGGCTCAAGCTCAAGCTTCGGAACACAAAGAGGCGAAGGCCGATGGGACGGTGGTGGAGGCGGTGAGAGATATGGGTGGTTTCTGGCATGGGTTTGTGTCGTGTCACCAGATATTTGGTTGCACTTGGGTGTGGCTCGGCAGAGGGGTGGCCAGGGAGATCCAGGGTAGGCTACGGCGAAGGACAAATGGCTTCGGTTCGGGTGATGAGGTGGGTCTCGGCGTGGCTGCTGTGTGGTGCGGGTTAGGACAAGGCTTGAGTGTGAGTGAGTTAAAGGAGGAGCGGATGGCTTGGGGATGAGGGCCGGAGATGGTGACGTGCAGGTGGAAGGGACCACGATGGCAGAGCATTGCAGATCTGGTCGGCGTCGTGTAGGGAAGAGATGGCTTGGGTTTCTGGGCGTTGTTCTGGAGATGAGTGGATAAGTGGAGATGCAGAAGGTGATGCTCATGTGGTTCGGGAAATTTTGCAAGAAAGTGATGAAAGGGTTGAGGAGGAAGAAAAACAAATTGAGGAGCACAGTTATATATTAAAATTTTGAAAACATACGAATAAAGGGGAAGAGGAAGCAACCAAACACTCCAAATGGATTGAACAGTGAAATTCCCAATGGCCTACTGGCGATAAGTTGGATATTTAAAATAATTTATTGTTTGCTTGAAAAACACGTTTGGTAAAAAAGGACAGATAAAATAAACAACGGCTATAAAGTGATATCGAGAATAATAATAGTCACAGCGTTGAATATTGCAAATAATAAATGATAGTGGCCGTTTATCTCCGCGTATGAAATTTGAATAGACTTTTAAGGCAGTATCTGATACGGTTATCTGTTTTGCGGCTTCCGATGTGTAACAAACACCGGAACCAGCAAATGAATATACCATGGAGATCAGTACGACGAGACGATCAAAACGGTATACAGATATCAGTGATACGATTGAATTATAAAATCCGAATTTCAGCTAGCGGAAAATGCAGCTAAAACGCATAAAATAAGATCGATGGAGCCATAGAAGTCTGAATTTGATGAAACGAAATTGGCTATCTCACTCAGAAGATGGTTTACAAATTTTCTGTATAAAAATATTCAGGTTTGGAAATTATTTTATTTACATCAAATTTTAACTGATTTAAATTGAAATAGAATTTCATAATAAAATGAACATCGATATTATCCGATGAAAATTTACCAGTTGCTATGTTTAAATAGACGTATTCCAAATATAAATTTTTATTTTCAATTTTTATTGTTTAAAATTTCACAAAATTTCAATTAATTGCTTAAATAAAACCTTTAAAAATTTACGGGATGTTATACTCTCCCCCACTCAAAACTTTTCGTCCCCGAAAAGAGGAGGAGGTAGGAGAATAGTAACAACCCGCAGAAAAATTAGATTTGGAAAAAAAATAAAACAATTAATTTAAAACCATATAAATTTAAATTTAAATTAATTAATGTTCTATAAATTTGATTAAACCCCTTTTTTGAATCCATTTACTTATTTATAAAGATCAATTACTTCAGAAAACACTAAAATTTTATTATTAAACCATGTAGTATATAAATAAACCATATTCTAAAAGGATATATTCAAAAAGGACAGAAGATAGATTCGGAAAGACAGAATATAGGTGAATAAATAAAGCTGAGTAGATAATGTAGGTTCAAAAGAATAGTATCGGGCACGAATACCAAAGTTCTTTGTTGGAAATACTATTATAATAAAATACCTTTATATCGAAACAAATTTTCCTTTCGAAAATACTTTTATAACTCGATGTTTCAACAAGTTTATTCTCGTTCTTGCAGACTGCGTTGATCAGGCATAAATGTAGAATTCTTCAAGTACTCAGTAGACCTGTTTCAACACCCAGTGAAAATACTTGAAAAACCTTCAAAACCGATATGGAAAGTACAATCAAACAAATCACCTGGATCGCAGATACACAATGGTTACGCCAGGATCCCTCGGGAAACATCCGTCCTTTTAGACAATCACTACCTTGCGAATTGCGCCATGATAACCAAAATTGTGGACCGCAGGATACATAACAATGGTTACGCCTGGATCCCCCAAGAAACATCCATACCCTTTAAGCAATCTATGCCTTACAGAGTACGCCACGAAAACAAAACCGGTACACCATACGATACATAACAATGGTTACGTCTAGATCCCCAGGAAACATCCATACCCTTTAAGCAGTCTCTGCCATGCGGATTACTGTAATAACTCGGATTTTTGAACATCTAAAATAATTGGGTTAATTAGTGGAAATATAAGATTTTAGTTTGAACAAGTAAGATTCTGATAAATGTTTGAATATTCCGGGTTTTTAGGCATATAGATATGAGATAATTTCTCATAATTTAAAATTCATTCTATTTCTAAAACAAATAGAATGAGCATTAATTTGATTTTATAAATAGGTAGATTCTAAAAAAAAAAAAATTGGAACTGGGATTCAAATGTAAAAATCTTATGGATAAATTAAATTTTTATTTATCCTTTGATTTTAAAGAGTTACATGTAATAAATTAAAAGAAATTTAAAAAATTTAAAACATATTAATACTTAAGACATTTATAAATATATATAAACTAAATCTATTTTGCATGAGAATTACATGTGTTAAGAGGATAACCATGTGTAATGACAAATGTTGAAATGAGAACAAGTGTCACCTTAAATTTTTATCCTTGCATTTTTAATAAATCACAAACAAAATATAAAAAAATTAATTAATTAACTTATATAAACATATGTTTCATGTAACTTCATTCTTTTTCCTATTTTCTTCTCAAAAAGTAAGAGAACTCAAATTCAATTCTCAAAACAAAATCTGTAAACATCCTCCTCAAACCCAAAATAAATTAAATACCCTGTAAAGATAAAAACAGAAACCTGTAAGTATTTGTCAGAAGCTTGTAATCTTCTCAAAACACCAAGCAAGGCAAACCTGAAGTATAGTTTATCAACAAATAAAGCTATTTCAGCAATCTGTATTTCAGTTTCAAGTTAATCAAATCTTAAAATCAGCTCAGCAATTCAAGCTTTTCAGTTTTCAAATTAAAGCAGTCAATTCTTCAAGGTTAAACCCAGTTTTCAAGTTTCTCTGTTTTCTGAAACAAGCTCTGTACAATTTTTTTCTAAGGTGAGTAACCTTTTTGAAAAAAAAATTAAAATTTGGTTGCATGATTGCATGTTGAGATGAATAAGCATTGCATGTTATTATAAGTAGATGTCTGATGTAAATATTATTTGTATGCTTGCTGAGTATATGTTCTGTTTGAACCCTGGTTTAAAATCTGTACTTAAATCCTTACCTCTTAACTTAGTTGTTGATAGGATCTAATATTAAACAAATGTGGTTTGATTAACTTAAATTTTAGTTTAAAAATTTAAGCAAGCCAATATAAGCTTTGATACCTGGAAACATTAAAACATCAGTATTTGTTGACACATACTAAAAAACTCAAACTGTATAATTTAGTAATCCAGTATTATTAATCAAAAGCTTTGATTAAAATATGATTTTTAAATCAAGAATCAAGTTTTTAAGAAGTAAGTTTAGAGTGCAGTATTGAGATGAACTGAAGTGGGAGAAGTGGTGATTCATGGTGATCTATGAAACTGGAGGGGATAGAGTTCTTCCTGACAGTAGAAGAGTGTTTGTAGATGATAAGAAAAGTAGTGGATGGTAATGAAATTCACCAGAGGAGACGCGACAATAGAAATTCCTATAGAACCCTATTTTTTGGCTGTGTTTAATTTTCGAGCATTAAGGTGTGTATAGAGGATCGAATGTGACAAGGCTTGGGGTAATGTTAGCTTGGATGTTGAAGTAGTTATGGCCGAAGTGGTAGAACGTCAGGTGGTCGGAGAATGATCGGCGATGAATTTCCAGGTTTGGGTTGGTGATGTTTCAGCTGTTCCAGGTTTAGTATTTGTGTTCGAATTTGATTTCTGGAAGTTTGTCACGAATTGATGGTCGAGGTGGGTTGCTTGTTTGGTTTCTGGAGGGCAGCGATCATCGTTGATGATCAACAATGGACGGCGTCACCGTGCATATGCACGGCGAAGTATTTTTTTTCCTTCTGGTGATGTTTTGAGATATAGCAGAAAGAACCACGGGTAAATTTGGGTTGGACTCGAAGTTGTGGGGTGTTTTACTCGGGGAGGTTGGATTATAGACTCGAAGTGATTTGCGGAGTCTCGGGTATTTCACTGGTTTATAGGTTTTAATATGGCCTGTAGTATTTGTTTTAGAACTTTAAAAGCTGAAATTTATAAAGGTAAAACTTGGGTTTAAACTAAGTTTTAGATTCAAGTTTGAATTTTAGAATCCAAGTTTAATTTAAAAAAAAGAAGAAGTAATAAAGTTTTAAACCTTGAATTATTTACTACTGTAAATAGTAAGTAGTTGAATTAAAAAAAATGGGAAGAAAGAGGACCCGTGATTGATTCGAGTAAGAAACGAGGTAGACCCGAAGCAGAAATGTGAAACAAGCAATAAAGTTTTAAAAAGTTTTTTTTTTAAATTTGTTTCTGATATTTAAAGTTTAAAAATTGGTTTGAACTTTTATATAAATTACTTGATGTCTTAATAAATGTTTTTTTAAACATATTTTAAGAAGTTTTGAAGTTTGTTAAATTTAAACTTTGTTAAAAATTTAAAGTGATTTAAAATCGAATTTGAAAATAATTTTTTTTAGTTTATATAAAAGGATGGTTTTAAATTCAAATTGAAACTAGCTTTTAAAATGTACAAATTGATAAATATCTAAGCTATTTAAAGTTGTGTTTTAATAACTTTAATTTTTCAAGTTAAATAATTGTTTAACTTAAAAACTTAATTAATAATTTAATTAGGTAAAGATAGTTATAAGGTAATGATGTAAATATGTTAGGGTAATTAAAGCATTTACAGATAAATGTTTTATCTTAATTAAGGTTTTGATATCTTAAATTTTGATTAAGTTAATTTTTAGAAAGTATCAAGGAAAAATAATTTACTTGATTGATAAATGATTAAGGATTAACAGTTAATTATTTAAGATTAATTAATCAGTGATTAAAAGATCATTAATTAGATTATTAATAAATGATTAGGGATTCATTAATCAAGTAATTAAGTGTAATTAAACTTAATTTAATCAAGTGGTTAAGATTTACTAAAGTAATTAATGAGTAATTAGTTAAGAAATAAAAGGATACTTAACTAATAATTAAGAAGTTCTTAACTTGTAAATTAAGTTTTATTAATTAATAATTAAGGTTTTATTAATTAATAATTAAGGAATAATTAATCCGAAATCAAGGATTAATTAAGAAGTTGTTAAGTGGTAATTAGTTGATTAATCAATGGTGATTAAGGATTAATCAAATGATAATTAAGGATTGATTATCTGTTAATCAAGGATGGATTAACAGTTAATTAAGGATTATTAATTGATAAATAAAGGGTAATTAATCTGGGATTAAGGATTGATTAACTGATTAAGTGAGTTAATCAAGGATGTAATTAATAAATTAAGGTTAGTAATTAATTAATGATTGTATAAATAAGATTAAGTGATTAATTCTCAAGGAGTTAATTTAAGTAATTAAATTAATTATGATATGAATTGATAATACCTGTTTGTGGATGATGGGTTGTGGAATGTCTGAATTTAGATGATATCTATTAAATTGATATCTATTAAAAATTAATTACCGTATTGGGTTAAGGATAATTAGTTTGTGAAATTAATTAAGGGTTAATTACTTAAATGTAATTAAAGGATAAATGGAATGATATTGGAAGCCTTGATTAATTGTTATCCCTAATAGGTGGTTCGTGTTGCTATGAGATATGATATGTTTGATTTAAACTGTGAAGGTGTGGTTATCTATTGATGATGAATTACTGTGACATCCTGTATAAAAGTAGAATTGTATTTCACTTGAATAATTTAAGTTAAGTTGGCAATGGTTTCGAAGAAACCGGAGTCGGGTATTAGTGAATACCTGAAACCACTTCGATTCTTATAATTTGAAATGTGAAACTAATAGGCTGAAGTGGAATGACTTAAGTAAAATTGGACCATTTAAATCTAAGTTTTGGCACTTAGAAATTGATGTGTGAACTGATTGTTGTCTATAATAACTTATGAAGTGTAAATCAATATAAGATACCCCGGGTTTATATAAATTGTCTGCTTTTGTATTCCATGTTAGATGAGTTTACTCACGCTGGTTTCCAGCCTGACCCGGGTGTTACTTTGATGTAATGCTCGGGTCAGACCGAGTATTACAGATTTTCAGGTAAGGACGATCTGGAGCTCAAGATGCAAGCTGGAGAGCAGGAACGTATGGAGAGCTTCTGATGTTAATATATTATAGTATCTGAAATAGATAGATTTATCTGTTCTGTGATTGTAAATCTATTGTAACTCTGATATAATAAAGTGTAATTTGACAAGTACAGTTTCCTTTGTATAACTATCCTTTATGTGATATTATATTTTATCCATTGCGATTGTGAGATTCTGAGTTTGGGTTTCTGTTTCTTCTTCTTTCTCTTTCTTCTTTTCTTTAACTATTTGGAAATTTTGTGATCGAAATTTTCGGGTCGTTACATTTGGTATCAGAGCTGAAGGTTAAGCGAGAACCTTGGCTCTGGTGGGATTACTCATTAAGGATAGGGTAAGTGGTACCCTAGAATGTGTTGAGTGTATATATATATATACGAGAGAGCGTACTTGTTATTTTATTATATAAAGATTTTAAATGGTTTTATATAAGAATATATTTTGACATATAAAACAATATTTCTTTCTAATAAGTATTGGTTGTTAAAATTATTGAAATTAAATAAGCATAAGTTTGAAATGGATTCAAACTTAAATTAAAATCTTAAAGTTAAGGAAGAATTTCAAAATAAGATGAATCATAATTGGTTTTAAACCAGGAAATTGAATAGTTATTGTGTTTAATAATGGTTTGATTGTTTCAAACAATAAAATGTTTTAAGGAAATACAACCAAACTGAAATTTAATCTTGAATTCGGGAAAGGTTTCAAGATAAGGATAAATAATTAATTTATGTAATTAATTAAACTTTATTTAATGAGATTAATTAATGGATAATAATTGGAAATGATAAATTAAGAGGAAGTTACTTAATGAAGTAACTAGTGGCAAGTAATTAAAAGGAACAATTACTTAATGAAGGTAATTAAGAAATAAGTTAATTACTGAATTTGATTAATGAATGATATAATTAATTTAAAGAAATAACAAATAATATTATTTAATGCATTTGAATGAAATGGTCCTATTTCAAACAAGAGTTGTTTGAAATTTTAAAAGAATTTGTTTAAATTAGGTGGTTTAAAATTTTAAAGTATAACTTGGTATGTAAAAGAAGTTAATATGTAGATATGTGGATATACATAATATCAAATATGGTTTGAAATAAACTCTAAATGTTGAGTTTTGAATGTGGAATAAGATGTGATACCCGAAGTGCTAAGTTTTTGAACTTAATAAGTGGGAAGATTATTTATGAGAAGTTCCAAATTTTGAAATAGAAGTTCAAACTCGGTAAGGTTGACTGGATTTAGTGAATTGAGTTTAACTTGGGAAAAGTTAAATATGTTGGGGTGTTCAACCTGATTTGTAAATTTTAAGATGAAATTAAAATTTAACTTGGGAAGTCAAATGGTTGATTGTAATTGAGAGTTTGAGTGATCTCAAATTGGGTTTGAGATCTGGAATTTGGAATTTGATGGATGTTTTAAAATGGAATTTTGAAATTTGGACTCAGAATTGAATTGTTTAAAACTTTAATGGAAAATTGATTTAAAGGAATTAAATCAACATTTGAAGTATTAACTCGAATTTATATAATTCGAGATGATTTGGATTTGAAATTTGAATTAGTTCAAATTGAAATTGATTTGAATTAATTGAAAGTGTGATTGAAGATGTATGAGTATAAGATTCAAATGGAAAATTTGAATTTGATTAATTTGAAACAATCTGAAATTGAAGTAGGTTCAATTTGAAATTAGTCCGAATTGATTTTAATAATTTGGAATTGTAATTAAAGTTGAATAATTTTAAATTCAAATGAAATTTGAATTTAAATTGGGAGGAAATCAAGAGTAATTCGACTTGATTTGGAAATGGAGTTGAAATTGAGAATGATTCAAACTGGAGTTGAAATGAATTGAAATTGGAACTAGATCAATTGAAATTTAATTGAATTAGTATAATTTGAAATCAAGGTTGAATAAAGTAAAATTTGGAAAGAAACTGAGGTTAATTCAACTTGGATTGAGGGTTGAAACAATTTCAATGGAAATTGAAGTTATTTAAATTGGAATTGGGTCAATTTAAATGTAAAAGGGAATTTAAATTGAATTGATGAGAATGGAGATTGGGAAGTGCGCAGTTTTGACTCTGGACTATTTTTAATATAAATTATTTTAATATAAACCTATTTTTCCAAGCTATTCATTATACATACAACCTTTCTTTTAAAAGCCAAACTATCTTATACTTGTTTTACAATTATTTTTGAAACTGTTTAACAATTTTCCAACTATTTTATAAACTAATAACTATTTTACAAAACTAATTACTATCTTACTATTATTTTGCAATTATCTAAAATTTCTATAATTATTTGACTATTTTACACCTATTTTACAAACTAGCAATTATTTTCCAACTACTTATCTATTTTTAAAATTTTCAAGCTATTTTCTAAATAAACTGGTTGGAGTTCAAACTATTATTGGTTAAATACCCGATCAAGATAAGAATAGAGGTAATAATCCAAATGGATTGAAGCAATTGTGAGTAAGTGAATGAAAATTAAAGTGAATGTGAATAGAAAGAGAATTGATTTGGCTAATAACTAAATAAAGATAAATACGTAGGGTGTATGTATGTTATTCTATTCGCTTAATGGTTTGATCCAGATTCGAGCAAAGAATTTCGAGATAGTTATATCGATCCGAGTGGGATTTTTCACTCGATTTTCGACGGCGAACCTGGATATGGATTGTTGATTGGTTCTGGATATTCTCTATCATAGTTAGACTATGCAAGGAGAATAACGGTTTCTAATCAAGAAACCAGATCTGTGTCCGCACTAGGAAGTCGGGTGGACGATACTAGTTCGGAGGTGAAATTGTGTGGTTGAGTGAGTGATCAGATTGGTATAGCGTACGGATGATATGTGTACATCGTATGGATTTGAATGCAAATGATATTGAAAAGAGTAATCAAACTTGAATATTTGGTTTTGATTAAACAAAGTTAAATATCTTTGTTTTATAAAGTTAAACTCCCCGTGTTGAATCTTTTGCCAGAAGAAAAGGGTTTTTGGAAATGTTTGAAGTATAAAAGGAGTTTTATACAAGTTTGAAACGATCCAAAGTTTTGAAAATATTTTATATATCTGAATATATATATATAAAGGATCATATGAGGATTTTGGAAAAGTTGGGAACCTTTGGATTTGGAAAGGCTTTTGATTTTTGGGTAAAATCAATATTGAAATTTGGAAAGCCTAGTTTGAGAATTATCGATTTTGGAATAATCGATTTTGTGTAAAGGAGCTTTGTATGAGATCATACTAGGTGTATGATTTGAAGATACTATATGTATAGTATAAAATGTTTTGATGATGGCTCTGGGGGAAAAAGGGGCTCTCTTGAAATGAACTTCTTAGGAGTACCATTGGGTGGTACTGCCTTGAGCCCCAAGGGGGGGTTCTAAAGTTGATCCTGTGAGGAGTGCGGACAAAATAGTTCCTGGGGATTATGAGTAGAATATACCATAGCGAAAGTCGTGTGTGCCGCTGAGAGCCAACAGTCTGCGTTTCATTTTATATCGGTAGACTGCGACCTATATAGGAGTGGAGAAGTTTCATTTTGACAGCGAAAATCAGAGGCCGCTGAGAGCCTACAGTTACATGGACTTTTGCTGCGATGGCAACGTAACCCTAGATATAACTGTGATCTGTTGTGTGGGTTCCATGGCGTAATCGAGAGGCCGCGGAGAGCCTACAGTTACATGGACTTTTGCTGTGACGGTAAAGTAACCCTGGAATGTAACTGTGACCATGGATGGGGGTGATGATTTCCAGAGCATTCGCACCTAAGATATATCCTCTATTTTCAAAAACTGTTTTCTATATTTTCAATAAAATTATTTTCCAAGTATTTTCACTGGATGTTGATAATGAGTCTGCTAAGTATTTATAGATTTTCAGTCTTACGCCTGATCAACGTATGACCGAATTTCTATGAGAACGAGGATGGACTGGTTGAGACATCGAGTTATAAAAGCATTTTTATAAAAACTTTTTTTGTAATATTATATATGTTTTAAAATGTTTTTAAGTTATCAAAGAAATTTTTCTGATAGTAAGCATTTTAATAAACTCTGGTTTCGTTCCTTTTCGAGGACGAAAAGATTCTAAGGGGGGAGGAATGTAATAACTCGGATTTCTGAACATTTGAAATAATTGGGTTAATTAGTGGAAATATAAGATTTTAGTTTGAACAAGTAAGATTCTGATAAATGTTTGAATATTCCGGGATTTTAGGCATATAGATATGAGATAATTTCTTATAATCTAAAATTCATTCTATTTCTAAAACAAATAGAATTGAGAATTAATTTGATTTTATAAATAGGTAGATTCTAAAAAATATATTTGTAATTGGGATTCAAATGTAAAAATCTTATGGATAAATTAAATTTTTATTTATCCTTTGATTTTAAAGAGTTACATGTAATAAATTAAAAGAAATTTTAAACATTTAAAACATATTAATACTTAAGACATTTATAAATATATATAAACTAAATCTATTTTGCATGAGAATTACATGTGTTAAGAGGATAACCATGTGTAATGACAAACGTTGAAATGAGAACAAGTGTCACCTTAAATTTTTATCCTTGCATTTTTAATAAATCACAAACAAAATAAAAAAAAATTAATTAACTTATATAAACATATGTTTCATGAAACTTCATTCTTTTTCCTATTTTCTTCTCAAAAACTAAGAGAACTCAAATTCAATTCTCAAAACAAAATCTGTAAACATCCTCCTCAAACCCAAAATAAATTAAATACCCTGTAAAGATAAAAACAGAAACCTGTAAGTATTTGTCAGAAGCTTGTAATCTTCTCAAAACACCAAGCAAGGCAAACCTGAAGTATAGTTTATCAACAAATGAAGCTATTTCAGCAATCTGTATTTCAGTTTCAAGTTAATCAAATCTTAAAATCAGCTCAGCAATTCAAGCTTTTCAGTTTTCAAATTAAAGCAGTCAATTCTTCAAGGTTCAACCCAGTTTTCAAGTTTCTCTGTTTTCTGAAACAAGCTCTGTACATTTTTTTTCTAAGGTGAGTAACCGTTTCGAAAAAAAAAAAATTTAAAATTTGGTTGCATGATTGCATGTTGAGATGAATAAGCATTGCATGTTATTATAAGTAGATGTCTGATGTAAATATTATTTGTATGCTTGCTGAGTATATGTTCTGTTTGAACCCTGGTTTAAAATCTGTACTTAAATCCTTACCTCTTAACTTAGTTGTTGATAGGATCTAATATTAAAAAAATGTGGTTTGATTAACTTAAATTTTAGTTAAAAAATTTAAGCAAGCCAATATAAGCTTTGATACCTGGAAACATTAAAACATCAGTATTTGTTGACACATACTAAAAAACTCAAACTGTATAATTTAGTAATCCAGTATTATTAATCAAAAGCTTTGATTAAAATACGATTTTTAAATCAAGAATCAAGTTTTTTAGAAGTAAGTTGAGAGTGCAGTAATGGGATGAACTAAAGTGGGAGAAGTGGTGATTCTTGGTGATCTATGAAACTGGAGGGGATAGAGTTCTTCCTGACAGTAGAAGAGTGCTTGTAGATGATAAGAAAAATAGTGGATGGTGATGAAATTCACCAGAGGAGACGCGACAGTAGAAATTCCTATAGAACCCTAGTTTTTGGCTGTGTTTATTTTTCGAGCATTAAGGTGTGTATAGAGGATCGAATGTGTCGAGGCTTGGGGTAATCTTAGCTTGGATGTTGAAGTAGTTATGGCCGAAGTGGTAGAACGTCAGGTGGTCGGAGAATGATCGGCGATGAATTTCCAGGTTTGGGTTGGTGATGTTTCAGCTGTTCCAGGTTTAGTATTTGTGCTCGAATTTGATTTCTGGAAGTTTGTCATGAATCGATGGTCGAGGTGGGTTGCTTGTTTGGTTTCTAGAGGGCAGTGATCATCGCTGATGATCAACAATGGCCGGAGTCACCGTGCATATACACGGTGAAGTATTTTTTTTCTGGTGATGTTTTGAGATATAGCAGAAAGAACCACGGGTAAATTTGGGTTGGACTCGAAGTTGTGGGGTGTTTTACTCGGGGAGGTTGGATTATAGACTCGAAGTGATTTGGGGAGTCTCGGGTATTTCACTGGTTTATAGGTTTTAATAAGGCTTGTAGTATTTTTTTAAAACTTCAAAAGCTGAAATTTATAAAGGTAAAACTTGGGTTTAAACTAAGTTTTAGATTCAAGTTTGAATTTTAGAATCCAAGTTTAATTAAAAAAAAGAAGTAATAAAGTTTTAAACCTTGAATTATTTACTACTGTAAACAGTAAGTAGTTGAATTTAAAAAAATGGGAAGAAAGAGGACCCGGGATTGACTCGAGTAAGAAACGGGATAGACCCGAAGCAATAAATGTGAAAATAGCAATAAAGTTTTAAAAAGTTTTTTTTAAATTTGTTTCTGATATTTAAAGTTTTAAAATTGGTTTGAACTTTTATATAAATTACTTGATGTCTTAATAAATGTTTTTTTAAACATATTTTAAGAAGTTTTGAAGTTTGTTAAATTTAAACTTTGTTAAAAATTTAAAGTGGTTTAAAATCGAATTTGAAAATAATTTTTTTTAGTTTATATAAAAGACCAGTTTTAAATTCAAATTGAAACTAGCTTTTAAAATGTACAAATTGATAAATATCTAAGCTATTTAAAGTTGTGTTTTAATGACTTTATTTTTTCAAGTTAAATAATTGTTTAACTTAAAAACTTAATTAATAATTTAATTAGGTAAAGATAGTTATAAGGTAATGATGTAAATATGTTAAGGGTAATTAAAGCATTTACAGATAAATGTTTTAACTTAATTAAGGTTTTGATATCTTAAATTTTGATTAAGTTAATTTTTAGAAAGTATCAAGGAAAAATAATTTACTTGATTGATAAATGATTAAGGATTAACGGTTAATTATTAAGGATTAATTAATCAGTGATTAAAAGATCATTAATTAGATTATTAATAAATGATTAGGGATTCATTAATAAAGTAATCAAGTGTAATTAAACTTAATTTAATCAAGTGGTTAAGATTTACTAATTAAGTAATTAATGAGTAATTAGTTAAGAAATAAAAGGATACTTAACTAATAATTAAGAAGTTCTTAACTTGTAAATTAAGATTTATTAATTAATAATTAAGGTTTTGTTAATTAATAATTAAAGAATAATTAATCCGAAATCAAGGATTAATTAAGAAGTTGTTAAGTGGTAATTAGTTGATTAATCAATGGTGATTAAGGATTAATCAAATGATAATTAAGGATTAATCAAATGATAAGTAAGGATTGATTATCTGTTAATCAAGGATGGATTAACAGTTAGTTAAGGATTATTAATTGATAAATAAAGGGTAATTAATCTGGGATTAAGGATTGATTAATTGATTAAGTGAGTTAATCAAGGATGTAACTAAAAATAAATTAAGGTTAGTAATTAATTAATGATTGTATAAGCAAGATTAAGTGATTGATTCTTAAGGAGTTAATTTAAGTAATTAAATTAATTATGATATGAATTGATAATACTTGTTTATGGATGATAGGTTGTGGAATGGCTGAATTTAGATGATATCCATTAAATTGATATCTATTAAAGATTAATTACCATATTGGGTTAAGGATAATTAGTTTGTGAAATTAATTAAGGGTTAATTATTTAAATGTAATTAAAGGATAAATAGAATGATATTGGAAGCCTTGATTAATTGTTATCCCTAATAGGTGGTTCGTGTTGCTATGAGATATGATATGTTTGATTTAAACTGTGAAGGTGTGGTTATCTATTGATGATGAATTACTGTGACATCCTGTATAAAAGTAGAATTATATTTCACTTTAATAATTTAAGTTAAGTTGGCAATGGTTTCAAAGAGACCGGAGTCGTGTATTAGTGAATACCCGAAACCACTTCGATTCTTATAATTTGAAATGTGAAACTAATAAGCTGAAGTGGAATGACTTAAATAAAATTGGACCATTTAAATCTAAGTTTTGGCACTTAGAAATTGATGTGTGAATTGATTGTTGTCTATAATAACTTATGAAGTGTAAATCAATATAAGATACCCCGGGTTTATATAAATTATATGCTTTTGTATTCCATGTTAGATGAGTTTACTCACGCTGGTTTCTAGCCTGACCCGGGTGTTATTTTGATGTAATGCTCAGGTCAGACCGAGTATTATAGATTTTCAGGTAAGGACGATATGGAGCTCAGGATGCGAGCTGGAGAGCAGGAACGTATGGAGAGCTTCTGATGTTAATATATTATAGTATCTGAAACAGATGATTTATCTGTTCTGTGATTGTAAATCTATTGTAACTCTGATATAATAAAGTGTAATTTGACAAGTACAGTTTCCTTTGTATAACTATCCTTTATGTGATATTATATTTTATCCGCTGCAATTGTGAGATTCTGAGTTTGGGTTTCTGTTTCTTCTTCTTTCTCTTTCTTCTTTTCTTTAACTATCTGGAAATTTTGTGATCGAAATTTCCGGGTCGTTACAGCAGTTGAGACGACCCAACTTTTTCTCCACAAAAAGTCGTATCATCCTTAAGAAAGAAAGGGATAGAAAAGAGAAGAGAAAGAAGAAACAACACAAGAATCTCAACAGCGGAACGAATAAATTATATTAATAACATAAGTATTACATAGTATATGTCAATTATCAGAGTTACACAGACAATACGTCATATACTAGACAGTTATAAACACCTGTCTGGTTATTACAACTCAATACATACAGAAGACACTCAGAGATACCAACACAGCGGAAAACTATATAACTATACGCAGAAGCCTCCTGCTCCATTTGCTCCTCCACAATTCGTCAAAGCTAACCTGAATCCTAACCTGAATTCCCTTGGCTACTCGTAAAAATTTGAGTACCCAAGAGTTAAAGAAAAACAGAAATAACTCCGGGTCAGACATTGGTCTGGTGTGAGTAACAGGTTAAAGTTGCTTAATTTTGAAAAAACCTTTGAAAAGAAAAGGTATCACGTAAGACTTCCCACACATAAACATGGAAAAGTTTTTACCTTACGCTAACCAAAACATTTTATAGGAAATCCAGTGATATTATAATAGTGTCTAGGGTTTTCAAGTAAATAAGAAATAGCCGAAATTGTTACATGATTAAATTCCAGCTACTAGCCACAAAAGTGGGTAATACAATCAAAACCGTTGGCACTTATTGGATTTTGGATTCCATCAATGGCTGGGCTACTAGGGTACCGCCCGTCACAGTACGTGGCCTAGATCACCGTACCGAGGAGTACGCCTGCTCCCCTGCAACACAAAGCCGGACCCATTCCTTACTGAACAGTTCCAAACAAGACAACCCCGCAGTTGTGATCAGCAACCGCACCACTAAGCCGAAATAAAGGGACCTCTAGACAGGAGTAAATCTTGCTTTCAAGTGGGGGCTACCCACGAAGCTTTGCTGCACCTCCCCTGTTTTAGCCATTCCCGGTTGATGAGGCTTGAGGCTACGATTACCTTTATAGGACATAACACTTAGAATGCTCATCGTGCACCTGACGATGTTCTGAAAGCATTCAGTCCATACATGTTCGTTCCAGGTTCGAACGAAACCGAAGGCATTATCTCGTTACACTCATTTTGGAGTCACTCTCAGAGTTAACGACAATAACCCTTGCACTCTGAATCACCATCTCGAATCTATAAGTACTATTTCGTCAACTCATTACGGAATCAACCACAGAGTTATACTGACGTATAGCCCTTACACCTCGAGTCTTCACTTGCTCCACTTGAATTAACGACCTAACGTTAATTTGGATCGATGTGGTTTTCGGATATCCAAATATGGAAACCCGATCCCAGTCTCATCGAAATCCAAAGCGTGTCTTTTAGGGCTAAGTTGTTTTAAGTTTAAAACAATTCAATTCATTATCTAAATATACACAGATAGATAATTCACAACACAATAGATAATCAACATTATCATTATCAACAGATAATTCATATCATAATCAGATAATCCATATTATCATCCAAAAGCAACCAATACATCCATACATTTTCCATCTCATAGTTGAGATTACAAACCATACCAGACAACCAATACCAACCATTTAAACATAAGCAATAATCTAATGATCACACCATTTATAATTAATTTAAAATAAATTAAATTAATTACTTAATCCCTAATTAATTTAAAATAAATTAAATTAATTACTTCATTATTATAATCCTGCTTAACTTAACCATCAATTGATTACAATTCAATTTACAAATCATCACCTCATTATTCTTTCAAATTAATCATTTCAGATTAACAATTCTCTAAATATATAAGTAATTAGCCTTTAATATTAATTACATAAGTTAATTATATTAAACTCTTTGCAAATAATTAACTTGTAATTGCTTAATTAATTAATTAGCTAAAATTAATTACATTAATCATTTATTCATTATTAATTATACCTAAATTAATCAATTCCAAATTACATCATTAATTAATTAATTAATGATTTCTGATTACATTTAATCAATCTCTATATAAATTAATTACATAAGTAATTAATCTTCAATTTAAACCATATATATATATATATATATATATATATATATATATATATATATATATATATTAATCACCCATGATTAATAACCATTCAGTAATTAACTACTTAAATTACTCATCCCATAAATTAATTATTCTTAATTAATTATCTTTATTAATCCTTAATTAATTTTCAAAGTAATTTAAATCCAAATTACTTCTATAATCAATATCTTTAATTACATTCTGTAATTATTAATTAATTACTTCCTTAAGTAATTACAAATCCATAAATGTTTAAAATTAATTTAACTTAATTAATCTAAACTAATCACATTAAATCAAATTAATTACACCAAGTAATTAATTCATTAATTACTTTCATTAAGTAATTAAACTTAAACAATTGATTATTATTAATTAATTAATTTAATTAATCATTAAAATTAATCACATTAATTAATTGTTAAATAATCCTAAGTTAATGACCTTCATTAACATTTCTTAATTACTTAATTAAGAATTAACTTAAATTAATCACTATTAATTATCAATTAATTAATTTAATTACAATTTAATTAATCTCTGATCATAAATTAATTAAGTGTTAATTAAATCTAATTTATCTTTAATCACTTGATTAAATAAATCTTAATCATTAATTAAAATTTAATTAACCATCCTTAATTATAGATTAACTTACCTTAATTAATTAATCTCAAATCTAATTAATTAACTTAAAAATTATTAATAACTTAATTAAACATCCACATAATTCATTAATTAAATAATTAATATTCCATTTAAATTAATTTAATAATTTAAATGAAACCAATTTCTTAAGTTCTAAATTAAGAAACATTCTTCTTTATACAAAGTAATTTAAACAATTTATTTCAAACAAAATTCAATTTAAAAATTTCTTTTTAAATTTCAAATTGAAACACAATTTAAATTTTCATTCCAGATTAAATCTTAAAAATTTAAAACTTTACTTACGCTTCCATCTTCATTTTTAAATTCAAATTATTTAACCTTTCCTAAAATAGTTAAAACAAATTTAAATTTAAAAATAAAACATGTCCCAGCTAATCAGCAATAATATACACAGCGGAAACTACTCCGTACGTTCCTGCCATCCAGCTCGCCTCCTAAACTACAAAACGTCCTTACCTGAAAATATGTAATACTCGGTCTGACCCGAGCATTACATCAAAGTAACACCCGGGTCAGGCTGGAAACCAGCATGAGTAAACCCAACTAACTTGGAAAGCATATAATTTATATAAACCCAGGGTAACCTATCAATTTACAACTTCACAAGCTGTTATAGACAATACTTATTTCACACGTCAATTTCTAAGTGCCAAACTTAGATTAAATGAACCAACTTACTTAAATCATTCTATATCAGCATATTGATTCCACATATCAATCTATAAGGAATCAAACTGGTTTCAGGTATTTACTAATACCCGAATCTGGTCTCTTCGAATCCAAAGTCATTTTAGCCAAATTTATTTAAATGGAATACAGTTCACTTCAATTCAGGGTGTCACCTATACATATTAACTCATCATCGATGATAACCACATTATCTCAATTTAACCCAACATATCATATCACATATCCGAGATATCAATAAATCTACGGCATACAATATTATTCAATTATTCATAAGCACGATTAATTTGTTATCCATTCCTAATTTAAATCCAATCAATTTCTTTAATCACTTTTAAACTTAATTACTTAATAATAATTAATTACAAACCAATTAATTAATCATCATCTTAATTAATCACCCTAGATTAATTATCTTTCAATTACATTAAGTAGTTATCCCTTAACTAATTACACAAATTAATTATTCCTAACCATTCACAGTAATTAACCTTCAATTACCTTTATTAATTAATTATTCTTCTAATTACATTTTAACAAATAAATCTTTAACTTAATTACATTCATTAATCAACCTTGATTTACTATATTAACAATTAACTTCCTTTAATTACTTATATTAATTAAATCAACCCTTTAATTAATTTCATTAATAAATCCTTTTATTTATACTGAGTAATCATCACCTAATTACTACCTTAAGTAATTATCCTTAATTACTTCCATTAAGTAACTTCATCGGTTAACTAACCTCAATTAATCAACCTCTAATTATTAATTCCATCAGTAATTAGTTCATTCATTACTTCGTTAGGTAATTACACTCATGAATCTTATTAGTTAATTATGCTCAAATCTCTTAATCAACTTAATTATATCTCTAGGCATTAAACCTTAATTATCTTAAGATAAAACTTATCTTATTAATGCCTTATTACCATTACCAATTTAGAAACATATATCATTATGTTTTCCTTTACTTAATTAAATCATTAATTAAGTTTTTAGAAATAAATAATCATTTAACTAGATAATTTAAAGTTAACAAAACTTATCTTCCCTAAAATAACTTAAAACATTATCAAGTATAAGTTTTAAGAACTAATTCCCATTTGTATTCCAAAACTTGTTTTATAAAAATCACTTTTTAAATTAAGTTTAAAATCACTTTAAATTTTACAGTAAAAAAGAAAAAAATATATTTAAATTAAACCAATTTCCAAAACCACTCAATCAATTATAAGGAAACAATTATAAAAGAGTATGTTTAAATAAGAAAATTTAAACTATTTTTTTACTTAAATTTCAAACACAAGTTGATTTTTAAACATTAAAAAAAACGGTTCAACACAGTACTTCGGTCAAACCTCAAAGAAACCACTCGAGTCTACCCCGAGTTTCCCCCCCTATTTTTAACAAATCTAGTTTTTTACTAAAACAAAAGTCTATTGGGCCGAATCCCACAACCCAGCAGAACAAAACCTGAACAACTCCAAGCAAGCAACTAAGAAGAATTTTGGACCGAAGCCCAATTCGATAATGTGTCGGGATAAACCCGAAGGCCCAAGCATCTAACACGGAAGCATCAACTCTATCTTCTTCTAACCCCCTTACCACTGCTACCAAGCGTCATTCCCAAATCCACATGAACGATCATCATCGGTCAATTCCTGAAATCAAGACTCTGCTTCACTTGCCATCGATCATCACTTCGATCATAGACCCAGACCATAATCCATCTCTGCTAATCGAAACACATTCTCAACACAGCATCCACCAAAGTAAAGCATACATGAAACTAAACTGGTGCACATGCAAAATTTCAAGTTTAAAACTGTTTTAAGGGTTGAACTGTTTGAGGGGTTTTCATGCTTATCAAACTTTGATTTAAGAATAGTTTCAGATTTGATTCTGGCTTTGGAAGAACGGTTTAACAAAGTGGATTTTTCTCTTTTTTTTTAGAAGTTGAGAAGAAAAAAAATAGAAAAGTGAAGAAGATAGTTTATATAGATGTAAATTGGAATTTATTTTTTAGAATTAAGGAAAACAAAAATAATTTAACACTTGTCTCACTCACTAATACTTGTCATTTCTAGTTTTTAATTAACTTACGTATGTTTTTTTATCATGGTTTAAAGAGTTACACTTGTATTATCTTTATTTCATTTACTTTTAAAAGATTTTTTTTAAAAAAAATTAATTTTCCTTATTAATGAATACAATTGTAAATTAATAAACCCTTTTCTAAATTTATATATATGAAAATTTAAATTCAATTTAACACAAAAATATATATAATATCAAATATATTTGTTTAATCTATAAATTAGTATTTTCGATATTTTAAATCAGATAATTATACAATTATCTGATGCCAAAAAAATCCGGGTTATCACATTCCTCCCCCCTTAGAATCTTTTCGTCCTCGAAAAGGAACGAAGTCAGAACTTATTAAAATGCTTAAAATCAGATAAATGATCCTTTAACTATTTTAAAACACTTTGAAAATCTATATAATATTATAAAATAGTTTTTATAAAAATACTTTCTATAACTCGATGTTTCAATAAGTCCGTCCTCGTTCTCATAGAAATTCGGTCATACATTGATCAGGCGTAAGACTGAAAATCTATAAGTACTTAGCAGACTTATTTTCAACACCCAGTGAAAATACTTTGAAAAGTAGTTTTATTGAAAATATCAAAAACTGTTTTTGAAAATAGAGGATATATCTTTGGTGAGAATGCTCTGGAAATCATCACCCCCATCCATGGTCATAGTGACATTCCAGGGTTACGTTGCCGTCGCAGCAAAAGTCCATGTAACTGCAGGCTCTCTGCGGCCTCTCAATTACGCCATGGAACCTACACAACAGATCACAGTTACATCCAGGGTTACGTTGCCATCGCAGCAAAAGTCCATGTAACTGCAGGCTCTCAGCGGCCTCTGATTTTCGCTGTCAAAATGAAACCTCTCCACTCCTACATAGGTCGCAGTCTGCCGATATAAAATCAAACACAGACTGTTGGCTCTCAGCGGCACACACGACTTTCGCTATGTTATACCATAGGTCGCAGTCTACCGATATAAAATCAAATTCAGACTGTTGGCTCTCAGCGGCACACATGACTTTCGCTATGGTATACTCTAGTCATAATCCCCAGGAACTAGTTTTGTCCGGACTCCTCACAGGATCAACTTTAGAACCCCCCTTGTGGCTCAAGGCAGCACCACCTGATGGTACTCCTGAGAAGTTCATTTCAAGGGAGCGCCTTTTTCCCCAGAGCCATCATCAAAACATTTTATACTATACATATATAGTATCTTTAAATCATACACCTAGTATGATCTCATACAAAGCTCCTTTACACGAAATCGATTATTCCAAAATCGATAATTCTCAAACTAGGCTTTCCAAATTCTCATATTGATTTTACCCAAAAATCAAAAGCCTTTCCAAATCCATAGGTTCCCAAAACCTTTTTCCAAAATCCTCATATGATCCTTTTATATATATATATATATATATATATATATATATATATATTCAAATATATAAAATCTTTAAAACTTTGGATCATTTCAAACTTGTATAAAACTCCCTTTATACTTCAAACATTTCCAAAAAAACCATTTTCTTCCGGCAAAAGATTCATCAAGGGAAGTTTTATCTTATATAACAAAGATATATAACTTTGTTTATTCAAAATCAAATATTCAAATTTGATTACTCTTTTTAATATCATTTTCATTCCAATCCGTACGATGTTCACATATCATTCATACGCCATAGCAATCTGATCGCTCATTCGATCACACAGTTTCACTTCCGAACTAGTATTGTCCACCCGACTTCCTAGTGCGGGCACAGATCTGGTTTCTTGATCAGAAACCTTCATTCTCCTTGCATTGTCATAACTATGATAGAGAATATCCAGAACCAATCAACAATCCATATCCAGGTTCGTCGTCGAAAATCGAGTGAAAAATCCCACACGGATCGATAAAACTATCTTGAAATTCTGTGCTCGAATCTGGATCAAATCACTATGCGAATAGAATAACGTACGTACATCCTACGTATTTATCTTTATTGGTTATTAGCCAAATTAATTTCATTTCTATTCACATTCATTTTGAATATCACTCACTTACTCACTATTGCTTCATTCCATTTGGATTATTACCTCTATTCTTATCTCGATTGGGTATTTAACCAATAACAGTCTGAACTCCGACCAGTTTATTTAGAAAATAGTTTGAATTTTTTTAAAATAGATAAGTAGTTCAAAAATAATTAATAGTTTGTAAAATAGGTGTAATATAGTTATAAAATATTTAAAATAATTATAGAAAATTTAGATAATTGCAAAATAATAGTAAGATAGTAATTTTATAAAACAGTTGGAGAATTGTGAAACAGTTTCAAAAATAATTATAAAACAAATATAAGATAGTTTGGCTTTTAAAAGAACGGTTGTATATACAATAAATAGCTTGGAAAAATAGGTTTATATTAAAACAATTTATATTAAAAATAGTCCAGAGTCAAAACTGTTCACTTCCCAATTTCCATTCTCATCAATTCAATTTAAATTTCCTCTACCATTTAAATTGACCCAATTCCAATTTAAATAACTCCAATTTCCATTGAAATTGATTCAACCTCAATTAAAGTTGAATTAATCCTCAGTTTTTTTCAAATTTAACTTTATTCAACCTTGATCTCAAATTCTACTAATTCAAATAGATTTCAATTAAACTAGTTTCAATTCATTTCAACTCTAGTTTGAATTAATCCCAATTTCAAACTCCATTTCCAAATCAAGCTGAATTATTCTTGATTTCCTTCCAAATTCAATTCAAATTCCATTTGAATTTAAAATTATTCAACTTTAATTACAATTCCAAATTATTCAAATCAATTTGGACTAATTTCAAATTGAACCCTCTTAAATTTCAAATCATTTCAAATTAATCCAATTCAAATTTTCCATTTGAATTTTTATACTTATACATCTTCAATCACCATTTCAATTAATTCAAATCAAATACAATTTTAACTAATTCAAATTTCAAATCAAAATCATCTCGAATTATAAAAAATTCGAGTTAATACTTCAAATGTTGATTTAATTCCTTTAAATCAATTTTCCTTTAAAGTTTTCAAACAATTCAATTCTGAGTTCAAATTTCAAAATTACATTTTAAAACATCCATCCAATTCCAAATTCCAGATCTCAAACGCATTTGAGATCACACAAACTCCCCGTTCAGATTAACCATTTAACTTTCCAAGTTAAATTCCAATTTCATCTTGAAATTTCCGAATCAGGTTGATCATTCCAACTTATTTAATCTCTTCCAAGTTAAACTCAATTAACTTAATTCAGTCAACCTTACCTAGTTTTAACTTCTATTTTCAAATTTTGAACATCTCATAAAAATCTTCCCTCTTATTAGGTTCAAAAACTTATCACTTTGGGTATCATATCTTAATCCAAATTTAAAACTCAATATTTAGAGTTTATTTCCTTTACAGGCCTGGTTATTTTCAAAATTTAAACCACCCTTTGGTTTTAAATTAAGACAAATTCCTTTTAAATTTTCAAACAACTCTTATTTGAAATAGGATCATTTCATTCAAATGCATTAAATAATATCATTTGTTATTTCTTTAAATTAATTACATCATTAATTAATCATTCGGTAATTAACTTATTTCTTAATTACCTTCATTAAGTAATTGCCCCTTAAATTACTTACCCCTAGTTACTTTATTAAGTAACTCCCTCTTTATTTACCATTTCCAATTTTTATACATTAATTTATCTCATTAAATAAAGTTTAATTAATTACATAAATTAATTGATTATCCTTATCCTGAACCCTTTCCCAGTTTCAAGATTTAATTCCAATTTGAATCCATTTCAAACTTGTCTTTAATTTAATTTCAATTTGGTTGTAATTCTATTACCACTTAATTCTTACTATTACTTTTAGTTTAATTAATACTACAACCAATTTCCTTAATATAATAGATAATCTATTTCTTATATAAGATTCATTTACTTTTGAAATCATTTAAAAACCTTTATAGAAGAAAATAACAAGTACGCTCTCTCATATTTATATATATATATATACACACACGCTCATCTCATTCTAGGGTACCACTTACCCTATCCTTAATGAGTAATCCCACCAGAGCCAAGGTTCTCGCTTAACCTTCAGCTCTGATACCAAATGTAACGACCCGGAATTTTCGACTCAGAAAATTCCAAATAGTTAAGAAAAGAAGAAAAAGAAAGAAGAAGAAAGAACAGAAACACCAAAACACAGAAAACCTCACATTCGCGGCGGATCAAAATATAATAATAAATAATATCAGTTTTACAAAGAAGAACTGTATCAATACTCTTATACAATCATACATCAGAGTTACAAACTATTACACAACACAGGACAAATTTGAAACATGTCCCAGCTAATCAGCAATAATATACACAGCGGAAACCACTCCGTACGTTCCTGCCATCCAGCTCGCCTCCTGAACTCCAAAACGTCCTTACCTGAAAAGCTGTAATACTCGGTCTGACCCAAGCATTACATCAAAGTAACACCCGGGTCAGGCTGGAAACTAGCGTGAGTAAACCCAACTAACTTGGAAAACATGTAATTTATATAAACCCGGGGTAACCCATCAATTTACAACTTCACAAGCTGTTATAGACAATACTTATTTCACACGTCAATTTCTAAGTGCCAAACTTAGATTAAATGAACCAAATTACTAAAATCATTCTATATCAGCATATTGATTCCACATATCAATCTATAAGGAATCAAATTAGTTTCGGGTATTTACTAATACCCGACTCCGGTCTCTTCGAATCCAAAGTCATTTTAGCCAAATTTATTTAAATGGAATATAGTTCACTTCAATTCAGGGTGTCACCTATACATATTAACTCATCATCGATGATAACCACATTATCTCAATTTAACCCAACATATCATATCACATATCCGAGATATCAATAAATCTACGGCATACAATATTATTCAATTATTCATAAGCACGATTAATTTGTCATCCATTCCTAATTTAAATCCAATCAATTTCTTTAATCACTTTTAAACTTAATTACTTAATAATAATTAATTACAAATCAATTAATTAATCATCATCTTAATTAATCACCCTAGATTAATTATCTTTCAATTACATTAAGTAGTTATCCCTTAACTAATTACACAAATTAATTATTCCTAACTATTCACAGTAATTAACCTTCAATTACCTTTATTAATTAATTATTCTTCTAATTACATTTTAACAAATAAATCTTTAACTTAATTACATTCATTAATCAACCTTGATTTACTATATTAACAATTAACTTCCTTTAATTACTTATATTAATTAAATCAACCCTTTAATTAATTTCATTAATAAATCCTTTTATTTATACTGAGTAATCATCACCTAATTACTACCTTAAGTAGTTATCCTTAATTACTTCCATTAAGTAACTTCATCGGTTAACTAACCTTAATTAATCAACCTCTAATTATTAATTCCATCAGTAATTAGTTCATTCATTACTTCATTAGGTAATTACACTCATGAATCTTATTAGTTAATTATGCTCAAATCTCTTAATCAACTTAATTAAATCTCTAGGCATTAAACCTTAATTATCTTAAGATAAAACTTATCTTATTAATGCCTTATGACCATTACCAATTTAGAAACATATATCATTATGTTTTCCTTTACTTAATTAAATCATTAATTAAGTTTTTAGAAATAAATAATCATTTAACTAGATAATTTAAAGTTAACAAAACTTGTCTTCCTTAAAATAACTTAAAACATTATCAAGGATAAGTTTTAAGAACTAATTCCCATTTGTATTCCAAAACTTGTTTTATAAAAATCACTTTTTAGATTAAGTTTAAAATCACTTTAAATTTTACAAAAAAAAAAGAAAAAAAAATATTTAAATTAAACCAATTTCCAAAACCACTCAATCAATTATAAGGAAACAATTATAAAAGAGTATGTTTAAATAAGAAAATTTAAACTATTTTTTTTATTTAAATTTCAAACACAAGTTGATTTTTAAACATTAAAAAAACGTTTCAAAATAGTACTTCGGTCAAACCTCAAAGAAACCACTCGAGTCTACCCCGAGTTTATATAAATTGTATGCTTTCCAAGTTAGTTGGGTTTACTCACGCTGGTTTCCAGCCTGACCCGGGTGTTACTTTGATGTAATGCTCGGATCAGACAGAGTATTACAGATTTTCAGGAAAGGACGTTCTGGAGCTTAGGAGACGAGCTGGATGGCAGGAACGTATGAGGTGTTTCGCTGTATTTATCTGGGACAAGTTAGTTTTTAATTGTCCGGTATTTATGTAATGATGTAACTCTGATGTATAAAGATATAAGTATAATGATATAGTTCTTCTTGTAAAACTATCATTTATATGACATTATATTTTATCCGTTGTGAATGTGAGATTGTGTGTTTCTTTTCTGTTCTTCTTCTATCTCTTTCTTCTTTCTCTTCCTTCTTTTCACTAACTATCTGGAAATTTCGGGATCGAAATTTTTGGGTCGTTACATTTGGAAAAAAACCAACTCAGTTTGTAAACAAAGTTTAAATAGTTTAAGTATGTTGGAAATGTTTTAATTTAAACTTTATGTTATAACAAGTTAAGTTAAATTATTTTTAAAATAGAGTAATCAAAGGTTTATTACTTGGTGTAATAAATCAATGAATTTATATTGTAATTAAAAGTAATTAAGAACAATTAAATTCTGTTATTTAAGTTGATTAATTAAAAGTAATTAATTTAAGCATGATTTATTAATGTAATTAATTAAGAGATAATGTAATGAATTAAAGTTAATTAATTAATGGAGTAATTAATTAATATACGCTACCCAAAAAAACGACCATGGGTTACGCCATGGTAGGATACTTGAGTATCACATCCGAAAAACCAAAATCAGAGAGAATAATATCGATAGAATGAATCCACAATGTGGCCACAAAGCGGATATCAAGCAGAAGGAACTTACCATATCTTTACTTCGAACCACCATCCAATCACAGAGCAAGGTAAGACTGATTCTTGGGTGCAGCTAAGTAGCCTATGCACCTAGCCTCTAAGTTAGGTAGGGAGTCGACCTGAAGCCTACTTTCTCGGTTCTGATCCAGCCCTAGGTGGGACTAAGCCTATGATTCTAGGTCTTAGATCCTAAAGAGATCCCACTTCCTCATGAATTTATCTTGAATCCGGATCTTTTGTCTCAACTTTTTCCCAGTTTTGCCGAGGGAGAAACCCCCCTTTTCACCTTGAATTGGTCAAAATACACGGATTTTTTCGAAATACCTCGACTTTTTCAGAACAGGTCCGAGTCAAATAGCAATGATTCGAAGCACTTCTTTTTACATTATGTATCATATAGTACCCTTTCAAATCAGTTTTAAATATCATACTTACATAAAGTCCATTATATAAGATTTCATTTTCAAATCGAATACTTTCCAAAACAATAGTATATCAAATCACACTTATATAGACTTCAATTATATAAGATTTCCCTTTATAAATTGAGTACCTTTCAAATCAGTAGTTTTCAAATCGACTTCATACTTATACAAATCAATTTTATATAACTTTGATAACTGCCAAATCAAGTATTTAGTAAAACAAGATTCTCAATTCAATTTGTTTCAATATCAGTTCAGTTTCAAAAATAATATACGATTTCACTAAATTATTTCTTCCATATTTAATATCTTCAATTTCAAAGTTTCCAACTATTTTCGAAACCAAATATTTTCCTCAAATCAAATTATACCCAAAAATGAATACCAAGTTTATAACCATCCCTTTAAACCTTTAAACTATTTATTTCTATTTTAAAAGATCCAATTTACCCTTTGCAAATTATTTAAAACTAAATCTTATTCACAAAATCTCAAAACTAAATTTCATATTAGTATAATTCAATATAGTATTACCCATTTACTTAACAAAACCATTTCAAACTCATTTACTTAATCGAATGATTTATATTTTTGGGGGTTACTTAGCTTTGAAAATTTAACCTCGATTTGGAAGTGTTCGAACATTCAAAATAGTCGAAGAAATCAAATTTCCAATTGAAGAGATGGAAATCTATAACAAACCGGTAAATCAATTTCAATATACAGAGTTATACCAAATCAAATCCGAAACTCGAGGATTGAACCCCAGGTTCACTTGAAATCATCTTAAATATATATACATATATCTTTCGAATATCAAATCATACCTCGCAATTTGAAATCAAAATTGGTTTCACAAAATCACTCGCATAGCACAGCTACTAAAGCGGCCTCTCCCCCACTCTGAAACTCAAAAATCAAAGTCGATGATGCGTGCACTCATGTAACATCCCAAAAATTATCAATTTAAATTGGTAATATATTTAAACCTTTGGAATTTAATTTGAAAATAAATTGGAAAAAAAAGTTTCAAACAAATAAAATGAGTGATAAATTATATATGAATAAAATTCCAATTTCTTTTGAGTTTAAAATCTTGAAATAATAAATTTTAAAAATCATTTGAATTTAAGTTTTATATATATAATGCATATATGAGTAGTTTTGAGTGTATATGTTGAAATTGGATTTAAATTGTACAAGTATATATATGAGTATATAAATGGACATAAATGGATTATAATTCAAGTTAAATTTGGATTCGAATCTAAATTTAAAATAAACATTTTAGAAAAATAATTGGCATTTAAAATCATAAAGGTGTAATTTATATAATGTAAAGGTTAGTTAAAACATTTCATCTTTTAACATTATATACACACACACACACACAAATGAATAAGGGGTATAATTATTTATAAAGTGGATATAATATGAAATTTATTAAAAAATACTTTTGTCCATGTAAAATTACAAGTGTTAAACATGCATAAGGGATATGGTGTAAAATTAATAAATGTTGAGATCTCATGATTGTTTTTTAACAAGTGGCATTCAATATAGTTGATTGAAAAAAAAAATTAAATCACTAAAACTTTTCAACTTTCCATTTCCAATTTTTTAGCCTCTCAATCTCTGAAAGAACCGTAAAAAAATATATTTGAGCATCACAAATCTCAACATCAAAGGAAACGGTAAAAAAAGAAAGAAAAAAACTGCCAACTCCTCTTGAATTCAAAAAGATCTAAAATCTGAGAATATCCAACATAAAGAAGTAGTTTTACATTCCATCTCTCAGGTAAACTTCAAACTTTATGGTTAGTGAATTTGTAATTTCAAAAAATCAAGTTTTAACACAAACAATTCAAACTGTAGATTTATAAAACAAGGCTCCAGTTTGGTCAGAAACAGAGCTGGATTCTCTGAAGTAAAATAAGGCAAGTGAAATTCTTTTAAAATTTTTAATTTGGATTTTTAAACTAGTAATAAAGCAAGTATTAACCAATTGAATTAATCAGTTGCAGGAAAAAAAATCAAGTTTAAAGACTGAACAAATTTCTGGGTTCAAGCTGCAGATCTGTTCTCTGTTGCATAAAAAAAAAATCAAAACTGTAAGTAAATTAAATATTGTGTGTTATTGATGAAGTGAGCAAATGAATACAATAGAGATTAAGCAAGGATTTGTATTGTGACGCCCCACCTCTATACCCACGCTAGCCAAGAACACTCCGGAGTAGTGCTGTCAACTAGCACGGAGAATAAGGCTGTTGAGGAGCGACCATCCATGTAATTGCTTATCACACGGTGGCTATAAATAATCTTCGAAAACAAATATAGAAATAATCAAATCACAAATCAGTCACAGATATCCATATCACAAAGGCGGAAGAAGGTATGAATATATAACTAACACATGAAAGTGTACATCAGAGTAGTGGTCAGTAAGATCCACGATAATACAAAAGAATAGCAACACGTGCTATACAAAAGAATACAACTATGAGTCTATATCTCAAGTGTATACAACAAAAACTGCTAATCTAAACAGTTAGCCAAAAGTCAGAGTGATGAATCCCTGGGAAGAAGTCAAGCAGAAGCACCTGTAACATCTCGGTCTGACCCGAGTATTATTTAAGAAAATAATAAACGGGTCAGTCTAGCTATAAATATCAGATGACATGATATAACATAAAAGATATGACATAAACATAAACATCCATAATGACATACTACTATAAGTATGCAAATAATGATCAACAGGAGATCAACCGATAAGAGATAAATCAATATCACAAGAATCTTCTCAAAGATCCAAAGAGGGCATCATACCCTAAACTTGTACTCATAACAAGTCAATGACATAAATTCCAGAAATCAACACGAGAAATCCAGAAATCATAAAAAGGGAAAGAGGCCTATCACATGACGGTCCGAAGACCAAGGGGAGCTACCCCGCATGTGTGAATGGAATCACACAGATTGAGGTCAAGACTAACCAAAAAGCAAAAAGGTATGCGTGAGTGGAATCACACAAGTGGTGTCTAGTCTAACCTTGCAATGAAAGAGACATCGCGCAATTGCTAGTCTAATTCATAAAGCGATCATCAAGATCAACGAGAAGTGTCAATTACACTAAGCTAGTAAATATAGAAGTTTAGCCTCATATCCCATAACCACTTGCTTAACTTAAATATTTACGAACAAACTGTAAATATTCACTAATAAAATTGTCACAAGAGGTTCAATCGAACAAGTCCAAGAATTAACCGACGAAGTGAACGCAAGCGTTTCATACCACTTGTTTTACTAAGTCGTTTAATTAGATTTCTCATCCGAGTGAGGTAAAGGCTTGTATATACTAATAGATTGGAAAACGGTTTAAGAAAAGAGCTTTGTTATTAAAAATAGAGTTGAAATTGTTTGTTAAAAGAGTTTTGATATTTACTACTAGTATTGAAACCTTTATATTATAAAGTGACAAAACACAGAAGCAATTGTAGAAACAATCAGTCACAAAGATCGCATACAGAGATGTGAATAAAATCCAAGGAAATCAGCTCAATGTTTTTCAGATAAGATCCCCTACGGAGGGGGGGTCCAGGGGGGGTGCGGGGAAAACGCCACCGCTTACGGGGTTCGACCTGCCCGGTCAGGTCGCGGGGGTCCAGGGGGCAGCGCCCCCCGGCGGGGTGCGGGGCAGCGCCCCCGGCGGGGTGCGGGGCAGCGCCCCGACCAAAACGGTACGACCTAGTGAAGACAAAATGAGGTCTAATGACCTAAGGGGAATAGGGTCGAGCGACCTAACAATAGAACAGGTCAAGCGACCTAACGTTTTAAGGCCGAGCGACCTAATTAAACTCGCGACTTAATGGTGTGAAAAGCGTGCGACCTAACATGTTACGACCTAAGAGGGGTGCGCGACCTAAGAAGGTTCGCGGGCTAGGGATGAGCGACCTAACAAGGTTCACGACCTAACGGAGACGAGGTCATGCGACCTAAAGTCGTTCGCGACCTAAAGGTGTTCGCGACCTAATAGGGTTCGCGACCTAAAGGTGCACGACCTAAGGTCTTTCGACCTAGGGGTATATAGGTAACACGACCTAAAGGTGTCGCGACCTAAGGGGCCAAGCGACCTAGTGGGTCATACGACCTAAAGGAAATAGGGTCCAACGACCTAAGGAAAACAAGGTCCAACGACCTAAAGGGATGGGAGTCATGCGACCTAAAGGAGTATGCGACCTAAATGAAGGCGGAACAACTCAGGGTCTAACGACCTGGGGGGGGGGCGACCTAAGGTCTAACAACCTAAGACCGAGGAGACGTTTCCAACAGAGGGAACGACTTAACGACCTAAGCCTAACGACCTACGACCTAAGGTCCCATGACCTAATGAGGCAGGCAAGGCCGAACGACCTATACGCGAACGACCTAAAGTCCAACGACCTACGACCTAAATCCGAGGCGACCTAAATCCGAGGCGACCTAAATCCGAGGCGAACGAAATATGCAGGCCTTGACTTTTCCACACGCGCGAGCTAATGATTCCGAGCGACCTATACCTGGGCAGAGCGACCTAAGCTCAAGAAGTTCACCAAACAACTAAAAATTGGAGTTTTTCGCCAATCCAATCCAAACCAAATGCGAATATACATGCTAAAGTGATGGGGAATCATTCCCAACAGTCCAATATAGTTATAGACTAGAATTGTGAGATAAAAATCTCACCTTTGCACCAAATATCAATGAAAATGAAGTTTTAAACAAGCAAGAATCAATCCTTCTTCTATCTAAGCACAAGAAGCTTGAATCCAATGTCTTCTTCTTGAATTTGGAGTAGAAAGATGGATTGCAATTGAATTTGAGTTTTGGAATTTTAATTTCCCATTCCCTCCACCATTAATGCCAAAGCTTGATTAGTTAGGAAATTTATGAAGAGTGAGGAGAAGAGGGTTGGAACTTGGGCTTAATAGGCTAAACTAACCCAAAGTCCAAAGCGGGAAAAGTTAGTGAAATTTCACTAACTCCAAACCTATCGATGTTTATACTTAAAAAGTTGTAAACGGCATTTCGAACTCAATGGAAGTGGTCTCGAGTCCTAATTTGACGGTTTGCAAAAATTAGCTTTTCGGACCAAAATCCGATTAACGAGTTAATATTTAAATAAAATATTTAAATACAAACTCGATAAATATGCGGGTTGTTACATGTATTAACAAACTTTGCAGATTTAACTTCAAGATTAAAGTAGGAAAAAATATTTAGGCTTCCATCCTTATTTTAGAAACTGTCAGGAGCTTCTGTTCACACTTTGCAAGGTGAGTAAACTTTGCGAATTTGGATTCTTTGTATTGTTTGACTCAGGCTTGAGATTAAATTGCAAAGTATATACATGCATGTGAATATTTGTGTGTGATGTGGATGCATGTTTGATATGCAAACAGAGATGTCTCTGTTTATTTCCAGGTTTCAAGAAAGAAAGAAAAAAGAAACCCTATCTAAAAAAAATCAATCTCCACTCTTCTGATTCACTTCAGACTATAGGATCCGAAGGGAAGTTGTTAGTTTTTACATGATTCAAACCTTAAAAATAGTTTTAAGCAAGTCAAATCGAAGAATTTCCAAAAAAATCGAAATTATAGGCAAAATCAGAACCTGTTGGAAAATTTGATCATCATAATCTTTGATTTCAATTTTATCAATCGAAACGTTTTTACAATTGATGATCTTTAGAAGCAAAATCAGATTTTTTAAGAACATATTCACTGAGAAATTTAAGAATGAACGGAAGATGGGTTTTATTGAAATTCAGATGATCGGATGCAAAGATTGTCTCGCGATCACGGCGGAGGCTAGCAGGGTAGTCTGGGATCATCGCAAAATTATTTAATGGGTTGTTAGATCATCGTGGTGTTACAGATCATCGAATTGGGTTTTTAACCCTAAATTTCTGGTTAGTCGGAATGATGGTTACTGCGGAGCCTCTGGTGATTCGACTGTCATGGGATTTTGGGAGATTATAGTGGGGAAGGCTAGCTAGATGTGGCCGGAGTTTTAGGCATTACGATGGTCGGCGTAGGGCGTGCGAGGCCACTTTCTGGTGATGATTTTCGATGGAGTATGGGTCGTGGAGCTCGTTTTCGATCGTGGCGATGGTTCGTGCTTTGGGGTGGCTCGATGGGTCGAGGACTTCGTCGTCGACCTGACGACGGTCGTGGCTTCGACCAGTGATGACCGGTATGGTGTGCAACGTGCACACGGTCTCGTTGTATCAGCAGTTCATTTTTATGGAGGGGATGATGTTTGACTCGAAGCGAGCATTAAGGGAATCGTTGGTAACTCGAGTAGAATGTTGATGCGCAGGGTAAAAGAAAAATTACTCAGAAAAAATTCAAGTTTTGAAAATTTTAGGCATATGGGTAAGTTTTTGAGAAAACCCGAAGCAAACAGGATGTTTTCTCAGGTAAAACCCGAGGCGTGTATCGAGTAATACAATTTCTGGTTTAAAACTTTAACGATCTAAGTTAATTAAATTTCTAAAGCATTCTTTATAAAAAGATGATAGTTTGTTAAGTGGAATGTGAAGTAAATGGTGTTGAAATGATTTTCGAAATTAATGAAGTTCGAAGATATTACAAATTTTTTTTTTAAATAAAATTGTTTTAAATTTAGTTTAGTAAAAATCAAGAAGTTAATCAAATATTAAAGTGTTAACTTAAAACCAAATTTATTTATAATGATTAAATAATGATTAAACAATTAATGATTTGTAATTACCTTGTAATTGATAATTAATTAATCAAAGAATAATTAATAAAAGTAATTAAGATTTAATTAATAAATGATTAACAATTAATAAATTAAAATAATTAATTAAAGAATAATTAATTAATAAATCCAATTAAGATTTAATTAATTCATAATTAAGAATAACTAATCATTGATTTAAAATAATTAATGAAGATAATTATGTGGTGAATTCACTTAAATCATTCACCTTAATTGAAGATGATTGACCATTACCAAATGTTATTTGCACTGGATTGATATTCTATTTGTGATTGTGATACTGTGTGATGCGAATTGCTTTATGCTGAACTGTGATTTGTGATTTGTTTCTGTATGTATGTGAAAACCCTTTTTGCCCGTAAAACGGCATTTAAACTTCGATGCGACAGGGAGTTGGATTTCAGTTAGTTATCTGAAACCCACATCGAACCCTGAAGATGAATCTTTATGATTGATACATCCACGTATTTAAAATTTAGCGCTCAGTATTCGGATTAGCCAAGAGAGGACCTTTGTGTCATATAACCCATTCTGAATAGTGATACGACGAAATGGATAACATTTGAAGACGGTGGTGAAGACCCGGTGTCTTCGAAAACGATATGATAACCTATCGAATATCTCTACACTGAGTTGCTTCGGTATAGAGATCTCCACATGTGATAGGCAGTCCGATTGGAATTGTGGATTCCCGGATTTGCAAGGGCTTCTTCCTTTATTGGACGAAGTTCCTTCGGTTCTGTTCGAACCTGGAACAGACTTGTATGGTTGCATATCTAACACTACACTTTGAGATATAAAGCAGATTTCTTTCAAATACATATCTGTTAGTGGCGGACGATTTATTCTCTTAGCTTAACACCCTTCTCTGAGAAGTACGAGCTCAGAGGTTATGTAGTTGAAGGTTATTAGTGATATACTCCCAATTTGGTAGTGTGGCATGCTATGTGGTGCTGTGTGCTGATGATCATTTGTTGATCATTTGTGACCAAAGCATGGCTTTTGTGTAAAGCGTAGCTTTGTGGACGAGACCTCATCGGACCTCACACTACGGAAATGGTCGAAACAGGAAAGATGCGGCAAGGTTATGAGGGTCGTTCCCTTTAGGGTATGTCGTTTCCTTCTGGTAAAAGGTGGTATCATAGTATGGAGCCCAGATACTTTGCCTATGTGGTTGCTGCAATCTCATTTGTTTTGTGGTTGTTGCTTTGTGGTAGAGGGCCCTCTGATAAAGGTCGCAGACGATCGGGGAATGGCATAGTCGTGTAGTAGTTACCTAGTTACAGAGGTAACCCGGCCTTGTGTTGTGATGAAGTACTTACCTCGAGCACGTCGTCGGCCTTCTTTAGGTCGTGGACGACCTATCCAAAGTCGCGAGCAACAACCCAAATCCTTTCCCGTAGCCGCGACCTAACATCTCGCGACCCACGACCTAACCCCAATCTCACGACCCACGACCTAACCCCATCACCTTCGCGACCTAACGACCCAATTCCCCATCTCGCGGGCCACGACCTAACCCCATCACCTCTGCGACCTAACGATCCAACTCCTTCCCGTAGCCGCGACCTAAGAAACCCCGAGCTAAAACTTAAACGCAAACAAGATTAAGTCGCTCTCCAATTCTAACAGATCGTTGATGCTTCTTAAGTCGCGTTCCAAGATGTCGTGCTCCATTTTTTAAAACGCAAGCTGCTTCTTTAGGTCGCGAACAAATTGTTAAGTCACTGCCGAGCTTTATTAGGTCGCGAACAAATTTGTTAAATCGCTGCCATGCTTCTTAAGTCGTTCCAGCCCAGTAAGTCGCGATGTTGAAGCCAGTAAGTCGCGCGCTTGTTTTTTATTAGTCATTTGTGGGTTTGTAAGTCGTTGTACTATTTGTAGTTTTTTTTCTTAAGTCGCTGTGTTTGTTGTACCGCTTTATTAAATCGTATGTGTTGTAAACTCCTATAAATAGGGGTAAAGAACCATTGTAAAGGGGGTTGAAATTTGAATAGAATTTGGTTTGTGCTTTGTGCCTCCATTTTTAAATCGGTAGTCGAGTGTTAACTCCTATCTCCACTTTCGGCATTCGAGTGCGCTCGAATCAATGAACGTTGAAGCCAATACGCGGAATCAAGTGCGCTTGATCAACGCTCCAAGAATTGTAGATCTTTCTTCACGGTACCGTGCGCGATCAATGTGTCGAAGATTGCTAAAATCCGGTATCTTCGTGATCAACGGATTTGGGCCTTACGGTATTCATAAATCCAATTCTTCGTCGATTCATCGATTATTTCCGCTAATCGTGTGAGATCCTGGACGGATTCAATTTACATCGTCGAATTCGCTTCCCACGCTGCGTCGGTTGGTATCGGAGCTAGATCGCAAGAAATTTGCATTATTTGGAGACTTGGGTTTCGAGAATTTGAAGTTTGGAGATCGGATTTGCAAATTGTTGAGAAGTTTTATGTTCATCGTGTTCATCATGAAGTTGCAACAAGTTAGGAGTTTCGATCCATCTCACTTCGGATTAAAGTTCGAAAAGTGTTTGAAATTTATTCTTGAGTTTGTTTGAAGTTCAATCATGCCTCTGAGACGAGCTCAACGTCATCGCAATATTAATGCTTTGTATGGAAGAGAAGAGGCCGATGAAATGGAACAACGAATCAACGAGAGTTTCACCGAGTTGAATGAAGGAATTGGTCGATTAGAGAGAATGATGCTTGAAATGAATCAAAATTGAAGAAGAGTTTCACCTGAATCGAGCAATGGGAGAAGTAGAGTTTCACCACATTCAGATCGGGAGAGAAGAGAAGATCATGATCGTAGAAGTGTCGACAATCGTGATAGGAATGAAGATCGAAGAAGTGGTGGTGGTAGAGAGGTTGGAGGTCGTGATCGACATCGATATACTTCAGATTTTGATGAAGAGTTTGATGGTGATAGAGGTAGCGTGCATTATTGAAATCGAGGTCAAGTAAGAAATCGAGACAAAGATTTTGAGGATGATCGTAGATGGGAATCGGGAATGAAGATGGAAATTCCAGAGTTCAAGGGTGGAATGGTTGCAGAAAAATTCTTGGACTGGTTGTCTAATGTTGAGGAGATTTTTGATTTCAAGGAGGTTCCGAAAGACCGTCGAGTGAAGTTGGTTGCTACTAGGTTGAGAGGGAGAGCTATGGCGTGGTGGCAGCAAACCAAACTTACACGAGAACGGATGGGGAAGTCGAAGATTGTTGAATGGGAGAAAATGAAGAAATTGATGAAAGCTATATTTTTACCATACAATCATCAATAACTCATGTATCAGAGGTTGCAGAACTTGAGGCAAGGAACGAAGACTGTTAATGATTATGCTGACGAGTTTTATCAACTGGTTGCTCGAAATGACATTATGGAGACAGAGGAACAGTTGACTGCTAGGTTTGTTGGAGGTTTTCGAATGCAGATCCAGGATATGGTTAATATGTTTGATCCGAGATCTGTGGTGGAAGCCCACCAAAAGGCGATAGCTTGGGAAAAGTAGGGAAGATGAGGAGGTGCTGTGTTTACAAGTTCCAGTATTCAAAGCAAAGGTGTTAGTGGGAGTTCCAATATTTCTAAAGTCGTCAGTAAACCAGTTGTGAAGGAGGTTGAGAAGGCAAGGGTCAACAACAGTTTCAAATGTTATAATTGCCAAGAAGTGGGTCATAAGAGCAACGAATGTCCAAAGCCAAAGAAGAGAACGATGATTGCTGAAGTTGAAGGTGAGGATGTTGGTGAAGGTGATTCTAGTCCAGTGGAGGAAGATGAACAGGATATCGCATCGGGAGATGAAGGGTGTAATTTAATGATGAGAAGGTCTTGTTTAACACCCAAACAAGAGGATGAGGCTAGTTGGTTGAGGAGCAACATTTTTCAATCTACATGCACTATTCTGGAAAAAGTTTGTAAGTTTGTGATTGATGCAGGAAGTTGTGACAATATTATCTCTACTTAAGTTGTGAGGAAGCCGAAGTTGAAGACGGAGAAACACCCTAATCCTTACAAGTTAGCGTGGATGAAAAAAGGAGGAGAGGTGAAGGTGGATAGGCGAGTTCGAGTTCCATTTTCTATTGGGAAGAAATATAAAGACGAGATCTGGTGTGATGTAGTTGAGATGGATGTTTGTCATTTTCTTTTGGGAAGACCGTGGCAGTATGATTGAGCAGTGCAGCATGACGGTCGAACCAATAGCTACAGTTTTATGTTTGAAGGCGTTAAGATTATTTTAGTTCCAAAGAAGAGACAGCAGGGAGAGAGTAAATCTGAGGAGATTGAGGAGCTGAAAACTTTATTGACTTTGAAAGAATTTGTTGAAGAAGTAGACGAGAGTCCAGAGATATTTTTGTTGATCGGACATGAAGCTACTAAATCAGTTGAAGTCCCAAAGGAAGTGAAGCCGGTATTGGAAGAATTCAGTGATGTGTTTCCGGAGGAGTTGCCAAAGGAGTTACCGCCGATGAGGGATATTCAACATCAGATTGATCTTGTGCCAGGATCGGTATTACCTCACAGGCCACACTACCAGATGAGTCCCAAGGAGCATGAAGAATTGAGAAGGCAAGTTGAGGAGTTGTTATAACAAGTGTGTGTTCAGGAGAGTTTGAGTCCATGTGCCGTGCCAGCCTTATTGGTACCGAAGAAGGATGGGACGTGGAGGATGTGTACGGACAGTCGGGCTCTAAATAAGATCACTGTGAGATACAGATTTCCTATGCCGAGGTTTGATGATTTGATTGATCAGTTGAGTGGGGCTGTTGTGTTTTCCAAGATTGACTTGAAGAGTGGATACCATCAAATTCGTATTCGACCGGGTGATGAGTGGAAGACTGCTTTTAAAACCAGGGAGGGTTTATACGAATGGATGGTTATGCCATTTGGCTTGTCAAACGCTCCTAGTACTTTTATGAGAGTGATGAACCAGATTTTCAGACCATTTGTTGGAAAGTTCGTGGTTGTTTACTTTGATGATATTTTGATTTATAGTGGGAGTACGGAAGAGAACATCCAGCATTTGCGAGAAGTATTATTGATTTTACGACAAGAGCAGTTTTATGCAGCAACAAGGAAGTGCGTGTTTATGACGAATAGTGTTTTATTTCTGGGGTATGTTCTGTCAAAGGAAGGTATTCAAGTGGATGAAAATAAGGTGGAAGCTGTCAGGAGTTGGCCACAACCGAAGACAATTACGGAAGTAAGGAGTTTTTATAGATTGGTATCTTTTTATCGAAGATTCATTCCACACTTTAGCAGTGTGATGGCACCTGTAATTGATTGCATGAAAGGAAAGAAGTTTGCATGGTCAGAGGAAGCAGGGGTTGCTTTTGAGAAGATCAAGACACTATTGACGTCAGCGCCAATTCTAATTTTACCGGATTTTCAGTCGTTGTTTGAGTTACATACTAATGCGTCGAAGGTTTGGATTGGTGGAGTATTAAGCCAGAATAGAAGACCAGTTGCTTATTTCAGTGAAAAATTATCTGGAGCCAAGAATAGATATAGTACATATGATGTAGAGTTTTATGCGATTGTTCAAGCTGTGAAGCACTGGCGACATTACTTGTTTCAGAAGGAGTTTGTTCTTTACACTGATCATGAGGCGTTGAAACATCTACAAGGGTAGGACAAGATTTCAGCGAGACATGCTTCGTGGATAGCATATCTACAACAATTTACTTTTGTTGTAAAACACAAATCAGGGGTAACAAATCGTGTAGCGGATGCTTTGAGCAGGAGAAATCACTTGTTGACAACGTTGAAGGTTGAAGTGGCAGGATTCAAATTATTGCCAGAGTTGTTTGAAGAGGATCCTTACTTTGCAAAATTTGTGGAGAAAGTTAAGGATAGGGGTACTGATGAATTTGTGTTGGTTGATGGATTCTTGTTCAAGGGGAATCGATTATGCATACCAGACTGCAGCTTGAGAATGAAGATTATCAAAGAGTTACATGAAGAAGGCCATGTAGGCAGAGATCGTACATTGCAATTGATTTCTCAATCTTATTTTTGGTCGTCAATGAGAAAAGAAGTAGAGAGATTTGTGGAGAGATGTCATATCTGTCAAGTTTCGAAGGGAACAGCTACGAATGCGGGATTATATATGCCGTTACCTGTGCCCACTAAACCATGGGTTGATGTTAGTATGGATTTTGTGTTGGGTTTGCCGAGAATTCAGAGGGGGAATGATTCTATATTTGTTGTGGTGGACAGGTTTTCAAAGATGGCACATTTTATGACCTGTAAGAAGACAGCGGATGCAGTTCGAGTGGCTCAATTATTCTTTAAAGAGGTGTATCGATTGCATGGTTTACCAGAATCTATTGTTTCTGATCGAGATACTAGATTTTTAAACCATTTTTGGTTGAGTTTGTGGAAGATGGTTGGAACAAAGCTGAATTTTAGTAGCGCTTACCATCCGCAAACTGATGGACAAACAGAGGTGGTTAATCGATCGTTGGGAAATTTACTGAGATGTCTTGTGAAAGACAATTTGAAAAGCTGGGATATGAAGTTATGTCAAGCAGAGTTTGCTCATAATCATGCAGTCAATCAAAGTACTGGATTCAGTCCGTTTCAAGTTGTATATTCAGCCATTCCAAAGGGACCGTTGGATTTGACAACAGTGCTGTATCAGAAGGGAATTGTTAAACGGGCTAGTGATTTGGTGAATGAGTTACAGGAATGCCACAAAGTTGTACAGGAACGATTTCTTAAGACGAATAAGAAGTATAAACAAATGGCGGATAAGAAACGAAGAAGTGTTGTCTTCAAAGAAGGAGATTTTGTATATGCCATTTTGACGAAAGATCGTTTTCCAGTTGGAACCTACAATAAGTTGAAAGCAAGAAAAATTGGTCTAGTAGAAATCTTGAAGAAGATCAATGATAATGCGTATCGGTTAAGATTGCCGGAAGAAGTTCATACTTCTGATGTTTTCAATGTCAAACATTTAATTTCGTACTATGAAGAGGAACTTGTCGAAAATGACGAGAGTGTGAATTCGAGGACGAATTCCTTCCAACAAGGGGAGGATGATGAAGTACTTAACTCGAGCACATCGTCGGCCTTCTTTAGGTCATGGACGACCTATCCAAAGTCGCGAGTAACAACCCAAATCCTTTCCCTTAACCGCAACCTAACATCTCACGGCCCACGACCTAACCCCAATCTCGCGACCCATGACCTAACCCAATCACCTCCGCGACCTAACGACCCAATTCCCCATCTCGCGGCCCACGACCTAACCCCATCACCTCCGCGACCTAACGACCCAACTCCTTCTCGTAGCCGCGACCCAAGAAACCCCGACCTAAAACTAAAACGCAAACAAGATTAAGTCGCTCTCCAATTCCAGCAGATCGCTGATACTTCTTAAGTCGCGTTCCAAGACGCCGTGCTCCATTTTTTAAAACGCAAGTTGCTTCTTTAGGTCGCGAACAAATTGTTAAGTCGCTGCCGAGCTTTATTAGGTCGCGAACAAATTTGTTAAATCGCTACCGTGCTTCTTAAGTCGTTCAAGCCCAGTAAGTCGCGATGTTGAAGCCAGTAAGTCGCACGCTTGTTTTTTTTAGTCGTTTGTGGGTTTGTAAGTCGTTGTACTATTTGTTCTTTTTCTTAAGTCGCTGTGTTTGTTGTACCGCTTTGTTAAATCGTATGTGTTGTAAACTCCTATAAATAAGGGTAAAGAACCATTGTAAAGGGGGTTTAAATTTGAACAGAATTTGGTTTTTGCTTTGTGCCTCCATTTTTAAATCGGTAGTCGAGTGTTAACTCCTATCTCCACTTTCGGCATTCGAGTGCGCTCGAATCAACGAACGTTGAAGCCAATACGCGGAATCAAGTGCGCTTGATCAACGCTCCAAGAATTGTAGATCTTTCTTCACGGTATCGTGCGCGATCAACGTGTCGAAGATTGCTAAAATCCGGTATCTTCGTGATCAACGGATTTGGGCCTTACGGTATTCATAAATCCATCGATTCTTCGTCGATTCACCGATTATTTCCGCTAATCGTGTGAGATCCTGGACGGATTCGATTTACATCGTCGAATTCGCTTCCCACGCTGCGTCATGTTGGCAAAGAACTGGTTAAGTTCTTAGGACGTCCCTCCAGAGGCGTACCCATGTGGCATAGGAAGTTCCTTAGCCTGACCATTTGTTGGAAATCCAATTCCCAATACGAATCCAGTACGGTTTTAGTTGTAGAACCTGCCATTAAACATGGCAGCTATAGTAGGCATAGTACAATGGTACCTATGCTGGCTAAGATTAATATTATATTTTCAAAACATTTTCACACTATGCACTAGTAATAACATCAAAGATTTTTTTCTCGTATTAAGCATATTTGACTATCATAAGGGGAAATCTCCCCCAAGTGTGCGATTGCATTGTGTGTGTGCCGGGAGGCCTTATGGTAGTTTCATTTTCCAAAAGCATAAATGGTTTTCTTTTATAAAATGTGTTTTATTTAACGCAACTGTTTTTGTTTACTCATACTAGTCCCATGACTGACCCGGAGTTTATTGTTTCTTTCTAAACTCTGGGTGCCCATAATTTCCACAGGGGCAGCCTAGTAGCAGGTTTCCGTGTTTTGGTGCTAGATATATTTTGAAGTCTTTTTGGTTTGGAGGCTATAGGTTTTTGGAGGCTTTTGTCTTAGAGATATTTTGAAAGCTTTTGGATCTCAAGGTGCTTAGTTTTCGAAGTTCGCTATCACTTCACTCCTTTGAAGACTTTTTGGCATATGTTCACTTATTGTCCTATTGTGATGTTCTATTTGAAGTTGTGATATATGTATAAGAATACTCTGATGTAGTAATGGATATTATGATGTGGTTGTATCTGTATGTAATGCATGATATTCATTTTGTTCTGCTGTTTTATATTCTTCTAATGTTGTTATAAGCTCCATTCGACTGGAGTTCGATGTTTGAATCTTCGGCAGTCGAATACAAGTGAGGTATTTGATGTCAGTTTTCGAACATTGGATTTCGGGTCGTGACATGTGGTATCAGAGCTAACGGTTGAGTAAGAACTTTAGCTACGGAGTATAACACATTAGATGGCTCATTAGAGATAGGATGAAGTGTACCCTAGAATGAGTATAACGGAGACCGAAACCCCAAATTTTCTTAGTCTATTTCCTTTAACTACTGATATTCCTTGAGATATCTCATCCGAATATCTAAATCAATTTTATTACTAATTACAGATAGTAAGGATGAGAGGACGAAGAGGAAGAGCTGGGGGGCGGGGAAATGCCACAACACCTAGCCAAGTTCCCCCAACAGCAGGAGCGGCTTTATCTACTCAGCATCAGCCGAATCTGGCTGATTTATTTAAGAGTTTCTCAATGCTTGTTGGTAAGCCGTTCACCGGCAAGGAGTCGATTGTTGAGGCCCAAACATGGATCAGATCATGTGAAAGAATCTTTAAAGGGCTAAAGATGCAAGACGATCAGATGTGACTCATAGCTTCTTGGCAACTTCAAGAAGAAGCCCTAGCATGGTGGGAGACGGTCACTGTTGATGAGCCAGAAGTCGAGTTTACTTGGGAGAGATACAAAGAAGTATTTGAGAAGTGCTATATGCCATCAGCAGGGATTTCTCGAATGTACCAGGAATTCATGGACTTAAAGCAAGGGAGTTTGTCATTCGAGGGGTATCTAAACAAATTCAATGAATTGTCTCGTTTCGGTCTAGAATTGGTGAATACACCTTTAAAGAATAATGAAAGGTTCATTCGTGGGATGAATAAAAAGTTCCACGAAAGGATGACTGGCCAGGTCAAAAAATCCTTTTCAGATTTGATTGATATGGGGTACAGATATGCTACACTTGACATTCAAGAAGCCTCGGTGGAGAAAAGAAATTCGAGCAATCAAAATTGGAAGAAGAGGAAATTTGGAGGCAAGAAACCATGGTAGGGTAAGGAGAAAAAGAAGAGCAATCAGAGAAGCACAGAAGAGAATGTCACTTGCTTTAATTACTTAGAAAAGGGCCATTATTCGAGCAGATGTACGAAGCCTAAGAGACAAGTCAATCAATATGTTCAAGCGAAGCCCAGGAAATTTTATTATTGTCAGAAATTGGGACACGAAGTTAAAGACTGCCCAATCGTGAAGCAAGCTCAGACAGCCAAGGTGTACACAGTCAAAGACAAACCCGCATCTTCCAAAGCAGAAAAGGGGAAAGGAGTTCTGGAAGGTAATCTCACTATTTATGGTAGCGTTGTTAGAGTTCCGTTTGACACGGGCACTACACATAGTTTTATCTCTCAGCAAGCTATAAACGAATTGAATCTTGAACCTGATTTTGTTGATGAGCCTATATGCGTAAAGAATCCAGTTGGAGGTTCCGCGAACCTTTCTTCGATGTAGAGACATTCCTATCACATATTCTTGTTACCAATTCCCTATCGGTCTCTTTGTCCTTGATTTTAGTGAGTTTGAAGTCTTACTCAGAATGGATTGGCTAGCACAATATGAAGCAAAATTGGATTGCAATAATCGATTGATTTCGATTAAAACCAAATTTGGAGATTTCATTCAAATTTCTTGTGAGGACCCTAGTCCTAAAAGAGAAGGGTTGATGTATAATTTGGGTTACCCAGTCTGGAGTCTATATCCGTTGTTAGAGATTTTCCAGACGTATTTGAAGAAGTGAAATCCTTACCTCCACATCGAGAAATAGAATTCAGGATTGACCTAGTACACAATGCTCGTCCTGTCGTCCACGCAAGTCGTAGGATGGCACCCAGGGAAAGGGTTGAATTAGTCAAGAAAACCAATGATTTACTAGAAAAAGGGTTAATTCGGCCTAGTGTTTCTGAATGGGGTTCAGCCATCATGTTTGTTGCTAAATCGGACGGATCTTTGAGATTGTATGTGGATGACCGCGATCTCAATAAGCTTACTCTCAAGAATAAATTTCCACTACCTAGAATTGATGATCTATTTGATCAACTGCACGGCGCTCGTTTCTTTTCGAAGATGGATCTAGCCCAGGGGTTCCATCAATTACGAATCGTCGAAGATTGTGTTCATTTGACCACTTTCTGGTGTCCTAATATGTTCTACGAATGATTAGTCATGCCTTTCGGGTTAACCAATGCTCCAGCATACTTCGTAGATCTTATGACTTGTATGTTTCAGGAAGTATTGAACAAATTTGTGCTCGTGTTTATTGACGATACTTTGGTCTATTCCAAGACCGAAGAGGAGCATGCCGAACATCTTAAAATCGTTTTGAAGATATTGAGGAGAAATATTATATTCGCAACAATTTTAAAATGCCATTTTTGGGTCAAAGAAGTTAAGTTTCTCGGCAATATTGTTAATGAAGAAGGGATTTATGTTGATCCTAGCAAAATCTTCGCTATTCTTGATTGGAGAAAACCCACTACACCAAAAGAAGTTCGAAGCTTTTTGGGTTTAGCAGGTTATTATCGGAAGTTTGTTTAGGACTTTTCGAAGATAGCTAGTCCATTGACTAAGCTAACAATAAAGAATGCAAAATTCAATTGGACTTCGAAATGTGACGAAGTTTTTCAGGAGTTGAAGAAGAGATTAACCACCGCTCCTGTTCTCGCTATTATCAACGGTAACCAAGGTTTGTCCGTTTATACCGATGCTTGTGGTGAAGGTTTGGGTGTGGTATTAATGCAGAATGGGAAGGTAATTTCCTATGTGAGTAGACAATTACGTCCACATGAAAGAAATTACCCAACCCATGATTTGGAGCTTTTAGTTGTTATCTTCGCTTTGAAAATATGGTGACATTTTCTTCTGGGTAAGAATCTTTTTCATCTTTCCTAATAATTTACGAATTTAATTTAACTTAGCCAATATACTTATTGAACTCTCTTTATTTTAGGTGAAAATTTTGAATTATTCACCGACCACAAATCTTTGAAATACCTCTTCATCCAGAAAGATTTAAATCTGCGGCAACAACGTTGGTTGGAATTTCTGGCATCTTATGACCTAGGCATTCTATATACGCCTGGAAAGGCCAATGTGGTTGCCGACTCCTTGAGTAGAAAGCATGTTATTCTTGCTCACCTTGTCATTGCTCCTACTCTTCTTCAGAAAATCGCCAATAAGAAAAAAGAGGACAAGTTTCTTCAGGCAATATGTGAGAGAATTCGTCGAGGTGAGGATTCAGTTTTGGAATCGACAATAATGGGATTATAAGATTGAAAGGAAGAATCTGTGTCCCAAACATTCCGGAGCTGAAACATGAATTTTTGGACGAATGCCACGAGTCCAAACTTTGCATCCATCCACGAGTCAACAAAATGTATCGTGATATCAAAAGAACTTTCTGGTGGAAGACAATGAAAATGGACATATCTATATATGTGAGTCACTGTGCTACTTGCCAACAAATCAAAAGCAATTGAAAGAAAACAGCGGGTTTACTTCAGCCTTTAGAGGTAGCCAAGTGGAAATGAGACCAAGTATCGATGGATTTCATCGACGGGTTGCCTCGTACTCGAAAAGGCAATGAAGCAATCTGGGTCATTGTGGACCGTTTGACTAAGACAGCCCACTTCTTTCCAGTGAAATCTACCCGCACCGCAGCAAGTTTAGCCGAGTTATGTGTGAAAGAAATTGTCCGTCTCCATGGCATTCCTAGCAGTATAGTGAGTGATCGTGATCCGATCTTTACTAGTAGATTTTGGGAGGCATTTCAAGACGCATTGGGGACAAAACTGAATTTCAGCACTGCTTATCACCCACGGTCTGATGGGCAGACTGAGAGGATTAACTGAATCTTAGAAGACCTATTGCGTGCTTGTATACTTGATTTTTGTGGTTCTTGGGAGGATCATTTGCATCTAGTCGAGTTCTCTTACAACAATAGCTATCAGGCCAGTATCGAGATGGCTCCTTTTGAAGCTTTATATGGTCGTCCGTGTCGATCACCGGCATGCAGGATTGAGCCAGGTGATAGACTCTTCCTTGGACCGGATATGATTAAAGAAGCCACTGAGAAAGTTGATTTTATACGAAAGAAATTGAGGACGGCTTAATGTCGTCAAAAGAGTTATTATGATCGCAGAAGAAAGGATTTAGAATTTCAGATTGGAGACTCTTTCTTTCTCAAAGTATCTCCAATGCAAGGTGTATTAAGGTTTGGGAAGACCAGTAAGGTGGCATCACGGTATATTGGTCCTTTTCCTATTCTGGAGAGGATCGGTTCTTTAGCATATCGAGTGCAGTTGCCTAGCTGGTTATCTGGCGTGCATGATGTGTTTCACATTTCTAACCTTCGAAAGTATGTGCACGATCTGAATAGTCTTATTGAAGAAGCTGCTCAACAAGATCTCGACATCACTCCCAATTTAACAGTTAGAAGAGAACCGATAAATATTGTGGATCGTGAAGAAAAGCAATTGAGAAACAAAGTTGTGAAACTAGTTAAAGTACAATGGAGTGGCGATCCAAAGGACTGCACTTGGGAAACTGAAGATAATATGCAGAAATCATATCCCAATTGCAGAGTGGATATCTCGGCTTAAACTGGTAAGCCATTCCTTTATTCTTTCTGAATTCGTATGTTCTTTGTTTGTTTTTGCTCTCTCTTTCAAATTTCGAGGACGAAATTTTCTTAAGGGGGGATATCTGTAACATCCCAAAAATTATCAATTTAAATTGGTAATATATTTAAACCTTTGGAATTTAATTTGAAAATAAATTGGAAAAAAAGTCTCAAACAAATAAAATGAGTGATAAATTATATATGAATAAAATTCCAATTTCTTTTGAGTTTAAAATCTTGAAATAATAAATGTTTTAAAAATCATTTGAATTTAAATTATATATATATAATGCATATATGAGTAGGTTTGAGTGTATATGTTGAAATTAGATTTAAATTATACAAGTATATGTATGAGTATATAAATAGGCATAAATGGATTATAATTCAAGTTGAATTGGGATTTGAATCTAAATTTAAAATAAATGTTTTATAAAAATAATTGGTATTTAAAATCATAAAGGTGTAATTTATATAATGTAAAGGTTGGTTAAAACATTTCTTCTTTTAACATTGTATATATATATACACACAAATTAATAAGGGGTATAATTATTTATAAAGTGGATATGATATGAAATTTATTTAAAAATCCTTTTGTCTTTGTAAAATTACAAGTTTTAAACATGCATAAGGGAGATGGTGTAAAATTAACAAGTATTGAGATCTCATGATTGTTTTCTAACAAGTGGCATTCAATATAGTTGATTGAAAAAAATAGTAAAATTTAAAATCACAAAAACTTTTCAGCTTCCCATTTCCAATTATTTAGCCTCTCAATCTCTGAAAGAACAGTAAAAAAATATTTGAGCATCAAAAATCTCAACATCAAAGGAAACGGTAAAAAAAGAAAAAAAACTGCCAACTCCTCTTGAATTCAAAAAATTCTAAAATCTGAGAATCTCCAACACAAAGCAGTAGTTTTACATTCCATCTCTCAGGTAAACTTCACCCTTTATGGTTAGTGAATTTGTAATTTCAAAAAATCAAGTTTTAACACAAACAATTCAAAATGCAGATTTATAAAACAAGGCTCCAGTGTGGTCAGAAACAGAGCTGGATTCTCTGAAGTAAAATAAGGCAAGTGAAATTCTTTTAAAACTTTGAATTTGGATTTGTAAATTAGTAATAAAGCAAGAATTAACCAATTGAATTAATCAGTTGCAGGAGAAAAAAATAAAGTTTAAATACTAAACAAATTTCTGGGTTCAAGCTGCACATCTGTTCTCTGTTGCATAAAAAAATTCAAAACTGTAAGTAAATTAAATATTGTGTGTTATTGACGAAGTGAGAAAATAAATACAACAGAGATTAAGCAAGGATTTGTATTAACAAACTTTGCAAATTTAACTTCAAGATTAAAGTAGGAAAAAATATTCAGGCTTCCATCCTTATTTTAGACTCTGTCAGGAGCTTCTGTTCACACTTTGCATGGTGAGTAAACTTTGTGAATCTAGATTCTTTGTGTTATTTGACTCAGGCTTGAGATTAAATTGCAAAGTATATACATGCATGTGAATATTTGTGTGTGATGTGGATGCATGTTTGATATGCAAACAGAGATGTCTCTGTTTATTTCCAGGTTTCAAGAAAGAAAGAAAAAAGAAACCCTGTCTAAAAAGAAAAAAATCAATCTCCACTCCTCTGATTCACTTTAGACTATAGGATCTGAAGGGAAGTTGTTGTTTTTTACACGATTCAAACCTTAAAAATATTTTTAAGCTAATCAAATCGAAGAATTTCCTGAAAAATTGAAATTACAGGCAAAATCAGAACCTATTGGAAAATTTGATCATCATAATATTTGATTTCAATTATATCAATCGAAATGTTTTTACAATTGATGATTTTTAGAAGCAAAAACAGATTTTTTAAGAACATATTCACTGAGAAATTTAAAAATGAATGGAAGATGGGTTTTATTGAAATTCAGATGATCGAAGATGAAGATTGTGTCGCGATCACGGCGGAGGCTAGCAGGGTGGTCTGGGATCATCGCAAAATTGTTGAATGGGTTGTTAGATCATCGTGGTGTTACAGATCGTCGAATTGGGTTTTTAACCCTACATTTTTGGTGGGTCGGAATGATGGTTACTGCGGAGCCTCTAGTGATTCGAGTGTCATGGGGTTTTGGGAGATTGTAGTGGGGAAGGCTAGCTAGATGTGGCTGGAGTTCTAGGCGTTACGATGGTCAGCGTAGGGCGTGCGAGGCCACTTTCTGGTGATGGTTTTCGATGGAGTACGGGTCGTGGAGCTCGTTTTCGATCGTGGCGACGGTTCGTGCTTTGGGGTGGCTCGATGGGTCGAGGACTTCGTCGTCGACCTGACGACGGTCGTGGCTTCGACCAGTGATGACCGGGATGGTGTGCAATGTGCACACGGTCTCGTTGTATCAACAGTTCATTTTTTTAGAGGGGATGATGTTTGACTCGAAGCGAGCATCGGGGGGAATCGTGTGGTAATTCGTGTTTTAACTCGAGTAGAATGTTGGTGCGCAGGGTAAAAGAAAAATTACTTAGAAAAAATTCAAGTTTTGAAAATTTTAAGCATACGGGTAAGTTTTGGAGAAAACCCGAAGCAAACGGGAAGTTTTCTCAGGTAAAACCCGAAGCGTGTATCGAGTAACACGATTTCTGGTTTAAAACTTTAACGATCTAAGTTAATTAAATTTCTAAAGCATTCTTTATAAAAAGATGATAGTTTGTTAAGTGGAATGTGAAGTATATGGTATTGAAATGATTTTTGAAATTAATGAAGTTCAAAGATATTTCAAATTTATATTTTTTTTTTAAATAAAATTATTTTAAATTTAATTTAGTAAAATTCAAGATGTTAATCAAATATTAAAGTGTTAACTTAAAACCAAATTTATTTATAATGATTAAACAATTAATGATTTGTAATTACCTTGTAATTGATAATTAATTAATCAAAGAATAATTAATAAAAGTAATTTAGATTTAATTAACGATTAAGAATTAATAAATTAAAATAATTAACTAAAGAATAATTAATTAATAAAGCCAATTAAGATTTAATTAATTCATAGTTAAGAATAACTAATCATTGATTTAAAATAATTAATAAAGATAATTATGTGGTTAATTCACTTAAATCATTCGCCTTAATTGAAGATGACTAACCATTACCAAATGTTGTGCACTGGATTGATATTCTGTTTGTGATTGTGATACTGTGAGATGTGAATTGCTTTGTGCTGAACTGTGATTCATGATTTGTTTCTGTATGTATGTGAAAACCCTTTTTTTCCGTAAAACGGCATTTAAACTTCGATGCGACAGGGAGTCGGATTTCAGTTAGTTATCCGAAACCCACATCGAACCCTGAATATGAATCTTTGTGATTGATACATCCACATATTTAAAATTTAGCGCTCACTATTCGGATTAACCGGGAGAGGACCTTTGTGTCATATAACCCATTCCGAATGGTGATACGACGAAATGAATAGCATTTGAAGACGGTGGTGAAGACCGGGTGTCTTCGAAAACGATACGATAACCTATCGAATGTCTCTGCACTAAGTTGCTCTGGTAAAGAGATCTCCACATGTGATGGGGTGTCCGATCGGAATTGTGGATACCCGGATTTGCAAGGGCTTCTTTCTTTATTGGACGAAGTGCCTTCGGTTCTATTCGAACCTGAAACAGACTTGTATGGTTGCATGTCTGACACTACACTTTGAGATATAAAGCAGATTTCTTTCAAATACGTATCTGTTGGTGGCGGAGGATTTATTCTCTTAGCTTAACACCCTTATCTGAGACGTACGAGCTCAAAGGCTATGTAGTTGAAGGTTATCAGCGATATACTCCCAATTTGATAGTGTGGCATGCTAAGTGCTGCTGTATGTTGATGATCATTTGTGATCAAAGCATGGCTTTCGTGTAAAGCGTGGCTTTGTGGATGAGACCTCATCGGACCTCACACCCCGAAAATGGTCGAAAAAGGAAAGATGCGGCAAGGTTATGAGGGTCGCGCCCTTTAGGGTATGTCATTTTCCTTCTGGAAAAAGGTGGTATCATGGTATGGAGCCCAGATACTTTACCTATATGGTTGCTACAATCTCATTTACTGTGTGGTTATTGCTTTGTGGTAGAGGGCCCTCGGATAAAGGTCGCAAACGACCGGGGAATGGCATAATCGTGTAGTAGTTACCTAGTTACAGAGGTAACCCGGCCTTGTGTTGGCAGAGAACTGGTTAAGTTCCCGGGACGTCCCTCCAGAGGCGTACCATGTGGCATAGGAAGTTCCTTAGCCTGACCATTTGTTAGAAATCCAATTCCCAGTACGAACCCAGTACGGTTTTAGTTGTAGAACCTGTCATTTAACATGGCAGCTATAGTAGGCATAATATAATGGTACCTATGCTGGCTAAGAATAATATTATATTTTCGAAACGTTTTCACACTATGCACAAGTAATAATATTAAAGAATTTTTCTCGTATTAAGCATATTTGACTATCATAAGGGGAAATATCCCCCAAGTGTGCGATTGCATTGTGTGTGTGTCGGGAGGCCTTATGGTAGTTTCATTTTCCAAAAGCATAAACGGTTTTCTTTTATAAAATCTGTTTTATTTAAAGCAACTGTTTTTTTTACTCATACCAGTCCCATGACTGATCCGGAGTTTAATGTTTCTTTCTAAACGCTAAGTGCCCATAGTTTCCACACGGGCAGCCTAGTAGCAGGTTTCCGTGTTTTGGTGCTAGCTGTATTTTGAAGTCTTTTTGGTTTGGAGGTTATCGGTTTTTGGAGGCTTTCGTCTTAGAGATATTTTGAAAGCTTTTGGATCTCAAGGTGCTTAGTTTTCGAAGTTGGCTATCACTTCACTCCTTTGAAGACTTTTTGGCATATGTTCACTTATTGCCCTATTGTGATGTTCTATTTGAAATTGTGATATATGTATAAGAATACTCTGATGTAGTAATGGATTATATGATGATGTTGTATCTGTGATTTAATGCATGATATTCATTTTGTTCCACTGTTTTATATTCATTTAATGCTGTTATAAGCTCCATCCGACTGGAGTTCAATGTTTGAATCTTCGGCAGTCGAATACAAGTGAGGTATTTGATGTCAATTTTCGAACATTGGATTTCGGGTCGTGACAACTCATCGCCGAAATTATTTTCCAGCGATCCAAGTGAGTTCTGAACTTCTATTTTCTTGAAAACTTCTTTGAAATTCCTTCGAAATCATTGGAATTCATTTGAGCTCATTTGAAACATTTCTTATTCAGAGAATACTTTTAAATCGTATTATTATTATATATTTTCCAAAATCTTAAAACTAGTTTCCAAACATCGGAGTTTAATTCCTCAAAATTCAAATTCAAAACCCTTTAGTTTTAAATCATTTTTATATACATCAAATTTATTATATAATTTTCAAAATTTCAAATCCTTTCGTACTTCAAATTCTGGTTTCTAAAAGGTATATAATCCTTATCGAAACCTTTTCACTTCTATATATAGAATATAATCATACTTATCAAAATAATAATTTCTATATATAAGACAATTTCTAAAATAAAAACAAACCGATTATTCAAAGGATGATTCAAGAAGGTATTTCAAAACAAAGTAGAGATTTAAATTAGAGAAACTCCAATCGAATAGAATTCTGATTCGAAGATAGGCTCGAACGAAGACGAGATAATTAAATTTCAAACTAGAAGATGGATATACTTACACAAATCGTGGGCGACCTTAACGGGTCAACCGTGACTTCAAAATGAGATTGGTGCAGAATTCTGAGGCAAATCGGCCTTCGATCGCTAGAGATAGGATTCGGCATAACAAGAGATAGCAGCATCTAAACCGAGGGATATACAAATCTCCGGTGAATCAATGCCAATTGTAAAGGAGTTTCACCCCTTTACAAATCATACAAATATTGGCGGGATTGCATACTCCTATAGAAATAATTCAAAGTGGAGTTATGGGATACTCCATAATCAAGAAACTCGAATAGGGAGAGAAGACAATGGATTTTAGAACCGCAAGGAACGTTCCAAAGTCCAAAAGAAAACCAAATCAAAGAGGAAGAAATTCAAGCTCGAACGAAAGTGATTCTGCAAATAAATTTACTATATATGCTAAGTTTGCCTAGCGCCAAAACCAACTTTAACGACCTGCTATTTTCAACCCATTCGCATCCACACATGCCGAACTTGAATTGCTCAAAATATCATATTGTTAATTTAAATTTGGCAAATCTCGGCATATACAGTAAATAAATCAATCACAGAATCACAGACACAGAGTAATATAATGCAGCGGAAAAGATAAATGGTAGTCCGTGAAGCTACTATATAAACATCAAAGTGAAAAATGAAATACAACAGAATATCTCAAATACAGTGAAGTCTCCAGTATAAACAGATGACTTCTCTGAACAAATCAACTGGAAGGATGAAAGTTGAATCAATAGTTGGATCTCCAAGTGAAGCTCCAAACTCAAAGGTGAGTCTCAAATGCTGTATTACTCAGTCTGACCCAAGCGTAAAGCAAAACACAAAACACTCGAATTAGGATTAACGTTCTTATATCAATAAATCCAACTCAAGTGAAATATCAACTGAAATATAATTAACTTAAAGGATGTTTGGGATAACCATCCTCTAAGGATCATGGAACTATCTACAATGCAGAAATATACAATATAACACCGTCGTCATTTCAAATTAATTTATACCTCAAAACCAAAATATCATTTTCATCTCAAATATATCTATTTTCCAAAATAGTATATATATTCAATAATATAAAGTATTCGAAATTTCCTCAAAACTTCACAAATAGCTTCAAAATCAACTCGACCTTCGCATTTGAATTAAATTCAATCTCAATTTATCAATTTTCATTCAATTCAGTTTCTAACTGGACAAATTCAAATTTTATCGATTTCGAATACAGATTTGAACCACAAAATAAACCACTTAAATTTCAATATAATTCAAAGCTTTAATATTCAATAATTTCGAAGCTAACTTTAACAATTTCATATAGATCCTGATTTAACTTCACTATTATTTAGTCTTGAATTATTCTCTCATTAAATTCAATATCATTTAAGTGACCTTAAATTACATTTTCTGAAATATTTCCCTTAATTTATTCAAACGTGAAATATTCATTAAATCACTTAAACCAAACATCCAGTTATTAAATCATATCTTTAAATTCCATATTCAATTGCTTCAAATCGATTTAACTAAATAAAATTCTTAATTTAATACTATTTCAACTAAATCCAAATTTATCTTTCCAACCTTAACTTATTCAAATTATTACAAAAATCCATTTGGAATATAAATTTACATGAATACTTAACATATTATATGTATTAAATCAATCTTAATTAAATTAAATATTATTACTAAATCTATATACATATAATTAACATTTATATATAATCTCTTAAGAATTTGTTTTTATTAAAACCATATATTTCTTTCCAAAAACACAGAAATCATTTTCAAAATATATATATATATATATATACCAGTGGTGTCAGTATATAATTTCTATCCTGTGGTCAAGTGATACGGATATTTATCATTTTAATCCACAGTTTAACATATACGGGTATATATCATTTCAACCCGCAATCCCAAATTCAATGCAAATGAAAATCGCTTGAGTCTATCATTTCAACCCATAATGATTTTCTCATATTTTAAATTTCGTTCGGGTATGTATCATTTCAACCCATAGCGAATCCTATACTAACAGGGAATTTGCAGAGTGATAACAGATATGATAATAATATAACAGGCATAGATCATCAGTAACAATATAATAAAATCAACAGCATATGGTATCATATCCCACAGGTGAACAGTCACAGATAATAGCATATTTAACAACTTAAATAACTACAGCAACATATTTCAATTGTCGTTTCAATTGAAATCAAATTTATTAAATATGAAAACGGTAATCGCGAGTGATTTCTCACCTTTTAAGGCTAGATACGAACGAGAATGGGAGCGAATTGTAGAGCTAAACGTGAATTTCAAAGCAAAGCTGAATTGGCATGAATTTGACTAAAAGGCTGATAACAGAAATTTGATAAACGGATCAAAACAATCTTGATATAACTGAAACATGTATATGTTATGACTTCCCTCTAAATCAAATTTCAAACATACATTCGAAATAAGGTATATATATATTATATCTATTTCAAATCAAAATAAATTTAAACACAGCTTAAATTAAATTAGAAGAAAAATATTTCAATAAAACATGTAAACTTACATTATGTAACTGCAAACTATTATTTTACAGCTATATATATATATATATATATATATATATATATACAGCTTACTCACAAATCAACATGCAGACACAATAAATATAAAAGTACCTTTAAATTATACTTTAGGAATATATATATATATATATTACATTTATAACAAATATTTTAAAGTACTAACATATGTTTTAAATAAATATTATAGTAAGTTATATCCATACCTGTAAACATGCCATAAATTTACTTAAGCACGTAACATATTTAAGATTATATAAATAAACACGTGATATAAGTTTTAAATAAAAACTTACTTTACTGCAGACTCATATAAATAATGCTGTAACTTATATAGTAGGCTCTATAAATAAAATATACTCATATATACTTGCGAAGTATTAGTAAACTAATATAAGTTTAACACATACAAAAATATCTTACTTTACTATTATAAAATCAACAAAATGTCACAATGCAAACTCTTCTTCCGAACAACCCATTTGTTATGTATAGATAAACTACAATTAAAACAAAATACATTAACTCACATATATATATATATATATATATATAAACTGATATATAATTAATATATAGACTAAGCTTGCCTATCAAAAGCACTTCGGCATTAGCTATATAAGTTTTTTTCTTCAAAGAGCAATATATAACGAGCTTTTTAATATATATATATATATATATATATCAATGATATAGGGTAGAAGATAGGCTCGAGCTCAAGCTTCGGAACACAAAAAGGCGGACGATGGTGGAGGCGATAGAGATATGGGCGGCTTCTGACATGGGTTTTTGTCGTGTCGCCTGAGTTTTGGTTGCACTCGGGTGTGGCTCGGTAGAGGGGTGGCCTAGGCGATCCGGGGTAGGCTGCGGCGAAGGAAAAATGGCTTCGGTTCGGGTGATGAGGTGGTTCTCGGCACGACTGCTGTGTGGCGCGGGCAAGGACAAGGGTTGGTGTGCGTGAGTTAAAGGAGGAGCGGACAACTAGGGGATGAGGGCCGGAGATGGTGACGTGAAGGCGGAGGGGACCACGGCAGCAGAGCGTTGCAGATCTGGTCGGTTTCGTGTGGGGAGGAGATGGCTTGGGCTTCTGGGTGTTGTTTGGAGATGAGGGGATAAGTGGAGATGCGGAAGGTGATTCTCACGTGGTTCGAAAAGATTTGCAAGCAAATGAAGAAAGGGCTGAGGAGGAAGAACAACAAATTGAGGAGCACGGTTTTATATTAAAATTTTCAAAACGTACGAGTAAGGGGAAGAGGAAGCATCCGAACACTCCAAATGAATTGAACGGTGAAATTCCAAATGGTCTACTGGCGATACATTGGATATTTAAAATAATTTATTGTTTGCTTGAAAAACATGTTTGGTAAAAAAGGATAGATAAAATAAACAACGGCTATAAAGTGATATCGGGAATAATAACAGTCACAGCACTGAATACTGCAAATAATAAATGACAGTGGACGTTTATCTCCCCGTTTGAAATTTGAATAGACTTTTAAGGCAGTATTAGACACAGTTATCTGTTTTGCGGCTTCCGATGTGTAACGGACACCAAAATCAGCAAACGAATATACTATGAAGATCAGTACGATGAGGCGATCAAAACGGTATACATATATCAGTGATACGATTGAATTATAAAATTCGAATTTCAGCTAGCGGAAAATGCAGCTAAAACGCAGAAAATAAGATCGACGGAGCCATAGAAGTCCGAATTCGATAAAACGAAATTTGACATCTCACTCAGAAAATGGTTTACAAATTTTCTGTATAAAAATATTCAGGTTTGGAAATTATTTTATTTACATTAAATTTTAATTGATTTAAATTGAAATAGAATTTCACAATAAAATAAACATCGATATTATCCGATGAAAATTTACTAGTTGCTATGTTTAAATAGAATTCCAAATAATAATAATTATTTTCAATTTTTATTGATTAAAATTTCACAAAATTTCTATTAATTACTTAAATAAAACCTTTAAAATTTTACCTGCTGTTTCAGGTAAGGAATTTTAATAAACCAGGAACGGATAAATCCTGTCTAAAGGTCGACCTTTACAAAGCATATGATAAAATTAATAGATACTTTATTATTCATATGCTCATTGCTATGGGTTTCCCAATAAAATTTGTGAGTCTTATAAAAGAATGCATAACTACACCTACCTTCTCTATCATGATCAATGGCATACCAAAAGGTTTCATAGGATCCAATAGAGGCATTCGACAGGGTGATCCATTATCCCCTTACTTGTTCGCAATTGCCATGGAATACTTTTCATTACAAATGGAGTTGGCTACTCATCATAAGCTTATTCGGTCTATTTTTAACATCCAGCCTACTGTGAGTCATCTAATTTATGTAGATGACTCGCTCATCTGTATAAAATCCAGCCATTAATCAGCGAAAGCAGTTAAAGACATTTTCATTAGCTTAAAAAAATATACTGGTCTAAAACTGAATGAACAGAAAACCAAATGCTATTTTAACAAAACATATATCAGGAAAATAGAGGTGTTTGATCTCTTAAATGTAAAGGAAGGGAATCTTCCAGTAAAGTACATAGGAGTTCCATTATTTTCAAATAAGATTACTGACAGGGAATGTGCAGTCCTTATATCTTCCATTAGAGATAGATTGCAGGGTTGGAGCTCTAAACTGATGTCCCTTGCTGGTCGTATTGAATTGGTGCATACTGTTATACACTCTAAAGTCAATTTCTGGCTGCAAACTTTTCAATTGCCTGACGCTTCAATACAAAAAATTGAAATTGTGCGAATTTCATATGGAAGGGTGGTATTCATAAGATGAAATATGATAAACTATGCAGACCCAAAGATGAAGGAGGTGTGGGACTTAGAAGACTTAAAGATTTGAGAACAGTTTACACGCTAAAACAAGAATGGAGAATAATCAAGGGTAAAGGTTTACGGGGAAAATGGATGAGATAACGATACATTAAAGGCAATTTTTGGCAAATGCCTATAGACAACAATACCTCAGCCAACTGGAAGGCAATTATGAAAGTAAGAAACACCTTGGCAACACTTTGCACTCATGAAATAGCCACAGGAAGGGATACTGACTTATGGAGAGACCCTTGGATTTAAGGAAAATCACTGCTTGACATTTTTGGCCTCAATATGTTTTCTGACTTTGGCTGTCCAGATAAAAGAGTTCAAGATGTGATCAACAATAATAAGTGGAATTGCTCCTCCTTGTCGGTAATCAAGATAAGAAAGAAGTAATCCAATTTATGCCTATTTATAATGGTAGAGAGAATGATATATGGGTTTGGAAGCCTACTGGAAAAGAATTTACCACTAAATCTACATGGAACGAAATCAGGAGAAAAGACAGTGAAGTGGCATGGAGTAAAATTATATGGGATCATGCTAATAACCCAAAAATGGCATTCACTACTTACAAAGCTATATTAAGAAGATTACCTACTAGAGACAGGCTATCGAAATGGGGAATGACAAATGAAACTGTCTGCGTTTTATATAATCAGAACATAGAAACCCATGAGCACCTATTTTTTGAAGTACTTACTCAAATATGGTGTGGAATTCATGCAATAATATCGTAAATTCTCCACCACACACAAATAAACTAGAAGAACATATCACTCACCTGATTCAGCGTGGTCATAGAAAAGATCTGGTAGCCAAATTGAACAAAATTGCCATCACTGTAGCTGTTTGGAACATTTGAAAGAGAGGAATCATCAGATATTTCAAAGTAAACAAAGAAGCATTTTGAGGTCAGTAAGCTTGCGATTGGAGACATGCAGTTAATACAAAACCGATTTAAGAACTACCCCCTTACCAGACTGGAACAATGTGCAATTTGAACTGCAGGAGTGGATCTGAGCTCTCCATTGGCGGGAATCCCAAGTACGAGCTACCAGCATCGGCCGCCATGATTCGCGAAGGTCGTACGAGGAAGAAGCAGTAGTTGTTTTGATAAGGAAAGTGTTCACTTGTTTTACTTAATAGTTGGTTTTTTCTGTTGTATTGTGCCAGATTGGGCTAACGTTATGGGCCGACATATCTTAATAAAATCCTTACCCATTTTCAAATATATATGTATATATAGGACAATAAAGTAAATCTAGGAATTTTATTACCACAATAAAGTTTGATAATTATTGAAGTTTAAAAGCTAGTTAATAAGATAGGATTTTAAAGCTGGGATTTTTGAAAATGTCTTGACTTAAGAAAAATGATTAAATTTTTTATTTTGGAAATTTATATAAATGATTTCTAAAATGTAGGTGGTTTCAAAAGTGGAATCTAATTGATTAAAACACTTTAAAATTTTAAAGTTGATTTCAATTCGAATAAATTAGTTTAAAAAAAATTAATAAATGGTAATTGATTGCTCGATTAGTTAAAATGTTAATAACCATATAATGTTTATATAAGATCTGAAATCGTGAAGAAAAGAAGCCGATTTAAAGTGGGTTGCAAACAAAAATCAAAGGTGAGTAAACCTCACTCAAATTGGATTATTGGTAAATTTAAATAGTTAAAATTCAAACTATAGGTTGATTGATTGAATTGAAAAATTATTATCAGTTGGATGTGATATTATATATAGTAGTGTGTGTGTGTATTGGAGTGATTGATATTCCCTCATTATATAGCGGATGAGACCTATGAGCCCCGCATAATAGCGGATGGCCCTTTTATACCGCGATATCCCCCTCGAAGTAGGATTGGTATTTTTATATTGTGCTAACATATGTGGATGCAGGGAAACAGGTTGGAGAGATCCAACTGGATTCCTCAAAATTGTTAAATTGATTTTCATTTTCAGTTATATGAAATGTTGAATAATCTGTGATATATTATGTTGGAAAATTAATTTATTTGATGTTGATATATTGCTAGATATATTGTGACATTTAAAAAATGTGAATATTGAATTTTTAAAAGGGAATAAAACGGGAAAATTTCAAGTAAGAAATTTATAGTAAAGATGGATAAATTTAAAAGGAAAGAACTGGGGGAGTAAATAGTTTTATTTTTAAATCCTATTTAATATATTATAGAATATGGAAAAGAATAGAGTCTTTGGATAAATGTGAATTAAAGGATTTTAAAAAGTAAGGACTTAAGCAATATTGGTTTTAAGTACAAAGGGTTTAATTTAAAATTTAAGTTTTAAATAGGTTGGGAAAAAATAAATGGAGAATTTTGAAAAAGACTATGAAATTAGTATTTCAGGTTTAAATAAGGTTTTAAATCATAACAAAGGTGTAAAGCTGGAATTAATGGATTTTGGAATTAATTTGGATAAATCGAGAAATAAAATTTTAAAGGGAATTTAATTCGGAGAATCGATTTGAAAATCGATTAAGTGTTTTGGAAACTGTGATTTAAATGGAAATAAGATTATAGAATTTATAAACTGGCTTTACAAATAAAGTGAATAAATATCAGTGGATATTTGAGATTTTAAACTGTGGGAATTTATAAAGGAATGAGTAAATCGTTTTAAAAATAAAAGAGAATATTATTTTTAATAGTATGGAAAAGAAATTTACGGGATTGGGACATAAATTAAGCTGGAAATAAATCGAGAAGGATTTATAAATGATTAGATGGGATATATTGGAGTGGAAAGTGTATTTTCCTAAAAAGCCAATACAATTTCAAAGGAGATTTTTACGTATAAATTAGAAGTTTTAAAAGTGGTTTTTGAAAGAATGTTTTAGAAAAATTATTATTTAGTTGTTTTAAAATTGTTAAAGTAAATATTTATTTAAGTTAATTATATTAGTAATTATTTTTCATGGTTAAATTAGTATTTTGATGTAAAAGGATAACTAATAAATATTTATACCTTATATAATAGCATTATTTTAAAAATAGTTTTAGCTAAAGTTTTACTTGAGAAATTATTATAGAATTTCATAACTATTATTCTGAATAAAGTGATTTAAGTAACTTTATTTTTTAATGTTTTAAATGTATATTTTTTGGATAAAGTGATTTAATTTATTTAAAAGCTAAATTTAATAAGGCTTGGTGTTTTTCAATGGAAATGAAAAAATTTGTTAGATAATTGTTTAATTTGATAGTTAAATAACCGACTATCAATATTGGCCAATGCGTTGATCATTTCGAAGAGACCGGGATCGGGTTTAATTATAAGAAAACCACGTCGATCCATTTGAAAATAGCGAATGAAGACCATGAAGATGATGAAGACGGTGATTCGGTTTGTCCAGACCCAGGACAACTTGTATGGGCGAATGCTATTAGACCATCGTCCTTGGAGGACAATGAGCATTCTAAGTGAATGTGTTCTAAAAAGGTAACGCATAGCTTCAAGCCTCATCAACCGGAATGGATAAAACATGGGAGGTGCAGCAATGCTAAGTGGGTAGCACCCAATTAGAGTAAGGTCATCCCTGTCTAGAGTCCTTTTTGATCTCGGCTGTGTGGGCGTTTGTTGATCTCAACCATGGGGTGATCTTATTCGGACTATCCAATAAGTGGTAGCTCCGGTCTTGTTGTGCAGGGGATTAGGAGTGGTCCTCGGTACTCTGATCTAGGCCAGGTACTATGGTGGGCGGTACCCCAGTAGCCCTGCCATTGGAATCCAATCTCCAATAAGCGCTCGTACGGTTTTGATTGTGCCCAAATATGTTGGAACATGAGATGCAAGCATTTCAGCTAGATTCTATTTTACTTTCTATAGACACTATTATAATTTCAGACGGATTTGATAAAAATGTTTTGGTTTTCATAAGGTAAAAACCCGACACGTTTATTTATGGCGTGGTCTTACGAGAAATCTTTGATTTCAAAGGATTTTGAAAACTTTAATAATCCAATTGAGTGTGTTTTTCTCACGTTGGTTTTCTAGACCGACTCGGGTGTTATTATATTATAATGCTCGAGTCAGACCGAGTATTATAGATACATGATAGGATGCTATGGAGCTTAGGAGGCGAGCTGGATGACGAGACATATCACACGTACTTGACTTATATTCCGCGGTATATGGTATGTTGTATATTCAGCTTTGTGAGGACAAGTTATTATAACTATCTAGTAATGTGCTATTGTTTGATTGTGTACTGTGATGATTATAAGTATTAAACAGTTGCAGATGCTTTTGTATAAAAATCTGTTGTCACATATTATATTTTATTCTGCCGCGATTGTGAGAATCTAAAGTTGTTTTCTATTTCTTCTTCTACCATCTTTCTTCTTTAACCCTAATGGTTCGTATTTCCGTCCAATTGAACTAATGGAGAATGTTGTCGAGGGTACGGATTTGTGGGTCATTACAGTTTTAGAGGTAAAAAACTCCCAATTTTAAAAAGAAATAAAATAAAAATGAGTCTGAAAAGAATAACGATTCAAGTTCTATGAGGAAGGATGTTATAGATGTGGACGCTCTCGTACATGTCACGTACATGTAGATCGTCAAAGAAAACAATTGAAGAATATCAAAGCTCGAAGAATATTGAGGCAAAAATGCTGAAGGATTGTTTGACAATACTAACCTGAAGTTAGATGATTTCTTCGAAGATAACGATAGAAATTTCATTAATGATGAAATCTTAAGTACAATTATCAATGACATGACCGACTTGATCAACTAGAAGTAGCACGAAGTTTGTTGTGTGGCTTTCATTTTATTTTGCTAGTGTTTGTTTGTTTGTTTTCTTTTTCAGAACTAGTAGAGATAATGTGTAGTGATAGTTGTTGGTTTTAATAGTAATTTGTTTTAAAATCCTTTTTATAAAGTATTATCATCTTTCACAGAAAAATTTAATAGTTGACTAACTATATTGTATTTCATTCTTAAGGCATCGACCATTAATATTTGAGTGATGATATATGCCTACTAGACAGTGCAACTACTCATATTATTTTGAAAAAACCAGAAGTTTTCCTCTGAATTATCTAAAAATTTCTCAACTAAAGTTTTCACTATAGTTGGATCTGCTAATATAATTAAAGGGTCCGGAAGAGCCTATACATTATTACCAAACGGTACATATATCTTCATTCAAAATGCATTATACTCAAGTAACTCTAAAAGAAATCTGCTGAGTTTTAAAGATATAAGAATGAATGACTACCATATTGAAACTATAAATGAAAACAACAAAGATTCCTTTGTGTTATTTCTAGAATTGAAAGCCAGAAGCTTATTTTAGAAAATTTTGGTACAATTTCAACTGGATTATATTTAATGAAAAATAGCATAGTTGAATCCCACTCCATAAATATGAGCCAAAAGCTCACGAATACAGAGACACTGATTCTTTAGCATGATCGCTTGGGTCATCCTGGTTAACCATGATGCGTAAAATTGCTAATAACTCAAATGGGCATGGTTTATCAAACCAATTGAATTTTCCAAGTGATTACCTATGTGCTTCATGTGCACAATGAAAATTAACCGTAAAACCACTTCTAAATCTTCAACATTTCTACAAAGAATTCAAGATGATGTATGTGGTCACTTCCACCCTGAATGTGGACCATTTAAATACTTTATGGTATTAATTGATGCTTCAACTTGTTGGTCACATGTATGCTTTTTTACACAAGAAATATGACGTTTGCCAAATTACTTGCTCAAATAATCAAATTGAGAGCAGCTTCTTTAATCATCAAATTAAATCTCTTCGGTTGGATGATGTAGCAGAATTTACTTCTCGAGTATTCGATGATTATTATTAATCAATGAGAATTGAAGTTGAACATCCAGTAGCTCATGCTCATAGTCAAAATGGTTTGGCAGAATCATTAATTAAGCGTTTGCAACTTATTGCAAGACCGTTGCTTATGCAATCAAAGCTGCCTATTACAGCTTGGGGACATGCAATTTTGCATGCATCAAAATTGGTAAAATCAGACCAACGGCTTATCATCAGTTTTCACCATCACATCTTTTAACCGGATCTAAGCCAATTATTTTACACTTACGAAAATTTGGTTGCATTGTGCATGTGCATATTAGTCCCCCTCTTCGTATTAAAATGGGTCATCAACTTAGGTTGAGAGTTTATGCTAGATTTGATTCACCCTCAATAATTCTTTATATTGAACCTCTTATAGGTGATATCTTCACTGCAAGATATTCTGACTACAAATTTGATGAGACGATTTTCCCGCCGTTAGGGGGCGAAAAGACCACCCCATAGAACAGCGTGAAATATCATGGAATAACCCATCTATATCTTATTTGGATCCACGTACCAAAAATGTCAGTATGAGGTACAAAGAATTTTGCATCTTCAAAATATCGCAAATCAAATGCCAGATGCATTTAATGATGCTGCAAAAATAACTAAATTTCACATTCCAGCAACAAATACACCAGCTAGAATTGAAGTCCCAGAAGGACCAAAATTGAATATAGCAGCAAATGAATCTAAAGCAAGACAAAAACTTGGAAGTCCCATTGGTTCGAAGGATCGGGAGTCCAGTAAAAGAAAGTCTAATGAAAAATCATCAATTGATAAATGTTAACCGGCACCTTGGTCCGGTTACAAGACGATAGTTGAAGAAATTATCATTAGCATTAGACAAGATTCTGACCAAGAAGGGACTGAGGATATATGGGTTTGATGCAGTCGACATGTTTTGGCAATCAAGAGCGTTCGACGTTAGAAGGACACTCGGCATGGAGAATCGTTCGATATTGTATATCGTTCGGCAATTATGGAATGATCGGCATATAGGAGCACTCGGCACCAAGAATGTTCGGCGTACAAGGCACGTTCGGCATCCATGGACGTTCGGCATAAAGGGACGTTCGGTATTGAATATCGAACGACACCTAAAAGAATGTTCGGCATCCATGAACGTTCGGCATACAAGGAACGTTCGGCATCCATGAACGCTCGACATACAAGATACGTTCGGCACGTATGGGTCAAATGGTATTTAAGAGCGTTTGACTTCTAAAGTGCTCGGCATTCATGCTTCACCCGGCATCCACGTTTCACTCGGCATCCCAACATCGTTCGGCCCGCTTCCTCCATTCAACAGAGAGACCATCGACCTGGAAAGGAAGGCACGGCATGCCGACCGTTCGGCCTGTTTCACTCGGCACGCAGAGCGTCCAGCCTCACTTCATTCGGCATAAAGATGGAGGTTCGACATTTGGCTGTTCGACATGTTTGGGTCAGCACACAGGGCTTATTCCATTTGGACCGAGATATTTAGCCACCAGGCCCACCAAGGAAGTCCAACCCATCTTCGTCTATAAATAGAGGGGCAGGGGCACAATGAAATGGGACCTTTTTCCAGGAACACTGGGGAGACTCTGCCATTTCTTATACTCTCCTCTTTTTAATTCAAACTTGTATCCAAGTGATTGATTTACGGATTGTATATGTATTCAAGTAATTGAGAAAGCAATAAAAGATTAAACCCAAAGTGGATGTAGGCAGTTACGCCGAACCACTATAAATCTGGTGTTCTCGTTTTTGTTATTCTTTTTCATGGAATTACACTATTTTTCAGTCCTAATTTACTCTCTTCATTAATCTCTCTACATAACTCTACTCAAGGGTGTTAGTGACCAATTTTGGTGCTAACATTTTGGTGCTTTCACTGAGAATTGAATTTCTCAGCTTGATTGGATCTCATCATCTACTAGTGGATTTCCATATTCGCGAGATAGATCCAGTTGTTTACTAGAAAACTTCCTATTCTACTCAGATTTGAAAGAAATCTAAAGGAAGATGACAGTTGTAAGTTAATCAAGTGTTCGTGTTCATGTGAAATGATTGGATTCACCGGTGCACGCAAGATCTAAGGATTGGACGTTGAAGTTTGCACTCAAGTTGAATAAAGGCCGACCCTCCTCCAAAGGCAATTCAGCCGAACACTCCAAAAAAGGCGTATGCCGATCGCTCAAGAAAAGGCGTATGCCGAACACTCCAAAAAAGGCGTATGCCGATCGCCCCAGAAAAGGCGTATGCCGAACACTCCAGGCCAAGCCATACATCCGAATGCCGACCATACCTCCAGGCCAAACAGAAATTTGGCCGAGCAGAAATTTGGCCGAACAGAAATAAGGCCGAACAAAAATTTGGCCGAACATAAATTTGGCCGAACAGAAAGAAGGCCGAATAGAAATTTAGGCCGAACAGAACCAATGCCGAACGCTCCTGAATGCCGAGCGCTCTCTAATGCTGAACGCTCCTGAATGCCGAGCGCTCTCTAATGCCAAACGCTCCTGAATGTCGAACGCTCTCTAATACCGAACGTTCCTAAATGCCGAGCGCTCTCTAAGGCCGAACGCTCTCTAAATGCCGAGCGCTCTCTAAGTGCCTCCAAATATTGAATTCAAAACTCAACTTAATAAAGGAACATCCTATCTACTTCCCTTACATCCCCTGGTCAGCCAGGGCATAGAGGATCTAGCGACAGCTTCTAAACGACAACAAGGGAGCGGACAAACTACCGCTACTCAAACGATACACTCAAAGGGATACCATACTGATCACCCTTGAGGAGAATCGACCTCCATATATATTTTGGAAGCCAGCTACCTGGAGAGCCTCCTACAACCATGGATCGTTTCTATGATAAAAATGAATCTAAACCAAAGTGTGGAGGAGCGGAACAGACTAAGAAAAATAACAATGAAGGCCCGTTGGCTAAGGATGTAGATCCTAGTAGCCGAAACAAGACCTTAAAATTCGGCTCATATGCTCTTTGAAAGATTTAATTGACAACCTCTACTTGAAGACTCACGACTCGAAGTGGTACTGGAAACCAACCTCGAGAGAGTACACCAAGGTCTAAAGAAAATCAGGGGAATGTTGTATATTCCCAAATGCTCACTGATCCTAACACGGGCGATTACAAACACCTCCGAGGTGTGATCGAAAAGCTGATCTAGAAAGTAAAGCTTCAATAGTATGTACATTTCCTGCAGAATGGCGGGCAGCGAATATCTGATGCCTATTAATAAAGGGCTATGATTATCAGTTGGGCTGCTGACGGCTGACATTCCTTTGAAAGGAGCCAAGGTCAAAAGTCGAATAGCGAGCGCACGATGCTGCTTCACTTATCAATGAGATTTATCATAATCTTCTTTCAATTATTTCCATTTCTATTTTAATTGTTCTATGAACTACGACTAACTTGAACTAAACTACTTTCAAAACGATGCAGGAGATTGGATACTCAGATTTGGTCACCAAGCAATCCACACAGACCATGATCGGACGTGTGGAGTTACATCTAGACGAGAATGATTCAATCGCTCATCATCAATCATGTGCCTTTAATTTGGGGCCAAGAACTAGAGATTGAAAAGCTCATCACGATTAGAGCCCAAATACAAAGTCGACATGAATGACCATCCATTCATTGACCTCCACGTTTGACTCAGAGACCTGAACAGGGCTTGGAATGAGTATGGCTCGATCGCCCACTCAAATCAAGTCATAGAACAAAGTTGGACAAAATACAGATGCCCCTCCTGAAGCTTAGTGATGCCGGGATCTGTCCAGAGTGGACGTGATTTGTTCATCTACACATCAAGTCCTACCTTGAACACAAAAGGTTATTCGAAAGCCCGACTTGAAGTAGTTGAGGTGGACTGCCTACTCATTAACCATCGCCCTCAATACATGGACACGACTGCACCTTGGAACATATGCAACTTACTTTGTCTACTCAACAATCTATTATCCTTATTTTTTAGAAGGAGATACGGAGAAAATTATAAGAGATTTGGCTATCTAACCCAACATGGATGTGATCCAACCATTTGTCATATACCTCCTTTCTTGACTTGATGGGAAGAGCTATAATCACCAAGCGGACGAAAATCGATCGTCCATTTTTCAAATTTCATCCCTTGAGCTGGGGGCAAGATCCCATTCCATGAGCAAACGTGGTTCGACTGTTCATTCGACAACATTAGCCTCGATACGGTAGATGAATACAAATTAAAGAGTGGAAATACGACTACTACCAACTTAAACCTCCAAGTCCCCAGAGCGCGGACTGGAGTAATCTAAGTCCCCAGAACGCGGACTAGAGTATAAACGACTTAAACCTCCAAGTCCCCAGAGCGCGGACTGGAGTACTCTAAGTCCCCAGAGCGCGGACTAGAGTATAAACGACTTAAACCTCCAAGTCCCCAGAGCGCGGACTGGAGTACTCTAAGTCCCCAGAGCGCGGACTAGAGTATAAACGACTTAAACCTCCAAGTCCCCAGAGCGCGGACTGGAGTACTCTAAGTCCCCAGAGCGCGGACTAGAGTATAAATGACTTAAACCTCCAAGTCCCCAGAGCGCGGACTGGAGTACTCTAAGTCCCCAGAGCGCGGACTGGAGTATAAACGACTTAAACCTCTAAGTCACCAGAGCGCGGACTGGAGTACTCTAAGTCCCCAGAGCGCGGACTAGAGTATAAACGACTTAAACCTCCAAGTCCCCAGAGCGCGGACTGGAGTACTCTAAGTCCCCAGAGCGCGGACTACAGTATAAACGACTTAAACCTCCAAGTCCCCAGAGTGTGGACTTGAGTACTCTAAGTCCACAGAGTGCGGACTAGAGTATAAACGACTTGAACCTCCAAGTCCCCAGAGTGCGGACTGGAGTACTCTAAGTCCCCAGAGCGCGGACTAGAGTATAAATGACTTAAACCTCCAAGTCCCCAGAGCGCGGACTGGAGTACTCTAAGTCCCCAGAGCGCGGACTAGAGTATGAATGACTTGAACCTCCAAGTCCCCGGAGTGAGGACTGGAGTATTCTAAGTCCCCAGAGTGCGGACTCGAATATAAGCAATTCGGATCTCCTAGTTCCCTGAATATGAACTATGACACAGATGACTTGAATTTGTCAAATCCCTGACATACGGGCTAGAATGTATTCTAAGTGCTCGAAGCACAGAATGAAAGTTCAACAACTCTCGAAGTGTTTCCGAGTTATATGAAGATGGATCGAGAAGTCTATGTTACTCACAACTGCTTGGATCCACATCACAATCACAAAGAAAACTGAACAATAAGAGTCTTTTGTAAGAAGGAAAAAGGAACTAAACTTTATTCAGAAACGAGTTCCTATTACAACCCCTCCAAAGTTCGGAGTCGACATTCTATTTACAAGGACTAAAGGAAATAGATGAAAATAATTACATGACTTAGACTAACTCTCGTTGAACGAGGATAGTAATCACTTCTTGTGCTTCTTCAACTCCTTTCTAGACGGCTTCTCTCCATAGCATTTACTCTTGGTACTCTTCTTTGATAGAGGGGTAGCAACTGAAGAAGTATGGAGAACTTCCATAGGCTTGGACCCGCCAGGAAGGATGACCTTCAACGGCTTGTTCAAAGGATCGTCCAAGTCCACAACTCGGGGCTCGACCTTGACCTTCTCTTTCTCGAGCCGCTCTTTCATGCTCAATTCGAATGTGTGATCAGAGGCGCCTGTAATTTCTACTTCATAACCCCCGTCGGCATGAAAGGAGGTTCCGGACTTGTCTTCATCAAGCGCTCCAATCACCTGAGCGCGGATGAGAGTACTCTAAGTCCCCAGAGTGCGGACTAGAGTATAAACGACTTAACCCTCCAAGTCCCCAGAGTGCGGACTGTAGTACGCTATGTCCCCAGAGTGCGGACTAAAATGCTCCTAGTCCCCTGAGTGCGGACTAGAGTATAAACGACCTAAGAACCTCTACATCCCCGGAGTGCGGACTAGAATGCTCTAAGTCCCCTGAGTGCGGACTAGAGTATAAACGGCTTAAAAAACCTCTACATCCCCAGAGTGCGGACTACGGTAGTCTCAGTCCCCAGAGCACGGACTAGATTATAGAAGACTTGAGAAGAATCTCCAAATCCCAGAAGCGGACTAGATTACTCTAAAATCCCAGAATGCGGACTGGAGTATAAACGAGTTGACAACTCGAACTGTGGACTAAAGCATAAACCGTTCGACAAATCTCTAAGTCCCCGGAGCATGGACCGAAGCATGAGTACAAATTGGGCGCGAATCAACCGGGGGGAGAATAACACTAAGTCACCAGAATGCAGAGTGGTGTATAAACATCGATAAATAGACGAGTGGATTCCGACCATTCTCTATTACGCGAACTTCGGCATGGAATCGACCAAAGGATTATTAACCCGCTAAGGATGGAGTTCGACCATCCAACTAGTGGCCTGGCCAAATCAATGCTGGGAGCATGGGTACAAATCACTAAAAAGCTGAATACGACAGCTTACTATAGCTCTAGCGTGGCGTTCTTTATAACTTGAAGCAACGACTGCAGGGAAGCCTCAATACAAAACCAATCGAAATGGCATCCAAAGCTACGAGCAATCGACTATATCATACCTCAGATCGAGGGTCAATACCGATCCGCACCAAGCACATACGAATGTGACTCGAATGTTTCTTGAAAAACTATGACCTCCAGAGTGTGGAAAGGAGGGTAAACCACGAATACTTGGTCAAAAATTCTCCAGCACCCTCATTCGATTCGTCAGGAGGAGTATGAAACTGGATGAGCATAACCCGACTGCATTTGTAGCCAACTTTACCCCGAGAACTGATTATAGAGCATGAACCAAAGTGGACGTAGATGACCATCCACTGTCTAAATTACACCCTGAAACTGACGTGGCATCGAAGTATTCCTCTTGGAATGAAAAACCACGATAAAATCCAAGATAGGTGAGACCTAGTCTCCCATCGATTGACATGATCCCACGATTCAACGGGAAAGAGAGTAAAGCTAAAGTGGGCGTGGCTGGCCTTCCTACTTATCGGTATATGCCCCAGACCTGGGGGCACGAGCGAGGAGCAAGATGAATGTGAACCGACTATTCACCGATCATCTCTATGTCTTTGGAACTTAGGTGAAAACATAAACATAGCTAGGACGAGACTTAACCGTCCATGCAGTACATCTATCAACCCGAGACTAGGAGAAGACGCATGGTCATCCTAAAACTGGCTATGATAGCTCAGTATTAAAACTTATATATAGTGCTTACAGTTGCTCAAGGAGACGACCGAAAGGATGCCTAGAGATTGAATCATTGAATTGACACCTTAGCTCATGAGCAATTGACTTTCACTCCAACCCGAAGGACGGGTAAAGGATCATGAATGCATTGAATAGAAAGTGCGTTACTCGAATACACAAGCAAATTCAAACTCATGGCTAGATCCAGCTATACAGTTGCACGCCACTCGAGGCTGACCCCCACTCGACATTTCCTTCAATGCGCTTTTAAGCCTGATCTTTGGCCATTTGTTGATAATCTATTAGAGCATTCAGAGTCCTTCGCTATTAGACTTAAAAACTCATGACAAGACTCTGGGGTTCGACTAGAGCAACCATCATTATTGGTCGTCCCAACCATATTTCACATTGAATGCTATGCAAAATAATTACATCTATACTCAAAGAATCTGGGATGGCACCTGCTAAGGTGACGGTCGACATTACACTCACCATGGCGACCCTTTCCGGGTGCTAAATATCGGATCACAGCTCAGTGTAGTGATCATAAATGAATTAGTTGGATTTTTCTGAATAAATGATGATATGTTCCCTTGGACCCATTCTGACATGCATACGTGATTTCATTAACTATCACGAGCCATGCATTGGATATCAACCCGAAGCTACAAAAGCTAGCATAATATCTATTGACTTCACCATGAAAGCTCCACTCTTACTTTTAGGCTCAATCCATCAACGTCTATGCCTACCAGCCGTTGCGACAGGGCATACAATGACCTGAGACGTCTGAAAGAATACTTAAATAAAATATCAAACTAAGCTAATTCGATATCACTTATTTCCCTCGAAGGGCTATCTAAGGACGGAAATCAGCAGACCTCCAACCCAAATTCACTACCTCAGAACACTACTCGAAGAGTAGCAGAGAACCAACCATGAGATGGAAAATGTACACGGATGGAGCATCCAATGATCAGTGTTATGGCATAAGAGTCATGATAATAACTCCTGAGGAATGGTCAATCTGCTACGTCCTGAAACTCGATTTACCTATGACAGACAACGATGCTTAGTATGAAGCCTTGGCTGCCAGCCTCAAACTTGCTAGAGGATTTGAAATGAAAACTTTACATATCTTTTGTGATTCTTGATTGGTAGTATACAAATTCAAGGAAGTTGATCTTGCTATGGGGCATCGTCTTGCTCCTTATCTCGACCAAGTCCAAGGGCCACTAACCGACTTCACGTATTACATCATTACACACCTCAGCGAACAAAATGAAAAGGTGTCATGGTTGACTCCCATCAAAGACTATCTACAATGAGGAATTCTTACTGAATGGAGAAATGGAAAACGACAGATCCTCCTCAAATCTTCATACCAAATCATCTAAGAATAAGTCGTTTGTCAAAAGGAGTTTATCCATCCCCATGCTTCGGCACATCGCCCATGATGATATCTTGAGCAAATTCTATGAAGAAGAATGCGGTAATAGCATCAGAGGGAAAACCATGATAAAGAAGATACTTTGCTACAGGTATTACTTGCCAACTATCAATCTAGATACGATCGATCATGCTAGACAATGCGAAAAGTGCAAGATGTTTGCAAAAATCCAGGAACCCCACCGATGGAAATTACTCAAACGGCTAGTCCACGGCCGTTCCCCACTTGGGGGCATTGACGTCCTCTTCTTACCAATCCTAAAGGTTGAAGCTGTGAACAAAATCATAGAGTTTTTACTGAAGAGGGTTTTGGAAAACTCCTCAAGTGGCTGATTGCAACCCTTATTTCACAGAAAATACAAACAAGGAATCGCAATTGAATTGCAATTAAACTGGACGGAGTTGGCGACGACTTATGAGCATATAAAACGCATTCCAATGGAAAGAACATGTACCCAAACGTGCATGTGTATATCCGAACAAGTCTGACTTCTTGAAATCAACAGAAATTAAATTCTCACTAAGGGTTGTTGAGAAAATACTAGATCAGATAGCTGAAGCTTGCTAGCTCTGTAGAATCAGACACGAGTGGTCACTGGTGAACTACAACCCTAGATTTATAATATTGGGAATCAACCAAGCGTCAAGACGGCCAAAGAAGGATATGACAGCTTGGGAGGATAAAGTCGAAGGATAATGACTATTAAAGGAACACGATGGATTTCTTTCTAGAGACAAGGAATACTCGCTGATTCAAAGCATGTCGCGTTGCTTCACACGACACACTTTGGGGGGCAAGTGTTAACCGGCACCTTGGTCCGGTTACAAGACGACAGTTGAAGAAATTATCATTAGCATTAGACAAGATTCTGACCAAGAAGGGCCTGAGGATATATGGGTTTGATGCAGTCGACATGTTTTGGCAATCAAGAGCGTTCGACGTTAGAAGGACGCTCGGCATGGAGAATCGTTCGATATTGTATATCGTTCGGCAATTATGGAATGCTCGGCATATAGGAGCACTCGGCACCAAGAACGTTCGGCGTACAAGGCACGTTCGGCATCCATGGACGTTCGGCATAAAGGGACGTTCAGTATTAAATATCGAACGGCACCTAAAAGAATGTTCGGCATCCATGAACGTTCGGCATACAAGGAACGTTCGGCATCCATGAACACTCGGCATACAAGATACGTTCGGCACGTATGGGTCAAATGGTATTTAAGAGCGTTTGACTTCTAAAGCGCTCGGCATTCATGCTTCACCCGGCATCCACGTTTCACTCGGCATCCCAACATCGTTCGGCCCGCTTCCTCCATTCAACAGAGAGACCCATCGACCTGGAAAGGAAGGCACGGCATGCCGACCGTTCGGCCTGTTTCACTCGGCACACAGAGCGTCCAGCCTCACTTCGTTCGGCATAAAGATGGAGGTTCGGCATTTGGCTGTTCGACATGTTTGGGTCAGCACACGGGGCTTATTCCATTTGGACCGAGATATTTAGCCACCAGGCCCACCAAGGAAGTCCAACCCATCTTCGTCTATAAATAGAGGGGCAGGGGCACAATGAAATGGGACCTTTTTCCAGGAACACTGGGGAGACTCTGCCATTTCTTATACTCTCCTCTTTTTAATTCAAACTTGTATCCAAGTGATTGATTTACGGATTGTATATGTATTCAAGTAATTGAGAAAGCAATAAAAGATTAAACCCAAAGTGGATGTAGGCAGTTACGCCGAACCACTATAAATCTGGTGTTCTCGTTTTTGTTATTCTTTTTCATGGAATTACACTATTTTTCAGTCCTAATTTACTCTCTTCATTAATCTCTCTACATAACTCTACTCAAGGGTGTTAGTGACCAATTTTGGTGCTAACAATAAACCTCCCGAAGAGGTTATAAATAATCCAAAAGATCATGTAATTGAAAATTCAAATTCTCCTAAAAATACCGAAGGAATATTATCCCAGAAGAAATAATAGAAGCGTTCAAAAACGAAATGACACCTAATAATAATGAGATCTCAATATTTTATACAAACTATGGAGAAATGTGAGATTGAAGTAAAATAATAAGTGGTGATGTATTCTCATTCGCAGTAGCATAACTATAAGTCATGACTGTAATGAGAATAATGATAATGAACTAACTAGCATAGATGAATGTCGAAAAAGATATGATTGGTCTAAAAGGAAAGATGTTATCCACGTTAAGCTAGATTCACTTCAAAAATATGGATCGATAGAGAAAACAACAGAAAATATTAAACCAGCATGTTATAAATAGGTATTCGTTAGAAAAAAAAATGATAAAAATGAAGTCGTGAGATATAAGACACGACTTATCACACAAGGTTTCCTGTGGAGACCTGATTTTGATTTTAAAGAAACATACTCCCATGTTATGGATGTCATAACATTACAAAATTTGATAAGCCTTGTAGTTTTTGAAAAATTTGATATGAGATTAACTGATGTTGTGATAGCTTATCTTTACAATGAATTAGATACTGTTATTTACATGAAAGTCCCAAATGGTTATATGTTGCCTGAAGCAAAATCAAAGTCCATGTACTCACGAAAAATAAATGGTCGCTATATGGTTTGAAACAATCCGAAAGAATGTGGTAAGCCGTCCTAGTGAATATTTGGTAAAAGCATGATATAAAAACAATCTTATTTTTTCATGTGTATTTTTAAAGAAATCAGTAAATGGATTTTCTTATTTAGAAGTTTATGTTGATGATATAAATTTGATTGGGACTCTAGAAGAGATTGATGGAACAATAAATTACTTAAAGAAGGAATTTGAAATGAAAGATCTTGGCAAAATTAAAACTGTCTCGGTCTACAAATCGAGCATAGTACCAAAGACATACTATTCCATCGGTCAAACTGCATTGAGAAAAACTTGAAGCGTTCTCAAATGGACAAAGCATATCCATTTAGTATGCATATGGTTGTCAGATCTTTAGATGTTAAAAAGAATACTTTTCGCCCATAAAAAGATAATGAAAATGTGCTTGTCCAAAAGTACCATATCTCAGTGTCATTGATGCATTATTATATTTGGTCCAATGCACGAGACCAGATATTACATTCTCAGTAGATCTTCTAGCAAGATACAATTCGAAATCAACGAAAAGACACTGAAATGGTATAAAACATATCATGAGATATCTTGGTGGAACGACTAACTTAGGTTTTTTTTATTCTAACATAGGTAATAATCATAGGTAATAATCGAATCTAGTTGGCTATGCTGATGTAGATTATCTTTCTGATCCACATAAAGTAAGATCACAAACTGTGTATGTATTTAAAAACAGTAATGCAGCTATTTCATGGCGATCTATGAAGCAAACATTGGTAGCGATATTATCTAATCATTCTGAAATATTAGCACTACATGAAGCAAGTTGAGAATGTATTGGTTAAGATAATTAATTGAGCATATTTGTAAGACGCCTCAACTCCCCTTAGCTACAGAAAGATCAACTATTATTTATGAAGACAGTGCAACTTGCGTAACTCAAATCCAGACATGTTACATCAAGGGTAATAGGATGAAGCACATTTCTCATAATTTTTTCTTCACACATGAATTACAAAAGATAAAATGTGAAACAAATCCAGTCCGAAGAAAAGTTGGCAGATCTATTCACAAAAGCATTTCCAAAATCAACGTTTCAAAAGATGGTATACAAAATTGGTATGCATAATGTACTCTTTTTCCTTTACTAATATTTTTTCGATTTTTTTGTTAAGATTATAACAAGGCATTATTTTGATTCAGAAATATCAACCCTCACAGTAACATTATCAAACATGTCATCTAAAGACGAAACAAAACTGCACTATTTTCCTTGTTTATGATTTTTTCATTGGGTTTTTCATAACAAGGTTTTTTTAATAAGGCAATTACTCTTACCATTTTTTCATGCGCATATTCGGAAAGGAGGGTTGGTGTTGTAATATATATTAATCAAACCGACCGTTAGGGAGGTTTGCTTACTATCACTAGCCAAAATCAATTTTTCTGAAGCCAAAAAAACGTGGATCTTGTCTCGTCGCGGTTTCCATAAACTTTATTCTTTTACTTCGCGCATCAAAGATTCCAAATTCAAATCTTTTATGATTTTCAAATTCTAAAATTTCAATTTCAAATCGACAATTTTGAATGCTTTGATTAATATTTAAATTTAAAATTCATATTTGCAGATTCAAATCTCAATTATTCTTTTCCAACATATTATCACTTAATGTTTAAGTAATATTAACAAAAAATTTAAATGTATATTTCTTATCAAAGTTATACAATCGAACGGTCGGTTTCTCCACCGTTGTACGGTTATACTAGTATAAGGATTAATATGTTAATCAAACCGACCATTAGGGAGGTTTGCTCACTGTCATTGGCCAAAATTAATTTTTCTGAAGCCAAAAAAACGTGGATATTGTCTCATCGCGGTTTCCCTAAAAACGTGGATCTTGTCTCATCGTGGTTTTCCTAAACTTTCTCCTTTTATTTCGCGCATCAAAAATTCCAAATTCAAATCTATTATGATTTTCAAATTCTAAAATTTCAGTTTCAAATCGACAATTTTGAATGCTTTGATTAATATTTAAATTTGAAATTTATATTTTCAGATTCAAATCTCAATTTATTCTTTCCTACATATTATCACTTAATATTCAAGTAATATTAACAAAAATTTTAAATGTATATTTCTTATCAAAGTTATACAATCGAACGATCGTTTTCTCCACCGTTGTGCGGTTATACTAGTATGTTAAATACATCATTGTAATCTTCGTTGGATATGGTATTGGTAATGATGGATATGGTATTGGTAATCTATTAAATAATAGTAAAGCAGAAGATTTTCTGGCTCTCTCCTTAATTCTAGAAATTTTCTCTCTTCTCCTTAATTCTCTCTTTAGATGTTTTATTTTCAAATTCTTTAATTTTTTACTTTACACTTATTTTACTAATTCTCTTCTATTATATTACATTTTGGTACATGCATTCTAAAGTTTATATAATTATTTACATATAATTTATCAGCTATCTTCTAATATTTCATATTTAAGTTCGCACATTTGGGTTAATTAAATAATCCAAAATTTAAGCTATTTAAATAAATTCATTTAATATTTCTTATAAATACCAAAGAACGACAATTTAAATATGTATAACACTTAAACAACTAAACCATAATATTAATCTTTCATTCAACTGTAAAGATATATAAATCACATAAACCAATAATAAAAAATTGTAGTTAATTTATTTCAATAAATTTATCACATTTCGTTGCAAATTCTACTTTAACTCCAAATACCTACATTTAAAATTACCATAACTATTCACAAAATTTACCTCACTTTTCTTCTAATATTTTACTTTTCACTCTATATGCATCGATTAATTATGTGATCTAAATTTAAACTAATTAGATAAATCCAACTAACTAATATTCGTCAATTCATTTACTAATTTATGAAAATATCAATATATACATCATATTCATATTAACAAAAAATTTAAAAAAAATGATTAATGTAAAGATACCTAAGTTATATAACTTAAAGAACTAAGTGAATACATAAATAATAATAATAAATCCTTTCTCACATTTCTCTCAATAAATTTATCATGAAATGCATTACAAAATTATATTTTTGTACTCCGAATACCTACGTTATAAATTTTCTATATCATTTACAGTCTCCCCTCAATTCATTTACAATATTTTACATTTAAGGTCATATATTGTAATCAATTACATAACTTCAAAACTACTTAAATAATTTCATTATACAATTTTTCACCGATTTGTCAAATAAGTATGATCAATGTGAACCATATTCATATTAACAAAAATTATGAAAATATTCATTCAAATATATAAATACATCAATCACATAACATAAATTGTATTCATAAATAATAATTACAAGTTTAAAGTTTTATTTATTTATATCAATATGTGTATCATGCATTACATTGTAAAACCATTTTTTAACGTCAAAAACCTACATTTTGAAATTATCCAATTAGTTACAAAACACTTCACAATATCAACTACCATTGCGTATTAAACTCGATATTTTCAAATTAATTATGTGATCTTGAATTTAAATTATTTAAATTCAATTAATAAATTTTTGTTAATTCATCTAGTAAATGCTAAGATACAACGGTTTCAATATGTATACCGTATTCATATCAGGTGCAAAGGTGATAAAATTAGTTTTTCATTTAAATACAAAGATATATAAGTCACCTAACATAAACAATATGCATAAGTAATATTTCTATATTTAATATATTATTCATATATCTAAATTTTTTATATTATATTATATTGGAAAATTCTGTTTTTAGCTTTAAATACGTACATTTTAACATTTTTACAATTATTTCCTAAACCGCCCTCAATTATTTTATATTATTTTATATTTAAATCCATGTATTCAAACTACTTACGAAATCTCAAATTTAAATAATTTCAATGAATAGTTAATTTATTCTTCTAATGAATCATAAAAATATATGTCAATTTTAACACACACACGCTCGCATTATGCAAAATTGTAAGACTATTTTTTTATTCAACTATAAAGATATATAAATCACATAACATAAATTATGTACATAAACATCGTAACAAATTAATTTGTAAATAAGTTATAATTTCTTTATATTAAGAATTTATCATACATTATATTACAAAATTATGTTTTAGCTTCAATATATCCACATCGAAATTATACAATTTTTTACAAATTCCTCTCGATTCTTCCTATCGTTTATTTTCAAGTCCACGTATGTAAACTAATTACATAATTTTATATTTGATTTATTTAAACAAATTTCATTAAATAATATTTTTCAGTTCATCTAGAAAATTACTAACATACGTCAGTTTCAACATGTATGCTATATCTATATTCACAAAACTGAATAAATTACTTTATTATTATATATATGTGTGTGTGCACGCACGCTATACAACATAAATTATACACAAACATAATACCAGTTTTAATTTATAGTTCATTTATTTCACTAAATTTATCATACATTATATAACAAAGTTCTCATGTTAACATTAAAGATATAATATTATATTTTACAATATTACCGTGTGCAACGCACGGGTTACACACTAGTCCCTAATGGTGTCAGTACTTTTTATTCTATAACAATTTCACTTAATTTACGTACTAATTACACTTCTTAATAATTTTTAATTATTACAGTTAACATATTTACGGTCTAATCGTCTTTCTATTCTCGCGTAAGCCCGTTCAAAGGGTTAGTTACCCTTTAAGTAAAGTAGTTAATAACAGGTTTACGCGAGAATAGGAAGAGGATTAGGCAATAATTTACGTAATTAAGAAGTGAACTTAATACGTAAACCTGTGAAAAGTGATTAATTCAACGCGCTCTCCTGCGGAATCGATCTTTATTTTTTTTGGGGTTCGCCTCGTGTATTTGTTCCCAAACGTATAGGCGGACTTTTTGTCTTTATTTTTCCATTATAAACTCCGAATTCGCAGGAACGCTGCCTATATTTTCAGTTCGCAAATGGAAGCTTCGGATTTCACTTACGGAAATTACCCCAACTCGGACAATAATGAATTCGTTCAGGAGAATAATTTCGTGGTGGAGGAGTTCTTCAATTTCTCGAACAAAGATGACGAAGTCATCATCGACGAAAATGATGCAGCTAAAGACGCCAATCTCGGAGAGTCCGCCAATTCTTCCGGTTCTGGTGATAGTAGCAATTCATCCGGTGACGGTCAGCACTTTCCTGGCGAACTTTATGAGCCGGTAATTTTTCAGTATTATTAATTTTGGGTGAATTAAAATTACCGAATAGTTCAACAGCATGGCGTTATTGAATTTGAAGTTTCTAACACTTGTTGCATTTATTTATTCCACGAAAATTTTCATAATTTTTGGGAAATTATAGTTTGATATTTACGTTCATTGCCTTTTGTATAGCAAGATGAATTAGAAGATTTGCAATGGGTTTCACACATTGTAGAAGAAAAGGACTTGTTTTCAGCCGAAGAGCACAAAAAACTCCAGTTAATTTCCGGAGTCAAAGCGGGTTCAAGTTCGGATGCAAACTCTTCAATATCCGAAATCGGGTGCAAATTCACGACCCAACAACCGACAAAAGCAGCTCGGAGCAAAAGGTCGCGCAACTCGCAAAACCTCTGGTCATCCCGGCTGCTAGTCCCAACTCAATCTGATTCAGGGTCCATGTATCTAGTCAACCCAGACAAGGTAAGAAAATGCCCGAAACCCGTTAAGAGAAAAGAACCTGCGATGATGGCTGCATCAGACGGTAGGAAATGCTTGCATTGCGCAACAGACAAAACTCCACAATGGAGAACTGGGCCGTTGGGCCCAAAGACTTTATGCAATGCATGTGGGGTCAGGTACAAGTCGGGTCGGTTAGTTCCCGAGTACCGGCCCGCTTCCAGTCCGACATTTGTGACTACGCAGCATTCGAATTCGCACAGGAAAGTAATGGAGCTGAGGAGGAAGAAGGAAATGCAGACGCAGCAGTTCATGAGCAGCATTTACGACGATGGGGATGATAAGTTTTTGATTCATCAGCAGTTAACCACTGATTATAGGCAGCTGATTTGAATTTTTAAATTTCTGTTCCCCTTGTTGCTTTTTGAACTTTGAAGCCGTAGCTTATTTGATGTTTCTTTCATTAATTTTCCGCAGTTTTATTCCTTTTTCTTAATCGAGAAATTCAGTTTCTTTTAATGTAAGAACAATAATAATGTTAGTTACAGAGAAGTGTATGAAAATTTTGCAGTGAGTAGTGAATGGTTTGGTTGAGAAAGTTTGGTAAATTGTGAGTGAAATGATGCGTGCACAGAGATAATGTGGAGCACCGAACCACAATTGATGTGTGCACGTGGTTGGTCATTTTGGTTCCAATGTGAACACCGTTTAGATATTTTCAAACAAATGTTGACATATCATGTATATTTTAAGTATCGACACCCCCACTGACTTTGTTAGGGTGAGTTATGCGTGATTACTGTTAAAGATTGGACTTGTACGTTAGAAGGATGCTATGAAACGTGGAAACATAAGAGTGATGATTTGTCATTTTATCAATTCTTTTTATTGCTTGATGTTTATGCAAAGTACAGAAGGAAGAATACAAAGCAAGCATGGAGCATCCCAGGAGTTCCTTTATGTTAGCATCGAGTGCAAGGGGTCCTAGCTATTATGCAAGAGATTATGTCAATTTAAGCCAAGCACATGCAATGCATGTGCATTTCTGAATTATACAGGGTAGATAATGAAGAAATAAAAGGCTCTACTTTGTTACCTATAGGTCAGGGTCAGCTATTTAAGGAATAAAACGCATAAGCTTTGTGCACATTAATTTGTTATTACACAGGTTTTTATTGTTCAAATAGGACCGCCCATATCGCAAATACCGCCACAAACTGAATATCGTCGTTAGCGTTGAATACAATTTTATTAGGGCATACAATTTTGTATTGAATAGTGTCCCCTAGCCATGAGGACAAATTATCATAATATATGCGAGGCCAAGTTAACATTGGAATTGTTACTGATGTACAATTAGCTTCGCAGTATCCAATTAAAGTGAAACCAACTAATAATTTCTTGATGTTTGGGAACGCATGATCCTACATTGCCAGTTGATGATCCATAGGCTGGGCTACTATGAAACATACCCATGCATGCAAATCAAATCATTATTTAATTAAATTGTGAAATCTTCATTAATTTATTTAGATAATTTTATAATGGTGATAAGAAGGAAACATACGTAACGGAAATGACATGTACATTTATTATTAAATGCATGACTGTGGAGCAAGGGAACGTGCTGCTACGTGTCGCATGCATTGATTAAACTTGTTATCACTGCTTTATAAGTGAAGTGAAGAACAAGAATTAATGGAGGTGAGCAGTGAATATTTTGGGAAGAAATAACGTGCTATGCACAAAGTTTACATGTGCTTTTTGGCTATCTAGCCCCTTAACAAATAACTTCTTTGCTTTCCATTTATTAGGACTTGATATTAGTTGTTTTTCATCTTCCTACTTCAAACTTTGTAATCTTCGTTGATAAAAAAAAAGGAGTAGAATTGAATGTTAAAGCCTTAAAGGTCATGTATAATACCAACTTATTGATCAAGTATATTTGACCGTACAGGTGTAACTGGATCGAACCAGACCACATGTACGTGTGTCTTACCTCTATCATCTAACTAATTCAGAAAATTTTTAAATTTTGACATTGTTCGTATGAGCCGAACAGTTGACAGACAATATTAGAACAATAGAAAAACATCGAACATTTTCGGACGAACGTTTTTTCGTACATTATTTCTTTTATTAATTCGTGTCATAAATAAAAATCGTACAGACATGGATCTAACGTCCTACTGCCTCGGATCAAGCCCGACGTCGACTAATTGAACGAAATTTACAGCACTAATTTAACGCACTACTCGATAAATAAAAGAAAATCTATTATAATACAAAATATAGACACAATTGGTGATACAAGAAATCTTCATCATTGGATTACTCTGAATCTCGATCATTAAATTGCTTATTGATTTTCATCTTTCGTAAAAAAAAAAAAAAAAAGCTAACGTTTCAGATTTTTTTTGTCACAAATTGTGTTTTTTGTATACAATAGCCGACCACATAAATAAATAGAAGAAAAAACAACAAGCATGTGTATATGTGTCATCTCTAAGTATCTATAAGTTCCAACTCATATTGGCATCGACCTTCATTTCTGCTTGTTTCTTTAATCACTCTGAATTAACTTCATTCTCTAACACTTCAACGGCTAAAAGAAAGATTGATACTTTGATATCCTTTTTTTCTTTGAACAAACGAACAGAGATATTATCAAATCAATACTCAAAATTCCTTTCTGGATCTTCATCCATGTCCTCGCTATTCACAAAACATAAGAACTGCCTCCTCATATGTTATGTGTATGTTGCATTGTCAATAAATTATTAATTTCTAAAGTTGGTTGAAACAAAATATTAATTTACAAGTGCTGAAATCTAGGGTTTTCTTCTGCCATGGGAGATATCAATCTCTCTCTCAAACCCATTCTCAATCCCCCTCTCTCTTGTCCATCTCCTCAAGATAGGCCACCCGAAGCTCATATCAGAAAGCCGAGTAATGTCATCATTGATAAGGAGGGTTTTCAATTGGTTCAATCAAGATCACAAAGGAAATATCAGCCTAGATATACTCAGAATCGGTCTCAGATTAGTAAAAATCAGAGGAAAACAGAGAATCAGAAGACCGAATTTTCTAGGGACAAGACCAGGATGGTCCAAATTGATAAACCGCCAGCAAAGTTCCATCTGAATAAAGAACTTGGGCAGAAATCATGGGCTGATATTGTCTCAGAACAATCTAAAGAACCAAAGGATGAGGATTGCAGTCTTGAAACCATTTCACATATTCAAATCAACAACAAGAAATATGGTGTTGTTAAAGAGGCAGTATGTAAGAGAGCTATGGAGTGCTGGAATAACTCAGTTCTGGTGTATGTTGTTAGCAGTAAACCATACTTTGTGTTCTTCAAAGAATATATTAAAAGAGTTTGGAAGCCAAAAGGTGAATTTGAAATCTTTTCCAGAGAAAATGGTTTTTTTCTGATAAAATTTTATGATTCTCAAGACTGCAACTCCATAATTCAGAATGGTCCATATTTCTATAACGGCAAGCTCATCATCATGAGAAGATGGACTGAATCTTTGAAGATGGACAGAGATCTTCTGTCTACCATGCCAATATGGGTTAGATTACCCAGCGTTAATCTCAAATTATGGGACAGAGAGGCGTTTAGTATCATGGCTAGCATTATTGGAAAACCCATTAAAATGGATGCAGCAACCACCATGAAGTCGAGATTGAATTACGCTCGAATTCTTGTGGAAGTTTCTGCGACGGATGAACTTCCAGATGAGATTTGTTTAAATCTTTATAATGGAGAAAACATTATACAAAAGGTTGAATATGAATGGGTTCCACCGAAGTGTAGCATCTGTATGTGCTTCGGTCACACTAAGGAACAGTGCAACTCGAATGAGAAGTGGATCCCCAAAAAGAAAGATAAAGATACAATGAGTATTCAAGAAAATAGTTCTGAAAGAATTCAAGAAAAGAGTAATAATAAAAGCATAATATCTCAGTCAAAATCTCAAATGGGTGTAGATCGTATCTATCAAAATGATTTCATCTCCGATCAAGAAAATAATATCAAAGAGCTCACTGATCAAAATGATCAGATCATGGCGCATGAAGTTCATCAACAGAATGATAGTGAGAATACATCAAACGATCTTGATCCGACAAACAGAAAGAAGGGGAAAAATTTACAGGTCTTTAACTCTGAAACCCCCCATATCTCAGAGTCATGTTTAAATGCAGGCCAGAATAATACAAAAATTGTCAACAAAACTCATCAGAACTCAAGATTGAGTCAAGAAACCAATCTTGAGAAGGGATCTTCGTCTACAACTGCTACAGATGTTGAGAGTAATGGCTACTCAACATTGCCTTGCAATGGTGATCCTCCTCCAGAGCAGGCTGCAATCTCTGATTGTAATGAATCAGAATTGCCTCGCACAGCTTCGTTTGATATCTCTCTAATCAAGGTTCCTGATTCTGCACAAATGGAAGAAGATAATTCTGAAAAGAGGGACAGCTATGAAGAATTTGACATATCTGAACTACATATTGCAAAAACAAAAGCATCAGGTACGTTAAAGGGGAGTAAAGAGAAAAAAGCCTTTAAGCAAAAATATATATCAATCAACCCAGAGTGGGAACAAATGTCTACCAGGTTGAAGGCTAAAGGTGCTGACAATAAAAGGAGAGGTAAAAGTACAGTGGTGACAGGTACCATTTAATTCTTATTTCTCTTATATATATTATATATATGTCAATTCTTGTATGGAATGTTAGGGGAATGAATTCCCCTGCTAAACAATCTGATATCCTCTATATGATCAATATATACAAGCCTACTATAATTGCTCTTATTGAGAACAAAATGAATGATGAGAATTTTGAAAAATTCTGTCTAAAAATGTCTAGTAATTGGAAAGCTATTCATAATAATGACTGTGGCTGTAAAGGCCGAATTATTACTATTTGGGATTCTTCTGTCTGGACTAATATAAACATTAATAAAGATAGTCAATTCATAGACTGTAAATTTAAGAACATTGGTGGTTTCCACCTGCAAGTTACTGCTGTTTATGGTAGTAATTTTGAAACTGAAAGAAATGCTCTAGGTATAAACTTAAATCCTTAAGTTACATATATGATTTCCCCTGGATTGTGTTAGGTGATTTTAATACTGTTTTTCATGTTAATGAGAAATTTGGTGGTGTTAAAATCCCTTATAACAAACTGGATAGAGTCAATAAATTTTTGATAGAATCTGGTCTTATTGAGCCAAATACCAGTGGTAATAAATATACTTGGAAATCTGGTTTAGCTAAAAATATTCATTGCAAACTTGATAGAATTTTATATAACAAAGAATTTGCTAATAGTTTTCCTGATAATATCTGTTATACTTTGGAACAAAATTTAAGTGATCACACCCCTTTAATGATCAATTTGGTTGTTAATAAAGGTGGTAACAGTAAAGCTTACCCCTTTAGATTTAAAAATAGCTGGGTTTTAGAAGATGATTACAAAACATTAATGGAAAAATGCCATAAATTTTCTTGTGATGGCTCTAAGCAATTTCAGTTTTATATGTTTCTGAAATTCTCTAAAAATAATCTTAAAAATTGGAATAAAAGCAAAAATGTTAATAAAAATAAGATTGTTAATTTGAGAAATGAAGGTAAATTCTTACAAATGAATATAGATAATAAGCCTGATGACATTAATGAAATTAACAAATTCTTCCAAAATAAAAGGCCTTGTCCAATGTAATGTATAAGGAGTCTGTTGATGCCAGACAGAAAGCAAAGACTGACTGGCTCACTTTGGGTGATGATTGCACTAAATTCTTCTATGCTAAAATGAGTAACAGGAAACATATTAATAATATAGGGTGCATAATTGACAAAGATGGAAATTTAGCAAATTCTTTTGAAAAAGTGTCCACTGAAGCTATTAATTTCTATAAGGAGCTATATTTCTCTAATATGAATAATCAGGAGTTTCCTGATATTATATGTAAGAATATTTTAAATAGCAGTGCCTCTGAAATCCTTCTAGCCCCTGTGGATTTGGCTGAAATTAAACATATTGTTTTTAATGCTGGGGATAATAAAAGTCCAGGTCTTGATGGTTTTAATGCCAAATTTTTCAAAAATAACTGGGACTTCATTAAACAGCAGATCCTTGATGTTGTAAATGAATTTATGGATAATGGTAAAATTCTGAAAAGTATAAATCATACATTTATTACCCTTATCCCTAAGAAAAAAATCCCACTGATATTGGTGACTACAGACCTATATCATGCTGTAACTTCATTTACAAAATTATTGCTAGTGTTCTTAGCAATAGAATTAAAGTTTTTCTGCCATTTATTATATCAGAAAATCAGAGTGCTTTTGTTCCTGGTAGGCTAATATATGAAAACTCCCTTTTAGCTCATGAGATGGTCAGGAAATTTAACACTAAACAGGGAGATAATGTTTGTGTTAAAATTGATCTTCAAAAAGCATATGATAAAGTTAACAGACATTTTGTTTATCATATTATGAAATGTATGGGGTTTCCAATTAAGTTTTGTGATTTAGTGCTTGAATGTATCAATACTCCTACTTTCTCTATTCTAATTCAAGGCAAGGCTGAAGGTTTTATTAAATCTAATAGGGGTATAAGGCAAGGGGACCCCCTTTCACCTTATCTTTTTGCTATTGTGATGGAATACTTTTCTATCCTTATTGAAATAGAGAGCATCGAGGGCAAAATTCAACCTATAAATAGAATCCAGCCATGTGTTAATCATCTGATATATGCAGATGATCTTATGGTGTTTTTAAAAGCCAATAAAGATAATGCAGACTCTTTAAAATCCATTTTTGATATATTAAAAAATCATGCTGGTCTTCAACTTAATGTTAATAAATGTAAGGTTTATTTCAGTAAGGCATGTAAGTTCAAAAGAGATTTTTTAAATGTATTACAAATTGAAGAGGGATCTCTTCCAATTAAATATTTAGGTCTGCCTCTTTCTACAAATATGATTAAGGATTCAGATTGTGCTATTCTTATTGATAAAATTCAGGATAAAATGGAGACTTGGTCGAGTAAATTACTCTCCATTGCTGGTAGACTTGAACTTATTAAAACTGTGATTTATGCTATCATTTTATACTGGCTGCAAACATTTCAAATTCCAGCTACAACTGTTAAAAAACTGGAAAGTAGATGTGCTGAATTTTTGTGGAAAGGTAAATATCACAAAATTAGTTGGGATAAAGTTTGCAGACCAAAAAATGAGGGGGGTCTTGGTATTAGAAATTTTAAGGACTTGGGTACTACTTGTCATTTAAAATTACTATGGAGATTCATTAGCTCTGAATCTTTGTGGGCTAGATGGATGAGATCCAAGTACTTAAAAAATGATAATTTATGGACTACTGTTCATAGGAGTAACCAATCAAATACTTGGAAACAAATTTTAAACAGTAGGGATATTGGTAAATCATTACTTGAAAGAAAATTTAAAAATGGTAAAGATACTAGCTTATGGTTTGATCCTTGGTTCAGAAATGAGTCTTTTATAAATAGGGTTGGTTGGAATAGCCTTGTTATATGTGGTGGTTCCAATAACAAAGTTTCTGATATCATAATTAATAATCAATGGCAACCACAAATTCACCCCATTACTAACCCCCATAAAAATGACATCTGCAATATTCAACTTGATAACGATGCAGACAATGATTACTGGGAATGGAAAGCTAATCACAGAGGGAAGTTTTCTTTTAAAGAAACTTGGAATTTTACTAGAATCAAATTCCCAACTGAAGAGTGGTATAGCTGCATTTGGAATAGAGTGAATTGCCCCAAGATGGCATTTTGTACTTATTTTGCAATTAAAAACAGATTGCCAACTTGGGACAGATTAAATAAATGGGGAAACAAAACGAATTCACTCTGTTCCCTATGCAACTTGTGTAATGAAAGTGCTAATCATTTATTTTTTGAATGCAGCTACTCATACTACATATGGAATCAAATCAGAGACTCTCTTAAAATTGCTGACAATAGACATATGGATCTTATGAACATCATCAAAGTTATCAACAGCAAATTCAGAGATAGAACTAAAGAAACAGATTATGCTCACATTCTTCTGACTACGGCTGTGTTCAATTTATGGAAAGAAAGAAATTCTCGTGTGCATAACAAGGGTAGCAGAAGTAAAGAGCAAGTGTGGTTAACTATTAATACGGATAGTAAGATTATCTTGCAAAAATCTAAGAAAGTTCTGAAAAATCAAACCAAGTTTGCTTCCCTTGCAGAAGATTGGAGATTGGAAGCTGGTAGCAAACATTTAGAAAGATATCTTTTGCAACCGAAATGTATGCAGACCAGCATCCAAAATGATAACCGTCATGAGACTATCGGTATTGTTGACGAAGCTTGACTCCTTGAGTCGTTGAGGTATAGCACTAATTCTGCCATCAATCCCTCTAATATCGAAGGCAATTTGGGTAATAACACCAGTTTGAGGAATGCATCGTCAGATCTAAGTCATTCTAACTTTAGATCTAACAATTTTGAGGACATCAGAAAGCACTGCTTGAATAACCATGAGAATATGGGTGACAGTAACAAAGCTCTGATTTTTTTGTCAGATCTAGGTCATAATGACTCTAGATCTAACAAAAATTCTCATTTCAACAGCAATCGATCTTCGTTCAGCAATTTTAACAGAGAGAAAGGCTGGAGAAATAGCTTCAATGAAGCTCTTTCGTATTGGGAGCGTGGAGAAAGTAGCGGTATGGGGGCTGATTATAAAGTGACATAGTTGATTTGCTGCCATTTTCGGTTTCTCTCTTTTTTTCTGCTTTGGGTGATAATATGGGTTGAAGGAGGCGCTAGGGTTTTTTTGTTATGTTTTTTTGGTGGCTTCGGGTAATTGTTAGTACCCGTTTCTTTTGTTCTGTTGGGCCTGGGCTTGGCCATTTTAACTCTTTTCAAAAAAAAATGTTGCATTGTCAATGATAAATCCATCTGCGTGTTTTCCATCCTAAACTAAGTGTGCGTTAAGTTCCTTTTATATTCCATTTTTATGTATTTCAAGGGTTGCTAGTTCAACAAATCCTAGGGATCTACATACAAATGAGTACTTCCATTAACATCTTCCGCTCTTTCTTTCTCTCAACATGAATATTTGTCTCTATTTCTTATCCCTTCAGCGTAATGTTCTTTTTTTCTTTCATTTTCCTTACTCTCTCGTAGTTCTCTATCTCTGATTAAGTGCCTAAAATTCGGTTCAAACTAACACTAAAAAACGTTTGAAAATAACGCTTGATACTCAACTCGGATTTTGATTCGCATCAATCAATGAGTCCACTTGGTGCTAGACCTGAAGTTGATTTTGATCAAAAACCTTTAAGCATATAGCAACTTGACCCGGGTCCGAAGAAAATTATCGACCCAAGCCTCATGCACTCGTGCTCGACCCTAAGTTTTTCAATAGCTCGACCCGAAGGCAATGCCGCTTCAACTCAAGCCTCTCGCCTTCAATTAATCAATTAGCTTCAACCCTTTACCAACCACTCAAGACCAAAAGCTTCCTAATGCAACCTCTCGAAGCTGAACCCTACATCACCATGCCATTGTTTTTTCACCCTAAATCGGTCAAATTGGACAATGCTCAATATACGCTTATTTTAGAGTCAAATGCTCCATATTCAAAATAAGTATACATTTGCAACTTTACTATAAATTAGATTAGCCTATATGTACTAGATCATTTAAAGAATAAGTGAACTTCTCTTCTAACTATTGACAATTTGAATGAATTAAGAGAATTTTGTATTATGATATTCTCAGTGCAAAATACATTCCAGTATTCTTCTATTTATAAAGAATTTTGATATTTGGGCTGCAATACTGGCCCAAGCCCATTACAGCAATACTTGTATTGTAAAAGCAGATAATAATGTAATCTGATTATCACTTTCTCATTTCGCTTAACACCCCCCTTCAAAACCGGATCTAGAGTTATGGCGATTTATGCAAATTCTTCAATACTGATGAAATCTTCAGGCTTATCTTGAGGAAACCGAGTGTAATCATGAGAGATCTCTCTTTTATTCAAAGATTTCGTGTGAAAAGTTGAGCATGACTTATAGGTGCAGATCTGGAGATATTCTTCGGATCTGTAACTCGGGTCTGCTTGTAATCGAATTCTCCTTGTCGAGTAGCTCTGAAATTGCTCTAAAGATGAGTAAGACGCCAGATTCAAGTGAAGGCGAGGTTTTGTACTTCAGATCTACAACTTTTAAGTGGGGCTGAGTTATTTAAATCTTAGATCCACTGATGTTCTTTGGATCCGAGGTTTTCTCTTCCTCGTGTTGATTTATATCGGTAGATCTGATATAATAAAGTCAGTTGAAGCTTGACTTCACTCTGAGTTCGTCTCTAAACCTGGTAAAATTTCTTGCTTAGAGTGCCTTGGTAAGTACATCAGCTCTCTGGTATGTTGCTGGCATGTGATTAACCTGAAGCTTTTGATTGATTATTTGCTCTCGTACAAAATATAAGTCAATTTCGCTATGCTTTGTCTTTGAATGAAGAACTGGATTAGCTGACATGTGAACAATGCTTAGATTATCACACCATATGACTGGTTTATGATCTGATTCAATTCTAAGTTCACTTAATAAAGATTTGATCCACAAAATCTCTGCTGTAGCACTTGCTAAACTCTTGTGTTCTGCCTCTGTACTTGATCTTGTAATAGTAGACTGCTTTTTAGAGCACCACGATATGAGATTTCCTCCAAGATAAATGCATTATCCAGAAACAGACTTTCTGTCATCTGGATCTGTTCCTCAATCTGCATATGTGTAGCCTATAATGTTAAGATTGTTGCCCTTTTTGAATGATAAACCATAGTTGACAGTTCCTTTTAATTATTGTAAGATTCTCTTCACCGCTCTCCAGTGTTCATCTAGAGGTTCTGGCATGAATTGAGAAACTTTGTTAACACTGTACGATATATTAGGCCTAGTTATTGTTGAATACTGTAATGCACGAACAACACTCCAGTATTGTCTAATATTGGTTCTCCCCTTTTTTTGAAAACTGATAGTTGCCTATCATAGGAGTTGGTTGAGGATTTGCTTCATGCATTTTTGACTTAAGCAGTATTTCTGTTATGTATTTATTTTGGTTGAGAATTATTTATGAATTTGGCTTTCTGATGGTTTCTATGCCCAGGAAGTAATTAATCTCTCCAAGATCTTTTACTGAGAATTTTTTATCTAAGTATAAGATGAGATTGTTGATATCTTCTTCATTCTTACCTGTAACAATGAGATCATCAACATATATTAAAATATATATAATGGATTCTTTATTATTATTAACAAAAAGAGAGTTGTCAGATTTGGTAGACTGAAATCCAAGTTTTATCAAAGTATGTTTCAGTCTATCAAACCAGACTCTTGGAGCTTGTTTGAGTCCATATATAGTCTTATTCAATCTGCACACATAATCTGTATTTTGATTGTATCCCTGTGGTTGGTCACATATATCTCCTCTTGTAGAACCCCATTCAGAAAGACATTGTTAACATCAAGTTGTCTGATACACCAGTTTTTATACAAAGCAATTGTAAGTATAATTTTGACTGTTGTTGGTTTAACAACTGGTGAAAAGGTCTCATTGAAATCAAATCCATATTGCTTTGTGTAGCCCTTAGCAACAAGTCTTCCTTTATATCTGTGAACATATCCATCTGGCTTCTTTTTTAGTTTATATGTCCATCTACACCGCACAATATTTTTATTGCTTGGAGGATGAACTAAATTCCATGTTTTATTTTTTATGACAACATTATACTCTTCATCCATAGCTGCTCTCCAGTTCTTGTCTTTGACAACTTGATCAAAGTTTTCTGGCTCTTCAGTTATTGTGGTAGCAATATAAAGATTTGGCTTGAATATACCACTCTTGGCCCTAGTGATCATGGGATGACTGGGTCTATCATGACATCTACTTCTGTTTGTCTGATCAATGTTATCTACAATTGTATTTTGTTAAGAGCTTGTACTTTCTTCGCTGACTTGTTGATCTTGACTGGCAGGTTGTAATGGAGACTGACTGTGATAGTTGGAAGTTTCTCCTGGTTCATTGTTTGATGGAGATGGTGAATCAGAATCTTCAACAGTCCTTTCAGTTTCCTTATACTCCCAGTTATCTGAGCAGACAGGTGAATCAGGTATTGAAGTTCTTGGATTAAGAACTTTCTTTGTTGTTTTGATGTCTGCATTATTAAAAGGAAATATATGTTCATTGAATACAACATGTCTACTAACAAAAATTCTTCCTCTATTATCCAAACATTTATATCCCTTCAGTTTGTACTATATCAATTGAATATGCGAGTATATGATTTTTGTTTGATGATAATAAACATATATATATATATTCATTTAAATGTATTTGTTAATATATTATTTTATTTTCACAGATTAAATAAATATTTGATGAATAAAATAAATAACACAAAATTTAAATTCAAACGGATATTTTATTTCAAATAAATATTTATTACAATTTTTGAATAGTACAAATTTCAAGCTCTCACTATATATATACAATTTCAATTACAATACAAATTTGATTACATCACAATTCACATTTACATTTGCACCTCACTACATATCACTCACACTCGTATTTAGCTTCAACTTCATTCCAATGTGAATCCAGCATTTGAGCAATCTGCAAAAATATACACTGACGCAGTAAAATTGAAAATAAAATATTTTTGCAGTATAAAATAAAATATGAATATTGAAAATAATATTTTCCTCAGTTATTTGGGTTGTTCGTAATAATTTAAATTTGAATCCGTCATGCACGAACAGCTTGTGACATGCACAGTGTATCACTGTACATGCCACAAGGTCTTGCACACCGATACATACACTTGATAAAATTACAGGGACATGTGGGCACAGGTCAAACCCCAAACGCCGGGTTCAACTGAAGTGCAATAAAATAATGTCACAATATTAGCACAAGGTCAAACCCGAGCTCCGGGCTGGATTCAACACAGATGCAAGTTCATGAAAATGGTCAAGACAACTAAAACAAGCCTCGACCAAAATCCAAATGTACAAATGCAATATGAACCAAACAGTGTACAAAGGCAATGGTACAAACTACATGAAGACAATGCACAAACATATATATACATATGTTTATACACATGTATACATACATGTAGTGACAGCAAAACTCAAACCAGCCATGATAGGGAAGCAAACAAGTGCATCATATGAACCAGAATAGTTAGAAATCAAAACGGTGAAACCAGAAATTCACAAAATCAGAGTTCGCAGTGACAACATACATGTCGACCAGGCTGCACATTGAAGAAAATATGCAAAGCAAGTAGCATAAGCGGAGACAAAATCAAGTTCAAAAATATCAAGAGAAGATGACAACAGTGGTGCAGTAGACCTCAATGAAACCAAACCAATATGCATATACAAATACAAGTGAAATGAAGTGGATAGTACAACCCAATTCAACATGCTTAGTTCAAGTGGACAGCAGCTACAACTACAAATGCACTTGCAACTGAAACTGTCTCGAAGTAAATGAAAATAAATGCAAAGACCGATGATGAAACTCGATACATCAAAGACCAAGCACCAAGTATCCAGTGAACCAGTTCGATATGCTATGCACAAGAAATCAAGAAGCCAATACCAATGAACAACATGAATGATCAAACATAAATGAACACAGAGAATTACAACATCAAATAACAAACTATTACTCTGACACATCTAACAATGAACTGTTACAAGTAACTCATGGAAATGCAAATACACATGTACACAATGCTACAACAGAGATAACCGCAAACTTTAGACTCAAGTACATATACAGAAATGCACAATGAAAATGCAAACAAGTTACAGTCAATTGGTCAAGAACAACTCACCAGAATGCATCAGTCGACAGTGAAGACATCTAAATATGCTACAGAGAAAAGTGCAACAACAATGATGAACCAACAGAGTTCGAGTTTCAAACACAACAACTTGATGCATCACTATGACACAGTTACAAGCAAAAATGCACACTGCACTAATCCAGACATACATATGTATCAATGAAGCAGTGCAGCAGTAAATGGCAGCAACTCGAACTCAAGTAGAGCAAAAGTCAGTGATGTACACATGAACTACATGTCTCGAAGAACAGTGGACAAAGCTCGATGCAAGAAGGCTCGAGTGCTACCAGAACTCAAAACCAAGCAGTGAACTAGCTAATGAACAACGGGCCAGAAACCAAAACAGTTGCAAGTTGAACAAGTTAATTCCAAAATCAACACAATCAAATCAAGTGACCGAAGTCAATAGAAATCGAAATCGTGGTGGCCACAAACGAACGAACGAATGAACGAACGAACGAAATAAGATTCGCCATTTTCACCAAATAAGGACGGGCCGATTAAAGATAGAAGAAAAACGGGCCGGCCATTATAATAATTTTATTTGTTTGGGCTCAATTTTTAAATTGGGGTTTTAAATTTGTTTTAAATTTAAATTCTTCTTTTAAATTTTGTAATTTTCTAGTCGTATGACTAGGGGACAAACTACGTGGCGTAGTTTGAGAATTCGCAACTCAGTGGCTGAGTTGTGGTGGGGTTTTGAGCGTAGATTTAAGGCCAGTCTATAATGGGTGTCGTGAGTTTACGTGTGTAAGTGTCTGACTGCTTAATTTCTAGTAGAAACCTTGGGGGCAGCATGTAGGCAGGATTTTGCCGAAGCTGGGTAAATTCTGTGTCGTTCTATTTCTGCATTTATTATTCTGCTATTATCTGTGCTGCTATTTTGATATATCTGTGTTGAAATAATTTTATAAGCTTCCGGAATAATTTTTATAATTAATAGCATCGCCCTATTCACCCCCCCTCTAGGGTGAAATCGATCCTACAAGTGGTATTGGAGCTAGAAATAGAAGTCAACTTTTATTTTAAAATTCGATTTTAAAAACCAATTTTTGTTTTAAAAATTTGAATTTTTAAAATGGCTTCTTTTAATAATGCTTTCGCGGAGGGTCAGTCCATAGTTAGACCACCAATGTTCAATGGTGAATGTGCTTACTGGAAAAATAGGATGGAAATTTTTCTGAAAACCATTGACGGTTGGGATATTGTTGAGACAGGGTATAGAGCACCAACTATAATCGTAAATAATCAGGAAATAAATAAACCGAAGGATCAATGGACAGATCTAGAAAATAAGTTACAGAATACTAATGCTAAAGCTATGAATTCGATTATTTGTTCATTAGATCAGTTTGAATTTAATCGTGTCTCACATTGTCTAACTGCGTAGGAAATATGGCATACACTAGAAGTGACTCACGAAGGAACATCTCAAGTCAAGGAATCTCATCTTGCCATGCTGAGTAGCGAATACGAGAATTTTAAAATGGCCAAGGAATAAAATGTTAAAGAGATGTATGGACAGCTTTCCAACATCGTATACAAATCAAAAGCTCTCGGAAAAACATACACAGAATTGGAAATAGTCCGAAAAATCCTCAGAGTCCTTCCACGAAGTTTTGAAGCAAAAGTGACTGCCATTAAAGAATCAAAAGATTTAAAACAAATCAAAGTTAAAGAACTCATCGGAAATCTCACCACTTATGAGCTAGAAATAAAATTCAAGGAAGAGCGTGAAGAAGGAGATACTCGAAAGAAATTAATAGCTCTCAAAGGAACAACTGAAAGTGATGACGACGACGATGATGTTGGAGCAGCTGAGCTGGCGTTAATAATGAAGAAATTCAAAAGGTGGAACTGCAAATATAGAAATCCATCTCTAAATCAGAAATTGAAAAGCAGAATAGACAAAGTACTAGACAATCCAGAAGAACGGGAAATTATTTGTCATAAGTGCAACAAACCCGGACACATCAAGCCCAATTATCTCCAAAATCGACGCGACTTTGAAAAGAAATCAAAAAGGAGAAATTTTGCAGCCACATGGAATACAGGTGATGAAGATAATCAAAGTACTAGCACTGAGAGTGAGAAAGCATATATGTGCCTTCAAGGTAATATAACTGATAGTGACGATGACGAGCCAAGTGAGGTATCAAAACTCACTCACTCAGAATTACTTGTATATTTCCACGAAGTAAATGGCTGTTTTGAAAGACTTAGGGAGAAATATGCAAAAATTGAATCACAAGGAGATAGTTTGATAGAAGTAAATGACCATCTTGAACAATTAGTTAAAACCTATCAAAATAGGATCCCTAAGAGTGATAAGTCTCCAACATTCGAATAAGAAATTAAAAAATTAGAATTTAGTATAAAATCACTTGAAAATGAAATTCTGATTTTGAAAGAGAGTGAAAATACAAGAAGGGAAAATTCTATTAAAAGGTGCACACAATTGTTAAACGAAAATGAATTTCTTAAAACAAAAGTCCAACAACTTTCAACGACTTTAGATAAATTTTCAAAAAGTGAAAAATCGTTGAATATGCTATTACGAAAACAAACTGTTAATACAGTTAGACAAGGGATTGGATATAATCAATCTAAAAATGTTAAAAATGAAATTAATCAAGTCGATTCAATGTGCACAATTGGTAGAAAATTTGGACACAATCAAAATATTTGTTGGTATACACCCAAACACGTGAAAACTATACCAATTTGGGTTCCAACAGGCACAAATATAACATCTCTCAAAGTTAAACAAATCTGTGTGCCGAAAGGAGCATATATAAATAGTTTTGGGTCTCCATAAAATTATTTTTCAAAATATTCAGTCACTAACAATCATGGACCTATAAAAACAAATAGGTCGCAAAAATCTTTCATCGTGTAGGTGTGGTTGCAGGCTAAGGAACAACAACAGTGTTATCTGGATTCTGACTGTTCCAGAAACACAGTGGGTGACAAAACAAAGTTCCTTAGCCTAGTACAAAGGTGACATAATCACAATGGGAAACAACGAAAAATTATTGTAAAACAGGTAATGGTATATTTTGAACGATATATTAAATGTGATAATCTACACCGTATTCTGAATTAAATCAGCCAACAATGTGACGATGAAATAAATGACGATTTTGATTCTGACTTATTCAAAATTGTTGGCCAATTATATTCTTATGCCAAGAACACTATAAAAATATCTAGAATCTTTGAACTACATCATATATATTAGTTTGGATTAATAATAGTGTTTTATTGGTTGGTGATAATACATTTGGTTATTTTACGGCTGACTCTATATTCACGGTTTTTGATTATTTACACGGTTTCAATTCAAATTCAAGAGAATGTCATTTAAAAAGCTGTTAAAATTGATTTTAGGATATTTTGATGTACACTTCATGGTCTGGTCTATCAAATTCAATTAATGATAATTTTGAGTGAAAGAAAATTTCAGATGCAGGTTACACTGGTAATCTAGTTGATAGAAAAATTACTAGTGGAACGTGATTTGTGTTGAGACATTTAGTAACTGCATCGTTTTTTAAAGAAAATATTTGCATATTTTTCATTTCAAATAATTTTCAAATAGAAGAAATTTTTCTCATAAAACCCCTTCTAGAAAATCATTTTTGACCTTGTTTTCAGATTGGTCGTTTTTAAAAAAATTGATTTTATAATTATTTTTGAATTTAATTTTTAAATTATGACATTGACTAATCTAACTCCCATCTAATTATCAAAAAGATAAATAGTGATTGAAAAAGTGACGAGTGTTGATATTTATCATATATTATGACTCGAGACTGTATAATTAGCAAATTTATTTAGAAACTTAAGCAAGAGTTATAAAACTTTTTGTTGGTAAAAATTTCATGACCATCTCTATTTCTATCATATTCTAACGACCATCACTCATCAAAATTCTATATAGTTTGTCGATATGTGGTACTTTAAACAGGAATCATTCGTTTTCATTTTATATTTTTTAATAAAAAATATAATATAATAAAATAAAATCTAAAGTATTCACTCTCATTTAAAAGTCCTCATGGTTATGCATAGGTGAATTACTTGGAATTTGTTATGTGCTTCCATGCTCATTTAAAAGTCCTCACGGTTATGCATGTATGGAATGCGCATCAAAATTGATTTATTAAATAAACAAGTTGATTCTAATCCCATTTAAAAGTCCTCACGGTTATGCATGGTTAGAAGATACTTGAATTCATTTTTTTTAAAATAAAATTGGAATACCACTAATCTCATTTAAAAGTCCTACCAGTTATTCATGGTTAGTAGATATTCAAATTCCTGATATAATATACCATAAATAGGCACAACTGTATGGTTTTATATGATGACATCATTCACAACATTCTAAAAGTGTAATATGCGCCTGACAGAGTATTTATGATTTTTGTTTGATTTTTTATTGAAATTTAATATTTATATTCAACTGAGTTTATGTTGTGTTATTATCTATCACTTTATCTCTATTTTTCTAACATTATTACTCTTTTGCTGATAACAGAAGGGGGAGAGAAAAGTTAAGATTTTGTCGAATAAAATCAAGTAAAGGTCAAATATTTTCTATTTGCATCTAGGCTCATTTGCAAATTTTTAATTGTATGCATATATGAAGGGGGAGCTTTGTGTAGAGAGGAAGCATTCAAATAGGGGGAGCAAATTCAATAATTAAATACATTTAATATATTCAAAATCTTAAATATATGTTTGTTATCATCAAAAGGGGGAGATTGTTGAATATGCGAGTTTATGATTGTTGTTTGATGATAATATATATATATATATATATTCATTTAAATGTATTTGTTAATACACTATTTTATTTTCACAGATTAAATAAATATTTGATGAATAAAATAAATAACACAGAATTTGAATTCAAACGGATATTTATTTCAAACAAATATTTATTACAATTTTTGAATAATACAAATTTCAAGCTCTTACTATATATATACAATTTCAATTACAATACAAATTTGATTACATCACAATTCACATTTACATTTGCACCTCACTACATATCACTCACACTCGTATTTATCTTCAACTTCATTCCAATGTGAATCCAGCATCTGAGCAATCTGCAAAAATATACATTGACGAAGTAAAATTGAAAATAAAATATTTTTGTAGTATAAAATAAAATGTGAATTTTGAAAATAATATTTGCCTTGGTTATTTGGGTTGTTCGTCATCATTTAAATTTGAATCTATCATACACGAACAGCTTGTGACATGCACAGTGTATCACTGTATATTCCACAAGGCCGTGCACACCGGTATATACACTTGATAAAATTACAGGGACAGGTGAGCACAAGTCAAACCCAAAACGCTGGGTTCAACTCAAGTGCAATAAAATAAATGTCACAATATCAGCACAAGGTCAAACCCGAGCTCCAAGCTGGATTCAACACAGGTGCAAGTTCATGAAAATGGTCAAGACAACTAAAACAAGCCTCGACCAAAATCCAAATGTACAAATGCAATATGAACCGAATAGTGCACAAAGGCAGTGGTACAAACTACATGAAGACAATGCACAAATATATATATACATACGTATATACACATGTATACATACATGTAGTGACAACAAAACTCAAACCAGCCATGATAGGGAAGCAAACAAGTGCATCATATGAACCAGAATAGTTAGAAATCAAAACGGTGAAAACAGAAATTCACAAAATCAGAGTTTGCAGTGACAACATACATGTCGACCAGGCTGCACATTGAAGAAAATATGCAAAGAAAGTAGCATAAGCTGAGACAAAATCAAGTTCAAAAATATCAAGAGAAGATGACAACAGTGGTGCAGTAGACCACAATGAAACCAAACCAATATGCATATATAACTACAAGTGAAATGAAGTGGATAGCACAACCCAATTCAACATGCTTAGTTCAAGTGGACAGTAGCTACAACTACAAATGCACTTACAACTGAAACTGTCTCGAAGTAAATGAAAACAAATGCAAAGACCAGTGATGCAACTCGATACATCAAAGACCAGACACCAAGTATCCAGTGAACCAGTTCGATATGCTATGCACATGAAACCAAGAAGCCAACACCAATGAACAACATGAATGATCAAACACAAATGAACACGAAGAATTACAACATCAAATAACAAACTATAACTCTGACACATCTAACAATGAACTGGTACAAGTGACTCATGGAAATGCAAATACACATGTACACAATGCTACAACAGAGATGAACACAAACTTCAGACTCAAGTACATATACAGAAATACACAATGAAAATGCAAACATGCTATAGTCAACTGGTCAACAACAACTCACCAGAATGCATCAGTCGATAGAGAAGACATCCAAATATGCTACAGAGAACAGTGCAACAACAATGATGAACCAATAGAGTTCGAGTTTCAAACACAACAACATGATGCATCACTGTGACACAGTTACAAGCAAAAATGCACACTGCACTAATCCAGACATACATATGTATCAATGAAGCAATGCAGCAGTGACAGCAACTCGAACTCAAGTAGAGCAAAAGTCAGTGATGTACACATAAACTACATGTCTCGAAGAACAATGGACAGAGCTCGATGCAAGAAGACTCGAGTGCTACCAGAACTCAAAACCAAGCAGTGAACCAGCTAATGAACAAAGGGCCAGAAACCAAAACAGTTGCAAGTTGAACAAGTTAATGCCAAAATCAACATAATCAAAACTGACTGAAGTCAACAGAAATCGAAATCGTGGTGGCCACAAACGAAATCAACATCGTCAAACCAGAATTGAAACCGTGATGACCAAGAAAAATGAACATTTCAAAATCAACACCGTGTTATTCAAGTAAATTGAAAAAGTCAGTAACTATCTCAAGCATCCAAACGAAGATCAATGGCCAATGCAAATTAATTGATAAGTTCGAACAAATATATACGAACGAGAAAATAGGGATTCGAACCCTATATAAACATTAACATCATCGGCAAATTTCATCATCCGAGTTCGAGCAAAACAGAGAACAGTAATCATTCAACTCGAACAATCGATCGAGTTCAAGCAAGCAAATCAGAAGAATTAAAAGCAAAGATCACATGCTAGATTTACAAATTGAACTCGTCGAAGCAGCCGAAGTGAGCAACGAGGAAACGATCGATCAAAGCTACATGCGAATATCCACTTAATCGATCAATTTAAAGTCCGCATTTCAAGATTGAGGAACGAACGAACGAAACAAGAGCTGTCATTTTCACCAAATAAGGACGGGCCGATTAAAGATAGAAGAAAAGCGAGCCGGCCATTATAATAATTTTATTTGTTTGGGCTTAATTTTTAAATTAAGGTTTTAAATTTGTTTTAAATTTAAATTCTTCTTTTAAACGTTGTAATTTCTAGTCGTGTGACTAGGGGACAAACTACGTGGCGTAGTTTGAGAATTCACAACTCAGTGGTTGAGTTGTGGCAGGGTTTTGAGCGTAGAGTCAAGGCTAGTTGATAGCGGGTGTCGCGAGTTTACATGCATAAGCGTTTGACTGCTTAATTTCTAGCAGAAACCTTGAGAGCAGCACGTAGGCAGGGTTTTACTGAAGCTGGATAAATTCTATGTCGTTCTATTTCTGCATTTATTATTCTGCTATTATCCGTGCTGTTATTTTGATATATCTGTGTTGAAATAATTTTATAAGCTTCCGCAATGATTTTTATAATTAATAGCATCACCCTATTCACCCCCCTCTAGGGTGAAATCGATCCTGCAATTTGTATCGGAGCTGGGAATAGAAGTCAACTTTTATTTTTAAAAATTCGATTTTAAAAACCAATTTTTGTTTCAAAAATTTGAATTTTTAAAATGGCTTCTTTTAATAATGCTTTTGTGGAGGGTCAGTCCATAGTTAGACCACCAATTTCAATGGTGAATATGCTTACTGGAAAATAGGATGGAAATTTTTCTGAAAACCATTGACGCTTGGGATATTGTTGAGATAGGGTATAGATCACTAAATATAATTGTAAATAATCAGGAGATAAATAAACTGAAGGATCAATGAACAGATCTAGCAAATAAGTTACAGAATACTAATGCCAAAGCTATGAATTCAATTATTTGTTCACTAGATCAGTTTGAATTTAATGGTGTCTCACATTGTCTAACTGCGCAGGAAATATGGCACGCACTAGAAGTGACTCACGAAGGAACATCTCAAGTCAAGGAATCTCGCCTTGCCATGATGAGTAGCGAATACGAGAATTTTAGAATGGCCAAGGAAGAAAATTTTAAAGAGATGTATGGATGGCTTTCCAACATCGTATACAAATCGAAAGCTCTCAGAAAACATACACAGAATTGGAAATAGCCCAAAAAATCCTCAAAGTCCTTCGGCGAAGTTGTGATATCCCGGAATTTTTAGCAATATAAATTTAATAATCCGTGTTAAAAATTAAATTGATTTGTTTATTTTTGTTAATAAAATTTAATTGATTTAATAATCTTCTTTTAATAAATATTTAAATTGGTAGATTTTATCTTTTTAAAGCTAATAAATTGCTTTCTATTTATAATATATATATAATTGTGTATATTGCAAATAGATAAGCTTTGGTTTGGAATTTAGTAAATAAAGCAATTTTCTAATTTTAATTTATATTTGGTAAATTGGAAATTTTGATTTAAATTTAACATTTAGCTTTTCAAAGCAATTTAATAAATAACTATATGGTTTGTAAATACTTAAGGTAAATGTTATTTGTTTAAAATTATATTTAATTTGCTTAAATATGAATTTAAATTAGATTAACATAAAAGATTTGTTTTATTTTCCTTTTAAATATTGCTTGAAAATATATATATAAGAGTTTAAAATACAATTTACATATGATCTTAGTTTATTGAGTAATAGAAGTAATTTATAATCTCCTTTATAAATTATTCAAAATTGTTAAATTTATTATTTTCAAATAATAATTATAATACCTAGCTTTTATAAACATAAATAGATTTTATAGAAATAGGATTTGTTATTTTCAAAATTTAATGGTAGTTATATATGCATATACACACAGATATATATATATATATATATATATATAACTTGATTTTTAAATTGGATTTTATAATTTAATTTGAATTTGAATTTAATATTTTGAAATTCAAAAGAATAGATACTTAAAAATATTTGGATAAGCTTTTATTTATAATTTGTTTTATTTCATTTTTCTTTAAAAAAAAATATACACACACAAATTTAGATAAGAAATAATAAATTAAGTTAAAAGTTTTTATTTACACTTAATAAATAAATAAATATAATAAATTACAAGTGTAAATCCCTTAAGACACCTAAATAACATGTGTTAAGTAAACATTAATCCAAGATGACAAATGTTACTATATTAGACATGTGTCCTTTTTATTTTTTTATTTTTTTTTCTTTTGTTTAAATAAATCATTTTATGCTTATATAAACACATTGCCTCTCAACCTCATTTTCTTTTTCTATTCTTTTACATAACTTAAGAAATCTTCAGCCTATATTCAAACCAAAATAACCCAAAACAAATCTGAAAAATTATCTTCTTCAAATCAAAGCCAACATCTGAGATTCATTTGAGAATCAAAAACCTGTAAACCCATTTTCTAAATCAAAATCTGTAATCAAAATTTCCTTTCAAACTAGAAGATTTATTCAAAACAGAATTTGATAATCAGTAATAAAATCCCTCCACATACCAGAAATCAATCACCTGTAGCCCTCTTTAAATCATTAATCTGAAATTCATTTTGCAAATCATTTCCAAAGATGTTCAAGCCTGCATGCAACTGCAGTTTTAAACCAAGCCTGCATTTTCTTTTTAATCTGGAAGCATGCATGTAGTTGTAAATCAGGGAGCAAAAGCATTACAGCAAAACAAGTTTAAAGCTTACAAAACAAAGAAGCAACTCAAAGTTGTAGGCTAAAGCAGTTTCAACACCCTGTTTAGAAAAAAAAGTTTTTCAAAAGGGCTCTGTTCATCATCCTAATCAGGTGAGTAACGTCACTCTTTTAAAAATTAAGTATGAATTTAGTTGCTTGATTTATTATGGAAATAAGTATGTTTGTATACCATTTACAAGTGCATTGCTGGTATATATATGAATATATATAGTTGTGCATGCTGTCGTGTAACTTAGTTTTTCTGTACTTAAGTTTCCAGGTTTAAGAATTGCTAAAAAAATACATTTCATTTGATCTAATCTATGTTAAGGATTAAGATTCAAACAAAATGTGGCTGTGTAACATAAGTTAAAGTTTAAAATTTTGTTTAATATAAAAGAAATCTGTATTGTCTCTGGAAATTCAAAAATAACAAAACAAACCTTATGTAAGTAAAAATTTGATTATCCTGATTCATTGATCCAAGATTATAAATCGATTACTTAAACTAAAACTTGATTTTTAAAACTAAAATCAAAATTTTTAGTTTGAAAATGAATGAGCATTTCTGGTTTGACCAGAAATGATGTTTAGGGAGGATACTGTCGATCCAGGTGGTCGGGAAGGTCAGCGACTTCTTTGGTGATGAAGTGATGATAGGAGAATCAGGGGAAAATATTAGGAAGTGAATCGATGCACTATGGCGATGGTGGTTAAGCAATGAAGTTTTTAACCCTAGTTTTCTGATGATTGGAAATTTTGGTTTCTCTCAACTTCCCTGGTGGATCGAGTTCCACCAAATCGAGGGAATTGATTGTGGGATGTGTGTCGAAGGTGATACTGGACGATCAGAAGCACCGGTGGTCACAGGCGCGAGAAAGAGGGGATTTCCAGGTTTGAGTTTGGTTCCAATTTGAGCTTTAAAGCTCGATTTTGATTTTGAGCTACTGCTATTGATTGGATGGTTGGAATTGAGTGGGAGGATGATCGTCGACATGCGTAATCCGTCGCGAGGGGTCGGAAAGGGCGGCGGTGTTGGTGCATGTGCACGGAGGTGATGGTGTGTATCTGCCGTTGATTTGGGGAAGATGGGTACTCGAGTGTTTATTCGAGTGGATTCGTGTTTTGCTCGAAGCGTTGGGGTGTTTGTCTTGAAGTATTTATTATGTGGGCTCGGGTATATTGTTGTTACAGGTTTTTGTAAAACTTGTCAGTACTTTAAGTTTAAATGAATTCAAAAATGGAAAACCTGTCTGTTTTGAATCTAAATGAGTTTAAATTTTGGAAACAAGATTTAGACAAAGATTTAAATCAAAGTTTTAACCCGGATTCAAATTTAATTTATATCCTAGCTTTAGGGTAAATAAAGTTTTATCAAAATTTAAAATGTTTTGAAACAAGTTTAAAATATAAAGGTATGTTGTAAATAAATTGTTTTCTAAGAAAATGTTAGAACCTTATTTGTATTCTTTTATAAAAGAATTCTTTAATATTTGAATAGAAAGTTATATAAATTAGTTTGACTTATATTTTAAGTTAAAGATTAATTTATTTTGAATCTTGGTTATAAATATAATCAAGCAAGTTAGTTTGAAACTTTTCTTTATATAAGTTACTCTATATAAGATAAATGTTTCTTTACGTTTATTTAAAAGGTTTATAAATTGATTTAAAGTTGGTAAAAGTTTAAATTGTTAATCATTTTGAATCTTAATATTGAAATGAAATTTTAAAGAGAATTTAGAGTAAAATGTTTTCAAATGTATTTGAAAATGATAATTAAGCCATTAATAAGAAAGATGTTATTATCTTAAGTATAATTAAGTTTTAATAATTGGTGATTCATTTAATTAATAAGGAAATATAAGGGTAATTAATTAATTTAATTAATCAATAAGTTAGGATTAATTGATTAAGTAATTAAATGTTTAAATTAATTAATTGAGGAAAATTAGGGATCATTAATTAGTTAATTATAGATTTTAATTAATGGTTAGAAATTAATTAATCAAGCAATTAAAAGCTTAATTAAGTTACAGTTAATCACTTAATTAATTAAGTAATTAAAGACTAATTAATTGGTTATTAATGATTTATTAATTTGTAATAAATAATGGTTAATCAAAGTTTAATTACTTAGGAGAAGTAACTAAAGGTTTGTTAATAGTTAATGTAGATCATGAACTAAGGATTATTAAATAATTAATTAATGTGATTAATTTTAAATAATTAATTATATTAATTAATTATGGATAATCAATTGTGAAATTGTTTAAGTGTAATTACTTAATGAAAGTAATTAGAGTAATTAATTACTCAGTGTAATTAATTAATTAATAGGATTAGTTTAAGTTAATTAATTGGTTTAATTGATTTAAATAATCACTTGATGATGGGATTAAGTTTAATTTCTTAATGAGATTTATAAAGTGTAATTACTTAGTGAAGTAATTAGTGAGGGTAATTACAGGATGTAATTAATTGAAGATTTGAAAGTAGTTTGGGTTAATGACCTTGTGCAATTAATATGAGGATAATTACTTAGTAAAAGTAATTAATGATTAATTACTTAGTGTAATTAATTTATGTTATTTAAAGATAACTAAGTAATGTAATTAATTATGGGTAATTAATTACTGAATGAGATTAATAAAGGGTGATTAATAAATATAAATAATTAAAGATTTATTATTAATTAAGGAGTAATTTATTTATTTAATAAAGTATTTAAGAGTAGGTAATTACTGTTTGTGATAAATCAAGAATGATTAATAATTATGGTTAATTAATTAAGAAGTAATTAAGGAATCGTTAATTGATTAATGATGTAATCAAGGGTTGATTAATTATAATTAATTTATTAATGATAGGTGATTAAAGAGTAATTAATAAATGTAATTAATTATAGTTAATTAATTTTCGAAGTAATTAAAGGTTAATTAATGTATTTGGTTAAGTATAATTAATTTGTAAAATTAATTAAAGGATAATTACTTGAATGTAATTAAGGAATAATTATTCAAGGGTGATTAATTAAGGTGATTAATTAGAGAATAATTAATTAATTAATTTGTAATTAATTAATGGTTATGTAAGCAAGATTTATATTGATGAAGTAATTAATTTAATTCACTTGAAATTAATTAGAAATGATGTAATTAATTTAATTCATTTTAAATTAATTATATTTGGTGTGATTATTAATCATTGCTTATATATGAATGGATGATATTGGTTGCCTTGAATGGTTTGAGATCTCAGATATGAGATAAATAATGCTGTGTGATATGGATGCTTTGGTGCATTGGGATGATAATATGAATTATCTATTTGTGACAATAATATGAATTATCTATTTGTGATTGATAATATGGATTATCTGTTGTGATGATAAGGATGATTATCAATTGTGATATGTGAATCATCTATCTGTGTGTATATAGATAATGAAATTGAATTGTGTTAAACTTTAAAACAACTTGGACCTAAAAGATGGCGTTTTGGATTTCGATGAGACCAAGATCGGGTTTCCAGATTTGGGTATCCGAAAACCACATCGATCCAAATTAACGATAGGTCGTGAATCTCAAGTGAAGATGAAGATTCAGAGTGCAAAAGTTATCGTCGTTAACTCTGAGGGTGATTCCAAAATGAGTGTAACGAGATAATGCCTTCGGTTTCGTTCGAACCCGGAACGAACTTGTATGGATTGAATGCTTTCAGAACATCGTCAGGTGGACGATGATCATTCTAAGAGACGTGTTCTCTAAAGGTAATCGTAGCCTCAAGCCTCATCAACCGGGAATGGCTAAAACAGGGGTGGTGCAGCAAGGCTAAGTGGGTCATGCCCAAGTAGGATGAGATTTTCCCCTGTCTAGAAGTCCCTTTTTAATCGGCTGTGTGGGTAGTTAGAACGTACGCCAACTACGGGGTTGTCTTGTTCAGGACTATCCAGTAAGGGATGGTTTCGGCCTTGTGTTGTAGGGGATTGGGAGTAATCCTCGGTACGATGATCTAGGCCCCGTACTGTGACGGGCAGTACCCCAGTAGCCCTACCATTATATGGAATCCAAACTCCAATAAGTGCCGTACGTATTGATTGTGCCCAACTATGTTGGAACGTGAGATGTAAGCATTCCAGCTATTTCTGTATTTTACTTGAAAACCCTAGACACTATTATAATATCATCGGATTTCCTATCAAATGTTTTGGATAGCGTAAGGTAAAAACTTACCCATGTTTATTTATGGGGAGTCTTACGTGATACCTTTTGTTTTCAAAGGATTTCAAGTTAAGCAACCTTAACCTATTACTCTCACCAGACCCATGTCTGACCCGAAGTTTATCTTCTGTTTTCTTAAACTCTTGGGTACTCAAATTTTTACGAGTAGCCAAGGGATTCAGGTTAACTTCGATGAATTATGGAGGAGCAATGGAGCAGGAGGCTTCATCGTTGTAGATATATATAATGTTCCACTGTGTTGGTATCTTTGAGTCATTTCTTTGTGTTGTAATGAGTTGTAATAACTAAACAGGTGTTTATAACTGTCTAGTATGTGATGTATAATCTATGTAACTCTAATTGATGTTGTATACTATGTATTATCATATGTGATTAATATAATTTATTCGTTCCGCTGTTGAGATTCTGATGTTGTTTCTTTCTTTCTTCACCATCTTTCTCTTTTCTATCCCTTTATTTCTTCAAGATGACGTGACTTTCTGTGGAGTAAAAGTCGGGTGGTCACAGAAGTTTTGAATCAAAAGTGACTGCTATTCAAAAATCAAAGGTTTAAAACAAATCAAAGTAGAAGAACTCATCGGAAATCTCACCACTTATGAGCAAGAAATAAAATTTAAGGCAGAGTGTGAAGAAGGAGATACTCGAAAGAAATCAATAGCTCTCAAAGGAACAACTGAAAGTGATGACGACGACGACGATGATGATGATGTTGGAGCAGCTGAGCTGGCGTTAATAATGAAGAAATTCAAAAGGTGGAACCGTAAATATAGAAATCCAGCTCTAAATCAGAAATTGAAAAGCAGAATAGACAAAGTACTAGACAATCCAAAAGAACGAGAAATTATTTGTCATAAGTGCAACCAACCCGGACACATCAAGCCCAATTGTCCTCAAAATCGAAGCGACTTTGAAAAGAAATCAAAAAGAAGAAATTTTGCAGCCACGTGGAATAAAAGTGATGAAGATAATCAAAGTACTAGCAGTGAGAGTGAGAAAGCAGATATGTGCCTTTAAGGTAATATAACTGATAGCAACGATGACGAGCCAAGCGAGGTATCAAAACTCACTCACTCAGAATTACTTATTTGTTTCCACGAAGTAAATGGCTATTTTGAAAGACATGGGGAGAAATATGCTAAAATTGAATCACAAAGAGAAAGTTTGATAGAAGTAAATGACCAGCTTGAACAATTAGCTAAAACCTATCAAAGTAGGATCCCTAAGTGTGATAAGTGTCCAACATTCGAAGAAGAAATTAAAAAATCAGAAATTAATATAAAATCACTTGAAAATGAAATTCTAATTTTGAAAGAGAGTGAAAATACAAGAAGGGAAAATCCTACTAAAAGGTGCACACAATCGTTAAACGAAAATGAATCTCTCAAAACAAAAGTCCAACAACTATCAACGACTTTAGATAAATTTTAAAAAAGTGAAAAATCGTTGAATATGCTATTAGGAAAACAAACTGTGAATATAGTTAGACAAGGACTTGGATATAATCAATCTAAAAATGTTAAAAATGAAATTAATCAAGTCGATTCAATGTGCACAATTCGTAGAAAATTTGAACACAATCAAAATATTTGTTGGTATAGACCCAAACACGTGAAAACTATACCAATTGGGTTCCAACAGGCACAAATATAAAATCTCTCAAAGTTAAACGAATCTGGGTGCCGAAAGGAACATATACAAATAGTTTTGGGTCTCCATAAAATTATTTTTCAAAATATTCTGCCATTAACAATCATGGACCTATAAAAACAAATAGGTCACAAAAATCTTTCATCGTGTAGGTGTGGTTGTAGGCTAAGGAACAACAACAGTGTTATCTGGATTCTGGCTGTTCCAGAAACACAACAGGCGACAAAGCAAAGTTCCTTAGCCTAGTACGAAGGTGACAGAATCACAATGGGCAACAACGAAAAATTATCGTAAAGGTAAAACAGGTAATGGTATATTTTGAACGATATATTAAATGTGATAATCTACACCGTATTCTGAATTAAAACAGCCAACAATGTGACGATGAAATAAATGACGATTTTGATTCTGACTTATTCAAAATTGTTGGCCAATTATATTCTTATGCCAAGAACACTATAAAAATGTCTAGAATCTTTGAACTACATCATATATATTAGTTTGGATTAATAATAGTGTTTTATTGGTTGGTGATAATACATTTGGTTATTTTACGGCTGACTCTATATTCACGGTTTTTGATTATTTACACGATTTCAATTCAAATTCAAGAGAATGTCATTTAAAAAGCTGTTAAAATTGATTTTAGGATATTTTGATGTACACTTCATGGTCTGGTCTATCAAATTCAATTAATGATAATTTTGAGTGAAAGAAAATTTCAGATGCAGATTACACTGGTAATCTAGTTGATAGAAAAATTACTAGTGGAACGTGATTTGTGTTGAGACATTTAGTAACTGCATCGTTTTTCAAAGAAAATATCTGCATATTTTTCATTTCAAATAATTTTCAAATAGCAGAAATTTTTCTCATAAAACCTCTTCTAGAAAATCATTTTTGACCTTGTTTTCAGATTGGTCATTTTTAGAAAAATTGATTTTATAATTATTTTTGAATTTAATTTTCAAATTATAACATTGACTAATCTGACTCCCTACTAATTATCAAAAAGATAAATAGTGATTGAAAAAGTGATGAGTGCTGATATTTATCATATATTATGACTCGAGACGGCATAATTAGTAAATTTCTTTAGAAAATTAAACAAGAGTTATAAAGCTTTTTGTTGGTAAAAATTTCATGACCATCTCTATTTCTATCATATTTCTAACGACCATCACTCATTAAAATTCTATATAGTTTTTCGATATGTGGTACTTTAAACATGAATCATTCGTTTTCATTTTATATTTTTTAATAAAAAAATATAATAAAATAAAATAGAATAAAATCCAAAGTATTCACTCTCATTTAAAAGTCCTCACGGTTATGCATAGGTGAATTACTTGGAATTTGTTATGTGCTTCCACGCTCATTTAAAAGTCCTCACGGTTATGCATGTATGGAACGCATATCAAAGTTGATTTATTAAATAAACAAGTTGATTCTAATCCCATTTAAAAGTTCTCACGGTTATGCGTGGTTAGAAGATACTTGAATTCATTTTTTTTGAAATAAAATTGGAATACTACCAATCTCATTTAAAAGTCCTAACGGTTATGCATGGTTAGTAGATATTCAAATTCCTGATATAAATATACCACAAGTAGACACAACTGTATGGTTTTATATGATGACATCATTCACAGCATTCTACAAGTGGAATATGCGCCTAACAGAGTATTTATGATTTTTGTTTGATTTTTTTATCGAAATTTAATATTTATATTCAACTGAGTTTTAATGTTGTATTAATATCTATCACTTTATCTCTATTTTTCTAACACTATTACTCTTTTTCCGATAACAGAAGGGGGAGAGAAAAGTTAAGATTTTGTCAAATAAAATCAAGTAAAGGTCAAATATTTTCTATTTGCATCTAGGCTCATTTGCATATTTTTAAGTGTATGCATATATGACGGGGGAGCTTTGTGTAGAGAGGAAGCACTCAAATAGGAGGAGCAAATTCAATGATCAAATACATTTAATATATTCAAAATCTCAAATATATGTTTGTTATCATCAAAAGAGGGAGATTGTTGAATATGCGAGTATATGATTTTTGTTTGATGATAATAAACATATATATGTATATATATATTTAAATTTATTTGTTAAAATGCTATTTTATTTTCACAGGTTAAATAAATAGTTGATGAATAAAATAAATAACACAGAATTTGAATTCAAACGAATATTTATTTCAAACAAATATTTATTAAAATTTTTGAATAGTACAAATTTCAACCTCTTGCTACATATATACAATTTCAATTACAATACAAATTTGATTGCATCACAATTCACATTTACATTTGCACCTCACTACATATCACTAGCACTCGTATTTATCTTCAACTTCATTCCAATGTGAATCCGGCATCTGAGCAAACTACAAAAATATAAATTAACGCAGTAAAATTGAAAATAAAATATTTTTGCAGTATAAAATAAAATGTGAATTTTGAAAATAATATTTGCCTCGGTTATTTGGGTTATTCGTCATCATTTAAATTTGAATCCGTCATACACGAACAGCTTGTCACATGCACAGTGTATCACAGTACATGCCACAAGGTCGTGCACGCCGACATATACACTTGATATAATTATAGGGACAGGTGAGCACAGGTCAAACCCAAAACGCCGGGTTCAACTCAAGTGTAATAAAAATAATATCACAATATCAACACAAAGTCAAACCCGAGCTCCAAGCTGGATTCAACACAGGTGCAAGTTCATGAAAATGGTCAAGACAACTAAAACAAGCCTCGACCAAAATCCAAAGGTACAAATGCAATATGAACCAAACAGTGCACAAAGGCAGTGGTACAAACTACATGAAGACAATTCACAAACATATATATACATATGTACATACACATGTATACATACATGTAGTGACATCAAAACTCAAACCAGCCATGATAGGGAAGCAAACAAGTGCATTATATGAACCAGAATAGTTAGAAATCAAAACAGTGAAACCAGAAATTCACAAAATCGAGTTTGCAGTGACAACATACATGTCGACCAGGCTGCACATTGAAGAAAATATGCAAAGCAAGTAGCATAAGCCGAGGCAAAATCAAGTTCAAAAATATCAAGAGAAGATGACAACAGTGGTGCAGTAGACCACAATGAAACCAAACTAATATGCATATACTACTACAAGTGAATTGAAGTGGATAGTACAACCCAATTCAACATGCTTACTTCAAGTGGACAGCAGCTATAACTACAAGTGCACTTGCAACTGAAACTGTCTCGAAGTAAATGAAAACAAATGCAAAGAGCAGTGATGCAACTCGATACATCAAAGACTAGGCACCAAGTATCAGTAAACCTGTTCGATATGCTATGCACAGGAAGCCAAGAAGCCAACACCAATGAACAACATGAATGATCAAACACAAATGAACACAGAGAATTACAACATCAAATAACAAACTATAATTCTGACACATCTAACAATGAACTGATACAAGTGACTCATGGAAATGCAAATACACATGTACACAATGCTACAACAGAGATGAACACAAACTTCAGACAAGTACATATACAGAAATGCACAATGAAAATGCAAACAAGTTACAGTCAACTGGTCAAGAACAACTCACTAGAATGCATCAGTCGACAGTGAAGACATCCAAATATGCTACAGAGAACAGTGCAACAACAATGATGTACCAACAGAGTTCGAGTTTCAAACACAACAACTTTATGCATCACTTTGCCACAGTTACAAGCAAAAATGCACAATGCACTAATCCAGACATACATATGTATCAATGAAGCAGTGCAGCAGTAAATGGCAGCAACTCGAACTCAAGTAGAGAAAAAGTCAGTGATGTACACATGAACTACATGTCTCGAAGAACAGTGGACAGAGCTCGATGCAAGAAGACTTGAGTGCTACCAGAACTCAAAACCAAGCAGTGAACCAGCTAATGAACAAAGGGCCAGAAACCAAAACAGTTGCAAGTTGAACAAGTTGATGCCAAAATCAGCATAATCAAATCAAGTGACCGAAGTGAACAGATATCGAAATCGTGGTGGCCGCAAACAAAATCAACATCGTCAAACCAGAATCGAAATCATGATGACCAAGAAAAATGAACAGTTCAAATTCAACACCGTGTTATTCAAGTAAATTGAAAAAGTCAGTAATCATCTCAAGCATCCAAACGAAGATCAATGGCCAACGCAAATCAATTGACAGATTCAAACAAATATATACGAACGAGAAAATAGGGATTCGAACCCTATATAAACATTAACATCATCGACAAATTTCATCATCCGAGTTTGAGCAAAACGGAGAACAGTAATCATTCAACTCGAACAATCGATCGAGTTCAAGCAAGCAAATCAGAAGAAGCAAAAGCAAAGATTACATGCCAGATTTACAAATTGAACTCGTCGAAGCAGCCGAAGTGTGCAACGAGGAAACGATCGATCAAAGCTACACGCGAATATCCACTTAATCGATCAATTTAAAGTCCGCATTTCAAAGCCCTAGTTCCAGACTGAGGAACGAACGAAACAAGATCCACCATTTTCACCAAATAAGGACGAGCCGATTAAAGATAGAAGAAAAGCGGGCCGACCATTATAATAATTTTATTTGTTTGGGCTTAATTTTTAAATTAGGGTTTTAAATTTGTTTTAAATTTAAATTCTTCTTTTAAAAGTTGTAATTTCTAGTCGTGTGACTAGGGGACAAACTACATGGCACAGTTTGAGAATTCGCAACTCAGTGGCTGAGTTGTGGCAGGATTTTGAGCGTAAAGTTTAGGCTAGTCGATAATGGGTGTCGCGAGTTTACGTGTGTAAGCGTCTGACTGCTTAATTTCTAGTAGAAACCTTGGGGCAGCACGTAGGCAGGGTTTTGCCGAAGCTGGGTAAATTCTGTGCTGTTCTATTTCTGCATTTATTATTCTGCTATTATCTGTGCTGCTATTTTGATATATCTTTGTTGAGATAATTTTATAAGCTTCCGCAATAATTTTTATAATTAATAGCATCACCCTATCCATCCCCCCTCTAGGGTAAAATCGATCCTACAATATCCTATAAAAGTGCATGGTTGAGATCTAAACTCTAGTTTATTTCTATTGTATGGCCGTAAGTAGGGAAAACATAGACATCCAAATTTTTTAAACTTTGATGGTCTGGTTTTATATTATACAACCTTTCCATTGGACTTACTCCTTTTAAAACCCTTGTTGGTAGTCTGTTGATTAGATAAACTGCAGTATTAAATGAGTCATGCCAACATTTTAAGGGTAAAGATGCCTGAGCCAAAAGGGTAAGTCCAGTCTCGACTATGTGTCTATGTTTTCTCTCTATTAGCCCATTCTGTTCAAAGGTATAGAGACATGTTATTCTGTGAACTATTCCCTTTTTATTAAAATAATTGATGAGTGTCTTAAACTCTGTACCACCATCGGATTGTACAGTTTTAACTTGGTAACCAATCTGCTTTTCAGCTACTGATATAAAGTGTACTACAGCATTGTATGTATCAGAATTGGCTTTTAGGAAAAAATCCAAGTAAATATAGAATAAGAATCAATAAAAGATATATAATATTTGTATCCATAATCTGAGCATACAGGAGCAGGACCCCATAGATCCATGGCTGCTAATTCCAAAGGATTTGTATAAACAGTACTAGAAGAATTAAATGCCAACTTGTGGCTTTTACCCATCTGACAGTAAGTACAAACATATGGTGATGAAATATCATCAAAGGCAATTTTATTATCATTGAGAATTTGTTTAACAACATTGACATTTAAATGTCCAAGCTTATAATGCCATAGATCTAGAACATTTTTGTGATTAGTAATCTGTGTTGCCTCTGACAGATTACAATTTTGATCATCTTTTCCATGATTGATTTGACTAACTACTTTGAAACAATATAGTCCTCTGTCAGCATCACCTTGCAATAAAACTTCTTTAGCCAGAATGTCTCTAACAAGAAAATAATGTGGAAAGAACTCAAAGTAGACATTATTGTCTCTAGCAAACTGAGAAACACTAATTAAATTTCTCTTAATTTTTGGTACTCTTAATAAATTATTTAAAAATAATTGTTTAGCACCTCTGATATGTGCTTTTCCAGAATGAGTGATATTTATAGACTCATCATTTCCCATAGAAATTGACTGTGTACCTTTATACTCCTTGCATCCTAGATTTAAGTTGTCAAGATTGTTTGTAATATGATTTGTAGCTCCAGAATCTGGGTACCAAGCATCATCTTGTATATGTTCTGGCCTTGTGTTTTGATTTCTATTGTTATCTGATTGATTGCTTTCCCCAGATTGCACTTGCGCTAAATTTGCAGTATAGTTATGTTTCTTTGATTGCCTGGATTTTGCCCTGCAACACAGTTCAAATTCAACCTGAAGTAACATTTAGGTGCTGTATGTCCAATCTTTTCACAAATTTGACATTTGGGTTTGTTATTGCCATTCCATCTTCCTCTGACCCTTCCTTTGTAGGACTGACCACTTCTTTGATTCTGTTAATCTGCCTTTTTATTGTATTGATTCTTATTTTTATTACTTGCTGCATAGTTAATGGACATGTCTGAGTCAGTTGGTTTCTTGAAGTCAATTCTTCCTTTATGTGCAAGTAATATAGAATGCACATCTTCAATAGGAGGTGTTGATCTTTGAGATGATATAACTGCAACAATTGACTCATATTCATCATTCAGACCACTTAATAAAATCAATACTTGTTCCGAATCAGTAATGTTGTGACTAGCTGCTTCAAGCAAATCACAAGTACTTTTGATTTTTACTAAGTATTCTCCCATAGACAGATTATCCTTCTTGATACTGTGAAGGAGTCACTTATAATGCATTATCTTGGCTGTAGATTGAGAATTAAAGATTCTTTCAATTGTGGTCTAAATTCCTTTTGTTGTCTTGCTACCTATAACTTGAGGCAGTAGCTTCATACTTATAGAAGATAAAAGCCATGAACATATTAGACCGTCTTGTCTCTGAAACTTTATGAATTCTTCATTGTTGATAGTTTTATTTTCTTGATTAGTTATGAACCTTGGTGGAGTTGGCACTGTACCTAGAAGGAACCCTTCGAGGCCATAGCCTCTGGCTGCTGTTTCAACCCGAACTTTCCAAAGAAGATAATTATCTTCTTCGAGTTGTGCTGTGATAAGTTGACTCTGAGGACTGATGATTGTTTTAAGAAGGCTTTCTGTGGCTAACTGATATGAACTTTGTGGATTTGATGATGTGGCTGAGCTTTCATCACCCATGATGAAGAATTTTGAGCAAGATGAGGAATTAAAGGACTCAGGAAATTCTTTTCAGTAATCAAGAATTGCAATCTGAATCTTTCAGGTATGTTGCAACCAGAAAATTAAATGATGATTGTTTTCTGATGATTTTCTTGGCAAGGCACTGCCTTTCTTTCTGTCTGTTGTGACTTCTTGCTTACTGATTTCTGAATTGAGTTTTCCTGAGAATTTCTTCTTTGAGAATTTGAGCAGCCAGAATCTTGAATTCTTAGCAAGGCATAGATCTTCAAAGGTAGAATGTGAAAAAATAACCCAGTGATGAAATTATTCTGAGGATTAAAGATAACACCAAGTGATGAAACTAAAACTGATGGTGTTATCTTGAACGCAACAGACAGAATGACCTTTTTCTGATTGAATTGTGATAGAAATGCTGTTAAGCTGAATGTTTTGGCTCTAATACCATATTGACAATTTGAATGAATTAAGAGAATTTTGTATTATGATATTCTCAGTGCAAAATACATTCCAATATTTTTCTATTTATACAGAATTTTGGTACTTAGGCTGCAATACTGGCCCAAGCCCATTGCAACAATACTTGTATTGTAAAAGCAGATGATAATGTAACCCAATTATCACTTTCTCGTTTCGCTTAACACTAACTCACTCCATTGAAGAATATTTATAAAAGAACAAGAAGATGAGTTGCAAACAATAAAGCAATAAATATGAAGTAGATATCGCCTCATTAACATCTGAACCACTACATAATCATCTCATTTACTTTTCGACAATTTTATCTTTTCTTTTTCAGTCTGATTTCTCTTTCCCAAACCTATTTCTGTTTTGAATTTATTTTATTTTTTATGCACATTGTATCAATTCCATAAAAATGATTTCGGATGGAACGCGCTGGTTAAGCTTGTTTTTAACGCAAATTGATTGGTGCTTTATTGAGAAAAGGATAAGATCATGTTCATTAATTTTAAACAATTTTCCAATACGAAATCTATATTCTATTAATTGGGGAAGATTTTACAAATAAGAATCACTTTTTTCTTCATTTCTACAAAGCTGTTTCTTAAATGGCTTTTCTTAGATGAGAAAATAAATTCCAATAACGATGGCCAAGGAGATAATCATCTACTCTTTCCTTAACCCCCAAGGCGAATGGAAATCACCAAGTTGATCGAGGTATCATATATATACCTCAAATAAACCGATAAAAGGCCTCTATCATAACAAATTCTGATCAATTGAATGATGGAACAATATGGAAACACCTAATCATCTTATAGAACCGTAGGAGCCAAATCAAAGTAAACATAACCTACAAAAAGGTGAAATTGACCAAAATCAAGTTCGAACTCGAGGTAGTCAAAACAAACCACCAAATGAAGGAAAGTACACTATGTGCTCAAAATGGACGGGTGGCTGGTCAAAATCATTTAGATCCATCGACTCATGGGAAACGTTGGCTTAAGAGCTCTAAAAGAAAATAGGAATACATCAAAAAAAGCTAAAGATATTATAAATCTAGATAATACTAAACAGAGAGATAGATGAAAGAACCATATATGTAGTGTTTTAATGCTAACAATCAAACAACAATTGTGATGACCGCCCTATACCACTGGCATCCAATGTAACCAAATAGTGCACTGCTGCCATGTCCAACTAATATAGGATGATCATCAGGGTTGAAAATAAAAAAAATACAGCATAACGTGTCGTATATCTCACAATACATGTGATAAAATATAATACGTATCACAAATATAAACAGGAGAGACAGTAATAACCAAGTGAATCAACAAATAAGAGTAAAGAACCATAAAGTTACATCGTAAATGTAGCAGAGTTTATACAACAGAAGTAAACTTAATAATTGTCTTATAACAAACAACTAAGCAGACACTGTCAAGGCTCCCTAGTACTACATAGCGGAATAAACATAGAAATCCATATAAGTATATAATACGAAATCGTTCCAACCAGCTCATTCTCCGATAAGCTACCGCGCCACACATAGACTTGATACATAGTCTACTCATTTAGGAGTATCCAAGATAATAAGAAACAAAACATAAAACCTTGGATCAGATAACCGTCTAGTGTAAGCCGTAAATGAATCTCAAAATACTCTATAGGTAAATATAGTAAGGAACATGATATACGTATCATACCTTACCTATCTCTGCAACCAAAGAATTAACATATAAGAATATAATACGCTACCCAACAAATATCATAAAGTACACTCCTCAGAAGATTGACGGGTGTTTATGTATTCCTATCTCCAATACTTACTTCCAATGATATCTTCAAGTGATAAACCATGAAAGAAAGCAACCAAAGCAATCATAGCATCCAGGAGCACAATCCCCACTATCACTAGTGTGCTCTAAATATATGATAACTCATATGGCCCCCTTACCGCCACGGGCCAATGAAACCCTGGTTTTTAGTGTACTCTCATATCTTATAGCCTAAAGCTAGATATGTGCCTCATAGCCTAAAACTAGACACTAGACCAAAAGCCACTGGGCCAGGGCATTCAGATCCTCCCCATCGATCCATGGACGCCAATTATAATACCCCTGCTTCGCGTACAATAGAAAACACACTGAGTATTAATGATCCCTTAGCATACATATCCGAGCCTTTCCTTTGCTTAATCGAGTTTCCATGAGGAACCCTTCTATGTTCCTCTATTCCACGGCTTCTATAACAACCTTGATTTCTACGCCATAAATAAATGAATTTAATAAAAATGAAATTGTTCGAATTTGATATTTGATAAATAATCTTTGAAAAATAAGTTTTCAATTTAATTCAATTATGTTTAATAAAAAAATTTGATATAATAAATTGAATTAAATTAAAAAGTTCTTTTCAAATAATATACCGAAACTAAAAAAATAGTTTCAGTTAAATACAGAATATTTTTCAAGTACAATTACTAAAATAGTGGGAAATTAACAATCAGACATTGAACTAAATTAAATTAAATTGGACTGTTATCGAAATATATTTAGTCTAACAAGGTGTAAATTAATTTAAAATCAAATCGAAATCTATTTATAAATAATTGGAAGAAGTTGTGGAAAAAAATGAAAAGGAAGTTCAAACTTGATTCAATTTGAATTTTAGGGCCCAAACTAAGTTAAAAGTCCAACCCGGTGTCCTGTTATTTTCACTTACAAGCCAAAACTCCTTTTGTCGTGTACTCCCCTGATTCAGATTTTGCCCTAAAATTTTCATATCGGCTGTCGTATAAAAAAAGAAAATAAAAGAAGAAGCTCGCGCTTGAAGCGCTGGCGACCGTTTCGACCTAGAAGGAGTGGGCGACATCTTGATCAACGATGCCATGGAGAAAGACAGTTATGACCAAAGCTGAACCGCGACTTAGTGCATCGCGAGTGGCATACGGCATGAAGGCGATGCGTGATGGAGGAAGGAGCTCGGAACTGTGAGAATGAGCGGCCGGAGTTATGGCACGTGGCTGCTGACGACCTTTTGGGCCTGATGTATGTACAGATAATGAGTAAGGGCTAAAGCAGTTAAGCTTAGGTTCGGGAATTTTTGACATTGTGGAGTGAGTAAAATTTTCTTACTCACATATATGCTCTAGTATTCACTTTATATTTTGATATCATATTTGCTTGAATTTGATTTGGATGAAACTGATTGAAGTTGATTGAATTTGTAATTTTGTGTTGTGAATCTTGGATGAGTTATTTTGGATAATTCACCACTAAGATTTTGATTATAGATTCAATGAATTCCTCGATTGTTTGATGATATGTGTTTGCTGATACATATTGAATTGGATGAAACTGAATTGCTTAATTTTGATGAGTGTTGCTGTGATGAGATCACACTAGCAATCGATTAGCGGAAGGGGATGAATAAATTGAAATAGAAGATTTTAAAGAAAATGAAATACTTTTGGAAATAAATAGTAGATTATCGAACGAATTTTATTTAAATTTTGAAATATTATTAGTGATGAAAATTGTTTAAGTGAATTATTTTGGAATATTATATAAATAGAAATTATTTGAAAAGTGATGATTTGAATGATTTGATCAAATAAGCGAGTTCTCGAATATTTATATTAGTATTCATTTACTATTGATTATAAATATATTTAAATGGTTTTTATAAAATAGTATTTGAATGTTATATTTTAAAATGAGTTGTTTATTTTATTTGAATGTACTAAATTTGGAAGTTGTATATGATAATGGGAAGTAATTCTATGATGAATGCAATTTATTTATTGAATGGGACTTTTTATTTATGGAATTTTTTTGAGTAAAATCTTGGAAGTAATATATTTATTGTGATTGACTATTTTTTTGTAAAAAGGAATTGAATTATTTTGGAGGGCAATTTAGGGATTTCGGGGTATAAACTAAACGCATAAACTGAAGTTATGGTATTAAATATTTGAAAAGGTATTATACAGGATATAATTTTGATTTGATGGATTATTTTCAATGATAGTTTTAAAGGATTTGAATTGAAAATGCGGGTTTTAAACACGTTGGCTTTAGGACATTTTTTTTTAATTGGACATCCTTATAGGAAAAGCAGTATTATTAAAAAAAATTGTTTAAAAAAAGTACGAATTATAAAACTTATTTAATATTATTATATTATTTTCGACTATTAGAGAAGAACTTTAAAAGATGTATGAATTATTTTTAGAAAGACTTTTAAGTAATTTGGAATTGAATTGTAACTTATAGTTATTACTAAACGGAAAATGGATTTTATGAAAGATTGAAAATTTATAAATTGATTTTCTTTCAATTGAAAATTTATACTTGAAATTGTTATAAAGATTTTGGGAGTAAATATAATTTTAAAATCCCTTCCGAATCAATAAGTAATAGAATTGTATGTTTTGATTGCTATATATTTCCGTGTAACGAGAAATGAGAACAAATGGAGTTACAATACCATTTAGGATGGGGCATTCGGTAACATTTCTCCAGTTATTTTTTGGACTTATTATATAAAATAATAGGCGAGTGTAGTTTACGAACATTGAGTAAATGTTCGAGTAGCATCGGGTGGTATGTGACACCAGATCTGATATTTGTTAGATTATTCTCTATAAGTGGATATCTGTAACAACCTTGGTTTTGGTGATTACCTGTAAATACTAAATTATAATGGTAGTTAATAATTTATTATTGTGATTTAAAAATAAATTAGAGATTTAAATTATTTATTGGAATAAACAATAGATTTTGGAAATAAAATGTGAAAATAAAACTTTGAAAACTTTATCTTGGGTATTTGTGAGAATAATGAGTTAAATATGATTTTATTTAGTTAAAATGCAATAATTATTGTAATTATTGCCAAATGCTTCTTTTAACAATTTTTAAAGGAAATATTTGATTTTTACAATGTGTTTATTTCAAATAATAAGGTGAAATTTGATTTAAAAATAATTTTTTATCATAAAAATGATGAATAATGGTTTTTATATTTTATTATGCAAGAAAATAATTTTTTGTAATTTTTGCAGTTAAAAATAGAGTTTTATATGAATTATATGTAAATTATGTATTTAAGTAAAATAAGAGTTTTTAATAATGAAAAATATTTTTATAATTAAATTATCTTTTTATTTGTTGTTAAAAATGTTTGTTAAACATAAAAATATGTTTGTACAATTTATAGAGATGAAATCATGTAAATACACATATGTTATATTATGTAAATATGAGAGTGTTAGGGTAAATTTAGTGTTAATTAGATTTTTAGTTAATTAATTCTTTTGGGTCAAGCCTATTTGTTCACTTACCAGTAAAGTAATGAGAAAGCTTGTTCTTTCTCAAAACAAAAAGAAGAAAAACTATTCCTTTTTCAAACCCCAAACTTCAAATCTCCAATTAATCCATGTGTCTATTGAAATTTAACAAAATAGAGTCAATTATTTCAGATAATCTAAGCCAAAACCAAACTTCTCTTCATCCTTTTTCTGATTTGGTGAATTTCTTGTCTATAATTGAAGTTTTGTTCTTCCATGTTTGTATAAACTCTTTTTTGAGGTTGTTGAAGCTTCCTCAAGGCCAAAGCTTGCATTTTCTCTCCAATTCGCTCTTGTTGCTCAACTATTTTGTAAGATGAGTATCAAAACTCACAAATGCTAGCTGAAGCTAATCTTTAAATTGTTATAAACTATGAAGCTTTTGTATTTTTTTTATGCTCAGTTTTGTTTGTGCTGAAACTGTTCCGACCTCTACTTTGCATGTTAATTTCTTGCAATTTCGGCTACGAAATGCTGCCGGATTTTCTTCTGATAGTAGTCCATGTGTTTTAGCATAAGTATGCAAAATTTCATAGAAAAATTCTTTCATTTGATACCTGAAATTTTTGCTGCAAAATCAATGCACAATCTGGAAATCACCTATACACATTTTGTTGTGTTGCTGCAAACATGGCCTGAGTTCATGTTTGAGACAGTGTAACTTTTTCATTTCCAGTCGGAATTCATCAATTCTTTTTTGTTTGAAAGCCGAAGTTTTCTACTTTGTGCATACCAATTTTTAGTTTAATCAAAGGTCGTTTGGCCACCCGTTTCGTGTCCGAAATTTGAACCCAGATAAGATTTCAGATCTGGGTATTGTGTTGCCGATGCATTTATGTTCCTTTTCCGTCCGACTTTTGACTTTTACTTCATGTTTTTGTAATATTTCTGAAATGTTTTGAGACCATGATGCCTATCGGTAGAATAGACAAATTTTGGAAATTTTGAAATTCAAATTTTGGATTAAATTTGAATTTAATTTGAATTTAATTCGAATATTGATTTGAGTGTTTTTTGGGTCTTTATTCGTTTTCGAGCACGGATTTTTCCAAACCTTTTTGGAATAATTTTTAAAATAAATGGGCATTTTAAACTATAATTATATGATAATTTTAAAATATTTTCAAATATAGAATATATTTATTCTTGATAATAAGCGAATTTTCAAATATGGCTTTCAAAATTGGTATTAAAAACTTGTTTTCTCAAGTAAATTATTTTATATATAAAATACATGTTTTCGCACTATACGAGCAAATGAGAAGGAGAATTAAAAAGTTTGGTAAAACACGTGGTATGAGACACGTGCGTTTATCTTATCGGTTAATTCTCGACTTGTCCGTTTGATCGTTTTGACCTGCGGGTCGAGTTTACCAATGAGATGAGGTAAAAAATTTACCGCTTTAAGAGTGAAATTTGCTAGCGGTTAGTAAACTGTTTAGTGCGAACGTGTAGAGGACACACGTTAAAACCCTTCGGGTGCCTATCCGAAAGTTTGTGACACATTTGTCTAAGAGACGTATTTGCCAGTACTGAACCTTCAGGTCATTTGTCCTTTAGGACGTTTGTTTAAGAGATGTATTTGTCCATGCAACATATTTGTCCTTCAGGATGTTGTCCTTGGGGATGTTTGTCTAAGAGACGTATTTATTGTTCTTTGGGGTGTTTGTCTAAGAGACGTGGCACCTTATTTTGAGAGAGCGATACTTGGCGGGCTTCGGCCATTAGCACGTGCTATATCTTTGAGATGATTTCATTGATGTTTTTGATTTCCCTAGTGTACCGCCTTTTCCGGAATTAGTCCTTTGAACCATTCGATATATATTTGTGGCGATTGCCCTTTGGGAATTTGAACAATTGGAAGTTCTATTTTTGAGATTTGAATTGCCAACACTGGTGTTATATGAGATTTTCCTTTTGGCATTTACTTGAGATTTTATTCTCCTCTTTGGAGATATATTTGTCTTATGGTGTATTTGAGATAGGTCTCTTTATGCATGTTTTGGGTTTTGCCAAGATGGCGGGGTTAGGTTTTCCCCTAAACCATATTTGATGTTTTATGAATGCCGATGATACGAGGCTCGTAACTTTTAGCGCTTTGTGAGTATTTTATCTCCTTTGAGATTATACGTTTGTGTAGTGATACTATATTATCACTTGATGTAATCATACACTTTAGATTGTTCCTTCCCATTCGATAATATTGTCACATTATCGTTATGCTCATATTATCGCTTATCCTTGTAAACTGATTTGTTTAGCTAGATTGACCCGTGTATTTTATACTCGGGTTAGACCGAGGTGTTTCAGGTTAGGTACCCTTTGGACTTAGCCTATTCTGCTTCCGCATGGACTTTTCTGCTAGCTCTTTTTGTTGTAGCTTTTGTGTAGTCCTTTTTGTTGCTATTCTAATATGTATATTCTTTTGACTCTTGTTTGTATTATGGTCGTCATACCACATATGTGATGGATCATTTCGTATACTCTGTGATGCATCTGTGTATATGTATATATTTGATTATCTGTTGTTCTATGATATGTTTTGCATTTGAGTTGTTGTATTTTGTTCTGATAGATCCTATAGCCACCTATGGCTTCGTATTAAGTATTTATTGTGTATGTCGGTCCACTTAAATTGGAAAAAAAATATAGAACATTTATCGACCTATTCAATAGATATTTAAGACAAGGCTATAGATGGTCGCTTCTAACCAGCCCTATTCTACGCATTAGCAGAAGGTGTTATTTAGTAATACTCTTTGTTAATGTGGGTCTCTGGGTAGGGCATCACAGCTTGGTATCAAAGTTGAGTTCAGAACAAAATATGATAAACACAGAAAATAAACATATATTGTGGTACATCAAAGTATAGTACAAGTGTTACAAATTCTCGAATCATCGTGTTCTTAACATTTTCATGTCCTTTGAAGTGGATACAAGATGGGAATACGTCTATGAATGTACTTTAATTTCGTAGTATTCCACAATTAAATTGATGATATCTTATCCTAGGAGTAACCCTAATTGTGATTGTTCTATTCGAGTCATGTTCGATACAAGTGCTTGACACTCATCCTATCGAAGGAATTTGTTGATTCCATAGGATGTTATTGCCTTATTACTTCTGTGAGGATTGCGAATCCTATTGATGGAATCCACAATATTTGGCTTGTTGAATGAGTATTTTGAGATTGTTCTTTGTAGTTTTTCTTTCCGTGCATAATTGCACGTTATTTACTATCTTAGGTTTGATGAGAATTTGGAAGAATTGGCTTGTATATATCAAGCCCAAATTCTATGTTTGAAAGGATTCTATATACCAGGTATCCTAACTCGGCTGATCTAGCGTTTCTTGTCCTTCGAAATGTTGATGGAGATTCCGAAGTATCTTTAATTGCTTTTGAGTCTTGAGATAATGATGAAGTATCTTGAACTCCTGTTGTTAGTAATTCTGCGGATGTATTTGAGTCCATTAGGATTTACCACCCAAGCGGGCAATTGAGTTTTGTTTTGAATTCGTTCCTGATTCTCAGACTATTAGTCATCCTCCCACGAGGATGTCCACTAAGGAAATGAGGAACTCTAAGAGTGATTGCTGAAGCTTGAAGCCAAGCAATTCATTCAGTTCAGTCTTTACCGTAGGACGCCACTGTCATCTTTGTTATGAAATCTGAAGGTATTATTAGGCTTTGCATCCATTTTCGCAAGTTTAACAAGTTAACCATTAGATGAGTGTCTATTTCTTATGATTTATGACATATTCGATCTATTGGGTGGTGTTAGGTTCTTTCCTCAGCTTGACCTTGCACCAATTTTCATCTACTAAGAGGTGCGGAGGATAACATTCCTCTTATTGCATTTTGTACTCGTATGGTTCTTGTAAGTGGCTCGTTACACCGTTCGGTTTGACGAACACTCTAGTTTATTTCGTCAATCTTGTGAATCGACTATTATGGGAATTTGTCTATGAGTTCTCCTTGTGTTCTTTGATTTTGAGTGTGAGCAACAATTTGATATTGCAAATCTTTCAAATAGAAGATATGTTTTTAAGTATAATTGGATTTTTGTTTATTGAGACAAGCAAAGAATATTTTATAGATTATATAAGAGGCTTTTTATAGAAAATGATTTTTATGTTGGATTGTCCATCGAGTGCTTTAAGAATTCTGGTCGATGCGCCTGATCAACGTTATCGATAAGAATTTCCTAAACGTTATGATGAGACAATCAGACACAGTAAATTGAGTTTCAATAAGTCAAATTTGGAGTAAATTAATATGGCTTGAGTATTAAATTTTATTTGAATGTAATGCAGCTAGTAAACCATAGTGAGGGTTGGATGAGTGGAGAGGCAGTTTTGATCATTTGGTCAACTCTGCAGCCAATCGATGGGGACATTCACTATAAATCAACGGCGAGGCAATACCCTTAAATTATTTGAAAATTTTGATATTGAGAATGCTAATTTTAAAATTTAGCATTTTATGAGCAAGTTTTGTTTTAAAATTTTTGTTGTATTAAAAATTTGTTGGTGTAAATTTGTGAACTCGTTTGGAAACAAGTTTGATTTAATTATCAACTTTAATTAGTTTTTTGTTGATAATTATATGGAAATTTAATTTTGGTGACAAAGTGGAAATGTGAATTTGAATTGTCTTGATAAATGAACCATCTAAGTAGTATAATTATTCTAATTATGAGAATGATTTTAAACTTTATATATATATATATATATCCTAAAATTTATTTTATGGATAATCAATAATCATTTCTTGATAATGAGTAGCTATCTCCTTCAAAATTAGTCTTCTTAGTTAACTATTTTAAAGTTAGATTTTGGAAAGTAATAAAGATTTTTCCAACTAATGAATTATTTCGTTCTATGATAATTATATAGAGTTGATCATAATTTTGGTATTCCTTAGCTTTCTAGAGAAAAAGAAGACCATTTAATAAGCGATTTAGCAAAACCTTATTTGAAAATATAATTTGAAATTAAATGGTTTGGGAAAATTTCAAAATTTAAATTGATTTGAAAGATTAAATTTGGTTTGAAAAAGTACTTTACTAAAACAACAATAACTTGAGATTTATAACTCCGAATAGTTCAAACTTTTGCAAATAAAAGATATTTTAGAAAGCTATAAATTTTTGTTTTACCACTTTAGAAGATCTTGCTTTTTATTCTGACTAAAATAGGTCTGAAAATGAATAAACATTTCTGTCCTATAAGATTCCAAAATTTAGGCTGAAAGTAAATTTAGCATAACTTTCAAATCCTAAATCTGATTTCTACGATCTTTGTATTGCTGGAAAGCTTAAACTTAGTAGAACAACTGTAACGACCCGCATATTTAACGATTATATATTTAAATGTTTTATTTAAATATAGCGTCGTTAGTCGGATTTTGGTCCGAAAAGCTACTTTTTGCAAATGGCCGAATTGGAACTCGAAACTACCTCCATTGGTTCCAAAATGGCGTTTGCGATCTTTTTGAGTATAATCTTTGATATGTTTGGAGTTTGTGAAATTTTGGCTACTTTTTCTATTGGGTTTTGGGTTTGGGTTCAGCCCACTAGCTTAACTAATACCCTAGCTCAGCCCCTTCTCTTCATTCATCTCCTTTTCATTTTCATTTCTCAAGTTAAAACTGAAATGGTGGAAGGGAAAGAGAAATAGAAATTTGCAAGCTCTAGTTTCAACTTCCAACTTGATTTCTTGCTCCAAAATCAAAGAGAATCCATAGGTAAGCTCTTCTTCATCTTCTCCAACTCTTCTCCTCTTCAATTTCAGAAAATTTCCTAAACCTAAATTGGGAAATATATGTTTTATTCTTAGATTGAAGCTTGTTGGGTTGAAGTGGAGTTTAGTTGGTCTTCTCCTTGTTATTGAGCTTCTTCTTCTACTTCTTTGTTTTGGGTTAAAGGTGAGTTTTGAACTCACATCTACTTCTCTTGATTTCTTTGATGTTGGGTATGAATTTCCTACCACTTGTTCATATGCTCTTGCTTTTGGTTTGGATTGAATTGGTGAATATCCAAATTTTTAGTGTTTGGGTTCAATTCTTTAAAGATCCTAACTTTGATGTTTGAATATGTTTGGTTGCGAATCAGAGAGCTAATGGAGCTGGGGTATATATTGGTTAAATCTCCTTAGGTCCATTGCTCGAATGGTCGCGATTTGGAAGAAATTGCATTTCATTGATATAGGGTAGGAATTGCAAATTCATCAGGTTTGGCCGACCGAGCCCTGTAGCCGGTCGACCGACCTGCTACCCCGAGTCATGTCTTATTTCCTACATCTGGCCAGCCGACCGATCCCTGCAACCGGTCGACCGACCTGCTCCTATTTTGCTGTTTTGCCTATTTTTGCATATTTTGATTTGTTTTCCAAATTTTATTGATTCAAGTTTCTTTTTAGTGGTTGTCATTGCATCTTTGGCTTTGATAACTTATTTTTGACTTCATTCACGGGTTTTCATAAATAATCCCTCTAAATCGTATTAAAAGTTTCCTTCTCCAATTCTTAAATTCTATTTATAATGCACACACAATTTCGCACTTCGAGCGAAGTGGAAGGAAGATTAAATGGTTAGGTAAAACACGGACCATGAATCCCTGCGTTTATCTTTCCGATTAGTCCCCGACCTATTCGATTGATTGTTTTGACCTTTGTGTCTGGTTTACCGATGAGATGAGGTGAACTTTGTACTGCTTTGAGTGTGAAAGTGGCTGACGGATAGTAAATCGTTTAGTGCGAATGAGTGGTTATGGGACATACGTTAACACTTTTCGGATTCCTTTTCGAGAGTTGTGACACATTACACCAGTTAGTGGTGTTCAGTACTGGGTCTCTGACCTTCACCACTACGGTTTGTTGCCTTCGAGTATGTGCCTTCGGGTTTGTTGCCCTTTAGTATTGCTTCCGATGTTGGTCGTTATGAGCCGCATGGGTGATATTGGGTTGCCCTTTAGTATCGCTTCCGATGTTGGTCGTTATGAGCCGCATGGGTGATATTGGGTTGCCCTTTAGTATCGCTTCCGATGTTGTTTGGAGTCTTCGGGCTCATGGATCCTTGTTTGTACAGTACTGAGCTCGAGCAAATTTTATGATGTTTCGTTCATATGTATATTCCCTTGGTATCGCCCTTCGGTGTTGGTCATTATGAGCCGCATGATGCGTAGCGTTTACCTTGCGGAACTTGTGTACCTTATTGGTATTTGTTATTGCCTTATGGCTTGCTTTGGGATATTCTTATCCTTTGTTTCTATATGTTGTCGATGATATGAGGCTTGTTCTATATGATTCATCTTTCGTTAGATGATTGTGTTATCTCTTTTAGAGATATCTATTATGCTTTGTAACCTTGCAGGTTTATTGTTGTTCAGTTTATCTAACTGATTTGTTTAGCTAGACTGACCCGTGTATTTTGTACTCGGGTCAGACCGAGATGTTTCAGGTTAGGTACATTTGGACTTAGCCTATTTTGCTTCCGCATGGACTACTCCGCTAGCTTCTTTTTGTCATAGCTTTTTGTGTAGTCCCATTTTGTAGTAACTCTGATATATTCTATTGACTCGTCTGTATATTGTGGTCTGCTATACCACTTGACTTGTATTGTTTTGTAAACTCTGTTATGTATTCAGTATATGTGTATATGATGATTTACTGTTCTGTGATGTATATTACATTTGAGTTATTATATTCTGTTCTGATAGATCCAGCCACCTATGGTTTTGTTTTAAGTATTCATTCGATATGTCGATCTGTTTGGTATGATTTTTGCCAACGTATTTAATGGATAGTTAAAGCAAGGCTATAGATGGTCGCTCCTAACCAGCCTTATTCTCCGTGTTAGTTGACGGCATTACCCTGTAGTGTCCTTGGCTAGCGTGGGTATAGAGGTGGGGCGTCACAGCGTGGTATCAGAGCTGAGTTCAGAACAAATATGATAAACACAGAATAGATGCACATATTACGGTACATCAAAGTATACAAGTGATACAAACCTTTGAATCATCGCGTCTCTTTATTCCATCAAGGTTAGATAGAGTTTGGGAATACGTCTGGAATGCATTTCTATTCCGTAGTATCCCATATTGTAATATCTACCTTGTGAATAATCTTGTTCTTATCTTACCTTCAGCGTATGGCTGGAAGAGGCAGGGGACGACGTTCAGATGCTGGGCAATCCAGTGGCACACATTCGGATGGCGTTTATATGTCTGCTGATCAGTTTTTGGAGTTGTTTAGGAGCACTCATCCTCCAGTTCCTCCTCGAGTGTCTCCACCTTGTAAGTCTGCCTTTGCACGTCAGTGTAGTGATTTTGCTCATCTTGGAGGAAAGCCGTTTAAAGGCTCTGAATCCATTCTTGAAGTCCAAGCTTGGTTTCGCACATGCGAGCGTATCTTCTCTCGTATGGATCTTTCTGACCATGATAGAGTTCTTGTAATTTCTAGCTTATTACAAGAGCGTGCTCTTGATTGGTACGAGCTTCTTATAGCCGAAATTGATGAGTCTACTCTTTCTTGGACTCAGTTTCGGGAGCGATTTGAACTCAAGTTCGTTCCTGAATCTGAAAAGGTTTTATTGACCCGTCGCTTCCTTGAGTTGAAGCAAGGGAAGTCTTCTGTTTCTGAGTATGTTGCATCATTCGAGGCTTTATCTAAGTATGGTCTTGAATTCATTAGCACTTCTTATAAGAAGAATTTGAAGTTTGTTTCTGGTCTTAAGAAATATCTTAAGAAGTCCTTGTTGCTCCAACTTAAACTTTCTTTCGAGGAGTTGGTTGATTCGGCACTTCATCTCGAGACCGTCGAGAAGGAGTGTGATAGTGATGTTGATGTTGAGGTTTCCAAGAACCCCAACAAGACGCCGTTTCCAATTCAGAAGAAGACTTTTCCTTCTAAGAAGAAGAAGACCGGTGGTCCTAGCTCTCAGCCTCAGTCTTTCGGAACACCTTTCGTTCGAAAGTGTTTCAATTGTGGTTCTCCGGATCATGTTATTCGAGCTTGTCCTAAGCCTCTCTTCGCCGTTACTGCAAGAAGGAAGGTCACCATGTTTCAGCTTGTCCTACTGTTCCGGCTGGTGCCAAGTCTAGCAATCTTTATGCTACCAAGGTTTCAAAAGGTCCTTCTCAACCCAAAGGTATATCTCCATCTATTTTGGAAGGTTCTATTTTATTTCGTGATCATAGTATACGAGTTCTTTTCGATACGGGAGCTTCACATTCTTTCGTATCAAAGAAGCTCGTTGATGATTTATCTTTGGATGTTTCTTGTATGGTTACTTCTTTAAGGATTGCGAATCCTACTGGGGGATCCGCGACCCTTAGTTTGCTTTGTGATGATGTTGAGATTGTTTTATGTGGTTTTTCTTTTCGTGCGAATCTGCACGTTATTTCTTGTCCGGGATTTGATATGATTTTGGGTATGGACTGGCTAGTGAGATATGATGCCAGGATTATTTGTTCGGAGAGAATTATATATCTTCGACATCTGGATTCACCTACTCAGCTATCTCTTGTTCTTCGGGATGTGGATAATTCCGAGACGGTTTTATATTCTCTTGATTCGCGAGATGATGATGATATATCTCGTATTCCTATTGCTTGTGACTTTTCTGATGTTTTTGAGCCTGTATCGGGTTTGCCACCCAAGCGGGCAATTGAGTTCCGCATTGATCTCATTCCAGGCGCGCAGCCAATTAGTCGTCCTTCCACGAGGATGTCTACAAAGGAAAATGAGGAACTCAAGAAGCAGCTTTTAGAGCTTGAGTCCAAGCAGTTGATTCAGTCCAGTTTTTCTCCGTGGGGATCCGCGGTTGTCTTTGTGAAGAAGTCCGATGGAACTCTTAGGCTTTGCATTGACTATCGCAAGCTTAACGAGTTGACCATTAGAAATAGGTATTCATTGCCTAGGATCGATGATATGTTCGATCTATTGAGTGGTGCTAAGGTCTTTTCTCAGCTTGACCTTGCCACAGGTTTTCATCAATTACGAGTCGCGGAGGATAGCATACCTCTTACAGCTTTCCGCACTCGATATGGTTTCGAGTGGCTCGTTATGCCGTTCGGTTTGACGAATGCTCCTGCTTTCTTTGTTGATCTCATGAATCGAGTATTCCGGGAATATCTCGATAAGTTCGTCCTTGTCTTCATTGATGATATCCTTATTTATTCTAAGTCTGAAGCCGAGCATGCTAATCACTTGAGAATTGTCTTGAGTACTCTCCTTCATCATCATCTTAGAGCCAAATTCTCCAAATGCCACTTTTGGGAGAATAAGGTTAAGTTCTTAGGCCATGTTGTATCTTCCGATGGCATTTTTGTCGATCCCTCAAAGATCGAAGCCATCCAGAATTGAAAGAGGCCTGAGAATGTTCATGAGATTCGTAGTTTCCTTGGATTGGCGGGTTATTGCCGTCGGTTCATTAAGGATTTTTCCCGTGTTGTGCTTCCTCTTACTTGCCTTACTCGGAAAGGCATTCGTTTTGATTGGTCCGACAAGTGTGAAGCTTCCTTTCTGACATTGAAGGAACTTCTCACTAATGCTCCTATTCTTATGGTTCCCGAGGGGAATCATGATCTTGTTGTCTATACCGATGCTTGTGGTAGTGGTCTCGGTGCTGTTCTTATGCAGAAGGATCGGGTAGTTGCTTATGCTTCTAGGCAACTGCGTCCGAATGAAGTTCGCTATGCCACTCATGATCTTGAGTTAGCTGCCATTGTCTTTGCCTTGAAGATTTGGCGACACTATTTGTTGGGCGAGCGCTTCATTCTCTATACCGATCATAAATCTTTGAAGTATTTGTTCACTCAGAAGGAACTCACTATGAGACAACAACGTTGGCTCGAGTTTCTTGCTTCTTATGACTTTGATATCCAGAATACCCCTGGTAAGGGTAATCGTGTTGCTGATGCGCTTAGTCGCAAACATTCGGCTGTTATTTCTATGATGCTTGCCGAATGGGATGTTCTTGAGACTCTATCTTTTTGTGAAATTCGTGATCGAGGCTCATCTTCTGATTCTCCTATTCTATTATTTAGTTTGGGAGCTCGACCTATTTTATTGGATCGTATTACCGATGCCCAACGGCGTGATCCTGATTTGTTGCATTTTATTCAGCTTTGTGAGTCTGGATCTTGTGATGAGGCGTTGCAAGATTTTATTCTTGATTCTCATGGGTGTCTTCGTAAGAAGAACCATCTTTTTGTGCCTTCTGATCTTGCACTTAGGCATGACATTCTTGATGACTGTCATCGTTCTAAGTATACTATTCATCCCGGTAGTAGCAAGATGTATGCTGATATGCATCGTCTTTATTATTGGGAAGGCATGAAACGCGATGTGGCGAGTTATGTGAGTAATTGCATAACTTGTCAGCGTTTTAAGGCCGAACATCAGCGTCCTTCTGGTCTTCTTCAGCCTTTTGAGATTCCATTGTGGAAATGGGATCATATTTTTATGGATTTCATTGACGGCCTACCTCGTTCGAGATCAGGCCATTCTAGCATTTGGGTTATTGTTGATCGTCTCACCAAGTCTGCTCATTTTGTCCCTATTAAGTCAAATAGAACTGCTTCGCATTTGGCTAAGTTATATGTCAAGAAAATCGTGAGACTTCACGGTGTTCCTAGTTCTATTGTGAGTGATCGTGATCCTTTATTCACGATTCATTTTTGGAAGAGTCTTCAGCAAGCTTTGGGGACAAAGCTTAATTTTTCTACAGCTTATCATCCGCAGTCTGATGGACAGACTGAACGGGTGAATCGTATCTTGGAAGATCTTCTCCGTATTTGTATTTTTGATTTTGATGGTAGTTGGGAGGATCATCTACCTCTTGTAGAATTCTCCTACAACAATAGTTTTCAGTCTAGTATCGGTATGGCTCCTTTCGAAGCCTTACACGGAAGGCCATGTCGATCACCTTCTTGTTGGTTAGAATCTGGGGAGAAGCTTATTCTTGGCCCGGATTTTGTTCGTCATTCTTTCGAGAAGATTGATCTTATTCGATTGAGAATGAAAGAGGCACAGAGCCGCCAGAAATCCTACGCGGACAATCGTAGGAAGCCTCTCGAGTTCTCGATTGGCGATCTTGTTTTTATTCGTGTTTCTCCTTTGAAGGGGGTTATGCGTTTCAGTACGACTGGGAAATTGGCTCCTCGTTATATAGGACCATTTTCTATTACGGAACGAATTGGCCCTGTGGCTTATAGAGTTTCACTTCCTGCTTATTTATCTGGTATTCATGACGTGTTCCATGTCTCGCAACTTCGGAAGTGTCTTCGGGCGTCGGATTCTGTTATTACTTCTCCTGATTTGCAAGAGCTTGAGATCTCACCGGACTTATCTATTGTACAGCAACCTATTCGCGTACTTGACACGGAGGTGCGACACCTTCGAAACAAGGACGTGCCGCTCGTTAAAGTTCAATGGTCCGCTAATCCCAATGACTGTACTTGGGAAACCTGAGAGTTTATTGAGCGATCTTATCCGGGTTTTCTTTCTTAGCTTGAGAACGGTGAGTATGTCTTTTCATCTCAAGCTTATTTTCTTTTCTTTTGATTGATTGTATGTATGTAGTTGTTACAAATATCGTCTCTAGGAATTGCGGGGACGCAATTTTGTAAGGAGGGGAGATCTGTAACGACCGCATATTTAACGATTATATATTTAAATGTTTTATTTAAATGGTCCGAAAATCTACTTTTTGCAAATGGCCGAATTGGAACTCGAAACTACCTCCATTGGTTCCAAAATGGCGTTTGCGATCTTTTTGAGTATAATCTTTGATATGTTTGGAGTTTGTGAAATTTTGGCTACTTTTTCTATTGGGTTTTGGGTTTGGGTTCAGCCCACTAGCTTAACTAATACCCTAGCTCAGCCCCTTCTCTTCATTCATCTCCTTTTCATTTTCATTTCTCAAGTTAAACTGAAATGGTGGATGGGAAAGAGAAATAGAAATTTGCAAGCTCTAGTTTCAACTTCCAACTTGATTTCTTGCTCCAAAATCAAAGAGAATCCATAGGTAAGCTCTTCTTCATCTTCTCCAACTCTTCTCCTCTTCAATTTCAGAAAATTTCCTAAACCTAAATTGGGAAATATATGTTTTATTCTTAGATTGAAGCTTGTTGGGTTGAAGTGGAGTTTAGTTGGTCTTCTCCTTGTTATTGAGCTTCTTCTTCTACTTCTTTGTTTTGGGTTAAAGGTGAGTTTTGAACTCACATCTACTTCTCTTGATTTCTTTGATGTTGGGTATGAATTTCCTACCACTTGTTCATATGCTCTTGCTTTTGGTTTGGATTGAATTGGTGAATATCCAAATTTTTAGTGTTTGGGTTCAATTCTTTAAAGATCCTAACTTTGATGTTTGAATATGTTTGGTTGCGAATCAGAGAGCTAATGGAGCTGGGGTATATATTGGTTAAATCTCCTTAGGTCCATTGCTCGAATGGTCGCGATTTGGAAGAAATTGCATTTCATTGATATAGGGTAGGAATTGCAAATTCATCAGGTTCGGCCGACCGAGCCCTGTAGCCGGTCGACCGACCTGCTACCCCGAGTCATGTCTTATTTCCTACATCTGGCCAGCCGACCGAGCCCTGCAACCGGTCGACCGACCTGCTCCTATTTTGCTGTTTTGCCTATTTTTGCATATTTTGATTTGTTTTCCAAATTTTATTGATTCAAGTTGCTTTTTAGTGGTTGTCATTGCATCTTTGGCTTTGATAACTTATTTTTGACTTCATTCACGGGTTTTCATAAATAATCCCTCTAAATCGTATTAAAAGTTTCCTTCTCCAATTCTTAAATTCTATTTATAATGCACACACAATTTCGCACTTCGAGCGAAGTGGAAGGAAGATTAAATGGTTAGGTAAAACACAGACCATGAATCCCTGCGTTTATCTTTCCGATTAGTCCCCGACCTATTCGATTGATTGTTTTGACCTTTGTGTCTGGTTTACCGATGAGATGAGGTGAACTTTGTACTGCTTTGAGTGTGAAAGTGGCTGACGGATAGTAAATCGTTTAGTGCGAATGAGTGGTTATGGGACATACGTTAACACTTTTCGGATTCCTTTTCGAGAGTTGTGACACATTACACCAGTTAGTGGTGTTCAGTACTGGTTCTCTGACCATCACCACTACGGTTTGTTGCCTTCGGGTATGTGCCTTCGGGTTTGTTGCCCTTTAGTATCGCTTCCGATGTTGGTCGTTATGAGCCGCATGGGTGATATTGGGTTTGGAGTCTTCGGGCTCATGGATCCTTGTTTGTACAGTACTGAGCTCGAGCAAATTTTATGATGTTTCGTTCATATGTATATTCCCTTGGTATCGCCCTTCGGTGTTGGTCATTATGAGCCGCATGATGCGTAGCGTTTACCTTGCGGAACTTGTGTACCTTATTGGTATTTGTTATTGCCTTATGGCTTGCTTTGGGTTATTCTTATCCTTTGTTTCTATATGTTGCCGATGATATGAGGCTTGTTCTATATGATTCATCTTTCGTTTGATGATTGTGTTATCTCTTTTAGAGATATCTATTATGCTTTGTAACCTTGCAGGTTTATTGTTGTTCAGTTTATCTAACTGATTTGTTTAGCTAGACTGACCCGTGTATTTTATACTCGGGTCAGACCGAGATGTTTCAGGTTAGGTACATTTGGACTAAGCCTATTTTGCTTCCGCATGGACTACTCCGCTAGCTTCTTTTTCTCATAGCTTTTTGTGTAGTCTCATTTTGTAGTAACTCTGATATATTCTATTGACTCGTCTGTATATTGTGGTCTGCTATACCACTTGACTTGTATTGTTTTGTAAACTCTGTTATGTATTCAGTATATGTGTATATGATGATTTACTGTTCTGTGATGTATATTACATTTGAGTTATTATATTCTGTTCTGATAGATCCAGCCACCTATGGTTTTGTTTTAAGTATTCATTCGATATGTCGATCTGTTTGGTATGATTTTTGCCGACATATTTAATGGATAGTTAAAGCAAGGCTATAGATGGTCGCTCCTAACCAGCCTTATTCTCCGTGTTAGTTGACGGCATTACCCTGTAGTGTCCTTGGCTAGCGTGGGTATAGAGGTGGGGCGTCACAACAACTTTTATTATATAAGTATTTTTCAGATTTTGAGTTTAGCTAGGTCAAAATTTAAGATTATTACAGCGGGTTTGAAATTGAAATAACTTGTTTCTTAATAGTCAAGTGCATTCTACCTATTTCGTATTTATAATTTAGTTATTATTTAGTATAAATATATATACTTCAAATTGAAATATATTTTGGTAGAATTTAAGAGTGAAACTTTTTGTTCACTTTAAATGAAGAGTTTGTAAATTAAATTGGATTTGTATGAGAGGTTTTGAAAATTTTCTAAATATTGGGATTTGAGAATTTAATTATGAAGAAAATAGATTTTGATAACCTTGAAAATATTTATTTAGTTAAATAGGAGTATGAAGAATTCATTCTTTGAGTTTGTCTTGCCTTTGTGCAATTATCTATTGACTCGCATTTATGCGGTCGTTTGGGTTGGTGGTATTGAGGAAACCACCTACCTCTTATTGAGTCTTCTTACGTCAATTGTGTCAACCTAATGCTGGTGCAGTTCTTTCTATAACGACATACGGAAAGTCATGTCAACAATTATCTAGTTGGTTGGAACCGGAATAACATTTTGTTAAATTATGACTCTATTTGGGAAGCTTCTAAGGAATAGATCTCACCCGATTTATCTATTGTGTAGCCTTCAAATCGTGTTCTTGCTTCAAAGGTGCAATGCCTTCAAAATAAGAATATTCTGCTCGTAAAAATTCAATGTTATGCTAATCCCAATAACTGCACTTGGGAAACCATAGAATTTACTGAGCTATCTTATCCGAGTTTTCTATTTTCTTGTGTTAAGGGTGAAAAATTTAAACTCTAGCTTATCTATCTTCCTTTGCTTAATGAAATAATTTCTGTTGAATATAGCTCTTCTCTAGAAATTGCGAGGATGTAATTTTTTATAAGGGGGAGTCTGTAAAAATCTTGGTATTGGTGATTACCTGTAAATACTAAATTATAATTGTGGTTAATTATTTAATATTGTGAATTAAAGATAAATTGAAAATTTAAATTGTTTATTTGGAATAAACAATGGATTTTGGAAATAAAATACGAAAATAAAGTTTTGACAACTTTATCTTGAGTATTTGTGAGAATAATGAGTGAAATATGATTTTATTTAGTAAAAATGCAATAATTCTTGTAATTATCGCCAAATTCTTCTTTTAATAAGTTTTAAAGGAAGTATTTGATTTTTACAATGTGTTAAAGTGAAATTTGATTTAAATATAATTTTTGATCATAAAAATGATGAATAATGGTTTGTTATATTTATTACACAAGAAAATAATTTTTATGTAATTTTTGGAGTCAAAAATATCCAAACTCCAAAAATAGAGTTTTATATGAATTATTGTGCAAATTATGTATTTAAGTAAAATAAGAGTTTTCAATAATGAAAAATATTTTTATAACTAAATTATCTTTTTATTTGTTATTAAAAATGTTTGTTAAACACAAAAATATGTTTGTACAATTTATAGAGATGAAATCATGTAAATACACATATGTTGTATTATGTAAATATGAGAATGTTAGGGTAAATTTAGTGTTAATTAGATTTTTAGGCTAATTAATTCTTTTGGGTCAAGCCAATTTGTTCGCTAACCAGTAAAGTAGTGAGAAAGCTTATTCTTTCTCAAAACGCCAATACTTACATTTTTACTAGAAAACCAAAAGAAGAAGAAAACTAATCCTCTTTCAAACCCAAGGCTTCAAATCTCCAATTAATCCAAGTGTTTGCCGAAATTTAACAAAATAAAGTCAATTATTTTAGGTAATCTAAGAAAAAACCAAACTTCTGTTCACTCTTTTTATGATTTGGTGAATTTATTGTCTATAATTGAAGTTTTGTTCTTGCATGTTTGTATAAACTCTTTTTTAGGTTGTTGAAGCTTCTTCAAGGCCAAAGCTTGCATCTTCTATCCAATTCGCGCTTGTTGCTCTACTATTTTGTAACGTGAGTATCAAAACTCACAAGTGCTAGCTTGCATTCAAGCTTCAAATTGCTATAAACTATGAAAAGTTTGCTTTTGTATCCTGTTTTATGCTCAGTTTTGTTTGTGCTAAAACTGTTTTGACGTCCACTTTGCATGTTAATTTCTTGCAATTTCGGCTACGAAATGCTGCCGGATTTTCTTCTGATAGTAGTCCATGTGTTTTAGTATAAGTGTGAAAAATTTCATAGCATTAATCTTTCGTTTAATACCTGAAAATTTTGCTGCAAAATCAACGCACAGCCTGGAAATCACCTATACACATTTTGTTGTATTGCTGCAAACATGTCCCGAGTCCATGTTTGAGACGGTGTAACTTTTTCATTTCCTGTCGAAATTCATCGTTTCTTTTTTTGTTTGAAAGCCAATGTTTTCTACTTTGCGCACACTAATTTTTTGTTCAATCAAAGGTCACTTGGCCACCTATTTCATGTCCAAAATTTGAACCCAAAGAAGATTTTAGACCTGGGTATTGTGTTGCCGATACACTTTTATGTTCTTTTTCCGTCCAACTTTTGACTTTTACTTCATGTTTTTGTAATATTTCAAAAATGTTTTGAGGCCATGATGTTTATCGGTAGACTACCCAAATTATGAAGATTTTGAAATTCAAATTTTGGATTAAATTTGAATTTAATTTGAATTGAATTCGAATATCAATTTGAATGTTTCTTGGGTTTTTATTCGTTTTCAAGCAAGGATTTTTCCAAACCTTTTTGAAATAATTTTTAAAATAAATGGACATTTTAAATTATTATTATATGATATTTTTAAAGTATTTTCAAATATAGAATCTATTTATTCTCGACGATAAGTGAATTTTCAAATATGGCTTTCAAAATTGGTATTAGAAGCTTGTTTTCTCAAGTAAATTATTTTATATATAAAATAAGTTTTTGCACTATTCGATTTCAAATGAGAAGGAGAATTAAACGGTCTGGTAAAACACGTGGCATGGGACACATGCGTTTATCTTGTCGGTTAATTCTCGACTTGTCCGTTTGATCGTTTTGACCTGCAGGTCGAGTTTACCGATGAGATGAGGTAAACTTTTAACTGTTTTGAGTGTGAAATTTACTAGCAGTTACTAAAACATTTAGTGCGAACGTATGGTATAAGACACACGTTAATACTATGCGGGGTCCTCTCCAAAAGTTTGTGACACATTTTTCTGAGAGACGTATTTGTCAGTACTGGACCTTCGGGTCAATTATCCTTCAGGACGTTTGTCTAAGAGACGCATTTGTCCATTGCGACGTATTTGTCCTTCGGGATGTTTGTCTAAGGGACGTATTTATTGTCCTTCGGGATGTTTGTCTAAGAGACGGGGCGCCTTATTTTGAGAGAGCAGTACTTGGCGGGCTTCGGCCATGTGCTATATCTTTGAGAAAATTTCAACGATGTTTGTGATTTCCCTGGTGTATCACCTTTTTCAAAATTGGTCCTTTGAACCATTCAATATATATTTGTAGCGATTACATTTCGAGAGTTTGAATTCTTGGAAGTTCTATTTTTGAGATTTGAATTGCCTACACTTGTGTTATATGAGATTTTCCTTTTGGCTTTCACTTGAGATTTTATTCTTCTCTTTGGAGATATATTTGCCTTATGGAGTGTTTGAGATGGGATCTCTTTATGCATATTTTGGGTTTTGCCAAGATGACGGGTTTAGGTTTTCCCCTAAACCATATTTGATGTTTTATGAATGCCGATGATATGAGGCTCGTTACTTTTAGCGCTTTATGGGTATTTTATCTCCTTTGAGATTATACATTTGTGTAATGATACCATATTATCACTTGATGTAATCATACACTTTAGATTGTTCCTTCCCATTCAGGAATATTGTCACATTATCCTTCTGCTTATATTATCGCTTATCTTTGTAAACTGATTTGTCTAGCTAGACTGACCCGTGCATTTTATACTCGGGTCAGACTGAGGTGTTTCAGATTAGGTACCTTTGGACTTAGCCTATTCTGCTTCCGCATGGACTTTTTTGCTAGCTCTTTTTGTTGTAGCTTTTGTGTAGTCCTTTTTGTTGCTACTCTAATATGTATATTCTTTTGACTCGTGTTTGTATTGTGGTCGTCATACCACATATGTGATGTATCATTTTGTATACTCTGTGACGTATCTGTGTATGTGTATATATCTGATTATTTGCTGTTCTGTGATGTGTTTTGCATTTTAATTGATATATTTTGTTTGATAGATCCTATAGCCACCTATGGCGTCGTATTAAGTATTTATTGGATATGTCGATCCACTTGAATTAGAAAAAAATATAGAGCATTTATCGACGTATTCAATAGATATTTAAGACAAGGCTATAGATGGTCGCTTCTAACCAGCCCTATTCTCCGTATTAGCGATGGTATTACCTAGTAATACTCTTTGTTAATGTGGGTCTCGAGGAGGGGCGTCACAATGTCACTCGGTAGGGTCATGTCTGTGAGGTATTGTTTATTATTTATGGTGTTGCGAGTTGAGAATGAGCTGGCTATGAGCCATAAGTGCGTTTATCTTGTGAGTATGCTCCATTATACGGGGAAGTGTAAACCAGATTAGCTAGTATCTATCCTAGAGGCCTGACTACAAGATCGCTCGTCAAATTTGAGACACATCTTTTTGTATATATGGCCGAGAGCCACTCCCCCTATGTCACTTAGACCAGTAGTCAGTTACCATTGGGACACTTGTAGGGTTGTGACCATTGCATAGCGTTGTCTTCCATTAGATGGATATTGGGTCATGATATCAGTCGAGGTAATTGGTTATTGTAAAAGAAGCGCTGAGAGCATATGAGGAAGTACTCCTAGAGCAGGCTAAGAGCCGTCAATCTCCATCTGGTTATTGTTGATATAGACACCACTTATTCACCTTTAGAAGATCGTCATAGATGTGGCTGTAAGCCAACTAGATCATTTGTCAAGACCGATGCCAATATAATTATTATATATGGTATAGAGAGCCCATTTGGACTGAGAGTCCTAGTTGATTGATTATCTATAATACCGAGAGTTAAGTAGATTATTAGAGGTCCAAGAGGCCATATAGTTATTTCTTTGGCTGAGAGCGAAGACAATTATTATGAAGCTAATGTCTAAACGATTATTATAGAATCATCGATCTCCCTGATTAATCTTTGGACTATGAGCCCTTGTAGTTAAGTAACCTTGTACACATTGTTTTATTGCTATCAAGGATAGCTAAAAGTGTTGAGAGCATCGAGTTAGGCACTTTCCTATATTTTATGGTTATATGAGAGATGACCTTGTCTACTGAGGGTATGCCATATTTGTATTTCTTTTATATAGGTTTATATGTGATGATTATTAAAGATCATGGGTATGTTTACTTTACAATTATCTAAGAGATATCGTAGGCATTGCTGAGAGCATGTCCTATATTGCCGTGATTATTTATATTAATGATATTTAGGTGCATGGATTATTTCACCCATTTTGTCATTATTTTCATGGTACGTGGTTTGACTTGACTTATATACGAGTGACTTTACTCATGTATAGTTTTGTATTGGAACGTTATTGTCGAGATATATTCATACTTACATTCTAGACATAGGCTGATCCGTGTGTTATTTATATAATATTTTGATCAGTATGAGGCATTTCAAGTTGAGGGACAGATGATCGATATGTGGATGTTGGGCATAGATAGAGAATAAAGTATTTACATATAGTTTGTACATTTGTATTTACACGTGTTCATTTGTTGATGAGAAGTATATATTGGACATGTTATGTATATTCACCACACGAACTACAGTATATTCCGACAACCCTTACCGACAGCCGTCGATGGCTTCCAACGGCTAATGTTATCTGGGCTTTGTTAATTGAAATAAATAGCTGTCGCTAGCCATTAGAAAATTACCGTTTGCGGCCGTTAATAGCCATCGGAAAATCACGACCATCTTCCTCCCCACGCCGAACTATAAATATTTCATTACTTCCCCAATTCTCAAACCCTCCTCCACCATTTCCTCCTCCAGCTCCAAGCAACGAAAACGAATTTCTGCCGAAATCAATTCCAACTTCATCAAATCAGAATCTCATCTCCTACAAGCCCCTAATCTCCTCTATTTTAGGTATTATCCCTAAACTCTAATTTAATGAATTCATTGATTTAGGGTTAATTTGTTAGCTTAATTGATCATATCATCTCATTAATTGTGTAGTATAGTTTATTGAATGTTAATCGCTGTTATTATCCTATAAGTGTTGAATACTAACTTGTTTAGCTTGTGCGATAAGAAATTAATGTGCATTAGTTGAATAATTTAGTGCTTTTACGCATTACTTGGGTTATTTAGTATGGATGAGTATAATTTAGTTTATGCATTTTCTAAAACGTCGAAAACGATAATTAATTTTATATACGTATGGTTAGTTAATCAAAGTTTTAAACTATGCGTATGTGATAAACTATCGTACATGGTAGTTTAACTTAAGTAAATGTTAATCAATTTAATGTAAATGACGAAATCCATTTTTTTAAAAATATAAAATATGTAATATACTTTATTCATAAAACCCTTAAATGTTTTTTGGCCCCGTTTGATAAGTATTGTATATGATCGTTATGTCGGTACTCATTTTTTGACAGAATGGACATCTATATTCATCATATACAATATTTGTTGGATTTTTCCCTGTATTGAACAAGTTACAAATATAGTAACGTAATTACATCTCGTAAATTATTTCATTTTAAATGGTTCACAAAATTTCGACAGCGCTTCCTTTATGTTCCCTGTATACCCGCAATCGTGTACGACTCAAAAAACAAAAGGGAAGTGCTACCAAAATTTTGTTTAATCATTTAAAATGAAATTATTTACGAGATATAGTTACGTTGCTATGTTTGTAATGGGATGTAGGATGACCTAGCAACAAAGTCCCAATGATCAGTTAATATAAAATATTAAACTGTAAAATTGTATTGAAAAATAAATTGTGAATGTGGTTTTCATATATATCGTATTATTTAATTATAGTAGGAGAGATGATGAATTATTTTACTGATCAAAGCTGGATGTATCAACAATAAGGAAGATTGAAGGCTCAATAAGTGAACATTTTAATAATGTTGTACATGTATTTATTAATTTCGCTTTAAGTAATAACGGAAACGATGAAGAAATCCATTGTCCATGTAGTAGGTGTAAATAGTTGAAGCATTTGATACCAGAAATAGTTAAAGTGCGTTTGCGTCAGTACTGTTTCATGCTGAAATATTTGATATGGGATCGGCACTGAGAACTTGCAGCACCTAATCATGTACAGTCAGATGAGGTAGTGAGTAATGAAATTGTTACGACGAATCTCGTAGAACATGTGGTTGAAGATGCAGCACGTTCAGTGTTCCCTACTGCACAATTTGTTGATGACGATGTTAATGTTGAAGGAGAACCAAATATTGGAGCAAAAAATGGTTCCCTACCGCCCTTCCTGCGGTCTGGTTGTAGGCCAAAGCTGATGGATCATAAGTATTAAATTTATTTCAGCGTTAACAATATTTTCTATATACGATCTATTATATATTAGTCTTGCTTTATTAAATGATTGTTTCTTTTTGACACAGTGGCTTCGAGCTCGAGCCATTAACCACAGTGCTCTCCATATCCAGACAGGCAAATAAATGCATGATGACTGCCTACTGGCCTAAATGGAGCAAGATACCGGATAATGTCTAGGAGAGCATTTGGTAGGATTTCTAGCAAGTGTAAATTTATATTTCATACTTTCTCTTTGATCATAGATCACTTTATATGCTGTAGACTATTTATAAAAATTTACAACTTTCATTTTCTAAATACGCAGCTTTCGATCGACCTACAAGAGACCGGTGTATCCCTGGTGCAGCGGCATTGGAATAAGAAAATCACCAAAAATTATAGGGATATAGTGTCCGCTATGAGAAGAGCAGGAAAAAAACCCAACTGGATGAGTGCTAGTGTTTGGGAGGCCTGGGTCACATGGTGGGGGCAATGAGGAGTTCCAGGTAAGTTTATCACATATAATTACTTTAAATTATTGCGTATATTTAATACATAATTTAGAACTGTAATGTTATTTCCAATTAAAATTTGCAAAGAGAGTCAGATAGTAACTCCACAAATAGAAATAAGAATCCCGTCACACATCGCGGTGATTCCATGTCGTTCCAGCATCATCGCGAGAATTTGGTAAATTTTTATATTCACATTTTTATAGTTTAAGTTATAACTTCTTAATATATAGTTAATAAAACAATATATATATATATATATATATTCATATTTTAGGAAATAGGGCGAGGAGGTGTTGTTTCGTATTAGGATGTTTTGCTCATACTCATGCCTTGAAACAGACCGACGGTTCGGGCTCAGTCGTATACTCATGGAAGCATAATGATAAAGAGACTGTTGCCTATGTAAGTATATTATAATTAGGTTAAAAGTCATCAGTTAATGAATTAAGTTCACATTTATAGATATATTAATTAGTGTTATTTATACTAGTGACCATTTTAACTTTTTGTCAATTAGTCTAGAGATTAGTCTACTAAATTGTATTCTGTATTTTGCATTACAAGAAAAGTTTTAGGAAGCATGGGGACAACTGTTGGCTGAGACAGAACGGGATGAGTTGACAGCTGATGAGGAGGACGCTACTTTTGAAACTGTCATGGATCCTCTATCCCGTAGCATGCGCTATGGATTTGGGGACCAAGCTGTAATTTTCAAAAAATAAACTAAATTCAAATATTGCATATTTTCCAATTAAGGTTATGTACGTTTATGATGTTCGAGGCAGTACAACAATTTATTTATATTTACAGGCTAGGATATCGCAGAAGGCGCATAAGATGGCTCAAGACAATGAAGAAATTGTAGAGCTACGAGACGAGATCGCCGAGCTACGGAAGCATGGTCATCGCCGTGCTGCACAGATGGAGCAGTTAAACCAGCACTTGGCGGAGTATATGGACCATCATGGGAGGTTTCCTTTGTCGGGTGGTTTTGCAGGGGATGATGATCAGTGATGCTAGGTATGTTCTATTACGTTTTTTGTCTGTATATATACGCTTGAGTGGATGAGGATGTATTTGATACATTCTGATGGATTTTATATTATTTTATGTGTATTTGGATGTTGAGTTTGTGGATTTGGATGTCGATTTTGTGGATTATGTTGGATTTGGATATCGATTTATGGATGGAATGTTATGCGTGATTATCCATATGATTATTGGTTTATATATGCTCGAAAAGGAGTTGTTATTAGTATTGATGGATGTGGGGTGGCAGTAAGGCGATAGGTTCAAATTCACAAAAAAATTACCCAGATTACCAACGACTTGTAACAGTTTCGGACGGCCTATAAGTCATAACTTTCCAATGGCTTCCAACGACAACTCCGACCATTTTTGATTTCTTGGGACAGCTATTTGGTTCTTTAGGATTGCCACATGGCCATTTTGTCCGTTGGAAACGGTCGATGATTGCTGTGGGAGGCCATCGGAAAAGTACCATAGGAAATCATTAGTAAACAAGATTCATATTCCAATGGCTGTCCCTACGGTTTCCGACCGCCTTTGTGATGATCCACAAATCTGTACCCTTTGAATCGACAATAAACCACACATGTTCGACTAAAAAAGCACAGATTGACGAAAAGTCAAGAGAAAGAAAAGAAGAGAGAAGAAGAGAAAGAAGAGAAGAAAGAGAGAAGATAGAACAAAACAGAACAATTATAAAATCTCACATCGTAGCGGAAAACATATAATATCATATCAATGATCTTTACAAAATAGAAACTGTGTATATATATACACATACATAAGAGTTCAACAATCAATCAATAGTTATCATCCTGTTATAATAACATATCCTTACAATTGCTGATAATATAAAACAACTAAGCACAGCGGATAATCAATGATCAAAACAGACACGTGTATTCGAAATGAAGATATCCCGCTCTCTTGCTAAAGCTCCAAAAGCACCAAATATGAACCTGTAAATATAATCGGTCTGGCCCAAGCATTAAAAGGGAAGAACGCCCGTATCAGTCTGGTAAACCAGCGTGAGAAACACACTCAATTGAATTTATTAAATTACCAAATTTTTCCTTTATCAAAACAAAAGTATCTCGTAAAACACGTCCACACATAAACACAGACATATTTTTACCTTATGATAACTAAAACATTTCATATCAAATCATCTCATATTATACTAGTGTCTAGTATACAAATAATATTAATCACAGTCGACATTGTTACATTGATTAAATTCCAGCATATAGCCCAAAATGGTTAATACAATCAAAATGGCAGGTACGTAGTAGAGTTTGGATTTCCATACAAATGACCAGGTAAAGGGACTACCTTTCGATGGGTACACCTCTAGATGGGTGTCCCATGAAACCATCACAAAGTTCCTCTACCAACACAAGACCGGCCCACCTCTATAACTAGATGGTACCGAATATGTCATCCTCCAGTGGTTACCGACCTTTACCGAGGGTCCTCGAAGCATACAAACCACAATAATCAGATACACAATGTCATATCATGTAAAGATATATCTAGGAGAGGATGATCATATCCTACTTGGGAACAACCCACTTAGCCCTGCTGCATCTAACCCTGTTTTGGTCATTTTCGGTTAATGAGGCCCGAGGTAACGATTACCTTCCACATATCACAAATCACATCACTTTGAATGCCACACGGCCATTTTCATTGACTACTAATTGCCATCCACAAAAATACAACCCTTAAGGCTCATACATCTCAAGGAGGATGTTAAGCAAAGAGAAGTTTCCTTCTCACCACCACTGATGTACATTTGTAAAAACCAATATACATAATCTTAAGAAATGAAATGTCAGACAAACATCCATACAAGTTGTCTAGGAAGAGGACAAACCAAAGGTACTTTCCTACCACATTCTGTCGGGAAATCCCTAGGATTAATAGCGAATAGTCCTTGCATTGGATATTTCATAATGAAGAAACTACTGCTACTGGATGTATATTGGTATTTTAACCCCAAACGATCAACAAGCAGTCCTCCACTATGAAAATCCGGAATATCGATATCATCATAATCGACCTGTACAATCGTCGCATATACGTTAGTCCGAAGTGGTTTTCGGATAAACCGATCCCGGTCTCTTCGCACCAACAATGCAAAAGCATTTTTCAATCTCACACAAAAACTAAGTCTCATAGACTTATCACGTCTCCAACTTTCAACTTGCTATCCTTCGGCCAAGAAGGATTTGGAGTAATAGTCCACATTACACGAATCAACATCCTCAACACAAATGATAATCAAGCCTACATAGATGGCTACGTATTAAATGTACGGCTAAATAGTTCCCGCATCAAGTCAAGGAACTAAAATGGCCAAATCTGATAGTCGGTTATTTAACTATCAAAGCAACAAACAAATATTTAGCACCATATGCAATCACTAGGCTCTTTTAATTAATATAATTAAATCACTTGCCAAATATTCACTTCAAATTATCTTTAAAAAGATATAATCTCAAAACCATTTCAACTTCTATATTGGAAATTATTTCCACATACTTATATAATGATAAGTTATTCACAAATCTCTTTTAATTTCAACACTTAGAAAACATCTCATATACTTAAATCATGATTAAGTATATATTTTATTCTTTAACGAAAAGATTCACTTTTAACACATTTATTTGAGTCAAAATGAATGTTACGTAAAACATCATTATGACAACCCAAAATCATTAGTATAGGGATTCAAAAATAAGATAGATATATAAATCCTATATACTATACAAAAACACCTCCTTTCGAAAATTATTTACTATAACAACAATGTTATAGTCTATCGTTTCCTTATTTATCGAAAAGTCTATTCCAACAATGAATGTTGAAATCTATGGTTTTGATACTTAACACATTTAAAAAAATATTCAAATCATTTAACTTCATTTAAAAGATCACTTCCGAAAACATTTATTTAATTTAAAATATTATTCATTATCCAAAATCATGAATACAATTCATTTACCAAATCCAATATTTCCATACATTTTATTAAAGGATAATCCATTGTCCAAAATCATGAATATAATCCTCTTACCAAATTCATTACTATTGCACATTTTAATTAAAGGTTTATCCACTATCCAAAATCGTGGATGAAATTCCTTTAATAAACTATAATAATTAACTTATCAAATTCAATTGATTTCGGATTTATAAACAATGTTTATAAATTCACATTTCTATTTTATGAAAACTTCAATTTATAAAATCCTTTATTTACCAAATTCCATTTATACCTCACTTATATTCCAAATTCCAATTATAAGTTAATAGCTTATAGTTCTCTTATTACAAATTCATTCACTTTATAACTTTACAATTATAAACCTTATTCACTTATAAAATCCATTCATAACTCCATTTTAACTCTTATAAAACTCCTTTATAATCCCATTATTTTGATTTATAAAATATCCAATTTTATAAATCTTATGTCTAAACCATCTATAATAATTTCAAAAATCCCAATTTAACTATTCACAAATTAATCAACTTCATATTTCAAAAATCACATTCTGGTTATATTTCCCAAAAATCATAATTTTTATAACATAAAAATTATAAATTTTATTTATTTAAAATAAATCAAGTCTTTAATCAATTCAAAAATTAACAAAACATCTATTTTCATAATCACTTGAAATTCCTTTTTAATTCGAAATAATCACTTTAATATTTCTAAAATTCCAAACATAGGCACAATGTTTCAACAGCCTTAAATATATCAATCACGGCATCCAAATCATCATATATCATATGGTAACGGCATATATCACAATATTTGTAAACAAAATCAATACTGGTAAGGAATCCAGATAGATCCCTCTAACCTGTCACCTGTAAAAAATATACATATTAGAATATGTGTACAATTTCTGCTTCGAGGCAGACGCGCGTGCAAAGGGTCATCCGCTCATACACGGGAACCTATAGAATCTCATCTGCTCCAATAGGCACGAATATATCCAAATACCAATCAATATTTATACAATATGTCATATATCATCCAAATAATCGTCAATCATCATAAAATAAATTCATTATCACTTATATAAAAATATCAACGAGTCAGAAAGAGTGAGTTGTACTCACATTGATTCCAATATCAGTTGTAGTGTTTTATTCCGAATAAAATTAAAAGCCGTTTAATTTTATCCAAAATTTACACTAGCTCCAATCAATTCCAAACTAGCTCTAAAATATAGCGCTCATCAATACGGACCCAACGCAACTTATTTCATCGAAAACGGACCTCGTATGACAAAGTTATAGCATTACAAAGTTTATATGAATTTTAATATAAATAAATTTACATTTCTTTTTATTTTTAAAACCTTATATCATCATAGACGTTCATTTCTGGAGCATCTAATCTCGGCCATGTGTTTTTTTTCCCATCCTCTTCATGCTCCAGGCAGTGAAACCCATATGGCACGCACAAAAAAATGATGGCTGTGACATCCACAATCATCGAGATGTTGAACAAAGGCCGCCGCCACGAGCGCCTCCACGCCGTGCACTACCGAGACAAGTGCGGCTCCACCACTGCTGCCATCGACGAGAAATCGTTCCTTTTATGCGCACTGTTCAACCTTGATTTGCCATCGATCCGTTGCTCTAATCGCAATCACGACCGCTGATCTGAGAGATCTCGTGATGCTCTACATTTTCGTAGTTGATCATTTTTTATGATTGTTGGTGGATTGGAGGAGATCGAGGGAAGAAGTTTGGGAGATTTCGGCCATTGAAATTATTAGGGCCGGCGGCTAGACCTTGCTAGGGTTTTTAGTGAAAAAACAAAGAAAATGAGGCCTTTTAAAGAAAATTCTACGACACCATCCACCCGAAATTTTTCTGAACTCCAATCGAAGCGTGCCGCTTGGCGTTTAAAATATTTTACCCATATTCTGAACACAACGGAATATATATCGAGAGCCAATTCGATCGTATTTGAAAGATAGGTTTTCGAGTTGATTTATTTAAATTTAAAATTTACTTAAACATATTTCTAGCGTTTTAGCTTGTCCCGGACAAACCGTAAATCCGATTGACATGAAATTTAAAATCTTATAATAATATAACATTACGGATCCATTGAAACTAGTTTCTTTGAAATCAAAGACTGTATGAAAAATGACTATTTTTATTCGATAATTAAATATTAAAATATTCAATTTCTACAAATTAACTTTTACTTCAATTTCAAAAGTTCTCTGACATCATTTCAATTCAAATAGAAGTTAATTGAACTTTATAAATCATTTCTATTCACATTAAATTCCAATTTCACTTACTTACACAATTTTCGAATATTAAACTAACAATTTAATTACCCAATTAAATCACTATATTCGAAATATACGTTATTCATATTATAAAATTAACTTATGAATATTTAAAATCAATTAAATATACAAATTTCAAATGACTGAAATTCTGAGTCGTTACAGCCATCCAATGACCACGACGGCTTTGGACCGTCGGAAACTAGTGTTGTTCTTGTAGTGATTTTTTATGTTAGTGGGTATTTGACTATTTTTGTAAACCCACTTGGACTCGTGTATATTTATTATTATATAGTATCGCTGCGTTCATAACTCTGTGTTCTTCATGATCTCTTTCATATTGTGTATTGTTCTATCCTGGAGGCATACGTGCAGATTGCATTATGCCGATACCATATACGTATGTATGAGCAATTTATGATTTTTGAAATCGTACCGGTGTTAGCCCAAAGAAATATTCACAAGTGTACCACATACAGCCCTATTCTTCGTATTATATGACAGTATTATGCAGTAATACTCTTGGACAGTGGAGGTGGGATGTTACAGTTGGTAACAAAGCTAGGTTTAGAACAATATAGAGTATAAGAGACATGAGTTCTAACCTTAGTTGAGACTTGGAGTATCTGTTCCCGTGGGTATGTGTTAGAATATTATTTATACTTAAGTGATAGTAAGAGTATACGAAGATTACTGGGGTAATAATCTGAAGATGTATTTGTTATTTTTTCAAATATATATTTTTATTTATCCATATTACTTTTTAGTGTTAATCTCCATGTGGAATTTAAGTTAATGGAGATAGAGAAATAAAGAGTAGTACGCTCGACCAGTAGCGCCGACATTGGTGAAGGTGAATAAACCTCCGTGTAGCTTGATATGACTGAAGGATCCAAAAGTGGTCAGAATGCGCGGCTGATGTTGATATGTAGTTTTCCGCTGAAGACGTTTGTTTGTTTGATGTGTGATGGTTGTATTATTATCAACGATGGTTGAATTGAATGTATATACGAATTTTGGAATTCAATATTTCATATCAAACAAGCATATGATTAATAAAATAGAAATAATTTTTTATTTAACGATCAAAAATATTTTAGCAGTTTATTATGATTTTAGTTTATCCGTAGAGTTATCTAAAAATTCTGATCGATGCGTTTGATCAGCATCATCAATAGGGATTCCTAAATGCTTATGCGAGACAGTCCGATACAATATTTTGAAAATTATATACGAAATATCTTATTTAAAAAATTATGAATTATTTTACATAGCAATATATTATTTTGGAAGCGGAAAGTATTATTTTTCCAAATAAAAATATTTTTGAACAATGTATTCATCCAATAGGCGAGCCAAATCACTTGAAATTTGTGGCGCAATAGCCTTTTATTGTTTAATATAAATTAAATTATGGATTGTTGCATTCAAATATAAATAATTGTTTAACATTGTATTAAAAGAATTTTCTAATGAAATATGTATAGATAGAAAAATAAATCTGCTTTGGGTAAAGGGAAAAAAAAGAATTTCAAAAGAGAAAAATGGGAATGTTTTGATTTCATTTCAAAAGAAACGAAATTCATTGTTTTATTCTATATGTTAATTTACTAAGGTGAATTTGAATTTCCGACACTTTTAATTATTCGGAAACAAGGAAAAAAAAGAATGGTTTAATCATTTCACTATTTGGTATTAGATTTATTTTCTAATTTTATTTGCAAATTTGGAGTATAAAACAATCATCATTGTGTAATGGAATGACTTAATCTTCTTATCAATAACCTTCATTGCTTTCATGAAGGGTGTATACGTGAAACCCCGCAGATTGCTTGATAAATATAGAGCATAATTTGGAAAACATGGTTTGTACGTGTACTTTGAGCACAGCCATGCCTTTCCTTTTTCATGTATCATCATGCACTTGAGCACGGTTCCAATTTGTAGAACCCTGTTATGAATTATTATACATGGACTTGATTTTCTAATGAATTATACACAGACTAACTAACAAATAATTCTATCTAGCAGCCCCAAAAAGCTGGGACGGTTGTAATTCCTATGTATGACCCGGGTTTGCATGTTAGTCTGTATGTTATTGACGTGTAGGCAGGGACGGACCTATTTTGCCTTTGGGGTGGGCGGCTGCCCACCCCACCAAAAAAAACAACATAAAGAAAAAAAAAACAGAGAGAGAGAGAGGACGTGTCTTCTATTCTTCGCTCATCCCCATCCCATCGCTTGCAGTCGCTTCCCCTTCTAGCCTTGTCCAGTGGCAGCCAACAACTCCGACTTCAGTTTCAACCTCCAGTCCTCCTTCTCCAGTCTCCATCCTCTTTCTGCAGTCTCCACAAAACCTAGTTTAGTTTGCATTGTGAATCAGTGATTTGTGATTGATTTTCAGAACATAAACTCAGTTAGGCACTACTGCAGTCTGCAAACGTGAGGAAGAAGGTAATTAATTGCTTTATTTCAGATGATTATTTTTAAACAAATACTGGGTTTATTTATTTGTTTGATTTTTTGAGAAATGAATTGAACGTTGAACTTTGTGTAGGCTCGCTTGCTAAAATATCAAAAGCGGAAGTTGGGAAATTTCTGAGTATAGGCGAATTCTAGGAGACGAAATAGGCAATTTCTAAGTAAGGCGAATTCAGTGTGCAGGCTCGCTTGCTAACGAAGGTTCACAAACATTTTACATGCTTCAATTCATAATATCAGGTAGCTATAGTGGATTGTTTATCACATTGCACTTTAACTTTTAAGTTTATCCTCCCTAATTATCAATTCATGTTTGCATAACCAGCTCATGATGTGCGCATATCACCTCCTTTATCAAACCTACTCTTCGTAACTAGCTCATGATGCAACCATCTATGCTTTTTTTTAGTGATTGAATTTATTTTAAATGAATAAATTTTAGTGAATGAATTTATTTATCCACATCCTCTTTTGATATACGTAGGCTTCATCGCATTAAGATTTTGAAAATGTCCAAAATGCCAACAAAAACTTTGTTTTCTTTCTATACAAATTTTTTTTGATGTTGGTGGTGTAGTGAAATTTTATTTTATTTAATTTGAGCGGAAGCAGTTATTTGTTCAGGATCTAGTATTGCCTATTTAGATACCAATGACACTTAAAAAGAATTATGCAGTCTCACAGAAAAATAACAGAAATAAAAGACAGAAGATTTAACGTGGTTCGGATATGAATATCCTACGTCCAAGGAGACCCAACAACTTTTTATTTCACTAAAGAAAAGAGTACAAAAGAGAGAGGAAAGAATAATGGTGGATGCTACACTTGCTTGTTCATATGAAGATAAAGTTCCTTCATTTATATAGACTTGATAATGAAGGGTTGCTTGGAGATTAAGCAAATCAATTTCCTGATTACGCAGATATCTTTCCAATTTGCGTGATTTGATTTTAGTATAAATAGATGACGTAATCTTCGTTTCCATATCTTTCCTTTATTCTCCATGCCTAATAATTTATTTCTTCATATAGCAGACTAATTAATTGATTTACTAGTTAATTAGTTTCCTTAAAATATCCTTCCATATATCAGCTAAATTAACTGATTTGATTGAATCAATTAATCAATTTCTTTCCCTTTTAATGAATATTTGAATCATCCAAATTCAACACTCCACCTTGATTCAAATATAACAGTCTCTCTTCATCATCTTATCATCAAATAATCAACATATAAGTTGTTGGGTCTCGCGCCCCATGGCGCTCAAGTAACAGGTATCAAACTGATCAAGTTTGAGCAATGCTCAAACTTGTCCTTAGGAAGTGACTTTGTCATCATATCTGAAGGATTATCCAAAGTACTCACCTTCAACAATTTGATCTTTCTTCGTTCTTCCTCAAGCATAAGAAAGAAACCTCTAACATCAATGTGCTTTGTCCGTGAACTATAAGCTTGATTTTCTACAAGATGAATCGCACTCTAACTGTCTGAAAATAGTTCTACTGTCCGCTGCACCATTGAAAGATCATCCAACAATTGAAGTAAGTACAATCCTTCCTTTGTTGCTTCCACAATCGATATCAACTCTGCTTCGGTAGTCAATAAAGCTACGATAGATTGCAGCTTTGATCTCCATGAAATCGAGCCTATGCCAAGTGTAAAAATATAGCCCGACATTGACTTCCTAGCATCTCTATCCCCAGCGTAATCAGAATCACAGTATCCTCTAAGAAAGATGTCACCATCCACTCCACCATATAACAAGCCCACCGAAGAAGTGCCTCGAAGATATCTAAGAATCCACTTCATAGCTTACCAATGCTCTTTGCCTGGGTTAGACATATATCGACTCACAACACCCACTGCATGGGCCAAATCTGGTCTTGTGCACACCATCGCATACATAAGACTACCAACAGCACTAGAATAAGGTATATCAGCCATATACCTTTTGTCTTCTTCCGATGAGGGAGATAAGTCTTTTGACAACTTAAAATGAGAGCCTAATGGAGTGCCAACTGGTTTAGCTTTCTCCATTCCAAATCGAGCGAGGACCTTCTCGATGTACTGAGCTTGAGTGAGCCTTAACACTCTCCGCTTTCTATCCCTGCTAATCTCCATACCCAATATTCTTTGTGCCTTTCCCAAATCCTTCATGTCAAACTCTCTACTGAGCTCCGATTTCAACTCCTTAATTCTGACCATACTCCGAGATGCAATCAGCATATCATCAACATATAACAACAAATAAATCATATCACCATCACATCTCCTGAAATAAACACACTGGTCTTTGAAACTTCTGGAGTATCCCTGTGAAAGCATAAACTTATCAAACCTCTTATACCATAGTCTAGGAGACTGCTTCAGTCCATATAGAGATTTGTTGAGTTTGCAAACATAGTCTGGCCTGCTACTGTCAATGAACCCTTCCGGCTGCTTTAAATAAATCTCCTCATCCAGATCACCATGCAAGAATGCAGTTTTGACATCTAGTTGCTCTAATTCCATATCATAATGAGCAACCAATGCCAAAAGAATACGAATAGAAGTATGCCTAACCACTGGAGCAAAGATATCATGATACTCTACCCCTTTCTTCTGAACATACCCCTTTGCGACTAACTTTGCCTTGTATCTGAGATTACCATTTTTGCCGTCTTTCACTCTATAGATCCACTTGCATCTAATAGCTCTCTTGTCGGTGGGAAGAGGCACCAAATCCCATGTATGATTTCTCTGCAATGATTCAATCTCCTCCTCCATAACAACTAACCAACTGAAACCGTTAACTGATGCAATAGCTTCTCTATAATCACAGGGCTCATCATGGACAACATTCAAAGCATATGTTACCATATCATCGAAGTTAATATCTTCGATGCTCAATCCAACAAACTCATCAAGCCACTTAGGCTTTCTTCTTTGTCTGACAGGCCTAGGTTCCGAATGAGCTCCACCTTGAGTTTGATCCTCTGTACCAACATCGATATTATTCTCATCAACCACGGTGTCATTGGAAACACCATTTGAACGTTTATGGAAAGAATCAACAGATGACTTGCTTTGTGTCTGGTATTCTTCACATGTCCTCTCATTGTCATCCGATGAGGAAGGCTCCACCTTCAACATAGCCTTCTCATCAAAAGTCACATGCCTGCTCATAACGATCTTCTTGCTAATAGGACACCACAACCTATATCCTTTCACTCCTCTCCTATAACCTAGAAAAATACACTTGAGAACTCTAAGTTCCAGCTTCCCTTTGCTCTCATGCACATAAGCTGGGCAACCAAACACTCTGAGAAATGAATAGCTGACAGGCTCTCCTTTCCATACTTCTTCAGGGATCTTTATATCTATGGCAGTGGAAGGTGTGCGGTTGATGAGGAAAGCCGCCATAGATAAAGCTTCAGCCCAAAATCCCTTCTTCAATTTAGCAGTTAGTCTAAGGCATCTTGTTCTCTCCAATAATGTCTGATTCATCCTTTCTGCAGCTCCATTAGACTGGGGGTCGCCTGGTGTGGTGTAATGCCTCTTAATGCCTTCAGACTCACAATAATCGATGAATTCCTGTGATACAAATTCACCGCCATTATCTGAACGAAGAACTTTCAATTTCTTCCCTAACTGCTTCTCAACCATAAATTTCCACTTCCGAAACTTGGCAAAGGTTTCACTCTTTGACTGAAGAAAGTATACCCATACTTTACGAGAGAAATCATCTATAAATGAAACAAAATATCTGGCTCCACCTAAAGACGGGCAAGGTGAGGGACCCCAGACATCTGTATGAACATACTCCAAGACAGCTTTTGCTTTATGCTCTCCTGTACCAAAAGAAATCTTCGTCTGCTTTCCAAGAACACATCCTTCACAAAAACCAAGTTTTGAGTGATGAATTCCATCAATCAATCCTCGTTTTCTCAACTCATCCATGCTGCGCTCACCGATGTGACCCATCCATAAGTGCCATAATCTGTAAGAATCTGAATCAACAGATGTAACAAAAGCCGATTCACCAATTACAGTAGTGCCCTTTAGTAGATAAAGATTTCCTGCCCTCACACCTCTCATAACAATCATGGAACCCTTCGATATCTTCATTTTCTCTCCTTCCACTACAATCTTCAAGCCAAGTCTACTTAACGCCCCAACAGAAATCAAGCCCCTACTCAAATTAGGTACATGTCTAACATCGGTGATCGTACGAATAACACCATCAAACATCCTAATCATCACGCTACCAACACCCACCATACAACAAGAAGCATCATTGCCCATCAGAACTTCTCCTCCATCAATTTCACGGTAAGTGGAAAAGCAGTTCCTATCAGGTGTCATATGATAGGATGTGCCAGAATCAATCAGCCATAAGTTGCTCTTCCCAGAAGAGCTAGAAGCTGTAAATACATCGGTGTCGCTTTCTGTATCTGATTTCTCTGCTGTAGAAGCTGAAGCTTGCTTTGGATCTTTTCTTCTACCTTCAAGCTTGGGACATTGTGCTATGAAGTGCCCTGGTTTTTTACAATAATGGAAAGTCAAATTCTTAGGCCCCCTAGACTGAGACCGTGAATAATTCCATCCTCCACCTTTCTTCGTCCTGCTTTGGCATCTACCTCTCTGAACAGATAAGCCTTCAGTATCACTATCCAAGCCAGTGCTCGCCAATCTACCTCTTAATACTTCATTATGAAGACCAGCCTTTACATCAGATAGGCTAATTTTACTGCGGCCATAAATCATGGAATTAACAAAAGCAGTATACTCCTTAGGCAAGGAACATAAGAGGATCACAGCTTGAGCCTCATCAGTAATATCAACTTCCGCTGCCTTCAGGTTCATAATCAAAGTCGTCAAAGCATCTACATGCTCCATGAGATCAGCTCCAAGCTTCATCTTGAACGAATAAAGTTGTTGCTGAAGAATAATCCGATTAGTGAGAGACTTGTCTTGATATGCATCCGATAATGCATCCCATAGTTCTTTCGCCGTCTTCTTTTGAGAGAATTCTCTAAGAACTTCATCTGAAAGGCTCAACTGAATTGTTGTAAGAGCTTCATCTTCCATCTCTTCCAAATCAGCTGCATCAATATCTTTCAATTTCTCAGGCGCAGAAACAACCTTGTAAGTCTTCTCCTTCTTCAATACAGCCTCCATCTTCATTTTCCAAGTACCAAAATCTCCTTTTCCGTCAAAACGTGTTACTCCATAATTGACACCAGATCTACCAACAGACTTACTAGAAGTAGCCATTAATATCCAAATAGAAACAATAACACTAGCTCTGATACCAAACTGTAGTGAAATTTCATTTTATTTAATTTGAGCGGAAGCGGTTATTTGTTCAGGATCTAGTATTGCCTATTTAGATACCAATGACACTTAAAAAGAATTATGCAGTCTCACAGAAAAATAACAGAAATAGAAGACAGAAGATTTAACGTGGTTCGGATATGAATATCCTACGTCCACGGAGACCCAACAACTTTTTATTTCACTAAAGAAAAGAGTACAAAAGAGAGAGGAAAGAATAATGGTGGATGCTACACTTTCTTATTCATATGAAGATAAAGTTCCTTCATTTATATAGACTTGATAATGAAGGGTTGCTTGGAGATTAAGCAAATCAATTTCCTGATTACGCAGATATCTTTCCAATTTGCGTGATTTGATTTTAGTATAAATAGATGGCGTAATCTTCGTTTCCATATCTTTCATTTATTCTCCATGCCTAATAATTTATTTCTTCATATAGCAGACTAATTAATTGATTTACTAATTAATCAGTTTTCTTAAAATATCCTTCCATATATCAGCTAAATTAATTGATTTGATTGAATCAATTAATTAATTTCTTTCCCTTTTAATGAATATTTGAATCATCCAAATTCAACAGGTGGAACATCATCTCCGAATCCTTCTTTGAATTTGGATTTAAATAACCAAGATCCAACAAATGAAGCGCATCATCCCACTAAAATTCAAAAGACCGAGGATACCGTGAAACATGATCCAGAATTACGTCAAGCTATATGGATGTACCATCACAAAGATCAAGATGCAATTCGTCGTCGCTATATCGGAATGGGTCCGTGTCAACTTGATTTGAAAGAAAAATTCAAATGAAATGAAGATGGACGACGTTGGTGGAACATTATTCGTCCACCGCAAAATAAATTTCTGGTTACGTCCCTGCGTGTAGGATCATATATATGATTTTATGGAACTTCAGAGTGGCAAAACTGAACAGGTATCTCACATACTTTTGTATAATAAACACGATATACTAGTCATTGATTAGTGTTGTCAACTTATGGAGTTCAAGCGTACAAGTTATAGTAAAATTATCTGAAGAAGCATGCGGATTAAACATAATTATGCAAATTTTACAGAAGACATGTATGAAATATCTTCTGTTATAACGTATAGTTGTGAATGAAGTATAGTTTTGCAGACTCAAAATATAAAAATAAAGGTTTTTTTTTCCAGTATAATTGGTTGCATTTTCTTTTGTTTAAGCATGCATGCAGTTATGAATTTTACATTTATTTACCAGAAGCTTGTATCTGTGTTAAAATTTTCTTGAGCTCTATTTGGTTCAATCAATTTGGAGAAAAAATATGTTTGGTTCTATGTTCGAATGAATTGAAAGTATTTGTTTTAAAATGAAAGTTAGAAAAAAAAATTAAAAAAAAAGTAACAATGAACTATAATTAAAATTTAGTGATAATCGGCATCTGCAAATATATCTTGTGCATTGTGACATTTACCACTGTCGCTATTATCAAAATATGCCTGAATATTTAGTTGTGTTATATCTGCAGACTACAGGTGTTTTTTTCATGCTGGTCCTACCTTTAGGTACAGTTCTTTTTGCAAAATGACAATCAGGGTTAGCGTCTGCGTTCGACGCGTCAAGCGTGGGTCCCACGATGTTGCCCAGTTCAAAAGAATCGTTCGCGTCAGATGCGTCGGACGCCATCTGACGCGAACGGTTCGTTCCCAACCGTCATATACCCTTCACTCACTATATATACAATTCCATTTTTCAATCAAATCATCAAAAAAAACTAAAAAATCCGAAAATTCAGCAATTTCTACAAGATTCATCGTCGATTTTTTCAGGTAATTTTTTTATATTTGCGTTTTTCGTATTATTGTCTACCATATTTTTTTTAGATTTTTTGAATTATTTTTTAAATTACTTTTCTCATAATGTCTAGCCACTCTGCTTCTTCTTCTACCAGAAGCATCATCGAGTGGAATGCCGACAGGACAAACGTGTTCATCGATGTTTGTTTCAAAAACACTGTACGCGTACCCACCGTGTTGCACGGTGGTATGAAGATATTACAGTGTCGTTCAACGTAAGTACTGGTCTGGATTACAACACTGGACAAATGAAAAACAAGTTCGATAATCTAAAACGTGAGTGGAGCCCATGGAACAAGATTGTAATGACCCAGAATTTTGAACAATTTAAATTGAAAATATTTAATTAATTTTAAATATTGAATGATGGTTTGATTTAAATTTCAACTTATCAGAATGAATTTGGCGATTAAATTTTAGAATTTAATCTATTGAAGGTTGAATAAAAATTTGAATCATTGATTTTAAGCTGATTTAAAAATATTTCAAAGGCTTGTAAAATTTATATTGATAATATTGAAGATAATCAAAGCTGCAGAATTGAATTATACAGTTATTTGTTCAATTTTGAAATTATACCGTTTAAATTGATATTTAAAAATTGTCATTTTTCACACAGTCTCGGAATTCGACGAAACCAGTTCCATTGGGTCCGTAATATTGAATTATTATCGGATTTCAAATTTCGTATTGATCGGAGTTGTTATGTGAACAAGCGGTGAGAAAACGCATTGAAATTAAAACGAATTCAATTTAAATTTAATTTTCATAATTGGTCAATTCAAAACACTGTAGCTTCCCTTCGATTATGCCTAAAATCACGCCTTCGATCGTGTAAAGATCATGCAAGCATGAAATTCTGTCTCCCTCCCTCTCTTTTTAAAAGAATCACGCAACTTCCTCAGTTCCAAATCGAACGAAGAAAAAATGGCCGCAGCCTTCATGTTTAAGAGCAATCTTCCTCTCTCTCAAATTTATTCACGAAACCCCTTCCTCTTCAATTTATAATCAATGTCGTCCCTTCCTCAGAGGAAAAAAAAAACAAAGGAGACGCGGCTTGTTATCACGGAAGGCGAGGGCGAGTTCGATCACGATTTAGGGTGTGGCGACAGCGGCGAATTGGATGCTAGAACTCGAGAGGCTCGAATGGGTTGGCGGCGACGTCGTTTGATTTTGGGGCATCGGCTGGCAATTAAAATCGAGCTCGAGTTCGATTTGTGGGGGACGGCGCCATCGGCATCGCGAAGGTGGCACGCTAGCTCATTGGAACGTGAGACAATGGAGACGCATTCGCAAGGACTCGCGTGGGTTGTGGGGTCGCGATGGCAACGAAGCTAGGGCTTCGTTCGAGAGTTCGAGCTCAACTGTAAGTAAAAAAAACAATTTAAAATTTTGAATTATTTAGAAATCTGTATAAATGTATATACACAAGCAAATAATTTATACAATAAACAGAAGAAGAAAAAAAAGAAATGAAAAAAAAAGTATACAGTGAGATATGTGATTGAAATTTTCAAATTGATAACATACATACATACATATACATATATATATATATATATATATATATATATATATATATATATAGTAATTTCAAAAGGATTTATAAATTGATTTGATTTTTGAGAAGGAAATTTAAATTGTTGTTGAAATAAAAGTATTAGTTAATTTAATTTTTATGGTAAGTAATTATTCAATTAGTTCAAATTAATTTTTAAAGGGGAAATTAGTTAAAATATTAAAAAAATTGTAAGAAAAAGAAATTTAATAATTAGTTGGATAAATTTAATTATAGGGTAAGTTAATTAAATCTATTAAAGGAAGATTAGTTTTGAATTTAATTTCTTGTTAAATCAAATTGTTAAAAGGAATTTGTCAGTCAAAATAAAATCACGGGTTAATTAAATTATCAAGTGAAATTTAATAGTTCGATTTTATCCGAATATTAATGAATTGAATAAAATTGTGTATACAAGGTCTAAAATGATGAAATCAAGCCGGAAATGGAAAATGGACTGCAAACGGAAATAAAGGTGAGATCTTCTCACTCAAATTAAAGTTGGATTTGCAGTTATTGATTGATTGCTATTTGGATGTGATATAGTATATATATATATATATATATAGTAGTATATAGCAATATATATATATATTGGCATATGTATATATTGCAGTTGATTGATTTCCCGCATTATATAGCGGATGAGACCCTATTGCGCCGCCTATTAAGCGGACAATATTTTATAAATCCCATATACCGCGATATTCCGTCTCGAAGCGGAATTGGTATTGTGCTAATGTCTTTAGATGCAGGGAAACAGGTTGGAGGGATCCAACTGGATTCCTCAACTGTATTTATTTATTTACAAATATTGTGATATTTGATTGATTATCATATTGATATATGATGTTTGAAAGTCGTGATTGACTATTTGATGTGTTGCATCATCGGATCCATTTTTAAAGTTTAAAAATAACGATTTTGATTTTAATGGGATTTTTAAAGTGATTTTTTGAAATTATATGTTTATTCAAAATTTTGAATTGATTCATTTTAAATAATTAAAACGTTATAAAATTTAATATTATAAGAATTTCTATTTTTGTAAAATATAATCAAATTAAGATTTTTGAAATAAATAGTGATTAATTTATAAAATGGTTTAATTGGGAATTTTGAATTATAATAAAAGAATGTATATAAAAGATTTATAAAATTGATATGCATAAATTAAAATATTGGAATTACAAAACGAGTTTATTAAGTGTTTAAATGAAGTATAAAATGGATTTCATTGAAAATTATAGATTTATAATTGTGAAATTATAAAGTGAATAGATTTTTGTAAAATAAAAGATTTATAATTGTGAAATTATAAAGTGAATAGATTTTTGTAAAATAAAAGATTTATAAGTAATTAACTTATAAATTAGATTTGGTATATAACTGAGTTATATAAATTGAATTGGTTAATAAAGGAGATTTATAAATCGAAGTTTTATAAATAGAAATGGAATTTATAAAGATTGTTTATAAATTCAAAATCAATTGAATTTGATAAATTTAAAAATAGAAGTTATGAAAAGAGATATACTCACGATTTTGGACAGTGAATATATTATTGAATAAACGGATATGTTTTCAGGGAGGTGATATTATGAAATGAAGTTAATGGTTTTAAAGATGTTTTAAAATGCATTAAGTATCGAATACATAGATTTCAACATTCATTGTTGAAATAGACGTTTTCGAGAAATAAGGAAATGGTGGACTATAACACTGTTGTTATAGTAAATGATTTCCGGAAGGAAATGTTTTGTATAGTATTGGGATTTATATATCTATTTTAATTTTGAATCCCTATACTAGTGATTTTGGGTCGTCGTAACAATGTTTTACGTAACATTCGTTTTGACCCAAATAAACGTGTTTAAGAGAATGATTTCTTAAAGAATGAAATATATACTTAATTTTCGATTTAAGTATATTGAATATTTTCCAAGTGTTGAAAATGAATGGATTTGTAAATTACTTATTATTTAATAAGTATGGAAATGTTTTCCAATATGAACTGAATGTTTTGAGAATTTATTCTTTTAAAAGATAAATTGAAAATGAATATCAAAAATCGATTTTAAATCGTATATTCATAAATATTTTGGAATGTAAATTCACCATGGAATTTATATAAAAGGGAAATTTGTTTAAAAATAAACATTGATTTATTTTTGAAGTGTGGGAAATAAATTTACGGAATTGGAACGTAAATATAAAGTAAATCGTTAAGGATTTATTTAATTGATTTAAATGAACCATGTTGAAATGAAAGTAATCCCGTATAGGGGAATGATTTGAAATTTGTTTTCAAAGGTGGTAAATGTGAAAAGTGATTTGAAAATTGTTTTCAAATGTTGAAGTGTGGAAAATATATATATATATATATATATATATATATATATATATATTGTAAAGATATTTTGGAAAGTAAATAATTTGAGAAATTATTTGGAATTTGGTGATGTTGAACACGCCTATTGATAGTTAAATATTCCGACTATCAATATTTACCTTCAAATAGGTATTTGTTGTGATTTCTTGAATTTGAATGCCACACTTATTTTTGAATAAGCGCTCACTATTCGGGTTAGCCGGGAAAGGACCTTGGGGTCATATAACCCATTCCGAATATGTGATACGTCGTTATGGATTGCATTTGATGATCGGTGTTGAAGACCGGATATTTGTGAAAACGGAAGGATTACCGTCGAGTTACTCTACATCGGCTGATCTCCGATATAGAGGTTTTATCACCCTTAGTGACGGGAAGTCCGGTCGTGATTAGTGAATATCCGGATTGCAAGGACTTCTTTGGAAGTGCCTTCGGTTCTGTTCGAGCCCGGAACAGACTTGTATGGATTGTATGTCTGACTTTACAAGTTGAGATATAAAGCTGATTTCTTTCAAATATATTTCTGTTGGTGGCGGAGAATTTATTCTCTTAGCTTAACACCCTTCTCTGAGACGTTCGAGCTTAGAGGTTATATAGTTGAATGTTATTAGTGATATACTCCCAATTTGGTAGTGTGGCATGCTTAGTGTTGCTGTGAAATGATCATTGTTTGATCATTTGTGATAGGATCATTTATTTGATCATTTATCTTGGTGATCATTTCTATGATCATTTGTTGACCTAAAGCACGACTTTTGTATAAAGCGTGGCTTTGTGGACCAGACTTCGTCGGACCTCACACCCCGGAAATGTTCAAAATAGGAAGGATGCAGCAAGGTTATTAGGGGGTAGCACCCCTTTAGTGTATGTCATTCCTTCTGGATAGAGGTGGTATTATGGTATGGAGCCCAGATATTTAACCTATGTTGTTGCTGCAAATTTTGTGGTTGTTGGAAATCGAGGATCCTCGGATAGATCGGTTACTATCGGGGGATGACATATTCGTGTCAGTAGTTACCCAGTTAGGGGTAACCCGGCCTTGTGTTGGCAGACATCCGGTTTGGTTCTCGGGACGTCATTCCAGAGGCGTTTCCATGTGGCAATGGGAAGTTCCTTGGCCTGACCATTTGTTGGAAATCCAATTCCCAATACGAAATCCTGTACGGTTTTAGTTGTAGAACCTGCCATTTACTTATGGTGGTCACCACTATTTAGATGGTAGCTATAGTAGGCATAGTTCGAAATGTCTATGCTGGCTAAGATTAATATTCTACTTTTGAAATGTTTTCCTCACTATGCACTAGTAATAATATCAAATGTTTCTTTTTAATGCGTATCAAGCATCTTTGACTATCATAAGGAGAAATCTCCTCCGATTCTGCGTTTGCATTGTGTGTGTGTGCGGGAGGCCTTATGGTAGTCTCATTTTTAAAAGCATTGCGAATTGACTTTAAAAATATTCCTCTATTTTGATTTTAAAGATAAATAAACTGTTTTGAGTTCTCACACCAGTCTTATGACTGACTCGGAGTTTATTGTTTTCCTTCCTAAACTCTGGGTGCCCACCAATTTCCACACGGGCAGTCAAGAGTTAGGTTTATCAGGATATTCTGGAATTCAGAAGTTGCAGGAGGCAAGATGGATGGCATGGCGTATTACTAGTATATAGTATTTCTTTTCCGCTGTTTGTTGTTGTTTGTTGTTGTACACTCTAATGCAATGAAATGAAATGTGATGTGATGTAATAACTGATATAGTTCTTTGTTTAAAGATTATTCATTCATCTATTATATATTGTTCCGCTGCGATTGTGAGATTCTGTTATAGTTCTGTTGTTTTTCTGTTCCGTTCTATTTTCTTTTCTCTCTATTTTCTATCTTTTCTCCCTTCTTCTATCTTTTTCTTCTTCTTTGAACCCTAACATTTCGGTTTTTCGGCAACGAAAAATTGCAAACGTTACATTTGGTATCAGAGCATATGGTTAAGCGACAACCATGGCTCCGTTGGGTGTTACTCATTAGAGATAGAGTCAGTAGTACTCTAGAATGAGTTTGAGTGTAATAATAGATATGAGCGCGTATCTGTTAGTGAATATAAATTGTTTTGTATTGTGTTGACTTATCAGTTGATTGTTTATAGATTCTGGTCGGTGCAGTCTAGCTAACTGTGTTGATAGGAGTTTCTAAACTCTTAAACAAGATGAACTGACACAGTATTGTTTTTAAAATCGGGTAAATGAGATAATTTTGCCCAAAACTATTTTTGTATAGAAAAGAAATGATTTTCTGTAAGTTATTATAGTATATGGTTGCTTGGATGTTAGGAGATGATAATATTAAAATTATCATTGGTTGTTGAAAAAGAAATTGAAATCATAACTCCAAAGTTAAGAAATAAATCCATATACAAATGAAATTTGAGAATGTAAATTACAAATACGAATTGTAATTTGAAATGGAACTCCAGAGAATGTTTTGAAAAGAATTTGGAATTTTGGAGATTTGGAAAGTTTAAATTCCTTTTTGATTTGAAAATGATTTTCAAAGGATTTGGAAAAGTGTTTTTAAGGAATGAAAAGCCCTAAACTCTTTTGGTCGCTGGAAAATAACTTCGGTAGTGACAGCAGCATCATCGATGTTCATTTTTGGGTTTCCAAAAGAGGGATTGCTGCCCAATTGATTTAAAAGGAAGATGTTTGGAAAATTTTGGGGTTTGGTTTTGAAATTCAAAGATAATTTGAATTGTTTTCAATAATGGTTTTGAAAAAAGTTGAGAAGACTCTGGAATCCTATTTAAACTATTTATGGGAATAATAAATGAGTTGATAACTTATACAATTTGAATTTTGATAGAATAAATTTAACTTAAAGGATAGAGTTAAATTAAAGTAAGTATAAGTGAATCAATATAACAAAGTGAATTTAAAGGAAGGTCTAAGGACATGAAGTGAAATAATTACTTAAAGAAAATTTATTAAGTTGAAAATAAATTTGGAGTAATCAAAATGAATTGGAATTGAGTATTGAATTATAGATTAAATTGAGAATGAATGAATTTACAATTGCAAGTAAATGAAGTAAATTGAATTCATATGGAATTTGAAATCCAGTTTAAATATACGTGGTTATAAACTGAAATTGAAAACTGAATATTGACAACCAATTTGAATTGTGCAAGATGAAATGAATTAGAACTTGTAATGAATTCGTAATGGGAACTAATTTAAAATAGTGCAGTTGTGAATAAAAGGTGATTGTTAAAATTCAGTATTCAGAATATAAGTTAAACGGGATTCAAATAGAATTGAAATTATGAATTGAATTCAAATGAAATTAAAAATGCAAAATTGAATAGAAATGAATGTATAACTTCAATTGTAAACTAAAAATGGTATAAGAAGTATATATTGAATATTTTGTAACGGAATTGGCAAAATGGTTTGAATGTTGGAATTGGATATTATGGCTAGCAGGATATACAGGTGTATTAAAAGAAATGGAATTGGGATTTTGATTTCAAAGATAAAATTGAATTGCTCGACAAAAAGGTACGTATTTCAATTTCAGTATGAAATTTGATGATTTTCTTCTCCAGACTTGGCTTTCTCTTTTCTTTTTGATTCTGAGGGGCCGTGGTGCCATTTTGTAGTCGTACCGAGCTAGCCGCGGAAAGGAGACGCTGGCGAAATTTTTTGAAAATTTAGGGTGTTAGAAAATTTTTGAGAAATTTTGAAAGTTGAAATTTGAATTTAAATTTAAAATTTGAATTGTGAAGTAAATGAAGTTGTTTGAAACTTATAATTGAAGTTGGAAAGCTAGTTGAAATGATAATGGATCTTTAATAAAAGATTTGTGTTGGTAAGTTGATAAAACTGATTAGTTTTAGAAAGAGAGCGAACGGGTTAAGGATCATTTTTCCTAACTTGTAATTTCGGGACGAAATTCTTTTAAGGGGGGAAGATTGTAATGACCCAGAATTTTGAACAATTTAAATTGAAAATATTTAATTAATTTTAAATATTTGAATGATGGTTTGATTTAAATTTCAACTTATCAGAATGAATTTGGCGATTAAATTTTAGAATTTAATCTATTGAAAGTTGAATTAAAATTTGAATCTTTGATTTTAAGCTGATTTAAAAATATTTCAAAGGCTTGTAAAATTTATATTGATAATATTGAAGATAATCAAAGCTGCAGAATTGAATTATACAGTTATTTGTTCAGTTTTGAAATTATACCGTTTAAATTGATATTTAAAAATTGTCATTTTTCACACAGTCTCGGAATTCGACGAAACCAGTTCCATTGGGTCCGTAATATTGAATTATTATCGTATTTCAAATTTCGTATTGATCGGAGTTGTTATGTGAACAAGCGGTGAGAAAACGCATTGAAATTAAAACGAATTCAATTTAAATTTAATTTTCATAATTGGTCAATTCAAAACACTGTAGCTTCCCTTCGATTATGCCTAAAATCACGCCTTCGATCGTGTAGAGATCATGCAAGCACGAAATTCTGTCTCCCTCCCTCTCTTTTTAAAAGAATCACGCAACTTCCTCAGTTCCAAATCGAACGAAGAAAAAATGGCCGCAGCCTTCATGTTTAAGAGCAATCTTCCTCTCTCTCAAATTCATTCACGAAACCCCTTCCTCTTCAATTTATAATCAATGCCGTCCCTTCCTCAGAGGAAAAAAAAACAAAGGAGACGCGGCTCGTTATCACGGAAGGCGAGGGCGAGTTCGATCTCGACTTAGGGTGTGGAGACAGCGGCGAATTGGATGCTAGAACTCGAGAGGCTCGAATGGGTTGGCGGCGACGTCATTTGATTTTGGGGCATCGGCTGGCAATTGAAATCGAGCTCGAGTTCGATTTGTGGGGGACGGCGCCATCGGCATCGCGAAGGTGGCACGCTAGCTCATTGGAACGTGAGACAATGGAGATGCATTCGCAAGGACTCGCGTGGGTTGTGGGGCCGCGATGGCAACGAAGCTAGGGCTTCGTTCGAGAGTTCGAGCTCAACTGTAAGTAAAAAAAAACAATTTAAAATTTTGAATTATTTAGAAATCTGTATAAATGTATATACACAAGTAAATAATTTATACAATAAACAGAAGAAAAAAAAAAGAAATGAAAAAAAAAGTATACAGTGAGATATGTGATAGGAATTTTCAAATTGATAACATACATACATACATACATACATACATACATACATACATATATATATATATATATGTAATCTAAAAAGGATTTATAAATTGATTTGATTTTTGAGAAGGAAATTTAAATTGTTGTTGAAATAAAAGTATTAGTTAATTTAATTTTTATGGTAAGTAATTATTCAATTAGTTCAAATTAATTTTTAAGGGGAAATTAGTTAAAATATTAAAAAAAATTGTAAGAAAAAGAAATTTAATAATTAGTTGGATAAATTTAATTATAGGGTAAGTTAATTAAATCTATTAAAGGAAGATTAGTTTTGAATTTAATTTCTTGTTAAATCAAATTGTTAAAAGGAATTTGTTAGTCAAAATAAAATCACGGGTTAATTAAATTATCAAGTGAAATTTAATAGTTCGATTTTATCCGAATATTAACGAATTGTATAAAATTGTGTATACAAGGTCTAAAATGATGAAATCAAGCCGGAAATGGAAAATGGACTGCAAATGGAAATAAAGGTGAGATCATCTCACTCAAATTAAAGTTGGATTTGCAGTTATTGATTGATTGCTATTTGGATGTGATATAGTATATATATATAGTAGTATATAGCAATATATATATATATATATTGGCATATGTATATATTGCAGTTGATTGATTTCCCGCATTATATAGCGGATGAGACCCTATTGCGCCGCCTATTAAGCGGATAATATTTTATAAATCCCATATACCGCGATATTCCGTCTCGAAGCGGAATTGGTATTGTGCTAATGTCTTTGGATGCAGGGAAACAGGTTGTAGGGATCCAACTGGATTCCTCAACTGTATTTATTTATTTACAAACATTGTGATATTTGATTGATTATCATATTGATATATGATGTTTGAAAGTCGTGATTGACTATTTGATGTGTTGCATCATCGGATCCATTTTTAAAGTTTAAAAATAACGATTTTGATTTTAATGGGATTTTTAAAGTGATTTTTTGAAATTATATGTTTATTCAAAATTTTGAATTGATTCATTTTAAATAATTAAAACGTTATAAAATTTAATATTATAAGAATTTCTATTTTTGTAAAATATAATCAAATTAAGATTTTTGAAATAAATAGTGATTAATTTATAAAATGGTTTAATTGGGAATTTTGAATTATAATAAAAGAATGTATATAAAAGATTTATAAAATTGATATGCATAAATTAAAATATTGGAATTACAAAACGAGTTTATTAAGTGTTTAAATGAAGTATAAAATGGATTTCATTGAAAATTATAGATTTATAATTGTGAAATTATAAAGTGAATAGATTTTTGTAAAATAAAAGATTTATAAGTAATTAACTTATAAATTACATTTGGTATATAACTGAGTTATATAAATTGAATTGGTTAATAAAGGAGATTTATAAATCGAAGTTTTATAAATAGAAATGGAATTTATAAAGATTGTTTATAAATTCAAAATCAATTGAATTTGATAAATTTAAAAATAGAAGTTATGAAAAGAGATATACTCACGATTTTGGACAGTGAATATATTATTGAATAAACGGATATGTTTTCAGGAAGGTGATATTATGAAATGAAGTTAATGGTTTTAAAGATGTTTTAAAATGCATTAAGTATCGAATACATAGATTTCAACATTCATTGTTGAAATAGACGTTTTCGAGAAATAAGGAAATGGTGGACTATAACACTGTTGTTATAGTAAATGATTTCCGGAAGGAAATGTTTTGTATAGTATTGGGATTTATATATCTATTTTAATTTTGAATCCCTATACTAGTGATTTTGGGTCTCGTAACAATGTTTTACGTAACATTCGTTTTGACCCAAATAAATGTGTTTAAGATAATGATTTCTTAAAGAATGAAATATATACTTAATTTTCGATTTAAGTATATTGAATATTTTCCAAGTGTTGAAAATGAATGGATTTGTAAATTACTTATTATTTAATAAGTATGGAAATGCTTTCCAATATGAACTGAATGTTTTGAGAATTTATTCTTTTAAAAGATAAATTGAAAATGAATATCAAAAATCGATTTGAAATCGTATATTCATAAATATTTTGGAATGTAAATTCACCATGGAATTTATATAAAAGGGAAATTTGTTTAAAAATAAACATTGATTTATTTTTGAAGTGTGGGAAATAAATTTACGGAATTGGAACGTAAATATAAAGTAAATCGTTAAGGATTTATTTAATTGATTTAAATGAACCATGTTGAAATGAAAGTAATCCCGTATAGGGGAATGATTTAAAATTTGTTTTCAAAGGTGGTAAATGTGAAAAGTGATTTGAAAATTGTTTTCAAATGTTGAAGTGTGGAAAATATATATATATATATATATATATATATATATATATATATATATTGTAAAGATATTTCGGAAAGTAAATAATTTGGGAAATTATTTGGAATTTGGTGATGTTGAACACGCCTATTGATAGTTAAATATTCCGACTATCAATATTTACCTTCAAATAGTAATTTGTTGTGATTGCTTGAATTTGAATGCCACACTTATTTTTGAATAAGCGCTCACTATTCGGGTTATCCGGGAAAGGACCTTGGGGTCGTATAACCCATTCCGAATATGTGATATGTCGTTATGGATTGCATTTGATGACCGGTGTTGAAGACCGGATATTTGTGAAAACGGAAGGATTACCGTCGAGTTACTCTACATCGGCTGATCTCCGATATAGAGGTTTTATCACCCTTAGTGACGGGAAGTCCGGTCGTGATTGGTGAATATCCGGATTGCAAGGACTTCTTTGGAAGTGCCTTCGGTTCTGTTCGAGCCCGGAACAGACTTGTATGGATTGTATGTCTGACATTACAAGTTGAGATATAAAGCTGATTTCTTTCAAATATATTTCTGTTGGTGGCGGAGAATTTATTCTCTTAGCTTAACACCCTTCTCTGAGACGTTCGAGCTTAGAGGTTATATAGTTGAAGGTTATTAGTGATATACTCCCAATTTGATAGTGTGGCATGCTTAGTGTTGCTGTGAAATGATCATTGTTTGATCATTTGTGATAGGATCATTTATTTGATCATTTATCTTGGTGATTATTTCTATGATCATTTGTTGACCTAAAGCACGGCTTTTGTATAAAGCGTGGCTTTGTGGATGAGACTTCGTCGGACCTCACACCCCGAAAATGGTCAAAATAGGAAGGATGCAGCAAGGTTATTAGGGGGTAGCACCCCTTTAGTGTATGTCATTCCTTCTGGATAGAGGTGATATTATGGTATGGAGCCTAGATATTTAACCTATGTTGTTGCTGCAAATTTTGTGGTTGTTGGAAATCGAGGATCCTCGGATAGATCGGTTATGATCGGGGGATGACATATTCGTGTCAGTAGTTACCCAGTTAGGGGTAACCCGGCCTTGTGTTGGCAGACATCCGGTTTGGTTCTCGGGACGTCATTCCAGAGGCGTTTCCATGTGGCAATGGGAAGTTCCTTGGCCTGACCATTTGTTGGAAATCCAATTCCCAATACGAAACCCTGTACGATTTTAGTTGTAGAACCTGCCATTTACTTATGGTGGTCACCACTGTTTAGATGGTAGCTATAGTAGGCATAGTTCGAAATGTCTATGCTGGCTAAGATTAATATTCTACTTTTGAAATGTTTTCCTCACTATGCACTAGTAATAATATCAAATGTTTCTTTTTAATGCGTATCAAGCATCTTTGATTATCATAAGGAGAAATCTCCTCCGATTCTGCGTTTGCATTGTGTGTGTGTGCGGGAGGCCTTATGGTAGTCTCATTTTTAAAAGCATTGTGAATTGACTTTAAAAATATTCCTCTATTTTGATTTTAAAGATAAATAAACTGTTTTGAGTTCTCACACCAGTCTTATGACTGACTCGGAGTTTATTGTTTTCCTTCCTAAACTCTGGGTGCCCACCAATTTCCACACGGGCAGTCAAGATTTAGGTTTATCAGGATATTCTGGAATTCAGGAGTTACAGGAGGCAAGATGGATGGCATGGCGTATTACTAGTATATAGTATTTCTTTTCCGCTGTTTGTTGTTGTTTGTTGTTGTACACTCTGATGTAATGAAATGAAATGTGATGTAATGTAATAACTGATATAGTTCTTTGTTTAAAGATTATTCATTCATCTATTATATGTTGTTCCGCTGCGATTGTGAGATTCTGTTATAGTTCTGTTGTTTTTCTGTTCCGTTCTATTTTCTTTTCTCTCTATTTTCTATCTTTTCTCCCTTCTTCTATCTTTTTCTTCTTCTTTGAACCCAACATTTCGGTTTTTCGGCAACGAAAAATCGCAAAGGTTACAAAGCTGCTACAGATTCCAGGTGGCTATTAGAACGAAGAACGAGACATGGTCGGTGGATCCAACGAGTGATGGGATACAGCTGCAGCAAGGTACCACAAATAGAAACATGCCTCGCCTACTTGTTTCAGGCAGTTGGACGTGATTTTTGATGGTTGTATTCGAACTGATAAATGTCAGTTCATAATTTCACTAGATCCATATGTTCAGCTATAGTTCGGCGCACAACTTTATGGCGACTATCTTAGGGGTGATGCTGTGGAGATCTCCTATCGCAGAGTGCCTAAACAATAACGATCCACTAGTGGTCCTTCTAGGTCTGTTGGCAGTTCTTCGCATGATCTGACTCTTGCTAGGTGTATGGAAGAAAATCAGAATGATGACGATTATGAAGAATGAGAGGTCGCGATTTGTTTGGCTGAGTATGATAACAGAATTTTCAATCATTTGCATGTCCTGCTGGACAACCCCGAATAGCTTAGGAAGGCTGTTATTTATCTTGTTGCCCAATTGAGAAGGAGAATGTAGTTTGTTTTATCTTTTTTTTATTTTTTGCATTTTTATTTGGTACTTTTATTTCTGTATTTGTATTTTGAATTCTGAAATATGAATTTTTATTTCTGCATTTGTATTCTGTATTTAAAAATATTTAACATAAATAAATCAATACCATAAACAAACAATAAAATAACAAATTTGCCCCTTTCGCGTTGCCTCTTTCGTAAAAAGAACGCATCACCCTTTCGTGAACTTACCTCTTTCCCAACTCTTTCGTTTGCCCCTTTCATTTGCCATTTTCGTTTAAAAAGAACGCACCCTTAATCTAATTTCTTTTTATCTCTTTTTTTTGTTTCATTTCATGCCTATTGTTTTTATATGTATAGATTGTGGAGCATGTATTTCAAGTTTGCGAACTTTATTCATCGCCAAGTTCCTAAACATCCTTTAGCACATTAAAGTATAAATTATAAAATTATTTAATATTATTATATTATTTTCGATTACTAGAGAAGAACTTAAAAAATGTATGAATTATTTTTAGAAAGAGTTTTAAGTAATTTGGAATTGAATTGTAACTTACACTTTTTCTAGTAACTAAATTAGAGGTTTGCAAATATTTATTTTTAAACAGAAAATGGATATTTTAATAAGATTGGAGATTTCATAAATTGATTTTCTTTCAATTAATTTTTTTATTTTAAATTGTTACGAAGATATTGGGAGTAAATATATTTTAAAAACTCCTTCCGCATTAATAAATAATTGAATTGTATGTTTTGAGTGCAGTATATTCATGCGTAACAAGAAATTAGAATAAACAGAGTTATAATAGCATTTGGGATGGAGCATTCGGTAATGTTTTTCTGATTATTCTTTGGACTTGTTATATGTAATAATATACGAGTGTAGTTAACGAACATTGAGTAAATGTTCGAGTAACACTGGGTGGTATATGACACCTGATCTGATACTTGTTCGATTACTCTTAGTAAGTAGATGTCACTCGATAGGATCATGTCTAGGGGTATTGTTTATTATTTATGGTGTTGCTAGCTAAGATTGAGCAGGCTACGAGCCATAAATGTGTCTATCTTGTGAGTATGCTCCCACTATATGGCGGAGAGTAAACCAGATTGACTAGTATCTATCCTAACAGCCTAATTGCAGGATCGCTTCCCGAATCTGTGACATATCTTTTTGTGTATATGGCTAAGAGCCATTGCCCCCGCGTTACTTAAGCCAACCGTCCGTTATCATTTGGGCACTTGCAGGGCCGTGACCATTGCATAGCGTTGTCTTGCACTAGATGCATATTGGGTCATGATGACCGTTGATGTAACCGATGACTGTAAAAGCACTGCTAAGAGCGTGTAAGGAAGACTCCTGGAGCAGGCTGAGAGCTGTCGGTCTCTCGTCTGGTTATTGTTGATATAGAAAATACTTATTCACCTTTAGGAGATCGTTATAGATGTGGGTGAGAGCCAACTAGATCATTTGTCGAGATCAATGCCGATATAGCTATTATACATAGTACTGAAAGCCCATTTAGACTGAGAGTCCAAGGTGATTTTCTATGATACTTTGAGTTAAGCAGATTATAAGAGGTTTGAGGGACCATATAGTTATTTATTTGGCTGAAAGCCAAGATGATTACTATGAGGCTAATGTCTAGAAGATTTTTACAGAATCATCACCTCTTTGATTATTCTTTGGACTGCGAGTCCTTATAGTTGAGTAACCTCGTACATATTGTTTATATTGCTATCGAGGATAACTAGAGGTGTTGAGAGCATCGAGTTAGGCCCTTTCCTATCTTTTATGGTTATCCGAGAGACGACGTTGGCTACCAAGGGTATTTCATATTTGTATTTCTTGTATGTAGATTTTATATGTGATGATTCTGACAGATCCCAAGTATGCCTACTTTACGATTATTTGAGAGATGATCAACGGCATCGCTGAGTGCATGTCCTATGTTGTTGTGATTATTTATATTAATGATATTTGGATGCATGAATTATTTCACCCATTTTGACATTATACACATGGTATGTGGTTTGACTTGACTTATATATGAGGGATTTTACTTATGTATAGTTTTTTGTTGGAACATTATTGTCGAGATATACTGACACCTACATTCTAGACATAGTTTGACCTGTGTGTTATTAATATAATACTCGAGTCAGTCCATGACATTTAGGTTCAAGGACAGATGACCAGTATGTGGATGTTGGGCATAGATGGAGGATAGAGTTTTGTATATAGTTTGTACATTTGTATTTACACATGTTCATTTGTTGATGAGATGTATATACTGGACATTATGTATATTTTTGATGTTGCTAGTATTTGAATATTTTTGTAAACCTAGTTGGACTTGTGTATATTTATTATTATATAGTATCTCTGCGTTCATGACTCTGTGTTCTCCATGATCTCCTTTATATTGTGTATTGTTCTATCCTAGAGACAAACATGTATATTGCTTTGTGCCGATACCATATACGTATATGTGAGTTGTTTATGGTTTTTGAGATCATACCGGTGTTAGCCCAAAGAAATATTCATGTATGTACCCTATACAGTTTTATTCCCCTTCTAATATGACAAAATTACTCAGTGGTACTCTCGGATAGTATGGGTATAGAGTTGGGATGTTATAGCTCCCTCCATTATCAGGCCACCATCTTTGCAACCTACTTCCTTAACGAGTTACCATCTGAAGCTTTAAAACTTTTACCGCGTTATTACATCGCCGTCAACCCTCATGCAAATGAGCCAACACTCATGCAAATGAGCCAACACCTCTAGCATGACCAAAGAGTCTCCACTTCCTCTTCTGGAAGTCTCACTCCAATTCAATACACATAAATAACTCGGTATCGAGTTAATATGGCTCGACATTGAGTCATACAATTAGCCCATTTTGGCTAAATTTCCTTCCTTACTTGTAGTACTCCATTCCCAAGAGCTTTAGACCCCGACCCATCCATCAAAACAATGCGGCATTACTCTAAAGCATTCATCTTCACGTTCTAGAAACAATTCGGCATCATGTCTAATACTTAGCCAGTATCCTGGCTCACCTTAGTCCATCTCCTCTAGCCTTGCCATAGAGATCCCCCAAAACTACCGACCCATTTGGCCAATCAATAACTCGGTACGAGTTAAATGACTTGGTCCCAAGTTGTTTCCTTAGCGAATTTTGGCATGCGACTTGAACTACAGGCTCCCTCCATGCTCCAAAACATATCCTCCAAGTTTCATCCAATTTTGACCATCTTTGCCTTCGATTCGTTGAATTTTACAACCAATTTTCTAAGTATCTGAAACACTAGCAAACAATATCAAAACACAACATACGAATATAGATAATCATGCATGTACAACTATTCACATAAACAATACATAAGATTATGGTAATCAAGAAAATTCTAATCATAATTAAACATCAATATGAATAATGGGAATTACAAAATCATTATTGGGCTTTAAATTTTATGAATTTAGGTCACAAACATATGTTGGCATGTGATTAAAGTTAAAAAATTATTTAATGCTCGAAATCATGTTAAAACATGTAATTCTACCATATAAACTTGCATAGTATAGTGAGAAGTCAGAAAACACTCATCAATTATCCAAAATACTCAATTTTCTTTCTAGATCTAAAATGGACAACAATAGAGGATGATGTCAATCAAACAAAATGATGATCTCTAGCTTCTATTTGATAACACCTCTCTAATCAATGATTTCGGTAAGATTAGAAAGGAAATTGTGTAATTTTTGATGAAATTTAGGTTAATGGAGGCTTAGAACCTTTTTGGGGAAGAAAATGACATAATTCAATTCTATAGCCTCATATTTATAGTATTCTCGAAATGAGTTAGTGGGCTTAAGTATGGGTCTAGTTAATTACCCATTAAAACTAGCCAACAGCAGCCTAAACTTAAAACAACAACAATTTTCTACTGGTGAGTCTGTTTTCTTATTATAACAACTCTATGGAATGAGAAACCATCATCTTGAAGCAATGGAACTGGTTTGAGATCCCAATTCAATACTTGGCACAAGTTTTATCATAAAGAAATTTTTAGGGTCAAAACGGTCTCATACAAAATTTGACAAAAATCATAGATGTCATAAATATCCCTAAGAGTCATATTCCAAAATTATTGGATCATCTAACCTTACATAAATAAAATAAAAATATTTATGATCTCCCAATGCGTAAAATACAGTTCTTTAGATTCTCCCCCCTTTAGTAATTTTGTCCCCGAAATCTCTAAACAAGTCAAAGAATAATAAACCATAATTATCCTACATGCTTAGCAATCACATGCAACCATCAGACATATCAAACAAGCAATCATACAATCAATGGTATAGGTGAACTACCCTAGCATGCAGAATACTAACCTATCGAATATGATATATATCGGTGAAAGTAGATACGATGGATCTTACTATTCAAAGAGATCCAGATGAGTAGTCCTTATTCTCTCCTTGGTTTCCCACATACAAGCGTTCTTCACTTTCGCTCCATTGTACTTTCACTAATTTCACTAGCTAACTTCTAAGTTGTTTCGTATCGCGTCCGACAATAAGAACCGGCCAATGAGATCTTGAAACTTCTAGTTCTACCTTAACATATTTAAGTTGAACCGGTGTAATTATTATGTCTGAGTCTTGCACAAATTTCCATCGATAAGAGACATGAAAGACATTGTGCACGCCAACCATCTTCTGAGGTAAATCGACCCTATATGCTAACTTTCCAATCCTCTCTACTACCAAAAAAGGAGCAGTGAATCTTGGTGCCAGCTTTCCCTTGTTACTGAATTAAACAACATTCTTCAAAGGAGATACCTTCACAAAAACTATATCAAATTCTAAATCCATATGTCCCTCATTGGTGTAGCTCTTTTGTTGATCCTGAGCAGTAATGATCTCAATTTTTTTTGAACTCTCTCTAAATATATCTGGTCCCAGTATTAGTTACTCACCCACTTCCTGCCAACACGAAGGAGCATTACACGATCTGCTATATGATGCTTCATATGAAGTCATACCAATACTAAATTGATAACTATTATTGTAGGTGAACTCTACCAGATGTTGACGATCATTCTATGATCCTCCAAAATTTATGATGCAAGCTCGCAAGAGGTTTTCCAATATATGATTTACTCTCTCAGTCTGCCCATCTGTTTACAGGTGATAAACAGTACTAAGATGCAGCTCGATCCCTAACGTCTCTTGTAAGCTCTTCCAAATCCCACTGCTAAACAAAAGGTTTCGGTCACTCACAATGCTCTTTGGCACACCATGAAACCACATTACATACAACTCAGCCAACATGGATGACATTCTACTCGATTTGATGGGTATAAATATGGTGCTCTTGGTCAATCGGTCAACCATGACCCAAATGCTATCATACCCTAATTGAGTTCTCGGTAGTAAATCAACAAAATCCTTCGATAGTTGCTCCCATTTTCACATAGGAACATCAAGAGGTTGCAACAATCCACTGGGCTTTTTCTACTCCTTCTTTACCAATTGGCAGTTCATACACTTCGAGATGAATGCCCTGATATCCCTCTTAATACCTTCTTAATAATAGGTATGCTTCATATCTCGGTACATCTTATTACTACTGGGATGTATAGTTAATCTAGAATGGTAGCACTCTCGTATTAATCATCCCACAATCCATCAACATCTGGAACAAACTGTCTCCCATCCATATGGAACCAACCTTCTCAGTCGAGTCTGTATTGCTTCATATCCTCAGACTCTACTTCCTCTTCTAGTTTGCTATAATCTCTGTCAGCCTGGTGTCTTGCTGCTGACCAGTACCGACCCCATGAATCAGAGTAAGTCTGATCTATAGACTTGCCAACATATCTGGCTCCAATTCGCAATGAGGTCTGAAGTCATATCCAACAATATACTCAATCTGCTTTCATTTTAAGAACACTTCTCCTAAACTCGCATGTCTTTTACTTAGTGTATCGCTGACCGCATTTCCTTTACCCAGTGTATAGGAAATACTAAAATCAAAGGAGGTAAAGAACTCTAACCACTATTGCTGTCAAAGGTTGAGATCCTTTTGGGAGAAAGGCACTTCAAGGATTTGTGGTCCATAAACATCTCAAATCTTTCTTCTAAGAGATAATCCATCCACATCTTCAAAGCAAAAACTATTGCTATCAATTTCAAATCATGAGTCAAATAATTCCTTTCATGCTGCTTTAGATGTTAACTAGCATATGCAACAACTTTTCCCTTCTTCATCAATACCGCACCTAATCCAGTACCAAAGACGTCTATATAAACTGTAAACTCCTCATTTTCACTTGGAATTGTCAATATCGGTGCACTCATCAACCTCTCTTTCAGACTCACAAAAGCATGCTCACACTTTGCATCCCAAACAAAAGTCTGATTCTTTTTCGGTAAGTTGATCAACGGTGCAACTATCTTTGAGAATTCCTTGATGAAACACCTATAGTATCCCGCCAATCCTCGAAAATTCCACATATACATAGCATTCTTGGGCTGGCGCCAAACTTAAACCGCTACCACCTTCGCAGGCTTCATTGCAATGCTCTGCCCAAAGATGACGTGACCTAAGAATCTCACCTCTTTTTTCCAAAAGTGACATGTTAGAAACTTGGCTCTTAACTTGTGCCTCCTCAACACCTCAAGCATAGTCCTCAAGTGCGTCTTATGTTCCTTCTCGGTCCTTGAATAGATCAGGATATTGTCCACAAACATAAGTACAAACTTGTTCAGTTGGTCTCTAAAATCCCAATTCATGAGATCTGTAAAGTATAATGGAGTGTTTTGGTCAGCCCAAACAACATACAATGCACTCATAAAAACTAGATGGCGTACAAGACATGGTAATATGCAAAATTTCCTTTGCTACCCTCAACTGGTGAAATCCCGTTGCCAAATCCAATTAAGAAAATATCCTCGCACCATAGAACTGATTGAATAAATCACCAATACATGGGAGGGGATACTTGTTCTTCCTCATCACTTAATTTATCTCACGATAATCCCCCACACGTAACCTCAAAGAGTCGTCCATCTTAGTGGTGAATTCTACTGGTGTACCAAATCAGATATACGTCTATGAATAAACCCTCTCCTTAACAGTTCATTCACTTGCATCTCTGATTACTTTGTTCTCTAGGTGACATACACCTCAAAGGCATAAATATTGATCTGGTATCCTTTGCTAAGTCTATTTGAAACTCAATTTCCCGATGTGGTGGTAATCCGATCACCTCCTCAAATATGTTTGGATACTCTCTAACGATAGGCACAATAATAACCCCTCCTATGGAACCACAAGGGAATATAGAAAGTAACCATAAACTCGTCATTTGGTAGGCATCCAGTCACTACAATCCCCCCTTCCACACCTCCAATTGTCACTAACAGCTTCTCACAATCCACTATCGCCGCATACTTCTTTAGCTAGCCCATTCCCAAGATAATCCCAAACCCAACAAAATTTAAGATAAAGAAATCTCAAACAAAAGAGCATCCATGACTCGATAAGACTAAATTATGATAGACCATGCACATGATAGTAGAGCCTCTAATAGGATTTGTCACAATCAAAAGTCGGTCTACTACATCGGATATCAATCCAATCCCAATCTGTTTACTAGATCACTAGATATGAATGAATGTGAAGCACAAATATGAAAAAGAACACGTATGGGAATATCATTAATGGAATGGATACCTTGAATGATGATTCTCTTCTCCTTCCTCCTTCGCCAAGGGAGCACTCGATGAAGTTAGAATAGCCTCCAAAGCATATATGTTCACAACTTGCTTCTCCAGGACAGATTCTGGAAGATTCTTCTGCAAATGCCTTGGCTTACCATAGTTATAGCACTTCTTCTTCTTACTCACTTTCCAGTCTTTGATCAAGCGACTAATTTCCTTACACCCATATCAGGTAGGTTTCCATATGGTCTTTTTCTAGGCATTTTTTTCCTTGAGACTACTTCCTCTTCTCATTCCACTTTTTCTTGCCTCTACCTCCTTGCCGTAGTTTTGGCTCCACATTCTCAACAAAAAATAGTTGACTTGGATTTTGGATACATATTTTCATGGTGGAGAGCATTCTCGACAAGCTTCTCAAATGGCTTATTGACGTGATCTACTAAATCTCTAAGATAATCGTCCAGGTCAATGATGAACTTCTCATTCTTTCTCAATGGTGTGTTGATGAAAGACATCACATACTTCGAAAAAGCATCAAATTCAATAGCATACTGAATAACAGACATCCCTCTGTATTTTAGAACAGTGGACTTCCTAAATAGCTATAACGAACCAGGCTTTTGGACCCTCGAAAATCGACACTAATACGTCCACTGTATTGCGTGCAAAGCATTCAAATGCCAGAAAGACCGATCGTTAGGGGAAAGAAAGAAGACAAGAAGAAACTAAACAATCACAGAATCTCACAACGCAATGGAATAACATATATTAATCAGGAAAATTCTTTACAAAGTCATTTCCAAATGATACATCAAAGTCATATTAATACAAGTTTTCCCTAGGATAGTTATAACAGCATGTCCCTACCTAATTGGTACAAGATACATATAATACAACCGAAACAAGATAATAACTAGCTATCAATGAAGCCTTTTCTCCAAGCTCCTCAAAGATGCATCCAGAGAAAACCTGAAATACTTGGCTGCCCATAAAAATTTGAGCACCCAAGAGTTTTAGGGAAAGAAAATAAAACTCCATGTCAAACACGGGTCAGGTATGAGTAAACTTAAATAACTGAATTATAATGTTTGAAACCCTTTTAAAATCAAAGGTATCTCGTAAGACCACGCCGCACATAAACACAAATGGGTTTTCACCTTATGATAACCAAAACATTTATATTAGAAAACAGTGATATTATAATAATGTTTAAGGGTGAAATAATAATAGTCAAGTAGCTGTGATACTCTTGAATGTACATCACAACAATAATAGATATATAAGCAAAAACTGATAAAGTTCGTTCGCCAATGTGTAGGATTCCACGAAGGTGCTCTCAGTACTTTGAGAAACGATCCTTCTACACAGGGATCAGAGATGTCTTTCTGAAGTAGCATACATCCCTAGTCATGTACAATAGGAAAAACATAGCTGGTCTCGCTAGGGCCGATGCATCGCCCTATCCATGCATAACAACTATAGATAACATCTTGGTGGAGCGGACCCTATGGGTTTGCCAACCCTAATATCCTGCCTCTTATCTCTGATTCATTCATTACCACTATGTAACATCCCCTATCTAGAAGCCCAAAGCTAAGTGCTGCAGATGCTACAGTCATCCACAGTACTATTTTCCGACGACTAAATGCGGCAATGGTAATGGTATCTAAAATATCAGAAGCATTCGAATATGAAACAAAGCACAAATTCCAAAACAACATTATTTTTCATTACATTTCAAAACAGATGTTTCATATTCAAATTACATAATCCCAAATGTTTCCTAAATGATGCTAAAACATACTTATTACTAAATACGCCAAGAGTGACATATAAAGATGTCCCCTTGGATGGTTAGAGTCATACAATCATAATTGATCCAATACATACACGGCGGAAATAAACACACAAAAAAGAACTGCAACTCCTAAATAGCTATCCGTTAGCCTCCAGCTCTCCTACGATAGCTTTATTCGTCATCCTACTTAAACCTGAAAGAATCTTAACCCTCAGCCTACTCTAATCAATTTTGAGCATCCGAGAGTCTAAGGGGAAAACATAAACTTCAAGTCAGGCATAAACCTTGGTGTGAATAATACTATACATCCCGGTTATTAATGTTAAGTGAGACCACGCTACTTAGCGGAATGGGTTTCACCTCACTAACATCCTTTAAAACATATCTTTTGCAAACCTTTATCCTACAACCAAAACCAGTTAAAACGGTAAAGCATCATTATATGATGTAAACATACATATCGGGTATCAAATGGACTATCTGTCCGATTACTATAGTTTTGTTTGGCTTACTATTAACCTTTGGTTGACTCGGGCCTACCAGACAAAATAACATAATTTATCTAACGTCCGTTAGATACACCTCTTTTGGATGGTCTATCGTTGAATACTTCTCTTCTGGACGGTCTGTCCCCAACTTAATATCTCCCAGGATCACCTGATCCTAATGATTTTGTGGGCTCACCAATAACCTATCTGTGTACAAACTTATATTCCATTCTGTGTGTCATCATAATTTTAGTCTTACCTGCGACAAAGCCCTACGTACTGTAATTTTGGACTAAATTAGCTGGGGCCAATAGCTAATGTATGGGGCGTGACCCTATACCAGTCCCATTTGGTATTCTAATGTCCGAGTCATTTTCTCTTAGGGACGACTTCCATTAAATTTTCCTTGAAAAACTATTTAAAATTTGATTTAAATCTTTAAATCATACTTACACAAGGAAAATACATATTTTCTATGCTTTACTCAAAGTTACCATGCCATGTTATACATACATATATACCCAACCCCTTGTTGATGAAAACCTTTACGCCTTTCGAAATAATTAAACCTTGCCTTCGAAAACATTAGAAAATCCTTTCCTTTTTTTTCATCAAAAGCTCCGAAATAATAGACATCCCTCTTTAAAACCTTTTAAACATTTATTTTCGAAAACATTGGAATAACCCTTCCTTTCTTTTCATCGAAAGCTTCGAAAATAAAGAAAAATCTTCCCTTTCGACCCCTTCGAAATCCTGGGGAACCACCCCTTTGAAACCATTTATTAGAACCATTTGAAAACATTGAAATGTTAGAACTTTCGAAAACATTGGGTTCAATTCAAAACATATGGAAACCTTTTGAAACCATTCAAAGTTTACTACTTCGAAATCTTTAAAAACCATCTCAGTCGAAGCCTTTTGAATTATGCCTTCAAGTAGAGTGAAAGGATAAGAAGCCCATTGAGGTTGAAAGCACTTCTTTCAAAATCATTAAAACCATCTCTTTAGAAACCATTTGAGTTATACTTCCATTTTAGAAAAAGTGTCTTTAAAACAGTTAAGTCGAAAGCATCTATTTCGAAACCATTTCCTATGTAAAGAAGTGATGGTGTCGAAACCATTCTTTTGAAATCATTGGAGAAGTGGACCAGTTTTAAAAGCAAAGCATTTCCTACGAAAGCATTATAGTCGAAAGGTAGAAGGCGATAGCTAAAAAGGTTTCGACTTTTTCGAAAGCAAATATTTAAAACTAACGTGCAACCCATTTTAAACCATCTCTTTTAAACCCATCAACCCAGTCAAAAGCTAATTGAGTCGAAAGCTATTTAGTCGAAAGCAAGCAGGCGTATTTTAATTTAAAAACAAAGTGACGTTTCGACCCCTTCGGAACCTATGGTTTTGACCTCATACCTTTCGCCTACTATCTGATTCGCTACGTACCAATTTCTTGATACCAGGCGCATTGGTTTCGATGGAGGCGAAGGGACTTGGTCGAAAGCGAACCGAGTCTAAAGCAGGTGCCAAAAGTAGTGAAACAGTTTTAAAGCCTGAAACAAATAGTTCTTTTCACCTAACCTGCTTTACGTGTAAAATTTTGACTGGTTGCCTCTTTTCTTTACCATTAAAAGCGCTGCACATTTCAGAGCTAATTATTTAATTTAAATCATTTGCAAAGTACCACTTCTCCTTAATTAAATATATAAAACATTTAAGTCCCATACTTTAAAATAATTTTTATATATTTATCAAAACACTTAGAAAAGTTCTATAAAATTTCTAAAAAATCCTTTTCGCTATGTTTTCTATCATAAATAAATTTCAGATCCAAATAATTATTTATCTTGATGTAAATAATTTATAACCCAATAAATCATTTTCCTCGCTAGAAAATTAATATAAAATCCACCATACTTCATAAAATTATGAAAATTGAAACCTGTCTCTAAACTATCATTTTCGATCTACATTCAAATTTGCAAGGCATTTGAATATTATTTAATATAGTTTTCATATCGAACATATCATTAAAACTTATATGAATGTGCATAAAACATCAACAGACATATTTATAAACTTTCAATCATTCAAAACAAGGCATAATCATGCAAAGTCATTTCGGTTTACCGTTAAATCTAAAAACTATAAGAAAAATAGGATGTAGTAATGATTCACCTTAGCTTTATGATTAAAGATATGATTTTTGATGTTGAACAAGTTGATTCACTTCTTCTTCTTGAAATCCTAGCTTTTATCTTCTCTTGAGATTGAAAATGGTGGCCGACCTTAGAGTATTTTTTCTTGAAAAAGTGGAATGAACATGTGTCTGTTTCCTTTAGGGTATAAGCTCATCCTATTTCCCATTTTGGCCTTCCCTATTACCTAATATATCTTATTCATATTATCTCATTTTGAATTACACATTAAGAAGGCACGACTACCCTTAATTTTAATCAAATCTCAATTTATTAATCATCTTGCATTATTTTATTTTATTTAGCCAATTAAATATTCTAAATAATGTTACTAAAAAGCATGGGGTGTTACAATCTCCCCTCCTTAAAGAATTTCATCCTCGAAATTACGATAAGGAACACATCAAACAATCAAAGGTAAAAACATACCATCAAAACAAATTAGGATAAGCGTCTTTAATCCTACTCTCAGTCTCTATCACTCCATTGGACTTTAACTAATCAAACTGTCTTATTCCTCAACTTCTTCTCATCTCTCCTGACTATTCGGATAGGCTTCCTAATTATAGTCTTATCTGGTTCCACTACTAAGTCCTCTAATACAGTCGGTGCTATAGTAGTGTCTGGATCCCTAACATATTTCATTAGATGCGATACATGAAAAACATTGTGAACTCCCACCAAACTTGGCAACTCTACTCTGTACACGATTTTTCTGATCCTCTCTAAAGTAGGGAATGGTCCTACGAACCATGGTGCTAACTTCCCTATCATTTTGAACCTGATAACACCTTTTATCGGTGGTACTTTGACGAAAACATGATCCCCAACCGAGAAATCTTTTCATCTTTTATCTACATAGCTTTTCTGCTTGGACCGAGCTTTTTTCATTCTCTCCCTTATCCGCTCAATCTTTTCTGCAGCTTATTTTACCAAATTAGAACCAAGAATCAATCTGCATGATCTTCCATATAAAGCCTCAAATGGTGCCATTCCTATACTAGTATGATAACTATTGTTATAGGAAAACGCGAATAGATGTAGGTGGTCTTCCCATGATCCCTGGAAGTCCAATACACAAGCTCATAACAAATCCTTCAAGATCTTGTTAACTCTTTTCGTGTGCCCATCAATATATGGATGGTAAGAAATGCTCATCTTTAGCTTGGTTCCTAAACTTTCTTGAAGACTCTTCCACAACTCGCTAGTAAAAGAAGAATCTCTAACGCTAACAATACTACTAGGAATTCCGTGCAGTCTAACCACATTCGTCATAAATAACTTAGCCAATACAGGTTTCTTCCTATTTGCCTTAACCGGAATAAAATGGGCGCACTTAGTCAATCTGTCTACTATGACCCATATACTTTCATTCTCTCTATTAGAACTTGGCAATCCATCTATAAAATCCGTAGAAATGGAATCTCATTTCCATACTGGAATGTCCAATGGTTGAAGCAATCCACTTGGTTTTTGATGCTCGGTTTTACCTGCTGATAGTTCAAGAACTGTTTCACCCATAAACTAACATCCCTCTTCATGCCTTCCTAGAAGAAACTTTTCTTCATATCTTGGTACATCTTCGTTCCTCCTGGATGGATAGTAAACTTTAAACGATGGCATTCCTCCAAAATCTCTTTCCTTACATCTCTCACATTTGGAACACATAATCTGCCTTTCTTTCTCAACCATCCATTTTGGTCAAGACAGAAATCCTTTAAGTCATTGCACTCCGTTCCTTCCCTTAAATTTTTGATCCTTTCTGCTAAAACTGGATCCTCCTCATGTTTAGAAACTATCTTCTCGATACTTATCAGTCAGATTTCTAAACAAGACAACCTTGCAGATCCTTCATTAGACTCATCCTCGGATCTCCATAGTACTCTACAAGCTGACAATGCTTCTAAGTCTTTCCATTCTGCTACCATAGCTTATACCTCATTCTGATGCTTCCTACTAAGCACATCTACTACCTTATTTCCTTTTCCAGGTGTGTACTCTATTCCAAAATCATAAGCGGCTAGAAATACCAACAATCTTTGCTGTCTCATGTTCAACTCCTTTTGAGAGAACAAGTACTTCAGCGACTTATGATCTGTATAACGCTCAAAAATTTCTCCCAAAAGGTAATGCCGCCACACTTCAACGCAATATAACTGCAGCCAATTCTAAGTCATGCGTTGGATACCTAACCTCATGCGTCCTAAGTTGTCTAGAAGCGTAGGAAATCACTATACCCCTCTGCATTAGTACAACTCCCAATCCTGTTCCGTAGCATCAATATAAACAATTAAATCTTGATTCCCCTTCGGAACCACTAACATAAGTGCACGAGTCAACAAGTTCTTCAAACTTTGAAATGCCTCCTCACACTTGTCGGTCCATACAAACTTTACATCCTTTCGTGTTAGCTTAGTCATCAGTGTCGCACTCCACGAGAAATCCTTTATAAACCTTCAATAATATCTGGCCAATCCAAGGAAACTTCTTATCTCGGTTACCGTTTCTAGCCTCTTTCAATTATTAACGACTTCGATCTTTACTAGATCAACCGACAATCGTTTCTTCGAAACTACGTGACCGAGAGATTTCACTTCCTTCTTCTAAAAATGGCACTTTGAAAACTTTGCCTTTAGTTGATGCTGCCTCAGCGTCTCCAGCACAACTCTAAGATGAACTTCATGCTCCTTCTTGTCCTTAGAGCATATCAGAATATCATCTATAAAAACCAACACGAATCTATCCAAAGTGCTCTCGGAAGATTTGAATCATCAAACTATAAAGAATGCCGGCACATTAGTGAGTCCGAATGACACAACTAACCATTCATACGACCCATATTTCGTCTTGAGCGCCGTTAAAGGTATACTGTCTTCCGCTACTCTAAGATGATGAAATCGTGTTGCCAAATCTAACTGAGAAAAATCTTGGCCCCATTCAACTGATCAAACAAATTGTCAATTCTAGGCAGTGGATATCGATTCTTTATCATCTTTTCATACATCTTACGATAATCTACACATAGCCTTAGCGACCCGTATGGCTTCTTAGCAAATACAGGGGCTGCATCCTAAGGTGAACTACTCAGTCGAATAAAACTCTTTCCTTCCAAATCTACAGACCGATCTTTTAACTCCCTCATCTCTATTGGTGTCATTCTGCTTGGCGACCTACTCATCGGATCTACCAAGAACTAAATCAATCCAAAACTCAATGGCTCGTTTCGGCAGTAATCCAACTACAGGTTCAAACACATCCGTGAATTCTCTAACTACGACAGCGTGATTTAACTCATCCTCTAATTCCATAACACCCAACAAGGCATTCACCTCGCAAGTGGGGTTTTCTACGGTATAAACTATCTGATCATTACAATTCGAGTGTCTAAGTGATATTTTCCTACCTAGGAAAAATATCCTAGTATCATAATTACTTAACCAATCCATTCCCAATATAATTCCGAACCAAAAAAAATCAAATACACGCACATTGCAAACAAAGGTATAACCTAGCAGGTCAAACTCCAAGGGTCACATTTCATCCCAAGCGTCATATATCTTCCTATCAAATTTGCAACCCTTAAGGAAGTAACTAAATATGTGGTTCTAGATTAAATTTATCTGCCAAATATCAAGACATAAAAGAGTGTGATGCACCAGTATAAAAAAAATACTAACAGATATATCATATATCTAAGCGTACCTCCCAACACTACTTTTCCCTTCTCCTGCGCTGTCGGCTTTGACATAGCAAGCTCCAATGCAAAACACTTGGCCTTTATCCCTTTTTGTTGGCTCTTTGCATTGGTTCTTATAGTGCCTACTTTGTTCACAGTTAAAACATCTAATCCCTTTCTTTTCAGCAGCTTTCTTTCCTCTGCCTATCCGGCACTCATGAGCATAATGGCCTTTCTTATCACACTTATAGCAGACCACCTCAGACTTTCCTTTCTTTTTTCACCTTCTTTCTGAGCATTCTTTTTTTGGAAAAACTTTCTCTTTTGGCCCTGTCCGATCTGGACTTCTTTCTCCTTCTTCTTCTCCGAGCAAGCTAACATCTCTTTATGTCTCAACGCCATTTCCACTACCACATCACATGGATCTCTGATGTGAGGTAAAGTTGCTCTAGCCAACTCCTGCTTCAGACCTCTAATAAACTTTTCATTCCTTTTCAACATTATGTCAATAGTGGCATAACCATACCGGGCAACCTCTTCGAATCTACTGGCGTATTCTAGAACTGACATTTCTCCTTGTTCCAGCTCAGCAAACTTCCTGACTAAGATAGGCTATGCCATTACAGACATGAATCTTTCTTGAAACCTCCTCCTGAACTCCGCCCACGTCATGGTCTCTTCATCCACGCCAGCAGTTACAGTATTCCACCAAATAAAAGCAGCTCCTTAAAGCTGTCTTGAAGCAAGTCTCCTTTTCTGCTCGTCATTTAGCCCTAGGCAGCGAAAATCCTCTTGCAATGTAGCAGTCGGTTTTTTTATTTCAGTAGCATCCTCCATTTCGATAAACGGTTTTCCTCCAAGCCTAGCATAATCTCTGCTCAAGTTAGCATATTGATTGACTACTGGAGCTTCTTGAACTCCTCCTCCAACAGCATTACCTTCAACAACTCCAGATGTGATTCCAGCTTGCATCATGTTTACGAAGAACTGATACATGGCTCCCATGTCCACTTGGGGAACCCTAGCACCAACATTTTCTACGTGTGTCTGACTTGGACCTCTTCTAGCATTTGGTTGGGCATTTCCATTTGTGGTGGTGCTTTCTCCTCCAAGATTTACCCTGCTACTTCTTCCGTCCATATCTGTATTCAAACCTCATGAGATATAGAATAATAGCCTAGCAAAGATAGGAGTCTAGAGATATAGCGTATACTTATGTATATATAGCAGATAGAAGTGCGTTACTACATCGTTATCCCATACCCTAATCCTATCCCTAATACCTAAGATTATGTTTTCAAAAATCATTTTTAGCTAAAGTATTTCATAAACCATGCTCTGATACCAAGCTATAACATCCCCTATCTATAGGTCCAAAGATAAGCACTACATATGCTGCAGTCATCTATAGTATTAACTTCTAGCAACTGAATACAGCTATGTTAATGGTATCTAAAATATCAGAAGCATTCGAATATGAAACAAAGCACAGATTTCAAAACAACATTTTTTCCATTACATTTCAAAATAGATGTTTCATATTCAAATTACATAATCCCAAACATTTCCCAAGCGATGATAAAATATACTTATGACAAAATACACCAAGAGCGACATATGAAGATGCCCCTTTGGATGATCAGAGTCATATAGTCATAATTGATCCAATATATACACATCGGAAATAAACACAAAATAAATAAATGCAACTCCTATATAGCTATCCATTAGTCTTCTACTCTCCTTTGGTAACTTATTCATCATCCTACTAAAACCTGAAGGAACCTCAACCCTCGAATCAATTTAGAGCACCCGAGAGTTTAAGTGGAAAAACATAAACTTCGAGTAAGACATAAAGCCTAGTGTGAATAATACTATACATCCTAGTTATTAATGTTATGTGAGACCACGCAGCTTAAGGGAACAGGTTTCCCCTCACTAACATCCTTTAAAACCTATATTTTGCAAATCATTATCCTTCAACCAAAACTGGTTAAAACTGTAAAGCATCATTATATCATGCAAACATAAATATTAGGTAACAAATGGACCATTTGTCCGATTACTATAGTTTTGTTTGGCTTACTATTAACCATTGGTTGACTCGAGCCTACTAGACAAAATAACATAATTTATCTAATTTATGTTAGACACACCACTTTTGGATGGTCTGACCTTAACTATTTGTTAAATACTTCTCTTCTAGACAGTCTTTCCCTAACTTAATATCTCCTAGGGTCACCTGATCAAAATGGTTTTACGGGCTTACCAATAACCTATCCGTATATAAACATATATTCCCTTTTGTGTGTAATCATAATTTTAGTCTTACCTGTGACAAAGCTCCACACACTGGAATTTTGGACTAAGTTAGTTAGGGCCAATACCTAATATATAGGGAGCGACCCTATACCAGTCCCATCTGGTATTCTAATATCTGAGTCATTTTCTCTTAAGGATAACTTCCTTTAAATTTCCATGAAAAACTCTTTTAAATTTGATTTAAGTCTTTAAATCATACTTACACAAGGAAAATACATATTCTCTATGCTTTACTCAAAATCACCATGCCATGTTACATATATATGTATGTATGTATGTATGTATATGTATATGCATATGTATATGTATTACTCAACCCCTTGTTGATGAAAACCTTTACCCTTCTCGAAACCATTAAAGAAAATCTTTTCCTTCCTTTTCATCGAAAGCTTCGAAATAATAGACATCCCTCTTTAAAACCTTTTAAACATTGCCTTTCTAACCCTTCCTTTCTTTTCATCAAAAGCTTTGATAAAAAAGAAAAACCTTCTTTTTTGACCCTTCTAAACCCTGGGGAACCGCCCCTTCAAAACCATTCATTAAAACCCTTTCGAAAAAATTGAAATATTAGACCTTTCGGAAACATTGGGTTCAATTCAAAACATGTGAAAACCTTTCAAAACCATTCAAAGTTTACTACTTTGAAATCTTTAAAAACCATCTCAGTCGAAACCTCTTGAATTATGCCTTCAAGTGGAGCAAAAGGATAAGAATCCCATTGAAGTCGAAAGTACTTCTTTTGAAATCATTAAAACCGTCTCTTTGGAAACCATTTGGGTTATACCTCCATTTTTTTTAAAAAGGTCTATAAAACATTTAAGTCGAAATCATCAGTTTCAAAACCATTTCCTGAGTAAAGAAGTGATAATGTCGAAACCATCCTTTCAAAAGAATTGGAGAAGTGGCCCAGTTTTAAAAGCAAAGCATTCCCTTAGAAAGCATTGGAGTTGAAAGGTAGAAGGCAACAGCTAAAAAAGTAAATATTTAAAAATAAAGTGCAACCTGTTCGAAACCATCTCTTTTAAATCCATTGATCCAGTCGAAAGCCAACTGAATCGAAAGCTATTTAGTTGAAAGCAAGCATGCACATTTTAATTTAAATAACAAAGTGACGTTTCAACCCCTTCGGAACCTATGGTTTCGACCTCATATGTTTCTCCTTCTATCCAATTTGCTACGTATCAATTTCTTGATACCAGACGCATTGCTTTCCATGGAGATGGAGGCGGAGGGACTTGATCGAAAGCCAACTTAGTCGAAAGCAGGTGCCAAAACCAATGAAACAGTTTTAAAGCCTGAAATAAATAGTTCTTTTCACCTAACTTGCTTTGCGTGTAAAATTTTGATTGGTTGCCTTATTTCTTTACCATTAAAAAGTGTGTACATTTCAAAGCTAATTATTTAATTTAAATCATTTGCAAAATACCCCTTCTCCTTAGTTAAATATATAGAACATTTAAGTCCCATACCTTAAATAATTTTTATGTATTCGTCAAAACACTTGTGAAAATTTTGTAAAAATTCCAGAAAATCCTTTTCATTATGTTTTCTGACATAAGTAAATTTTGGACCCGAATAATTATTATCTTGCCGTAAATAATTTATAACCCAATAAATCTTTTTCCTCGCTAGAAAATTAATATAAAATCCACCATAATTCAGAAAATTATATAAATTTAAATCCATCTCTAAAATATGATTTTCGTTCTACATTCAAATTTGGAAGGCATTTGGATGACATTTAAAAGAGTTTTCATATCAAACATATTATAAAAACTAATATGAATATATATAAAAAATAAACAAGCATATATATAAATTTTCAATCATTCAAAACATGGCATAATCATGAAAAAATATTTCAATTCGCCCTTAAATCCAAAAACTATAAGAAAAATGGGATGTAGTAATCATTCACCTTGGCTTTCTGATTAAAGATACGAGATTGGATGTTGAATAAGTTGATTCATTTCTTATTTTGAAATCCTAGCTTTTATCTTCTCTTGAGATTGAAAATGGTGGCTGGCTTTAGGGTGTTTTTGCTTGAAAAAATGGAATGAACGTGTTTTTGTTTCCCTAAGGGTTTAGGGGATAAGCTCATCCTATTTCCCATTTTGCCCTTCCTTTTTTCCTAACATATCTTATTCAAGTTATCTCATTTTTAATTACACATTAATAAGGCTCGCCTATCCTTAATTTTAATCAAATCTCAATCTATTAATCATCTTACATTATTTTGTTTTATTTGGCCAATTAAATATTTTAAATAATGTTACTAAAAACATGGGGTATTACACGCTGGTGAAACATTCCACCTCATGCACCACCATCAAAACAGATCATAGAATCCCATATGGATTGCAATACCCTAACGGGTCTTGGAACCACATATGGATTCTCATATCTCAAATTAATCTTTGAATCACACGTGGATTCCCAAAACCCTATCGGTTTTGGAACCACACATGGATTCCAACATCCCAATATATCACGAAACTCCTTCATTGAACCATATATGGTTTTTGGAGTGGTTACGGTATGAGTTATCTCTTACAGGTACACTCCCCCGCTTATCAGACGCCCCAAAAACCAATCGTCGATTTTCGAAATGCTCAATACCAGTTCTTTAGGAAATAATCAGATAGTAAATAAGAGCGGGGATCAACCCCTAACCATTTATGTGGACAGATCTCCTTATCATTTGTCCTAAAAGAACAAATGAGTATATATGTACGGTACAACACCAGCGACGATAACTATACCATATAATTTCCATGTTACTCCTAGATATTTCCAGAGTTAAAATCCTTCGTTGTTAAGTAGGGAATTGCTTCCTTACCACCAAAATTAGAAAGGATTACATATTTAGGCCAATATTTGATAGTCAGTTATTTAACTATCAAATAATCAAATAGAGATCACATTTCCCTTGGAAACCAGTAAGCCTCATTTAATTAAATTACTTTTAATTACAATCTCTTTCCGGAACATTTACCAAATTATTCATATACTTATCTTACCGGAATAAGTATATTCCCAAACCATTCCTTTCAAAAATACTTGAAAACTTTTAAAAATAGATATGGAAAGGACCATTCAATATCAGTCATGGATCGCAGTTTCTGAAATAATTATGTCTCTGTCTAGAGAAAACATAATAAACTGTAGGCAATCTCTGTCCCTCGAATTACGCCATGAAAATTAACCATTTCTTCCCAAAATCTTATCATTTCATAAATATCTCCAAATCTATTTACAAAAGATTCTTTACAAAATTCCCAATTTCAATTTAGAGAATACTCTTTTATAAATCACAAACCATTTATAAAACTCCCCTTTTCAAATCACTAAACAATTTATAAACCTCTTTCCTAAAATCATTCAAAACACGACTTATTTTCCAAGTTCAAATTTCTTCCAAAAATATAAATCCTTTAGCAAATCCTTTTATAAAATATCATTTGTGAAGCACTTTATGAAAAACACTTTTATTAGTAAAAATTCTTTTTATTAACAAGTTACTACTTACAAATACCTTTATTAAACAACAGTATAACTTGAAATCATTTTTAAACTTTAATAAGCACTTTGGTTAAAGAACTTAACTTAACTCAAAAACCTACTTTATCAATTTAGAAGAGGCTTAGCAATTCCAATGGTCACGCGATCCCTCTCGTTGGCCTATATGGTTTCAAATGTCCTTCAGCCGGGTTTTCAGAGAGATATTTGGTCATCTTTGTCTATAAATACAAGCTAGATTGTTCATTTTAGGGATTTTTACGCCGTTGGTTGCTTTATATTCTTTTATAACTAAGTATTTTCGTCTGATCCTTATTGTACTCAGATTATAAAGTGATTAATTAATAAATCTATTTAAAATGGACGTAGGAAAACGATGCCAAACCACTATAAATCGTTGTATGCATGTTATTTTTTCAATTATTTGCTGTTTATTTGCAATTATCCTCTAGTTTTATTTTTCAATCTTCATTTATTTCTCTTTAAAACTTCTATTGGGTGTTTGTGTCGATTTTTGTACAAATATTTTAGTACTTTCACTGAGTGCCTTGATTCTCAACTTATTAGGATCCTTGTGTTGCCACTAAATTACATAGAACCCTTGAAGGAGATCCACAATTATCTTTAAAAAGTTTGCTCGTTCTTTAGATTTGCAAAAATATCAGCAAAGCTATCAACGATGGTGAGGAATACTGGTTCTACTTCTCAAAACGTGGAAGAAAATAAGAATGTTAGTATCTAGCAAAAAGGCCAGAGCAGTCAGCCAATGGATGTGAATGTTGAACCAATTGAAGTCCAGAACTAACTGATTTTATTCAAAAGCTGAATTCCAGAATCTAATGAGAGAGCTAATGGATAGCCGTCGATAATTAAATCAGCAGATTTATACTAATACCACTTAATGAACCAACTTGGTCAGCAAAAGTGAGGAAAAGCTAGGAGGGACCCTACCCCTTACTCAGCATCAGAGAATTCTAGTTCATCGAACGAGAATTACATGCATAAGCATTGTAGAATAGACGAATATTATGTAGAAACTTTAGGGTGTCAACTAGAAGACCATCATGGCCTGCCAGGATCGATCAGTGTCGATTCCCCCATAGGGATCGGTACCGTTCCCTCCTCCAAAGGATGAAACTTGCCTATGCACATTAGAATTCAAGTTGGAGTTGCCGTGGCTAATTTGGATGATGGAGTTCAGTTAAGTGTTGACCAAATGCTTCGCCGGAATGATGACGAAGTGAATTTACGAGATATACACCGGGAAGATGTTGAACGTAGAAGGCATGGAACGACCCGTAGACATCGACCGGACCATTCACGTGAGATGGAACATGACTACCACATGGCACCAACTATCCAAATGTTGGACTTATTGGTTATGGTTAGATAATTAGTGAGAGAGATCTAAGGCTTAACAATAATAGATAGGGAATCTCAAGAAGCCATACCCCGTTCACTAATAATGTCTTACATATAGGTAATCAAGAAGGTTCAATTTGCTGTCGATGCCTACCTACGAGGGAAAACCGACACCAGGCAGCACATCATGATATATGAATAGCTGATGGATTCCCTACAAGTAGATGATGAAACCAAATGTAGATGTTTTCCCATAACTCTCTCTGTAATAGCAAAGATGTGATTTATAAGGTTACCCCCATGATCTATCTCTAGATTTGATGATTTGCCAACAATGTTTGTGGAGCAATTCTGATGCACGCAACTCGCCCCAAAGATCTAATGTCCCTGTCTAGCATGATCCAGGCTCCGGGAGAATCATTGAAAGATTAGTTGGAGAGATTCCATACAACTATTACAAAATCAGTAATCTGAATGACCATGCAATATTAATGGTTGTAGTAAGAGGGATTGATCCAGAGTCTGATTTGGACGATTGGTTAGCTGGTAAGCTACCCACAACGATAGAGCTCTTTTACGCAAAGGCAGCTCAGAATTTTAGGAAGGAGGAATCCAGATGGTCGAGGAAGAAGAATGTTGCAAGATCAAGTGGAGAGGGCATACAAAGTAATATTGTAGTAAAGCAGTCTGATGATAGCTCTGGAAAATTTCAAGTGGATGTCTAGAGCAAGCCGAATCAATAAAATAAAGGAGGAGATATGAGCTGAGAAAAAAAGAGGGATTCTGGAAGAGGGAAGCCTAGGATTTCGATGTACGATACTTATACGTCACTGAATATGTCACTAAAGAATATCTATTTATCTACCTACAATACCATGCAGTACAGAAAGCCACCTCCAAAAGAATCAACCGAGAAGCAAAAGAAAACTAGAAAATATTGTTGGTTTCATGAATGTTATGGGCATAACACAAATGAATGTAGGTATTTCTAGGATGTTATCAAAAGCTGATTCGAGAAAGGAAGTTACAACAGTTTGTAAAAACCCCGCAGGATGGCGGGCATGGGACATCTGACGCCAACCGAGTACAAGCACCGCATAGGGTTGAGGAGCCTGCGCAGACCAGTGGAAGATTAGTAATTAATACAATACTTGGGGGACCACATCCGGTTGATAAAAGTTGGCATGAGATGGAGTGCTATGCTGTTACAATTAAGCATGTGGAATTTGAATGCTATTCAAATACGGAAGATAGAGCTCCCGCAAAATACCAACGTATAATGGTAGATGATATCGTGTTTAGAAATAAAGATGCAGACAAGGTGGAGGCTCCAACGATCGACCCAATGGTCATTTCAGCCATGATTGGCTCTGCTTTAGTGAAAACGATATTGGTTGACCGTGGAAGTTCTATAAATATAATTTTCAAAAAAGCTTATGATCAGACGAGGATGGAAGTTAAGGACTTGAAACCATCTAAAGCTTGCGTTCATGGCTTTAATGGTGCTGCACTGAAGCTATTGGTTATGCTGAATTAATTGTAGAGTTGGGAGAAAGTGACCGTAGGAGAGTGTGGATTCTGACTTTTGATATTTTGGATGTTGACTCATCATACAACGGTTTTTAGGCCGATAGGCCCTAGCTGAGATCCGAGCAGCTCTTGCCTGATCGTGTTTGATTTTGAAGTTCTCGATAGATAATGGTATTGGAGTAGTTCATGGCGATCAGGTACTGGACATACCTTTTATGCAGCTGAGTTGAGGGATGCTTAATGGAAGGAAAAAGGTAAGAGTGTGGACAAGTCAGTACGCATCCAAGCCACAGGCAACACGGTCGTTTCTATAGAGATATAGGTTCGAGAGACGACGAGGAGGAGCCTAAAGTGACCAAGGATGCACCGGCTAAGCTAACGATTGACATCACGGTCAGCCACGACAACCCATCGCGGGTCCTAAAGATCGGATCGCAGCTCAGCCCCCCAATGATGAAAGAACTCGCTGAATTTCTCCTGGCGAATCTCAATGTATTCACTTGGACTCACTCTGACATTTATGGGATCTCGCCTTCCATTATGAACCACGCACTGAAATCGACCCAAGGCATGTCCCGATGAAAAAAATGACTGGGCATGTATTCGGAGAGAGCTACTGCTCTTAAAGAGGAATTGGATAGACTTAAAGACAATGGGTATATTCGCGATGCCTTCTGCCTTAAGTGGGTATCTAATCCTGTATTTGTGAGAAAGGGGAATGGGAAATGGCAGACATGCGTTGATTACTCGGACTTGAACAGGCATGCCCAAAAGACAGAGGATCGACCAGTTGGCAGATTCGACCGCGGGACACGTGCTATCTTTCATGGATGCGTACTCAGGATATAACCAAATTCGATGCACATTACCGATCAAGAGCACACTAGTCTCATTACTGATGTTGGATTATATTGTTATGTGGTGATGCCATTTGGACTAAAGAATGGGAGCAACCTATCAGCGCCTAGTTAAGAGAATGTTTAAAGATTAGACAGGAGAAACGATGGAGGTATATATGGATGATATGCTCAGGAAGTCATGACAGTCTACTGACCACATTACAAATTTAGCAGAAATGTTCGACATCTTCCGATATTACAAGATGAAAATTAATCCTCCAAAGTGTTCTTTTGGCATTGCATCAGGAAAGCTCTTGGGTTACATCGTTAATGCCCGTGAAATCAAAAATAATCTCGAGAAGATCCAAGCTATTCGCAATATTCAAGAACCAAATACCATCGAACAAGTATAGAGCTTAAAGGGAAGATCGCTGCCCTAAGCCATTCATTTCCAGAGCTACGGATAAATGCATTCCTTCCTTTGACTTGATTAAAAGAGGAAAAAGGAATTTCGAATAGGCACGGGATTGTCAGGACGCATTTCAAGCTTCAGTGAACTACTTAGAGAGGATCATGAAGATTTATATATCTACGTTTCTATGTCAGAACACGATATAAGTGCCGCGTTGCTTCGCAAAGAGAATCTAATCCAAAGACCTATCTATTATGTTAGCAAGCGATTGACAGAAGCTGAAACGAACTATCTGAAAATAGAGAAAATGGCATACTGTTTGCTGATTGCATCATAAAATCTATGCCTTTACTTCCAGGCACACTCCTCAAGGTTTACACCAACCAGCTGTTACGACAGGTCCTATAGAGACCTGAGACATCTAGAAGGTTACTCAAGTGGAACATCGAGCTTAGCCAATTTGGTATCATTTATCTACCTCGAAGGGCTGTCCAGGGTCAGGCACTGGTAGCATTTTATAGCAGAATTTACTTCATAGGATGATTTCCTTGAAAGCGGTGAAACCCCTACCATATGGTGGAAGTTGTATACAAATGGAGCATCCAATGATCGTTGTTCTGGAGCTGGGATTGTGCTGCCAACTCCTGAAAATCGGTCAATTTGCTATGCTTTAAAGCTTGATTTGCCTGTAACAAACGACGAAGCCGAGCATGAGGCTTTGATTGTTGGACTAAAACTTGCCAGTAAACTTGGAATAAAGTCTCTTGAAATCTTTTGCGACTCACAATTGGTAGCACACCAAGTCAGAGGAGATTACCAAGCTAAAGGACAGCGACTTTCCCCATACCTTACCCAAGTCCAAGAGTTATTGACTGACTTTGAGTACTATGACATTACGTACATTCCTTGAGATTGCAATAGAGAGGTTGATTCATTAGCAAAGTTTGCTAGCACCAAGGACACACAATAGACGGGCTTGGTTCTAGTCGAAGTATTAAATGCCCTGAGTATAAACCTGATAGAAATTGACCGGGTATTAGAGACGGAGCCTGAGAGGAAATCATGGATGACTCCGACTAAACTATTTGCTACGGGGAATTCTTCCCGAACAAAGGAACGAAAGGCGACAAGTCCTTCATAAAGCTTCATGATATATCATATAGGAAGGAGTTATGTACAGAAAGGGTTTTTCTTTCCCCTTCTCTGATGTATCACTCATAATGAGATAAAACAAGTCCTAAAAGAAGTTCCTGAAGGAGAATGTGGCGATCACACTAAGGGGTAAACTCTAGTAAAGAAAATACTCTGTTACAGGTGTTATTGGCCAACCGTCAATTGTGACGTTGTTAATTATGTAAGGCGATACGACAAGTGCCAGATATATGCAAAAGTTTCAAGAGCTCTGCCGCGTAAATTATGCAAATGGTCAGTACATGGCCTTTTTCCGTATGAGGCATAGATATTATTGGTTCTTTACCGATCTCTAAAGGTAGGGCAAAGTATGCCATTGTCGCAGTTGATTAGTTCACCAAACAGGCTGAAACAGAACTATTAGCTTTGATCGCAATGAAGAAAGTGGAACATCATCTGTCGTTTTGTTCTTCCACGAACTATTGTAATAGATAACAAGACACAATTCGATAGTGCTAAATTCAAAGACTTCTGCCATCGACATCACATTGAAAAGAGATTGGCAGTAGTCGCTCATCCTCAAGCGAACGGGCAAGTTGAAGTTGTGAACAAAATCATAAAATCCATTCTGAAGGGGCGTTTGGAAGAGGCTAGAGGCAAGTTGGTTTATGAACTCACGACAGCACTATGGGCTTATAGGATTACCTACAAGTCTATGGCTGGCCATACTTCTTTCGTCCTTGCTTACGGTTCCAAAGCTGTTGTTCCTATTGAGCTTGAATTTTCTTCTCATCAAGTGGCCTACTACGATCCCAGAATGAATATACATCTCTTCTTGCAATCTCTAGAATGTAGATGAGAAGCGTGAAGAAGCTGATTTGAGCGCAGCTACGCACTGGTACCGAGTCGCCCGATACTACAACACCATAGTCCGACCAAGAACCTTTGAAATCAGCGAACTCGTCTTGAAACGGATTTTTCCTGCCCCGTTGCATTTGAGTCCTACTTGGGAAGGACCATATGTCTTTGAATAGAGGCTTGGAGAGTGAACTTTCTAGCTAGCGATTGTTGATGGCATCACACTTCAAAAGGCGTGGAACAGCGAGCATTTACGATGCTATTTCACTTAGTTTATTTCTTTTTCATTTAGTTGTATTTAATTTCAAGATTTGCTTTAGCATTTTTTCCCAAATATGTAATAAGACAAGTTAGGTTATTTCTTTCCATTTAGCAAATAAAGTTTTGAATTTCCTTCATCTTTGTGTTTGCTGTAGCGATACATATTAGTTACGATACTGGACTAACTAGTATTGACATGTCCTGTTAGTCCGTGAGATGATGGTTTTGATGACAACAACCTTAGAATAGATTATAAAATATAAATACTAACATTATAAGTTTAGATATATATGTATATGAAGGATTTAACCATGCAGGCACTAAGAATGAAGACTGTACAGTATAGAGATTCAACATATCAAGATAAAATATCAAGATAGAAGACTCATGAGTATCGAGACTATCAAGAGTTCAAGGATAAGTAATTTTTTATTATTATCAGGAATTTTTGTTAAAACTTGTAGAAAAGCACTGGCATCTTAAAATCCAATTTATTCGTGGAATGGAATCCACTTCGAGCCCGTTAAAGGGATGGAACCCTAAGTAGGATGGAACCTACGAAAAATCTAGTGGAACATTGTTTTGTATCCGCTAACTTTTATTCAAAATGATTTTTCAAAATTATATCATGTTTTCAAAATGTTTTCAAAACTTTCCTTTTAAAAGATACAAAACCCTGATCCTGATTTTAAATAATTTTAGCCTCAAAAACATCTTTATTTTCAAAGTCAAATTACTCCTGATTTTAAACGATCTTTTTAAATAATATATTTAACTTTTAAATATTTACGCTTAGATTTATATATAAAATTATAGTTAAAATATATATATATATTATTCTTTATATTTACTTATGAATTTTAACTATAGTCAAGTATATTTAAAGTTTAAAATAGTTTTATATAAGATAAAGGTTATTTTCAAAGAAAATCAAAAACACCAAAAAATCCTTTGGGATGTCGACATGCCTAGCATGACCATGTCGACATGGTGACAGTTTGATTCAAAAATTCAAATTTCAAAAGAAGTGTCTATTCGCCATAACTCTTCATGAATGGTCATGACTGTTGTTATTCTATAGATAGGGGTCAGTTTCAACGAATTTTTAATCATAATTTTCTGGTTTTCACTCCTCCTCTTCTTCCTCATTTCTTAATACATATTCTTATCATTACTCTGCCGAAATCAACATTGAATCATACTCGATTACTTCTAGTTTTATTATCTATCACTATCTCTACAAGATTCTCAGTGCTATTCAGAGTTATAGACTTCTTTGTAATCTATTAAGCGAGAAAAGGTGTGATTGTAGCTTTGGAAATCAATCAAAAGGGAAAAGGTGTGATTGTAGCCTTGGTAAATCAATTGGGTAAACTTGTGGCCCGAAAATCAAGTATCTCTACCCAGAGGATCGAAATTCTGGAGGTTGACCTCGTAGCCTTGAAACCGAGGGTGTAATTGTACAATTGCTTTTGAAAGGAAATCCGTACTTGTGTTGCGGGACTGGATGTAGGGTAACTCCGAACCAGTATAAAATCCGGTGTGTTCTTTCCTTTACTGCTTTTATTTTATTTCTGCATCTATGATTGTTTCTGTGATCATATCCGTGTCTGCATATTGCATACTTTTGTGTCTAAATTAATATAAATTAAAAAGATTTAGCAATTCTTTATTAACACTATCCACCCCCCTCTAGTGTTAATCTTAGCCTTAAGATCCGTAATCCGCATTTCTCACATGTCCGAGTAGGTTCCCAGAGTTTGGAGCAAGTCGGGTACATAGGTTCCCAGGGAATGGCCCAACCATTCATTTGACGATCCACATTCACAACCCGATGGACGAAATTCCCAACGAGGGAGGGATGTTGTTCGACCATCCAATGACCAACTTAATCCTACCAAGCGATGGGACATACATGAATCAAAATCGATCGTGATATGACCTGTCGCCCGCTAAGTCAAATCCGTGAACTTGGGGGAAAATTAACCTACTAAGGAAAGTATGATCCAACTACTTTTGAAATAACTCTAAGTCCCAAGAGCGTGGATTGGAGTATAAATACAAGCCAGGTGCGATTCGACCACTCACCAACTAACTCTTTATCCCCAAAGTGTGGATGTTATTATAAACGGATAGATGAGTGCGGTTCGACCATTCATTATTCCTTGAACACCGGTATGGAACCAATAGGAGGAGTATAAATTCCCTAAGGATGGATTTCGACCATCCACCATCTAACTCCACTAACCCAAGACTATAGGCAGGAGTATGATCACTTAAACCGCTAAATCCGATAGCATAACACCAGGACATGATTCCCATGTTCGGTTCGACTCAGGGTTACGACCACGTGGAGCCTTGGGATAAAATGAACAGATTGTTACCTGAGTCTGTAAGCAACAAATTACAAGTACATGGAATGGAAAGTAATAACTCAACTACTTAAGTAACAATTTGAGAGTTCAACAAGAAACTAAAAAAGCTTTTATTTGCATAATAAGCTTCAAAATTATGATATGAGTTTATTCGAAAAATGGGTGTCGGTCCCGTACAATGACGGCCAACAAGAGGAAAACAATTGTACAAATTGTGTACAAATAGAGCAGAAGCGACGACTATTCTTCAATTTTCTCTACTTTTTGGATTTTTGGGTAGTAGCGCCACCTTATCTTCCACCTGTCTGTTTCCTCGATCTTTTACTACCTTTGGCAGGAGAACTTTCAAGAGTAGAAGGGATTTTTTTGAAAATTGACCCGCCAAGTGGAATGACTTGTAATGGGATGAGATTTGGATCATCGATATCCACATCAGTGGGTTCAATCTTGGCTTGTTTCTTCAATAAATCCCCCCTCTCAATGCGCTCCTTTAAGCTAAGCTCTTTGGTGTATTTAGTAGCGCCAGTGATCATAACATCATCAAATTCATCCCACCGCAGTGCATCTTCAGATTTAACATTGTCGAGTGCTCCAATAACTTGAGCATCGAGCCTTGGAGCATCCGTGGTCATTAGAATCTCAGTTGATGTCGATAGTTTCTCTATGGCGGTGACGCTTTATGGAGTTTGGCTGGGACCCGGAAGACCCGTGGATTTGTGGAAACAGGAGGATATGTTTATGACTGTTGGGCATGAAGGAGGAAACCTCTCAAAAAATGAAAATTAAAGCGGAATACCTACGTCTTCCTGATTCTCGGTTGTCGTCGGAGTAATCCCTTCCAGAATAGGGGTTAATATCGCCTACTTGAAAAGAAGAGGGGCCTTTAGGATCAGACTTTGAAGAATAAGCGATATTTTCCCCTTTGTTGGAAGATGCTAAAATGTCGAAACATCAGAGTCTCGCAGTAGTAAGGTCTAGGAGTTCATCTCCGTGAAGGATCTCCTGCACTAGTTTCTCTTTGTGCACATCAACTTTGCTTATGGTTTTCTTTTTCATTTTAACAATATATTCCCAAGCCTGACAAGCGACTTAAGATAAACATCACCAAGAAAGGTCAGATTGCATTGGAGAAGGACTTTGGCATTATATTCAATGATCAAGGGATCAAACATGTCCTTGAGTTTATTCGGACCAGCTACCTTAGCATCCTTTATTTGGGCCTCGACTGTTCTCTCATCTCATTGCAGCCCGTTTCCTTCACCTCTTCTTTGAGGACTTCAATCTAAACAAGTTGCTCGTCAAGCTTGATCTTCAAAGTCTGGGCCTCAACAGCTTCTTCGCAATATATTTGCTATTCTTCTTGAGCTTCAATTTTCTCTTCCCTCTCCTTCTTAAGAAGTTCTTCGAGCTCCTCAACCCGGCCGGCTAAAATGTTTCTCTCCTTCTGTAAGTATCTTTCTCCAAGCCAAGTGCACTGCTACGGTTGAGAGCAGTATCAAGTTCCTTTTTGTAGGCAGCCTTTAAATGACTCACTGCCTTAGATGTTTCCTTAACACTTTTTTTTGCCTCGGTCAGTTTTACCGTCCAATCCGAGATCTCATTGTCTTGGTGTTTGATTATATCTTTATCGTGGATCACCTCTAGCTTTAGATGATCAATTTCATGTTGTCGCTAAATAGACATCTCAGAAAAAATTCTGCCAAGTGCTGGAACGATTCATGTTGGAAAAAACGTCATTGACGCATGCCAGAGATCTTGCTTTAACATTCCTTGAGATTTTATGAATAAAGAGGAGGAAGGTAAGCCAATCAAGACAAATCTTTGGGAAAATGGCCTAAAGCTCGACCAATTTATCTACTATGGAAGCTTCAGGAGCGGCGGCTGGCAAAGATGGATCGGAAGCAACGATTGGAGTTTGCTCAACCTACAGTCATGGGATGCTTGGAGATGGATGAACCAGAATACTGCTCAAGCGGTATGGCGGCTGGAGGACCATGGAAAGAGGTTTGATCGCCACTTTGCACAGGAAGATTAAGTTGCACTTCCTGATGGGAGGACCGAGATTGGGATTTATATTTTGAATATGAAGATTCCCTCAAGCGACGGCTGCTTTCTTGGTCGTCATCCCTCTCTCTATGCCTACCCGATTTATAACACGTTTGGATCCATATTGCATCGAGGAGCTCGTCAAGCGATTGAAAGCTCGGGATTGAGAAATCGAGCCTGCAAAAAACCAAATATCAAAGTGTAAGTGACCATCACATAAAAGATAGGTGGAAATCATTCGATGAAATGCACATGATTGTGAGTGTCCTAGTGTCCCCTTCAACGGACTAGTTGCTACAGCCTTGCTCTTTGGAGTTTTCTCTACTTTGCTGGTGGGAAGAATGCCGTTACCACTTTTGGTGGGAGAATCGAACCCATCGATGTTGATGCTAGGGAAGTCATAAGTCATGATGTCATCGGGGATTTGAAGATTTGAAAACCCTTTCATCGAACTTTCTAAATGTTGAGAAGATGACTCTTCTTCGGCAGAAGTGACAACAAACTCCGGATCCTTAGCAGTTTTTCTTCTATGAAACTTATATGCAAGTTATTTATTCTCTAAGCCAATGTGTTGCACACCTAGTGATGGTCTAACCACAGGCGCCTTTCCTGGGCCTACATCAGCGTCACCGAGCTCGTTGGTCTAGGAACCCCTAATTTTTCCTTTTTCGGCTTCATCCTAATTCCCTTCGATTGGGGGCAAGGTTGGGTTATCGATATCCCCTACTTGTTCTATAATGTTTCTTGGTAATGCAGTGCTTCTTGGAAGCCCGATGTTGTGGCCTTCTTCCAGTAGCCCTAATAGAGATGACCACTCGTCAGTTATAAGGAGTCATTTGTCCCTGTTTTCGACCGGGGCGGCACGAATTGCGTAAATTGCTCTTGAAAAGCTATCGTCCTCTGGGCGTGGGCAAATACCTTTAGATGTTCAGAGTGTTAGTTGATTCAGAATATGATTTGGATTAATGAATTTGAGAATAAAGCGAACATGACAATTACACCCTTTCAACCATCGCCTTGCAAAGCCAAGCGGACAACGAACGTAGAACCACTCATGTTTAAAAAGGGTGACTTTGTTCCAAGCACCCGTTAAGACTTGACAGTTGGGTGAAGGCTCGAGGAAAACATAAGAAGGACTTCCTGATCGTCGTTTAAAATTGTAAATAAACCTCATGTCCTCAATAGTTGGCAGGCGGAATAGAACGATCATAAATAATAAGAAAGTGCCATGGAGAAAGGCATAGCTGTTGGAATGAAGCTGAGTGGGGGCTATTCCAAGATATTTAAGCATCTCTCGGATAAAAGAATTAAAGGGCGGCATGCATCCGGCCAGCACATGAATTTATTACATGCTATGTATCCCTTCGGGGGCATGTAAGTCCTGTCATTTATTGAAGGAGCCATGACATCTTGGAATGGAATTCCATGTCTAGAACATAGTCCATGAAGGGTGTGCTCAGCAATTCTGAAGGCTTGAGATTCTTCCAGGTTATCTAAAAGTATAACGCCTTCCCCAGCATCGGGGGCATGACTCATATCTTCTACCTGGAGGACGGAAAAATCAGAGAAAAGGTTAATCGATGGGCCGAAAACTTTCAATTGCTTTGTTTGACAACCAGGGGAGAGCCTACCAGATATAGTTGCAGAATTAAACTCAGCTACGGGGTTACTATGTTGTGAAGTTGGTTCGGAAGACATTGCAGCTAGACGCTATGAACATATGAAGTCCATGTCAACTATACTCAGTAGATTATCGAGATTAGAAAAGTTTACCTGTCCCCCCATGCTAAGTGTAAGCCAGTGTGGTGCAATGTTGTGTAGTGCAGAAATAAATAGCTTAAAATAAGAAAGCAATGTTAAATGATGAGACCTTGGATTCTGACTAGTGACCGTCATTACCTGGCAAGGAGATTGATCGGTCGTGTAAGCTTTAGGATTGACTATCAGCATATCAAAGGGTGAAATCTGTTGTTCAAGTCCATGTGTTAAGTTTTAGTTCGTATTTTAAGTTCCAAAGATTTAATTGTCCTATCTCGAGTTCGATAGTAGATATGGAAGTCTTGTTGTTCATAGTTGGCATATGTTCAAGTTCATTAAGATGGAAGTGTTTTTAGTTGCTCAAAGTTTTCAATTTCAATTCAAAATCTAATAATTAGCCAAGTACTTTCCGATCCCTACGTACCGACCCCACTATGCCAATTCCTATATGCCAATCTCTACCCCAGAGCATTACGATCGATCCCTCTCTCCAAAAAAAAGATGTCTATCCCTTTCCTTGAACAAATATGCCGATCACACAATGCTAACCCATTCCAACAGATCCTTCCTTCATCCAACAATACCGTCAATCCCCTTCCTTCTGCAATTCTTGGGTTATCCTTCAATTTTTTTAGACCGGACACTATGCCATCTCCCCTATTCTACTTTCTTCCTCATCATTCTGTCGAATCTTGCTCCCTTCCACATCTCATCTTCCACAAACTGCCTATGCCATTAATTATCCACCACGTCGCACACCAAATCATCACCAATGGAGTAGAATCCATCGCCTTGTCATAAAATAAAAAGCAAAAGATGGAAAGCTTACCTAAATATATCAAAGAAGAGCTGTGAAAGGAAAAAGATTGGAATATGGTTCGAATGAAAGATAAATGATAATATAAAACTAGGTAGGAAGACAGATTTACTAATGAATGCGACGTTCGATGGTAAGGAAGGGATCAGATTTTTCTTCGTTCAAGGCAAGGGAGGGTTCGGTCGTAGAAAGGTACATGAGAAGGAGATGAATAAGTGAAAGGTGAGGAGAAGGAATGTTGCCTTATATATGGAAACAAGGGATCGACCTATGCCTACAAGCTCAATGCAAGATAGGGAGGAATCAGTTAAAAGATGTCGATCCCTATTGACATGCGCATAAAAAAGAGGGAAGAGAAAAAAGAAGAGAGAGAGAGAGAGGAGGGATCAGATAAACGTATGTTGATCCCTACAAATGCTTCTAAAAAAAGAGAAAGAAGAAAAAAGTGATCGGCTATGAGCACATATGAAAACAAACGTAGGCGTGGAAATTATTCAAAGAACGTATGTTCAAAATGCAATTAAATTGCATCTTACTTAATGAAAATTGGCGTTGACTCGTGAGCATACGAAGGTGTCCGAGAGCCAACGACATGGACGTGTATCTGAACGTGCACATGTATGGTTAAAAAGGTTTAAACTTTGAAATTAATAGAAATTGAAATCAAATCTGAAACCTTCAAGTTCGTGGCTAGATCGGATAAGCTTCTTATTAGTCTCATGGAACCCAACTTATATATCAATTGACGGAATATAACCCTAGATTCTTACTACCAGAGATCGACCAAGCATCACAATGAATAAAGAGGGATACAAAACTTTGGGAAATTAATTCAATAGCGACTATATGGAAAAATAGATGGATTTTCTTTCCACCAACACTAACTTGCTTTGATTCTAAGCACGTCATGTTCAGCAGAAGATGTGCTTTGGAGGGAAAGTGCTATCTAGCATTTTGACCCGGCTATATTGAACCGATTGCAAAGGTTAGATTCGACTACTATCGAGGCTAATGAGTCCAGAGTGACGGTTGTGGGACCCAGAAGTCAAGTACCGTTGATAACATGAAGTCAAGGTTGAATGGAAGTGATAGACATGCAAGGAAGAATGTTCGAATTATGAAATATGGTTCAACATAAAGGAAGGATCGGCGTAAATTAGCTCCAATAATAGGGATCGACATGTTTCAGAGTGTGAGAGCATTCCTGTAGAAAATAATCAATATCTCAAGATCTATAAGTCTAATGCATATGAATTTTAGAGAGCAAGATATGGGGACCCTAGGGATCGCATGTCAAAAGGTCAAAGTTGGAGGGACCGAAACTCTTCCCTTGGTTGGGATCAGTAGGAATCACCAAGCAATTCATGTTAAAGCAAAGATTAAGCAATAACTCGAGTTCTACTGATTCAATTAGCATGAAATTTAGAGGCTAAGCATATTTTAGCATGAGAAAGCTACCTTAGGGATCGCACACAAAAAATCGACCAAAGTAGGGATCGATACTGATCCCACTTCTGCGAGAATTGGGGTCATGCGATCCCTTTTGTGGGCCCATATGGTTTAGAAAATCCTTTTGTTGAGTTTTCAAAGAGATATTTGGTCATCTTAATCTATAAATACAAGTTGGGTTGTTAATTTTAGGGACTTTTACGCTGCTGCTTTATATTGTTTTGTAACTAAGGATTTTCATCTGATTCCTATTGTACTCATATTATAAAGCGGTTAATAAAGCAGTCAATTCAATGTGGATGTAGGCAAACAATGTCGAACCACTATAAATCGTTGTGTGTGTGCGTTATTCTTTCAATTATTTGCAATTATCCTCTATTTTCATTTTACGTTCTTCATTTATTTCTCTTCAAAACTTCTGTTGGTTGTTTGTGCCAATTTTTGGTGCAAACAACAATTAATTATTAAAACTTAAATTAACCTTCTAAAATATTTTTATTAAATTTAATAATTTTAAAGTATGAAACTAAATTTTCAAAAAAAACGGACTTTTATCGAAACTGCATTCATAGTGACTATCGCTATGGATACCATAACTTCCAAACTTGATTAACATCTCAAATTGTTTTTTAAAACATTAGTTTTTAACTTTAACATACTTTATGAACTTAATATAAAATTTTGTAAGCAAAAAAAAACGTTAGACACTTTAGAAAACTTTTTATTTAAAAAAAGTAAGTAATCAAATTTTGAAAACTCAAAGGATCGCTATGTCGAACACAAACACCTTTCATGTGCTAACCTTGCTCACTAATTTTTTATTTACTAACTTTACTTGCTAATTTTCCATATCACTTCCAATCACAAGACAAAGATCATAAGTTTATAACAAAAAAAATTGCTTTAACATTCGATTCACAAATCTACGCTAAATCATAAACTAGCAACATGTGTACATCCAAACCATATGATAATTCAACCATCCAAACAATTACAAACAAATGGGCAACATAATAAAATTTGAATCTTTCCACAAAATTTTAGAAGTTTACATACAAAATTTTCCAAAGTCTTTCGAACCTTGAAATACTTTAGAGCTTGCAAAGCTTGGAAAATCACAAAATTTTTTTCAAAAATGGGCCATCTTCTCCTTAATTTTTAGCCATGTTACTCTTGAAATTTAGAAAAGTGGTTTGAAGAAAAGTTCTTGAATATTATTTTCTCTATAACTTAAAAAACAATCATTAAATTTCGATTTGTATTGAGGGAGATATGGTCAAAATAAGATGAGGTATTTTCGGACTAGAAAATATGAGTCCGAAAATAAGTCAGAAAAAATGTATTTTTGACCTAAAAATATTCGAAATTTGAAAAAGTTGTTACGATGAAAGTTATAGCCACTAGAATTCTACATGGTTTGAAAAAAGAAAATCTTAATTTGGTTAACTGTTGAGGAAGATATGGTAGAAGGAAGAGAAGGAAAAATTTGAAGAAGAAAAGGGATATTTATAAGCAAGAGAAAAGGAGAATTACCTAATTACCCTTGTCCTTTGTCGTCCACTCATTTTCTTCCACCTCACCACCTTGTCCTCCTCCTAACACTTCATGTTAAAACATGTTTAAACACTTAGCGTAATTTATGTCTCTCCTGCTGTGACATTATATCTTATTTTCCTTTTTTTTCTAGTTATATTTTAAACTTTATATACATAAGTGTATACACATGAATACGTACATTATACAAGCCTAAATTATTTAAAAACGTATGCATTTGATTAACACAAAGAGTTTAAAACATTTTCGATTACTTTTATCTGACGAAAAGTTAAAAAATTCAAAAAATGAATTCCGATCACATTTTCGATTTTTTCGAGCTAAATTTTTTTTGTAAACAAATTTTGAAAACTATTTCACCATCATTATTTATTACTAATTTTTTTATTTTTCACTATAAAAGCTAACAATTGAATATGTAAAATTAATTAAATTTTCACAAATCAAAAGGTGAAATTCTAGGACATTACACTCTCCCCCCTTAAAAGAATTTTGTCCCTAACATTACACCTCAACCTATGCTAGAAAACACTACACTATACATCAGTTCATATGATTTACATAAATCATTCATATACAAAGTCAGATTTGATCACTACTTTATACATAATTTCATTTCCGAACTAGTATTGCTCACCTGATTATCTAGTGTGGACTCCGATTAGGTTCCTTGATTGAACCTATATTCTCCTACATAGTTATATACTACGATAGATAACATTGGTCCCATCCCAAAAATCCTCATCAAGTACTCACCATCAAAAATTGAGTAATAGTGCCTTACTTGGAATAGTGTGAATCAAAGTCATGTACTCGAAACTTAAATCAAATTATATGGAAATGAGAAATGATCTTATTGGTTCCCCCTAACAGCAATTCAATTTCCACTAACTTATTTATGAAAACATTCCATAAAACGAAACTTAGGTTCACCTGGATACTACTCTACTACATCCTAAGAGTATACGCCCCTATCTGCTTCAACTATTCCATTTTTGTAAGAAAATTCAAGATCCAAATACCTGGTCTTATTCCAAAACTTTTTAAAATGAAACTCTATATTTCAATCATAGAAAATATATACCTATAGCCTAAGTAATTTCAAAGTGATACTAAGGAACTGGGTACTACTAAATAGTATTTTACACTCCCTTACTAAAAAGGGTAATACTCAAGAAAAGTCTTTATCATCATAACACATCTCGCCCCCAATTTTAGGTTATTTTCGAGCCACTCTAGCTAGTTAACTTACGAATACTACTTTTATTTCAAATCCCATTTTTTAAACAATACTTCTAATATTTCCAACAAAATATTTATCACCAACTTGTTTTGGGTTCATTCGGCTTGAACTTGTTTTGATCGTACAATAATAAAGAGAATAATTAACCAAGGGCACTACAAGTTCGCCTAGGAAAACATCTGATTGTCACTTATAAGATTGTTCAGATCATCACAAAACAAATCGAGGCTCCTTCCCCCTAACTAATCTAAAGAAAATACTTCTTACTAAACATTTTCATCCCTAAAATTTTATTCTTAAACCAAAATTGCTTTCAAATAATACTATTATTATCTTTCAAAACTTGAACATTTTCCAAAATCCCTGGGATATTAAGTTCTCAGGTTTTCAACTTATATATTTTTAATTAAAAGACACATTCCTCTAAATCCATTTTGTAAATCAACTTTTATAAAACATTTTCCAAATATTTATTTCAAATATTCTGGCTTTTAATAAATATCTTTTATTAAATCAATTTATCCCCACGTTATCAATCAAATGCCTTATAGTCAAATTGTGAAACATAATTTAGAAGTGTTCGTTTCAATGTTTTTCCTATTTCTATTTACCCACCCTAAATCTTAAAAGGGGATGTTATCTATACACACTAATAACAGTCAATGCTCAACTAGACAAGCATGGCTAACAAAATCCTAATTGGTAATAATAGAATATTATTATACCATACTATACTATACTATTTTGAAAATCATTCTTTACATATAAAATAGACTTTTGGGTAAAATTATTTCGTTTACCCAATTTCAAAGCAATACTATGTCGATTTGCCTTGTTTAAGTGTTTAGAAATCCATATCGACATAGTGGTGCCCCACATCTCGACTAGAATTCATAAACCACACAACAGTTAAACAAACATAATATAAAACATTTTGTATTGATTAAAAAATGCGCACTCTTATATGTAATACACTTATACTAATTAAATGGTCTCACTTACCCGATCTCAAATGAGTATACCCCACCAAGACCAAGGTTCTCAGTTAACTTTGCACTTTGATACCAAATGTAACGAATCAAGTTTTTCGACCTTCGAAAATCGACACTAAAACGTCCACTGTATTGCGTGCCAAGCATTTAAGTGTCGGAAAGACCGATCATTACGAGGAAGAAAGGAGATACAATATAAGAAGAAACTAAACAATTCAGAATCTCACAATGTAATGGTATAACATATTTTAATCAACATAATTCTTTGCAAAGTCGTTTCCAAATGATACATCAGAGTCATACTAATATAAATTTTATCCTAGGACAGTTATAACAGCATGTCCCTACCTAACTGATGCAAGATACGTATAATGTAGCCGAAACAAGATAATAACTAGCTATCGATGAAGCCTTTTGCTCCAAGCTCTTCCAAGATGCATCCGGGGAAAACCTGAAGGACTTGGCCGCCTATAAAAATTTGAGCACCCATGAGTTTTTGGGAAAGAAAATAAAAATCCGGGTCAGATATGGGACTGGTGTTAGTAAAATCAAACAACTGAATTATTATGTTTACAACCCTTTTAAAATCAAAGTTATATCGTAAGACCATGCTGCACATAAACACAGACGGGTTTTTACCTTCTGATAATCAAAACATTTATATCAGAAAATCGGGTGATATTATAATACTATCTAAGCATGAAATTAATAATAGTCAAGTAACTGTGTTGCTCGTGAGTGTACATCACAACAATAACAGGTATATAATCAAAAACCCATAAATGCGTTTGCTAATTGTGTAGGATTCATGGAGGTGGTCTCGGTACTTTGAGAAAAGGTCCTCCTACACATGGATCAGAGATATCCTTCTAAAGCAGCATACATCTCTAGGGATGTACCATAGGAAAAACATAGCTCGTCTCGCTAAGATCGAGTGCACCGACCCATGCATGCATACCAACTATAGATAACATCTTGGTGGAGCAGACTACACCTTATAGGTTTGCCAACCCTACTAGTCGTGCCTCTTATCTCTAGTTTAGTCATTACCGCTGGTATGGCTATGTCCAGCATTCCAGCTCATGAACCGCCATCAAAATTGATCATGGAATCCCACATGGATTTCAATACCCCAATTGGTCTTGGAATCATACATGGAATCCCTTATCTCAAATAGATCTTGGAACCACACATGGATTCCCAAGCCCTAATGGGTTTCAGAACCATACAAGGATTCCAACATGTCAATATAGCATGAAAATCCTTCATAGAAGTGTATATGGTTTTTGGAGTGGTTACGGTATGAGTCATCTCTTACCGCTTACCGGGCACCCCGAAAACCAATCATCGATTTGTAGATTTCTCAATACCGGTTCTTTGGGAAATAATCAAACAATACATAAGTGGGAATCACCCCTAACCATTTAAGTGGACGAATCTCCTTATCATTTGTCCTAGAAGAACAAACGAGTTTATATATATACTATAGCACCACCGATGGTAACTGTACCATATAATTCCCGTGTTTCTCCTAGGTATTTTCAAAGTTAAAATCCTACGGTGTTAAGTAGGAAATTGCTTCCCTACCACTAAAACTAAAAAGGATCACATATTTAGGCCAATATTTGATAGTTAGTTATTTAACCATCAAATAATCAAACAGAGATCACATTTATCATGGAAACCACCAAGCCTCGCTAATTTAAATTCCCATTTATTAAAATCACTTTCTGGAATATTTATCAAATTATCTACATACTTATCTCACCGGAATAAGTATATTCACAAACCATTCCTTTTAAAAATACTTGAAAACTTTTGAAAATAGATATGGAAAGGACCGTTTAATATCGATCATGGATCAAAATTTATGCAATGGTTACGTCTCTATCCTAGGCAGAACATAGTAAACTGTAGGCAAACTCCGACCCTCGAATTATGCCATGAAAATTAACCATTTCTTTCCAAAATTCCTTTATTTCATAGATATCTCTAAATCTATTTATAAATATTCTTTATAAATTCCCAATTTTAGTTTATAAAAATACTCTTTTATAAATCTCAAAGCATTTATAAAACTCCCTTTTCCAAATCACTAAACCATTTATAAACCTCTTTCCCAAAATCATTCAAAGCCCAATTTATTTTCCATGTTCAAACTTCTTTCAACAATATAACTTCTTTAACAAATCCTTTTATAAAAGATCATTTATAAAGTATCATTTGTGGAAAATTTTATGAAAACCCTTTTATTTAGTAAAAACTCCGCTTATAAACAAGTTATTACTTATAAATACCTTCATTAAACGGTAGTATAAGTTGAAAATCATTTATAAACTTTAAAACCCAATTTGGTTAAAGAACTTAAGTTAACTCAAAAAAACACTTTATAAATTCAAAAGAGGCTTAGCCATCCCAATGGTACTAAATTAAGTTACCATTCAATTTCAGTTTGAATTTCAATTCACTTAACAGTTATTTACTAGGTCAACAGGTATGTAAATTCAATTTATATCCAGAACATGGAATAACATGTCAATAAGAACACTGATATATACATGTCCAAATAACATAATAGTAGGATGGTGATTCGTTATACTAAATAGATGTCCAAACAATTCAATCAGCTTATAGCAGAACGAGAATTTATTCTGCTAAAACAAATGTAAACACAAACAAAAATTTAATTATAGCATAATGGGGATTTATTTTGCTATCAAATGTTCAAATAATCGAACAATCAATTTATAGCAGAACAGGGTTTTATCTGCTAACATATGTCCACACAATAAACAATTACATTATAGCAGAATGAAGATTTAATCTACTAACACATATCCACATAATCAAACCATTTGCATAACTCTTACACAATTGTATGTCTACTTAATTGTATCGACGTTTGAATCCCTTGTGTTCAAAACCATCTTTAAAAAAAGAAGTACCTTTAAAACAATTTGATTCTTGGAAAACAAGGATTAAAAACTTAAAACTCCATAAAATGATTAATTACAAGTTAAGCTCTTATTAAATCATAATTAATCTTTATTAAATTGAACTTAATTTAAGTATAAATTAATAAATAATTAAACTTCAATAAATAATTTATTTATAAATTAAACCCTTAATTAATCCTTATATTAATTATTAAATAATAATTAAAAACCTTTATTAATAATTAACTATTATTTAATCTTAATCAATTAAATAAATAATCTTTTAATTAAAGTTAAATAATAAATTAAATCTTTAATAAATAATTTATTATAATTTAAAACCCTAATCAATTTATCATTAAAAATAGTTAAACACTCACTACAAGACACACAGTGTATTCCAACGGAGCCTTCCAACGGCCTCCAACGTCATTGACCAACGTTTTCCAACGTCCAGTGTTTTCTCGTATATTTTATTAGTTAAAAACTGTAGGAGGTTGGTAGACGTTGGAATCTGGACGTTGGCGGCCGTTGAATGACGTTGGAAATCTGCGAGTAAAACAGAAACCTAGCTTCTTCTTTCCCATTCGGCTGAAACCTATCCCCCCCCCCAAATTCCCAACTTTGCTTCGATTCCGACCCTCCTGTTGCTCCGACGATCAACGGCCCCTCCGACGACTCCAAGCCTCCCTCTCGTCCTCTCTAACTCCCTAATCTCTCAAGAAAAGGTATAAACGCTAATCCCTATATTTAATTAAATTTGTTAAATTAGTGTATTAAATGTTTGTATTGCCTTATTATACGTATAATCTAGTTTATTGAGGCATAATTTATGTTATTAACTTATGTATTGCAAGATTATATATATTTAAGTTTGTGTTAACAATAGAATAATGTGCATACAATTAGTTTTAGGTTTGTTTGGAAACGTTAGTTGTTAGTGAGCATACAATTAGCTTATGTATTTTAGAAAATTTCGAAAACGATATTTTATATTCATGAAACCCTTAGAGTGTCTTTCGGCTCCGTCTGATAAGTATTGTATATGATCGTTATGTGGATATTCGTTTTTGACAGAACGGACATCTATATTCGTCGTATACAATATTTGTTGGATTTGTCCCTGTATTGGACAAGTTACGAACACAATAACGTAATTAAATCTTGTGAAACATTTCATTTTAAATGGTTCATAGAATTTCGACAGCGCTTCCTTTATGTTCCCTGTGTACACGCAAATGTGTACTGTTCAGGGAACTAAAGCGATGTGCTGCTGAAATTTTGTTGAATCGTTTAAATTGAAATGATTTACGCGATTTAATTACGTTATTGTATTTGTAATGGGAGGTAGGATGACCCATCGACAAAGTGTCAATGATCTATTAATATAAAATTCACCAATAATATTGTTTTAATAAAATGTCAATTTTTTAAATTTATATCGTACTTTTTAATTATATACGTAGGTAAATGGACAATTATTTTACTGATCGAAAATGGAGGCTCAATAAGTGAACAGTTTAATAACGGTGTTGGCGTATTTATTGAGTTTGCTTTAAGTAATAATAGAAACAATGAAGAAATCCGTTGTCCATGTACTAAATACAAAATGTTAAAGCATTTGATACCAGAAATAGTTAGAGTTCATTTGCGTCAATACGGTTTCATGCCGAACAATTTGGTTTGGGATCATCATGGAGAACCGTTAGCATCTAATCATGTACAAGCTGAGGAGGTAGTGTGTACTGAAATTGATACGACGAATCTCGTAGAACATATGGTTGAAGATGCTGCACGGTCAATGTTTCCTATGCCTCAATTAATCGATGACGATGGTAATGCTGAAGAAGAACCAAATATCGGGGCAAAAAAATATATGATTTATTAGATGCCGCATAGAAACCGCTGCACAAGCGGAACCCAATTATCAGTAACTGCTGAATACATTGCGATGAAATCTAAATACAACTTCATAGAAGCTGGATTTACAGCTATTGTACAAGCTGCGAAACGGCATATGCCTCCCAATAATTTAATGTGCGAAAATCATTATGAAGTAAAAAAAATGATGCCCGCTTTTGGTTTACCGTATCATAAAATAGATACATGTCTAAATGGTTGCATGCTGTTTTGGAAAGAAGATATCAACCTTAGAAATTGTAAAATATATAATCAGGAAAGGTACAAATCAAGAAAGAAAAAAGGAAAGGAAATCCCGTATAAACGTATGCATTATTTACCAATTACTCCTAGACTTCAAAGGTTATATGCATCTTCTGCAACCGCGCAACATATGATATGGCAGTGTTAGAACACGGGAAGAAGGTACGTTAACACACCCAGCTGATGGGGAAGCATGGAAGCATTTTGACCACAAATATCCCGATTTTGCATCCGAGAGTCGTAATGTTCGACTTGGTTTATGTACGGATGGATTTTCACCAATTTCTCAGTTTGGTTCTAAATATTCGTTATGGCCTATAATTCTCACACCTTATAATTTACCTCCATGGATGTGTATGAAAACTCCATATATGTTTCTCACAATTGTCATCCCTGGTCCTAATGATCCGACACAAGGAATCGATGTTTATTTACAACCTTTGATTGAAGAATTAAAATCACTATGGTACGAAGGAGTAGAAACATACGATATTTCCAAAAAAAACTTTCGCATGTATGCTTCTTTGATGTGGACAATCAGTGATTTTCCTGCTTATGCAATGCTTTCAGGTTGGAGTACAGCTGGTGGTCTAGCTTGTGCGTACTGCATGGAAGATACACGAGCATTTTCTTTACCTCATGGAAAGAAAATTTCATGGTTTGACTATCATCGATGTTTTCTTCATATTAATCATCCTTTTAGAAGAGATAAGAAAACCTTTACAACTATAGACATGAAACTTTGAGACCACCTACGGTTTGGTCAAACGAAGATATTTATGAACTTGTAAAGGATTATCCAAAGATACATGAAACCGGAGAACAAATTGAAATTCAAGGTAAATCATCGATTCATAACTGTTGCAAACAAAGCATATTTTGGGAGTTGCCTTATTGGAAAAATCTCCTTATTAGTCATAATATTGACGTGATGCATAATGAGAAAAATGTGTTTGATAATGTTTTTAATACAATTTTAAATGTTAAGGGGAAGATGAAAGATGATTTGAAATCAAGACGTGATATCGAAGTAATATGTAATCGTCCCGAGCTTCATATAAAGCCAAATGATACAAAAAAGCCGAAAGCTTGTTATGAGCTAGACAATAATCAAGTTAAAGTACTTTTAAAATGGGTGCAAGGACTAAGATTCCCGGATGGTATATCGTCTAATATTCGTAGATGTGTTGACTATAAGAATAATAAACTTAGCGGGATGAAAAGTCGTGATTGTCATGTTATGATATAAAATTTATTACCCGTCGCTTTTAAAGAACTGCTGCCCGTAAAAGTTTGGACTGTTGTAATAGAACTTAGTCTGTTTTATAAAGAGATTTGTTCTACTACATTAAAAGTTGATCGTCTACGTAAACTTGAGGAAGAAATCCCGATATTGCTCCGCAAAATGTAAAAAGTATTTCCTCTAGGTTTTTTCAATGTTATGGAACATTTATCAAATCATCTTCCATTAGAAGCACGTCTTCGAGGGTGTGCAAATGGATAATTGTATCCATTTGAAAGGTATTTGAATCATCTAAAAAAAAGTGAGACAGAAAGCTCGAGTTGAAGGTTCGATTTGCAAATCATACATCGAAGAAGAAGCTTCGTTTTTTCTCTCTCATTATTTTAGTGACCATATGAACATATCATTTGAAAGTGCTATGCGTAATGATGAAGGCATTGATCAAGATGATTGTCAAACGACCTTATCAATTTTTAAAAAACAAGGTCGGCCTGTGGTGCTTGTGCGGAAGTATGGTTGGATGATAGAGATTATCATGTTGCACACACATATGTTCTTCTCAACTGTGCCGAAGTTGCACCGTTTGTTAGGTAATTTACTTATATATATATATATATATATATATATCATCAACACGTGTGTATACACAAATATATGCACACACGTGTATCTTAATCATAATGAAACATTTGTTATATAAGTGCAGTATTTACGAATCACAACATCCAAACGACGATATCGGCAAAGAATTCGCTTCTTGGTTTTCTAAGTATGTTTTTGATACAACAAATTGTGTTGTAGACGAAGGATTGAAACATTTAGCTATGGGACCAAAATGGAAAGTGAAGACCTATCCAATATTCTTTGTCAATGGATATAAATTTAATATCAAAGAATACGGTGCCAAAAAATTAACTAACAACACTGGTGTATTTGTTAAAGGCAGTGATGATCCAAATGATCATATACATGATTTTTATGGCGTGCTAACCCAGGTTTTGCAATTGACGTATTTCACACAACCCGCGGAAGAAGTATTTTTGTTTAAATGCAACTGGTTCAGCAACGTTCCAGGTTCTGGAATCAACGTGCACCCAAAATATAATCTTATAGAAATAAAACATACTTCGCGTTATTATAAATACGATCCTTTTGTACTTGCTAAACAAGCTCTTCAAGTTTATTATGCTTCTTACCCGTCTCTAAGAAGAGATAAAATAGATTGGTCGGCTGTTTTTAAAACAAAGGCAAGGTTTACATTTGATGGACTGAATATTCCCGAAGAACAAGCTTACCAAGCAGATATCGAGGAAAATAGAGGAATAATAATAACCAATGATCAAACAGATTTTGGACCTCTAAACGATGAATCAAATGCATTAATTGAAGCATTTGAGAGTACAGAGGAACAAAATATAGAGTGCGAAACAGAGTCTGAATCCGAAAATGATGAGGACTGATCAACTATCTACATTTTGAGAAGGTAAATTTATAAATTTTTAAGCATTATCCTATTTTCATTAAAAATGAAATGGTATGCTAATATATGATATGTATCACATCTCGTTTTTATGTTACGCCATACTGTATGTTTTACATATAGTCATTTTATTTTCTATTATAATGTTTGTTTGTAACATGTATTATATAGGTATGTCGTCACGTAGACATTCTGGGTCTCCCTCTTCCTCACAGAGAGGGCATGCTCGTCCGGACGGTGGTGATGGCGGTGGTCCATCACAGGAGCTACGGCGTCCTATGGTGTGGCTAAAGCCAAAAGCAGATCAAACGTAAGTAATAAATTTCAAAATTAAATTTCATTTTCGTGCAATCTATTCTGAAAATATATAGTAGTCATGAAATATTAAATGTTTTTTCTCTTTTTAAACACAGTGGTTTCTCTTTGGAGCCGACTCAAGTAGTTCTATCTATATCTCGACGGGAGTACATGGGTCGTATGACCGAATGTTGGCATAAGTGGACATTGATTCCAGATAATGTTAAAGAGACTATTTGACAGGATTTTTTGGTATGTCACTTTATATATTAGGAACATGTTATATCAATTCATGTTTACATTATTTATAAAAGCTATATAACTCTTATTTTGTCAAACATGCAGGCGGAAGTGGACCTTCAAGATGCTGATATTTCAGTCGTATATCGCCACGGGTGCAGCAAAGTCGCAAAGAACTACCGGGAAACAGTAAACAGCTTAAAAACAGCGGGAAAGAATCCTCAGTGGATGAGCGCAGCTGTGTGGGATGATTTTGTGAAATGGTAGGGAAACGAGGAGTTTTCGGTAAATTTATCACATGTTTAATTTAAATTCTTCTACGCAAATACTAACTAGAAATGTTAAACAATTTTTGTTTTTAAATTAAATTTACAGAGGCAGTCGGAGAGGAACTCATCCAATAGGAGCAAGAACCCTGCCACACATCGTGGTGGTTCCAAGTCATTTCAGCATCACCGAGAGGACTTGGTATATTTATTAATTACAATAATAATTTAAAGATTTTAAGTTCTAAGTTGTAGATAATGTAACAATATATATATATATATATAATGTATATATATGGACATATTTCAAGAGAAACAGCGTGGTGGTGCTTCTGTGAGTTACTGGGATGTTTTCACGCATACTCATGCATTGAGCCAGGTCGATGAAGCAGGCACCGTTTCATACTTCTGGGATCACGATGCCAAAGCGCAGTCCGCATATGTAAGTAACATAATGACTTAACACTTATATAAGTTAATTAAAATAATGTTATCTAAATTTGTTAAAAGCAGAGCAAAAGAAAAGATTTGAATTTCATTATTCTTATCACTCTTAAAACTTAGCTATTACACGATGTATTTTTAAAGAGATACTAGATACAAACTGTAACGGGCTAAAAGAAGAAGTAATATCTCGGCCCAATAGGAAATAATGCAAAAGAGAGAAAATATATATATATGCTGCGAAAGCCCGGGTCTAATGCTCCACTTGCAAATGAATAAATGAGCAAATTTATTGATAACACTCCCCCTCAAGTGGAGCATATAAATTGATCATGCATAGTTTGTTTTGTAATACTCTGATCCGAGCTCCATCCAATGGTTTCGTGCAAATATCTTCTACTTGCTCCCCAGTTCGAACAAATTTTGTGCAAACTAACCCTTGCAAAATCTTTTCACGAATAAAATGACAATCAACCTCTATACGTTTTGTTCGTTCATGAAAAATTGGATTTGAGGCTATATGCAATGCTGCTTGATTATCACAATTCAACACAATAGGCTTCTCAATCTTTATACCCAATTCTGACATAAGATGATCAATGCACATGATTTCACACACACCTTTAGCCATAGCTCTATATTCGAATTCAGCACTAGACCTTGCAATTATACTTCGTTTCTTGCTTTTCCATAACACAAGATTTCCTCCTACATATACACAAAAACCGAAAGTAGATTTCCTATCTAATTTAGATCCTGCCCAGTCAGCATCAGTGAAACATTCAACTTTAATGTGTTTATGGTCAGTATACAATATACCTATTCCAGCTGTTCCTTTAATATAGCCTAAAATATGCTCTAAAGCCTTCCATTGATGAATATTAGGCGATGACATGAACTGACTGACTATACTAACAGCATACGACAGATCTGGTCTAGTAACAGTAAGATAATTTAACTTACCAATAAGTCTTCTATATCTTTTTGGGTCACCGAACAATTCTGCATCCTCTGTCCAGTTATTATTTGGCATTATTGGTGTAGTGTTTGGTTTAGCTCCAAGCTTCCCTGTCTCTGCTAAAAGATCCAGTGCATACTTTCTTTGAGATAATACTTCTTGCAACTTCAATTCCCAGAAAATACTTCAAAGTCCCTAAATCTTTGGTGCGAAATTGTGTATGGATAAAAAAATTTAAAGAACATATTCCTTTTTCATCACTCCCAGTAATGATTATATCATCAACATAAACTACCAGCAAAATAATCCCCTTCTTAGAAGTTTTATAAAAAATTGAATGATCAACTTTACTCTTAGTTATACCATAAGATTCCAGAACTTGACTAAATTTCCTAAAACATGCTCGAGGAGATTGTTTCGGGCCATACAGTGTTTTCTTAAGCTTACACACCAAATCCTTTTTCCCTTGAGCAAAGAATCCAGGAGCTTGTGTCATATAAATTTCTTCTTGAAGATCACCATGCAGAAATGCATTTTTAATATCAAGCTGATGCAATTTCCAATTGTGTGCGGAAGCCAGAGAGATGAATAACCTAATTGAAATTAGTTTAGCTACAGGACTAAAGGTCTCTAAATAATCCACTCCATATACTTGTGCATATCCCTTTGCAACAAGTCTTGCTTTAAACCTAGCTACTGATCCATCAGGGTTCACCTTAACTGAGAATACCCATTTGCAACCAATTGCTTTCTTATCTTTAGGCAAAGAGACCAGCTCCCATGTTTTGTTAAGTTCTAGAGCTTCAAGTTCTTCAATCATAGCTGAGTGCCATTTTGGATGTGAAATGGCTTCACTAATTGATTTTGGAATTGACATAGCATCAAAAGTTTGCAGAAAAAAATAGGTGGACACTGGTAAATGGTTATAGGACACATAAGAAGCTATAGGATATGTACATTGGCGTTTTCCTTTTCTAAGTGCAATAGGAAGATCTAACTCTGGATTGAAGTGAGGTACAGGTTCATGAACAGGTGAAGGAGGTATGGGAGCAGTTGAGAAATCATCCATGGTTTCTTGTGCATGGGTGTTGTAACAACCTGAGATTTCGCAGTAATTAATTACTGTCGTTAGACGATTAAATTAGGTTGCTAATTTCGGTTGTTATTGGAATTTTTAAATCGGTTTGAAATTTGTTAATAATTCGTTAAATAAATACGGGCTTTAAATAAATATGTCTCTTTTAATTTCATTTGGCCCGTCTCCTTTACTAATCGGTGAAGTGATAATAGGCAAGACCGGGTTTTTCCCCCTCTCCTTTCATTCGTTCTAACACTAAATTAAACGAAGAAAATGAAATAATGGTGGCCTCCTCTTGTTCATTCCCCTTTTCCAAATTAGGGCTTTGGAAAATTCTTCGAAGCCGCGACTTTTGTAGATCGATTAGGGATATTGGCGTGTTACTTTGTCGATCGGTGGTTCCTTCGCCTTGCTCGCGGCTGCTTCGATTTGGGCTAAGGTGAGTGATCCCCTCACTCACATCTAATTCAAAAACTCTAGCTATTTTGAACTTGAGATTTCGTGCTTTCTGACTTGGGTCGATTTCTAGTTTTTTTGGTTCTCACGGTTTCGAATTTGAACTGTACGATTCCTTTATTGTTGACTTTAGCTTGTGATGATGTTGATTGGATTATTCCTCAGCAAAAACATTTTTTTTATCATAGACATGATTTTGGGTTGGCAACCTACTGTTTCTTCACTTATATCATTTTTCAACATGTTGCTTGATATTGACCATTGTGACTGTGACACTATCATTGCACTTGGGCATTCATGTGAGGGACTTGTTCGATTTATACTTGCCTGGTCACCACGAATTTGCAATTGCTTTGACTTCGGTGATTTCTGGACTTCGTTTATGATAAACTGGTGCTTTGATTTTGGTTCGAACTTGCATTGGTTTTGGTTTTTCGCCTCTATGACTTATGCAGACTTTGATCCAAACTACAGTTGTTTTTTTTTGACTTTATTTGCAAACCTGATTTGGCGAAAATAATTTGAGTTTGGTACTGTCTAGACTTGAGACTGCTTTTTCATGATTATTGAATTCGTTTTGATTCATTAACTTCGACATCATTGTGAATTGTCGCTGGTTATTGTATATGTTTTTGGGTTGACTTTGCATTCCCTAGGTTGTACTCACTTCGGCCCTTATATCTTTGATCTGTAGCTTGAATATTATGGTGGCACTTCATGTTGCATCTGTTAAGTGGAGTGATATTGAACTGCTTCGTGTTCATATACATTTTCGACTGAGTTTGCCCCATCCAGTTTCATGTAGCGTTATTGGGGCCTTCTTTGGTTCATGATGCATTCACTTATATACCCATTCATTATGTAGTTCCTTGTGTTGGGTTTCGAACATGGCTATTTTATTATTGAGGCTGTTGTATATGAAATCTATGATTGCATATATGTTCACTAAACTGCAGTATACTTGGGTCTGCATTGGCGTGAGCATTGAATTTGATTATATTGTTGCATATATTCACTGTTTGGTCTAATGCTCCAGTTGCCACTCTTGAAGTGTGTTAATCCTTGATGTTGCCCTGCGTAGTTGCACTATGGTTCATTTTATATTGTCACTCCCCAAGTAATTTGCAGTTGCATTTTAGATCGTACTACCTTGGGCTCGAGTACTTGTATCACTTGATTGCTTGTAGCCTGTTTCATGTGTAAAACTTGCGCATATCATTTCGCTGTCTATTTGATACACCTGCCTTTTTTTTGTAACTGTCGAATTGATATTACCGCAGCACTATGCAGTAGCTTTTCGTGTGCTTTTATGTTTGTAATGGCACTGACCAGTTGGGTTTGAGTTGTTTAACTTGAACTTGATCTCGAGATGGTGCCATTTGCTTTGGATTTGTTGATCTTTTGTGTACATCATCAATGTAGTGGCAAGGCAGTGCACACAAGCATGAACTGCAGCCACACGGTATGGCTTCTATGATATTCTATTTTGTTTTGACTATTTGATCTTTTGCATATTTCATATGCTGTAGTGGCGAGGCAGTGCACGCGTGCGTGTACTGCAGCCTTACTCGAAATAGTATTTTAAATTGATATTTCAATGTCTTGAACTGTTTTGTTTATTCAATTCAATATTCTGATTTGGTTTAATTTGCTGATTTGTGGTTTAACACTGTTACGTGTTATATTTATCGTTATCCGATTTCTTTATTTAAGGATCGGATAGACGAGATTTATTGTGACTGTCGTCTATTCATTATTTAATTATTATTGCTTCTGTGCACTAATAACTGAGTTTGAATTAGACTGACCCGTGTATTATTTTCTTCTGAATTTAATACTCGGGTCAGACCGAGTATTCACAGGTTGTAGATATCTTGGTTTGGGTTGCTGCTAGAGCTATGAAGTTTCTTTATATCTTTTGGAGTAGTCGTCGTCATGTTTAGTAATCAGTGTATTTGTATAGGATGTTGTATATTCATGTATATTATTCACGGTAATGTACTTGTATATGTAACTTCCAGAGTCGACAGTTGTAGTTGTATCATATGTACTGTATCACATGTATTGTAACTGACATCAGTTATTATATATATATGAGACTTTTGTTTTATCTGTGTTCCGCATTTATATTATCTGTGTTATTATTATATGTATTGTCCTAAACTATTATGAACCATCGTAGTTCGTTTTATACTGAAATTGGGTATGTCAATGGGAGTAAATAAATATGAGATGAGAATTTAAAAATATATACCACTCCTATCGAGGTAACCAATTTTAGTGTAAGGCCTAACTACGGATGGCCGCTCCTATCCAGCCTTATTCTTCATAATAACAGGCAGCATTTCTTTTAATAATCTTTGTTATTGTGAGCATAGAGGTGGGGCGTCACAGTTGGTATCAAAGCTTGGGGTTTATGGACATAATATAAAACATAACTTAGATGGAACATGTGTTACAACTATTTGTCGATATTTTATGTGCTTTGAGTCAAAGCTAAAGTTTTGAAATTTTGATGAAATTTTAAATAGCTTTATTTAAAAATAAAAGTGAATTTGTGTTTTGATGATAGATTGGTTTGTGCTTTGTTTATCAGAGTGCGCAGCGAAAACAGTGTGACTGCTTCGCTGAGTACGACTGATAATTATTTTGATTTAAAATTCAAAATATGAAAATGAAATTAATTTCATTATGTTGTTTAACCAGTGGATTTGATTTGTTGAAATTCCTTACTGGTTTTCTTTGATGCTAATCATATCTGATTAGATTTCTGCTGTTTTAAAATATCTTTATTGAAGATATATTTGAATGATTTCTTTGTTCATTTTGCGGTATACGTGCAAATTTATGTTGCACGTTACTACACTAATTTTATGTTGAAACGATGCTTGGTTATGAAACGTATATTGTTGCCGTTATTCTTATAACGGTATTTTTACACCAATGATATATTTTGAAGCAAGGTGTTTTGTTGACATTTTAATGAATGAAATTCACTGATATTGTATTTTGATGTGAATTATTTTGATGAGATTTTGACGTTTAAAAATGACTGTCGCTTTGACTTCAGTATCCGTCATATTTTGAAGTGGATTTTCAAGCGGTTATCCCGCAATGCTGATTTTGAGATCCATTTCTACGATGTTTTGAGAAGTACAATTTTCTTATTGAAATTGTCACTAATGTTGCTGTTTTTATCACGGGTTGCAAATCGTTTTAAAAATAAAATTGTTTTTCAAATTTTTTATAGTTTATGCTTTCAAAAGAATGAGGAAGCGATTTAAACAATTCAGCAAAATCGAGGACTGTGAACCCTTTCTTTTACTGATTCGCTTAATTCCGGACTTGTTCGTTTGAGAATGTAAATTATTACTTTTATGAAATAAATGAAATTATTTCCAGAATTTTTACAGTTTGCGTTTTCAGAAGAATGAGAAAGTGACTTAAACGTTTCAGAAAAATCGAGGATTATGACCCCTTTCTTTTACTGATTCGCTTAATTCCGGACTTGTCCGTTTGAGAATGTGAAATGTTATTTTTGGAATACACAATTTGCACTTTCAAGGAAACGATGAAGAGATTTAAACGATGTAGCAAAAGTGCGGAGTATGGAATCACACTTTTACTATTTCGGTTAATTCCGGACTCGTTAATTGAAACATTTGCTGTTTGATGATTTTGATGATTTTACACGTTCAAGGAAACGATGAAGAGAATCAAACGATTTAGTAAAACACGTGGTATGCGACATGTGCGTTTGCTATTTCGGTTAATTCCGGACTCGTTAATTGAATATATGATGATTTTCGTGTGCTTTCGAGCCACTATGTTGGACCTTCGGGTCAATACCAGTACCGGACCTTCGGGTCATATGTTGGGCGCCAAAATTATGTTGGGTACTTGGTAGGCTTCGGCCATATGTTGATGCACGTGCGGCGTAGCTAAAAATCGCCATCTGATGGGATCGATCCAACCTTTTATGTTGATTTTCTAGATCATCTTAATTGATTTCTATATATTTGTTGTTTCCAATTATCTGCAGGTAATTGGATATTTGTTGATATGAGTTCTGATTATCGCTTGTGATAATTAGATATTTGGGGGATTTGATTATCGTTTTGATAATCGAATATTTGTTGATTCTGATTATCGTTTTTGATAATCGAATATTTGTTGATTTGATTATCGTTTTTGATAATCGAATAATTGTTGATTTGAGATTTGATTATCGTTTTTGATAATCGAATATTTGTTGATTTGATTATCGTTTTTGATAATCGAATATTTGTTGAGTTGATTATCGTTTTGATAATCGAATATTTGTTGATTCTGATTATCGTTTTTGATAATCGAATATTTGTTGATTTGATTATCGTTTTTGATAATCGAATATTTGTTGATTTGATTATCGTTTTTGATAATCGAATATTTGTTGATTTGATTATCGTTTTTGATAATCGAATAATTGTTGATTTGAGATTTGATTATCATTTTTGATAATCGAATATTTGTTGATTTGATTATCGTTTTGATAATCGAATATTTGTTGATTCTGATTAACGTTTTTGATAATCGAATATTTATTGATTTGAGATTTGATTATCGTTTTTGATAATCGAATATTTATTGATTTGATTATCGTTTTTGATAATCGAATAATTGTTGATTTGAGATTTGATTATCATTTTTGATAATCGAATATTTGTTGATTTGATTATCGTTTTTGATAATCGAATATTTGTTGATTTGAGATTTGATTATCGTTTTTGATAATCGAATATTTGTTGATTTGAGATTTGATTATCGTTTTTAATAATCGAATATTTGTTGATTTGATTATCGTTTTTGATAATCGAATATTTGTTGATTTGAGATTTGATTATCGTTTTTGATAATCGAATATTTATTGATTTGATTATCGTTTTTGATAATCGAATAATTGTTGATTTGAGATTTGATTATCATTTTTGATAATCGAATATTTGTTGATTTGATTATCGTTTTTGATAATCGAATATTTGTTGGTTTGATTATCGTTTTTGATAATCGAATATTTGTTGATTTGAGATTTGATTATCGTTTTTGATAATTGAATATTTGTTGATTTGAGATTTGATTATCGTTTTTAATAATCGAATATTTGTTGATTTGATTATCGTTTTGATAATCGAATAATTGTTGATTTGAGATTTGATTATCATTTTTGATAATCGAATATTTGTTGGTTTGATTATCGTTTTTGATAATCGAATATTTGTTGATTTGAGATTTAATTATCGCTTTAGATAATTAAATATTTGTTGATTTGAAATTTGATTATTGCCTTTGATAATTAAATATTTGTCGATTTGAGATTTCTAATTATCGTTTTTGATAATTAGGTCTTTCTTGTTTTCTGACTATCTATTGATGGTTAGATTTTGTTGAGAATTTTGAATTTCTTTTATTAAAATTAAAAGATTTCTTTGATGTTTGAATTCTCTGCCTTCATCTTCTAGCTTAACCAGTTTATGTTAGAAAATTTATTGTTAGTGACGACCTTAATTATGAAAATTGCGGGGACGCAATTTTTATAAGGAGGGGAGTCTGTAACAACCTGAGATTTCGCAGTAATTAATTACTGTCGTTAGATGATTAAATTAGGTTGCTAATTTCGGTTGTTATTGGAATTTTTAAATCGGTTTGAAATTTGTTAATAATTCGTTAAATAAATACGGGCTTTAAATAAATATGTCTCTTTTAATTTCATTTGCCCGTCTCCTTTACTAATCGGTGAAGTGATAAAAGGCAAGACCGGGTTTTTCCCCCTCTCCTTTCATTCGTTCTAACCCTAAATTAAACGAAGAAAATGAAATAATGGCGGCCTCCTCTTGTTCATTCCCCTTTTCCAAATTAGGGCTTTGGAAAATTCTTCGAAGCCGCGACTTTTGTAGATCGATTTAGGGATATTGGCGTGTTACTTTGTCGATCGGTGGTTCCTTCGCCTTGCTCGCGGCTGCTTCGATTTGGGCTAAGGTGAGTGATCCCCTCACTCACATCTAATTCAAAAACTCTAGCTATTTTGAACTTTAGATTTCGTGCTTTCTGACTTGGGTCGATTTCTAGTTGTTTTGGTTCTCACGGTTTAGAATTTGAACTGTACGATTCCTTTATTGTTGACTTTAGCTTGTGATGATGTTGATTGGATTATTCCTCGGCAAAAACATTTTTTTTATCATAGACATGATTTTGGGTTGGCAACCTACTGTTTCTTCACTTATATCATTTTTCAACATGTTGCTTGATATTGACCATTGTGACTGTGACACTATCATTGCACTTGGGCATTCATGTGAGGGACTTGTTCGATTTATACTTGCCTGGTCACCACGAATTTGCAATTGCTTTGACTTCGGTGATTTTTGGACTTCGTTTATGATAAACTGGTGCTTTGATTTTGGTTCGAACTTGCATTGGTTTTGGTTTTTCACCTCTATGACTTGGGCAGACTTTGATCCAAACTACAGTTGTTTTTTTTGACTTTATTTGCAAACCTGATTTAGCGAAAATAATTTGAGTTTGGTACTGTCTAGACTTGAGACTGCTGTTTCATGATTATTGAATTCGTTTTGGTTCATTAACTTCGACATCATTGTGAATTGTCGCTGGTTATTGTATATGTTTTTGGGTTGACTTTGCATTCCCTAGGTTGTACTCACTTCGGCCCTTATATCTTTGATCTGTAGCTTGAATATTATGGTGGCACTTCATGTTGCATCTGTTAAGTGGAGTGATATTGAACTACTTCGTGTTCATATACATTTTCGACTGAGTTTGCCCCATCCAGTTTCATGTAGCGTTACTGGGGCCTTCTTTAGTTCATGATGCATTCACTTATATACCCATTCATTATGTAGTTCCTTGTGTTGGGTTTCGAACATGGCTATTTTATTATTGAGGCTGTTGTATATGAAATCTAGGATTGCATATATGTTCACTAAACTGCAGTATACTTGGGTCTGCATTGGCGTGAGCATTGAATTTGATTATACTGTTGCATATATTCACTGTTTGGTCTAATGCTCCAGTTGCCACTCTTGAAGTGTGTTAATCCTTGATGTTGCCCTGCGTAGTTGCACTATGGTTCATTTTATATTGTCACTCCCCAAGTAATTTGCAGTTGCATTTTAGATCGTACTACCTTGGGCTCGAGTACTTGTATCACTTGATTGCTTGTAGCCTGTTTCATGTGTAAAACTTGCGCATATCATTTCGCTGTCTATTTGATACACCTGCCTTTTTTTTGTAACTGTCGAATTGATATTACCGCAGCACTATGCAGTAGCTTTTCGTGTGCTTTTATGTTTGTAATGGCACTGACCAGTTGGGTTTGAGTTGTTTAACTTGAACTTGATCTCGAGATGGTGCCATTTGCTTTGGATTTGTTGATCTTTTGTGTACATCATCAATGTAGTGGCAAGGCAGTGCACGCAAGCATGAACTGCAGCCACACGGTATAGCTTCTATGATATTCTATTTTGTTTTGACTATTTGATCTTTTGCATATTTCATATGCTGTAGTGGCGAGGCAGTGCACGCGTGCGTGTACTGCAGCCCTACTCGAAATAGTATTTTAAATTGATATTTCAATGTCTTGAACTGTTTTGTTTATTCAATTCAATATTCTGATTTGGTTTAATTTGCTGATTTGTGGTTTAACACTGTTACGTGTTATATTTATCGTTATCCGATTTCTTTATTTAAGGATCGGATTGACGAGATTTATTGTGACTGTCGTCTATTCATTATTTAATTATTATTGCTTTTGTGCACTAATAACTGAGTTTGAATTAGACTGACCCGTGTATTATTTTCTTCTGAATTTAATACTTGGGTCAGACCGAGTATTCACAGGTTGTAGATATCTTGCTTTGGGTTGCTGCTAGAGCTATGAAGTTTCTTTATATCTTTTGGAGTAATCGTCGTCATGTTTAGTAATCAGTGTATTTGTATAGGATGTTGTATATTCATGTATATTATTCATGGTAATGTACTTGTATATGTAACTTCCAGAGTCGACAGTTGTAGTTGTATCATATGTACTGTATCACATGTATTGTAACTGACATCAGTTATTATATATATATGAGACTTTTGTTTTATCTGTGTTCCGCATTTATATTATCTGTGTTATTATTATATGTATTGTCCTAAACTATTATGAACCATCGTAGTTCGTTTTATACTGAAATTGGGTATGTCAATGGGAGTAAATAAATATGAGATGAGAATTTAAAAATATATACCACTCCTATCGAGGTAATCAATTTTAGTGTAAGGCCTAACTACGGATGGCCGCTCCTATCCAGCCTTATTCTTCATAATAACAGGCAGCATTTCTTTTAATACTCTTTGTTATTGTGAGCATAGAGGTGGGGCGTCACAGGTGTGGGTAGAATAAATGAGGAAATCAGTTTCTTCATTGTTAATGGAGTCAGTTTGATTAATCATAGGCTGATAGTATGGAATGTCTTCATGGAATGTCACATCAATATATACCACATTTTTATCAAGACTTGGACAATAACATCTATAACTTTTTTGCAATCTCTTATACCCAACAAATACACATTCTATAGATTTAGGATCTAATTTGATACTTGTGGTCGTGCATCTCTTACAAAACAAGTACACCCAAACATTCTAGGTTTAACTGGATAGACATCTTTATTTGGAAAAAGAACTTTATAAGGAATATCACCATTCAACACGCTTGAAGGCATCCTATTTATCAAAAAATAGGCAGTGGAAATAGCATCTGACCAGAAATGCTTTAGCATATGCATTTGAAATAAAAGCGCGCTGGTGGTTTCTAAAAGATGCCTATTTTTCCTTTATGTAGTCCTATTTTGAGATGCAGTATCAACACAAGATGTTTCATGCATGATGCCATTATCATTCATAAAGGTATGAAATAGACTTGAAGTATATTCTTTAGCATTATCACTTCTTAAAGTTTTGATAGTTGTGCCAAATTGAGTTTTTATTTCAGCACAAAATTTACGAAAAATAGAATACAGTTCAGACCTATTTTTCATAAGAAACATCCAAGTTAACCTAGAGTAATCATCCACAAACGTGACAAAGTATTTAAAACCAAGTTTAGAAGTAACCGAGGAGGGTCCCCATATGTCTGAATGTACAAGATCAAAGGCTGAAGCAGTTCTTTTGTTTATTCTTGGGCTAGAACTCTGACGGTGATGCTTAGAAAATTGACAAGAATCACATTCAAGTGACTTTATTGAAGTATACTATGGACATAGAATTTTGAAGTTAGATAGAGAAGGATGGCCTAATTGGCAATGAGTCTTGAGAGCCTGATTGATATTGGTACATGCAACAATAGTTGATGGCAGACTATCAAACACATATAGACCCCCAAGCTCCTTTCCTTTACCAATAGTCTTCTTGGTCATTAGATCCTGAAATACACAATAGTTAGGATAAAAGGTAATGCTGTAGTTAAGATTTTTAGTTACTTAACAGAGAGGAGATTAAATTTAAGCTTTGGTATATGTAACACAGAATTTAAGGTCAGAGAGGAGTTGAGGTCAACAGTTCTAGATCCATGAACAGATGATAATGTGCCAACAGCTAGAGTTATACTCTGAGAACCACTGTTATTCTGAAAATTTGATAGAAGAGAGGAGTTACCGGTCATATGATCAGTGGCACCTGAATCTATGACCCATATGTTTGTTGTAGCTACTGCAGATACATTTGGACTTGGATTGGTTGATGACATCTTCGAGTTATTTTGATATTCAGTAAACTTAGCATATTCTTCTCCAGTGATGAGTATTGATTTATCCTGATTAGAATTTGCAACATTTGCAATTTGATTTGATGAATTCTGCCATTTATTTGTTGCTTTATCAAGAGTTCCAGTCTTGTTTTGTTTATGTTTCTCTTGAAGTTTCCAACATTGCTGATATCTATGACCATCTCTTTTACAATATGTGCAGAAATTTGGGGTCATAGGTCGAAATTCAGGTTGTGTACCACCTCTCCTATATCCACTTTGATTTGGTCTCCACTGTGTATTGTTTGGTGCATATCTATTCTATGCACTTGCACTATTCTGACTGATTAAAGAACTAGTATTTGATGTAGAGTTATTTTGAGAATTGTTTGAACCATCAGCTCTTAAAAGTTGACTAAACACTTCTTGTAAAGAGATCACATCAGATCCAGATAAGATTTGTGCTTTTGCTGATTCAAACTCACTCGAGAGACCACCTAAGAAACTTATAACAGCCATTTGTTCTCTTTGTTATTGCTGGATTTTGATGTCTAGACTCATAGGAAGTAGTACATTAAATTCTTCATACACTTTCTTAAATTTCATGAAATAGTTCATCAAACTTTGATCTGACTTCTCAGCACGATAAAAAGATTTGCAGACATCATACATCCTACTCAAATTCCCTTTTCCTGAATACAAAAATTCCAGATAATCCATTAGCTCCTTCACAAAGCTACAATGATTAACTAAACTAATCACATTACTATCAATTGTATTTCGAATATGAAGAAACAGACGAGCATCATCCCTCAGCCAAACTTTATCATCTTTATCTTTCGAATTTTCTTTCGATGGATCTTTCATAAGATGATCTGCTTTTTCAATACTCCGAAGGTACAATCGAATTGTTTTACTCCAATCAAAATAATTTGAATCCCCTAACTTTTGATCTGTTATCTTTGACATCACAGGCATTACATCCAATATTGTTTTATTTTCCGCCATTTCCCTTAGAGCTCTGATACCATGTTAAAAGTAGAGCAAAGGAAAAGATTTGAATTTCATTATTCTTATCACTCTCAAAACTTAGCTATTACACGATGTATTTTTAAAGAGATACTAGATACAAACTGTAACGGGCTAAAAGAAGAAGTAATATCTCGGCCCAATAGGAAATAATGCAAAAGAGAGAATGAAACGACCCGCAAATCCGTACCCCTTGAGTCAATCACTATTCTACAACAATCAACTCAAGTTGTACAGAAATACGAACCATTTGGGTTAAAGAAGAAGAGGTAGAAGAAGAAAAATAGAAAATAACATCAGAGTCTAACCATCGCAGCGGAATAAAATATAATAGATAATAGATACTATTTATTCAAACTTAAATATCTCTGTTTATATATTACATCATCAGAGTACATCAATCACAGCTCAACATCAATATCGTACAAATGGATACAGAACAACTCAAACAGCGGAATATATATATAAAACAAGTACGAATATACGTATCATCATCCAGCTCGTCTCCTGAGCTCCACAGCATCTCCTGTATCCTATAATACTCGGTCTGACCCGAGCATTACAGTTAAATAACACCCGAGTCAGTCTGGAATACCAGCGTGAGAAAATCACACCCAGTTGATTATTAAAGTTTCAAAAATCCTTTGAAAACAAAAGCAACTCGTAAGACCATGCCACAAATAAACGTGTCGGGTTTTTACCTTACGATAGCTAAAACATTTTTTATTAAAGTCCTCTGATATTATAATAGTGTCTATAGAAAGTAAAATAGAATCTAGCTGAAATGCTTGCATCTCACGTTTCAGCAATAGTTGGGCACAATCAAAACCGTACGGGCGCGTATGAAAAATGGATTCCAACTAATGGCTAGGCACTGGGGTACCACCTGTCACAGTACCTGGTCTAGATCAGCGTACCGAGGAGCCACCCTAACTCCTCTGCAACACAAGACCGGAGCCATCCCTTACTGGACAGTCCCAAGCAAGATCACCCCGCGGTTGGGATCAGCAACCGCCCACTAAGCCGAAATAAAAGGGACATCTAGACAGGGATCACCTCACCCTCCATTGGGGGCTACCCACGAAGCCTTGCTGCATATCCCCTGATTTTCAGCCATTCCCATTTGATGAGGCTTGAGGCTAAGCGTTACCTTTAAGAACGATATCCCTTAGAATGCCCGTCGTCCGCCTGACGATGTTTCGTAAGCATTCATCCATACAAGTTCGTCCCGGGTTCGAACGGAACCGAAGGCACTATTCCTACTACATCCATTTTGGAAATATCCTCAGGATTAGTAGCGACTAGACCTTGCACTTCACTGCTCCATCTTCGAATCCAAAATCATTTCCACGAAACGTACAAACCGGATCGAAGTGGTTTTCGAGAAATAAATCTCGATCCCGGTCTCTTCGAAACGATCAACGCATTTGTCCAATATTGATAGTCGGTTATTTAACTATCAATTAATATTCACAACATCCATCAAACAATAAATAATTTCCCAAATTATTTATTTATCCAAAATATCTTTACAAGATATATTTCAGATTTTAACCCCTTTTGAAAATAGTTTCAAACATATTCCTTTCCCGGAATAATTTCCCAATATTTATTTCCACTGAAACACCAAGTATAAAATACTTTTAGATTTTTAAATAATTTAAAAGCACTTAGTTATAAAATATACTTCATAGCCTTAAAAATTTAAATCTACTTTACTACTTTATTAAAATATGTACTTTAGAAATATTTAATAAATAAGGCTACTTTTATAAAATATAAAACTAGATTTTTCTTTAAAACAAATACCAAGTCATTTAATAATTACTATGATAATAGTTTTGAAAAATATTCATTTTAGAATTTAAACATTTAAAAATAATAAATTTTCTAAGATATGCTTTTTGAAACAACATTAAAACCTTTAACTTATATTTAAAATTGCTTGAAAATCGTACTTGGCTATCCAGGGAAACACTCTTCTCTTTCACATCCTTTAAAAAAATGAATCACTATTTATTTTTAAACGAATTTCCATTCCTTTATAAATTTCCACTTTGAATTCATATTTTAAAATATCCATCGATATTTTATTTTACTTGATAACCCAGTTTAAAAATTCCAAAATCTCACTTCCCTTTTGGATTTCAAATCCCAAAACACTTTAATCAATTTACAATTTATTCCCAATTTTCTTTGCTTTAAATAAATTTTCTTTCTTGCTTACTTATTTCAAATTTCATTAACATTTAGATTTTATTTCCTCATTTGAGTAAAAACCCTTTTAACTGAAGATACCAATTTCAGATTTCCAAAATTCCTTCTTTATCTCTTAATTAAATTTAATCCTTAAATTAAAAAAATAAATTCGTTATTCATTCAAATAATATCACTTAAGCTTTACAATTTATTATTACCCCTAATAATTCAAATTCTTCTTATTCCAAATTTGTTAGAGTTTTGCGATCACTTTTATTTTATTTTATTTTCAATTCATTATTAATTTATTCCATTTCACTAGAATTATTTTACTTAAAAATTTACTCTTTTATTTCTTTCGAAAATACAATTCTATAGATTTGATAATTTATTTTACTGAGATATTCAATCCAACCATACCATTCAATACTTCAATTATTCATAAAATCACAGGGAATCAAATATTCAGAACACAGAATATTAAATAATCTAAATAATTTCGAGGGGTCCAGTTGGATCCCTCCAACCTGTTTTTCCCTGCATCCAAAGATGTTAGCACAATAATATGCCAATTCCAGAATATAACATACTATAGCACCTCAATCAATTTCAACCATTCAAACAATTATTTAAATTAAATCGTTTAAATTTAAATTTAAATCAACTGAGTGAGATTAACTCACCATTGCTATTATTTGCAATCCACTCCAGTCTCGACTGATTTAGACCTTGAACAAACAATTTAAGATTTATTTATATTCAAATTAACCAAAACAATTTATTTCCATTTAACAAATTTAATTTACTACTAATTAGATTCTAACTAGTAGTTTTAAAACCAAGTTTCTTTTAATAAATATTTTTAGGAACAAAATTTTTAAACAAGTTAATTAGATAGGTTAATCACCCTAATACTTTTGTTTATTCCCTTATTACTTTTTAAATCAAACATAAATTTTATACTTATTGTAAAAATCAAAACTGTGCACATATGTTCAGACCCATACATAAATATACATACATAGAGATCTATAAATTTAGGAAGTTAAATTGTTTTACTAACTTACTTTTTTTTTAAACCAGACAATCTGTAAATAATTTGGCTAAGATAAATTGCAGAAATAAAGTAAGGAATTACCTTCCTCACGAACCTAGACATCAACAACTAGCCGCTGACCCTAGCCGATACCCAAACTCGCGTTCGTCTCAAAATCACCTCCCCTAGAGACGAATCCAACATCATCGAAACCCTCGGACTCGAGCTCGTCGTCCTCTCCATTCGCCTTGCTCCACTGCCCCGAGAACTCCTACAGGCAAACGCACTCCGATGCCCTAAATCTCGTGACATGCGAGCACTCCTCTTCTACATAATTCTGTCGACCTGAAGCATCTTTACCTCGGTCGCGATTGTTGATTGAAATCGTTCGCACGATTTGGTTAGGGAAAGGAAAAACGGCCATGGTCGTTGATTTTATTAGAGGAGGAGCCTTTGATTTCGTTCGCCATTTTATTGAACTCTGATTTTTTCTTAATCTCTATTATACGCTCGAATAGAAGGGAAAAGAAGAAATGCGAGGCTTTGATTAGAAGGCTCGGCTTGGCTTCCCAAAGAAGGAAGAACACGCGTACTAGTCTCTGCCTGGTGTTTAAACCAATAACATATGTAATTTATCCTTTGAAAATAGTACTATATTAAATACATCTACACATTATTTTAAAAAAAATTCAAATTTAAATTTGAAACTGTCATAATTACGCAAATTCGAAACCTCGATCGTATGGAAAAGATAGCTTCTTGAACCAGTTATAACATTGAATTTTCGATTATAATTTCAGCGCGTTTAAACGATATATTTTTAAAACTGAACAAATCAGTGTAAAATTAAATTTTAAAATTTCTATTATCATTAGTATTATCAATATAAATTTTACAAGCCTTCTAATTATTTTTAACAGGCTTAAAATTCTAGATTCAATATTTTACTCAACTTCAAATTATTTAATTCAATAATTTAATTATCAAATAAATTGTGATATTCGTAATCCACGTTAAAATTACTCTATTGAATATTTAAAATCAATTAAATATTCTGATTTCAAATGCTCAAAAATTCCAAGTCGTCACAGAGAATATATATATATGCTGCGAAAGCCCAGGTCTAATGCTCCACTTGCAAATGAATAAATGAGCAAATTTATTGATAACAAAATTCAACTTATTTTGCATAACAGCAAAAGTTTCAGCAAGCATGGACTTCCATTCTCGAGGGCTCTGGACGCGACGAGTTGACCGCCGATAAGGAGGATGCTATTTTTGAGTCTGTCATGGATCCATCAGCATGTGGCAGATGCTATGGTTTTGGGAATCAATCAGTAATAACTTTAACTTAAATTTTAAAATAATTATTCTAAACCAACTGTTACACATTGTGATGGATTATAGTAAACACGAATTACAATTATTAAACACCGATAACCTAAATTTTATTTACAGGCTAAGACGGTTCAGATTGAGTATCAGAGGGCTCAAGATAACGAGGAGATTGCAAAGCTTAGAGCCCAGGTTGTCGCGCTCGAGGAACGCAATATCCGCACCGAAGCCAAGACGGAGGAGTTGAACAGGCGTCTTACGGAGTTTATGGAGCAATACCGTCGGTTTCCGTCTTCTTGTGGTTTTGGAGGAGAGTGATTTCAGGTATGATTTGATTTGTTTTGCTATGGACATGTATATTTGGAGAGTGTGAGGATTTGATACATTCTGATGTTTTGGATGTTGGTTTGGATGTGATTTTTGAGATGTTGATGTAGTAGTTTGGATATTGTTGGATTGGACGTTTTGTTGGATGTTGATGTTGGATGGTTTGGGTTGTTTATATTGATTTGTATTGTGTATATTGATTAGTATATATGCTTATTACTTGGATTTACTATTATGATTGATTATATTGAGATATGTTGTTGTATATGTGCTCGAAATTGAGCTTTTTACGAGATATACGATGTTGGAGGTGGCTGGAAGCATGCATTGTTGGTTCTGTAAAAAAAACACCCAGATTTCCAACGTCTTCCAATGTCCACCAACGGATTACTGGCACATTTATTCCAACATCTTACAACATCCTCCATCAGATCTTCCAACGTCTTCCAATGTCTATTTAGTCAACATCTTCTTCCACGTAGACAACTTGAAAGTTGGAAGACGTTGGTATATGCGCGTTGGTTCCGTTGGTTGACGTTGGATGCCGTTGAAATGTATATCAACGGCGTTTCCAACGTCCATCAACGGCTTTCCAACGGCCGTCAACGTCTGGCCGCCGTTGGAATGCACTGTGTGTCTTGTAGTGACTTGATTAATTAAATAAATAAATAATTGCCCTTATATTTGATTAATAATTACTTAAAATAAATCATATACTTAACTCATAATTAGTTAAAAATAAATCTTACTTTTAAAGGATAACTAACCAGTAACTTATCTTTATTTAATTAAGATTAATGAACCTTGTTTAATACTTAATTAATTATTAATTACCAAGCTTAACTAATTGATAAATAATTATTCTAACTTAATTAACTTTCTAAAACATTTTTACTTATTTTATAAAACCTTTCCAGAATAATTTTAAAGTATGAAATTGAGTTTAAAAAAACGGATTTTTATCGGAACCACATCCATAGCAACTATCGCTATGGATACCTAACTTCCAAACTTGATTAACATCTCAAATAGTCTTTTAAAACATTATTTTTTAACTCTAACTTACACGATGAACTTAATATAAAGTTTTGTAAACAAAACACAATGTTAGACACTTTAGTAAATTATTTATTTAAAACAACGTAAGTAATCAAATTTAAAAACTCAAAGAATCGTTATGTCGAACACAAACACCTTTCAAGTGCTAATCTTGCTCACTAACTTTTCCATTTACCAAATTTCCATATCACTTCCAATCACAAGACAAATATCATAACTTTATAACTAAAAACTTTGCTTTAACATTCAATTTACAAATATACGCTAAACCATAAACTAGCAACATATATACATCCAAACCATATGGTAATTCAACCATCCATACAATATATTCTAAAATCAAATAGGCAACATAATAAAGGTTAACTCTTTCCACAAAAATTTAGAAGTTTACACACCAAAATTTTGCAAAACTCTTTTGAAAACTTGAAATACTTTAAAACTTGCAAATCTTGGAAAACCACCAAAATCATTTCGAAATGAGTCATCTTCTACTCAATTTTTGGCCATGTTACTCTCAAAATTTGAAAAAGTGGTCAGAAGAGAAGTTCCCGAAAATTCTTTTCTCTAAAATCTAAAAAATCACTAAGCTTCAATTTGTTTTGAGGAAGATATGGTCAAAAAAATGAGGTGTTTTCGGACTTGAAAATATGGATCCGAAAATAAGTCAGAAAAAATGTAATTTTGACTTAAAAGTATTCGAAATTTGAAAAAGCAGTTCAAATGGAAGTTATAGCCGCTGGAATTATACATGATTTGAAAACAAAAAATCTTAATTTGGTTAACAGATGAGGAAGATATGATAGAAGGAAGAGGAGGAAAATTTTGAAGAAGAAAAGGGCTATTTACAAGCAATAGAGAAGGTGAATTACCTAATTACCCTTGTCATTTGCCGTCCACTTATTTTCTTCCATCTCACCATCTTATCCCCCTTTTAACACTTCATGTTAAAGCATATTCAAGTACTTAGTGTGCTTTATGTCTCCCATGATGTGACATTATATCTTTATTTTCTATTTTTTCCTAATTATATCTCAAAATTTATATACTTAATTGTATACATATGCATACATACATTATACTGACCTAACTTATTTAAAAATGTATATGTTCGATTACTACAAAAAGTTCAAAACATTTCTGATAACTTTTATCTAACGAAAAGTCGAAAATTCGGAAAATGAATTCTGGTCACTTTTTCGATTTTTCCTTCAGGCTAAATTTTTTTGTAAATTTTTTTTGAATACTATTTCACCATCATTATTCATTATTAAAAAGATTTTTATTTTCATTGTAAAACCTATATATTTGAATATTTAAAATTAATTAAATATTCGCAAGTCAAAGTAGTGAAATTCCGGGTCGTTACAATAGCACCGACTTCTAAGCAGCCGAGATAAGCTTCTCTTCAAACCTTACCCTGAACTAGTCCCAAGTAAACCGATCTTTGGAAGTAGCAATGGTAATGGTGTTCCACCAATTTATGGCCCATCCTTGAAGCTATCTAGGGGCCGACTTCCTCTTAATGGCATCATTAATTTCCATATCTCCAAAAATACACTCGCAGGTATCCAACCAATTCTATACCTCTATGGTTGACTCCATTTAATGGAATATTTTACCTCCCACAGTATAATAATCCTTGCTCAACTTAACAAAATCAATCGTTGGTGATTACGTAGGAGCACTTCCACCTACAGCTACATTAAGAGCAACAGCCTGAACATTCAGCATCATATTCGCAAACATAGCATTAAACATTGCCTAAAAGTTAGGTGTAACAGGCCCCAACCTTGTTCGCTCTTCACTCCAAAACCAAAATTCCTCATAATATTTCTTATATGCTAGTTCATTCTTAATTTGTAACAAGAATGTCAGTCTCTTATAAAGGAAACTATGTCTATGATACTCATGTGCGTGAGACTTTTTCAATATACTATATTACCATATAGTTTTGAAAATCAAAGTATATAACAAGTACATACTCTCTCATATATATACACATACTCAATCTAGTTTAGGGTGATAATTCATTTCCTATCTCTATTGGACCACAGTATCAACTCAGGTTAATCATGTAACCTCAGCTCTGATACTAATGTGACGATCGTCCTATACCACCGGCACCCAAAGTAACCAAATAGTGCTCTACTGCCATACTCGGCCGATATAGGATGAACATCAAGGCTGAAAATGAAATAAATATAGCATAGCCTGTTGTATATCCCACAATGCATGGGATAAAATATAATATGTATTACAGATATACATAAGAGAGACAATAATGACCAAGTGAATCAACAAATAAGAGTAAAGATCCACAGACTTACATCATGAATGTGATAGGGTATACAACGAAAGTAAACTCAATAACTGTCTCATAACAAACAAATAAGCTGACATTGCAAGGCTCTCCAGTGCTACATAGTGAAATAAGCATAGAAATCAAAATAAATATATAATATGAGATCCCTCCATCCAACTCATTCTTCGAACAGCTGTTGCGTCGCACCTATCCTTGCTATCTAGTCTACCCATTTAAGAGTACCAAAGATAATAAGAAACAAAGGATAAAACCTTCGGTTAGACAATAGTCTGGTGTGAGCCTAAATGAATCTCAAAATACTATATAGGTAAATATAATAAGGAACATGGTATACGAATCATACCAGACTTGTTTCTGCAACTGAAGAATTAGCACATAACAACATAATATGTTACCCTACAAATATCATAAAGAAAAACTCCTCAAAATAGATTGTCGGGTGTTTAAGTGTTCCTTTCTCCAATGCCTGCTTTCAGTGTATGAAAGAAAGTAATCAAATCAATCAAAGCATCCGTCATACTGTCCTCACTATTACTCGATGTGCTTTGAATATATGATAACTCATATGGCTTCCTTGCAGCTAGGGACCAATGGAAATCCTGGTTTTCAATGTACTCTCATATCTCCTAGCGCAAAGCTAGACATTAGACCCAAAGCCACTGGTCAAGGTATTCAGATTTTCTCCAATGATCTATGGGCATCCCCACTTATAATACTCCTGGTTCGAGTACAACAGAAACGCTATGAGTATTAACGATCCCTTAGCACACATGTCCAAGCCCTTCCTTTACTCAATCCAGTTTCCATTATCCTCAAGGAACCCTTCCACGTTCCGTCATTCCATGGCTTCATCCATGAACGCCATCATCGGAACCTACACCCTCCACGAGTTACCATCTAAAGATTTAAAGCTCTTATCATGCTGTTACATCGCCGCCAAGCCTTATGCGAACGAGCCAACAACTACAGTATTACCTATAAAGTCCCCACTTCCCCTCCTGGAAGTTTCACTCCAATTCAACGCATAGAAATAACTCAGTACTAAGTTAAAATGACTCAGCATCGAGTCATATGCTTAGCCAATTTTGCTAAGTCTCCTTCCTTGCTTCTAGTACTCCATCCCAAATTCTTTAGACCTTGATCCATCCGTTAAAACAACTCGGCATCATTATAAAGCATTCATCTCAAAGTTCTAGAAGAACCTTGGCATGGTGCCTAATATTTAACCAATCTCCTGAATCTTACCTTGGCCCATCTCCTCTAGCCTTGCTCTAGAGATCCCCTAAAATCGCTGACTCAACTGGTCAATCAAAATGACCTGGTATCGAGGCAAATGAGTCGGTTCCAAGTTGTTTCCTTAGCGAATTTGGTATGGGACTTGAACTACAGGCTCCCTCTATGCTCTAGAGCCTCTCCTCTACGTTTCATCCAATTTCGACCATCATTGCCTTTGATTCGTTGAATTTTCCAACCAATTTTCTTAGTGTCTAAAACACTAGCAAACAACATTAAATCACAACATACAAACATAGAGAATCGTACATGTACAACTATTCACACAAGCAATACATAAGATTATGATAATCAAGCAAATTCTAATCTAAATCCATGCAATCCATAAACATATGAATATGAATAAACGGAATTACAAAATCATCATTTAAAACCACTTTAGAATTTATGAATTTAGGTCAGAAACATATGGTAGCATGTGATTAAAGTTACAAAAGGATTTATTGCCTAAAATCATGTTAAAACATGTAATTCTAACATATAAACATGCATAGTATAGTGAGAAGTCAAAAACCACTCACCAATTACCTAAAATACCCAATTCTCTTCATAGATCTAAAATGAACAACAATAGAGAATGATGCAAATCAACCAAAATGATGATCTCTAGCTTCTATTTGTCACTTCTCTAATCGATGATTTGACTAAGATTAAAAAGGAAATTGTGTGATTTTTGATGAAATCAGGCTTAATGGAGGTTTAGAACTATTTTGGAAAAGAGGGCAATGACTTAGTTCAATTCCTGTATCCCATATTTATATTAATCTCGAAATGAATTAGTGGACTTAAGTATGGGTTTAGTTAATTACCCACTAAAACTAGCCACCAGCAGCTAGTACTAAAAACAACCATAACTTTCTAATGGCAAGTCTGTTTTCCTACTATGACCACTCTACGAAATTATAAACCATCATCCTAAAGCAGTAGAACTAGTTTAAGATCCTAATTCGACACCTATCAAAAAAATTTGCCCGAATAAGATTTTCATGGTCAAAATGGTCACATAGAAATTTAGAAAAAAATTATAAATGTCCAAACTGTTCCTAAGAGTCATATCCTAAAATTATAAAGTCATAGGTGCTTACATGAATAAAATAAATAACTTACGATCCTCCGATATGTATAATACGGATCGTTACAACAATGCTACCAATGATATCATCAACTATATTATAGATTTAGTACGCAATCATTGGAAGAGGAGAATAAAAACACGTATCAAAGAATACCTTGCTTCAAAAAATTAGACGAGCTTCAAAAGAATAACAATGATGTTAACAAACTGCAACAACGTATCGAAGCCGAAAGGTATACACTGAAGAACACAAAACTATGAAGGGTATGTCAACATAAATACGAAGCACTAGTCGACTGAATCCTAATCCGGTCGACTGAATTAGCTGATAAATTGACATTTCAGTCTTCTGAATTTGGGTTAGGTTTCAGACATAAACTTTACGCCAGGCCAGTCAATTGAAAACCATGCACAGTCTTCTGTTTTTAATGATGATCTTGGGATTGATTTTTATACTAGTTTAGTTGAGTGAAATTTTCTCCCATGGACTAAATTAGTATTAAACGACTATATTCCTAAAGCGATGTCTTCGTATCTCTTCGTGTATACAATTGCTTCTCTTCGTCAATGGTGAATTTTAAAGGTTGCAGCTCTTCTTTAGCACCCTTACAACACCTATAAAATCCCTAACCATCCCTGAATCATTACACATTTCCATAAAACAATATTATACTCTATGCTTTGATTTTCTCTCAATTCCAAAGCAAGAGTCCGAACTTCAAGAGATTTATGCGATTCACAGATTATCGACTATTGTGCTTCATCTCCACATCCCATATTAACTCCTTAGCCTCTACATCTCCACTTATTATAGTTCGGTTTGGTCATGGGAGCCATTATACATCAAAGAGACTATATATCAATATATGTTGTGTTATAAAGTAATATTTGTTGCACTACCTGTAATATTTATTGAAGTCCTGTTCGATTATTCAAGCGGAGCCTATAAACCTATACCTCCAGATGAATTGAGGGTACTGATAGTGAAATATCAAAGAAATCTTTGGGATTGCACATAGGACGAAGAAGTTGGAACCATTTTCGATCCAGTGTGTAGCGACTAACAAGTGGTATCAGAGCCTGGTGTTCTAGCGATCATAACAACATCCTAGAAAAATAACCAAAAAGAGAAAGTCCAATCAAAGCTCAAAGACAGTTGAGAAAAGAAAAAATTTGAAAGCAATGAACAATCAATAGAATCAAGGTAAAAGTGTTGCATGGCTAGACTCAAATCAAAATCGGTACACTTGGATTCTTTATATAGTGATCTTTTACAAATGCATGAGAATTTATTAAAAGATTTTAAAGCAGAAGAAAAGGTCAATTCTATTGATTTGGCTAAATTAGATGATTATGAGCATGAAATTAGTATTTCAATGGAGGAAAATAAGTTTTTTGTAAAACAAACTAAAGCTTTTGAAAATACATTGGAAGAACTTGTTTTACCCAATGAATTTCTATTAGAAAATAAAGAACATTTAAATAATAAAAATATTGATCTTTCAAAGGAAATCGAAGAATTGCAAAATAAAAATATATTTTTGGAGAACTCTATAGAACAATTCAAATTCTAAACTCTTGTCTCTTGAAAAAGAGAATATTGCTTTAATGTTAGAAATCTGGAATTAATTAAAGAATCCGAACTTTTAAATAATAATAATAATAATATGATTTTGCAAAAAAAAAATTGTAGCCCTAAAGCTAAATTTTATAAATTAAACGAGTAAGCTACAAATTTCAACAAAGGTAAAAATGATTTGTCTTCATTAGTTACAAATACCAAAGCTCGCAATAATAGCTAGTTTAGGTTGTAAACAAGATAAGCGTAAAAATAGTGCTAGATACACTTTCATATATAAACATTTTAATGCTAATGCTAAAAATCAATATAGTCTTAAAATCACTTCTTGTCATGATTGTATTATGCTTAGAAATAGAGAACATCCTTTGAATACTAAATCAATGACAATTAATATTGATATATGGGTTCTTGCTAATCCGACCGATCATGATAGACGATTATACATTAGCAATTACTACAACACTGATAAATAATGAAAATTATATTTTTAAGCGATCAACCCATCCAACTAGATATGGCTTCCTAAGCCATGAATCCATATTTTTTAGAAAAATGTGTATCATTTTGCCTACACTTGACTTATCCATTTGATACTCACCACTTTGCATTGATATTAAAATTATTTATTTATTGTCTATGATATTCTCCATTTATTTTTAATTTTCTCATAATTTTTTTAATACACAAGGGAGAAATAATGTGCACATAGATAAGGGGAGGACATAGTTAAAATTTAAAGAGAAATATTATATTTAGGGTGTTTTTTTATCATAGAGTATGCCTATGCTCTTATCACTCTTTGTTGATGACAAGGGAGAAGAATGTGTGCTTTGCATATTTATATTGGCATAAACTACTTAAGATGAGGGAAATTAACTTATATAACATATATTTAGGGGAAGCTATTATTTTATATTACAAGGTTGTGTGGTTGTCATCATCAAAAAGAGGGAGATTGAAAGAACCATATCTATGGTGTTTTGATGATAACAACTAAACAACAATATTAACAACTATTTCATCAAGTATATTACAAATTTAATAAGCAATCATCGGAAGAGACGAGTATAAAAGCAAGTATCAGAGAATACCTTACTTTAGAAGATTGCATGAGCTTTAAAAGAATAACAATGATATTAACAAAGTACTGCAATGCATCAAAGACGAAAGATATACACCGAAGAACTCAAACAAAAATGTGAAGGATAAATAAAAAATGAAGATTAATTGAAACCTAATCCAGCCGACTGAATTAGTTTACAAACTAACATTTTAGTCTTCTGAATTTTTGTTTTGTTTTGGGCATAAATTTTACGCTAGGTCAATCGACTGAATATAAATCCTGTCGCTGAACCCAGTCAACTGAAAACAATTTCTTGTCTTTTGTTTTTTATGATGGTGTTGGGCTTGATTTTTATAGTAGTTTATTCGACTGAATTTTTCTCCCAGTCGACCGAATTAGTATAAAAATTCTATATTTCTAAAGTGGTGTCTTCACATCTCTTCGCATCCGCAGTTTCTTCGCTTTGTCGATGGAGAATCTGAAAGGTTGCAGCCCTTCTTTAGCATTCCTAAAACACCTATAAAATCCCTTAACCTGCCCTGAATCATTACACGTTACCATACAATAATATTCTACTCATGCTTTGATTCTCTCACAATTCCAAAAGCAAGAGTCAAAACTTTAAGAGATTTATGTGATTCAGATATTATCGACTAGTATGCTTCATAACCACATCCCATATTCTAGTTGGATAAACTCCTTAGCCTCTACACCTCCATTTAATATAGTATGGTTTGGTTATAGGAGTCATTATACATCAAAGAGACAATGTGTATATCAAGATAAGTTGCCTCAAAAAGTAACATTTTTACACTACTTGTAATAGTAATTGAAGTCCTATTCGGTTGTTGAGGCGGAGTATATGAACCTGTTCCTTCGGGTGAAGTAAGGAGTTGATACTGAAATACTGAAGCGGCAATTTGAGACTGGACATGGGTGGGAGGTCCGAACCAATATAAAATTGACTGTGTGATCTACTATGTTATTTCCTAGCATTTACATTAGTTACAACAGGTGGCCATCTTCCATCCTATGCATAGCGACTGACAATAGATAATCTCTGAAAGAATACATTACCCGATTCAATGCTGAATCCACCATCGTCAAATGATTGAAAGAATACATCAACCTATAACTTATGGGAATTCTATAAATGGGTTGAAACTTTCATTCGCTTAGAAGTGGCATGAGCCAAACAATCCTCCTTCGAAGAATCCATGGTGATAAGTAGAATATATCTAATCCAAAAAAGTAATTTAAAGACAATAAGAAAACAACAATGAAAAATGTCCCTTTAACTAACGTGGTACTTCTCTACAAAGATATACAACCTAACCCAACTGATAGAATCTATCAAACAAATTTACTTACCAGCTAAAAGTATGATTACATATAAGAAGCCGCCATGTAGACCCGATACCATAGAAGGTAAAAAGGACCGAAAAGTACCACCAATTTCAATAACATTCTGGGAATGACATGAATCGGTGTCGTAAACTAAAGGATGCTAATGTAGAGTTGATCCAACAACATAAATGTCAATAGTACAATTGATTCAATAATAATCCCTGTAAACAGAATGACCAAAACAGTTACCACCTTGAATAATTACATAAAATTTATCCTTTAGGGTTGCCTGCAACATATAGTCCCATGAAGTTGGCTACTAAGGTCATGTTAACACATTTCTTTCACTATAAGGATATATAAGAGTGTTTCTAGGATTAGTTACACATGTATGAGATTTCTCAGATCTTGATTGCAAAAGACACTCTCTAAGTGATACGTGGAAATACTAGAATCCTTAAGCTTTTTTATTTTAAGAATTTGATGAACTTTATGAACAATGCTTTATCTATTATTTGGATGTAATAAGAGGATTTCGATTGTACTATAAGCATTTACTATTTATTTTAATATATATATATATATATATATATATATATATATATATTACCGTGACTCTCTATCTAAATAGGAACTTCCGAGTTTCATGATTAGACATAAACCTTATGTGGGTAAGTTATTCTCACCTCTCCAAAGGAACTATGAGGGAGTAACGAATTAAAATATTCCTATATTGAATTTTCACCTTGGTATCCCAAACAATCTACACAAATAACCCTTGTCCTCTAAGGGAACTAGGGTGAAAGTAGAGAAGAAAATGACTTCCATCACTATAACATTTTTCGCACTGTGCAATGATGATCTTCTACTATAACATGTTTTGCACTATGTAGTAATCGAATCATACTCTGCTACTATATCACATTTCACACCATGTAATAACGTTCAATCACTACATCAAGTTCGAGAATGTGCAACGATGTCATACTACTATGGCATGTTCTGCCCTATGTAGTAGTCAACTCCCTTTCTATTATCATAGCACATTTCACATATGTATTAACTTTCAATCATTGTAGCATGCTCCACACTATGCAGCGATGTCATCCAACGTTAGCATGTTCTGCACCGTGCAACAAGCGACTGTTGTTATATCATGTTCCATGCTATGCAACATCATCCTTTCGTTAATGTAGTAAGTTTTGCATTTTCAACAACATCCAATCACTGTACCATATCTAGTTATAGGATGTTTTTATTAGATTCGATGCATTATGCAGTGGGATAAGGAGTAATTTCGAGAAAAATTACTTTTATTGAACTTGAAAAGATCGTATAATGTTATTATAAACAATCTTAATTTTACAACAAACCATATATTTATTATATAATCATTCGATTTTTATGATAACCTTAAGTTAATATTTTATTTAATAACATCACTATTAATTTAAATTTATTGTTGACGTTATCATGAGCATCAATATGCTCAATGATATATATAATGTACATGTCCGTATACACATTATATTAATGTCTATGTAGTGTACAAACATGATATACATACATACATATATAACTTCATATGATAACAGCATATGTATGTAAGTTAATAGCATACACAATATGCGTGCGCACACTCACACACACACATGCAGTATTTGTATATGCATATATATGTGGTATTTAATACATATGCATATATACTATACTTGTTATAACAATTTATTCTGCCATTATATGTATGCATTAATTATTAAATTTCATAGCTAATCATAAAATTAGAATGGAAATTTTTTTGATTTACTTGGTCAATTAAATTCATCCACCATTGAAACAAAACATATGTATTAATCAAACACATGTTATAGTAATTAGCTGGACCATTATGTACTAATTATTTAAGGTCATAATTAATCTCTAGTTCAAATAGAAAATTCCATGACTTGGTTAGTTAAGTTACACTTTATATTTTGAAATTGTGATAATAAGATGTTTAGAATTAATAAAAGCTAAAAGCGTATGTCTTGATTTAATGCATGTGCATCTACAAAGATGTAATAACCATAATAAAACATTATTATATTAAATAATACTAATAGGTCCAAAAACTAAATTGCTTCAAAAAAATAAAAACTTAAATTATGAAAATTAGTTTGATCGAAAGTATATCGGTATTATTTTACATATAATTTTATTATACAATATGTGTGAATAACTTTAAAACAAGATATATATTTTGATATAATGAAATAATTTTGTGAACTAAGATTACTTTTGGCTAAATTATGATGTAGGAAAATTATCTCTAATGTAGACTAAGAAATATTTGAACTTGCTCTCAATGCACTCCATTAATCATATATCCAAGCCTTGCTCAGGTCTAGCCTCAATCCTGTCAAAAAATATAAAATCGGTAGAACAACTAATCCATAATCCATCAATCGATTACTATGTTGTTTCAATATGGAGTAACCCATTATTTTGTAACTTTGATTTTGATTCTTCATTTCTTCTTATTTTTTGTTTTTAATATTCTATAATGCATTACTATATTACTACATAATTATACCATCATTTTAACATCATATCATCTTGTATAACCATTAACATCATTTAATATTATTTACGTATCTATTTCACGTCAATAAATCATTGTATTGCACCAATCTTTGTATTTCATTATATTTTTGTCCATTAATCATCATTTAACATTTACTAATCTCTAAAACCATAATAGACAATGTCTTGTTGATATTATACATCGACCAATGTCCAAATTCATGCATTGATATTCCATTTTCAAAACTTATAGCACAAAACCTAATACGTTGTCTTTATACAGACTCTATGCATCAAATAACCCATTTATATATCCACTTACATAACAATTCAGTGATAATCGTTTACACAGAGATTAATCTTCATTAAATTCCAAAAATAACCTTTAGGCTCAGACGCGCAACTATCTTATATATGTATAATCACATCATGTGATAACCCAAAGAATTCCAATCATATAGATTTGATTAGAGTCTCCAGTTAGCTGTAAATTCGTCAATCTCCTCTGTTGGTATGAAGTATAAGAACTGACAAATACCAGCGGCTGTCAGTCTCTAGGTACACCGGATCTCCTTATTTCGCTAGCGAGACCTGGAAACACATGCAATCTGTTAAATCGTTCTCTGACTCTCATGGCGGCTCTAGCGGCTGGGATGGCGGATCCTTTTCTATCTCCAAGGCTTGGAATTCGGCTTGTACCCCAGCTCATGTCCTTCCTTTGTTCTCTTTCATCTGGGATTCTAGAATTCCTCCTAAAGTGTCTCTGTTTATGTGGCGAACCCTACATAATGGGCTGCCATTAGACGAGAACCTCCAGAGAATTGGTATCCCTACCGTCTCCCGATGTAGGTGCTGCGGAATCGGGGATACAGAATCCTTGTGCCATTTACTTTTTATGGGCTTCTCTACCAGATCCTGCTGGAATTACTTCAACAACCTTATTGGTATCCGAGGAATTATCAGATCTCCTTTAGATTTACAGAGAACCTGGTGGCACGGTATTTCTGGTAAATCTCTTCGCTCGATAATTTTTCGCTTGATTCATTGCCTGATCTGTTGGCACCTGTGGTGCGCGCGGAACAAGGCAATTTTTGAGGACTCTCCAATGGATCCATATTCCATTATTTGTCGGGTTAGAAATGATGTCTTCTTGGCTTTTCGTGGCAGACCTTTTAAGGGTTTGGTCAGCTCACGTTCTAGTCGTCTTGTGGATCTTTTATCTATTTCCTGTGTTCAGGCACCCTCTAGAGTTGGAATTGGCTGACTTCATCGCTTCCCCCCTATTTCTCATTTCGTGGATGTTGTTTTTTCAGACTATAGCTTTTCAGGTTGGTCCGGGGTCTTCTGTCGTATTCTTTTATTGGGGTTTTCTACGTGATATTCTATGCTAGTTCTGGTGGGCTCGTCTGCTCTGATTGTTGTTGTTTTGCTCGGTCTTCATTCGTCATCGTTATCGGGCGGTGTCTTCCCGGGTACTCGATGACGATGATCCTACGGGCAGTTGTTTCTTTGGATTTCATCCAGATTGATCTTTGACTGTTTCTCGCGGTCGTCTTCCTCTCCTATTCGTGGACTTATGCTGTTTCTTTGGGCTTTTGTTATTGCATTGTCGTTTGGTTTGATTCGGAAGTCTTGTTTACTTTTGTTTGTTGGTTACCTGTTAGGCATGTTGACAGCTTGTGGTTTTGGTTTATATATTTCACTCTTTTAAAAAAAAATGAAGTATAAGAACTAGAATCTCCTCTAATTGAACAGGAATTGATGTCAATGCAGTAACAGCCTACGAAAATTTACTCAAAATTTAATAAAAAAATTAAATATAACAAGGGTAAAATAGGATTTTTACAAATGTTAGAATTTGGCTAAAAAACTTGCACCATTATATTCATGACAGTTTTTTGGATAATTATAAATATCCAAATTAGTTTACTTTTTTTATCATTATATAAATACATCTCGCGTACTTGAATTATATTTATATATTTAATAAAATTTCATAAATTTATATTTCAATGACTATAAGTAACTTCTAAGTAACAATTCATGTTTTATTACAATAAAGTTCTAACAAATTCACTTTGTTTATTTAGTAAACTTAGTAAGGTAAATTTCCATTATATTTAGCAAACATGTATTAATTTAATTCATTTATAGTTCAATTGATACATTACTAAAACATGAAGATAAAAATTAAGTCTCGCTATTCTATAAAATAACAACTAATATTCATATAAACAATACAATTAAACTCATTTTGTCTGAAACTGATGATTCATATTTATGCATGTATCATGACGGAGTTTGTGTATATTAAAGTTTAAGAATCTTTAATTTAATTTATTCTAGATGTAATTATAAATATATTTTTCAATTATAACTTACATAAGCTTCCATAATTATAAAATTAAACATGAAACATATATATACAAGAGGTGGCCATTCTGTGTATAGGTATAATGTTTGGTAACATAGTTTTGCATTCGTAGAATTATCAAGTTACTAAGATTATATCGAAAGATTTACATAGTAGCATTGAATAAAATAATAAAGGTATATAAATTAGCTTGCCTAGGTTTAAAAATTTATAGATTCGCCAACATATATATTATTCAATTGCACACACTCCATCATGTACCATACTTGACCAAGCACAGATGCACACAAAAGTTACATGAGCAGTCAGAAAAACACAAGGCAGCGGATCAAAGTAATTCATAGGGAAATGGAAGCTAATTCAATTCAAAAGAAGTAGGAACAAAGTAAATTAAAATAGAGAGTACATTACACACAAACGCGTTTTGGTACACACACTGAAGCACATTTATACCCTAAAACACACACACGATACTTATAAACACTGAACTAAACCACGCATGCACACAAGAAATAAAATATAGCAGGAAATGAAAAAGTTCGACTTGAGATTCTCTCAAGCATGAACTGAAACAAAACGACCACAGACTAGAACATAGATATGTGAGTATTTTTACTCACCTGAAGCTTGCACGCTCAACTTCTCCTCCTCACTCCTTCAACGCTCACGCACCACACAATCCCAGCACCACGTACAACCCTATTCATGCCAAATATGCTAAAGGATGAATGGAAGCCCATACTTGAATGTTGTGATTTATGACAATTTATGGAATTTGTTCTTAATTTTTAAAATTTGGAGAATCTTTTTCTTGCTTAGCTTCAGGTGCAAGTTCATTAGCATGGATCGGTTTTTTAGTGAGCATTTTTTTTATGTAATGTCGAATTGGAATACTTGATTTTTGGAAGAAGTTGGAGAATAAGAGTTTTTGGGTTTTCTAAATACAGGGATAGGGATTTAGAAATAAAAGAGAATGGGCTTGTGAATGTTAGGCTTAGTTGAAGTATTTTATTTTCATTTTCTTTTACTTTTATAACTAATTTTTATTTGATTCAAATAATACCTCCTAACCACATTAATGTTATATTTTTATTTGCTTCACCTTTATAAAATATTATTCTCACCTTTTAACTTATTTAAATTCAAATATTTTATTTTTACATTTTATACTTATTTCAAACTTTAAATATTATAATTTCACGATTTAAATTATTTTATTAAATAAATTCCAAAACAATTTACCAAATAAATTTCCAAATTAATTAATTAAATTGCTATTACAACTTATATTATTTATTACCAAAAAATTGGGTTGTTACATATTTTCTACATAACAAAATTGTGTCATCACAATTTCCTATATGGAAGAATCTGTAACAAACCAATTATATTAAATTAAATAATTTCCATTGAAATACATTTTTAAATAATAACCATTTGCCAAACATGACCAAAATTAAATTTTACATATTAGACAATCTCAATACTTCATTTAAACAAAAAAAAATCATGTATTCACACATATGTTTTTTTTCCAAAAATTCCACTTCATTTCAACTCAAAGTTCCATTCAATAATCCCCAAAATATTTTACAAACAAAAATTTATAATCCAAAATTTCTTTTAAAACATTAGTTTCCAATTAATAAATAATCTTTCAATTCATTTCTTAATTTTAACACATTGTTCTTCAACCAAAAATTATTTTCCAATTGTATTTTGCGAACTCTTTTCATAAATTTATACAATTATTTATCACCTTTAAATTAATACTTGGAGGAACAATTCAAATTTTATTTTAAAATTTTAACATTTCAAAGATATTTCGATATTACTTTTTTAAATAATTCTCAATCAAATAATTTATTGCATTCTAAAATCAAACACTTCATTCTTTATCATTTAATATATATATATATATATATATAATCAAAATACAATATTTATTTTCCTTCAAATGTCTACAAATTCTCCAACACAACAGAATATGACAATGTAACCTTGTCATTTATTATAGTGATTACTAATATTAATTAGCTGCAATATTGGTATAATCAATACTACCACATAAATAACCACAACCGTGCACTAATGTCTAGTGGCTGCAGACATTGCTTAGAACACATGCAATCATATAAAATATCCTTTATAAATATAAATCTCATATGACACTTACCAAAATAACTTACTTTACATAAAATCTCATTTAAAACATTCAGTTCTATTTAAAAATTACTTTAGTTTCCCAAAAATTATTCTTATTTCTCTAAAACATTGCATTCAATTATATCATTCAAGTTTTCAAGAATCTCTAGCAAATGCATATGCATTTGCATCGACCAAATCCTTAACACACTTAATGGTCAAATTAACACTATTTTTATTTCAATAATTTATATAAATATTACTTTCACATACTGTCAAACATACCAAACTAAATGAAACTGTATGAATTCATTTTTAAATCTACATTTTACACTATATTTATGATTTATATTGTTCTCTAAAGATTTCCAATTGTAACACTTGACTTCCAAAATCATTTAATAACAATAATCACAGCCATATATACATAATCATGCTACATAATAAATTATTTCAATAACATTACTATACCATCAAATAGTTATTTTTCATACTAGCTTATAATAAATATAACTCAATATTGAAATTCATATCATAATTTGGAAAAATGCCGACAAATTACAAAATGAAATTGAACATCAACAATTTCAAATATCCAAACAAACATAAGAAGCGAAATAAACATACTCAGCGAAACTAATAAATAGATTATCCGCCACGCACTTTAATCAAAATCAAACCAAAACTTAACTACAATATCAAACCAAACACCACCATATAACACAAAACCTTTCAAAATCATAAATAAATATAACTGGTTGGACTAACTCCTTTCGTATTCTTATTCCAACCATTTTATATTCAAAATAAAAGAAATTAGTTATATATTTAAATACATATATTTGTATAATCACAAATACGTCCCCTTGATGATTGCCTCAGTAATCATCATATGCATATACAATATACTATCACTTGTTATAGAAAATTACCTAACACTCCTAAAGGCAGAGACTCTAAGTTTCATCTAAGGTCTCGACTCATGTCTTTGATATATGATGTATTGTTCTGAACCTGCTCTGATACTATGTTGAAATACCCCACCTCTATACCTATACTATCAAAGAGAATTACAAAGTAAGATAATACGGAGAATAAGGCTATATGGGGCACGCACATGAATATTCTCTTGGACTAATACTGAAACATATCAAAACAACTAATAAATAACTCATCTTTATATACACGGTACCAGTACAAAACAATAACAACGTGTACCTCCAAGATGGAACAATACATCATAATATATAGTAAATCACAGAGAACATAGAGTCTATCGTAATGATAATACATAATATATGGTATAGATATCGCGATTATCAACTACCTCTATACAATATGATAAACGAACAATATACAGCTCAATGTCAACGTGTACAATGAATCGATGTCATATAAATAATGTTTAACAATTCTAATGTATAACTCCTCTAAGCCCAATAAAAAATGCTGGTCAAGTCGTCCATGCACTGAAATGTCTCGGACTGACCCGAGCATTATTTATATAACATACGATTCAGACTATATCTAATCAAGAGTCCATAATATGGGTATACAGTATGACATGGATTAATAATATAATAATATTAACTTAGATAATCAAATGATCAGACGACATGTCAAAAGTTGCATATAAATATAATGTGAATGCCTAGAACATATATATATATATATGTGTGTGTGTGTGTGTGTATGTATGTATGTATGTATCTATGTATGTATGTATGTATGTATGTATGTATGTATATGTATATATATCTATGTGTGTGTAAAGCCATAAATAAACCATAAGGCATCACATTACCGAATAACTCAAATCCATATCAAATAAACATAACTAATATTAAAGATGTCATCACCCATATAGAAAAATATCAAATCAAAAATCACAAAAACAATACTCATGAGTGAATCATACATATCCAAAAATCATCATTAAATTCCAGAAATATCGGTAAACGAGAAATCACCAAGTATAATAGGCTAGCAAGAAGCTTTGCCCAAATATATCTCTTAATCTCGGTATATAAAATATCAACATAAATATATACAGTAGGTTAGACTGCCTATCAATATACTGAGAATCCATCGTACTCTGGATATATATCAGCTATAATATCTTCTTCTCATATATATGAGAATATTAATGGCTATCATGATGGGAAATGACTGCATGACAGACATATAGTCTTAAGAAAAGTCATCTATATAACATTATATGTGCACCTGACATATATCAATATTACTGTGGGGTTTATCAATTGTATATGCCAATCTACCACTTCGTTAGTACCAGAAGGGTGACTGATAGCACTAAGTAAGCTCCAGAGACACTAAGTCTCTACAGTCAAGAGTTACCTTACATTCATTGTGACACATATCCATCAACGTGCTCGTCAACGTGAGGACTAATTAATGATGACACTACAATTTCCCTATAGGTAACACACTACTGGCCTTGGTGACATAGGGGCAAATACATGCATAATAGTATCACTAGCTATATAAAATATGATGTCGTAGGTCTAGGGTGCGACCCACGACCAGGACGTTGTGGTGGATTATAGTTATCTGATCCTCTCCAACAAACATAGTCAGAAGTACATCATAATAGTGGCATATAGAACTAATTCATATAGACACGAAGTCATGGTCATCGTAAGGCATAGAGCCTTACTCACTAAATATAGGCATATAGTTATATATCACTATGCATCACCTCACACTATCAACTTTATTTCTGTCACATATGCGTCGCCCACTTACAATGAATAACCGAATAAATAACATAATAATGTCCCATACCACTGCGTGATACTCAGACACATTGCTTATAAATTACACATAATCTCACTAATATTCTATATAACAAGTCAAAGAATGACCAAAGAAATATTACTGAATGACCCATCCCAAGTGGTATTATAACTCCATTTATTTAGATTTCTCACATAGAATTTAATACAATAAAATAATATCAAAGATATTATCACTGTATCATATTAAATGATCCAATTAATATCAACAGCGAATCATTTACAGTTTGATTCAATGGATCGGAAAAGAATAACCGTGAACAGATTATATGAATTAATATAAATTTGAAACATTACAATCAATATCTGAAAGTAATCATTCATCGATATGTTATATAAGAGAATAAATATCCAAAAATGATTAATAATAATATATTATAAGATCAAATAAAATTGAATTCTATTAGAGATAAATAATTTCCCAGTCATTTTATAAGTAACCAACAATTAAACCTTTTCTAATAATATACAGAACTCCATTATTTTATTTAAATTCACCAAAATAGTCTGTAGAACTAATTATACATATAGGGATTATTTCTTAATTTATTATAGTTAAATATTAATTAAAATAATTATAAATAAAGTTCTGATAAATTCTAATAAATTCAAAGTAACTATTCTTGTTTTACTACAATAAAGTTCTAATATATTCACTTTGTTTATTTAGTAAACTTAGAAAATATATTCCCATTATATTTAGAAAACATGTATTAATTTATTTCATTCATAGTTTAATTGATACATTATTAAAACATGAATATATATATATATATATATATATATTAAGTCTCACTCTTCTATAAAATAACAACTAATATTCATATAAAGGATACAAGTAAACTCACTTTGTTTGTTTATTAAACTGATAATTCATAATTATGCATGTATCACGACTAACGAGTGTATATAAATTAAAGTTTAAGCATATTTAATTTTTTTTATTCTAATAATTATAAATATATTTTTCAGTTATAAATTACATAAGCTTCCATAATTATAAAATTACACGTGAAACATGTCTATACAAGAGGTGGCCATTCTATGTATATTATATAATGTTCGGTAATAGTAGTTTTGCGTTGGTAGAATAATTAAGTTACCAAGATTATAACGTGAGATTTACATAGCAGTATTGAATAAAATATTGAAGGTATATAAATTAATTTGCATAAGTTTAAGAATTAATAGTTTCACTAACACATATACGATTCAACTGCACACACTCCATTATGTACACATACTCAAACAAGCACAAACACACACAAAAGATACACGACCAGTTAGAAAAACTAAAGGCAACGGATTAAAGTAATTCATAGGGAAATGGAAGCTTAATTCAATTTAATAGAATAAGGAATATAGTAAATTAAAATAGAGGGTATCATACACACACATGTTATGGTACACACATTGAAGCACACGTATACCCTGAAACACACACATGATCCTCACGAACACTGAACTAAACCACGCATGCATATAGGAAATATAATATAGTACGAACCAAGAAGAAAGGTCGACCTAAGATTCTCTCAATCATGAACTTAAACAAAAAGAACATAACTAGAATATAGATATGTGAGTATTTGTTAACGAATTTTTTTATTAACCCCAAAAAGTGTAAGGAAAAAGGAGCATGGTTGAGCGAAGATTTGGTTAAACCTTGTTAACCTCGATGAGTGTTGGTAAAAGCGGCCCTTGGTTGAGAAATGGATTAAGTAAATTTTCTTTGTATGTTCAAGTCCATGATGAAGTCATGGATATGTTTATGTCGAAGCTATGCACAAAATCATGTTAAAGTCATGTTATCTTGAAATCAATCAATGTAAAACAATCTCATCCAAGTAGAAACTGAGATTATGAGTGTTTGGGAATTCAAAGCAAGTTATGATTAAAAATCATAAGTGCTTTGGAACTCGAAACAAGTCATAATTCATGATACCTTTATTAATAGCCATAATTTTTTTTGAATATACAAGGTCCTATGTGCAGTTGTTACGAAAGTACAATTGGCACTAAAAATCTCCATATTGATTTAGGGTTACAAAGTTTAAAATGTAAGAAGTGAGAAAAGAATGATTCGTCCCTTCCTCCGTGCTCCTAGGTCTATATTTATTGGGGTGGTAAGGCACGACATGGTTGCATTGTGGCATTGTTGCGATGCAACATACTTGATTTTCAGCATCAATGGCTTTCTTGATGGCGCTTGACATTAAGCCTTGGTTTGATAATCTTTGGTTTCCTTTGAATGTTGATAAGTTATGACATCACATCCACTTTGATAACCCATGATATCATCATGGAAAGTAATGTGCGGTGATATCCTTTAATGGCTGATGATATAAGACATATGCTTCTTCCTAGTGCTTTAGTCGATGAAGTGCGACATCATCATGTCACAGCATTGGAAATAGGCGGTATTGATAGGACGCGACATCACTTTAAGGACGACATCAAAGGGAGGCAATAGTGAAGAGATGCGATATTAACCTGAGGTAATCTGCCTTCATGGTTGAAGTGCGATATTGATGGAACACAACATCAGTGGGATGCGATATTGACTAGAAGCGATATTCATTCTAATCTTGATGAGATATGGTACTGGATTCATGCAATTTCATCCACTGATGACATGCTAGATGTAACATCATTCATTTGGCCTTCTTGATGGCGGGTAGCATCAATAGCATGGGACATTACTTTATGCCTTCAATATTGATTTTCATATCAACGATGGGCGGCATTGATAATGTAAACACACCAACAACATGCCATATTGATGTCGTCGATATAGCATTGTCCAAAGGCGATATACTTTAAGGTATCTTTGGAAACAACATTCTTTACTGTAACGAAGTTCAATGTCATCCACCCTTACACTGGTGCGAGATGCTTTCATGATGCACATACCTCATATTCGACAATCTACTGATTTTGAAATTATGGTTGTCAACATGCCCTTATGCCTTTGGAATAACAAATAGTGGTAACATTTTCCATTCTAGTATGAAGGAAGCATTAACTTTCAAGTCAATATCTCGATAATGGCACTTATCGCCCATTGGTATTATGCATAGATCCAATCGTTTATTCAAATTTGATCCAGTGGTGACTGTATGTGTTCTTCCTCCCTATGAACACCCGAGATTTTCACCATTTCTTCTCTTACCTATGACATAAAGCTCAAGCAAAAAAGTTGTAAAATCCACAAAATTATTCACAAATTCTAGGTTTTTTAGCATTGAAGTTAAAATTAAGGTATAGTTTTCAGTTTAATCGATTAATCGACAAGCTAAATTAGGAATTTTTTCGTTTAAATAGTTTCTATGGTTTTAATGGGGTATTTTTGATTTTGAATCATCACTTAGGTTTTGATACTAGATCTGGATTGTTAATATTCAAATTTTTAGTTAAATCGAAAACGCATTATACATATAGAAGGAGTTAGCTTTAAATTGCTATATCGTCGGAGGATTTAATCATTGATTAGAGTAGGTGACACCAATTTATAATCCTAGACGCTTCTAATCAAATTATGAAATAGATTGTTTATTTAAACCCGAAACCTCGATATTACCTTATTTTGTTTTGAAAATTGATGCTTTACGATATCATTATGATGTTCGATTAGGTTTATTTTTGTTTACTATTTCAACAATTGGCTTAAAAATTAGGATTTATTATAGCGCGGTATCTTTATATCATCAATAACTGAACAAAGGAGCAATAATTAGTTCAATACGTAGGAGTTATTATAACGCAAAATTTTTATCATGTCGGTAACTAATTATGGGTGTAGCTAAACATGTTGTCGTATGAATTCGATATACTTACTGTATGATATCACACTTTTTCGGCAATAGTTTTAAACAATTTTTTTTCAAATTTTATACAATATTGTTATCTCATGACATAGTTATTGTAACAAATTCATGCATTATTTATACACTTAGTACTTTTTATAGAAATATTTTTGAACCATGTTGGCATCATATATTGATTCCGTCCATTTATCATTTAGATATTGATCATTATAACAACATCACATTATAGTTTTATAATGCTACTAAGATGACATTTGATGTTAATTTATCAATTCGACATTAACTATATTAACTTGGCATGATATTCAAGATTCATTTAAGATAGTTTTTCATTTAAGTTTTATAGCCATAAATTTATTTTCTTACCATGTTTCTAACATTATTTTTATACCATTGCCTGGCTAAAAATTTAAGCATTTTATGAATGTTGACATGAATTACCCAATGGTTACAACCTTTGTTGTAAGTATAATAGCGAACTTTAGACTTTAACATTTCTATGTTATAATTTAGGCAATCTATAATCAATTTACTATCCTTGTTCTAGCATATGGTTGCCTATTTTATGTCATGGACATTATAAGTTTCATAAAATATTCAACACTTTTCTGATTTGGTATGGTATCACCTGGTAGACAAATGGAAAACAAGAAAGCAAGCAAGAAAGCAATCAAGAAGACTGGTAAGGGCCTTAAAGCTTCTACATCTACTAAGAAAGGTGTCGTCTTCTGAACCTGTCGTATATTACCACTTAAGATGAAGTTGATTCCACTCTCAGACAATTTTGTATCATAGGCATAAAAGCCAGGTCTGTCAATCCTTTTGGTAGGATAGAAAACCCTCAAGAGGGTTTTTTTTTTCATTACACAAGTCATATATGGCATTCAGAATATCTTCCTTTTTCCGACTTTCTCTTGCAATTTCTAGAGCACATGAACATTGCTCCAATCCAGTTGAATCCAAACTCATTCATCTATTTAACTTGCTTTGAAATTCTTGCCAAGGAGGCCAAGCTTCCTTTTCTCACCGCTGAAATTCTTCGTACTCTAGCTACCCTTATGAGAATAGGTGAGCAGTTGGATAATCTTTTGTATCGCATTCGTCCCCTTCCGAAGAGCTTAATCACCAATACCATCAACAAGACAAAGGAATGGGAAACTCAGTTTTTCTATCTTAGACGCTACTTTAGAATTAGAGGAACTTTCTCAATTATCAGCAAGTCTCTATTTTTTGTTACTTATGTTATATTTTCCACCATCTTACGATGAATGTTTGCTTTTAGTTGCTTCCCTAAGCAGTTAAGCCCTTCTACCAAGGACACTATCCAGTTTCTAACTCGAGCATCTGAGACCATGGGTAATAGGCTCTCACTTCTGACAAAAGCAAAGCTTCACGGCTACTCTTTAATCTTAGACCATCATAAAATTTTGGGATAGCCTCTAGTGATAAAGGGTAATGTATAGATAAAACAATCTCTAGTAGTTGGCAAGCATAAATCCTTCTCTATTTCTTCTCCAGTCTAACTCAAGCCTTCTGGAAAATTATCGTTGCAACTTATATAGAATCTCTCATGATATTATCTTATAAGCCTTTTCTTTTGATTAAAGTTCATCTGCTCTTTTTATTGCTTCCAAAAAGAAGGAAGTTATAAGTGATGCCTCGAAGGAGAAGGGAAGTAAAGATGATGCCTCCACTTCAACTCAGTTGAGCAAATCTGCTATGATAGCAGATTTCGTTATGAGAGCGATTAAGGCATTGAAAAGAAAACCGAATGATGATTCTATTTCTCACACCTCAACCTTAAGCAAAAAACCTAAGCTTGGAGGGCGAACGTTCTCCTATTATGGAAGGAGAGGAGATATTTTTGAAAATTGGTTCAAGTCCTATGGCTTTTAATCTTGATTCCCCTAGATAAAGGGTTCCAAAATTAATAAAGGTGGCATACTCCTAAGATTCACTTCTTAACATCTCTTTTCCAGATTCTCTAATAGCCCTTCATTATATATGTGAGGAGCTTGGTTTATCTCCTACTGCATAGGATTCGTTTCCTTCTCAGATCCAGTCTAAAACTCCTGTAGCCAATTTTGACGATCTTCTCTGATTGGCTGTCCAATCCCCTTCTTTTTACTCTCTCAGGCCGCCACAGTCTTCGGCTTATTCTAATGATCACCTCTTCATTATTCTCAATTTTTTTTATTGGTATGCATTTTCTTTTGTTTAGTTTATCTATACTTTTAACTTTATATACCATATTCTAACTGTTATCTATTATTCATTCCAGGCGGCTAAACACTCTTCCTTTAAGAGGCCGCTCAAGGGTGCTCCAATGAGGTACCCAAGATTAAAGAATGGATTTCCTTGCTTAACTCCAGTATAATTGACATTACAATAGTAAGGGATAATGCGATGATCGAGAAAGAGAAACTTGCCTCCTCACGAGGAGAAAAATGCTAAATAGTTGTTAGAGAAGGAGGTGAAAATGCTGAAAGCAAAACTTAAGGAGGCCAATAAAGAAAAGGCCAAGTTTGCTAATGAAAACAAGTCCTTTAAGAAAAAGTTGCAATGGAAAGATGCCCTCTTTACTTATTCGACCAACATTATCAGGGATGCGAAGCAAAAAATCTCCTTCTTTCTTAACAATGCTCTTACCACCATCACCGAAAAGTGCTATGAGAGGGCCTTGCTTGTGGCATATGCTAACAACATACGAAAATGCCCATACTTGGACTTTCCTTCCCTTCCAAATTGGAAAGAAAATTTTAAAAGGAAGTTTAACATTATATTAAGGAGAACCCAGGGGTTCGTTGAGGAGGATTCTCCTATCGAAGAGGAGGTCGATGCTAAAAATTGTTATTTTTTGACGACCACTCAACTGATGAAGAGACAGAGACTGATGACTAAGAAGATGATGATAATGACAATAATGATGATGGTGACCATGATGATGATAGTCATGATCACGGTAATGATGGTGGTGGTGGAAACAGATTGGGTCCTTCTAAACCAAAAGATGGGGAAGACGAATTAATGGTTCTAACTTAGACTCGATAGCTTCACTGAACTCCTTGATCCTCAAGATGATACAAGGAAAGATTCTTCTCAAAATGATAGTGCTTTCCCAAGCCGCTAGCTAAAAGGGAAAGATCAAGCTCTATCTTCCCAAGTCCTAATCTCTTAGGTATGGACTTCTTTATTTATATATCTAATGCAATTAACCAGTTTTTAGTTAATACAATAATTATTCTAGTTAAGGAGAAAGACCGAATATTATTACGAGACCATGCTCAAAAGGAGTCAAAGGGAGGTGTGCCAACTACATGAGGAAGTTGACAGACTAGTGGATGAATATAATAATCTATTCGAAAAATATAAGCGTCTAATTACTAGTGTTATGAGGCTGAGATTTTTCAAGGAAAATCAGGCTGTCTCTCACCTGAAGAGTGTTGATACGCGAAGATTTTGATCAATGACAATGTGCTTTTACAAACAAGGAAGAAATATATGCAAATGCTAGAGGAAGATAAATGAAGACCAAACAAGCTTAAAGTATGTTTTTACATGTGTCTTAGTCTAGATGCTTTGTTAAAATCTTTCCTCAAGAATCATCATTCACATTCAAATAAACTTGCTTGCATATTTTAATCAAAATCAAGTTTTCAAAAAAATGCATGGAGCGGGGCTCAAACCCGGGTCACTAGTTTGGATGGCATGTACTCTAACCAAATGAGCTACTGCTATTTTTGTTTAACAACAGAATTCAGTCGACTGAATAACCTGAGTCAGACGACTGAATCTGTGCAGTTTAACATATTTGTACACAGTTTCAGTCGACTGAATTTCCTGCACAGTCGACTGAATTTGGTCCCGAAAATTTTGCTTCATATTTTCAGTTGACTGAATTCCCTGTTAGTTGACTGAATTTAAACCTACGAATTTTCTCTGAAAAGACACCTTCTTCTTCCCAAGAGTTGCAACCATTCATCAATGGAAATGGAAGCATCTCTTGTTTGCAACCTTTGAAAACTTATGCACCTCTTCTAATAGTATATATACATGATTCTAACATCATTTAATTAATCGAATTCTCTTGCTTTAATCTTAATATTCTCTTGTTCATATTCTATAGATATTCTCAAAGCAATCACCAATCTATTGCTTGAATCACTGTTTTTGTTTATAACATTCTTTTGATTCATAGCAATTCACATTTCCTAAATCTTCACAAACACATTACATATTCTCGAGGATAAGATTATAGGAATACTGTACTACATTAGACTCATTGGTGTTGACAAGAACACAATAAGTCGAATATTGTATTTTAGTAATTGAGTTGAAGTCCTCTTCGGTAGTTGAGGCAAGAAATCCCGTTCGGTTGTTCGGGTAAGTTGTAAACCTATTCCTCCGGGTGAAGTGAGGGTGTTAGTTAGTGAAATTCCTAAGAGAAGCTTAGGGACTGGACGTAGGATGAGAGGTCCGAACCAGTATAAAAGTCTTGGTGTCTCCTTGCATTTACCTACTTTATCTACCTAGACTATTTCATTATTCCATATTACACGATCCTACCGCATAGCCTCCTTCAATTAGTATCAGAGCTTGGCCGTCCTATAACCATAACACCGTTATTAGACATATTGATAATATGGAAAATAACGCAAGTACAAGCATAACTTTTGCCTATAGTTCTACATTTACAGAAGGACAATCCACTCAAAGACCTCCTCTATTCAATGGACTAAACTATAACTATTGGGCTACAAGGATGAGAATTTATATGCAAGCAACAAGTTTCGAAGCCTGGAATGCTACTCAAGCAGAGTTCGTTGTACCTACAACCGATTATCCTGCATGGACACAAATTCAAAAGAATGAAGCAAGTGCAAATTCCAAAGCTATGAATATACTATTTTGCGCCTTGGATAGAAATGAATTCAACCGTGTTAGCATATGTACTACTGCATATCAGATATGGGAAACTCTTAAAGTCATACATGAAGGCACAAACAAGGTTAAACAAACAAAGATATCCATGCCGAAGAATCAATTCCAAAACTTTAGAATGCGACAAAATGAATCCATCAATGACATGTACTCAAGATTTCAAGACATTCATCATGCTCTAATCGGACTAGGAGAAAGATACACGGACTTTAACATTGTGTCTAAAGTTCTAAATTCACTCACTGATGAATGGGAGAGAAAAGTACTAGCAATCGAGGAAGCAAATGATTTATCTACAATGAAACCAGAAGAATTGATTGGAAATCTTATGTCGTATGAAGTAAATATGCAAGCTAAAAAGGATCAAGCTCAAGAAAGAAAGAATATTGCTTTTCATGCGGAAAAGGAAGAATCAGAGTCTGAAGATGAGGATCTAGCATTTATAGCCAAAAATTTCAAGAAATTCCTAAAGTATAGAAAAGGAAACAAAAACGGATTCAAAAAGAATGTCTTGAACAAACCTTCATCCTCAAATATAGAATGCTTCAATTGTCACAAGAAAGGACATATGCAAAAAGATTGTCAAGAACAAATGAAGGAAAATCAGAAAAACCTCAACAACAAAAACAAGAAGGATAAGTTCAAAAGGAAGGCATTTTCTGTAACATGGGACGATTCATATTCATCTTCATCCGAAAATGAAAGTGATAGCGACAATGAACAAGCAAATGTATGCTTCATGGCTCAAGAATCTGAGGTAAATAATTTAACTTTCGACGATTTAATTGAAGTAAACACTGAACTTTTAAGCACAATAAAAACTTTTAAAAAGAAACTCAAAGAAACTCGTGAAAATCAAAACAAAGCTGAATTTGAAAGGGATATGTTAAAAGATGAAAAGAAAATCTTAGAAGAAGAACTTGAAAAAGTTCAAGAATCTCATTCAAACTCGGAAACTCAATTATCACTTGTAGGTCAAGAAATAGAAGCTCAAAAAGAAAAGAATAATGCTCTTGCTTCTGAGAATCATGAGTTAAAAACAAAAATTAAAATTGTTGAGTTAGATAACACTAGTCTCAAAACTAAGCTTGATAACATTACTAAAAATATTTCCAATTTTAATAAAGGGAGAGAAAATTTATTCAGGATTATTGAAAATTCTCAACCTGCTTCAAATAAGAAGGGATTAGGTTATGTTAAGAATTCAAAAGCTCACAATGATAAAAGTGGTTTAGGATATAATAAAACTGATCGTAGAAATAGCACTAGATATGCTTTCATGTATAGTAAAAATGATAGTGCTAGTACTAAATTTCGAGTAAAGCCTAAATCCAATTTTTATAGAAATTCAAATACTACTATGACCTATAATGTTGATAATTTCTTTAGAAGTACAAAATCATTAACAGGAAATATGAATAAAAATTATCTAAGTATTTGGGTTCCTGTTAATTGGAAAAATAGAGAAAAATACATTGATGATTATTTTGATATGGTAGTTAATAATGAAAATTATATTTATAAAGGTTCAACCACAGCCAAATGGGTATGGTTTCCTAAAAATTAAGAAATTATAAGAACCTTGGATATCGCATGCTTTAAATGTTAATTTTTTTTCCTGATACCTTACATTATAAGTTGTAGTTATTTTGTTTTATATTGCTCTATGTTAACGCTTATGCAAATATTCTCTATGATTCAGTGATTGTTTTGATATATTATTACTGTTGTTAGTTCTTCCTTTTTGTCGATGACAAAGGGGGATAAAATCTATGGTACTAACTTTGTTTTGTAGGAATGATAGTGCATACATTCAGGGGAAGAAAGTAAGTAAAACATCTCTAGAATAAATCAATATTGTCATCAATCAAAAAGGGGGAGAATGTTGATACGCGAAGATTTTGATCAATGACAATGTGCTTTTACAAACAAGGAAGAAATATATGCAAATGCTAAAGGAAGATAGATGAAGACCAAACAAGCTTAAAGTATGTTTTTACATGTGTCTTAGTCTAGATGCTTTGTTAAAATCTTTCCTCAAGAATCATCATTCACATTCAAATAAACTTGCTTGCATATTTTAATCAAAATCATGTTTTCAAAAAAATGCATGGAGCGGGGCTCGAAACCGGGTCACTAGTTTGGAAGGCATGTACTCTAACCAAATGAGCTACTACTATTTTTGTTTAACAATAGAATTCAGTCGACTGAATAACCTGAGTCAGTCGACTGAATCTGTGCAGTTTAACATATTTGTACACAGTTTCAGTCGACTGAATTTCCTGCACAGTCGACTGAATTTGGTCCCGAAAATTTTACTTCATATTTTCAGTTGACTGAATTCCCTGCTCAATCGACTGAATTTAAACCTACGAATTTTCTCTGAAAAGACACCTTCTTCTTCCCAAGAGTTGCAACCATTCATCAATGGAAATGGAAGCATCTCTTGTTTGCAACCTTTGACAACTTATGCACCTCTTCTACAAGTATATATACATGATTCTAACATCATTTAATTAATCGAATTCTCTTGCTTTAATCTTACTATTCTCTTGTTCATATTCTATAGATATTCTCAAAGCAATCACCAATCTATTGCTTGAATCACTATTTTTGTTTATAACATTCTTTTGATTCATAGCAATTCACATTTCCTAAATCTTCACAAACACATTGCATATTCTCGAGGATAAGATTATAGAAATATTGTACTACATTAGACTCATTAGTGTTGACAAGAACACAACAAGTCGAATATTGTATTTTAGTAATTGAGTTGAAGTCCTCTTCGGTAGTTGAGGGAAGAAATCCCGTTCGGTTGTTCGGGTAAGTTGTAAACATATTCCTCCGGGTGAAGTGAGGGTGTTAGTTAGTGAAATTCCTAAGAGAAGCTTAGGGACTGGACGTAGGACGAGAGGTCCGAACCAGTATAAAAGTCTTGGTGTCTCCTTGCATTTACCTACTTTATCTACCTAGACTATTTCATTATTCCATATTACACGATCCTACCGCATAGCCTCCTTCAAAGAGAGCTTGCCTCCATCAAGAAAAATTATTAAAGAGAATGCATAATTAATGTCCCTCTTCTAGATGCTGATTGATGATAGAAATGCTCTAGTGGAATTTCTCAATAGAGTTTACTCTAGGGGCCAACTTGTCGACTTTTCTTACTTAAGCAAAAATTGTAAGGGTTTACTTAGACATTTCCATCATAGGTATCTAGATGAGCATGGGTCTGATCCCCATCCTAGGGAGTGTTGGAATCTTTCTAGGGTAGATACCATTCCCCTCTCTCCTCATTCTCTTTCTTTCGAGAAAATTAAATATAATAAAACGAGATTTATTTCTAAGTTTTACCAAGGATCAATCTTGTATGAATCTTGAATAGTTATATGATTATAATATGTAATTCAAATGGCTCTTGAATTTTATCACTTTCATTTCTTTGTGCTTAACCTATATTTTGTATAATATATAAATTGTGGAACCCTCAAGTAGTTCTGTTCCTATAGAACTATGGAATAAATTTGTAAAGTTAAAGAGAGATTTTAAAGAGAAATCCTTAATTTTGAAAACATCTCAGTTAGCAAGATATTTCTTTCTTAGAGACCTTCAAGAAGTTTACACACGATTCCTTCACTTTCGTTTTGACTTCCTGGATGATGAGAAAGATAAGTTGCTTTATGAAATTCAGACTAATCATGCCAAATGATTGTGTGGTCAAGCAGCCCTTTGGTCGAAAAATAGGACTACCATCAGTTCCTCTAGTTAATACCCTAGAAGGGATCAAAGTTTCTTTCGACTACGCCCTTACTTTATCCATTGGATCACTTAAAAAGGTCAAAACTGCTTTTTCAAAGCTTTGAAAGTTGGTTGTACATAGAATTGATGTAGTTTTGAGTTTTCTCAAGTTGTAAACTCTTGTCATTTAATAAATAAAACATTTAATGTGAATTTGATTCTTTTTTCTTTTTATTTTTAGGAAAAGCAACTACTACTCGCTTCTATCGGCCCAAATATTCTTTCTAGGAGTGATTCCATTAAAGATAGGCTCAGAGGTGAACTTGAGAAGAAAATTTCCTCTCAAGTCACTTCAACTTTGCAATATCCAAATAATCGAAATGCATAACGGCGACATGATAAGTATTATAAACTAAGGTCTACACTTAGTAGTTTGAATGAGATGACTTCTAACTTAGAAAAGCAAATTAAAGCAAAATATAGGGAATTCAAAAATTGGTGTAAAAGATAGAAAAAATTATGCGTTCTAGGCCTTCCTCCTAAAGCATAGAAGACGATGCAGAAATTGGACGCCTACATCAGAAAGTAACAGATCTTGAGGTGGAGCTACTAAAAAGTCAATTAGATTGCCAATCTATTGAGCTTATTACAAGTACAACGACTTTAGCCTTCCTTCTCCTACCCCTCTAGTTGATCAAGTGTGATTTTCTGCTATATTAAACCCTTATAGGAGTTTGGATAAAAATGAACTTTCCAAGTGGTGCTAATAAGTTAGATTCGAGTATGTTCAATTCTTGAACAAAGAGTGGAATGATAAACTCTCTGCCCAACTTAACTTTTGTGAGGTCCAAGTTGAAAGGGTCGATCACGAGAAATATTCTCTTGAACATGAGGTTTGGGAACTTAAAGGCAATATCCAGATTTTGAAGGGACAAAATAAAGCCATCGATCATGCACTGCAAATTCAGAACCAATTGCGTATGCACTGTTCGGAAGAGAGAGAAGAAGCTTAAATAGCTTTTGATTGTGGCGATTCAATATATCACCGATTCTTCTCTGGTTGCTGAAGATTTGAAGAAATTGGCCCAAGATCTTGTTTCTCAATAAAGAATTATTTGTAATCTTTTTAGCTAGACTTACATGTTATCCAATGTTTTATTCCTGCACTTTTGTATATATTGAATAATAAACTCATACCTGATGGTTGGTATTCTAAGTTTTATTCTTTACTTTTGTCTAAGATCTACAATTAGCTTTCCATTTTTAATTTGATGCTTGTTGCTTTTATTTTGAGCATAAGCTAATAATTTGCTTGCCAAGAGAACTTGGAGCCTTAGCTAGTTAGTAACGAAATTCCTATTACTATAGTAAGAAAGTTGAATTATGATATACACTTTTCAGATTAAGAGTCGATTTAAAGAAGCATTGTGCTTGAGTAATAGTCTGCTTAGTAACGAAGATTCCCCTTATAATAGGTATTGATCTTGATTTCTTAGAAGATTTGAAAATCAATTGGTAAGACTTGAAAACTATCTGGTAATAATAGAAGACTAGAAAACACATCTGGCAATAATAGAAGAACAGAAACCCATTTGGTAGTAGTAGAAGACAAGAAAACCCATCTGGTAATAATAGAAGACTAAAAAACCTCTTTAGCAATAATATAAGACCAAAAAATTAACTGGTAATGTTAGAAGATCGAAAGACCCATCTGGCAAAAATTGAAGACCAGAAAACCCATTTGGCAGTAATAAAAAACTGGAAAATTGTTCTGGTAATAATAGAAGACCATAAAATTATTCTAGTAATGTAATTTCTTGGATAAGAGAAGAATAGAAAATATAATCTTCCATGTGGATGATAGAACTCCATTTTTCCTTTGGAGATTGCTTCCTCTTTTCTCAGGAGCAAAATAGCCCGTATTTGATTTTGCTTCATCTAAAAGATTGCTTTTATCCATTCTTTTGGATTGAGTTCGATTGACTCAGCGAATTTCTTTACAACCATCTTAAGTAACGATTTTAATTGGATCTACGATTACCATAATAGGTAATTGGACCTTGATTTTATCACCATCTTAGGTGACGATTTTTCTTAGATATTTGATTACCACAGTAGGTAACGGATCTAGATTTGTTCACCATCTTATGTGATGATCTCAACTTAGATTAAACCCCTTATCACCGTATTTAGGTGATGATTTAGGTCTTTCTTCTGGTGCGTTTGGTTAGCTATCTTAAGCTGACCTCTCTCTAGGAGGTGCTTCAGTAAGGCTTCATAAACAATACCAAAGGCTGGTTCGGTGCTCTGGCCAGGCCATCTTAGGCGGGACCAAAGCCTTATTCTATTCTTCCTCTAGGAGGTGCTCCGGCCAGGTGATGTAAGCGGGATCAAAGGCTTGAAAATACTTTAGCTATGCTTTTTCAAATGGGAATAAAGGCTTACTCTGACCTTCCTCTAGGAGGTGCTTTGACTAGGCCATGTTGGTGGGACAGAGGCTTTTTCCTTTATTTAAGGAGAATCTTACTCTTTTTTAGAATTGATCTGTAGATACACTTAAGAAATCATTCTTTATTCAGTATCTCTTTACAAAACTCTTCAAGTTTTCCTTGTTCTAGGAAATTATTAATCATCCCTTTCGAGCTTTAATATTGATTTGTGTCATGTCCATTAGAATGCTGATAATGACAGTATAATCCTTCAATATTTTTCTTATTCTTCGCTTCTTTTGTGAAGGCCAATAGTTGAGCCTTTTCTTGGTTAAGAGGTAGATATTCTCATAAGAAGTAGTAAGAGATTAATTCCTAAAAAGCTATGATCTTTGGAAAATGATCCTCTTGATTGGCATTTAAATCTTTTGTTGCTTGCGACCGATTCCTCATCTTTGGTGGCCAATTTTCTCTTTAGAGAGTTTTGTGCTTCATTTGTTTTATAGGAATAGTCAAGCACGTTCCTCCATTTGCTAATAGATTGTCGAAATCCCTTTCTATTTCCTTTTCTAAGATAGTTCCCTTAGCTTTAAGTTGGATTTCCTTTATCATATTTAAGAAGATGTTAGTTCTTTTGTATTTCCTTCCTAGGGAAAAGATCGGCGTTGGTCCTATATGGAATAGATTCAAAATCCAATTTTCTAGATTAAAGGAGCCACTTGTCTATTCTTATCCTTCATTATTTATAGTGCCATTAATCTTAATACTTGCTCTTCATAAAGTCGAGGATCACTTGCCATTTAGTAGATTGACCTAGTCATATGAGGCTCAAAGGATCCTTGCTTGGAGAAGATCATTTATTCAAATGAGGTTGGATGGGGTTGGAATGGTATATGCTTGGTAGGGATAAATACTTTAAGCCCTACATATGCAGGTTAAGGTGGTTCCACTTATGAGTCAAGCAGAGATGGAGGTTTTGGCCCTCCATCTAGCACCAAAAATGTTAACGAATTTCTTTGCAAACCCTGAAAAAGTATAAGGAACATGGTTGAGGGAAGGTTTGGTTGACCCTTGTTAACCTCAACGAGTGTTAGAAAAAGTGATACTTGGTTAAGAAAGGGCTTAGGTAAATTTTATTGGTATATTCAAGTCCACGATGAAGTCATAGATATGTTTATGTCAAAGTGATGCACAAACTCATGTTGAAGTCATGTTATCTTGAAATCGATCAACGTAGAACAATCTCATACAAGTAGAAGATTATGAGTGTTTAGTAATTCGAAGCAAGTTATGATTAAAAATCACAAGTGCTTTGGAACTCGAAACAAGTCATAATTCATGATATCTTAATTTATATGCCATGCAATTATTGAATATACAAGGTCCTATGTGCGATTATTACAAAAGTACAATTAGAACTAAAAATCTCCAAACCAATTTTGTGTTACAAAGTTTAAAATGTAAGAAGCGAGAAAAGAATAATTTGCCCCTTCTTCCATGCCCATAGTTCTGTATGTATAGGGGTGGTAAGGCGTGGCATAGTCTCCATGCGGTACGGTTATCATGCAGCATACTTGATTTTTGGCATCAATGGCTTTCTCGATGAGACTTGACATTATGCCTTGGTTTGATAATCTTTTTCAAGCTTTTAATGTTGATAAGTTACGACATTACATCCGCTGATAACTTTTGACATTGTCTTGGAAAGCAATGTGTAGCGATCTCCTTCCATGGCCGACGATATGCGACATGCGCTTCCTCCTAATGCTTTAGTTGATGAAGTTTGACATCATCATGTCATGGCAGTGGGAATAGGTACTATTTATGAGAAGTGACATCACATGAAGGATGACATCAGAGGGAGGCGACATTGAAGAGATGTGATATTAACCTGAGGTTATATTAAACCTTCTACCTCCGTGGGTGAAGTGTGACGCTGATAGAACGTGGCATCAATGGGATACGATACTGATGATATGCGATATCAATTTTTGCTTGATGAGATATGGTACTAGCTTCATATAGTATCATCCACTGGTGACATGAGAGATACGACATTATTCATTCGACTTTGTTGATACAGGGTGGCATCGATAGCATGCGACATTAATGTATGCCTTCGATATTGATTTTCATACCGACGATGGGCGGCATTGATAATGTAAACACTCCTATGACATGAAATATTGATGCCACCGATATAGTATTGTCCATAGGCGATATACTTTAAGGCATCTTAAGAACTAACATTCTTCGGTGTGATGAAGTTTGATATCATCCACCCTTAAAACAGTGTGAGATAATTTCAATGATGCGACATGCCTTATATTTGACAATCTATTGATTTCAGAATATGGTTGTCAACTTGCCCTTATGACTTCGAAATTACAAATAGTAGTAACAGTATTTTTACATATGAAGCCTGCGCTCTCAACTTCTTCTCCTCACTCATTCAATAGTCACATGCTATACAATCCCAGCACTACATACAACCCTATTCGTGCCATATATGCTAAAGAATGAACAGAAGCCCATACTTAAATTTTGTGATTTATGATAATTTACGAGATTTGTTCTTAATTTTTTAAGGTGAGGAGAATCCTTTTCTTGCTTTGCATCAAGTGCAAGTCTATTAGCAAGGATCGATTTTTCGTGAGTAATTTTTTTATGAAATGTCAAATAGGATTACTTGATTTCTGGAAGAAGCTAGAGAATAAGAGTTTTTGGTTTTTTTAAATACAGGGATATGGATTTAGAAATAAAAAAGAAGAGAAAGGCTTGTGAATATTGGACTTGGTTATAGTATTTTATTTCCATTTTCTTTTACTTTTGTAACTAAATTCTAGTTAATTCAAATAATTAGAAATTCCAATTTATTTAAATAAAATGATCCATATTTCAAAATCACTTCCTAACCACACTAATGTTATATTTCCATTTTCTTCACCTTTATAAAATATTGTCCCACTCTTTAATTTATTTAAATTCAAATATTTTATTTTCATATTTTGTACCTATTTTAAACTTTAAAGATTATAATTTCACGATTTAAATTCTTTTATTAAATAAATTCCAAACCAATTTATCAAATAAATTTCCAAATTCCAAATTAAATAATTAAATTACTGTTATTAACTTAAATTAATTATTGCTAAAAAATTGAGTTGTTACATGCATCTAATATGATTGATTACAATAATGATCTTGTTTTGTTAAATGCGACATTGGATCAAAGGCTACAAGCCAGATCTAAGAATTCAATCACTGAAAAGTTAATCTGATCGGTTAACATAAAAAACAATTTATTTATATCCTTAAAAGTTAAGGACGACCAAATGCACTTTTTCGAAGAGTTTGTTATGATAGTGTAGTAAGGATTTTCTTTGAATGGTTCGAACCGTTTAGAAAGGAAATCAAATGTCTAAGAGTGGATGTAACCTAAGCCACTATTAGGATGAAGAGAGCGAATGGTCACTTCTGCTTCATAAAGAAACTCAAAAATGAGGATTGTAAAATAACTATAAATACTTAACTTTGGAATGAAAAATATGATTTCTATTCCAAATGTATTTTCACATAGAAAATTGTTTTGTATGATTTTTATTTCTTTGAATTTAAGATACTTGGTTCGAAAATTTTCGAATGTAAACCAGTTCCAATCAGTTAAATAAATAACCTATATTAAGTGGTTGAATGGAGCTTCGTATTTCATAGCTATTATAGTAATGACAGAAATAGTGGGAGTATGCCATATAACTTTTATTGATTGCATCAAGTTACGAAAATTGTTTTCATAAAATACACTAAACATTATTTATGAAATAATAATGATTTTCTAATATTTACTTAAAAGTAGACATAGTTTATCTTAGTATGAATATTATGAAAATTCGTTATAAAATAAACTATAGTACTGGTATTTGTAATGCATTAGAAAATATAAAAGTATCAAAATTTATTTGCAATTATTTTGGAGTTATGGACTAAGCCAAAGTTTTGAGAAATAATTTCTATTATATGATTATTAATCACATAATACTAATAAATAACATCTTAGACAATTAAGTGTGAAGCGCTCATTCGGTGGGAGCATCATAAGAGCGGATGAACTCTATGGACTGATACATATAGTTGTATGCAATCAAAAGTCTATTAAATTCAAAACAGTTCCACATACCTTTTTATATTCACCGATGAATTATCACAGATATGAACATCAATATATGATCAACATTTTGTATGTTAAAGATGAGTTCACAGAATATTAAGCAAAAGTAAATAACATAACACACGATTGAAAATAAAAATGATTCAATTTGATGGAATTGGTGAGTTATTGGAAAGTGCTCCAAACGTACCTAAAAATGAATAAAGATTCAATCTAAAAAGTCACTCCTGCCTATGATACATAATGATGTATCGATAAGGAGTAATCGAACTTTGTTAGACAAAGTATGAATAAAGGAGTGGTGTGGATTAACTTATTTATGTAAGATCGTGTACTTAAGAGTAAAGGTTAAAATTAATTTCATTGAAAGTGGTTTATAAAATCTTAGAAGATAAGGGTATATAAGAAACCCCAATATATCCTAAGCCAAGGAGTTGACATGTTGTGTGAGTCGAAAGACTGCATGCAATAATTTTTCGCGAGGGGTTGTATGAATTTCCCCAAAAGGAGTTTGGAAACGATTATCATTGGATGACATGTTTATGTTTTGAATGTAATTTTTGTAAAATAAAATCAATTTTATATATAAGGAAATTTCTAAAAAATTTGTGAATATTTATTATATTGCACTGAGAAATAATTGTTGTTTCAACAAAATATGAACTTCATAGCAAATGAATTTCTTTTAAAAATTACTGGTTGTAAAATGGGTTTGTATACAATCCAAGTATAAAACAGAATACGAGAGATGAAATGAATTAACCAAACCTAAATAAACACAATGCATTAGAATGTCTAATATCTATTCTTTCATATTAAAGAAAAAATATGAGTTGCTTATCAATTCAACAAAGATAAATCTCAGCTGTCGATTAAACTATTAAGAGTTTGACTCCACAATATGGTATGATGCACAAATCTAAATGGTTACAAATAGGCTACCAGAATTTGATTTTGGTAGTTGTACTAAAGGGATATGGTTCCTTGACCGCAAATGTGTCTTCGAGAGCAAGACTAACGTAGTAGGAACATAAAGAGCAATGTTGATAAGAATAATTCCGTAAATTTCAATCATTGAAATTAGTGTTATAGATTCATTATTCAACATGCTAAAGTTAATTCGGATCTACACACAAATTCATTATTCAATATGCTAAAGTAATTCCGAAACTACCCAGAAAATTATCTCTTAGTATGATTTTGTGTTTTTGGTACATATATGTTATGAAAATTCCAAATAATGACAATATGCTATTTACACATGGCAACAAATGTATCTCAAATTTAGTGGAAGTAATATTTTATTTGTGGGTTTTTCGAATATGATCTAGGAATGATATGAAAGTATCATTTTATAAACCGTAGAATTGAATAGGTATTTTTATAGAAATACTGAATGCTTTGATTTTCAATCGAAAAGAAAAGGAAGCGTGTGCCCACAAGAAAGAACCACTAAAAGGTACATAAATATTTCTAGACTATAAAACAACATACCATTGAATATTAACGATGTGCTTATATTGCAATCAGTAATAGTTTGGTTGTTTGATACTCGATATTGGATTTGTTAATTATATCTTTTATATTAAGTATAAAGGATGCTGGAAATGTCCTAAAACACATGAAAAGACGACTTATTAAAATGTTTAATAAGGAATCTGTAAGATGGATTCCTTATACTTTAGCAATAGGAATCATCATGCATACTGTATTGTCTACAATATCATATTTTGCTTATGTATTTGATCCATGAAGCAAATATCAAATCCAAATTGGGTCTCTAAATTGTAGTTTAGAATATTCTCGAGTTGATTGACAAATTAGAAAATTAAAATTACATTATAGATCCATTCAAAAAGGTCTAACTCGATTAGTTCTCATCAAATTAATTGAATGGAAAGAATATAGAGGCCATAATTGGCCCCAAGTGCAAGTGGAATATTAATAGAGTTGGTGGTATGCCCTAGGGAAAAATATGTAATTTGTTATAGATATCCAACTCGATAACCAATCTTGTTCGAAATAAAAGATGTCTTCTTACTATTATATACCTGATATAATATGCTATATTAATTAGTTAATTTAATTAAAAAATATTTAAGTGAAAGTCCATAAATAGTATGTTTTGTGATAGCAGTTACAAAGCGTCGTATACATGAGTAATTTAACACAATAAAAATAAACATACAATTTTAAATATTCCTAATCATGATATATCGAGACTGGATATCGATACATCCTTTGAGATTAGAGTACATAATTCTTTTCTAATGTTGGGTAGTGTATTACTTATGGCTGCTTGGGCACCAAGTATTTATGTATTGATAGTTATTAGATAACTATGCAAGTAATCACTTGATAGTTTCCGTTGGTTAATATAATCACTATTGTAAAAATTCTTTTAGGCCCCCGCCTAGGCCATGCTTAGGCGCTAAGCAAGGCTTACCACCAAGAAATTTTCTAGGCCCACCTAGACAAGGTTTACCATTTCAATGTAAGAATCAAAACATGTATTTAGACACTGGGTATACATTATTTAAGGTTCGGTACCATATGTGCTAGTTTTTGGTGGCATTGCCTCCTTGGCAACTCCAAAGCACATTAAAATCACAAAATTATAGTTTATACCACTCAGGACTAAACAAAGCACCAAAATTTCACCAAAAATACATGAGTTATCAAAAATTCCTAGCTTTGATAATCCCCACATAAACAATTAATACCTAATCCATACTAATCACCTCGAGATTTTTACAACCTTGGATATAATTAAGGTCAAATAGAAAACAACGATGTGACAAATTTACACAATCATGAGTTGGGAGTACCATTAATCTTCAGTGTGGAAGCTTCGCTTTGATTAAATCGTGGCACAACGTCGATCAAGTGACTATAGTTGAGTCCAGTGGAAGCAATGAAATTGAAACATTACTCAAAGAAGATTCTTCTCCTTAATTATATGAGATTAATATCATAGTCAATTAAAGTAAATTCAATGTCAAAGTCCCTGGACATAGCAATTCAGTTAATAATAATCATTATTATTGAACCAAGGAGTTTGTGTTTGTGAATATGGGTAATAACGGTGTAACAACATGTCTTTTTACTATATTTTATGAATTTTTATATTTGGTAAAATATATCGAGTTTCCATTCAATGTTTTATAATACATTGACATAAAATTAAAAGTTGATATATTGAACTAAACTGTGTAGATCTATTTTGATCCATTGACCTAAGAAAGCACATAAATTGATTTTTAATAAATGAAGACCGAAAGTGGATGTTGCATGCACTAAATGCATCCGTAAACCAACCTTTATATATAGTATTAACAAATTTCATATACCATACTTCTTTGTATTGTTAAACTAGTCATACAAAAAATTGATTTATATTCCATAACAAACCAAATGATGTGAACTGCGTCTTAAATGGATTTCGATTGAAGAAGTTATAGCATATTCGATCATTAAAACTATAAAGTTTGAACACAAAGGTTATAGAATAATGTATTAAACTTCCATCAAGACTAAAATCATCCAAATTCGTTAAGAATAGAAGAAGTTATGTATAAATTACTGAAAGATTTTGAAATGGATTGTGGCAATAGACCAGAAACCATTGTTAACATTGTTATGATTTTACAGCAATTAGACTTTGAATATGTTCACATGATTAAAACAGATATATTTCAATTATCTTTTCAGCGATACCAAAATCATTAATATCCATCAAGGACATTAGATGTTATGGATAAAGTGCAGAAAAGATTATATCTTAAATTCTTTTTAACATCAACTAGAGAACTTAACCCATTTTGTAATTAGTATTGGGGTCTAATAACTTTCAATATAAGAAATGTAGTATAAATATAAGTTATATATAATGTTATTATTTTTTTAACGCAAAAAGTAATCACCAAAATCTGTTTGATATGTACGGACTTATGCTTGAAAAATTGTAAGAGGTTTCCATTTGAGCATTTAGCTCAAATAGGCAGAATTTAAGGTTGACATTATAGCCAAATTTTTTGACCTGAAAACGATCAACTTAGAGAAACGTTGCCTGGTTGGAAATTTAAGACCTTTCTTTGAATTGGTTCTCTAGAACATCAAAGAAATGTAAAATCTGTTTAGTCTATCAAAAGCTATAAGCAGAATACTAAGAGTTGCTGGGATAATTTCGAGCCATTTATATCATTATGAAAAAGTTCACATATCATGCCATAATATAACAAAAAATTATATGGTAAAAGAGAGTTTTGTGTGATCTTGATCATAGAACCCTCTTATTTTCCTAAATATAAACTTCTTCCCACTTCCCTTTATTTTTCTTTTTCTTTTCTATCTTTGGTTTGTTTATATATATTCACACTAGGTTAATTTGTTTTAGAAGAAAATTAAAGATGGAGCATGTATGGATAGTTTCTTTACCTTTCATCATGAGGGAAATATAAGAATGAGAGATGTGTATTCATGGTTCCCAAAAATGATGCTTGGATGGTCATTTGTATTGTTGGAAACTTTGCATTTTATTGCTTGACAAATTTATTTTGCATAAATGTCAAGCATTGTTCATTTTGACAAATGTTTAAAATATTTTGACAAGAGTTACTATAATTTTCCAAATGTCCCGCTTCCTACCATTTGTTGCTTTAATCATTTAGGTGAGATGCATGTGTGAAGTATATGTAGTGAAGAAAGAAGTATGGTATATGACATTGGTTAAAACTGTATATATATTTCATTTATGGACCCATTTATTGCATGCAACGTCCATTTTCGGGTCTTCATTTATTAAAAATCAAATTACATGTTTGTTCAACTCAGTGCGTCGATCATAGTTCTACACAGTTTATTTCAATTTAACAACTTTTAATTTTACGTCAACGTATCTAAAACGTTGAACAAAAACTTATTATATTAACAAATATAAATATTCATAAAATATAGTAAACATGTGGGTCGTTACAATTGGAATTTTGACCATTACCAAATTTCATAAGTCTAAAGTGATATAATTTTGATAAAAAGAATCGGTTTAAATAATTGTCCCTATCGGATAACACTTAATAATGTAAAATTCGATTTTAGCGAAACTAAGTAAGCGATAAATTTGGTCGTAATGTCACATTACATCCTAAGTGACGCGTGAACATTAATATATGAATTGTGTGATATTAATTGCTGACCAAATTTACACCTAAGAGTCACATAACTGAAATGTTGAATACTACTTTTACCACCTGATTTTTTTTTTGAGAAAAATGTATGGTCCTCTACGCATAGAGGAGAGCACACATGTGAATATATATATATATATATATATATATATATCACGGATAAGGAGCTGCCAACATGCCTGGCAGGTAACAAAAACAAAAATACAAATAAACTAAACTCAGGAACCCCAAAGAAGGATTCTGGCAAAGACACCACCCTTCGCACCTCAATATCGGGCTACCAGCATAGCCATCGCCCTTTATTAAGAAGCCAGAAGAGCTAAAAAGGCAAAAGGGAAAGAACAGAAAACATAGTGACGACTCAAACTAAAAAGGAAAGCTCCAAAAGACTGAATCAGAAGAAGCGAATAAGCAACAGCTCTGAAGAGGATCTGCTGAGTACTCTTAAGAGGATCTGTCGGGTAGAGAGGCCACTCTGAAGAGGATCTGCTGGCTAGAGAGGCCACATTGAATGTTTTGGGTGAAGAATATCTGCTCTGATGGCCTCTCTGCAATCTGGAATCCAGTAATCCGAAGACAAGAGAATCCTGCAAAGAGAACCTGAAATCCCATCTCCCAAACCTGTATCTGAAACATGACTAAGGAAAAAATTAGAAAGGTACATATATATATGTATATTTAAATAGACAATATACATATATATGTGTTTAAAAGAAAGAAAAGAAAGCCTAGATAAGACTATCGGGGGAGAGCAAAAAAGAGACGGAACTGATCTATTCATCTTTAATCAAAAGAAAGCTGTGATTAAGAGTGAGATCATCGTATATACTTGGATAATTAGTAATAATACTATTATTAGTGCTATAAAACTTATTGTTATGTTTAAAAAAGTTAATATTATAATTAATCTTGTTAAGATACCGTTTGAAATGGATATTATTTGCTAATTTATATTTGGGAGTAGAAATCCAGTTAAAACAAAAAGAGGAAATTGAAAAAATCAATTTGTTAAAGTGACTAATTTGATTATTAAAAATTCTTTGATTTCTATCGAGCCAAATAAACCAACTAATAATAATAAATAAAGTGTCTAGTAGGAATCTAACATTCTTGTTGAATTTGAATCTAAAAATTTTCCAGTAGAATTCACAATCCAAAATTTTAGTTATAATATTAAAGTTAAAATTTTAAGAGTATTAATTAGGATGTAATTAGGAACTAAACAATTATAGTATATATGATTAATGTCCTCAAGATGCAGATTACAAAAATAACATTTATTATCGTTTTGGATGTTTTTTCTCTTTAAAAAATCTATTGTATTAAGTTTTCCATGAAGTATTAACCACATGTGAATTTTGGATTTAGGAGGGGCATTGGATTTCCACATACATTTAAAAGAGTTATTTGAAGTACCCGAAAAATTAATAAATCTATAAAAAGAGTTTGGAGTATATTTCTTACTCTTATCACATTCCTAACTAATAAAATCATTATCATTATCAATATTATAAAGATTTAATCTGACATAAAGCAATAAAAGTTGCCTAAGGGATGATCCTACTAAAATTCTGTTAAAACTGAAGTTCCAAGGAGGATCATTATCCGAAGTGTAAACTTCATTAATTAAAGCAAACTTAAAGTTACAGATATCATACAAATGCTTAAACTCAATCTTAAGAGGCAAGATCGAAATCCAACAATCATGCCAAAAAAAAGTATAATTTCCTGAGTGCACTATCGTTTTAGCTCCTAAGTTAAAAATTTCGTAACTTTTTAAAATGTTTTTTCCAAAAATTTGAAAGATTATGGGAAAGTGAATAATCAATTTGGTGTAAATTGATATTACCGTTATAGAAATAATTAGAAATGATTTCTTTCCAAATAGCGTTATCATAAATATCCTTAAACTTCCAAAGCCATTTGCCTAAAAGAGATAAATTCATGTCACGCAAATTTATAACTCCTAAACCACCCTCCTTTTTAGCTCTACAAACAGTTTTCCAGTTAACTAGACATTTAATGCTGTTATTAAAATTATCCCTACTCTATAAGAAATCTCTTCTGATTTTATCCATTTTATTGATGACCCAATCTGGAAACAGATGCATAGACATCCAGTAGATCGGTAAGGCTGATAAAACCGAGTTTATTAAAACAAGCCTACCAGCTCTAGAAAGAAATCTCCCATTCCAATTAGATATCTTACTTTTAATTTTATCAATAATAATAAGCCAATCGTCATGCTTGAGTTTGGAAGGTCCGATCACAAACCCTAGATATTCAAAAGGAAAAGACATATTTTGGCAATTTAGGGTATTAGCTACAAGGTTTTCTACATTTTCAAAATCATTTAAAACTAAAACTAAATTTTTTCAAAACTAATTTTTAAACCAGATAAAAGCTCAAAACTATAAAGAATAAACTTGAGAGTAATAATGTGTCTAGGGAGATGAGAAGAAAAGAGTAAGGTATCATCTGCAAATTGCAGAACCGATATATCGTTACGCGATATGTCATTGCCAACATTTCCTAGAGATCCATTATCCACTGCTCTTTTAATAATTTTAGCAAAAACATCAGCGGCTAAGTTAAACAACAAAGGAGATAAGGGATCCCCTTGCCTTAAACCTCTCTTTGATTGAATCTTATTACCTAAGACTCCATTAACCATAATACTAGAGTTCCCAGTTTTTAGCAAAGCCAAAATCCAACTGATCCATCTATGACCAAAACCTCTAGCGTGAAAGATACCTACAAGGAAATCTCAATCCACTGAATCAAAAGCTTTAGCAAAATCAAGTTTTAAAATCGCACAAGTTATGTTATTCTTACAACAGTAATTTATATATTCCTGGACAACAGCCACTCCATCAGTAATATTTCTCCCTTTAATGAAAGCCGATTGTGAACAGTCAATTAACTCATTCATTCTTGTACTAAGTCTATTAGCTAGGACTTTAGAAATGATTTTTACTGAACAGTTAATCAAGGAAATAGGTCTAAAGTCTTTTAAGTTGTTAGCTCCTACTTTTTTATGCAGCAAAATAACTTTTGCAAAATTAAATCTCCCTAATTGCAAGTTACCATTATAAATTGAATAAATTAACTAAGTCAAATTTTAAAACATCCCAAAAAGTTTTATAAAATAAAATAGGAAACCCATCAGGGCCCGGAGATTTATCACTTGGCATATCATAAATTGCTTTCTTAATTTCCTCTTCTGTAAAAGAATTATCTAGCTCTGATAAATCAATAATAGAGCCCGATGGATACAGATCTGTCCATATAACATTGATTCTATGTTTGATTTTAGAGCCAACGATATCCTTGTAATAGTCTATAAAAGCTTTATTGAGATCTCTTTGATCAACTAACTCTATATTGTTTACAAATATAGAGTTAATTGTATTACTACATTTTCTACCATTAGCAATATTATGAAAAAATTTGGTATTATTATCGCCTTCGTTGATCTATTGGATTCTGGATCGCTGCTTCCACATCACCTCCTCTTTTTCTAAAATAGAATTAAGCTCATCTTTTAAGTTAGAAAGAACATTACGTTCACCAAGATTTAGAGGTCTAGATTCTTCTATCTTTTTTATTTTAAGCAATTCGTTAAGAATATTATCTTTTTTAATTTTGAAGTTGCCAAAAACATTTTTTTTCCAATTTTTAAGAAAAACCCTAAGGTCTCTAAGCTTTGAAACAAAAGATTTTGCAGAATTATCCTTGCTTCTAGTATTATGGAAACACAGAGAAATCCATTTACTGTTGATTAAGTTCACAAAATTAGATTCCAAAAGCCACATCTTTTCAAATTTATAAGAATTGAAAACAAGTCTATGATGCTCGCAAGTGAGGATAATAGGACAGTGATCGGAGTACGTGTACGGTAAACCGGTGACTCTACAGATTGGAAATTTATCTTCTATTTCATCACGAACAAAGAATCTACCAAGAAGAGCCATGGAAGGAGACTCTCTTGCATTACTCCAAGTAAAAGCTCTATTAGAAAGGGGAATTTCAATCAAATTATAATTAAAAATAAATTGATCAAATTCCTCCATAACAGTGTATTCCTCCTCTCTGGGAGAACGCTCGCCAATGAAACGCGTAACGTTAAAATCGCCCCCCAAAATCCAAGAGCCCGGAGCTAAAGATCTAAATTCTAGACATTCCTTCCACAAAATTCTCCTATTAATTTTTGAGTTAGGCCCGTAAACATTAGAAATATTTAAAAAAGAGTTATCGAAAAGATTAATAAGAATAATATGAAGAGAATGATGCTTGGAGATGCATTGAAGCAATTTAAAATGATTATCTTGGCACCCAATCATTAAACTCCCGGAGGAGCCAATAGAAAGTAGGAAAACCCATTTTCTAAAGTGGAAACCGCCTAATCTTCTAAAAAAACGAATGTCGGGACTATTAATTTTAGTCTCTTGGAGTAAAGCAATGTCAATCGAATAATCTTTAAAGAACGCTCTAACCTTATCACACTTATTCAAATCATTTAAACCTCTAATGTTCCAACTAATGATCCTCATAAACTAATAGAACTAGCCCTCTCTAATTCCTTACACCTAATATACTCTCTATCGATCTCAGCATCAGAAAAAATAAAAGAAGTATTGCAAGTAACCTGACAAAACTCGGTAGAAGAAAGATTACCTAATGCGTAGGTGGAGTAAGTACTACCCAAAAGAGGACTCATACTTATGCCTGGATTCGTAGCGTCACTCATGGCGCTCGATCCGGGTAACTCACCCAAAGTCTGCGGTAGGCAATTGCGTATCTTGGCGCTTCGACGAATCGTTCCACTTGAAGCTGCAGATTTTCTGTGCCTTCCTCTCTTCGACGAGGAAGAGCGAGGTAGTGAACTGCTACCATTTACTGGCCGTTTAGGGTCTGAATAAGTCACTGACTCCACAGAAGTGTTCAACAGTAAGTCACCGACTGCCGGAGTGAGACCAGAAGCAACAACCACCTTACTCTGATTATTGTTTCCTGTTTCCTCCAAAGATACACCACACCAACTCAGTGAATCTCCTGAGAATGAGTGCAACACTACTGGCCATTTTGTTATTGGCATTCTAGAGTCATTATTAACCTCCAGCAAAGTGTCTAGATCGACCGGAGCCTCATCTTCGGCCAAAACTTCCATTTTTTCAGAACCCAAGAACCAATCCATGGTATCAGTATAAGTCTAATTAATATCCAAAGAAGGAGAAGTTTCGCTCAAGCAGCTACTGGTATCAAAAAAGGTTAAATCAGCTGCATAATCAGTAAATACGACATCAACGGGGAGGCCAGGAAAATTATCCAAATCAACTGGATGAAGCACAGGAGAATCTAAAAGATCCAGCATTTTGTCAAAAAAGAACTTCTCATCCAATCTCGAGAGAGCGACAAGATTTTCAGAACCATTAATGTCGAACTCTATTGGCACGTGCTCTACCAAAATGAGATCCAAAGCATGAAGAGTAGCAGACTGATCCAAACTAACAGAGTTTGAGAAGTCGCTATCAGATGAGCCAACTCCTTCTCTGCAATCAGAACTTGATGTAGTGTCAATCATCTCAAACAAAGGTTTTGCTTTGTGCTCCAAGTTTTCAAGTTGACCACCATCCCCAGATAGATTGTCATTTAAAACAGCAAGACAATCAAAAGCATTAGAAATATTTATCTCAAAATTTTCCTGGATACGGCAGTTTGTTTTATGAGATTTGCAGCGAAAATGGATGAAGCCATCTTCCGTAATGTCTAATCCCATCGATAATGGGTTTGAGTTACAAGAGCAACAACTGGATCGAAGAGGATAGGATCAAGAACCTGAAGAACTTCCATAGCAACACGAGAGTTAGAGGTTGTTATCTCCACAAACTCAGAAGATTCAGGAAATCTAGACGAGAAGACTGATTTATCAATGAACTCTAGTGGATATTCAACCCAACTTTTGCCGTAGTTTGGTTCATTAATAACATCGAAATGGTAATATAAGTCATCGAGATAGTTGATTCCTATATCATTTTTGAGCCAATGGCTCTCTAGCAAAATCCCCCTCAACATTAGGTATTTCAAGGCAAATTGAAAACCATGATTAACCAAGGGTGGATGCGAGTTTCCCTGATCCTTCCCCTTGGTAGCTCTAACATCTGAATAGCCAAAGAAGTCTTCGGGGTTGCCAAACGGTCGATGTACCATCTGCCTATGTTCGGTTCGTTTACGATTTCAAAATGATAAAATAATTCTTCAAGATATTTAATTCCTTCGATCTTCTTAAACCAGAGATAGTCGATCAAGATTCCTTTAAGAAGTAAGTATTTTAAGGCAAAAGAGAATCCATGGTTGACCGCAGAAGAGTTAGATCTAGAGGAAATAGGCCTCGTCCCACACGCTCTTCTCTTATGGCAAAAAAGACCACACGAGAAGCACCTGACCGGATCTCGGCAGTGCTTCGCGAAGTGGTTCAGATCTCTACATCAGAAGCAAAAATTCTTTCCCATCCTGGAATCGATCCACTTCGATTTTGATTTACTGGCAGTATGAGTTGGACGCCGATTCCGAAAAGCTTGATTTTTAACAACTTGAGCATATGACTGTGAAGGAGAAGAACGATTGCAATTGTTGGAACTACAGTAGAGAATTGAAGAATTTGCATAACACGGTTTGAAGGGAAAACAAGATTCGTGAAAGGACGCCATTTTTACCACTTGATTTAATTAATTAGTAATCATTATAAATTAATTGATACATGTGAAATTTTATTATAAAATTTTATTTCATGTATGTTAAACGAGATTAAACAGTGTGTTTATAATAGGTATAAATAGGCCAATCAATATACGATATCGATACACGTTTAAATTGGATTTAAATACGACAAATATTGTTCATGCTTGAAATGGATTTAAGGCCCATATCGGGGTTGCTAATTTTATCCATGATATAAGCAAAGATGGTATAGCAATATTGATGGCTAAGGCGAGTTGGAATTTGAATTAAAAGAGAGGAGAATTTGTGTGAGAAAAATAAGGATCCGGATTCTTATTTTACTCCTTTTGATCTCCTTATTCTATTATCTCTAACCCACACTTCTCAATGACTTTTGGGACCTTCCATACCATCCTCTTGCAGGTCGAAATCCTTCTTCTCTTCTCCTCAAAATTTCAAGCATCTTAAATATCAAATCAAATCAAATGCAATCGTTTGTGGTAAAGCTGCTCGGGAAATAGCAATTTCTGGACTTGGAAATGGATTCAAGGAGTTTAGTTCATCGTTTCAAGGTGCGAATTCCAGCCTTTAGTGAAAGGTACATATTTTTTTTTGTTAACATACATAAATGCTTTTTTAATTATTATATGATATGCCAATTAGTTAGAAATTTTCACAAATCTATATATGTTGGTGTTGTCATCATTTGATGATAACGTATATATGTGTATAACAATAAACTTTTGACATATATAAAGCTCACAAATATATCTAATAAAAAAGTTTCTTTTTTCATATATAGTAATATTATAAAATAACTAAACCTGTTATGAAATTCAAACACAATAATAAAAGTATACTATGAAATTCAATTATACGTTTATCATTGTATTAATTCAGAACTATAATTTATAGGTATTAAAAAATATTTCAAAATCGTATGTATATATATATATATATTTAGTTTAAACATTTATGTTTTTAAATATATATAAGTATACGTATAAGACCATAAAATACATACACAAACATTATTTTATAAAACATATATTTGTTTATTTTATTTTTGAAAATTTAAAAAATCTATTTCTTATTGATTTCTGTATAGAAATAGATAATTAAGAAACAATTTTTTTTAACGCAAAAAATTTTAAACCGAAAAGCCATGTATTCTAAGCATATATATGTATATAATAACTAAATTACATTATACACAATTATATGTATCAGTTATGTGTGTGTATATGTATAGAGTTTATAAATAATATTTTAATACGTATACACATACATACATACGTATATAAATTGATTTTGACATTCACATAAACATTACATATATATTTGTTCAAATTCAAATATATTAAATTTTAATTTTGTAGTTACAAGATTTTATTAAGGCTATCTAGATCTAAAAATAAAATTGAATTTTAAATTTGAATTTTATCTTGTATTGTTTATATTATCATTTAAAATTATTTTATATTATAATGAAATATATGTGTAAGTGTGTATTGGAAATGGGTTCCTTTCAATGCTATTAAGACAATTACAAAGCACAATCGCATAAACTGGCCCAACAATAATAGGCCTACATAGTGCAAGAAATAAAAATACATATATTTGCATCGTAAATTCTAAATGTTGATCATATCGTTTCTTCAAATGGAATTTTGAATGTTAAAGACTTCTAAATACCATATCATGCATTCCCTTTGTGTATAGATAATTCTATTAAGCCCAAAATTTCATAACATCTTAATCCTTTCTTTATTTACCAAATAGTATTTAGTTAAGCCCAATTAACCCTCATTGTATCTTCAAAACATCTTTAGAGAACTGCTTCATGTGAGAACATCAATTTATCACGTGTGTCACTTCATTCATTGCAACCATCCTTTGGAAAACTGTGAATATCACGTGACTTCCATCTTCCTCGACGAAAATTTCATGACATTCATCCTTCTCTAGAAATGATTCCGCTCGTAATATGATGGTTTCTAGATCGATTGCAAGTCCGACACACTATTAATGACAATAATCTTTTTGGCTTCCCCAAACATGAATCGATATCACCCTAATTCGCAGATTTAGGTTCAAGAAACGAAGTGGATTCTTGAACTAATTTTTTAGGCTCCGTTTGTTTCAAGATAAAAAAGTCTGAATGCTTATTTGGACAAGTGATAAGAGCTTAAGAACTTGTTTGTTTTCAAACAAGTGACCTCATTAAGCTCTTTTATTAAGTGAAATGAATAAGCAAAATTTTAGTGCTTATTGGATGTGCAGATCACTTATTGCATTAAATTTTCAATTATACCCTTATGTAACACATCATTTAGTTGTCTTATATAGTATATCAAACAATTGTAAAAATTGACATAATATCAAATATTTTTTTAGTTATCTCTTTCTCTTTTAAATTAATTTTTTCGTTTTTTTATTATAATTTTATTCAGTACTTTATAAATTGATTAATAAAAACAAAAATGAAATATATATGATTTATTTTACGATATATTTTTCATTCAAATATATATAAAAAAAATATGTAGTGCAGATGTGAAAAAAATATAAATAAATAATTTTATCAATCATTCATTTTTTTATTTTATACAAAATATAAGACATAAGATAAGGTAATTAAACGTGCATTTTCAATGGCACTTTGCCAAAGAATAATTACTTGTAAAATTGAGGGGTAATATTGTCAAAATGGTAATTTATGATCTTAAAACAAAATTTTAATTAGATAGCAAACAAACAATATTTCATGTATTCAGCAATCAGCATTCAGCGATCAGCGTTCAGCATTCAGTATTTAGCACTTTAAACAAACGATACATTAGGTATTTGGATTTTGGTCTTACTTCTTTGAATCAATCGCGAGTCCCGTGACTCAATACAGTAATCCACTTTAGTCCGACCTTCCATCACAAAATCAGTAGCGATCTTGTTCTATTCCTTTCTATTAAGAATCGATTTTCTTTGTATCTCTAATTTCCAAATACATGTCAAGGTCGCGATTTGAAAACCATTGTCCATAGTTTTCAATTCGCAGTTTGGATTGCAATCTTGGTGTTCTCATCGACAGTCGCTGTAATCCCTTGTATCTCAAATCCATTTTGGAAACAGTTAGGCCCTGTTTGTTTTCATTTTTAGTTTTTGGTTTTTAGTTTTTAAACCTCATTTTCGGTTTTTCATTTTGAGTGTTTTTAATATTTTGAAAAATGTATTTGTTTCTAAAGTTTTGAAAAATAGTTTTTAAACTAAAAATCAAAAATTTCATTCCAAAACAAAAATGCCAATTTCAAATTTGGTTAGAATTTGATCATTAAATATAGAAATGAGATAAGATAATTAACGAGACTAACAAAAAATGTCATAAAACTAGAAAAATCATAAATTGACACAGATAATAAAATGATAATGACTACTGGTATGCGAACCATATCGAAACGAGACTAACTCATGTCATACTATAAATTAATCATATCTGAAATCAAAATCATTACAAAATAGATAAGATATATCAATTGTATCACTACAGAATGAGAGAAAAAAAGTTTTGGTGTATCTGATAGACAAGTAGCCTTTGCTTTGTTTAAGTAGCTCTTCTTCCTCATGTTAGGCCTTCTCTTTTCTAACACAGACATAACTACTACAAACTACTACAGACCAAAAATAACATCCACACCAACTCCAAAAAGAAAATATACTAACCAAAATACACCCTTTAAGACAGCCCAAACTATAAACTGAAGCGAAAAGTACAAACTGAACCTGATTTTATACCATGACCACCACTAAAGTAACCAACCACATATTATCTTTCAGAGTCTTCAGTATCTTCATTCACTTCAGCCACTCTCTTTTTATAAGCCACTATCCAACTCAACTAAGTTGATACTATAACCCAACCTACAAATTTAATCAGATTTAACATTTGACGATAACAACTAATAGACATGCCCTCCAAATTACAAAGTTTTGTCGAAATAATAAGAAATAATCGTATATTCAAATGCAACACATTAAACAAACTTCTATGTGTTTTGATTTAAAAAGAACCGTGGAATTGAGTAAATATGGACAACCGGGGTAAATAGACATTACAAATTTTTACCTCCTTTGCAGAGAAGGGATATACGCTCCAAAAGCCATAACCTGCATCGTTAAATTTATTATCATTAGCAAAGCAAGTTCCTATTAAGAAAGGATAAAAAAGACAAATTTCGTACTTAACCATCTAGGTTTATGAATGAGTTGTTGTGTAATCATTCCACATTTGTATAGCAATTTGATCGCTGATATATCCCATTTGAGTTGTTTGACTAACATCAAATTGTATGATTTCTTGATTTTGATTTGCCTCTAATACATGTTCAAATACCATATTCTCAGATGAATATTGTGTGAAAAGAGCATCCAAAGCATGTTCTTGTAGAATAAAGTTATGTAATGTGCAACAGGCAATAGGAATTTGTCTTTGCCTAGGAAGTGGATAATTGGGCATTAGTTTTAGAATTGGAAATCTTGCTTTTAAAACACCAATACAATGCTCGATTCAATACATCAAGTAAGAACATCCTTCCTGTAAGCGTTGATGTTCTACAAGGTATTCTATTCATGATACTCCTTTGGTTAACATCAAAGTAATTAATCACTAAAATATCACCGAACTCTTCATCACAGTAGTCCGTAAATATAAAATCATCATCAGAACTAGAGTCATCGTCGGATTCATAGGAAATCATACTAGATCCAGTAGACATTACTCTGCATAAAATTTTGATCAACTATTTATCATTAAAAATATTGCTATACTTATAACAGTGATGAACAATCATACTTGATTTCATTTGATTTATAATAGTTATTTCTGGGTACAGATGTATGCATACTTGATAAACAATCATACTTGATTTCATTTGATTTAGAGTGCATTGACACTTGATATATCCAATTAATAATTCATCTTGGTACTTGTAGAATTTAGTAATTATGATTCTGTAATCATACTTCCATACAAGGAAAATGGTCTTTTTCTGTGAATACCTTTCCATTTGGATTTAGAATGCAAGGATCTGCTTTGGTTGAATTGTTAACAGATGGAAGACTGCTTGTAGAGAAGAGAACCAACTTCTGAAATATCAGCAATGATCGTATTAGTCAAGGATTTCACTCTATCCTTAGATAATATGCAAACCAACAAACTTACATGTTATATGTTTGCAAATTTATACAAAGCTAGAGAAATATCCTGATAATCTGATTTAGAAATCTCAAACATTCACCATTGATCAAAGAAAAAATAAATTAACTTGTCTCAGGTGTAACTTCTGTAACCTACCGGCAGTAAATAGAATAAACCTTTCTATGCTTGTTAATAATAAATTAACAAGGTCTCATTTGTGTTTCGTTACCATGAACCATCTAATACACTAGACATACAGCTGAGAACCTATTCTTTGATTCAAAAAAAGAAAATGTTCAAGAGATTTTGCTGTTTAAATGGAAAAAACTACATGATTTTACTTTACATATTTGGAGAATCAATCTTCCCACTAGAAAAATATTTGCCAGAAGATTTTACAGCAACTGTTATTTTCTCCATTGGTGAAAAGGACATGAATATACATACATGCTTATACACTTTTAAGTTTTCATGAATTTTTGGAATCACTTTGTATTCTGAATCAACAATGCATTCATTTCACATAAATTCCTGAGTCACAACCAAATAACTAGCATGAAACTAGAAACCATATTAAATATCTTTTCCTGAAAATAAAAAATAGATACTAATGACACCAACAACCTGTCAACATAAATTGAAACCTGGTTCTTTTAAAGAGACAGCAACATTTCATTAACTAATTAACATAATACCAGGTTCAGAGTAATACATATCTTAATTTTACACATTTTCACACTCTCTCTAAAAATTAGAACATTTGCATTTCAAGTTGTTCCCACTCCTAAGAAATCAATGAATGGCATTCTGATCCTAAGAAAGTTTTGCAAGTTAATACATACATAAATGGAACCCAATACAATAAACTTATAATGCTTTATTGGTATTATTAATCATCAGTATATCGTTATGTCGGCATAATAATTAAGTGCACATGAACTAATATTAAAATGTTAGAAATAAGTTTAGATATTTAAAGAAGGTGAAATGGTTGGGTTATTAGGACATTGAACTAACGCACCTCTCTCTCACATTTATATATTCATCTTCATTCTTTGTTTTGGATTGGAGAAAGGGCCAAAGAAAAAGAACAGTAAGAAAAATAGCATGCCATTTATACTCATTTCACTATCACTTCTGCACGCAACATAAGAATTTATACTCATTTCTCATTTTACTCTGCGTATGAATTTCTTCCCTGCAAACAACATATGTTTCTTCTAATATATTCTTCCTTCACTTCACATGTACAACTTCATCTCTTTCAAATTAAATCCACACAGCCTCTTTTCCTTGTTTACTAACCGTGCACAGCCATTAGAGAATTGAACACAATCAGTCTGGACATTTTCATTTTTCACTTTCCTCTCTCCTCTGCAAAATATAGAACCACTAAAATGGACATGTTTCTTCTCAATTATTTCTTTCATTCTCCTGTTAGTTCATGTTTTTCGTTTTCTCAAAAAAAGTGAAACAACAACAGTTTAACACTGTGCCTTCACCCAAAATACAACTGCAACATCAAATACATCCAAACTGTCAATGTACAACTCCCCTCAACTGCAACATCAAATACCCTGTATGTCATCTCTGTCTATAGTACAAGCAAAACCCTAATTAACAAAGGAGCCAAGAATCCAACACCAAGATGGAAGCAAGCGAAGTGGAAGCAAGTCCGAAGTAAGCGGGACTTAGACGGTTGTACAAATGGAAAATAATAAAGCCTAATTAGCGTTTAACCCAACTAAAATCAATATGCGATTGCAAGCAAAACCCTAATTAACAAAAATAAATCAAACGAACCATGAAAGAATTCGCGTTTAACTTATTAGTTTGAAGAACAAGATAACCAAGAAAGAAAACTGGAATTACCTGATTTTTGATGATTTCGCGATAAAATTTGATGAAGATGACAAATTCGTTCACGCAGTTATTTCTGGATAGCGCGGCCGGAGAAAAGAACAGAGTTTCTGCTTGCGTTTGTTTTATGTTTGGATTTTCAGTTTTCTGGGTTTTGATTTTGGGCCGAAAACGAGAAAACAAAAAAAAAACAGTTTTCAATTTTAGGTGCTATGTCCATTTTGAAAAATGCTTATTTTCCAAAAAGAAATTTACAAAATGATAAAGCAAACAAGTTTTTATCATTTTTAAAAATTAAAAACTAAAAATTATCTGAAAATGAGCAACCAAACGGACCCTTATTGTTTCACCCTAGATATTTACAAAGTCGCCTTTAATTGATAGAGAAAGCCTTCCCAACTCAACGTAGATTGTTAATTTAAGAAAAAGCAAGCACTACTTTTCTATAGAGAAAGCAATAGTGATTTCATTACAGCCCATATTTCTTAGATGTCTCCTTAGATCGTCATGAATCGTTCAAAACCAAAGCAACCAAAATTTAAAAAGATTGTCCCGGCCTTCTCCATGTTCTAAATCATGATTGCTAATACTCAAGGAGACCCCCTTCGAGAAGTAGTTGTTCCTCCTCAACATCACCGGTATGTAGTTTCTTTTTTATGCGCTCGTAAATACTTTTGATGGCTGCTTCTGTTAATCTACAGATCTATTCTAATTTACTTTCTTTCTTTTGAAATACATGTTGATTCCACTCCTACCAAACGTATTGGACGATAGCTGTCACGATTACATGCTTTATCTACTTTAACCAGGCAAGATACCCCATGGTTGCTGCTCATGTATATAAATTCATCTTCTAAGCATTTTGTTGGGGAATGAATATTCAAAAATCAAATGTTAGCGGGAATCATTTTTGGTCTGGTATAATTGACAACTTAATTGACATTTAGGCCCCGTTTAGCTAATTTTAAATAGTTGGTAGTCCTAAATTAACTGTCTTATAAGTACAAAATACCATCTTTAGGTTTTCTGTTTTCGATCATATTGCATATGCTCAATTTTTGATTTCATGGTTTGTTCTTATATCTTGCCATGCTAATTTCGTAGAAAAGTTTCCATCTTTATTTGGGTTCAAGGTCCTTTTGCCATTTATTATCTAAATTTTGATAAATAGGAATACATCGGACATTTTTGTAAATGACCCAATAGCCTTTTCTCTCTTGACACTAGCTTCAATTCCTTATTTCCATTCCTTATGATTGAGTCAATTTTGTTGTCATAACAGCCATTGTTGTAACTATACCCCAACTAAGTTTGGATATTAGAGTATTTCCATTCATCCAAGGATCCTTTCATAAACTTATGTCCTTTCCATTTGCAAATTTCTGCATATGTATTTGCTAAGTTCATCTCTGCCTTTAAGTTTTCTTTTCCATAGTCCTAATGCATTATTGTCAGCTTTCATCACCCAAACATTATCGTTGGTGTATCTAGCTATGTTTTTCCACAGTCCCGATGCGTCGGTTTTCATTGCCCAAAAATTATGGTTAGTGTATCTAGCTCTCATCTATTCAGACCATAAACTTTTAGATGTGACTATTTTCCAATCAAGTTTTAAATTATATGCCTTTTAAGCTCCTTGGGATTTGTCAAACCTACTCCCCATTCTGTTATGGGTCTACATAGCACATCGTAACTGCAACGACCCGGATTTTTCATCATTTGATTTTGAATATTTAAATGGTTTTAAATATTGTTTCGGGTATAAATTGATTTTTGAATATGAAGATTTTGGTTGAAATTATAGAATGAATTTAAATTTCAAATATAGCGATTTATCGTAATACGGAAATGGTGAATAATTGAAATTTGAATTGAATTCGAATCAAAATGATTTCTAATATGAATATAAATTCTATTTGAATTAGAATCGAGTTAATAAGCTTTTAAAACTAGAATTTCAAGTGATTTCATAAAATTTGAAATCGTCGATTTAATCGACGCGTTAAAATAACGAACTGGGGCATAGTATCGGAATTTGACGAAACCGGTTCCATTAGATCCATGATGGTGTATTATTATCGAGTTTCAAAATTCATAGCGTTTGAAATTACCATTTTGTCCTACTGCGTAGAAACGCATTGAAATAAATTTAAAAAATTAATATTATAAGTGGGTTTAAAAAGCTATATTCCACATATGATAGAATTAGACCACGAGACTTGTTCCATTGGATTCAGAATAGGGGTATAACATTAGAAAAGCCAAGTGGCACGCCTCGATAGAAGTCCAAGATTTTAAGGTGCCATAAACGAGATAATTTGAAAATTAAATATATTATAAAATTTTCCAAAGTCAACCACTATTATTCAAAGCGCCACCCTACATCTCTGAACACGCCGACCTCTTCCCCTTTTCAGTTTAAAATTGCGAAAGCACTTCTCTTTCTTTTCTAAATGAAATCAGATTGACATCTCAAATAAATAAAAAAATTCGTGATGGAATCGCGGTCGACCTAAGGCGAACCGCGATGGAGGAGCACGTTCGTGTGTATAGAGGTGAGAGGCGCAACAGTTCAATGTGGTGGTGGTTCGTTCATTCGACCTTTAGGGTTCACGATAGCGTACTCGAATTGATGGTGGATAGCGAGTTCGACAAGTAGGCTGGTATCATTGGCTATGGTGGGAAATACGATTGGCTACTTGGCGCATAGTCACAATGTGAAGGAGTGCATCAAGTTCGATGATTTTTGTGGTGGGAGAGGCGGGGAAGGTACGATGATGGTGGAGTTGTTCTAGGAACGTGCGGCTGTAGGCGGTGATCAATGGAAGGAGCGGACGTGGAGGTATTGAGCTGGGTGGGGGTGCGACGACTTGGTTGGGATGGTTTCAGGCAGAGCAGGCTCGTTTTGAGAAGAAAGCTGTTGAGAGGTATATAGTGATTAATTTTAAATTTATTTTAATTAATGTGTAAGTAGTTTGATTAAAGAGAAAAAAATCATTAACTTATATACTTCGTAAATTTATTCGTGCGAGGTCTAAAATTTCGAAAAAGAGTAACATTGGATCGTAGCAACAAAACTCTATGCAATGGAATAAATTTGGAATTGGAACGATTAACAGATTTGAAAACTCAAGGTGAGTTAAACTCACTCATTTGGTTAATCAGTATATTTTTATGATAAATAAAATTTATTTCTGCTTGTTGGATTGTTGAAATTGGCGATTGTTGAAATTAATTTAGGATGATGATATAGCATCTTAAAATGCTATTAGATTGGTTGAATCAGATCTAGGGTCATGGTATAGCATCTCAAATTGCTATTAAATTGTTTATATTTATTTTTGAGCTTATTTCCAGTATTGAATCATATATGTGTGAAATTGATAAATGGATTGTGTTTGGGAATACGTTAATTATAACATAAATTGAATTGGAATATATTGGTGTTATCTATTTGATCAAATAAACACCATTGAAAAACAAATGAAATGGAAAAAAGAAGTTTTATTGTGAATGACATTTGGTTTCAGAATCCATCCTTATTCTTATTAGATTAAATTGGACATTGAGTGCCACTTGATTTATACTGGGTAATTGCTGTGTTAACAATTGATTGTTAATTATGGATTGACTTACATATATGCCTATTATTATTTAAATGTATGTAATTTAACTCAAAAAGTTAAATTGAATTTAATGGTAGCTTGTTAAGTACCATTGTGATCGTTAAGCCTATTTCTAAATATGACAAGTTATGGTTTTTAGTTAACTTCAAATTCTATAATTTGGAGTTAAATGTTTTATTGAATTATTATATACATATGGGTTGTTTAATTATAGATTATTTTACAAGTATTTTTACGATCCTTTATTTAGTAAGGTTAATTATGTCTTAAAGTTAATTGTTTATTTGATTTTGTTTAAAGGAATGAATTATTTTATTTTTAGTAATGTAGAACTAGATAATTATTTCATTAATAATAGTTATTATAAAGTTAATTAATTTTATTTAAAATTTGTTTTAAAGTTAATTGCTTATATTAGATTTTAAAATGTTAAATATTAAATTATTATATTATTAATTATTATTATTATTATTATTTTTAAAAGTTTATTTTTATATTATTAAAATGATTAAGATATTTTGTGATGTTAAAATTTTATTTATTATAATTATATACTAAATTGTTTATAAAAGGAAACTTTTTGTAAAAGAATTTTGTTAAAGAAGTTTATAAATATGGAAGAGATTTGAAATTTGAAAGGGAAGCTTTACAAACAGGAAAATAGGCACAGGTAAGAAGTTGCAAAAAAATTTAGTCCTAGGGACAACAAGTTTATTTTTTGGCTGATGGGCACTTTTTAGTGTGAACAGAAAAATGATAGTTACAACTATCATTCCGTGATTTACGCTAATAAGTGTCTCTCAGCCTAAAAAGCAAACTCTTTATCCCTGAAACTAAATGTTTCTCCAAATTTTTTCCTAAGCCTAAAAACCTCTTTTACAAATGCTTTGAGATTTAAAAAAGAATATTTTTCTAAATTAAACTTGGAAATCTATATAGAAGTCTTATAAATAGTTTTGAGATATTTATATAAAATAAAACGATTTTGGAAAGTAGTGGTATATTTTCATTGCGTAATTCGAAGGGCAGAGATTGCCGACAGTTTGTTATGGATTCGCTGGGATAGCGATGTAACTATCGTGCAAACTACGATCTATGATTGATTGCATGTCGGAAATCGGGAGGCAGAGATTGCCTAAGTTAAATTTGGTTATTCTAGGATATAGATGCAACCATCGAGCTGCGATCCATGGTCGATACCGAATGGCACTTCCATATAAATATTTTCAAATAGATTTCATGTATTTTTGAAAGAAAGGATTTACGAATATACTTATTCTGAAGAAATAAGTATATGAATGTTTTAATAAGGAGATTCGATTTATCGAAATCAAATTAAATGAGGTTGAATGTTTGTTAATTTGATAGTTAAATAACCGACCATCAAATCTTGGCTCAAATATGTAATCCTTCTTAATTTTGGTGGTAGGAAACGATTTCCTACCTAACTCCGAGGGATTTTAACTTTGGAAATACCTTGGGGAAACACGAGAATTATATGGTACAGTTACGATCGGTGGTGCTATATTGTACGTATAAACTTGTTGTTCTTCTGGAATAAATGATAAGGAGTTCCATCCACTTAAATAGTTAGGGGGTGATCCCCGCTCATATGTATTGTCTGATTATTTCCTAAAGAATCGGCATTGAGCATCATGAAAATCGATGATTGGTTTATGGAGCGCCCGGAAAGCGGGAAAGTGTACTCGTAAGAGATGACTCGGAACCGTTACTACTCCAAAACCGTATACGGTTTTATGGAGGAGTTTCGTGTTATATTGAAATGTTGAAATCCATGTGTGGTTGCGAGACCATTGGGTATGCGAATTCGCGTGTGATTCCAAGATTTATTTGAGATGTGGGAATCTGTATGCGATTCCAAGGCCATTGCGATGTGGGAATCCACATGGATTCCGTGATCTATTTTGGAGTGGTAAATATAAAGTAGGGTAGTTAGGTATAGATTAAGGGGGAGTTTATAGTTTTAGGGGGAGTTATTAGAATAGAAATAATATTTTATAAACAAAGGTTGTCATCATCAAAAAGGGGGAGATTGTTAGTCCGTGAGATGATGGTTTTGATGACAACAACCTTAGAATAGATTATAAAATATAAATACTAACATTATAAGTTCATATATATATATGTATATGCAGGATTTAACCATGCAAGTACAAAGAATGAAGACTTTACAGTATAGAGATTCAAGATATCAAGATAAAATATCAAGATAGAAGACTAATGAGTATCGAGACTATCAAGAGTTCAAGATTTCAAGGATAAGTATTTTTTATTATTATTAGGAATTTTTGTTAAAACTCGTAGAAAAGCACTGACATTTTAAAATCCAATTTATTCGTGGAATGGAATCCACTTCGAGCCCGTTAAAGGGATGGAACCTACGAAAATCTAGTGGGACATTATTTTGTATCCACTAATTTTATTTCAAATGATTTTACAAAATTATCTTGTTTTCAAAATGATTTCAAAACTTTCCTTTTAAAAAGATTCAAAACCCTCGATCCTGATTTTAAATAATTTTAGCCTAAAAACATCTTTATTTTCAAAGTCAAATTACTCTTGATTTTAAACTATCTTTTTTAATAATATATTTAACTTTTAAATATTTATAAATAGATTTAAATATAAAATTATGGTTAAATTCTATATATATTATTCTTTATATTTACTTATGAAATTCAACTATAGTCAAGTATATTTATAAAGTTTAAAATAGTTTTTATATAAGATAAAGGTTATTTTCAAAGAAATTCAAACATCATAAAATGCTTTGGGATGTCGACATGCCTATGGGTACCATGTCGACATGGTGACAGTTTGGTTCAAAAATTCAAATTTCAAAAGAAATGTCTATTTGCCATAACTCTTCATGAATGGTCATGCCTGTTGTTCTTCTATAAATAGGGGTCAGTTTCAATGAATTTTCAATCACTTTTTTCTGGTTTTCACTCCTCTTCTTCTTCCTCTTCAACTTCCTCTTCTTCCGTTTCCTCATGAGCCAAACGCTCTTCCTTTTCGGTTAGTGTCTCATAAGGTTGAAAAACAAATGGAATTTTCACAAGCGAAATGTTGGAATGATTGAAAACTTTTCTAGAAACAAATTCTTTGCCTTTGAAATCCACTCCAAAATAGTTAAAAATCCAAGTGAGATAAATTCCATGGTAGTATAAAGTATTCTCACCCATTTCAAGATTTTTAGGATGAAGTTCATCCAAAATAACATGCGCCCAACTTATGTCACAGTTTTCGAAAATAGCAAAAAGAGTTTTGCAAACCTTTGAAGTAGAATTGTTAAAATTTCCCGATCTTGGGGTCAAAGTATGTTGCAAAAGAAGATTAACAATTGTTGCTTTTGGTCGAAAATTTCTATTTTTAAAATCAAAATCATCATCTCTTTCGAAAATGTGATGAAATATCTCACGATCATGTTCATCGATTTTAAAGTTAGAAAGATCCATCCCCGAACTCTTGCAATTGAGAATGATACCCAAAAGATAACAATTCAAAACAATTTGAGTGCCTTTGACACTACTCCAAATTTCATCTCTGTTTCCAATATAAAATCCGCGAATTAAATTCGCATAGAAAATTTTGACAAGATTAGGATAGCAAACAAAATCATTTTGAGCAGCATCAATAATACTAAGAACACCATTGTTTGCAAAAAGAGAATCAATTTCATAAGAAGAAAAATCTTGAAAAATAGCAAATTTTCCAGGATGGACTTTAGCATAGTTAGCATAATTGATGTATGCTTTAATTGCCTCCGGATCATTGAATAATTGCTCTTTGGTTTTTCTGGAAATTCTCATGGTTGAGGGGTTGCTTGAAGAAGCCATTAGAGGAGAGAGTAGAGAGCTTGAAGTTATGAAGAGTGAGTTTGAATTTGAAAATGAAAGTGAAAAGATATGATAAAAGATAGCGAATAAATAGATTCTTAAAGGACATATTCTCTGGTCAAAAAGTATCTTTTCAGAGAATTGAATGAAGTGAAAAGGTGGAGGGAAATTCAAACATTTGAATTCAAATTTTGAAATTCAAATTCAAGTAGCCATGTCGACATCATGATAGGGACCATGTCGACATGTGGTTTTGAATTTTCATGAATTGATTTTTCTTAAGGTCTCTAATATATATATTGTTATTATTAATGTCTATTATATATTTCTGAAATATTATTATACTTATTATATATTTCAAAAAGTATTAAAAATAAAAATAAAAATAAAAATAAAAATAAAAAATAAAAAAAATGGAAAATAAAATTTAAAATTCAAACAACACACCAATTCAAAATCAATCAATCAAACAATCAAGCAACTAAGCTTAAGCAAGCAATTTCAACCTATTGTATTGTAAACGTGTACCGTTTTCTGAGTCCGGTTCTCTGAATTCGTCGGAGTCGTGAACAGCTATGTAACACAAATTAGAATTATCCGCCTTCTGATCATCATCACTTGAGGAGAGTCTGAGTCATCTAGAGTAGCAGTAAATGCACGCTTTCGTTTCTTTGCTGGTTCATTGTTCATAGAGGATTCTGCCTTTCTAGATACGGACAGTCTCTTTTGAAGTGGCTTGGTTTATCATAGTTGTAACACTTGTCATTATTTGGCACTATATTCTGATTTCTAGAATTCTTATAGTTGTTTCTCTTAGGATTATTCATCTTTCTGTATTTCAGGAATCTCCTAAAATTTCTGGTCATAAAGGCTATCTCTTCATCATTATCGCTGTTTGAGTCTGATCCATCGGTCAATGCATTGAATGTCATTGATTTCTTTTCAAATGCTTTACTTTCTCTTCTTCCGATCATTTGAACTTCATATGACATTAAATTTCCAATTAATTCTTCTATCTTCAAAATACTGATGTCATTTGCCTATTCGATCGCAAGTGTCTTTTGATCCCAGTCTGGAATTAGAGAATTTAAATTTTTTCTGACTTGATCTCCTTCAGAAAATTCCTTTCCCAAAGATATTAGAGAATGCACAATATCCTGAAATCTACTATACATGTCTGAAATAGACTCATTAGCATTCATTTTAAATAATTGAAACTGATTTGTGAGCATGGAAATTTTGGTCCGTTAACTTTGCTTGTTCCTTCGTGAGTAACTTGCAAAGTTTTCCAGATTTCATATGTAGACTTACAAAATGACACTCTATTGAATTCATTTCTATCTAGCAAACAAAACAGAATATTAATTGCCTTAGAATTGTTTTGTGCAACAGTCTTTTGCTTAGCAGTCCACTGTGCAAAATCAATTGTGGGTTCAGAATATTCAGTTTGTGTGATATTCCAAGTGTCTAATCATATAGATTGTAAATATATTTTCATCATACATGCCCAATATGCATAGTTACTGTCATTAAAAAGTGGTGGTCTGACAGTAGACAGACCCTCTACAAATGAACTAGTAACAGGGATACTAGTGTTAATAACAGTACTAGAGTTGATAGCCATTTTGAAAACTTTTCAAAAATCAGATTATGAAACTTTGAAATCCTTGTTCTGATATCAATTGTGAGAAATGCGGATTACGGATCTTAAGGCTAAGATTAACACTAGAGGGGGGTGGGTGAATAGTGTTAATAAAGAATTATTAAATCTTTTTGATCTATGTTAATTTAAACACAAAAGTATGCAATATACACACAGATATGATCACAGAAATAATCACAGATACAGAAATAAAATAAAAGCAGTAAAGGAAAGAACACACCGGAATTTATACTGGTTCGGAGTTAACCTACATCCAGTCCCATAATACAAGTATGGATTTCCTTTCAAAAGCAATTGTACAATTACACCCTCGGTTTCAAGGCTACGAGTTACACCCTCCAGAATTTCGATCCTCTAGGTAGAGATACTTGAATTCCGGGCCACAAGTTTACCCAATTGATTTACCAAGGCTACAATAACACCTTTTCCCTTTTGATTGATTTCCAAGACTACAATCACACCTTTTCTCGCCTAATAGATTACAAAGAAGTCTATAACTATGAATAGCACTGAGAATCTTGTAGAGATAGTGATAGAGAATCAAACTAGAAGTAATCGAGTATGATTCAATGTTGATTTCGGCAGAGTAATGATAAGAATATGCATTAAGAAATGAGGAAGAAGAAAAGGAGTGAAAACCAGGAAAAAGTGATTGAAAATTCATTGTAACTGATCCCTATTTATAGAAGAACAACACCATGACCATTCATGAAGAGTTATGGCGAATAGACACTTCTTTTGAAATTTGAATTTTTGAACCAAACTGTCACCATATCGACATGGTACCCATAGGCGTGTCGACATCCCAAAGCATTTTATGATGTTTTGAATTTCTTTGAAAATAACCTCTATCTTACATAAAAACTAATTTAAACTTTATAAATATACTTGATTATAGTTGAATTTCATAAGTAAATATAAAGAATAATATATATAGAATTTAACCATAATTTTATATTTAAATCTAAGTATAAATATTTAGAAGTTAAATATATTATTAAAAAAGATAGTTTAAAATGAGGAGTAATTTGACTTTGAAAATAAAGATGTTTTTGAGGCTAAAATTATTTAAAATCAGGATCGAGGGTTTTGAATCTTTTTAAAAGGAAAGTTTTGAAATCATTTTGAAAACAAGATAATTTTGTAAAATCATTTGAATTAAAATTAGTGGATACAAAATAATGTCCCACTAGATTTTCGTAGGTTCCATCCTACTTAGGGTTCCATCCCTTTAATGGGCTCGAAATGGATTCCATTCCAATAATAAATTGGATTTTAAGATGCCGGTGCTTTTCTACGAGTTTTAACAAAAATTCCTAATAATAATAAAAAATACTTATCCTTGAAATCTTGAACTCTTGATAGTCTCGATACTTATGAATCTTCTATCTTGATATTTTATCTTGATATCTTGAATCGCTATACTGTACAGTCTTCATTCTTTGTACCTGCATGGTTAAATCTGCATATACATATATATATATGAACTTATAATGCTAGTATTTATATTTTATAATCTATTCTAAGGTTGTTGTCATCAAAACCATCATCTCACGGACTAACAATCTCTCCCTTTTTGATGATGACAACCTTTGTTTATAAAATATTATTTCTATTCTAATAACTCCCCCTAAAACTAACAACTCCCCCTTAATCTATACCTAACTACCCTATTTTATATTTCTCTCCCTTTGTCATCAACAAAAACTTACCCCCCCCCTCATTCTTGGTCTTCAGTACCTGCATTGGTAAACTATACAACGGAATATATAGAGTAAGAAATAATTATACTTCTATGCATGATAACTAATTTAAAGATTATATACATTTCAATGTATACATACATATACATACATACATACATACATACATACATACATACATACATACATACATACATACATATATATATGTTTTACACACCAATCTTCAAATCAATAAGAAATCAATCCACACAAAGTATCAATCCAAACCAAATCAATTCAAACAAATCAAACAAAGTAAATAAAAAATCAAACGTTACGTGGAACTTCCATCCATCCTTCTTCTCCAAAGATTGGGTCTGCCTTAATAGCATCCCAATTATCATTGTCATTGGTGAGAGAGACAGGAGGATGTGCTTCGTTATCATCCTTGTGCAGAGAGGAGATCATCCATCGTATCGCATCGAAGTGCCTTTCTTGTTTCTTTGTCATATGCATTTGACTTAATTCTAAATGACGTTGGTTTCGTAGAATAAATGGGAGAATATTCTTGAACGAATTAAGAGTTTCTTCAAGATTTTCGGATAAATTGTGAATCGGATTAGCCATAGTTGAATTTGTGAAAGAAATGGAGGATATAGATGATAAGAAATAAATTTCGGTGAAGAATTCTGGAAGAAACAGGTATATATAGGTGTAGAAATTCATTTAAATTGAATAGACATGTGGTAGTTATTCAAATTTCAAATTCAAAATCAATTGCCATTTCTGACCAGTAATGTCGACATGGTCACATAGGGGATGTCGACATGGGTTAGTGAAATGTTATGACTAATTTTGATTTTGTGAATAATTGTGTGTGTATATATATATAATATACTAACATTTATTCTAAAGATAAGATAAGGTAGATAACAGAAAGGAAATTTCATTTCATTGCATAATACGATAATACAATGATTAAGCACACAACAAACTACATGAACATTCGAAATAAAGGAAACTAAAACAAATACAACAAGATACGAAAAAATAAAACTAGTTAGAGGATGAAGATGATGAAGATAGTCCAAGTTAGAGGATGAATATCCTTCCAACAAAACCCTTCTCAAAAACCAAAAGTTAATTGTGGAGAATCAACGGATTCTAAAACGATCCGTTAGTAAAAAGTTGGATAACATTTCTTCGAAGATGAACAAGTTCTTTTCAAAAGTCAGCAAGAAACTTGGACTATCTTCATCATCTTCATCCTCTAACTAGTTTTATCTTTTCGTATCTTGTTGTATTTATTTTAGTTTCCTTTATTTCGAATGTTCATGTAGTTTGTTGTGTGCTTAATCATTGTATTATCGTATTATGCAATGAAATGAAATTTCCTTTCTGTTATCTACCTTATCTTATCTTTAGAATAAATGTTAGTATATTATATATATATATACACACACAATTATTCACAAAATCAAAATTAGTCATAACATTTCACTAACCCATGTCGACATCCCCTATGTGACCATGTCGACATGTACTGGTCAGAAGTGGCAATTGATTTTAAATTTGAATAACTACCACATGTCTATTCAATTCAAACAAATTTCTAAACCTATATATACCTGTTTCTCAATTCAAACGAATTTCTACACCTATATATACCTGTTTCTTCCAGAATTCTTCACTGAAATTTATTTCTTATCATTTATATCCTCCATTTCTTTCACAAATTCAACTATGGTTAATCTTATTCACAATTTATCTTGAAGAAACTCTTAATTCGTTCAAGAATATTCTCTCATTTATCCAACGAAATCAGCGTCATTTAGAATTAAGTCAAATGCAGATGATAAAGAAACAAGAAAGACACTTCGATGTGATACGATGGATGGTCTCCTCTCTGCACAAGGATGATATCGAAGCACATTCTCCTGTCTCTCTCACCAATGACAATGATAATTGGGATGCTATTAAGGCAGACCCAGTCTTTCGAGAAGAAGGATGGGTGAAAGTTCCACATAACGTTTGATTTTTTATTTACTTTGTTTGAATTGATTTGGTTTGAATTGATACTTTGTGTGGATTGATTTCTTATTGATTTGAAGATTGGTGTGTAAAACATATATACACACACACATTGAAATGTATATAATCTTTAAATTAGTTATCATGCTTAGAAGTATAATTATTTCCTACTCTATATATTCCGTTGTATAGTTTATCAATGCAGGTACTGAAGACCAAGAATGAGGGGGGGGGGTAAGTTTTTGTTGATGACAAAAGGAAAGAAATATAAAATAGGGTAGTTAGGTATAGATTATGGGGGAGTAGTTAGTTTTTGGGGGGGTTATTAGAATAGAAATAATATTTTATAAACAAAGGTTGTCATCATCAAAAAGGAGGAGATTGTTAGTCCGTGAGATGATGATTTTGATGTCGACAACCTTAGAATAGATTATAAAATATAAATACTAACATTATAAGTTTAGATATATATGTATATGTAGGATTTAACCATGTAGGTACAAAAAATGAAGACTGTACAGTATAGAGATTCAAGATATCAAGATAAAATATCAAGATAGAAGACTCATGAGTATCGAGATTATCAAGATTTCAAGGATAAATATTTTTTATTATTATTAGGAATTTTTGTTAAAACTCGTAGAAAAGCACTTGCATCTTAAAATCCAATTTATTCGTGGAATGGAATCCACTTCGAGCACGTTAAGCGATGAAACCCTAAGTAGGATGGAACCTACGAAAATCTAGTGGGACATTGTTTTGTATCCACTAATTTTAATTCAAATGATTTTACAAAATTATCTTGTTTTCAAAATGACTCAAATCTTTCCTTTTAAAAGATTCAAAACCCTCGATCCTAATTTTAAATAATTTTAGCCTCCAAAACATCTTTATTTTCAAAGTTAAATTACTCCTGATTTTAAACTATATTTTTTAATAATATATTTAACTTTTAAATATTTATACTTAGATTTAAATACAAAATTATGGTTAAATTCTATATATACATTATTCTTTATATTTACTTATGAAATTCAACTATAGTCAAGTATATTTATAAAGTTTAAATTAGTTTTTATATAAGATAAAGGTTATTTTCAAAGAAATTCAAAACATCATAAAATGCTTTGGGATGTCGACATGCCTATAGGTACCATGTCGACATGGTGACAGTTTGGTTCAAAAATTCAAATTTCAAAAGATGTGTCTATTCGCTATAACTCTTCATGAATGGTCATGGCTGTTGTTCTTCTATAAATAGGGGTCAGTTTCAACGAATTTTTAATCACTTTTTTCAGGTTTTCACTCCTCTTCTTCTTCTACATTTCTTAATACATATTCTTATCATTACTCTGCCGAAATCAACAGTGAATCATACTCGATTACTTCTAGCTTGATTCTCTATGACTATCTCTACAAGATTCTCAGTGCTAAAGCGAGAAAATGTGTGATTGTAGCCTTGGAAATCAATCGAAAGGGAAAAGGTGTGATTGTAGCCTTGGTAAATCAATCGGGTAAACTTGTGGCCCGGAAATCAAGTATCTCTACCCAGAGGATTGAAATTCTGGAGGGTGTAACTCGTAGCCTTGAAACCGAGGGTGTAATTTTACAATTGCTTTTGAAAGGAAATCCGTACTTGTGTTGTGGGACTAGATGTAGGGTAACTCCGTACTAGTATAAAATCCGGTGTGTTCTTTCCTTTACTGTTTTTATTTTATTTATGCATCTTTGATTGTTTCTGTGTTCATATCTGTATCTGTATATTGCATAATTTTGTGTTTAAATTAACATAGATCCAAAAGATTTAGTAATTCTTTATTAACACTATTCACCCCTCTCTAGTGTTAATCTTAGCCTTAAGATCCGTAATCCGCATTTCTCACACGTCGTATATAGCCTCATCGGCGGAAACGACTAAAACCAGAGATATGAGGCGTGGCAGGTAAGGTTGGCAAATCCATAGGGTGTAATCGGCTGCTTTTTCTAGGAATACCATCATTTATTTTAGAGGCATGTCGGAGCGATGCACTCGGTCTTAGCAAGATAGGTTATGTTTTCCTATAATACCCCGGCTAGACGGGTATGATGCTTCAGAAGGATAACTCTGATCCCTATGCAGGAGAACCGTTCTCAAAGTACTGAGGGCACCTTCGTCGAATCCTACACAATTAACGACCAAGCCTTATCGAGTTTTGCTTTTATACTAGTATTGTTGTGATGTACACATCACGAGCATCATAGCTACTTGATTATTATTATTTTGACCCTTAGAAATTTTTATAATATCACTAGATTTTCTATAGAAATGGTTTGATGATCGTAAGGAAAAAACCCAATCGTGTTTATGTGTGGCGTGGTCTTACGATATCTTTATTTTGCAAAGGTTTTATAACTTAATAAATCAAATTGATTGTGTTTTTCTCACGCCGGTTTTCCAGACTGACTCGTGTGTTATTTTGTTATAATGCTTCGGTCAGACCGAGTAATACAGATTCATGTTAGGATGCTAGGGAGCTCAGGAGACGAGCTGGAGGACTCTCAGGCGTATTCCACGTAATTGAAGATATTTCGCCGTGTGTGCATGCTTGTATTCAGCACTTGTGAGGACAAGTTATTATAATAGTCCAGATTGATTTGTTGATTTTTGTATTTTGACGATTGTATGTATATTACAGTTATAGTTTTTCTTTGTTTAAAAATATGCTATTATCCATTATATATTGTTCCGCTACGATTTGTGAGATTCTATGTTGCTGTTTTATTTTCTTCTATCTCTTCTTCTTCTTTACCCATAGTTATTCGCCCTTTTGTACAATTTGGGTTGGACAAGTTTGAATTATTATCAACACAAATGGTATGGAACGGCGGGTCACTACATGTGGTATCAAAGCGCAAGTTTAAGTGAGAATTCTGGCGTTGGTGGGGATTACTCCTTAGAGATAGGGTCAGTAGTATCCTAAAATGAGTCTGAGTAATCAATAGATATGAGCATGTATTTATTAGTGAATATAAATTGTTTCATATTGTGTTGACTTATCGGTTGAGTGCTTATGAATTTTGGTCGGTACAGTTTGGACAACTGTATGGATAGGTATTTCTAAAAATTTAAACTAGGAAAACCGACACAATATTGTTTTAAATTGGTTAAATGAAATAAATTTACTCAAATTATATTAAGATATAAAATAAATAATTTTCTTGAATTATTATAGTATGATTGGTGGGGTTGGTCTAAATGAGATTATAAATTTGAAATGGGCATATATATACATACACATACACACACACATATATATAACCAAATTAAAATTGTATGGGTAAAGATTATACAAATGAGTGATAATTGAAATTAGATTCAAACCAGAATTGGAAATTTAAATCCCGGAGATTTTTAAAAATGTTTTCCAAAGAGTTTTGAAATGAATAGTAGCAGTATTATTTGGATTATTTCTGAATGTAAATTGGTTTATATGGATTTTGGAAGTAAGTAAGCACTAAACTCACCTCAGTCGTTGGAAAATAATCCTGGTGATGACCGCAGCATCATCAGTATTCATTTTTGAGTTTCAACGTGACGAATTACTACCGTAGTAAATTGATATGGAGATTTTTGTTGGAAATAAGTGTTGTTTTGGGAATTCCGAAAGGAATTTGTTTTGGATAAAAAACCAGCGTTGGTTCGAATTTAAAAGGTGTGATTTGGTATGTAGAGAGATAAATACATATTTATGATTTCAAAATGATTTGAAATGAAACCAGGTGTTTGAATTTTGGAATTCTTATTTAAATGTTTTAGAAAAATATCAGGGAATAAGTTTTGAACTTATAAATTGAAAATGATTTTAATAAGAAAGAAAAGTGTGGAAATTGAATTTTGAAATTAAATTTTAACTTGAGTAGGTTAAAATGAATGAAATTTAACTTAAGCTAAAATAAATAAAATTGGATTGGATTAGAAACAATATAGAATTGAATTGAATACAAAATTTGAGTTGTGAAATGAATATAGACTTGAGTTTTGGAAAATCCAAATTCGAATTATAAAATGAATTTGAACTCAAGCTAACCAAATGGATTGATTTTTGAAATAAAAATTAGATTTTATATTATAAAATGGAAGTGAATCAATTAAGATTCTTTAATTTGTTATTGGAATATGAAAATAGAATTTAACCTGGTTTAGTAAGATGGATTGTGGATTGAAATTGAAACTGAATGTGGGACTTGATTTATAAACGGAATTCGACTTAAATATAAGCGAATTAAATTTTTTTTGAAAAGTTGTCCAATAAAATTGAAATGAATCGAAATTGTGATGATTTAAGTTATAAATGAATTCACATTAAGTGTAAATTGAGTATGGGTGCGAATATTGTTAATAAGAATGAAATTCAACTTAAACAACTAATTGATGAGATGATTCATAAATAAATTGGCATGGATTGGTTTGTTGTTGAATATAAAATTGAGAAAACAATATTTTATGAATAAAAATAAAAATAAGTTTTTGTACTTATGATTTAAGAGATGGTATAGATAAGAAAAAGAAATTTGAAATTGAGATATGAAATTTAACTTAACTTATAAAAAGATAAGTGAATTTGGACTTGATTTGGAATGGCATGTGAACTTACGTTGTGAAGTGAAAATAAACATACGAGTGTTGAAAAATGTTTACGATGGAATGGTTGCTAAGTAATAAACGAGGTGATGTAGGAATGTGAATTAATTAAATGAAAAGAAATTGGATGTGTAAATAAAGGGAACTAATAATATGAATTGAAACTGAATGTTAATAGTTGAATGATTTGAATGCAAATGAAAATCTGTTGAATGTTGATTATGCTTTCAAACTAAATTTTATTTATGGAAAACCTTTAGTTACAAACAAACAGATGTTTAAATAATTATGCAAATGCCTACCAAGTCAAATTGCAGTAAAATGTTAATAAGGAATCTAAGCCAAAATGCAAATACGAAAATGCAGACCTGATAGATGTTATTAAACAAGCAAGAAGTTACATAAGGGTTCAATTTAACTTTCTTCAGTGGGTCGTAAGATTATTAAGTAATCAAAGTAATAGAAGTTGTTTTTTGATATTCTCAAAATCAAAGACTAGCTTACCTCTAATTATGTTGCGACCTTGTGTAAATTGAAGTTACCGACAGTGATGAGACATTAATATATGCATTCATATATAGTCGACTAGTTAAGGTTTATGTTACAATGCATTGCTTATGAAATTCATGGGTTTAACTAGATAAATCAATGAAATGCTGTTAAATTTCATGTTTTGGAACTTACGTGTTTAAATTGAGTATGTACAGGTACAAGAAGACCATTTGGCTATATTTTGGTTGCACGATTGCATATAAATTCAGCGAGCTTGCATAATAACGCTAAAATAAGGTATGCTTATGCTATAGATGAAAAAATGATACAAATTTTGTTATATATTATGTTTCTGAATGTGTGGGTCGATGATTTCATTTTTATCATATTTGTGATATTGCAAAAGACTCTCCGTACAAGGGAGACTCTGCCAAAAAATTTCGAAAATTTAGGATGATAGAAATTTTTTGAAAATTTTTAGTTAATTAAAAAAGGTTGAGTTTTGAATTGTATTTGAAATATAGGGTTTTGGATTATAAATGAAAGCTGTCTATTTTGGTTGAAACTAAAATATTTAGAAAAGTGAAATATTGAGTATTAACTAAGTGGGTTTTGATAAGTTAATGGGTATGGAGCATTTTTTTACCTTAGAAATTTCGGAGACGAAATTCTTTTAACGGGGAAGAAATGTAACGATCCGGATTTTCTATCATTTAATTTTGAATATTTAAATGGTTTTAAATATTGATTTGGGATATAAATTGATTTTTGAATATGAAGATTTTAGTGGAAATTATAGAATGAATTTAAATTTCAAACATAGTGATTTATCATAATACGGAAATGGTGAATAATTGAAATTTGGATCAATTTGAATCAAAATGATTTCTAATATGAATATAAATTCTATATGAAATAGAATTGAGTTAATAAGCTTTTAAAACTAGAATTTCGAGTGATTTCGTAAATTTTTGAAATTGACGATTTAATCGACGTGTTAAAATAGCGATCCGGGGCAAGTCTTGGAATTCGACGAAATCAGTTCCATTCGATCCGTAATAGTGTATTATTATTGGATTTGAAATTTCATAGCGTTTGGATTTACCGTTTGGTCATACAGGATAGAAATGCATTGAAATAAATTTTGAAAATTTAATATTATAAGTGGGTTTAAAAAACTATCTTTCACATACAATCGAATAAGACCTCGAGACTTGTCCCTTGGGTTCGTATAGGGGTATAATCTTGGAAACGCCAGGCGGCATGTCTCGATAGGGGTCTGAGATGTTAAGGTGCCATAAACGAAATATTTCGGAAATTGATAATGTTATAAAACTTTCCAAAGTCAACCATTATTATTCGCAACACCACCCTACATCTCTGAATACACCGACCTATCCCCCTTTTCAGTTTAAAATCGCGAAAGCCCTTCTCTTTCTTTTTTCGAAATGAAATCAGATCGACATCTAAAATAAAAGAAAAAAGAAACTTTGCGATGGAATCACGATCGACCTGACGCGAACCACGATGGAGGAGCACGTGCGCGTGTATAGAGGAGAGACGCATAGCAGTTCAATGTGATGGTGGCTCGTTCATTCGACCTTTAGGGTTCGCGATAGCGTACTCGAATTAATGGTGGATGGCGAGTTCGACGAGCAGGTTGGTTGTTTATATCGTTGGCTGTGGTGGGAAATACGATCGGCTACTTGGCGCGTTGTCACGATGTGAAGGAGTGCCTCAAGTTCGATGATTGTTGTGGTGGGGGAGGCGGGGAAGGTACGATGATGGTGGAGTTGTTCTAGGAACAGGCGGCTGCAGGCGACGATCAATGGAAGGGGCGAACGTGGAGGTGTCGAGCTGCTATTTTGGGGTGGAGGCACGACGACTTGGTTGGGATGGTTTCAGGCAGAGCACGCTTGTTTTGAGAAGAAAGCTGTTGAGAGGTATATAGTGATTAATTTTCAATTTATTTTAATTGATGTGTAAGTAGTTTGATTATAGAGAAAAAAATCATTAATTTATATACTTCGTAAATTTATCCGTGCGAGGCTTAAAATTTCGAAAAAGAGTCACGTTGGATCGTAGCAACAAAACTCTATGCAACGGAATAAATTTGGAATTGGAACGATTAACAGATTTGAAAACTCAAGGTGAGTTAAACTCACCCATTTGGTTAATCAGTTTATTTTTATGATAAATAAAATTTATTTCTGCTTGTTGGATTGTTGAGCTGTAGTTTCGTGGAGGTGTCGAGCTGTAGTTTCGGGGTGGAGGCGCGACGACTTGGGTCGGTTGGTTTCAGGCTGAGAAGGCTCGTTTTGAGAAGAAAGCTGTTGAGAGTTATATAGCAATTAATTTTAAATTTATTTTAATTATTGTGTAACTAGTTTGATTATAGAGGAAAAAAACCATTAACTTATATACGTCGTAAATTTATTCGTGCGAGGTCCAAAATGTTGGAAATGAGTCACATTGGATTGTAACAACAAAACAATATGCAATGGAATCAATTTGGAATTGGAACGATTAACAGATTCGAAAACTCAACGCGAGTTAAACTCACACATTTGGTTAATCGACATATTTTTATAGTAAATAAAATTTATTTCTGCTTGTTGGATTGTTGAAATTGGTGATTGTTGAAATTAATTTACTATTAGATTGGTTGAACTGGATCTAGGATCACAACCTAGCATCTCGAATTGCTATTAAACATTTTATGTTTATTTTAAAGCTTATTTCTAGCATTGAATCATATATGTATGAAATTGATAAATGGATTGTGTTTGGGATTACGTTGTTAATTATAATGTAAATTGAATCGGAATATATTATTGTTATTTATTTGGCCAAATAAACATTTTTGAAAAATAAATGAAATGGAAAAAAGGAAGTTTTATTGTGAAGGACATTTGGTTAGCAGAATCCATCCCTGTTCTGTTATTTGATTAAATTGGACATTATTTGAGGGGCAGGTTATTTATACTGGGTAATTGATGTGTTAACAATTGATTGTTAATTATGGATTGACATATGTATATGCCTGTTATCATGTAAATGTATGTAATTTAACTCACAAAGTTAAGTTTAATTTAATGGTAGCATGTTAAGTACCACTGTGATCGTTAAGCCTCTTTTTGAATATAAAAACTTATAGGATTTGGTTAACTTCAAATTTCATAATTTGGGGTAATGTGTTTCATTAAATTATTATATATATACGAGTTGTTTATTTAATTATTATTTTACAAATGTTTATAAAATCCTTTATTTAGTAAGGTTAATTATGTTTTAATGTTAATTGTTTATTTTATTTTGTTTAAAGGAATGAATTATTTTATTTTCAGTGATTTAGAACTAGATAATTATTTCATTAGTAATAATTATTATAAAGTTAATTAATTTTATTAAAAGTTGTTTTAAAGTTAATTGCTTGTAATAGATTTTAAAATGTCAAAGACTAAATTATTATATTATTAATTATTGTTGTTAAAGTTTTTTTTTATACTACTAAAATTGTTAAGATATTTTTGCGACGTTAAAATTTTATTTATTATAATTATATACTAAATTGTTTACAAAAGACAACCTTTTGTAAAAGAATTTTGTTAAAGAAGTTTATAAATATGGAAGTGATTTGAAATTTGAAAAGGGAAGTTTTACAAATGATTTGATATTTATAAAAAAATATTTTTCTGAATTAAACTAGGAAATCTGTATGGAAGTCTTATAAATAGTTTTGAGACATTTATAAAATAGAAATTTTGGAAAGTAATGGTATATTTTCTTCGAAGGGGAAATATTGCCTATAATTTGTTATGGATTCGCTGGGATAGCGACATAACCATTGTGCAAACTGCGATCTATGATTGATTGCATGGTGGAAATTGGGAGGCAAAGATTTCCTAAGTTAGTTTCGGTTTTTCTTGGATAAGGACGCAACCATCGAGCTGCGATCCATCGTCGATACCGAATGGTACTTCCATATATATTTTTTACAAATAGTTTTCAAGTAGTTTTGAAAGAAAGGATTTGTGATATGAATGTTTTAATAAGGAGATTCGATTTGTCGAAATCAAATTAAATGAGGGTTAGTGATTTCAGTGAGAAATACAATCTTTGGTTGAATGTTTGTTTATTGATAGTTAAATAACCGACTATCAAATCTTGGCTCAAATACGTAATCCTTCTTATTTTGGTGGTAGGAAACGGTTTCCTACTTAATACCGAGGGATTTTAACTTTGAAAATATCTAAGGGAAACACAAGAATTATATGGTACAGTTACCATCGGTGGTGCTATACTGTACATATAAAATCATTGTTCCTTTATGATAAATGATAAAGAGATCCATCCACTTAAACGGTTAAGGGTTGATCCCCACTCTTATGTATTATCTGATTATTTCCTAAACAATCGGTATCAAACATTCCGAAAATTGACGATTGGTCTATGGAGTGTCCGAAAGCGGGAGAGTGTACTCGTAAGAGATGACTCGGAACCGTTACCACTCCAAAACCATGTGTAGTTCCATGGAGGAGTTTCGTGTTATATTGAAATGTTGAAATCCATGTATAGTTGCAAGACCATTGGGTATGGGGATTTGTGTGTGATTCCAAGATCTATTTGAGATGTGTGAATCCTAATGCGATTCCAAGGCCATTGTGGTATGAGAACCCATATGGGATTCCATGTTCTATTTTGGAGCGCTGCATAAGCTGGAACGTCGGACGTAGCTTCTTCAGCGGAAATGACTAAAACCAGAGATAGGAGGAATGACCAGTAGGGTTGGCAAACCTATAGGGTGTAATTGGCTCCTTTTTCTAGCATGCTGGAGCGATGCACTCGGTCTTAGAAAGACTAATTATGTTTTCCTATAATACCCAGGCAAGATGGTTATGATGCTTCAGAAGGATAACTCTGATCCTTGTGCAGGAGGGTCGTTCTCGAAGAACCGAAGGCACGTCCGTGGAATCCTACACAATTAGCGAACGAGCTTTATTGAGTTTTGATTTTATGCTAGTATTATTGTGATGTACACGATACGAGAATGACAACTAATTGATTATTATTGTTTTGACCCTTAGACATTATTATAATATCGCTGGATTTTCTATAGAAATGGTTTGATGATCGTAAGGCAAAAACCCGACCGTGTTTATGTGCGGTGCGTTCTTACGATATCTTTATTTAATAAGGTTTTATAACTTAATAAATCAAATTGAGTATGTTTTCTCACGCTGGTTTTCCTGACTGACTCGGGTGTTATTATAATGCTCGGGTCATACCAAGTATTATAGATCCAGGTTGTAACGATCTTCCATTTTGAACCAATCAAATCGACAATCATCCACACATGTCAGGCTTGAATTGCTCAAAACAACAGATTGTTAATTTATATTTGGCAAAACTTAGCATATACTGTAAATAGATCAATAATAGAATCACAAAAACAGTGTAATATAACATTAAGCAGTGGAATAGATAAATAGCAGTTCATGAAGATACTATAGAGAAAATAAAGTCTGAAACAAAATACAACAAAAATCTCGAATACATAGAAGTATCAACACATAAGAAAATGACATGTCTGAACATAAACAACTGGTAATAACTGAAATAACTAAAAGATGGATAGATATAAGACATATCTTCAAACAAAGCTCCCAGATCCAAAGTTGAGTCTCAAATGTTGACACTCAGTTTGACTCGAGAATAAAGCAAAACACAAAACACTCGAGTTGGGATTAATACTCTATGCAAGTAAATCAACTCTAGTGAAATACAAATAACTTAAAGGATGTTTGGGATTCCATACCTTAAGGATCCGCGAAACTATCTAAATATATAGTACAATACGCTACATAAATAATGTCTATAGTAAAGTAAACTATTAAAATAGCGTTAAGGCGTTATCCATATCCCCCTTAACACATTTTATATAAATGATGTAGTCTATATAGTACTGTATTCCGTCCATAAAGTGGAGGGCCATCAGAGGGCACTATATAGTGTACGACACATACCAAACTCGTAGTGGGCGCAATGAAGCACACGACAAGGCATGCTAGACAATGCCCATGGTAGGATACTATCGTTTCACGGATCCGGACTGGTGGTAACACGTAGCAGCTACTACCGCCCACCTCGAGACACACTCCCAAAATCAAAGGTGCACCCAATCAATTCACAAAGTAATATAATGGTATCAAAGAAGTATGTTCGGTTGCAGGTGAGACCTCACCCGACGTGGCTCCTATTTTAGTCACATCAAGCTGACTCGCAGGGGTCAAGGTTGCGTTCATACCTCACTCTCCAAACCTTCCTACTTTGTTTTGGATTCTCCACCACGTGCATAGTTATTAAAGTAGTTTTCGGTATTGGCAGAGAGCATGACAATATCTGATCCTGGTCTCATTAACAACCAAACGCTTTATTTCACACCATGGCTATTTTTCATTTCAAACAGTTCATATTTCATATCAAAATATCATATTCACTTCAAAATCATATCACTTTCGAAATTGTATTCACTTTAAATAATTCATTTCCAAAATCATAAATTAAAAAATCTGTTAAACCATCATATCAAAGTATTCACATTTAAATCCGATAAATATAAATCATAACAGTTCCAACTTAACAGTTTGAACATTGAAAGCGGTTTATATATTAGAATAGTTATACATAAAAAATAGTTTATATTTAAAAATAGGTTATAGATTAAAATAGTTTATATATTAAAAATAGTTATATATTAAATATATACATTTAAAATTATTTATAAATTTAAAATAATATATTTAAAATAGTTTATATATTTAAAAGAGTTTATATCTAAAAGATTTTCAAACTATAATTGTTTTTTCCAAATCCACAAATCAATTCAAATTAGTTTTCATTCCAAAATTCAATTTAAATCAATCTCGGTTCAATAATTTCAAATAAAAAGTTAAAGGTTCAATTCAAATTCTCATTAAAACCATTTTTAATTTACATCAATTTCAAATCTAGGTTTGAACTTCAAATTTAAACCACTTTCAATTTAATAGGTTTCAAAGTTTAAATATTCAATATTACAACAATTCAAATTTGATAAACTTCATTTATATTTCAAAATTCATCTTTAGTTTTATTTAAATTTGAATATATTCACTCAATCATTTTTAACAATATTTAAATAAAATGTCAAATTAAAAATTTTAAATCAAAAATCAAAAATAAATATTTAACCTCAACTATATTTAATTCTGGAAATATTCACTTAATCACCTTTAATAAAAATCAAGTTATAAATTCATCTTTTCAAAATCCCAAAAATCAATAAGTTCAAACCAATTCTTATTTAAATTCAATTCTTAACAAACTTAATTACAAATCAGTTTTAATTTATCTTTCCAACCTTATTTATTTAAGTTATTACAAAAATCTATTTTTAAAAAAATATTAACATAAATCCAAATAAATATTTAAACATATTATATATATATATAAGTTATTACAAAAAATATATTTTAAAAATATTAAGATAAATTGTAAATAAATATTTATAACATAGTATATATTAAATTCCATTTTAAAATGTTAATCTAAATCTAGATAAATATTTTAAACATATTATACATATATATTAAATTAAATTTTTATTAAATTTTAATATTAATTTTTTATTAAATCTATTTTGAATCTTAATTATATATTTTAAAAATAATAAAGTTATAAGTAAAATTTTATAATTTAAATTTTCAAGCTTAACCTATAAATTTAAAATTTCCAAAACATATAATTTTAAAAATCTAAATTTTATAGATATATTAAAAACAAATCTTTATATTATATTCAAAAATCAATATTTATTAAAACCCATCTATTTTTTTATATCAAAACTTTGGAAATCATTTTTCAAACTACACCAACAGTGTCTGTATAAAATTTTCAATCATATGGTCAAGTGATATGGATATTTATCATTTCTATCCACAATGATTTAATATTTACAGGTATATATCATTTCGACCCGCAATCCTAAATTTCAAAAAATCAGTAAAATCAATTTTCCTTAATCTATAAGATCGTTCGGGTGTGTATCACTTCAATCCATAAGGATTTCCTAAATTAACAGGGGACTTGCAGAGTGAGAATAAATAAATAATAGCATAAATGACATGGCATATCAATGGCATTTTGAACATAATTAATAATTTAAATATAATATATACAACATGTTATGGTTATCATATGTCAATTAACATAAGTAAACAAATTAAATCATAATATATCATAATCAACAATTAAATTTCTAACCAATTCAAAATTTAACAATATATTTTAATCGTCATTTCATGTGAACTAAATTTACTAAATATAAGAACGTTAATCATGAGTGATCGCTCACCTTTCATAGCAAGAGAAATTAGATAACATGACAAGCTATGAATTGAATCACGAACTCGATAATCAACCGATCGAAACGATAACCCAAAGCAAAACAAGATGGACTCGAGATCGATGAAAACAATATATATAATTTTTTTAATATAAAATTTACTCATATATTTAAAATAAAATTTTTATATTATATTTTCAAAAAAAACCAATATTCAATTTAAAACACATATTTAACATAAAAAACTTCATATTATATTTAAAAATCAATTTTTATTAAAAATACATAGATTAAAATTAAAATATCTATATATCATATTTTAAAATCAATATTTTTTTTATGTATATAAGAGGAGAGCTATGGATACATTCGGGTTTGGCAAATGGGTGGTGCTGCTCGTTGAAGTTCGACTGTCAGGTGCTATGGACGGAGGCGGTACAAAGTGATGTGGAGGAAATGGGTGCGGTCAGGGATAAGGTTAGAGATATATGGCGGCATTAGACATTGAGTATGGTCGATTCGAGAGATGGAAGGTGGCGGATCGGCAAAGAAGGAGAGGGTAACTGAAACAAGCAGGTTGGAAGAAGATGCTGGAGTGAGAAGGCACTGCTGTCATGTGGGAGGTGTAGGTGTTTGGTCGTGAGGCTGTCAGAGGGGTGGAGCATGGTCGGAGCTATTGGAGCTGCTGTGTGGTGGTGCAGGTGGGCTTGGGTTTGGGTGGAGGTTGAACTTGTCGAGGACAAGGCCGAGAACGCGAAGGAGTTTGGCGGAAAGGGTTTAAGGCGGAGCGGGTTAGGTGGCTGGTGTTCACATGGAGGTGGGTGGTGGATGGAAAGTGGGGAAGATGGAAAGTGGTGAGTTTAGAAGGTATTCAACTTATATATATATATATATATCTATATATGTATGTATGTATGTATGTATGTATGTATGTGTGTATGTATGTATGTATGTATGTATGTATGTATGTATGTGTATATATATTTCGAACGAAAGCAGACTTACATATTTTTTTTGTAAAAGCAAAATCAGAGAATAGAGAACGTACGAGGGAAAATGAAATAGCAAATATAGATTAACAATAAGAATAGAGAAATTCAATTAAACTCTGGGAATATAAAAGGCTAGTGGCCATTGGTTTTCAACAGGTGGACAATTGAATGGTCACAGGGAAACCAAAAGGCTCAAAACGAGTACCGATACGGCTAATCGTTTTACAAATTTCGCCATTTACCGGATGTTCAAATACACAAATGAATATACAGCGGAGGTCAGCACGATGAGATGAGCATATTGGTACACAGATATGAGTGATACGCCTTCTTATCAAATCTTGATATTCGTTGCCAAAACTGCTGCTAAAGCGCCGAAAGATAATATAAACGGAGCTAGAGCGGTCCAAATTTGACAAAATAAAAAAATATGACGTCTCACTCAGAAAATGTTTTACAATTTTCTTATACAAAAATATTTAAATTTTAAAAATATTTTATTTCTATCAAATTTAACTGATTTAAAAATTGAAATTTCACAATCAAACAAACTTAAATATTTTCTGTTGAAAATATTACACTTGCTACGTTTAAATAGACGTGTTTCAAATATCAAATTTTCATTGCTAAAATTTTAATATTTAGTTTCATAAGAAATTTAGTTAATCGCGTTATTTAAAAACCGTAAAAATCTCCAGGTCAACTCACAGGTTAGGATGCTATGGAGCTCAGGAGCTGATCTGGTGAGTCTCGGGCGTACTCCACGTAATTGAAGATATTCCGCTGTGTGTGTATACTACGTATTCAGCACTTGGAAGGACAAGTTATTATAACTGTCCTGACTGATTTGTTGATTGTTGTACTTTGATGATTGTATGTATATTACAGTTATAGTTTTTCCTTTGTATAAAAATATGCTATTATCTATTATATATTGTTGCGCTGTGATTTGTAAGATTGTGTTGTTGTTCTATTTACTTCTATCTCCTCTTCTTCTTTAACCCTAGTTATTCGCCCTTCCGTACAATTTAGGTTGAACAAGTGTGAACTATTGTCAACTCAAAGGGTACGAAACGGTGGCTCGCTGCAATAACTGACAATGTTTAGGCTACCCTTCCAGATGAGTTAGCACATACTGGGTTTAGTTTTCAATAGAATAATTGGGGATTTGAAAATTTTGAACCCAGAATCTCACCTTGGTAGTAATTACGGTGTGAAATATCTTAGATCTTCCTGTAAAGACAATAATTTGAAACTCATACTATTTAACTTGTCTTTGATTTTCTAGACTAATTCATCACATTATTTATTATTAATCACAAAGGATGACAAAGAAACTCCTAGATATTTTAATGGCAAGTTCCCTTCCTTTATATCCATAATATGCAAAGTTATTTTTTTGTCCTTGCAAAATTTATTAAAGGAGCATTTTGGTTTCTAGTTGTTTAACTATAGTCCAATATATTTTCTTAAATTATTGGATATGTCTTTAATACACCGTGTTGCCTCTTCATTTTTTTTGATTGCCACAATAAAGTCATCAGTGTATATAAGATTATGTAATGTTGGTCGATGGTTGTATAAACATAAATAGACTTTGATGGCATGCTAATTCCATCTTGAGGGAGAAGTATTCCCCTACCACTGCAAAGAGGTCAGGTGATGGAGGATCACCCTGCCTTAGCCCTCATTACTGCTTATGTATCCTCTAGGGGTTTCATTAATCATGATATCAAAAATTTGGAGTTGAAATACATTCTTTAGTAAGATTTATTAATCTTATGGGGAAGCCCATACATAATAGCATGTGAATTATAATTTTTATTTATTTATTTTGTCATAAGCTTTATCAAGATCCAGTTTAATGCAAACATTGTCTACTTCCTTTTATTGATGTTTCTGACTAATTCATGTTCTAGGAATTTTTTTTAGAAATGCGTCTACCCTTTATTATTGTTGGTTGACATTCTGATATTAGATTTGGTAAACTCTAAATGATTCTATTGCATATCACCTTGCTAACTATTTTATAAACACATTACAACATGCTACTGATTTATATCTTCTATGTGTTGGGACTTATTTATTTTGGAATAAAAGTAATGAAAGTATGGTTGAGTTCATGTAGAATCTTACTAGGGTTAAATGATTCCTGAGTTGCTTCTAATATCAAATGTTTCAGGTCCCCCAACCGATGCTCGAAGAATTTGGATTTCCAACAAACTGGATTGAGGGTGATTCAACATTGGTAGTGAAAACAGTATCCTTAAACTTTGTAACAATCCGCACCTCGATGGGCTCGAATTTTGACTAAATCAAAACTCAAGTCCATTAGGGTATAGATAGTTGGTTTTGTTAACCTGTAATAAACATAGGCATATTAGATATCGATTAATATTAGTTCATAGCGAGGTAGAAAATATAATTTAACATAAATATTGATTGAGGCTATTACATCGGAATCAAATGTTCCTTGAATTCCTAATTTCCTTGCTTGCACCAAGCATGAATAAGAATACTTCTCCATCTACCATTGCCATCTTGCTGCAATAACATATCCCTCTAAATTTATCATGTGGGTTGTAATGAGAAAGGGGGTCAGAACACCGTTCTATTGATTGGAAAATTGCATTTATGTCAATTGTTTTCCATTTAAGTGTTATGTCTGTTATTCACAGCTAATCCATTGAATAATATATTTGTGTATGATATATCTACTCCGATCTTCTCCTATATATACTTTATATATGCCTATATACATACATATGTAAGCATAAAGTATCCAAACCTTCAACCACTTAGCTCTTCTTAAATAGAGAGGAAGTAGACCAAAGTCACCAAACCTCCATTTAATACCTCAACGCTGAAGATGGCCTCTGCAACATAATCGCTAATCAGTCGATCTTAACTACAAAGATTGATGACCCGTATATATGGCTTTATATTTTATAATTTAATTGTCGTACAACCGACGCATCTCAAAGACTTATCTAAGGGTTAACCAGCCCACCTCCAAAAAATCATTATCTAACCAAGTACTTTTGAGGTCTGTGCATATCTCATATGGATTCTACACTAGTAGGAAGCAAAATCCATTAGAGTGCAACTCAAGTCAATGCTACCGATCGCTTAGGACCACTGGTGGTCATGGCCTATATGCAGCATTACTACTAAATACTGATCCAACAATAATATTGATGTAGCCTGCTAACCTTCCTCGGTTGACATCTCATTTAGACTAACCTAATGTAAGTCAAGGTAAATTTCCCCTTCACTTACTCAATACCTCTTCTTAGAATTGAAGCAGATTGCATTTCCTTTGTAACGACCCAGAATTTATGTTAATTAAAATTCGTATATTTAATTGATTTTAAATATTAATAAGTGAAATTTGTAAGTCGAATAAATTTTATTTCGAATAATTGGATTTAATTGGATAATTAAATCGATAATTTAATATTTCAAATTACAGAAATAATTGAAAATGAGGTTTAATATCATTAAAAATAATTTGTAAGATTTTATTTAATCATATTGGAGTTATAATGATGTTATAGAACTTTTAAAATCAAATTTAAAGTTAATTTGTGAAAATTGAATATTTTAATATTTAATTGACGAGTTAAAATAGTCATTTTTCAAACAGTCTCGGATTTCAACGAAACCAGTTTCATCGGATCCATAATGTGATATTATTGTATGGTTTCAAATTTCGTGTCAATCGGATTTACCGTTTGTCCGGGGCAAGCAAAAAGCATAGAAATTAGTTTAAATCGATTTAATTTAAAATCGATCGTTTATTTCCGCAACTCACACAGATGATCGAATTAGCCTCCGAAACACGTTCCATTGTGTTCGGAACGCGGGGTAAATCTTAGAAATGCCAACCGGCACGCTTCGTCTGGAGTTCGGAAAATTTTGGATGAATAGTGTTTCTGAAAATTTTCTATATAAGGACTTCATAACTTCAATTTGCAAACAAGAAAAACCCTAGGGTTTGTAAACGTTCAGGCCACCGCTTCTATTATAATCAATGCCCGAAATCTATTCTTCTTCCTCCCTCAATTTCTTCAAATCCAAACAACAATTCAAGAAACTTTCAACATGAAACTTCTAGAACTCGTCGAGGGCTATCCATCCATACGGAGTTGATCGTAAACGAAGCTATGGATCGATGTGAATTTGGCAGTGAACACGCACAGTTTGTGCATGTTTTTCATGAAGATAGGGAGGCCGAGTTTCAACTTGTTCTAGCCGAAGGTGGCTCGTGCGAAGCTCTTCAAGATGATGATAGTTGATCGACCTAAAGTTAATCGAGGTGGGAGCAAAAATTGCTTGATTTTGTGGCGGCTTGGGTTAGGTTTTCACGTGAAAACCTGGGGATAGAAACGCGTGATGGAGAAGAGAAGGGGTGCGGCCAAGATTGCTTGGCTTTGGAATGCACGACCATGATGAGTCTGGGTATAAAATTAAAAGAAATTATGAATTATTTTATATTATAATGTGTACAATTTTTAAAATGCGATAACTTATTCATACAAGGTCGAAAAATTACAAAACAAGTTGCGTTGGAAGCGTATGGACGAGCACTACGTAATGGTGCTTGGATGGAGTCGTTTGGAGCTAGTGAAAATTTCGGGTAAAATTAAACGCGTGTTTAATTTTATTCGAAATAAAACGCTGTAATTGAATTGAAAGCAAGGTGAGAACTTCTCACTCACTCGAATAGTTTCGATTTAAATTTTAAATAGTTAGATTTAAAATTGCTTGATTGCATGCTTGGATGATAAATTATTATCTATTGATTGTTAAAATAGACATTATACGCCGTTATTAAGCGGATGTTATTTATTAAAAACATATGTCGCGATAATTCCTACTTGTATGGAATTGGTATTATATATGTATTTGGAGTTGATTTTCCTGCATAATATAGCGGATGAGACCCTATTGTGCCGCATAATAGCAGATAATATTTTATAAATCCTGTATATCGCGATATTCCGTACTGGAACGGAATTGGTATTGTGCTAATGTCTATGGATGCAGGGAAACAGGTTGAAGGGATTCAACTGGATTCCTCACCAGTATTTATTTGATTACAGATATTGTGATATTTGTTGATTATCATATACTGATATATGATGTCTTTGTTGCCGTGATTGACTATTTGGTGCTGTTGCATCATCGGATCCATTTTTGAAGTTTTAAAATAATGATTTTGATTTTAAAAATAATTTTAAAGTGATTTTTGAAAGTATACGTTTTATTAAATTTTGAATTGTTAAAATAAATAAACATTATAATTTTATTGTTAATAAAAGTTATATTTTTGGAAAATAGCGCTTAAGTACGATTTTGGAGTTATATAAGTTTTAAATAACGTTTTGTAAATTATTAAAAGGATTGGTTTATTTAAATTGAGATTTTTGAATTATTATAAACGGTTTGTATAAAAGGATTTATAAAATTGATATTTATAAATTAAAATATAGGAATTGTGAAACGAGTTTTATTAAGTGTTAAAATGAAGTATAAATGGATTTCACAAGTGAATAAAATTTATAGATTTATAAATTGTGAAGTTATGAAATGAATAGATTTTGTAAAATAAAAGATTTATAAATAATTAACTTATAAATCGAATTTGGGTATAAAGTTGAATTATAAATTGAATTGATTTTAAAAAAGGGATTTTATAATTGAAGTTTTTATAAATAGAAATGGAATTTATAAACATTGTTTATAAATCCAAAATCAATTGAATTTGGTGAAATAAACATAGAAGTTTATTAAAGGGGATATATTCGTGATTTTGGATAGCGAATTATCTTTTGTATAATATGTGTAATAATAAAGAGTTTGGATCGGGAGTATATTCACTTTTTTGGACAGTGAGTATATTATTAAATAAAATGGATATGTTGTTGGGGAAGTGATATTATAAAATGAAGTTAATTGTTTTAAAGATGTTTTAAAATGTATTAACTGTCGAAACCATAGACTTCAACATTCATTGTTGAAATAGCCGTTTTCGAGAAACAAGGAAAAGATGGACTATAACACTGTTGTTCTAGTAAATGATTTTCGAAAGGAAATGTTTTTACATAGTATTCGGATTTATATGTCTATCTAAATTTCGAATCCCTATACTAGTGATTTTGGATTGTCGTAACGATGTTTTACGCAACATTCGTTTTGACCCAAATAAATGTGTTTAAAGAGAATGTTTTCTTTAAAGAATGAAATATATACTTAATTTCGGTTTAAGTATATTGAATATTTTTCAAGTGTTGAAAATAAATGGATTTGTGAATTACTTATTATTAAATAAGCATGGAAATGTTTTCCAATATGAAGTGAATATTTTGAGATTTTATCTTTTAAAGATAAATTGAAAATGAATATGAGAAATCGATTTGGAAATCGTATATTCATAGGTATTTTGGAATTGTAAATTCACTATGGAATTTATAAAAGAAAGGGAAATTTGTTTAAAAATAAAAGTTGATTTATTTTTGAAGTGTGGAAATGAATTTTACGGATTTGGAACGTAAATATAAAGTAAATCAGTAATGATTTATTTAATTTGTTTAAATGAACCATTTTGAAATGAAAGTATTTTCGCGTAAGGAAAATGATTGAAATTTGTTTTCAAAAGTGGTAAAGGTGAAGAGTGATTTGAAATTTGTTTTCGAATGTTGAAGTGTGAAAATTATATATCTAGTAAAGATATTTTAGAAAATAAATAATTTGGGAAATTATTTGGAATCTGGTGATGTTGTGCATACCTATTGATAGTTAAACAACCGACTATCAATATTTACCTTTAAATAGGTATTTGTTGTGATTTGCTTGAATTTGAATGCCACACTTATTTTCAAAATAAGCGCTCACTATTCGGGTTAGCCGGGAAAGGACCTTGGGGTCGTATAACCCATTCCGAATATGTGATATGTCGTTATGGATTGCATTTGATGACCAGTGTTGAAGACTGGATATTTATGAAAATGGAAGGATTACCGTCGAATGTTTCTGCATTGGCTGATCCCCGATATAGAAATTTATTACCCTTTGTGATGGAAAGTTCGGTCTTGATTAGTGAATATCCGGATTGCAAGGACTTCTTTGTAAGTGTCTTCGGTTCCGTTCGATCCCGGAACGGACTTGTATGGATGTGTGTCTGATGTTACAATTTGAGATGTAAAGCTGGTTTCTATCAAATATATTTCCGTTGGTGGCGGAGAATTTATTCTCTTAGCTTAACACCCTAGAGGTTATGTAGTTGATGGTTACTAGTGATACATTCCCAAATTGGTAATGTGGCATACGAAGTGCTTTTGAGCATTTGATGATCAAAGCATAGCTTTTGTATAAAGCGTGGCTTTGTGGACGAGACTTCGTCGGACCTCACACCCCGGAAAAGGTCAAAACAGGAAGGATGCGGCAAGGTTATTAAGGGGTAGCGCCCTTTTAGTGTATGTCATTCCTTCTGGATAGAGGTGGTATCATGGTATGGAGCCCAGATACTTAGCCTATGTTGTTGCTGCAAATTTATTGCTTTTTGGTTGTTGGAATCGAGGATCCTCGAATATAGATCGGTTACGATCGAGGAATGACATATTCGTATCAGTAGTTACCCAGTTTGAAGGGTAACCCGGCCTTGTGTTGGCAGAGATCTAACCGTAACGTTAGGTTCTCGGGTCGTCTTTCCAGAGACGTACCCATGTGGCAATGGGAAGTTCCTTGGTCTGACCATTTGTTGGAAATCCAAAGAAACAATACGATCTTGTACGGTTTTAGTTGTAGAACCTATCATTCACTTATGGTGGCGCCCCACTGTTTGGATGGTAGCTATAGTAGGCATAATTATGGAATGCCTATGCTGGCTAAGATTTATATCTTTACTTTCGAAATGATTTTTCCTACACTATGAACTAGTAATAATAGCAAATGTTTCTTTTTAATGCGTATCAAGCATCTTTGACTATCATAAGGAGAAATCTCCTCCGATTCTGCGTTTACATTGTGTGTGCGTGCGGGAGGCCTTATGGTAGTTTCATTTTCTAAAAAGCATTGCGAATCTATTTTAAAATTATCCTGTTCTATGTTTTAAAAATAAACTGTTTTAGTTCTCACACCAATCACATGACTGACTCGGAGTTTATTGTTTTCCCTCCTAAACTCTGGGTGCCCACCAATTTCCACACGGGCAGTCTAGAGTTAGGTTATCAGGATATTCTGGAATTCAGGAGTTGCTGAGGCAAGTTGGATGGCATGGCGTATTCACTAGTATATTGTATTTCTTTTCAGCTGTTTGTTGTTGTTTGATGTTGTACACTCTGATGATGTAATGTAATGTAATATGATGTAATGTAATAACTGATATAGTTCTTTGTTTAAAGATTATTCATTTATCTATTATATGTTGTTCCGCTGCGATTGTGAGATTCTGATATTGTTCTGTTGTTTCTTTCTGTTCTGTTCTTCTATCTTCTCTCTTCTTCTATCCTTTTTCTTCTTCTTTAACCATAACGATACGGTTTTCCGGCATTCGATTGCTCGGCAGTTGATACAGTGGACGTACTGATGTCGGTTTTCGAGCGTCGAAAAGTCGCGTCGTTTCGTCCTTAAAGTCTATACCATCTACTACTTCAAATCCAAGGTGAAACTGTAACGACCCACTGATCCGTACCCCTAGAGTCGACACTAATCTCCCTCAATCAACTCAAGATGTTCGGAAATACGAACCATTTGGGTTAAAGAAGAAAAGGTAGAAGAAGAAAATAGAAAACAATATCAGAATCTAACCATCGCAGCGGAATAAAGTATAATAGATAATAAATGATCTTTACCCAAAAACGAATCTTTTTATACATCACATCATCAGAGTATACATAACACACAACTGGACAGTAATCATAACCTGTCCTCACAATCAGAATACACAATGGAATATGTAACACAAATACGGAAGTACGTATCGCCATCCAGCTCGTCTCCTGAGCTCCACAGCATCCTTTCTTGTATCTTATAATACTCGGTCTGACACGAGCATTATAGTTAAATAATACCTGAGTCAGTCTGCAATACGAACATGAGAAACCACACTCAAATTGATTATTAAAGTTTCAAAATTCTTTTGAAAACAAAAGCATCTCGTAAGACCATGCCACAAATAATGATGTCAGGATTTTACCTTACGATAGCCAAAACACTTTTTAATAAAATCCTCTGATATTATAATAGGGTCTATTTACAAATACTTATTAAAATAGACGAAATTGTTACATTTATTAAATTCCAGCATACTAGCCACAATCGTGGGTAACACAAACAAAACAGTAAAAGCACGTAGGGAGTATGGATTTCCAACTAATGACTAGGCACCGGGGTATCATCTGTCACAGTACGTGGCCTAGATCACCATACCGAGGATTACTCCCAATCCTCTACAACACAAGACCGGGACTACCCCTTACTAGATAATTCCAAGTAAGGTCACCCCACGATTGGGATAAGCAACCGTACCACTAAGCCGAATAAAAAGGGACATCTAGACAGGGATGACCTCACCCTAATGGGTGCTACCCACTTAGCCTTGCTGCATAACTCCTGATTTTCAGTCATTCCCGGTTGATGAGGCTCGAGGCTAAGCGTTACCTTTTTAGAATATATTACTTAGAATGCCCATCTTCCACCTGACGATGTTCCGAAAGCATTCATCCATACAAGTCCGTCCCGCGTTCGAATGGAACCGAAGGCACTACTCCTACTACATCCATTTTGGAATCATCCTCAGGATTAGTAGAGACTAGCCCTTGCACTTCATTGCTCCATCTTCGACTCCGAGCTCGCTTTTCCACGAAAACTTACAAACCGGATCGAAGTGGTTTTCGAGAAATTAATCCCGATCCCGGTCTCTTCGAAACGATCAAGGCATTGACCAATACTGATAGTCGGTTATCTAACTATCAATTAACGTTCACAAAAATCCATCAAACATAAATAATTTCTCCTAAATCATTTATTAACCTCAAAATATCTTCACAAGATATATTTCCATTTTCAACCCTTTTGAAAACCGTTTTCAAACCACACTCTTCTCATGGAATGAATTCCCAAATATTTATTTCCACTGAAATCACCAAGTACAAAATTTTAGATTTTTAAAAAATTTAAAATACTTATTTATAAAATATACTTTAGCATTTAAATTTAAAACTACTTCAATACTTTATTAAAAATATATATTTTAGGAATATTTAAAATGAGGCTACTTTACAAAATATAAAACTAGATTTTCTCTTTTAAAACAAAATACCAAGTCACCTTTAAATAATTACTACAATAATAGATTTGGAAAATACTTACTTTAGAATTTGAACATTTAAAAATAATAAATTTTCTAAAAGATGCTTTTTAAAACAACATTAAAACTTTTAACTTATATATAAAAATTTGCTTTGAAAACGTACTTGGCTATCCAGGAAAATACGCTTCTCTTTCACATCTTTTAAAAATAAATCACTATTTATTTTTAAACAAATTTACTCATTCCCTTAATACATTCCCACCGTGAATGTATTCTTCCAAATATCCACTGATATATCACTTCGCTTTTATAAACCCATTTTATAAATTTCAAGTCTCACTTCTCTTTTAAAAATCCAGTTTTAAACACTTAAATCAATTCCTAAACTGATTTCCAATTTACTTTGCTTTTAAATAAATTCCCTTACTCCATTTTTTCCAAAATCCATTAACTTCAGATTTTATTTCTTAACTATGATTTGAAATCTTTTTTTTGACTGAAAATACCAATTTCATATTTCCCAAAATCCTTCTTTATCCTTTTAAATAATTCAAACCTTGAATTTTAAAATAAATTCTTTTATTACTTTAAATAATATCACTTTAAGTTTAAATCTCTGTTTATTCAAAATCCCCTTTTCCATACTCGGAATTTATAAATTAAGATTTAAAATCACTTTTATTCTTTTCCAATTCATTCTTAAATTTATTCACATGCTCTATAATTATTTTACTTAAAAATCCACTCCTTTATTTTCTTTTCAAAAATCCATTTTTATTGATTTTGATAATTCAGTATACCCAAATATATTCGATCAACCCGTAGCATCCAACATTTCTACTTATCAATATAATTCATCCCTGGATATCAAATAATTATAACAGATAATATTAAATAATCTAAATAAATTTTGAGGAATCCAGTTGGATCCCTCCTACCTGTTTTCCTACATCCACAGATGTTAACACAACATAAATTACCAATTCCACTTCGAGGTGGAATATCGCGGTATATGGGTTTAATATAATATCATCCGCTATTATGCGGCGCATAGGGTCTCATCCGGTATATAGCGCGGGAATATCAATCACTCCAATATATATATATATATACACACACACTGCTATATATATTATCACATCCAATCAATTCAATCATTCAACCAAATATTTAAATTTACCCTTTTAAATTTAAATTAAACCCATATGAGTGAGATTAACTCACCTTTGCCCCTTAAATTTGCAATCCACTTCATTCTCAGCTGTTTCTTCACAGTTTTAAACCTTGTACAAACAATTCACGATTCATTACCATTTGAATTAATCAATTAATCCCTATTTAATAAATTTAATTTAAACTAATGATTTAATTAATTTATTCATTTAATTTAAAAATAAATTTACTTTAATAAATTATTTCAATAGTAAAAATAATGAACAAAGTAACCATCAAACCCTTATTATAATACCAAATTAAAATATTTGTATATATATTTAAGTAAATTAAATAAAAACACAACCCAACCTTACTGCCAAATAATATGCCTTGCTGTTTTGCATACATATACATACTTACATACATATGTATAGCCGATTAAGTTTTAAAACAACGGTTTATAATGCTTAAAATTAAATTACCTTACAACGAAAAGGAAACCAAATCAACGAGCTTCAGCTCGAAATCCAAATCGCGTCTCGAAGAGCTCATCACCGCGACCATCGACTTCTCCCTCTCGAACGTGTCGTGAAAACCATCCATGCCACAGTGCTCGAAAGCAGAGACAACATGTCTCCATATCGTGAAAACCCTACCCAAAAATCGCAACCTGTCGCCTGTACCTTCACCGAGTTCATCGACGACCGGCGCTAATCCCTAGCCGCCCACCACGCTCGAGCTTCCAAACGTCATCAGGCTTCACGCGAACACCATCGACTTAGTCGATTGGTGACCTTGACGCGAAACCCTAACCACGCACGCGCGTATGAGCGCGTTCACCAGAGTATGCCACATCCTCCTTGTCTCCTTCCCTTCGATTGTGTCCCCTTCGGCCATGGTACTCGCGTCATGCATTTCTGGAAATCGATCTGCTTTGGTTTGATTTATAGGCTGGTTCAAATTGGATTTCGACGGAGGGGAAAAGGGGAAAGTGAACTATGAGGATAAAAATAAGAAGCAGGGAAGGTTGCGGTTTTGAACCATATTTTCGTTTGGGAAAAGAGGATGAACTGTCGCCATTTCTATTTTGATTTTAGTTTTCGTTCCCAATTCTTTGATCCAACTTGCATTATAAAAAGGAAGAATAGGGGGACACGACAGGATAGAAACGTGTTTAGCCCAACTTACCATAGTGATACGAAAAAGTTCAGATGTTAAGGTAAATTGACCAGTCAAAGAAAGAATATTTTGTATTTAAAATTTAAATTTAAATTGTCTCAATTTACGTAGCTTAAAATCTTGACATCCTATCGAGTCATGCCGCTAGACGTTTATAATGTTATACCCCTATTCCAAACACAATGGAAAAGATTCTGATTCCTAATTCGATCGTATGGAGAAGATAGCCTTTTGGACCCAGATATTTTATTGAATTTTCGATATAAATTTCCACGCGTTTATATATCGTATGCTCACACAACAACTCCAAACATTACGAAAATTGAAATTCGATAATAATACAATTTTACGGATCCAATGGGACTGGTTTCGTCGAATTCCGAGACTATGCCTCGGAAGGCTATTTTTAAGTATCAATTGAAACGATAAAATTTCAAAACTTAATAAAACACTTCCAAATTCAATTTTAACACTTTTACTATCTTCGGTACTATCAATAACCGCGCCAACCACTTTCACTGAGGTAGCTCACTGGCATGGAACTAGTGAGGAGGCGGCGAGCGAAGGGTCGTTTCTTAATATGTGGTCTTATCCACCCACTGAAGGACTACTTATCCCAAGGACTTGAGGGTCTTTTCCGTGTACTAATTAGTTGTACCCATGCGGATGCGAAGGCCTAGCGACCACTCTTCTTCTCAGGCAAGTATGCGGGAGCAGGGGCAGATTCAACGGATGGAAGTGGGAAAATCACTCCATTTCTTAAATAATCTATTAGATATGCACCTGCCAGGACAACTAGGAGAGTAATCTGACTCTTGCTTTTATCCCAGATTAGTGCTTCGTCGCTTAGTGCAGTTGTTCCCCGGAGTGAATGATAAGGTGTTGCATTGGAGCCAGGTAGGCGCCAACTTCCTTCTCTGGGCTAGCTACGTACCAGTGACGCTTATCCTGCGAAGTCAGAGGTGACCTAGATTTTTTATTCTATCCGGCCCGAGAAATCAACCCTTAAATTATTTTTAACAGGCTTAAAACTCCGAATTCAACATTTTACCCAATTTCCAGTAATTAAATCCAATAATTAAATTTCCAAATAATGGTGATATTTGAAATTTAAGTTACAAACTAACTTTTAAATATTAAAATCAATTAAATATACCAATTTAAATTGTCTAAAATTTCGGGTCTCACATTCCTCCCCCTTAAAAGAATTTCGTCCCCGAAATTACTAAGGCAGAAGAATGCTCCAAAACCATTAACTTTACAAAACCCATTTAGTGAAAATCGCATATTCGCTTTCCTAACCCTTTAGTTCTGTAACATTCCACCTTTTCACACAATTTAAATCGACACACGTGCCAATTCAAACCATACGGAATGGCGGATTGTTATGGGGTAAATAAGAAAAACAGAGAAGGAAAAAAAACTAAAGAGAATCTCACAGCGGAAGGATAAAATATAATAATAAATATACAGTTCACAAAAACTGTTTACAAGACATTTGATTCTTCTTTACACAATAAATATCAAAGTTCACATACCAATAAATATCAATGCAGTGGAACACAGTGTGTAGTGGAACCATATAATATAATAATAATAATGAAATCTTTGTTTTCGTCCTCCAAAATCTTCAAATCCTGAAACGCTCGGACTGACCCGAGCGAATTTGAAAAGACAAAAACACTCGAGTCAAAACTAAAAGATCTTATGTAAGTTAAATTAGCAGAAATAAATATGAGTGCAGTAACTCAAGAGATGCTCGGGATTTACATCTCCTAAGGATCCGTTAAACTATTTACTATGTAGTATATTGCGCTATTATAATAGTGTCTAATTGTAAAATAAACTTACTTTTAAATAGCATTAAGGCTTTACATTTTCCACCTTAACACGTAATAGTCCCAGTAGTCCATCCAATATCATAGTCCCTCCTGATCGGGAAGCCACTAGAGGATACCACACGGGCTACGGGAGAAATCCAAACTCGTACAAGGCTCGATAGGGTAGGTGACACGGCACAACTAGGCAATGCCAGGGTAGATATACCAATTGCTATCCGGGCTGGTGGAAACGCGCAGCGCGCAGCTGCCGCCCACCTTGAACAAACTCCCCCAAAATCAAAAATAAAGGTGGCCACCGAATCAATCCAAAGTCAAAGTATAGTATCGAAGAGGAGTGTCCGATCAGAGGAATGACCTCATTGGCCCGAGAATAGCTCCTGTTTTAGCCACCTTATGCCAACTCACGGGAGTTGGTCCACGTATTTACCTCAAAGGAAACGCTGCCACCAACCTACTTCATTCTGGAATCTCCACCGTGTACACGGTTAGTCAAAGTGGTTTTCGGTATCGACAGAGAGTATGTCCATATCCGATCCCGGTCTCTTTGCCAACCAATCGTTATTATAATACCGCGGTCATTTAAAATAATTATACTTTAAAACCAGAATAAAATATCCATTTCAAAACCATATAAATATGATATCATTTCCTTTTAAAACCCGAATTAATACGATATCATTTTATTCCAATATATATACTTTCCAAAATCATAGGGTTTTCAAAGTAAATATTTAGAGGTCAAAACTCTTGAATATAAAGTTTCAAATTATACTACCTTGAAAATCATAACTTTGAAACAAGTTTCCATCTCTTAAATGGTCAAATATTAGATTACCTTTATAAAACAAAATAGCTTCTTTACATTTCACAAATCAATTCCAAATATCGATTTAAACTTTCAAATACCATTTTAATTCTTATGTTTCAAAGCTTTAAATATTTCACCATTTCAAAAACAACTCATTTGACAAACCCATATACATCAAAATCAATTACTTATTATTTAGACTTGAAAGGTTTACTTAATGAATTCAATATAATCTAAGTAAAACCTTTATCTTCACATAACTGGATATTCTTTCAATTTATTATAAATTCATTTAAATCAACCTGATATTCATTTAAATCACTCTACACAAAATCAAGTTGTAAATCATATCCTTTAAAAATTCTAACTTTTTATTAAATTCCAATTTAACTTAATATTCATCTTCAACCTTATTCTCTTTTAAGTCATTAAAACTCTAGAATTTAAATTTCAAATAAATGCTTGATCTCAAAAAATCAAACTTTATTTTATACTTCAAATCCATTTTATACAAAGTTTAAAATCCGGAATTTACTATATATAAATAACCTTTATTAATAACCAAATCAAAACCCATAAACCATATATATATAGCTTTGCAAAAACCATAGAAAAACATTTCAAAAATAATTTTATATATTTACCGCGGTGCCTGTATATAATTTTCTATCCTATGGTCAAGTGATACGGATGTTTATCATTTCAATCCGCAATTTAAAATGAAAAAATGCAGTTATATATCGTTTCAAACCGCAATCCCGAATGAATGAAATGCATAGCAACTTGCAATTAATAAAATTAATCATCCATTCATCAAATCATACATCCATTTATCACAGTCATCATCCAATTTCAAACAATCATCAATACATAACAGGTGATAAATAATGGTATCAATTATCAGTTTATACTCAAAATAAATCTAATAACTGTTAATTGGCAGTTTATATGCAAAAATAAACGTAAATTTAAATGGCAGTTAATATGAAATAAAAATTTAACATAACTATGACTGGCAGTTAATATGCAAATAAATAAATTCTAACTGTCAAATTTATGCAATAAATAAAATTAATTAACAGTTATATTAAATGAATGCGATTTATCAGAGATAATAAATAAAACGTGCCAAACAGTCATAAATAAATTTATACTCATATCTAAAATTAATTTAACAAACACAAGAAATTTTAGAAATTGTGAGTGGGTTAAAACACTCACCTTTTGAATTTAAATCGAATTTAAATCCGATTTAAACCCAAAAATTCGACGGTCTTCAAATCTGTCCAAACGAGCGTCAAAAGATCTGGAATTTTTTTACGATCCTAACGAAAAAAAATCTCGCGTGAAACAGAGTTCGTAGGAAAAAGTTATACGCATTAATGGTGATTGAAATTTCAAAAAAGAAAAAAAAAGAATAGAAATAAAAGAACACCTTCAAGCGCCACGTCATCCCCCTTTCTTTCCCTCTCTCCCTCATGCGTTTTGCTTCCAGATTTTTCAAAGAAGTTTGAATTTTAGCTTTTGATTTGGTTTGGTATTTTTATTTGGATCTAAGATTTGTTTGTCTGCCATTGAGGAGGAGAAGGAGCTGATGAAATTTTACGCGCAGACAAATGAGAATAGACGGAGGCTAGGGTTTAGCAGGGTATTTATAGATGAAGTTGGAATAGACAGATGGATTCAAATTTAAATGAATTCACAATTTGTCAAATTTAAATTCCAAAAATCCATTTATTTGATTTTTAGATCTTATTATGAATAAATGGTCAACTTACCATTCCTATCATTTCTGATTGCAATTAGCTTCAAATTTATTAACCAAACCTCCATATCAAATAAAGATTTATTGCAAAATTTTAGTGTTTACCTTTAATTAAAGTAAATTCAATAAATTATAAAATCTTATTTCAAATGAAATTTTATACCGTTCGTATTCAATTCTCTTTATTAAATCAATCATCATCTTATGTATATATTTAACATTAGTATATATCAATTTACCCCAATTAAATAAAAATTTATTCCCAAATTGATTTACAGCCTAATATAACATTTGAATTTTATTCCCAATTCATAAATTACTACCTTAACTAAATTTTACGTTTCCCTTTTAATTTACATTTTCACCTTACGTTACTACATTAATTATCCTTAAAGTAACGTCTATTATTAATAACAATATTATAATTACTTACCATTTTATTTCATAAATTAATCCATTTCATCTAAATTCTTATCTATGTAATATTTCAACATTTAATTTCGTCAAATGTAATTGTTTTCCAATACGTTAATAACTTTATTTCCAAGTCTTATATTACAACAAACTATCCAATACGAAAGTCTTAACATTGTTACAAATACTACTTTAATTAACATTAACGCAATACTCAATTAAAAATTATTGTAACTGATTTCAAAATTGTAAATTAACAAGCTACCAAAATAGGCAACATACAATAATCGTACTCTAACCTTTAGTCACATTAATACGCTTTTATTTCTCAAAATCAAAGTTCTCATTTAACTAAATCTCCATAAATGAATTTGACGTTATCTTCAAAAAGTACTTTATATTAACATTAACGTAAAAATTTATTTATATCTATTGCAATCGATTTAGTACTATTTTCTCAATATTTAAAATGATTTAACAAATTTTATATGTCAATTTATTAAAGACTAAATCAATATAAATATATAATTCCATAAAATCCAAAATTGTTGATTAATTTCCAAAACTTCTTTTTTTTTATTGAATCAATCTATATTTATTCCTTTCATTAATCTTAAATATAAGGGTTTACCCTTTGGATTAAAAATTATAACATAAATATCCTATTTCAACGTAATTCTTAATTTAACGTAATAAATAAAAATTTGATTTCATTTATCTCAATAAGTCCTACTATTATAAAGTAACCAATTGACTCACTATTCAAGTTCACATTCTATAATTCAAAATTTTTCTATCACCTTGATTTACTTAACTTTATAATTCCTTAGACAAATCTCTATCTCAAATCTTAAATGTAAATCATTCTACTAATTATAGTACTTAATATTTTCTTAAAATAATCTTTCTATTACGCTTGAATCCAATTTATTAAATAAGTTTCCAATTAGATCCAATTTCAACCTTGCACATAAATTTAGGTTATAATTAACTTATAACGTATACTTCCCTAGTTATTTCTTTATATACTCCCCATATTAATTCCACAATTAACCATTATTATTAGAATAACGCTTATAATAAATACAATCCTATAATTTACTCAACACTTAATTATTTCCCTTTCCATTAGGGTAACATTCCTTTATCTGATTATTACTTATTACACATTCTAATTCCATTAACAAGGAAGCAGGTAAATTATGATATATGCTACAAAATTTTAATTTATTACTATTCATTATTATTAACCTAAATTCAGCATTACTTACCTCGCATTAACCTTATTATTTAAAATCCTTATCCAATTGAAATTAATTGTCTAAATAAATACATTTACTCCTTTCGTTATTTTATTAATTACAATTAAGGCACACCTAATTATCTTTATAGGTAAATAAGTGAATTTACTAGTAACCTACTATTACAACCTTTAATATACTAGTATATGGTTATTTTACCCTTTTATAATCCATTTATAAATATATGCACATCTACAAATTAAGATTCTAAATCCAATTTCTTATTCCATCTAGGTTCCATTTCTTCACTTTATGAATAACTAGCATTTCCTATTCATTTGTTACATCTACTTATATTCACTTTATGAATAGTTTGATATTCCATTTATTACTAACTTTAATTATTGCAATTTATTATCTACATACAATTTGAATCTATTTTCAAATTTTCACCTTCCAATAATAAATAAAATGGATTGTACTAAATAAAATTTTATTTTCGTTAATGAATTCAATCCTTGCCTTTATTTACTTATTTCTAACCTTATATCCCATTTGCAAAAATTTCCGCTATTACAATTAATTGCAATAAATAATTTAATTTGTACATTTTAATTACCCTTGATACATCAAATTTTAACATTCTCTTTTATATAAATAAATAAGATTTTCATTCCTTTCTAAATTTAAATTAAAAATCCTATTAATTTAATTCATTTTAAATATCGAATTCACACGGGTCGTTACAAGTTCCAACTAAACAATTAGTTTAAATTTCCATTTCCAAAATCATTTATTTCAATTCCAATTTTAAATCGTTTTGTCGCTAACAAAAAGTTTTTCAAAAATTTTCTAACTTCCAAAAATTTTGAATTTTTTTTGGCAAAGTCTCCTTTGTACAGAGGAGCTTTTGCAATTTAACAAGAGATATAAATATATATACATTGACGCACACGGTCCGAAAACAAAAATAGTTCATATTTCCTATTTTTATTGCATAAGCGTACCTTTATTTAGCATTTTTAAACAAACGGCTTATTATTTTAGCATTTTGCGCGATCAAATCCAGCCAAAGGCTTCCCGGTACCTGTACTTACTCAACTCAAGCATGTAAGTACTAAATATATGAAATTTATTAACATTTCACTTACTTTCAATAGCTAAACACATGCATTTCATAAGCAACATGCACCAAACACTTTCCCTGAGCAATTTATATGATTTCAAAACTAATTCAATTGCTTTCAACCAATTCATGTGCCATTCCATTCAATTATAATGGTTTACACTTCAATTTCTTACATTCAATTTATTTTTAATCCAAACAAGCTCATATTCAACTCAATTAATTTCAAAATCAATTTTATTTACTTCTACCAATCCATAGAATTTTATTCACTTCCGTTTAAGTCGAACGACTAATTTATTCTATGCAATTTGATGATATTCACTTAATAGAATATCCATTTTTGTTTTTATCCACATCCAATTGATTCCAACTCATTTTATTTTAAATTTCATCCCTTTTCTAGTTTATTCATCAATCATACAGTTGCATTTCATCTCATCTCCGCATTGGTTTCATTTTAAAACCATTTCATTGAGCTTGACAACATTCAATGCTTATATCAATAACCATTTTCCAAATTAATTTAACCCAAACTTTTATTTACTGAACTTTCACCCTTCTTCGAAGCCCAACTTCTATAAATTTTAAACTTAAGTTAATTTACTTTAATTTATTCCAACTTCAAGCTTAAGTTCACTTCCTTTTAATTTTATTCTCATCAAATCAAATTCTATTTAATTCAGTTAGCCCAACCATTTTAATTTTAATTCACATTCTCAATTTATCAAAATAATACCCAATCACATATTTAACTCATTTATACTCGAATTGGATTTTATTTGTAACTCAAATCGTTATCAATCCAGGTCGAATTCTATTTATAATTCGAGTTTGTTTCCAAACTTCATTATTAACTTACAATCCATTTCATTTAACCGAGTTAAATTTTATTAACATACTTTATCAAATAATTTATTTAGCTAATTAGCTTACTTCCAACTTTTAAATCAATATTCGATTTTATTACAAAAATCACTTCATTAAATTTTCCTGAGTTCAATTTTTTTGTCATAATTACATTTTGGATTTTCTTCCATTTTCCAAAATTCCAACACTTTTATTTCGGCTTATTTATTCCTTTTTTCTATTTTTATAAGCTACTCACTTATTAATATTCATACTTCTTCATCCATTTACAGTCAATCACATTTTCACTTTACTTTTAACTAGGGATTATATTTTTATTTCAATGCTTTTCAATTCTTTTATAAGCTTCTGAAGCTTATTTATTCCAATTCAATACTTACTTAGTTTACACTTATTTATTTAAGTAAGAATTTTATTCCATTCAATATTATCTATAACTCAACTGAATTTATTTCAATTCAATTTTATTTAACTCAACTCCAGTTAAATCTAACTATATACCATTCTTTTGAATTTTATTAAGCAAGGACTTAATTCCATTTAATATCATCCTACAAAATTCACTTTTATTTCATTTCAATTCTTTTCAACTTACTTCAAATCCAATTCATTATTATTAACTTTGCTTAAGTTAATTTACTTCTAATTACTTTTATTTCTCAATCCAAATTTAATTTTTATTTTCCCATTCCAATCACATTCAAGATTTACTAATTATTTCTTCCAATCATCAATTAAATTTCAAAGTTTAATCTTTACCCAAGTTAAATTCTTATTTTTAACTTTCACCTTTAATTTTAATTCCAAATTCCAATCCTCATATTCCTCATCAAAATAATTCAATATTTATAAGTTTATAACTTATCTCCTGATGATCTCTAAATTATTTAAATAAGGATTTCAGGATTTTTAAACGCCCGACTTTTGTTTCAAATCATTTTGAAATCACCATTATCTTAAAATCATACTTCTCAAATTATTAAACCAATCCAGGTTTTTATCCCCAACAAATTTCCTTTGAAATTTCAGAAAGAAAACTTGTTCTTTTGAACAAATCAATTTTTTTGCAGCAATCCATCACTTAGAAACTCGAAAATGAATACTGATGCTGCACAGCCATCACCAAGATAATTTTCCAGCGACTGAAGTGAGCTCAATGCTATATCCCTTTCCAAAATTTATTTGAAACAATTTCCTTTCAGAAATACCCCGAAAATAACAATGCTATTATTTATCTTCAAAACACTTTGAAAAACACTTCCAAAATCTCCGGGATTTTAAATTTACAGATTTGATTTAAATCAAATTTTAACTATAATTCATTTGTATAATTTATGCTCATACAAATTCCCATTTGATTGTATAAGTCATTCCAATTTTTATAATCTTCTTTGTTTAAAATATTATCCTCCAAACATCCAAGTAATATAGCAATTTAAGGAAATATTTCTTTTATATCAAAATATATTTTGGGTAAAATTATTTCGTTCACCCACATTTGAAACAATACTGTGTCAATTGTTCTATTCAAGTGCTTAGAAACCCCTTCGATACCGTTGTCCAGACTGTGCCGATGAAGGTTCATATGCCACTCAAAAAATCAATCAACACAATATAAACCATTTTATATCCACTAACAAATACGCGCTCCTATCTATTAATGCACTCAAACTCATTCTAGAGTGCTAATGGTTCTATCTCTAATGAGTAATTCCCAACAGAGCCAAGGTTCTCACCAACCTCGCTCTCATTCCAAGTGTAACGACCTAGGCTTTTCAACCATCGGTAGCGGCTCACTCGACTGGTAGGATTTTCAACCATCCCAGCCCCCGCCGTGGCTCACAGTGATACCTCGGGTTTTCCTTTACGGCCAGCCCCTCGACTCGCAACCAACCCCAAAAGGCCTTATACTACCCCCGAGGACACGTAGGGGTAAGAGTCTTCCGTTCGCAACCTGACGCAAAGCGAGAACCCCCTATCATATTGTAATGCAGCAAACCCGATCCTCTGTAACACAAGACCAAGACTACCTCTTACTGGATAATCTCGAGTAAGATCACCCCACGGTTGGGATTAGCAACCGCACCACTAAGCCGAATAAAAAGGGACATCTAGACAGGGATGACCTCGTCCTAATGGGTGCTACCCACTTAGCCTTGCTGCATATCCCCTGATTTTTAGTCATTCCCGTTTGATGAGGCTCGAGGCTAAGCGTTACCTTTTTAGAATATATCACTTAGAATGCCCATCGTCCACCTGATGATGTTCCGAAAGCATTCATCCATACAAGTCCGTCCCAGGTTCGAACGGAACCGAAGTCACTACTCCTACTACATCCATTTTGGAATCATCCTCAGGATTAGTAGCGACTAGCCCTTGCACTTTACCGCTCCATTTCAACTCTGAACTCGTTTTTCCACGAAAACGTACAAACTGGATCAAAGTGGTTTTCGAGAAATTAATCCCGATCCCGGTCTCTTCAAAATGATCAGCGCATTGTCCAATATTGATAGTCGGTTATTTAACTATCAATTAACATTCAAAAACATCCATCAGACATAAATAATTTCTCCTGAATTATTTATTAACCTCAAAATATCTTCGCAAGATATATTTCAATTTTCAACCCTTTTAAAATAGTTTTCAAACCACACCCTTCTCATGGAATGAATTCCCAAATATTTATTTCCACTGAAAACACCAAGTACAAAACATTAGATTTTAAAAAAAAAATTAAAACACTTATTTATAAAATATTCTTTAACATTTAAATTGAAAACTACTTCAATACTTTATTCAAAATATATACCTTAGGAATATTTAAAATGAGGCTACTTTATAAAATATAAAAAACAAAATACCAAGTCACCTTTAAATAATTACTACAATAATAGATTTGAAAAATACTTACTTTAGAATTTAAACATTTAGAAATAATAAATTTTCTAAAACATGCTTTTTAAAACAACATTAAAACTTTTAACTTATATATAAAAAATTTCTTTGAAAACGTACTTGGCTATCTAGGGAAATACGCTTCTCTTTCACATCTTTTAAAAATAAATCACTATTTATTTTTAAACAAATTTACCCATTCCCTTAATACATTCCCACCGTGAATGTATTCTTCCAAATATCCACTGATATATCACTTCGCTTTTATAAAATTAGTTTATAAATTTCAAGTCTCACTTCTCTTTTAATAATCCAGTTTTAAACACTTAAATCAATTCCCAAATTGATTTCCAATTTACTTCACTTTTAAATAAATTCCCTTACTTACTCCATTTTTTCCAAAATCCATTAACTTCAGATTTTATTTCTTAATTATGATTTAAAATCTTTTTTTGACTGAAAATACCAATTTCATATTTTCCAAAATCCTTCTTTATCCTTTTAAATAAATTCAAACCTTGAATTTTAAAATAAATTCTTTTATTACTTTAGATAATATCACTTTAAGTTTAAAAGTCATTCTTTCTCTGTTTATTCAAAATCCCCATTTCCATATTCGGAATTTATATATTAAGATTTATAATCACTTTTATTCATTTTCAATTCATTCTTAAATTTATTCACATGCTCTATAATTATTTTACTTAAAAATCCACTCCTTTATTTTCTTTTCAAAAATCCATTTTTATTGATTTTGATAATTCAGTATACCCAAATATATTCGATCAACCCGTAGCATCCAACATTTTCGATTATCAATATAATTCATCCTAGGACATCAGATAATCATAATAGAGAATATTAAATAATCTAAATAAATTTTGAGGAATCCAGTTGGATCCCTCCAACCTGTTTCCCATCATCCACAGACATTAACACAATATAAAACACCAATTCCACTTCGAGGTGGAATATCGCGGTATATGGGTCTAATATAATATCATCCGCTATTATGCGGTGCATAGGGTCTCATCCACTATATAACGCAGGAATATCAATCACTCAATATATATATATATACTACTATATATCTTATCACATCTAATCAATACAATCATTCAACCAAATATTTAATTACCCATTTAAATTAAAATTAAATCAAGATGAGTAAGATTAACTCACCTTTGCCCCTTAAATTTGCAATCTACTTCATTCTCAATTATTTCTTCACAGTTTTAAACCTTGTACAAATAATTTACGATTCATTACCATTTGAATTAATCAATTAATCCCTATTTAATAAATTTAATTTAACTAATGATTTAATTAATTAATTAATTTAATTTAAAACTAAATTTCCTTTAATAAATTATTTCAATAGTTAAAATAATGAACAAAGTAATCATCAAACCCTTATTATAAAAATAAATTAGCAAATTAAAATATTTGTATATATATTTAAGTAAATTAAATAAAAACACAACCCAACCTTACTGCCAAATAATATGCCTTGTTGTTTTACATACATATATATATATATATATATATATATGTATAGCCGATTAAGTTTTAAAACAATTGTTTAAAATGCTTAAAATTAAATTACCTCACAACGAACAGGAAACCAAAACAACGAGCTTCAGCTCGAAATCCAAATCACGTATCGACGAGCTCATCACCGCGACCATTGACTTCTCCCCTCTCAAACGTGTCGCGAAACCCATCCATGCCACAGTGCTCGAAACTAGAGACAACACATCTCAATATCGTGAAAACCTTACCAAAAAATCGCAACATATCGCCTGCGCCTTCACCGAGTTCATCGACGACCGATGCTAACCCCTATCCGCCCAGCACGCTCGAGCTTCCAAATGTCACCAAGCTTCACGCGAACACCATCGACTTAGTCGAGTCGCGACCTTGACGCGAAACCCTAACCACACACGCGCGTGTGAGCGCCTTCACCAGAGCATGCCTCATCCTCCTCGTCGCCTTCCCTTAGATTGTGTCCCCTTCGGCCATGGTACTCGCGTCACGCATTTTTGGAAATCGATCTGCTTCGGTTTGATTTAGAGGCTGGTTCAAATTGGATTTCGACGGAGGGGAAAAGGGGAAAGTGAACTACGAGGATAAAAATATGAAGTAGGGAAGGTTGTGGTTTTAAACTATATTTTCATTTAGGAAAAGAGGATGAACTGTCGCCATTTTTCTTTTGAATTTAATTTTTGTTCCCAATTCTTTGATCCAACTTGCATTATAAAAAGGAAGAATAGGGGGACATGACAGGATGAAAACATGTTTAGCCCAACTTACTACAATGATACGAAAAAGTTCTGATGTGAAGGTAAATTGACCAGTCAAAGAAAGAATATTTTATATTTAAAATTTAATTTAAATCGTCTCAATTTACGTAGCTTAAAATCTTGACATCCTATTGAGTCATTCTGCTAGGCGTTTATATTGTTATACCCCTATTCCGAACATAATGGAAAAGGTTTCGAGTCCTAATTCGATCGTATGGAGAAGATAGCCTTTTGGACCCAGATATTTTATTGAATTTTCGATATAAATTTCAGCGCGTTTATATATCGTATGCTCACACAACAACTCCAAATATTACGAAAATTGAAATTTGATAATAATACAATATTACGATCCAATGAGACTAATTTCGTCGAATTCCGAGACTCTGCCTTGGAAGGGTATTTTTAAATATCGATTTAAATGATAAAATTTCAAAACTTAATAAAACACTTTCAAATTCAATTTTAACACTTTTACTATCTTCAGTATTATCAATATAAATTTTACAAACCCTTAAATTATTTTTAACAGGCTTAAAACTCCAGATTCTACATTTTTCCCAATTTCTAGTAATTAAATCCAATAATAAATTTCCAAATAATGGTGATATTTGAAATTTAAGTTACAGACTAACTTTTAAATATTAAAATCAATTAAATATCCCAATTTAAATTGTTCAAAATTCCAGGTCGTCACAGAAACCCTTGGTATATTTTCCCCTACTTATCCGCAATGCATTTCTTTTCCCCACGGGTCCTATGGTTGAAGATGTCCCACATTGGTAGCAAGCATACACAGCTGCTGGTAGCCTCTACATGAATGACAAACTCATGTCGTGTAACTTTACTGACCTTGCATACCAACCCATTGAACCAAAATAATCCTCCCATGCTCAAATATTAGGCTAAGCCCACTAATTCATGCTTGTCCAAATGCATTATTAAAGCTATATAATTTCCTACTATGAAAATTATACAACCTCCCAACATTTAATTCCTAACTTATATGCTTATCTACTTTATTCCACAAATGTCAGTTGTTTGCAATAATTAATCATTATTCTTCCAATTGGACAATTTCAAATAATACTTATTCATCCATTATAATTCAACTTATTATGCTAATTTTTTCACTTAATTTCCATAATAATTTCTTTAATCGGTCCCATTAATGCATTTATGTCCCCATTAAAATCTTGTAACTTCTTATTTACTACACAATTATTGTCCCATTAACTTTGGAGTTACTATCTTTTCCATCTTCACCTCCTAACCCTATTATTTACTCCACTATTTATTCTTAATTTTCTAGTTATATCTAATACAAATATTGATGTATATTGCGCTGCATGAATATATTTTTGTTTTTAAACGTTAAGCGCAGTTATAGGTGTTTATGTACATATTTAAATTTTTAAATATTAATCCTTAACTATAATACTTCTTTCCAAATTTTAATTCATCGGGGATATCCTTTAAAAAAGGATTACCATTATAAATTTTCTTATATTAACCAAATGAGACCAATGCTTCGTTTGAAATTACAAGGAATTATTTCTTTCCGTTTATTGAAATAGACAATGCAAGCTACGGAGGAGATTTTCCGTACTTTACACATCTCTCCTTTTTGGTGTACTCCTTATTAATTCAAACGTTGCACTTTTTACACATTTAAGGAATTAGATAATTTATGGAAGTCACACAGAAGAACACTCCCAATAAATTAAAACATAAAAATTCATGTTCCAAATTACATTAGGGCAATCTTAGATATAGTAACATTTTTATAACCCAACTATAAATCTGGAACAAATTCTACAACTTTTCGATATTCAACTTTAATAAATTTAGGGATTGATTTCTAGATTAAGGTGTAAATAACATTCCTATTTCAATATCCTAACTTACAAATATATATGCGATATTCCTATACATTCGTTTTAAGCTTACAAACTATGAGATCTTACTTAGGCATAATAATTAAATAAAATTCAACGATATAAATTCCAATGTTATGTACAAATTATAAAACTTCTCACTCACCTTTCAAGCTTTCAAAGTCTCCTGAATCTAAATCCATTCCTTGGATTCAACTCCTTCCCCTTTTCAATCCAAAAGAATATGTAATAAGTTATATACATACTATCAGAATTACAGATATGAGAAGAGAAAAGGGGAATACAAATTTATAATAATGAAATTTATCAGTTTCTTTTGCAATGTGATTCACTTCTTCTCTTCTTTCCTTTTATTTTCCAACTTTCTCCAATTTGTATAAATACAAAATATTTTATAGAAGGAATAATGAAGAAGGGAATATGGCAGAGCATTGCTGCTTCTGGTAATATGAGTGGAGAAGTGAGGGTTAGCCATGCAGTTATAAGCGCCCGAACTAATCGTATTTGTTAGACTAAAATAATTAAATCTACGTCATTCGACTAAGGTTCAACCCTAGCCGTCGCCACGGTCGACAAGCCTAAGGAGAGGGTCGACCAATAGAGCCTGCGTTTAATATTATTTATTTCTTATTTTTGTTTTTTTAACTATTTTCATTTTGAAAACTTTAAATGCCGGTAACTTTTTCGTTTAAACTCCAATCACAAACTCTTAATAAGAAAGTTGCTCAAAAAATTGTCGCGAATGTAATAATGTAGGATTTGTGGCCAAACTTCGATGTTCGCTCAAATTTTATCGTTGAGCCTTAATAATTGTCTATTAATTAATGGAAATTTTATGGGGTGTAACATTCTTCCCCTTAAAAGAATTTTAGCTCAGAAACTCCCCAATGATTGAGTTGTAAGGCACAGTGCAACGATCCTAAACAATCTAACCAATTACTATACAATCAATTTTGCAGCCAAAAGTGTACAAGTGCACGATGTATCATGGCATAAAAGACATGCATGTTAAATGAATCTAAATAGGTGCCCCCTACATGATGCGTTCTTTTAAAAAAAAAAATATGATGCAAACAACCTGTATAAACTGGCAGCCCTATATATATGCATAATTTTAAAAATAAAAACCCTTTTCTACGTAATAATTTCCACACCCCTACAAAAATGAGTATGGCTCAACCAATTTTTCTTTCAATTCCTACCACCCAAAAATCTAACATGTAAATTTTTTGTTTCTTCGACCTTTACTCATACGTTGGAAAAAGAATTTGTATGGAGAATTTTACATTTCTACCATACTATTGGGTACCAATCCCATAGTATATAGAAAATTTCTCTATTTCCCTCGAATTTTCTCCAATTATTCCAAGTACAATTTGAATAAGGTGGTTTATTTTGAAGCTCTAAAATAGAATTATATTTAAAACGAATTCTCATTCGTTATTAGCAAGATACGAAAATTAAAATTCCAATGCTAAAATAGCCTTTTCCCTTATTATATCTGCACTTAACCTACCACCAACCTTAATGAACAGCTAAATTCACATCCACTAACTCATCAATCCTCCTTATGCTAAGCATGTGGCATTTTAAAATCAGAAATTCTTACTTTGAAGAAAAAAAATTTGTCCTGCCAGTCAAACTTGCAAAGTATCTAAAAAGTTAAATTTCCAAAAGCATTTAAACACCATTTTTCTTTCACGAAATTTGAACGAGGATTTTCAAAATCATTTGAACACTATGTTTTTTCAGAAGCAATTGAACACAACTTTTCAAAATATTCGCCTTTTCCATTCTTACACTAAATCAAGCCACATTTCAACATAATCAGAATTATGTCATGCGTTAATGCATATGATTGACCCTAGTCTTGTTTAACAAATCCTAGATGTTAAAACTCATTCATTTCTTTGAAATGACAGCACACTAGCCTATTTATAAACTTTAGCTTTTATGGTACATGAATAATGATTGTGATTTCAGAACAACATAATCCTGTCCTTCACTCGTTAAAATTTATATTTATAAATTTTCAGTCCTACATTACTTTTGTCGTTAGTTAACTATCTAATTGATATTTCCATATTCAAATTATTCTTATAAATTAATAATAGTGATGAACATATCCAGAAATGAAAGTACAGGGAAAAATAGAAACATATTTCATAATATATCATATGCGTACACAAAGATTCATCTAAGAGTTACAACCCAAGCAACCCAAGGAAAAGAAAAAAAATGCTGAAAGAGAGACAATAACAACTACGACTGATCCTAAATACTACCTAAAAGCAAGTCTTGATCCCCTACGGAAGCCTGAACCATTACCGCGAATTTTAAACGGGTATGGCATAGTAGCTATGCACCGGATCTCATTATTCTAGCAGCATTGCTCGGCTCATATCTCCCCAAGCTTATCCTCGATCTGGAGCTGAGGGTCTTAAATCGCTACTAGCTCGAAGTTCTGAAACCATATAACTCTATGTCCTTCCTCCACCTCCTACTGCAGCTGCTCCTCTACTCCCGGTGCCACCAACTCCTTTGATAGCTATGAAATTCCCATTCTTTTAAGTGTTGCTTTATCTAACGGGGTAGTGGGCTTCTTTTCAACCGGTTCCCTGTGGAGGTTCATTCTGCATTGTCTAAAGACACAAGTGAAGAGATGGAAATATGGAATGTAACTCCATGGGGTCCCTACCCAAAGAACCACATAAAAGTTAATGAAAATATGAGCCTAACTTATTACTTAACACCCATAATGGAATTGGTGGCCTTCTGAATGAGCGGATAAATCAGGTCGCTGCTCCATATCTTCATAATAATGTTCTATTGAATGACAAGAACAATGAGGCTGTCTATAAGCCGCAGGTTATCTATCCTCTAGACTCCAACGACTCTAAGAAAGATCCGCTATAGAATCTCATGATCAGTAATCTGATTATCTATCACATCAACTCCCTTCATGGTTGTCCCCATCATATCTCTAAAATCATCATCGGACAGATCAGTCTCTACTCCCTTCACTTCCAGACTGAGACTACCAATATCATCATAAAACTTGTCCCTTAAATTAGCGTTAAATTGCACCATGCAGCATGGGTAGCTATCATGTTCAAAAGTGTCATAGCTAAGGATTGGTGCTAAACCTGCAGCTGTAAACAAAGCCCCTAGTCCAAAGGAGGAAAAATCACCGAATTTCACCAGTCATCCTTGAAGAAAGGCAAAGTTTTTTTTAGCTTTAGATAGAGATTTTTCTGTCATTTCGGTCGAGCCAAGTGATCTCCTTAGGGTAGACCCAAATTGCATGAGGATGTTTTAGTGGTTCTATGGACCGATCTAGATAAAGGGGGGCGAGATCTAAAAAGTGACATTTAGAGGGTATGTCGGTCGTCGGTGGCTATAGATGGAGGGTTGATTGAAAATTTGAGGAAGGGGAAGAGAGGTGTAATGACCCTAATTTTTAGAAACATTATTTAGTAACAATTAATTAGGTAAATTAAATGAAATAATGTAAAATGGTTAAGGGATTGAGATTTGTGGTTAGCAAGGGTAGCTGTGTTATATTAACAAATGAACTAAACAAATTAAAATGGAATAAAATGTTAGGAAATAGACAAGGGAAATATAGAAGTAAGTATTATTCTTATTCTCTAAACCCCTTAAGCCATATTCTATGCGTTCATTTCTATGTTCACAAAACTAAAACCAAATTAAGAGGCTGGCCACCATTAAGGGAAAAAAGAGAGGATAAAGCTAGGATCAAGACGAAAGCTTAAGAAACAAAATCAAAGATCAAATCTCAACACCTTAATCTCAAATTTAAAGGTGAATAATGACTACATCTCATGTTTTAAATCCGAACTATTTGCAAGTGTTTTGCCATGATTTTGAATAATCAAATGGATATATATATATATATACACTTGTTGATGATTTATGATAATTCATATAGAATTTATGATATGTTTTGATGTGAAAACCTTATTAAATGATGTCCAAATGGCTTGCAATTTTAGATTTAGATCAGAAATGATAATTTAGAGATGGATTCCGATTTTCAATTTTATATTAATTTTCTAGTAAAGAAAATGACTGTTGGGGTTAAAATTATTTATAGATAAATAATATATATTTTGGGTCTGAAATTTATGTATGTTATAAACATATTAAAAATGATTTATAGGAATTTTTGTAGAATTTTCCTAAGTGTTTTAATAGATATATAAAAATATTTAAGGTATGGAACTTAAATGTTTTATTTATTCATAAAAGGAGAAGGGGTATTTTGTAAATAATTTAATTTGTTTGTTTATGAAATTTTGGCAATGCTTTTAGAAAAGAAAATTAACAACGAATAATATTTGACAAATAAAGCAGTTTAGTTGAGCAGATTACTTTGAAAAGCTAAAAATCAGTTTGTACATGCTTTTTTCATGTTCAGCAACTTTCGGCACCAACCTTCGACCTAGTACTTCCACCTCCTTCTCAGTCGAAACCAATGCGCCTGGTATCAATACTTTGTAATAGAGAATTAGACTAAGGTGGAAGGTATGAAGTCGAAGTATGAGGTCTGCAAGGGGTAGAAGCGTATCTTCTTTTTTAAAAGAGAATGCGCCTGTTTTGCTTTCGACTTAATTGTCTTTCGACTTGGTTAGCTTTTGTCTGGGTTAAATTATTTTAAAGGAATGGTTGCACCTTTTTGTTTTAAGTAATGGATTTCATCTAGTTCAAACGCCACTGCCTTTTTCGTTTTAACTCAGTGAGTTTGGAAGGTCCCTTTGTTTTAAAATCCAAACCGCTTCTCCATTTCTCTCGAAGGAAATGGTTTCGACACCATCACTTATTTTACTTAGGAAATAGCTTTTGAAAGTGTTGCTTTCAACCCTATTCTTTTATGACCCTTTTGAGACTTTAAAGATAAACCCAAAGGTTTCGAATGACATAGTTTAAAATGGTTTCAAAAGGTTTCCACATGTTTTACTAGAATCCAAATGCTTTCGAAAGTCTAAAAGATGGTTTCGAATGGGTGGTTCCCTAATAGTTTCGAAAAGTTTAAAAGGAAGGTTTCTAATGTTTTTGAAAGGCAATGTTAAGTGTTTTAAAGGTAGGATGTCTAAGGTTTTAAAGCTTTCGAAAATGATATTTTTGAGTGATTTTGAAAGGTTGATTATGATGGTCTCGATAGGTATGTTTTGGCATTTCGGCCTTAGGTTTTACTTGGCCTCGAAAGGGGTACTTTTAATGGATTTCCAAAGGGATACTTTCAATGGGTTCAAAATGGGTACTTTCAAAGGTTTAAATGTATTTTCCACAAAGATTTGTATGAAGTGAGTGTGTGTGTGTGTGTGTACATGGCAAGGTGATTTAAGTAAAGCATAGAGTTTGTTTTCCTAGTTTAAAGAATGATTTAATGGTTCAAATCAATTTGAGAGAAAAGGTTTTCAAGGGAAATTTTATGGTTAGTTAACCTAAGTAAAATGACTCAGATATTAGAATACTAGATGGGACTGGTATGCGATCGCGCCCTATACATTAGCTATTAGCCCCTAGCTAATTTAGTCCAAAATTTCAGTGTGTATGGCTTTGTCACATTTAAGACTAAAATGATGTTACAGATAGAAAGGAATATATATGTACGGAGATAGGTTACTACTGAGCCCACAAAACCATTAGGATCAGTTGACCCTGAAGAATTAATTTAGGGACAAACCATCCAGAAGAAGAGTATCCAACAAAAGTTAGATTATTTGTTTATTTTGTCTGGTAGGGCCGAGTCAGCCAAAGGTTAATAATTAGCCAAACAAAACTATATTGTTCAAACAGATAGTCCATTGGTTACCTGATTTATATGCTTTCATGATATCAATATTATTGTTTTAACCAGTTTTGGTTTCAGGATTAAGATTTGAAAAAGATATGTTTCAAAAGGACATTAGTGAGGGGAAATTCGTTCCGTTAAGCGGTGTGGTCTCACTTAAAGATGCATAGTATTATTCACACCAGGCTTTATGTCTAACTCTAAGTTCAAAATTTTCCCCTTAAACTCTCGGGTGTTGAAAAGTGATTTGAGTAGCCAAGGGTTTAGGATTTTCAGGTTTTAGTAGGTGGACGAATAAAGCTTTCAAAGATGAGCAGGAGGCTGAAGTTAGCTATTTAGGAGTTGTTTTGTATTTTTTATTTTTCCATATTGTATTAAGTTGGCTATGACTATTTAGTACTCTGGTCATCCAAGGGGGCATCTTCATATGTCGCTCTTGGCATATTCTGTAATAATTATATTTGATCTAAACCTGGAGAGCATTTGGGATTATGTAACTTGCACATGAAATGCTATTGGAAATGTAACTAGAAAATTGTTTTAATCTATTGATGATTGTATTTCATATTCAAGTGCTTCTGATATTATGTATACCATTAACATTACCGTATTTTGTCATTGGAAGTTAATACTATGGATGACTGCAGTATATGTAGTTCTTAGCTTTGGGCCTTCAGATAGGGGATGTTACAACTTGGTATCAGAGCATAGATTTTTGAAAACATAATCATAAGGAATTAGAGATAGGATCGGGGTATGGGATAAGGCTATATTAACGTACTTGTATTTGTTATACATATGTATACGATTTATCTCTATTCTCACGCGTCTCATGGGCTATTCTTATGTATCTCACGTGGCTTGAATACAGATATGGATGTTAGAAGTGGAAGAGTTAACCTTGGAGGGGTAAGCATCATTACAAATGGAAATGCGAGACCAAATACTAGAAGAACCCAAGATCAGGCATAAGTTGGAAATATAGGTCTTGGAGTCCCACAAGTTGATATGGGAGCTATGTATCAGTTCTTTGTCTACATGATGCAGGCGGGTGTTGCTGCTGCAATGGTTGGCGGAAATGCTGGAGTAGGAGTTTGGGAAGCTCCGGTGATGAATAACTATGCCATTTTGAGTAGAGACTATGCTAGGCTAGGAGGAAAGCCATTTATTGGTATTGAAGGCACTATCGAAGTAGAAAATTGGTTGATGCATTAGAAGAGGATCTTAGCAGATTTGGGGCTTAATAATGAGCAGAAGAGAAGGCTTGCTTCTAGACAGCTTTCAGGAGCAGCTTTATATTGGTGAAATAGTATGATGGTTGGGGTGAACAAGGAGATGTTGACATGGGCTGATGTTGGCGTCAAAATTGGCCACCAACACCCAATTGCAAATGAAAGCACCAATATCCAGTCACCGATCACAAATAGAGTATATGTAGGGAGTACAATATGAAGAATAATCAAAATTGAAATGAAAGCAGTAAAAAAGACAAGATTTATAGTGGTTCGGCTATCTCTGACTACGTCCACTCCAGAAAAATCCTTTTTATTATACTGATATTTGATTACAGTTACAATTTGAAATTTCAGAATAAAAACGGCAGAGTAGCCTCTAAGTAGAAGTAGATGAAGAGAAGTAGAATCAGAATCTCCTTTTCTGAAGTCACACCTGCTGTATTTATAAGCAAAACCCCAGCTACAGGGCCGCCTCACTCACTTGGACCCACCAAAACCATAGTCAAGCCCATATCATCCATCACTGTCGACCTCAAGTTGATAACATGCCAACCCGAAGTTGCCTTGATGATGACCCGAAGTAATCTCGTTGCTGACCCGAAGTAGATTGGTAGCCAACCCGAAGTAACCAGCCTAGGTCGACCCCACCAATCTTTCCTACATGCCGACCCTATGTTTAAGTCTTGCCACCCGAATCATCCCCAACATCGACCCGAAGTAATGTCCACACTGAGCCAAAGTAAACGCCGACCCCTTGTAATAGCCAAGCCCAAGTTGTATGCTGGCCCGGAAGTTTCCCTGATGCCGACCCGGTGCTTTGCCATATGCCGACCCGGTGCTTTGCCATATGCCGACCCGTAGCCATTCCCAATGCTAACCCTTAGCCATTCTCTATGCCGAACTCGAGCACTGACCCGAAAATCAACCCGCGCCGTCCCGAAGCAAACCACGTGGTGACTCGAAGCAACCCCCTGGCTGACCTAAAGCAACATGACCTTTCCTAAAATCCATATCCTAAATACTCGGCGTCATTTATCCGTCGACCATGCCCAATTCCGGCTTCTTATTCACATTTATTATCTATAATCGATTGTCCATTCATCCATTCGAACCAAAAACATAATACTCCAGCCTCGATAACCGTGCAATCCATTGAGTTAAATCCGCCAGTCTATGGTCTTCCAAAAGGTAGGTTAACACTTCCCCCCCCCCCAAAACATGCCTTGTTATTAGAAGGCATGTTTTGAATTGCCATAAGTCCAAAATCCAAAGTCCATAATCCATTAATCGCCATATCGTCCAATCTTGAATCAAATCCATTTCCAATCTAATTCCTTGAACTCTCCGGATCACTAGTGAAATCCATGAGTGTTCCGAGTCCATGTCCAATTTTGAACCTATTTCTAATCTATTAACCGAATCCTCGATCTCTCTTAATCATTTTATCCAAGTCCAAGACCTCTTCGGGTCCTATAATCCAAACCCAGGACCTCGCCGGGTCCATATTAATCTAGGACCTCTCCGGGTCCAAATTCAAAGCCAGGACCTCTTCGTGTCCATGTCCAAATCTGGGACATCTCCGGGTCCATATCCAAATTTAGGAACTCTCCGGTCGAGGGCTTATTGTTTTCCTTCTTCGGCCTTGATTCTCCGGTCGAGGACTTAATCCATAGGGTACCCTACTCTAGCCTTGATTCCCATTCGACGTCTTAATCTGTGGGGTATCCTACTCTGACCTCGATCTCCAGTCAAGGACTTAATCTGTGTTCGAGTCCACCCAGTCGCTCTCCGACGAAGGGACTCGTAACTCTCATTTATTGCCCCCTCTCTCCCTTCGGGACCGTAACCGTGACCTGGGAAACCAAATCTGTAGTAAACAGAAAAAATAAAATTTCATAAACCCAAGAACTATGGTTCATCGTCATCTCGGAGCATGCCTAGGGACCATCCTCGATCTCGTACATATGTAAGTGACTTAGTCGCATTACTATGGGGTTTATTACTTCTCCATACCATCAAAGATAACGATCTGTGCCCTTAAGCTGGGCTAGCTTTGATTTATGGCGGATGATGACTGCTCATGTTCCATCACCGCTATCTATATCCAAGCAAAGCCATTTGAATCTATGCCCTCTAATTCCGTGGGTGAGTTGTGTTAATCCATTCTCCTTGGTTGAGGTTTTCCCCCAGCTGATCCAATCCATATCTAAGCATGCTAATGTCCACTCCAAGTCCAGGATTATAGTTCCTGCTGTTCCAGCATTCGTTAGTGGTCTCCGATCGTCATTTCCATCCTTCACCCGAGTCCACAAGGGAATCCTAGATCATCATCCTCCAAACGTGCATCCAAGTTTCGATCCTTACCAAAATCCATAGCTCAATCCAATATTCATCTAGGAATCAAGTTAACATGACCTGGGGACATGCCACCTCGAGTGAGGAACAGTCTTTAGTTGGTCAAGGGCTGCTCCCGGCGACTCCACTCCATCCATCATCCTACTTGCTTCTTTTTCCTGAATCAGATCTTGTATTTCCTTATTCCTGTAGCTCCAACTCTATGTTCCACATTTCCAATATTCCATACAGCTCCATTCCCTTGGTTTTGGATTCTAGGTTGTCCAATCTACTGGAATAAGTTCTACATCATATCTTCCTGTCTCTTCATCATCCTTTCCTGCATAGCATCCATCATCATTTCCATCTTGTCTCTGGTGATGAAGATTGAATCTGATTAGCTCCTGAGGAAGCCTCCTGACTTCCTTCATGACGACTGCTCTCCGTCCTCTATCTCCTTATTGATTGCCTAGCCATAGCTTTCTAAATCTGAGTTCCTAAGCTTTCAAATCCAAGATCCAAACTTCCAAATCCCTAAGTGCTAGTCTTCTCAGTGAAAGTACCAAAATGTTGGCACTTGCAATTGGCCACCAACATCCAATTGCAAGTGAAAGCACCAATATCCAGTCACAGATCATAGAAAGGGTATATATAGAGAGTATAATATGTAGAATAATCAAAATTAAAATGAAAGCAGTAAAAAAAAGACAAGATTTATAGTGATTCGGCTATCTCCGGCCTACGTCCACCCTAGAAAAATCGTTTTTATCACACTGAAATTTGATTACAGTTACAATTTGGAATTTCAGAATAACATAGCCTTTCGGTAGAAGAAGATGAAGAAAAGCAGAATCAGAATCCCCTTTTCTGAAGCTACGCGAGCTGTATTTATAAGCAAAACCCCGGCTACAAGGCCTCCTCACACAAATTTGCCCACCAAATCCGTAATCGAGCCCATATCGTCCACCATTACTGACCTCAAGTTGATAACATGTCGACACGAAGTTGCCTTGATGTTGAACCAAAGTAATCTTGTTGTTGACACAAAGTAGATTGGTAGCCGACCGAAGTAACCAGCCTAGGCCGACCCCATACAATCTTCACTCAATGCCAATCCCATGATGAAGCCTTGCCGACCCAAAGCATTTCCAACCCTGACTAGAAGAAATTACCACACCGACCCAAAGTAAGTGTCGATCCCTTGTAATAGTCGGCCCTTTGTAATAGCCGAGCCAAAGTTTTATGCCAACCCCAAAGTTTCCCTGATGCTGACCTAGTGCTTTGCCATACACTAACCCTTAGCCATTCCCAATGCCAACCCGTAGCCATTCCCTATGCCGACCCGAAGACCGACCTGCACTGACCTGAAGCAAACCATGTGGTGACTTGAAGCAACCCTTTGGCTGACCTAAAGCAAAATGACCATTCCCGAAATCCATTTCTCTAATACTCGGCATCGTTTATCCATCGACCATGCCAAATTTTGGCATCATATTCACATTTATTATCTATAATCGAATGTCCATCCATCCATTCGAACCAAAACCATAATACTCCAGCCTCGATAATTGTGCAGTCCATTGAGTTAAATCCACCTGCCTACGGCCTTATCAAAAGGTGGGTTAACAGCCGAGTTTAAGAGGAGGTTCGAGGTGAGTTCATGTCTATAATGGCAAAGTCTACGTTGCTCATAAAGTTTGCCAAGTTGAAGCACAGTGAGATGACTGTGTTGGAGTATGCTACATGGTTTAAGGAATTGGCTAGGTATGGTTAAGCGACAGTGGATACCACGATTAAGAGGAACGAGAAGTTCATCAGGGGGTTGAAGCCTGAGATGGCAATGGCTTTACCGTATATCAGAGACCCTTATGATGTCGTGGTTGAGATGGCTTTGAGGAATGAGGAGACACTTGATTTTCTCTGGAGAAAAACAAGGCAAGGAAGTCAAGGTGGGTAGAGTAAGAAAAAGGAAGTTCTTCCATAAGAAAGAGCTCAGAAGGGTGGAACTGCTAAGAAGGGAAAGTCAGAGGTTGTTTGCTTTACATGTGATAGGAAAGGGCATTTTTCTAATGAATGTCGCTCAGAAAATGGAAAGAAGATGATAGGAAATAAGAATATCAAATGCTTCAATTGCGATCAAATTGGTCATTACAAGAACCAATGCAAGGAACCTGCTAAGGATTGGAAGGCAAAGGTGTTTGCACTGGAGCCAGCTACCTCAAGGCCAACAGTATAGGAAAAATGTAAAGCTGTGTTGGGAGGTACGCTTCAGATTCATGGTATGTCAGTTAGCATTCTGTTTGAGTTAGCCATTTATCTTCAGTCTTTTCCTTGATTTCTACAGTTGCCAATGATTTGCATTTGACATCATACATAATATCATATACACGCACACTTTTAATAGCAAAATACACATATATAAAGGGGCCAACATGTCAGTTAGGGTGTAAATCCTATCACTCACATGAAACATGGTAAATCGTATAGACTAATATGCTACACGTGCACGTACATGCTTACATGTATATAGCACACATACATACATACATACATACATACATACATACATACATACATACATACATACATATATATTATATAATACAACTTATACAATACATAAACTATATTCATAATTTAAATAAAATATTAATTTTACCTAAAACAAAATTTAGATAAGATTTAAATAAATTTAGAATTTATAGGCCCAATTAAGATCCAATGGAAATTTGAAATTTATTTAGTTACAACACTGCCTGTTGGCCTAGTTCCAACAATGTAGCCATTTTAGTGAAACTAGTTATAGGATAAATTTCATATACTAATTATGTTTGGATAGACCATGTATTAGATGAACGCTTATGGATGATATGTATGTTTGGATGCATTACTTTGATATGATTTGTTAATGCTTTTAGATTACATAGGAATTGGTCATCAATTTGGGCAAAATTATTCGAATTTGATCAAAATGGGATGAAACTTGGAAGAGGGACTCTGGAGGATTGGAGGAGTACATATTTCAAGTCGTAGGTCAGTTGGGGTTGATTTGGACACTCAACTTCATGTCGATACCGGTAGTAGCATTGGTCGGTAGGAGTCTTTAGTTTAGTTCAGTGGAAGGAGCACTTCGGGTTAAAGGCTATGTAACTTTAGGGAACATTTTGAGTTATGGTTAAAGGGGAAGTTCTAGGAGTTACGGCTTCATAAAAATTGACAAGTATGGAAGTCACAATCAATTACTTTAGGTGGTACCGATCTTTTTTCCCGATAGTATAGTGGACCGGGGGACTTAGAGAGTTGAGAAGTGAAAAAGAGGAGCTTTAGGCAAATGAGAGATGGTAAGAGATCAACATAAAGGACTTAGCCAAAATTGGCTAAGCATTGATTAAGGGATTCATATCAGTACTGACCTTTTTCGGTCAGTACTGACATGAATTGAAGGAGCCATATTTGGTCGAACTTCCAACTGGTGCTTCAAGGATTCTATTAATCATCTAAATGTATTCACTTGTTTGTTTGGCATTCGATTATGAAGTGATATCATGATAAAGTGTGATAGCTTTGAGACTTCGATGATGGTAACTCGACGGTAATGGAGTTATGTTCTAGTGATGATGGCTTGATGTTAAATAGAGTTGTGAGGATGATATCCACAAGGACAGGTCCTAGGAAGGGTGATTCTGGATAGAATGTTGAATGGTTCTATCATTGGGAAGAAAGGAATGTGGAATGGTTCCTTGAGGATCAATGAAAGCTAGATGAAGCAAGAAAGTGCTCGTATACACATATTAAGGGATGTTGATACTCGGATTGTTTTCTGTTGTACTCGAAAGTAGAGGTATTGCGAGGATGCTTATTGGGTACTTGGAATAGTTACCCGAATCGATGGAATATATCCATATACCCTGTATCATCGGAGTGACTCTAGTATTAGCTTCAAGCTAGGAGCAAGTACACTAAAAAAGGATTTTTTTAAAACTAATCCCTTAGAGTAATGTTCATATAGTTATTATATGTCCAGGGCACACTGAGTGGCTTTGAGGATTGGTTGAAGGTGACTATGTTTTCTTTAGTTGTTTTCTCATATTCTGTCACTTTAGGGATGTCATATATGATGTAGGTATTATGGATGTTGATGCCTAGACACCTTATATTGTACATAGGATGTGGTACACCTGGTGGTGATAGTGGATATAGTTAGGGTATGCCTTAGGGGTAATTATGTAATTATAACATGTATCTAACTCAACAATCAGTCCTGTTCGAAATAAATGAAGTTTTCTTTCTATTGTATACTAGATATAACATGTTATATTAATTGCTTAATTTAATTAAAAGTATAATTAATGAAAATCCATAAATAGTATGTTTTGTGATGACAGTTAAAAAATGTTGCAACCATGAGTAATTTATCACAATGAAAATCAACATACTATTTCAAATATTCCAAGTCAAGATGTATCAAAATCAGATATCGATACATTTGTCTAGACAAGAATATGCAATACAATCCAAATATTTGGTAGTGCATTACTTATGACCACGAGGGCACCAATGGATTATGTGTTGATAGTTATTTGATAACTATGGAATGAATCGTTCGATAGTTTTTCGATGGTTAATATAACTAAGATCAAACAAAAATTATTGATATGACAATGTTAAATAATTCCCTCGATTTAATAATATTCTCAAGCTTTGATATGCAAACTTTGATTTGATTATAGTTAAATCATGTTACGACTCCATAGAATGACCATAGTTTGGTTGAACGAAAGCATTGGAGGTGAGACACTATTCAAGGGAGAATTCGTCACCTTGGTTATATGGGGTTAGTATCATGGTCAACTGATGTCAACTCAAAGTAGAAGTCTCTACCCAGAGAAGTTCAGTAAATAACGACTGTTATTACTGAACCAAGAACTTTCTGTTTGGACTACAATGTTAAATATGGATGATATTTTATTTTTGACCATTACCGAATTCCATAAATCCAATGTGATATGGTTTTCACGAGGAGAATTGATGTAAATGATTGTCGCTATTGGGTAATGCTTAAATAAAGTAAAATTGGATTTTACCAAAGTCAAGTAAGCAATAAATATTGTAATAATGTCACACCACCTTCTAAGTGACGTGTGAACGTTGATATTCAAGTTGTTCGATATTAATCGCAGGTCGCATTTACACATAAGAGTCATACAACCGAAATGTTAAATACTCATGTAACCACCTGATTTAATTAAATTACAATTGTTATTCAATTAATATTTGTGAAATATTAATTATAAAATTTTATTTGGTATTTGTTGATCAATATTAGAAACGTGCATATAGTAGTTATAAATACACTAATCAATATACGATAGCAATATGTGTTTAAATTAGATTTATATTTGTAATTTATTGATCGAGCTTGAAATGATTTTAAGGCCCACGATGGGACCTATTAAGTGAGGATATGATGGTGTAGGGTGGCAAGCTATATGATGGTTAAGGAGGGACTAGATTTCAAATTCAAACAGATGAATAGGTAAGAGAGAAAGGTGGATCTTGATCCTCCTTTTTCTCAATAGATCACCCCTATATCTTCATCTTTAACCCCTCAATTTATTTTTTTCTCTGTTTCTCCATTTTCTGCAGCCATGGCAAGCACCCCCTCTCTTTTTTATTAAAATTTTCAATCTTTAAACATCAAATCAAATAAGATTCAAAAAATAGTGATAGCTGCATTTAATGTAATAGTGTTTTCTGGGTTCTTAAAACGTTTCAAGGAAATCTGATTTTACGTTTCAACGTGTATTGTTAGAGAATTAGTTGAGAGGTAAATTCTCTTTTTACAATGACATATTAATGTATATGATGTTCATATATGATAAGTGTGTATAGATAGCAGTTGAATACATCACGAATCCATATGACATCGTGTTTTCTTTATTAGATGGACTACTAAAAAAATTATTTACACTTGTACAATCATACATTTACTCATGATAATTAAAATTATTTTTCTCAAAATAATAATATTAAATAATTCAAAGAAACCATGATTTTAAAAGACAACGTTAAGGAAAATATAATTTGTATTAATATATATCACACACACATTTATAGTTTCAATTTTCTTATATATGATACTTTATGTTGGAATACAATATAGTATTTTTTATTTTAGGATTAAAAAATTAATTTTTTCATATAGTTTTTTATGAAGATCAAATAAATACATAAAAATTAATTTTTGATAAAAATGAAAGAAAAAATTGGTCGAAAAATATGTATATTTATACATATATTAATTTACACAAAATATATTTATAAGTGTATATTTACATTTAAAACAAAAAATTATTTTTGAAATACATACATACATATATATACACAAAATTAATTTATTAGTTTGAATATGAAAATACAAGATTTTTGATTTTGTAAATCTGGATCTAACTCTAAATCTAAAATTTGAATTTGAATCTAATAACTGAATTTGACATTTACAAATTATTTATATTAAATTTATAATTATACAATGGAGATAACATATCCATTGTGGTGTAAGTTCCAATATCTATATACGAGAATGTCAACCATGTACAACTTTCATGTTGCTCATGCACATACATAGCTATGTGCATATGGTGCAAATTAACAAAATTCTTTGTTAACCAAATATGCAAGGTAAGAAAAGTCCCGTCTAGATATGGGCTTGAGTGACCTTATGCAAAGCTCAAGAAAAGTATGCAAGTCTAGGTTCGAGTCCAAGTCTGGAAGTACATAATATGCATGCCATAGTTCAAATTCAAGTACATGTAGGAGTCATATGCAAGTTAGAAGTTCGATAATGGTCAAATATCTTTATTCGATTGGAGTATGCTATGCAAAGCTTATTGTTCAAGTCCTTATATGCAAAAGTCAACAATTTACAATCGGCTCAACAAATCCCTAATTGAATTTATGGTTTACAACTTGATAATGTATGAACGAGGAAAGAAAAATTCTCCTCTTCCTTAGTGTTAGTGAGGGTCTATTTATAGAGTTGTCACTCGAATAGGGTGGTTGACATTTGGCACATTTTCAAATTCGATGGTTCTGATAGCAGCATTGTGATGGAGTTTTGGCGTTCCATTGTCAAGATTCGACATACTTTGTTATATTAGTTTGACAATATCATTTCCCTTCCATGGCCATTCGATGACGTTCATTATGGTAGGTATTCGATAAAAGCACTAGAGTAGCGGCTCGATAGTAGTTGATATATTATAGGTTCAACATCTCTTAGAAGCTCGATATCCCCACTCCCTGACTAGATGCGACATCCTCATGTTATATAACACTTCAGGTTGTGGCAGCTACACATGCATAACTGTTTGGTGAATCGGCATCTATATACTCGATATCTTCTTATGGCTTTAGGTCCTTCCTTCGTTTCTTATTGTACAGCTCCAAGCGTTGTAGTGGTTCGACACTCCCTTTTTGTACTTTTGCTACCTCAATTACACTTACACTCGATAACACTTTGTGTTGTAGGAGCTCAATACCACCTTATTGCTATGTTCATATTTTATATTCTTCGTGCTTTCCAATTGCTTATAATTCCACACACTTAGAAGTTTGGCATCCCTTCTACACTCGAGAATTTGACATCCCTTTTTTTATAGAGGGTTGACACCTCCTTGGGATTGCTAGTAGCTCACTATTCTTTATTGAATGTCTAATTACTATTCCTTCTTTATGCTCGACATATTCTGTCATTCTGGAACTCAACATGCTCATTCTAGATGCTCGGTACCCATATTTGTAGTATCATTTACCCCCCTTTGTGCGGAAGAAACTTATTGTACTTTAGTTTAATATGACTTTCAAGTTATTGCCTCGATATTCATATTACTGCCTTGATATTGACATTGTCGCCTTGATATTGACATTGTCGCCTTTTAGTATTTTTCTTTGATCTTATTCGTTCATTTTAGTTGAAATCAGCGTTACAAATCGCTTCTCTCTCTTCCAATAAATATCTGCTTCTTCCCCTTCTTCAAGCTTTACTTGTAAGCTAAACTCAAAAGTGCTATTTTAGTTTTCTTATCTCAATTAAATACTTTTTACCTACATAGTATCGAGCTCAATCCTAAGGTTCGGTTCTATTTCCAATAAATTTAAATGAAAAGAATAAGGGGTTTTAATTTTGAAATTAGGATTTTATTGATTGGGCATCTTTATGAGCCTTCAAGGGTTCGTTTGGCGACTAAACATACGTATTCATTATGATTTTGAGAGTTTTAATATTTGGATTTAAGCATTGATTGTAGTGTATTACTTCGTTGATTAGTCAAAATTTCGATAATCTATGGATTTTGATACCTGTTACATACTCGGCATCCTTCTGGAAACTAGTTAACTCATTACGATGTTGATAACTCTAAGATCGACATCTACTCTAGAAACTCGATACTCGATTAAGAGTTTAGTTAATTGTTAAAAACTTGATACTTAAAATTTGACATCCTATTGGGGTTTCGCTAATTAGTCATTGATTCACATATTTATCACTCATTTTAAAACTCGACAACCAATAGAGATTTGGAAACCTGTTAAAGTTTTGCTTGTTAGTTATAATTTTGACGACAACAACTAGTGAAGACTTGGTTACTAGTTGTAAATCTTTCAACAATTTGAAGAATTGATATCTAGTTATAAGCTCAATATCCTTCTATAAATTTGATACCTTACTATGGGTTTGAAAACAAATCATAGTGCTTCCAACCTATTATGAATTAAATTACTAATTACACATCTGTCACTCTGTTACAAACTCGACAGCTTGTTGAAGTGGTTTTAAATAATTTCAAACTCGTTGATTATTTATGAGCTTGATATTTTGATATGGATTCGACAACTAGCCATAGGTTTGGCACTCCATTACAAACTCAACAATATAATGTACATGCGATACGTTGTTAAGAAACTAGTGACTAGTTATGAGATTGACATCTAACTATGAACTAAATAATCATTATGAGTTTTCAATTAGTTATGACTAAACTCGATATCTCATTATAGGCTCAATATCTAGCAATGAACTGCTTAGTGAATTATCAAGTAGTTACAAATTTGATAATTATTAATGGTTTTGGCATTTCTTAATATTTAATAAACATCTAATTATCCATTCTGGCATCTATATCTAGGGATTCAAGTTTTCCTTCATATTTTCTTATGTATTCCGAACTATAAAATATGTAATGTTTCCCTGATCTTGTGTAATACCATCTGGTAATAAGCGGCTAGTAAGAAATATGACAAGGGCTCCAAACTTTTTCCTTCTTAGGGATGCTTGAAATATTCTACGTTAAAGAAGGGAGATCGTAGGCTTAACCATTCCTCTATAACTTCCCAAAATGAAGTGAATACTATCCTTCAGCGGTTTTGCATTCTAAATATAGAAGCTATGGTTGCTGGTCCATCCGGTAGGATAAATATTCCTTTGGAAGGATTTTTTGCTTTTACTTCTATCCACATTTGGCATTCAGGCTACCATCCTATTCCATAATTTCTTATACAGTTCTTGGAGCACTTAGGTATTACTTCGATATAACTAACACTTAGGTATTACTTCGATATAACTAACTCCCAGCTTTTGTACTTATTTGAGTTACCTGGAGATCATAACCGGGGAAGCCAAACTTCCCACCTAATGTTGAAACCCTTCATTAATTAGTTAATCTTGTCAAAGTAGGAAAACAATTAATTCTCATTATGTGTTATATCCCTAGAATCAAGGGGTTAGTAAGGATTACTACTTTCTATTGTTAATACTATATATTGCTGTTCTCTTGCGGCAATTATTCTCCTTCAGGATCAACTTCCAAAGGGTCTAATTCCTCTGTTGCCACCACCACTAATGCTTTAAATCAAGCTTTTAAAGATATGAGGGATAGATTTAGACTGTTGACTAAGGCCAATCACCATAAATACACTTCGGTCTTGGAAAATTAAAGTGTGCTTAGGGAACGCTCAATGGTCAAGGGTGATGCTTACGAAAAACAAGCCTTAGCTATTGGTAATCGAAAACCTTTTTCTTCTACCTCTCCTATTCAATGTGATTCTCCTAATACTTTCTTATTACTTCTTTAATGATGTAACGACCCAGAATTTCTGTCATTTGAAATTCATATATTTAATTGATTTTAAATATCAACAAGTAAAATTTGTGAGTCGAATAATTTATTCTTCGAATATTTAGATTTAATTGTATAATTAAATCGGCAATTTAATTTTTGAAATTACAGAAAAATTTGGAAATTGGGTTTAATGTGGATAAAAATGATTTGTAAAGTTATATTAAATCATATTGGAGTTAGAACAATGTTTGCGAACTTTTAAAATTGAATTAAAAGTTAATTTGTGAAAATTGAATATTTTAATATTTAATCGACTAGTGAAAATAGCCATTTTCAAACAGTTTTGGATTTCGGCGAAACCAGTCTCATCGGATCCGTAATGTCAAATTATTATAAGATTTCAAATTTCATGTCAATCGGATTTACCGTTTGTCCGGGGCAAGCCAAAACGCATAGAAATTAGTTTAACCGATTTAATTTAAAATTGATCGTTTATCTCCATAACTCACACAGATGATTGAATTAGCCTCCGAAACCTATTCCATTGTGTTCGGAACGCGGGGTAAACCCTAGAAATGCCAGCCAACACGCTTCGTTTGAAGTTCGGAAAATTTCGGATGAATAGTAATTTGGAAATTTTTCTATAAAAGGACTTGTATTCATTCATTTGCAAACTAAAAATTAGGGTTTCATCTCCAAACCCTAGCCGCCAGAAACAAATTGATGGCCGAAAATTGCCATTCTTCTTCCCTCGATTTCTTCTAATCCAAGCATCGATTCAGAAAACTATCAACTACAAAGTTGAAGAGGGTGTCAAGCTCTAGAAGATCAACGATCAAGATCGGAAACGGAGCTGTGGATCGATGACAAATGGCTCACGTTCGTTCATCGTTTAGGCATGAATTTCGATGTGGATATAGGGCCTAACTTCAAGCTTCTCTGGCCGAGAGTAGTATGGTTGATGGGCTAAATGATGGTAGTCCCTGATCGATGCAGAAGTCGACGTGGTGGTGGAAGCTATTAGGGTTTTAAGGGGCGGCTTGGGTTCATGTAAACGTGCGTTTACCTGTAGATGAACGTGAGGACGAAAGAAGAGGGGCGGCCAGATCTGCTTAGCTCGAAATCAAGGGTCCAGATGCAATTTAGGTTTAAAAATGAAAATAATTGTTGGAAATTTATTATATTAAAATTCGTGTAAACTTTAAAAAGCTGTAACTTTTTCATACGAGGTCGAAAACTGATGAGACGAAGTGCATTGACTTCGTTTTGTCGAGCATTACGCAATGGAGCTGGTTTGGAGTCATTTGGTGCTAGTGATAATTGCGGGTAAAATTAAACACACGTTTGATTTTATTCGAAATAAAACGCTACAACTATTATCGGAAACTCAAGGTGAGAACTTCTCACTCAATCGAATTGTTTCGATTTAAATTTTAATATTTAAATTTAAAATTGCTTGATTGTGTGATTGAATGATAGTTATTATCTGTTGTATTGAAATAGACCCTATACGCCGCATATTAAGCGGAGGTTATTTATTAAAAACATATACCGCGATAATTCCAACTTGTATGGAATTGATATTATATATGTACTTGGAGTTGATTTCCCGCATTATATAGCGGATGAGACCCTATTGCGCCGCATAATAGCGGATAGTATTTTATAAATCTCATATACCGGGATATTCCGTCTTGAAGCGGAATTGGTATTGTGCTAACATCATTGGATGCAGGGAAACAGGTTGGAGGGATCCAACTGGATTCCTCAAATGATTGAATTTATTTCAATGTTGTGTGTTGATCTATTTATAATCTGCGTGATTACCTTTGTGATTAAAATCTTTAAAGGCTAAATTTTAGCCGGGAATCGTTAGATGCCGAAAATAAATAAAATTTGATTTTTGAAAAATTAAGTTGAGAATTCATAATAAAATTTAATTTTGTAATTGATTCATTTTAAATAAATGAACATTGAAATTTTTATGTTATAAAAATTATGATTTTTGTGAAGTATAACCGAGATGTGATTTTTGAAATAAGTAGTTGATTAATTTATAAAATGGTTTAAATTGGGATTTTTGAATTATTATAAATGATTTATGTAAAAGATTTATAAAATTGATATTTATAAATTAAAATGTTGGAATTATAAAACGAGTTTTATAAGTATTAAAATGAAGTATAAATGGATTTCATAAGTGGACGAAATATATAGATTTATAAATTGTGAAGTTATAAAATGAATAGATTTTGTAAAATAAAAGATTAATAAGTAATTAACTTATAAACTGGATTTTGGCGTGTAAATGGAATATGAATAGAATTTGTTAATAAAGTGATTTTATAAGTTGAAGTTGTTATAAAGTATAAATGGGATTTATAAACATTGTTTTATAAATCCGAAATGGACTTATTTTGATAAGTTTAATTATTATAGCTTATTAAGGGAGATATATCCACGATTTTGGGACAGTGGATAATCCTTTAAATAAAATATATAGAAATTGAATTTGGTTAATGAAGTATATTCACGATTTTGGACGGTGAATAATATATTAAAGAAATATTTTGGGAAAGTGATATTTTAAATAGAATTAAACGATTTAAAGATGTGTTAAAATGAATTAAGTATCAAAACCATAGATTTCAACATTCATTGTTGAAATAGACGTTTTCGAGAAGAGAAAGGAAATGGTGGACTATAACACTGTTGTTATAGTAAATGATTTTCGAAAGGAAAAGTTTTATATAGTATTGGGGTTTATATCTATCTTAATTTCAAATCCCAATACTAGTGATTTTGGGTTGTCGTAACGATGTTTTACGTAACATTCGTTTTGACCCAAATAAATGTGTTTAAGAGAATGTTTTCCTTAAAGAATAAAATATATACTTAATTGTGATTTAAGTATATTGAATATTTTCCAAATTTTGAAAATAAATGGATTTGTGGATTACTTATTATGAATAAGTATGGAAATGTTTTTCCAATATGAAGTGAATTGTTATTCCAATATGAAGTGAATGTTTTGAGATTTTATCTTTTAAAGATAAATTGAAAATGAATATTAAAAATCGATTTGGAAATCGTATATTCATAAATATTTTGGAAAGGTAAATTCGCTATGGAATTTATAAAAGAAAGGGAAATTTGTTTAAAAATAAATATTGATTTATTTTGGAATGTGGAAATAAATTTACGGATTTGGAACGTAAGTTTAAAATAAATCGATAAGGATTTATTTGATTGGTTTAAATGAACCATTTTGAAATGAATGTTGCAAGGGTGTAAATTGATTTGGAATTGGTTTTCAAATTGTTGAAGTGTGGAAACTATATCTTGTAAAGATATTTTTGAAAATAAATAATTTGGGAAATTATTTGAAATCGGGTTATGTTGTGAATATTGATTGATAGTTAAATAACCGACTATCAATATTGACCCTTAAATGGCTATTTGTTGTGAACTGGTTGAAATTGAATGCTACACTTATTTTTAAATTATTGCGCTCGTTATTCGGATTTCCATTTCGAATAGTGATACGACGTAATGGATAGCATTGAAGACCGGTGTTGAAGACCGGGTATTTGTGAAAACGATAGGATGACCTATCGATTGTCTCTGCACCGTTAGCTACGGTATGGAGATTTCCTTTGTGATGGGAAATTTGATCGAGATTGTGAATACCCGGATTGCAAGGGCTTCTTTTGAAGTGCCTTCGGTTCTGTTCGAACCCGGAACAGACTTGTATGGTTATGTGTCTGACATTGCATTTTGAGATATAAAGCCGATTTCTTTCAAATACATCTCTGTTGGTGGCGGAGAATTTATTCTCTTAGCTTAACACCCTTCTCTGAGACGTACGAACTCAGAGGTTATGTAGTTGAAGGTTATCAGCGATATATTCCCAATTTGGTAATGTGGCATGCTGAGTGTTGCTGTGTGATGATTATTTATTGATCATTTGTTGATCAAAGCGTGCCTTTGTGAAAAAGCGTAGCTTTATGAATGAGACTTCGTCAGACCTCACACCCCTGAAATGGTCAAAACAGGAATATGCGGCAATGTTATGAGGGTCGCTCCCTTTAGGGTATGTCATTTCCTTCTGGAAAATGGTGGTGTCAGGTATGGAGCCCTGATGCTTAACCTATGTGGTTGCTCCAATCTCATTTTTCTGTGTGGTTGTTGCTTGGTGATCGAGGGCCCTCGGATAAAGGTCCCAAAGGACCGGGGGGTGGCATATTCGTGTAGTAGTTACCTAGTTACAGAGGTAACCCGGCCTTGTGTTGGCAGAGAGTTGGTTAAGTTCTCGGGACGTCCCGCCAGAGGCGATCCCATGTGGTAGTAGGAAGTTACTTAGCCTGACCATTTGTTGGAAATCCAATTTCCAATACGAACCCAGTACGATTTTAGTTGTATAACCTGCCATTTACTTATGGTGGTCACCAATGTTTAGATGGTAGCTATAGTAGGCATAGTTCGAAATGTCTATGCTGGCTAAGATTAATATTCTATTTTCGAAATGCTTTCATCACTATGCACTAATAATAATATCAAAAATGATTTGTTTTGCGTAGTAAGCATCTTTGACTATCATAAGGAGAAATCTCCTCCAATTCTGCGTTTGCATTGTGTGTGCGCGAGGAGGCCTTATGGTAGTTTCATTTTCCAAAAGCATTGCGGATATTTTTCACTTCCCTTGTTGTTGTTGTTTTAAAAGATAAATTACTGTTTTTAGTTCTCACACCAGTCCCATGACTGACCTGGAGTTTATTGTTCTCTTCCTAAACTCGGGGTGTCCATAATTTTCCACACGGGCAGTCTAGAGTCAGGTTATCAGGTCATTCTGGATTCAGAAGTGCTTTGGAGCTCAGGAGTTGAGCTGAATGGCGAGACGTATTACTTGTATATGATATTATCTTCTGCTGTATAAATTCACTTATAAGGACACGTTTGCGTAACTGTCCAATGTCCAGTTGTGTTGTATATTGTTGTTGTATACTCTGATGATGATGTGATGTAATGTAATAACTGAGATAGTTCTTTGTTTTTAAAGATATTCATTTATCTATTATATGTTGTTCCGCTGCGACTGTGAGATTCTGTTATTGTTTCTGTTCTGTTATCTTACTTCTTCTATCATTTTCTTCTAGCTCTTCTTTTAAACCCTCATGGTTCGATTTTCCGGCCTTTGATTGCTCGGCAGTTGATACGGTAGACGTATTGATGTCGGCCTTCGGGAGTTGAAGAAACGGGTCATGACAAATGAGGTTTTCAATACTATCATCTTATGATTCCTTCTTTCACTTAGGTTCGTCCCTCACCATCTCGACAGCTAAGACCAAGAACACTAAGGCTCCTAATTCTTCTTCTTCTGTTGTGATTGTTTCCATTAAGGATTCCATCGCTAATGCCCTTAGCGATTTTGAAGACAAGAAAAGAAGTAAGATTCTGGCGACCTGTCCAATGTTTAAATTCTTCCTCCCGGTAAAAAGACTAAACTTGGAAAAGGAAAAACTCTTCGTAATATTACTGAAGAGATGAACGAAGATATGGCTGCAATTAACTAAGTTTCCAGATTTATTACCTTAAGCATGCAAGATACAGACCTTCGAAGTAAAACAGACGATACTCACACCCTAAGTCCATCTTTTAATATTTCGGTTCCTTCGTTCGCAAGTGTTATTCTAAGCTTGTATCAAGATTTATGCCTTACTCCTCCTCCTTCGAATCTCTAAACCCGTCGAGGTTCTGGCTTAAAATATCCCTCCCGGTTCTAAGGGCTTAATTCGTTCAACTATTTAGTCTCCACCTGTGACCTTTTTACTGCCATTGTAGCCTTTCACCTTTACTAGATATCACCTATATATCTTCTTTCAACAAAAAATTTTGGTACGTTTCTTTATGCAAATTTTGGTTCCATATACCTTTACTTATTATATGCATGTTATATATTTTAGGTTGCCAAACATATGTTCTTCCTTTTGCAAGCTTCTTATGAATCCTCTAACCAAGTTCTAACTTTTGAGGAGCATATCTCATCACTGACAAACAAAGTCAATTCCCTTGAGGAGAAAATTGTAGAAATTTTAAAAAGGGAAGATGAGATGGCTGCTGAAAATTATAAGTTTTCATATGACCTATATGAAGAAAAGAAAAGGAGGCTTACTACGAAAGAGAGAGTGAAATACTTGGAAAAAGAGCATGAGCAAGCCCAAGACGAGAATGTTCATATGACTATAGAATTCATGCCTTTAAAAGGTTGGTTGGAAAGAAAGGAGGACACTCTCGCCCATGCCAAAAGGAAAGTTTTTTCCTTTATGGATCAAGCTCTCTTGAAAATAAGGGAATAATGCTACGAAAAAGCTCTCTTTACGCATACTTTGATATCACAAAAAACTTCCAGAGTTGGACTTTCCTTCACTCCCACCCTTAAATGACAAGTTCAAGAAAAATTTCGACCTCAAATTAGGGAGATTTCTTGGGTCAGAGGAGGAAACTATCAACCCCCAGGAGTTATTATCTCTCAATGATCCCTGGCCTGAGGAAGACAAGGACAAAAATGATGGAGGAGGTGGTGATGATAATGATGACCGTGTGGATGAAAATGAGGACAATGATGATAATGTTTTCGGGAATAATGGAGGTGATAGTAATAAGGATCCTAAGAGACCAGGGAATGGTGATGATGGGTAAGGTGGCCATTGATTGGGTTTATCTACTCATGATGCAAGTTTTTTCAACCTTTTGGGTCCTACAATGTTCCTTTGGAAGATATCTCACCAAAAGATGTCCCTCCTACCGAACATCAAGCAAATGAGAAAATCAAAGCTACTATCTCACAAGCTCCTGCGATGTAGGTACGAAACCTATCATTTCTAAATGTCTATCATTATTCATTGGCTTTAGTTAACAATTTTGTCATTTAGTTAAGGAAAAGAAACAAATATCATTTTGATATTTTGCATGAGAAGAGTGAGAGGAAGGTGTGGCGATTAAACAGAGAAATTGGGAACCCAATTGAGGATTATAATAGTTTACCAGATAAGTATAGTTGTCTTCAAATTTATGCCAACTGATTATAGGATTTTAAAGAAAAGTGGGTTACTCGGTTCCTAAAAGGATCTCGTCTCCATAGGGAAAGAGTTTTAAAGGAAAACGCAGAGTTGACTACACTCTTTTGGATGCTTATTAAAGATCGAGACACTTTATTGGAGTTCCTTTATAAAGTTTATTCTAGGAATCTTACTATTGACTTTTCCTTCATATGAAAGGAAAGTGGGGGCTTACTTAGATGTCTTCATAGTAGATACTTAAATGACCATGGGTTTGAGCCACATCCTGGGCCGTGTTGGAATCTTCCTAGGATCACGATCATTCCACTTTCCCCTAACACTCTTCCCCCTGAGAAAGATAATTTTAATAAAGAGAAATTCATTTCTAAGTTTTATAAAGGATCAATGTTATATAAACCTAAGTAACTTTGTTGTTTGCAATATGCAATTCAGACAATTTTATAAATATCAGTGTACCTATTTCCTTGCAACTTACTTTGTTTTCCTTAAAATATATAGGTTAAGGGGCCACCGGGTACTCCTATTTCAAAAGAAGTTTGAAGTAAATTTGTCAAATTGAAAAGGGATTTTAAGGAGAAAACATTAATCCTCAACACTCCCGACTAGCAAAACACTGCTTCCCTAAGGATGTTTAAGAAGTTTATACATGGCTTTCCAACTTTTATTTTGATTTCTTAGGTGACAAAAAGGATAATTTTCTTAAAGAGATGCAAATTAATTATGCTAAATTATTATGTGGCGAAGTCAGCCCTTTTGTCGAATAGTGGGGTTACCACCAGTTCCCTCCAGTTAGTACCTTCTCAATGTCTATAGGTTCACTTAAAACGGCTCAAACCGCCATTTCTAAACTTTAAGAATTGAATGTACAAACTTGTATTATTGATTTAATATGAATTTCTTCATGTTTGTAAATATTGTTGACATTAATAAGAAAGCATACTTTTCCATGTATTGATTTCTTTTTCTTTACTTATTTTCAATAGGAAAGTAAATTAATGCTCGCATTCAATAATTCAGATTTCCTCTATCGAATGAACAATGTTAAAGCTAAACGAATGTCGGACGTTAGGAAGAAACGCTCTTCTCAAGATGTTTTAGTTACACTGTTTCTAGATAACCCAAAAGCATAGATACGGCACACCAAGTAGTATCAATAAAAATCGAAATTAAGTAGCATGAAAGAGATGACCGCATGCATAGAGGATAAAATCAAAGAAAAAGATAAAGAAATCCTAGGTCTGAAAGAGAGTGTGCATGTGGCTAGTCAAACTGGTCCTTCAGGTTAAGGAATTGAGGCGGATGTAGAAATTGCCCAACTAAATCAAAGAATAGAGGATCTAGAAGTGGACCTGCTAAAAATTCAAGTATTCTATCATTCTTTGGAACTTACTGCATGTGGGGGTGAATCTAGCCCTCCTACTTCTACTCCTACAAAAAAGACGAGGTCACATACTTCAACTGTCAAAGCAAACTTCCCTTCCTTGTTAAACCCACCTCTGGATTTGGATCATGGAGAAATCTCCAAATTGTGCCAAAAGGTTAGATATGAATGCCTCCAATTTCAGCAAAGGGTAATGTGGCAATAAGGTTTCATAGTATATCGAAACTATTAGAGCCAAGTTGAGGAGCTCGAGCGTGAAAATACGTTCTTGAGCAGAAAGTTAAGAAATTTCAAAGTAAGATCAAAACTCTGAAAGGAGCCAACAAAATGATCGATCACACATTAACGGTTCAAGACACAAGTTTTATTCGAAAGAAGGAGAAAAAATTCAAAGAGTTCTTGGATGTAGCGACCTGACATATCACTGAACCTTTTTCAACCGTCTAAGTTATGAAGGAAAAGGTGTAGGATCTTGAATCTCAACTGAAAGTAACCGAGGTGATATCACTTGAAATCTCTTGACTAGATTCCCTTGTTGATTACTTGCTTGAAGAAACAGTTGCCTTTGGTTTGGAAATTGACTATTCATTTCTTGGTTAAGAAATGAACCAGAGGCTGAGCAGAGCAATGGAGGCGGGGTACAAATAGTATCAACACTTTTTCTTACATATATGTTCTGATTATCTCAGAAATATTGGAGTCCACCTCTTTTGCTTAGAGATGACCCTTCTTCAAGTGAAAGTCACCCATGTCTCTTTGAGGTCAAGGGAAAGGGAAAAGAGGAAGTGCATAAACATTATTCACTCCCACAAACGCCTCCTCCTTTTAGAAAGATTTTGTTAAACTTTTTTGGTATCTGTAATTTGTACATAATATGTAAAGAAAATAAACTTTTACCTAAGTAATTGATACTTCATATTAACACTGTAATTTTCTTTTCCCTATTCTCGCTTTACATTTGAATTTGTTGAATTGTCTTGAAATGTGCAATTTGCTTTAGAGTTTCAATCTGATTCGATATGATTCACGTTCTTTGATTAAGCATAATTTTTCTTTCTTGATACAAGCTTTGATAATAGGACTAGAGATCCGTTTGATAAGAAGATCAGAAATCCACTCGATCAGAGGTCTAGAGGATCTTTTTTATTTTAACAGAAGAATCCACCATCCATTTAATATAACACTAAAAATCTATTTAATAATGAAGAATCTCATTATTTAATAGAAAATTTGAATTCGAATCTAGGAATAAAATATTAAAGCTAATTCAATTTGATGTTTTGAAAAATGAGGCCTTTGACTCAAATGATAATTTGCCTTTTGGCAAAAAGATTTGGAACTTCTTAGATGTATACATTTGGCGTTGAAATATTGATAATAGGAAACCGATAACCCATGACCTTCCCTTTGAAGATTGCTTTGACTTTGCCTAAGAGTAGGATAGCTCGCGCTTGATTGATTTCCTCTAGAAGATTCCTTTGGTCCTTCTCCAGTATATGTCTGATCGATTTCTTTTGCCACTTCTTACCTCCAGGTAAGTATTTAGGCTTTGATTGAACTCTTTAGCACCTTATTACCTTATAGGTAACGATTTAGGCTTTAATTAATCTACTTTGCCCCTTATTACCTTATAAGCTACGATTTAGGCTTTGATTGAGCCCCTTATTACCTTATAGGTAATGATTTAGGCTAGTCAGTGCATTTGGTTAGCCATCTTAGGTGGAACCAAAGTCTTACCTATCCTTCCTCTATGAGGCACTTTGGTTAGGCCTTATAGGCGGAATTGAAGGTTAGTTTGGTGAATTGGCTATGTCATCTTAGGCTTCGACAATGGCTTGCTCTATCCTCCCTCTAGGAAATGCTTCAACCAGAACATGTGGGTGGGACCGAAGGCTTACAATGCTTTGGCCTGGCCATCTTAGGCAGCACCAAAGGCTTATTATAACCTCCCTCTAGATAACTTCAGCCAGGCCATATAGGAACGATCGAAGGTTTGTAGTGCTTTGGCTAGACCATCTTAAGCGAGACTAAAGGCATACTCTGGCCTCCCTCTAAGAGATGCTTTGACCAGGCCCTTGTGGAGGATCAAAGGATTTTCCTTTATTTTATGAATCCTTTTCATCAAGAATCCCATTTTATTATGGACTTGCTCAAATTTTGCTTACAAGTTCATTAAGCTCTCCTTTTCCTAAGAAATTATCAATCATCCCTTTAAGGCTCGGCATTGTTTAGTATCGTGGCAATTTGTGCAGGGATATTGACAACAAGCTCCTCGAAGATTCGTTCATTTCCCTGTTGCTTTTTCTTTGAAGGCCAATAATTCAACCTCTCCTTACTTAAGAAATAGATGTTCTCGTATGTGGTGGTAAGCGAAGGGTCTTAGAAAACTGAGAGTTTTTAGGGAATGGTGCTTCTTATTCCCATTTGGTCCTTTTTAATATGGGATAGGCCCATTAGCTTCCATAACAAACTCTCTTTTTGAAGACTTTTGAGTTTCAATCGACGTGGGGAAGTGATCAGTTACTCTCTTCCACTTTCGAGTAAACTTGTCGAAGTCTCTTGTCATTTCACTTTCAAACACGATTCCTTTGGCTTGAAGTTATATAGTCTTTTTTATGTTCGCAAACGATACATTCTTTGTTTTATCTTCTTTTCCTAGGGTGAAGATTGTGGTAGGTCCTATGTGAAATGGATTTATACTCCAATTGTCTTGATCATAAGGACTAACTAGTCTCTTTTTTTCCATAAATTTCAGTGCTAATAACCTCAACAACTGTCCTCATGGAAATGAGGATTATGAATAACTTGACAAACTGGCTTGGCAAGTAAGTCTAAGAGGATCCCTGTCCTGAAATGGTCATTATGTCGTTTAGGATAGGTTATGCTAGATTTGTAAATTCCTTTGTCGGGATATGCGGGTTAGGGAAGTCCTTTATATCCTTTATATGTAAGATAAGGAAATTTCAATATAGGGATATGTAGGGAATTAGAGGTTCAAGCCATCCTTCTGGTGCCAAAATGTTAACAAATTTCTTTATTGACTAAATATGCAAGGTATGGCAATCCAGTCTAGATAAGAGCTTGAGTGGCCTTATGCAAAGTTAAAAGAAAAGTATGCAAGTCTGGGTTCGAGTCCAAGTCCAAAATTACATATGCATGTCCATAATTCAGTTTCAAGTACATATAGGAGTTATATGCATGTTACAACTTTGATAATGGTCAAACATTTTTATTTGATTGGAGTATGCTATGCAAAATTTATTGTCCAAGTCCTTATACGCAAAAGTCAACAATTTACAATTGGCTCTAAAAATCGCCAATTCAATTTAGGGTTTACAGCTTGAAAATGTAAGAACGAGGAAAGAAAAATTTGCCCCTTTTTCGGTGTCTATGGAGGGTCTATTTATAGAGTTGTCACAGCAGGGGATGGTTGACATATGCCACGTCTTCAAATTCGATGGTTTCGATTGCAACAATGTGATGGAGTTTCTGTATTTGTTGAGATTCGACTTACTTTATTATATTCGTTTGGTAGCATTATCTCCCTTCGGTAGCCATTCGACAATGTTAATTATGGTAGGTATTCGATAACAACACTGGGGTAACGGCTCGATAGTAGTTGATATATTACAGGTTTCAAATCTCTTAGAAGCTAAATATCCCTACTCTCTAACCAGTGCAATATCCTCATGTTCTATAACACTTCGGATTTTAGCAGCTCGACATGCATAAGTGCTTGTTGACTTGGCATCTATCTACTCGATATCTTCTTATAGCTTCACATCCTTCCATTGTTTCTCATTCAAATGACATGCATTTTAGAGGTTTGACACCCCTTTTCTATGCTTTTGCTGCCTTAATTACACTTAGGCTCGATAACCCTTTGTGTCATAGGAAATCAATACTATCTCATTGTTGTGTTCATATTCAATATCCGTCATGCTTGCCAACTGCTTGGAATTCAACACCCTTAGAAGTGTGACATCTCTTCTACACTGGAGAATTCAACATCCCTTTCTGTTATAAAGGCTTAAACCTCCTCGGGATTGCTAGAAGCTCGCTATTCTTTATTAAATGTCTAATTACTTCTCCTTCTTTATTCTCAACATCTTCTTTCATTCCAAAAGTCGACATTCTCTTTCTAGATATTTGATACCTATATTTGGAGCAACTGTACGCATAATATATAATATAAACTTAAAATTAATAAAACTTTATTTACAAATTAAATAAAATATTAATTTTATTTATAACAAATTTAGATAAGATTTAAATAAATTTAAACTTCATAGGCCCAACAAGGTCGATAATGGAATAAAAAATTTGAAATTTATCCTTTTACCCCATACCTGCCGGCTTGGTACCAATAATGGTATAGAGCCAAATAGCTTATGTTGTTTGAATTAATAATATCATTAAAGCCTACTCATATAATATGGTGTCTATAAAAGTAGTGCCTAAGGGATAATCAAGTGCTCTACCCTACGTAGCTATTGATCAAGCTCGAAAAGATGAGGTAAGCCTGAAGGTCATCTATAATAGAAAATGCCCAAGTTGAATTGGGCCATGGATTAATTTCAAAATTATTTTGAAATTAAAATAAAAGATTTAAGTTTAAAAGTTAATTTTAAGTAAGAAAATTATTGTAGATGTTATAATATTAATTTTCAAATTGTTTCAAAAATTAAAATAAATTTTTTAAATTTAAAATAAAATACATATTATAAAGGTTATAATATAACTTTTTAAAATGTTTGAAAATTTAATAAATTATTTTGAAAATATTATTTATTAATAAGATTAATAAAATTAAGTAATTAATTAATTAAATATATACACAACGTATAATATATGTAATGACATACATTATGCTGTCTTGAATTATTTAAGACAATACGAGTATACATGTATGTATAATTCTTTTTCAAAATAAATAAAATATAATTAAAATTGTTTAATTAAATTAACTAAAGTTAATTAATAAATTAAAATACATATATTTAAGATATATGTGTATTACTATAAAGGCAGTAATATATATATATATATTCAATGTAATATTTTATAATTGAATAATATTATAATTTATTAAAGTATAATAATTAAATTTACTAAATAATGTTTAGTTAATATAATATTGTACGTAAAATATTATATAAGTTAAAAAAAGTATAAAATTTATATAATTATAAAATATATATATATAAGGTAAAAGTACAGAAAAAGGTGAAATAGTAAGAAATCTAAAATAAACTTAAGAAATAACAACAGAAATATGTATGATACATGTACCATGATTTTTGATGTGTCCGACACTTGAATGATGAGGGTATTTTCATAAGAATACATTATTCCATAAGTCAATATCACTTAATTAAATATATTGAAGACTATAAATCTTTAGTATAAGTGTTGTCCTCTGTCGTTATATATTAATAAATTACTTGCATTCTCTTGGATTGTTTAGCAAACTCAAGCTAGAGTTGTTATTTGTCGAACTTCTAATATATTAATTAGATGTGGTAAGATAACTATATGTATTTGTTGAAAAAACTCAAGGTACGTATATTATACTTAAGTCTTCTCGAAATAGTAAGTATGAGTGAATAATTTTTTTTAATTTTTTGAGTATACTCGAGGTTGAAATGAGATTAGGAAAAGGAACCATAATTATGATTTGTATATGGTACAACCGATAAGGAGTTATCCGTCGTTTGTGGAGCTATGACTTATTGAGCAAACTCAAAATCTGAATCCTAAGACAAAATGAGTACAAACACCCACCGGTAAAGTTGAAAGACTTCTATGTCTTTCCTTCGGGTTTGGAGAAACATAAAAGACTAATAGGACCTTATTAGGAAAATAAAATGTTGGCACTTAACATTTCTAACATTGCAAGAATATTTTCTATATAAACTTATAGCAACCTGATAAATTTATGCGATTAATATAATTGGTAGAATGGTTATCATTTGAAATATACAAATGAACTGAATTAATATTGATAAATAGAGATATAAAATATACTTACTAATAAAAAAATTCACGTTCACCCATGCAAGCACCTAATTGAACAAATATTAAATATGCCTGTAACTTGGTCACTTAAGAGTTTACTTGCTGAAGAATATGTGTTGTCTTCAATTTGTTTTGAACTCTTAAATCAATACAAGAATATGGATATTTGATCCATATACGATTGCATATAAATGTCATACAATGAACGTCCATAATTTTTGTAATGTATGAAACCTTGATGAAATTAGTTCAATCAAAATAAGCAAGTAAACCATAACGTGAGATCGGATATTTAATATAACTGATTACAGTGATGATCTTGTTCTATTTAATGTAACACTAGACCAAAAGCTACAAGATTGTTATAAGAGTTCAATCGTTGAAATGTAAGTTTGATTAGAATGTGTAAAGTGTAACATATTTGACATACTTAGATATTAAGGATGACTGAATGCACTTTTGTAAAAGTTCTTTAGTATATTGTAGTAAGGATTTCTTTGAATAGTTCGATCATTTACAATGTAAACCAAAGTATTAGATAGGTGTAAGATAGACATGGTTGGGATAAAGAGAGTGAATGGTCACTTTTGGTTCATAAAGAAACACAAAAAATGAAAACTGTAAAATAAGAGTTGATAGTTAACATTGGAATGAGAAATATTGTAACGACCCAGAAGTTGATCGCTCAAAATATGGATATTTAATTATTTTTTTAGTAATTAATCAATGGATTTTATAACCCAAATAAACTCCTTTAAAATAATAACAAATGATAGTGAAATTATTTTCAAATTTTGTTTACAAAAATATTTAGTTTGAAGAAAGATTGAAAATGCAATCGGAATTTGTTTTCCGAATTTTCAATTTTTTGTTGTCTAAAAGTTGTTAGAATTGTCATAACATTTCTGAATACATATTCATAAATTTACGAATATCATGGACATGGAAATGTACATGTGAATATGCATCCACACTTGAGTATATATGGATATATGATAAGATATGATATTATTATAAAAAGTGCATATATATTACGCAATATAAAGATTCCACCTTAGACAAAAAGTACAAAAATAGGACAAACGTGTTTACTTTGATTTAATTGGAAGGTGGCTAGGGGGAGAATTTATGTAAGGGGAAAGGAGGGGGTGAGGTGGCGTGTTGTGAGTGGATGGTATAAGGACACAGCTATTTCGGTAAATTCCCATTTTAACTTTATATAAAACTATTTTTTCTAATTTCATTTTCACTTTCTCGTTCTCTTTTCATTTCAAAATTCCTAATGCTCTTAAGCATAATTTCCAAGGCTTCTTACCTTATTTCAAAGTTTCAAAAACCATATATTTTTACTTAAATCCTTAAGCAACTTGCTAAAACACTTCTACACTCACTACTTCACTTTCTCTTCCAAAATTAAGCACGTATTCACCTTAAATAGCTAAGGTCATACCCCTACATGTCTAGGGTTGAACCAAATTGAGCATAACCCAGCTCATTTCCAAAGTTTCAAAGCAAAATTCAAGTCTTTCCATGGGATTCAAAAATCGTAAGTTTTTCGCAAAAGTTTGATTTTTTTTATTTAAACTAGGTGAATAAATTCTAATCTTTTTGGGAAAGAACTTACCATTTTATACATATATATATACTTATTTTGTTATATGGCTATATATATGATGTTTGTTTTATGAATTATATCATGGTTTGGATGTGTACATATATGCTAATTTGTGACCAGTATTAGAACTTGAATTGAAAGGCTAAAGTGATGTCTTGGGTTATAAAGTTGTGATTTGGGTTATGTTATGGAAATGATATGCTATGCATGAGTAATCTTGGATTATGTTGGATGGTTATGGAAGTTAGTACTTGGAAATGTTGAAAGGGATTGAGATCTTTTAAAGTTAAAATCATATTATTTAGCTTTTGATTTCTTAAGTGTTTCAAAAAGAAAAGAAAATAAAGTTTCTAACTTTGAATTTGAGTCTTTGAAATTGTTTTTTAAAAAATGTTTTCAAAAGGAATTAAGAGATGAGTTTTGGATAATAGCTTAGAAAGTGTAAGTTATGGCATCCTTAGTAAATGTGGCTATGGATGCAGTTCGGAAATATAAGATTTTCAAATTTTTAAGCTTTCTTTTAAAATTGTTTTGGAACCATTTAAAACTCAATTAGGGATTATAAATTAATTAGCTTTCAATTGATGAGTTCAATAATTTTTTATTTATTAAAAATAATTATTAATTAATTAAGTAATTAAGTTAAGTAATTAGGATATAAGATTTATCAATTAAGCTAATCATTTGTAGTTAATTAAAAAAGTTTTAATTAATGATTAATTATGTTATAAGTAATTATTTTAAATTTTCTTTAGTCAAGTTAATTATTTTCCAAATCTAGTTATTTAATTAAAAGTTAATTATTTACTTAATTATTAACTAATTAGGGTTTAATTTAACTAAGAATAATTAAGGTTTAAATTTTGATTTAAGTATGATTAAGTAAGGATTAATTAAGCTTTAATTTATGATTTAACGATGATTTACTTATTATTTTAAGTCATTTTAAACTCCAACGGTTCCTTGTTTTAAATTAATTTTCTTGTCTCAGTAAACTGTTTTTAAACCAAAGGATCTCTTGTCAATGCCATTAAGTAGCCAAACAAATTAAAATAGTCAGAATAAAATGACGATACGTTTTATTAAAAGCAAGTTGACTTCTACTTGTCACAAATACCGTATTTCGAAAGCGTGATGAATAAAAGGGAGTTGATTTCAATAAGCGGCTCATGATAATAGGCATATGGAATATATTTCCATGTGTAGATCTATACATCCTAATAGTTGAGTTGTCCACTACAAAAACTTAGCCCTTTAACATTATCGAATATTGGTTCAGAGAGAACGGGATCAGATAGCATTTTTTGTTCGAAAACCACTTCGTACCAGTGTGTGCATTCGAATTGGAAATAGTGAAGGCAAGGTCCAAGATGAAGACTATGAAGTGCAAGGACTATTTGCTACTAACCCTGAGGGTGATTCCAAAATGGGTGTAATGAAAGTAGTACCATCGTTTCGTTCATCTCCTGAACGACTTGTATGGATGAGTATAGATAATGTATCAACCTTTGGAAGGCAAATTTAGCATTCCAAATGGTAGTGCTATAGTAATGGTAAACGTAGCCTCAAGCCTTATCAATCGGAAATGAACAAAACAGGATATGCAGCATGGCTATGTGGGCTGCTCCCATCAGGGTATGTCATTGCCATATCTAGAATCGATATTAGACCCATTTTTCATGCTCCGGTACAATTGCTGATCCTAACAGGGGTGGTGATATATTCGTTACCACTAGTCAATGGTAGGCCAGTTCTGTGTAGCAGGGGTACAAAATGTTCTTGTCCTACCCAGGAGTATTTTATCTAGAGGTATACCTTTTGGAAGGTAGTCCATACCAGTTCATGTATGGAATCCATTCTAAAATAAGTGTCGTACAGATTTATTTATACCCAAATATGTTTAAATGTGAGATGCAAGCATTTCGGCTATGTTCTATTTTACTTGAAAACCACAGACATTATCATAATATCATTGGATTACTATATAAAGTGTTTTGATTACCATAAGGTAGAAACTCGTCTGTGTAAAATCCTCCGGCTTTAACGTTAACTAGCTACTATCTTATTGCGTTATGTATATTTGTACGTATTTTGTATTAGTGATGTAAGGACAGGTAGTTATAACTGTCCCACATTGGAACCTGTATTATTATGACGCTGATGTACTATTATGGCAGTATCTATATGGAATCTTATATCGATTAATATATGTTGTTTCATTCCATTGTGAGATTTTGTGATTGTTTAGTTTTCTTATTATCTTCCTTTTTCTTTTTACCCTTAATGGCTTGTCTTTCGAAGTAAGGAAGGTGATTCGTTACGTTGGTATCAGAGCATAGGTTGAGCGAACACTTAGGCTTTGGGCCGGGGTCAACTTTTAGATAGCATATTTGTACTTTTTATTCTTATACCTATATATATTCTGGATAGTTAGATTAACTCTAATAGTTATGGTTGGTGTTATTCCTTTAAGATTATATCGTCAAAGTATTATAAGGGATATCTTACTATGTCCATCTAGTAAGACTTGAGTATTAGAGGTAGACGAGGTAGGGTAGCAGGTAGCACTACGACTACAAATGGTCGAGCCCTAAATGCTAGAGGAGTTCAGATTGTCAAAGAGGCAACACTAGAGTAGCCAAGAGTGAATTTCACAACCTTATGCAAGGATTACACTAATCTAGGATGGAAACCATTTAAAGGTACTGAGTCTATCATGGAAGTGCAAGCATGTTGCGATCTTGCGAAAAGATTTTTGAAGGTCTTGGCATATCAGATGAATAGAAAAGGTTCTTAGTAGCATGGAAACTGCAAGAGGGGTAGCAAATTGGTAGGGCTCCCTTATTGTAAATGTTCTAGAAGAAGAGTTTTCATGGGCTCGATCGGAATAATTTGAGGATCAGTTCCTACCTATAGCTGGAAGGACTAGGATGTATAGGAACTTCATGGACTTGAAGCAAGGGGATCTATATGTAGCAGAATATGAGACAAAGTTCAATGAGCTATCTTCTTTTGGAATAGAATTGATTAATACTCCATTGAAGAAAAACGCGATGTTCATTATGTGAATGAGGGAAGTTTCCACGAGAAGATGACTGCTCATATCATTTGCTCTTTTGTTGAGTTAATGGGCATGACTCTTAGGTATGAGCTCTTGAAAAGAAGAAGCCTACATCGGCAAAAACTACTGGAAATGCTAATGGTAAAATTTCAACAAGAGAAAGTTTAATACTAGTGAAAGAATCAAGGAAAGGGAAAACCGGGAAGTGGGGTTTAACGGAGTTGTTTTATGGATTCTGTTTTCCATAAGTGTCAACAGAATGCCCACGTCGCAAAGTTTTGCAACAATTCTGGAGTTCAGCAGCAATAGCAATAGCAATAGTAAAGGGGACGTATCTCCTTGATTGTCCAGAAGACTCTCCATTTTAATTGTCATCAGCCTGGGCATATGGTAAAGGATTGCCACTCATGAAAAAGGTGCAGTGGCCCATGGTGTACGCTATTAAGAGTGAATCATTAACTTCAATGGATGTGAAGGGGAAAGGCTTCCTTGAAGGTACTTTATTGATCAATGGTATTTTGTTCGGGAATTGTATGATACTGGTGCTACCCATAGTTTTATCTATTTAAAATCAGTACCTGAAACAAAAGAAACAAAGCCAAGACCAAAACATCTAAAAGGAGAACCAACAGAGGGACGGGACGACACAACCAAGGATAAGGGACGAAGAACACCCAATCCGAGGGAACGAAGGACAGGAAGGAAGCGAACAGACTATGGAAGAGATGGCTGAGGCTGAGAGAGAAAATGATTCCCTACCCAACTCCAGCCCTAGAGCTGGAGGGGGTCGTGGAGATGGAGAAAGAGGCTAAAAGAGGCTCAACCCGAGATCCAGCGGGTCGACGGAAGGGCCTGGCACGGAAAGCACAATAAACATCGTGCCTTACTCGCCGAATGATGGAAAACGGATCCATAGGAACTTCGTCAAAGAAACACTTGTTCCTAGAACACCAGATATGCCAGCAAATGAGGCAAGGAAGCATGCGTCGAAGAGACGAGCGAAGAGACTTCCCCGAAGCAGAGCCCCACCAGGAGCCAAGAGTAGCAGCTGGAGAGAAGAAATCTCCTTGGAGACCCAAGAAGTTACGGAAGAAGTTCCAAACAACATAAGCAACATAGCCCGCGAAAAAAAGATGACGAACTGACTCCACTACCCCGTTACCGCAGCACAAGCAACGAGAAGCCAATGGAATACCAATTCGTTGGAGGTTCTCGTGAATTGGAAGACCGTTCTGCAAGGTCCGCCACATAAACAACGAGACTTTAGGAGGCAACCGAGGATCCCAGATAAGATCGAAAGCGGGGCGAACGGGGTTATGCGGTCTTAAGGACTCCCACACCCTAGCGATAGAGAAAGGGGCACTATCCCATCCTCCTACCCCTATATGAAGATCGTACAAAGGTTTAACCAGTTGCATATGTTTCCAGGTTTCACTGGCAAACGAAGGCGTGCCCGGGAAGTTGGAAGACGCGAGATTGCGATATTTGGCTCGAAGGAAGGTCGCCCAAAGGGAATCATTCTGGTCGAAACGAAACCAAAGCTTGCAGGCGAAAGCCAAACAGAAATCCTTCGGATTCCTCAGGCCAAGACCACCTTCAGCTTTTGGGCGATAGATAATATCCCAGGAAACCCAATGGTGGCGAGCGCCACCAGCTGTGGACCCCCAGAAGAATGCAGAAACCAGAGACCAGAAAGCTCGGAAGAAGGAATCGGTTAGTGCCATAGCGGCAAAAACATGCATCCCAATAGAGTCGAGGACAGATTGGATGAGGACCAATCTACCTACCTGGGATATCGTAGTAGAATTCCAACACATAATCTTACTCCTGACCTTATCGATGAGGGGATCAAAAAGGGCCGAAAGCTTCCTTCCTCTATATAGTTGGAGCCTAAATAAGGGAGAGGAAGCGATGAAGATTTGAAGCCCGTGAAGGTCTCAATCCATTGAGACCTTGCTGGGGACAAATCCTTAGCTCCAACGAAGCAGCTCTTGTTCGCATTAACGACTTGACCAGAACATCTCTCATACTGACGAAGGAAAATCAGTAACCGACGGACCGATCGGCGGTTACCGTTAGAGAAGATAACCAAGTCATCAGCGAAGGACAAGGATGAGATTAGAGGGCATTGGCGGGGGGTACCAACGCGCTGGATTTGACCATACACGGATAGAGTGTGAAGGCCACGAATCAAAGCCTCAGCCGCAAGGACGAAAAGAGTGGGCGACAACGGGTCTCCTTGACGGATGCCCCTACCACTGCAGAAAAAACCGTTCGGAGAACCGTTCACAAGAACAGAGAACCAGCAGTTGGAAACCAACCTCCAGATCAAGTCGATGAGGTCTTCCGGGAACCCGAACGACCGCATGACCCTAATGACGAAGAACCAAGACATACGGTCATATGCCTTGGCCATGTCCAATTTCAGAACTAGGTTGGACCCACTAACCTTGCGATCCAGCTGAGAGATCAACTCCTGAGCTAGAAGCACATTGTCAGTAATAAGACGGCCTTTGACAAAGCCAGCTTGGGAGGGGGAGATAAGACGAACCAGATAAGGAGCTAACCGAGATGCGAGGATTTTGGAAATGACCTTGTTAGAAAAGTTACAAAGGCTGATGGGGCGAAAGTCGGAGCACGACAGAGGAGAAGAAGATTTTGGTATCAGCACCAGGTTGGTAGAGGTCCAACCCTGAGTAAGACAGCCACCAGCAAAGAAGGCACGAATGGCAAGACAAAAGTCTGCCTGGATGATGGACCACGACGAGCGGTAAAAAGACCCGTTGAAACCATCCGGATCACTAGCGATGTCCTTGCTTAGGGCGAAAACACAAGCGCGGATCTCTTCGACAGAAGGAGGAGCACCAAGGTTCTCGCCTTCGGTTGGCAGGACAAGCCGAGGAATAAAGGCCAAAAGAGCCGGATCAGAGAAGGAAGAGGACGGAGCGCCCAAGAAGGACTGGAAATGAGAAACGATGATCTGTTTGACTTCATCGGGAGACGAAGTCATCGTGAGGTCAGGACGCTGAATCTCGCGAATTGAGAGGATGCGATTTTTCTTACGGATCGAGGATTGGAAAAACCTGGAGTTGGAATCGCCATCCGCTAGCCACTTGATTCTAGCCTTTTGACGAAAAAAATCATGCTCAACACGAAGTTCAGACGAGTAAGCCAGCCGAGCCTCCGCCCAAGCAACCTTATTCGCCTTAGAAGGATCTTCATCAAAGGAGGCCTCGGACAGAAAAAGAACTTCCTCGATCCGTAAGTCTTTATGTTAATTATTAAGCTAGTAGTAACCAAATAAGTGTTTATTAAAGAAGAAACCAACGCGCCATACATTGATGTACATGTAGAAGAAGGTCTTGACGAATAATCCAAGAAAATTTAAGGCAAACAAATATAATAGCACAAAACTTGCTTCCATGTGCAAATTTTTGAAGTAAGTTTCAAATTGTTTAAATTTTGTAAATTGAAAATGAATGGTAGATGAAAGCCTTTCCAAAATGGAAAGGGAATTATGTGCACACATTTCCCTTGCGTTTGATAAATTAGTTTTTTAAATTAGATTTTTTTATAAAGTTGTTGGTTCAAGGTTAGCTAAGGGAAATCAAAATATAAAATTGAGGCGTACGAATGTCAAGAGACCATAGTTGGGTACAATATTTTTATTATTGAAGCAATCATTAGGGCACGACATGGTAATAAAAGCGTATAACGAAATATTTTTCACAAATAATTCTCTATACTTCAGAGCTGCTGCAAACCCAAGGGAATACTCATGTATAAAAAAATATTCAGTACTTGAGCTTTTTCCATGCATCATTTCAGAAGCGTTCTAGGTGTTCCATGGTTCTCTTTTTATGTTTTTTTTACTACCTCTAGTGTGCTTGCATGATCATTTCTCTTATTTCCTACTTTTAGCCTCTGGACCTCCTGTTTAGTGAAATAGTACTGTGTAAGACAAAGATATTAAACTTCCTTGTATTCGAGAACTTTATAAAATACTAATGAAGTGGAGTCTATCTCACATCACAAAAATGCAAATTAAGATTTAACATAATATATATGTCAGTTAAATGCAAAACTTAAACCCAAGGTTAGCTATAATGTCTTGAAGTTCTATGTAACATTGTAAAATTGCCCCCCAACTCTTTGTGCAATTACATAATTTTCCTCGCCAATGATGCAGGGTACTAACAAAATTGACGTTGAATCTTAAGGATCAATTGCTAGACAAATACCATTGGCAGTCAATCCTCCTGGTAATACAATAGTAGCCTTGTAGAAATTTGATATTTGTTTTTTATAAGTAGAATATTAATTATATTAGATGAAAATGCCAAACACATACAGAAATCAAAATGATACTCATAGCTATAAAATTGTCATAAATAATCAAGATTAAACTATTTTGGTATCATAACTCTGTTAAATAAATATTTTAACACATTTTTTAACGCAAATGTATATGTTTGCATGTGCGTATCGTGTATGCGTATCGTGTGCGTGCGTTCACATATAGTATGCATATATCCTTTTTGCAAGAGCGCCAACTATAAATGCAAAAATAAACATGCTCAGAAACAGTTGTATAATGCATAATTTCTCTCCACTTTATTTAACTAATAATCAATGGTATTTATTATGCCAAACTAATGCCTTTTATTTTCTTAAAATGGATCCAAGTTAAGATTCAAGATGTATTTTATGGTGTAACATTTCAGAAAGCAAATCACATTGGAGTGCATGGTCCATTGTACGAGTTAATAAGCAGTGAACGTGTAACATAAATATGTTAAATAAACAAAGAGATACTATTATACAAATATATGTCAATGGATAGCTTAATTATAAGATGCATAAATTTAATCAAAGAAATGTATAGCATGTTTACAATGAAAATATTAAAATAGATTGATTGAATATTGGTTTGCATATAAAGTATTTACATAAAGGTGTAAATGTGACATGATTTACTATGCATATAAATCATAAATGTGCGTATTTTGAGGGAAACGGAGAAAAGAACTAATTTACCCAATATGTATTTATATACAAACACCTATACAATTATCATAAATCATGCATAATTCCCTTCCAAAGTTCCACAGAGTCATAGAAACTATGATATTCACCCAACCTCAAGTACAACATCCCATGAAAATAGAGCTAAAATTATGCATAATCACACCAAACATGAGATCATTTATGAAACATATGTCAATATCAAGTGATGTATGAATAGATTGACCTCCTGCTAACATTATTTTAAAGAAGGTGGCTTTTTACTATACTGATATAATTTTATGCATTTTTAAAAGAAAACATAGTGGAGTTTCACATTTAGTGTGAGATTCTATAATGAATGTGTAATGATGTGTTAAACACTATTCATCTATATTAAATTATTAATAAAATGATATTAATCATGAAAATAATATCAATATCATAGGATTATATGCAAAGATGAAATAAAAGTATACTTGATACGTTGTCATGGATTGAATAAAACTAACAAAATATTTCTAAATATAGCTTTTTCCTGCGAGATATACATCACAGGCCTACATGCAAACGAATTTATTTAGTACATTGCTTGAAAAGAAAAAATGTACATAAAAAATGACCAATATATGACTTAACAGTAGCAGAATATATTGAGATGGTGTATCAAAATGTTCAAATGACCACAATTACAAAAACTGAGTGTTGCATTTGGTAAGAACTCAGACATATTCAATTTAAATCCAAGCATCTTAAAAAGAAAAGGACAAAGGTGGAAATAAAAACAACAAGTTCATCATTTCCATTTACATTTGATGTACGGAGTTTAACTTGAAACATGGACACTAAAGGACTTTTGGTACCAAATTGTAGAACCATTATACCGGAAAACCACTCAAAACAGCCAAATAATACTCAAATTTAATATTTTAATAATTTTCTTGAGTTAAATACAAAAGCGAAAAAACATAAATGCCAAAACTTAAATGTGCGATACCTTAGCATATATTTGATAGGATTGCGCGATATATCATTTGGTGCAGCTAAAATAAGCGAAGATTTGAAATTTGAAAGCCGATCCGTGGTCGGTTGGAAGGAGGAACTGCCACCAAATTCTTGGGTTTCAAGCAAGCAATAGATTTGGGTCGCCTGTTGGAGTAAATTTTGGATAGGTAGGCATATCCTCTTTAATCAACCGCTTCCATTTCTGAAATGGGCCAAATTACTGGTGGTGGCTTAGCAGAGGTTTCGAAGGTCTGATATAGGTGTCGAAGACCCAATGTAAAGCCATATTCAACATATATTTTTATCCTTACCCACAGCTGATTTTGGAAAACTCAGGAATATTTAATTGGTGGAAGATTCAGATCGAGAAATGAGAAATTTAATTTAAGCTGGAACGGTTGGCAGAGGTCGGCGTCGTTGCAGGGGCAAAGGCATAAATAAGGGGTAGAAGAATAGTTAGGGTTTGGCAGATCAGCAATGAAGGGTGCAGATACGCACTAAAAAGGGAAGAAAATTCGTGACTGTTGAGTTTATAGAAAAATGGAGGAGGCTTTACAGCCCTAGAAACTGTACTCGGTAATAATAGTGGTATGGCGGTGGCAGAAGATGAAGACCGTCGAGCAAATTATCATGAGAACTGGTAGGGATGGAGAGTAGTAACGGTCGTTGGTAGTTTTGGATATAAAAAGGAAGGAAAATGGAAAAGGGGAAAGACGGGAACGAAGAGGAGGAAAACCTAATATGGCTTGTAGCAGAACAAAGAAGCGGAGTGATGGAGAAACGCGACCGTTCATTTCAAAAAATAGCAACTTAGCAAGGAGCAATGTGCTCTCATAAATTGCAACACAATAATAATAACGAGCGTTACGGCACGCGCTTCGCGCGTGAATTGTTTTCTATAAATTGTGTATGTTTCAACACATTAAAAAAAATATAAATATTTAATCATATTTTATGTTGAAATCATATGTAGTTTTTTTAATTTTTATTTAAGTTTCAATATCTATATTATTTTAGTTTGAATTTTTATTTCTGTTAATAATTAATAAAGAACGAATTTATAAGGGAAGTTTATTTGTTAGATATATTTTATAGTGATTAAGATTTGATAATATTTGTAGACTGCATTTTGAATTTGTAGAAAAAAGAAAATTATTTTAGATCCTATTTTTATGTGATATAAACATTTGTTAATATGTGTAGAGGGATATTTTGAATTTGTAAAGTGGCTTTATTTTTAGATCCTAATTTTAAGGAATTTAATAATATCTACAGAAGGACATTTTTGGTAGTTCACGTTGACACCAAAAAATTGTGACACCAAAGCTATTACAACTATTATTAAAGAAGATATAATAGTATAGATTTACTGTTTACTAATAAAAATACATATATGTGCGTAAATTTAAGCGTATTAGGGGTAATAAAATATGTTAAAATGAATTGTTTTTTTAGTATATTTTTTTTTAAACCAATAATAGCTTCCATATAAACTCAACCAAAAGCTGTCAACATGCCTGACAGGTAACCAAAATAATCGAAAAAGAAATACAACATCGAGATCTCACAGCATAGAAAAGAAAGAAACACCCAGAAGGGACAAATAGAACCTTTCAAGAAGCAAGGCGAAGAATCTCTGGCCCAATCACACAACACACCCGATGAGCTCCCGGTTACAACCGCACATCCAACACCGTAATCGAGCTCCGGCAAGGCCACCGCCCGACGACGATGTTGATGGATCAACACCCAAAGAATAGCAAGCCCAACCACCGCTCGTCCAAACTAGCAGGAGAAACCAGACAGCACCCCTAAAACTGAAAGACCGACAACTGGAAAGCGATAAAAAGATCCTTGAAGCAAACTCCCAGCAGAAGAAGAATACAGAGGAACAATCCACCATGGAAAAGCAAGAACCTGGAAGCAATAGACATACCGTGAAAAATAAAAGGGGGGGTTGGGGAGATGATGGTCAAGGGGAGACTAGGAAGCCAGAACCACCAGTCTCCGAGTAGACATTCATCCAATTCCCGCTCTATACGAAGACTGAGAGCAGGATATAGATAGGAGGTTAACTAATCGGCCAGAGCGAGCACTGACTAATCCTCTGAATGGACGACTCCGAAAAGCTAAGAAAACATCCTCTCTTACCCGCCGAATAACGGATAGGGGATCTATAGGAACCTCGTCAAAAATTGCCTTATTCCGCGCACACCAGACCTGCCAACAGATCAGACAAGGAATCAAACGAAAAAGGATAGATTGAAGAGATTTCCCAGAGCAATCAAACCACCAGGTAGATAGCAAATTATTTGACGAGGCAATGGTGCCACGGATACCCAATAAATTACCGAAATAATTCCAACAGGATCTGGAACACCAGCCAACGAAGAGCAGATGATTGATCGATTCTGTTTCCCCGTTGCCGCAGCACCTGCATCGGGAGACCAACGGAATACCAATCCGCTGGAGGTTCTCATCAACCGATAACCCATTATGGAATAATCGCCACATGAGAAGAGAGACTTTTGGAGGAATCCGGACATCCCAAATGAAGGAATAAAGAGGAATGACAGGAGAAGGAGTGCGGGAAGATCTCCATGCCTTAAGAATAGAGAATGGACCACCATCCCAACCGGATTGGCCGCCACGAGAATCAACAAAAAATTTGACTGATTGCATATGCTTCCAAGTCTCACTGGCGTAACTTGGAGAGCCTGCATAACCAGAAGACGCCAGACTCCGGTACTTAGCATGGAGGAACTTGGCCCATAAGGAGGCGTTAGTACCGAACCTGTACCACAACTTACAAGTGAACGCCGAACAGATGTCTTTCGGATTCCGCAAACCTAAGCCACCCTCCGACTTAGGACGGCAGATAACATCCCAAGACACCCAGTGGTGTCGGCGATTGTCACCCTCCGAACCCCAGAAGAAAGAGGATGCCAAGGATTGGAACGAACAAAAGAAGCAAGCAGTAGGGGTCATAGCGGCGAAGATATGAGTACCCATAGAGCTCAGAACCGATCGAATGAGCACTAATCTACCAGCTTGAGACAGAAGGGACGCATTCCAGCGGATAATCTTACCCCTTACCTTATCCGTAAGAGGATCGAAGATGGCGTTAAGTTTCCTTCCTCGATATAGAACTATACCCAAATAAGGAAGGGGAAGGGAAGCGGCCTTGAATCCAGTATAGGATTCAACCCAAGAAACTCTCACTTGGTCCATGCCCTTCGCATGCACGAAGCAACTCTTCGCAGAGTTGACCAATTGGCCCGAGCATCTCTCGTACAACTTAATGAACCGAATAAGGCGGCTAACAGAGGACCTAGATCCGTTGGAGAAAATGACTATGTCATCCGCGAAGGATAAAGAGGAAACAAGAGGACACCGACTCGGGATACCGAATCGCTGAATTTGACCAAATACCATCAAAGTGTGAATGCCACGTATGAATGCCTCGGCCGCGATAACGAAAAGAGAAGGAGATAGAGGGTCTCCTTGACGGATACCTCTACCAGCTTTGAAAAAGCCATTGGCCGATCAGTTAATGAGTACAGAATACCAACAGTTTATTACTACTTTCTATATACGGACTACATTCTCAAATTTAATTTGAAAAAGCCATTGGCCGATCCGATCCGTTTTTTTAGTATATTTGATTTGTGATTTCTATATACGGACTACATTCTCAAATTTAAATCTGTCGCTTTCATTTATTTTATTTTATTACTACTTTCTTTCATTAAATACATGCCTCTTTTGGTCTTACAGTAAGTTTTATTTATTTACACGCGAGCCTTGCCTTGAAATATTTCATTTGTAAATGTAGATTTAATTTCATTAGAGTAAAGAATAGAATGATTTGTTAAAAAAGGGAAATATACATTTATTTGTACGCCGTTTTAGCATATATATTGATTTCAAGAATAGGAATATAATTTAAGTAAGTTATTTATTACGGTGGTGTAAAACAACAAATTTAGATTTCGATTAAAAGGAAAGAAAACTTTGATTGCAATTAATGGATTTAATAAAAGAAATGTACATTTTGTGTTAAACAGAAATGGTGCTTTAATGGAAATAAAAGAATGGAACGTTCTCATTTTTAAGGTAGGTATAATTTTATTAATTGTGCGTAGGTAAAAATTTGTATGTGTACAAATTGAGTATTATTTGAGTGAATGAAATTAATTTGGTTACGTTTCAAAAGAAATTAAATTTCAAAATGTGTATGCGGTCCCTTCATTTCTTTTTATTTGTTGCATGTACGTTTTAAAATAGTTACCTCATTGTTAAAACTTGGTCCGTTCATTTCTCCTTCGGTTTAATACCTAAGCTTTTAGGCTATATTTAATTCTTTCCATCTCACTTTTGGTTATAAATTTTTTTATTTTCCCTTGGTTTGCAAATTTTCTCATTCCTACGTACATTTCCTTATGCATTATCAATGCCTAAAGCATTTAAAACTAAACGTGCATTTTGTCCCTCCAACTTTATTTCCTTATTATTAAATAATCTATAATTTTATTTCTTCATTTGCATTTTATTTCTTCTATCACCTCATATTCATTTAGTTCACATCTTTCAATACTATGTTTTAGGGCTATTCATATTTTACTTTATTTCAATTCCTAGTTTGTTTATATACACCTTATTAGCTTTTCATTTGTTTCCACCTTCATTCCTTTAGTCATATTTCATTTTCTAATCTCATCTTCTATAGCTTCATTTTCCAAATAAAGCTTCCATCTCATTTTTTTCTCTCTTCGCCTTCCTCCTTCTGTTTTCATTTTTTCTTCTTTAAATCTCCTTCTTCTCTCTGTTTTTTTACTTCATTCTTTGTCTTTTTGTTTCTTCTTCTTCTTCTTCAAATCTTCTTCTTTTTGAAAGCTTCCTTTTCTTTTTCAATTCTTCATCTTCTTTAGATTTTCTTCTTCTTTTTCAAACATTCTTCTTTTTTCCAAAACTTTTTCTTTAAATCCAGATCTATAACAACTTCTCTATCTCTTCCAAAACATTCTAAAAAGGATTAAGATAGAAGGAAACAATTCAAAAGGAGGAAGTAGTAGCGGATCCAAATCCGACTAGAAAAGGGAAATCTAGAAGGTGAGTGGTTAAACTCACTCACGAAATACTAAAATTTTATTGCAAGTTAAACCAGGTCATATAGTGATAAATTTTTGATTGTTGGTTTGGAATATTTATTAATATTTAATTTGAATAGCTAAATTCCAATATGTGATGACTAATAATTACTGTGACATATTATTGAATTGGTTGATTAGTTGAATTAATTGATTTGAATGTTGATTGTACGTTGTGATGGATGCTGTTGAGATTGAATGTATATTTGTTCATTTATTTGATATATCTTTGTTATCACCCTATAGTTTATTGTAATTATTTAAATTTCATATTGATTATTTGCACACGGAATAAGGATGTAAAACCCATGAATTTCAAGTATTTACATCAGAGAAAAATAGTATGTTTAGATTTACTATTTGAACCATAAAAATGATTTTGGGAAGTAAACCGTCGTTGCCTTACTTGAAAGTTTTCAAAATTAAATTTGGAAACATTGGGAAGTTTCCAAAAAAAAGTGAATATTGAAACTTTGGAACATTTTTATAAATCAAATCTCTAAAACTATGAAATTTAACCGGGAATTATTCTGTAAATTTGTAATTTACTAGAATGGATCTATTGGGAAATCCATTTTATTTTGAATGTGGAAGCAATAACATTTCCAGAAATTTGAACCTTCAAAAATGTAGTTATCTGCATTCCTTATTTCATATACTTTTGATTTAATTTGCATGAGAATTTTAGTTCTGACTCGAGTGTATTATTTTCCTTTATGCTCGGGTCAGCCTGAGTTTTTCAACATTGAAGACTATTTCTGGTGGATGAAGACGAAGATTCAATATATTATTGCTATTTATTATTCCACTACATTCTGTGTTCCGCTGCATTATTTGGTTATTTATGATATACGTATAACTCTGATTTGAATTTGTAAAAGTGTAATGACATGTTATTTGTAAAACAGCTTCATGAAATGTTTATTTGATTATTATATTTTATCGTTACGCTGCGAGATTCTGTATTTTGTTTTTCTCTTTCCTTTTTTTCTTTTTCTTATTTACCCCATTAACAATCCTCCCTTTTGAATGGTTTGATTCTGGCTGGCGTGTTTATTGTCGATTTGAACTATCCAAAAAGGTGGGTTATTACAGTTGGTATCAGGGCTTTGGTTTAGACATACCTTAGCCTGTTGGGGTTAACTCATTAGAGATATGGTAGTAATACCCTAGAATAAGTTGTCTGAGTATATATATGAGAGCGCGTATTTGTTAGTGTTATAAAAATGTTTATATAAATTTTGAAATGAAATTATTTTTCCTAATATTATATGATATATATATATAAAGGAATAAATTTTTAAGACTAATATATTTGTTTGTAATGTGTTTGATTTATGTAATGGTAATATTTAATTATTATCATTTGTGTTGACATATTGTATTTAATCCAATTATAAAAATTGGTTAATTATTGTTGATTGAATTAATGGACTAAACACTAGTTTAATAATGGTGTATTAAAGAGAATAAAATGAATAATTAGGATATGTGTTTATGAAATTGAAATGTTGATGTGAATTTTGTTGTTTGTTGACATGTAGTTTCATCTATTGGAAAAAATGGAATATTTGGATATTTTGGATAATCGAAACCTTTTTGTATTAATATAAGAGTGAAACTTGATAATTAGGTTGAATTATATAGTTGAATTGATAACCTTAATTTGAAAGAAAGTAAAATAAGGTTTAATTTGTTATATCTATGTTTAGTAAATAAATAGAATTGGGGTATACATTGTTAGCATGTAATGTAATAATATACAAGTGTGGACTTTAAGCCTTGGGATGTTTAAATTGAAATTGTGATTAAGAAAATGTTGTAAATGAGATTAAATTGGAAAAATATGTTTATAAACTTAATTAACATTTATGAAACATGTCATAAATAAATGTAAAGGTAAAGGTGAAACTAAATGGAATAAGCAATATGAATTAAAAGCGAAATGATTACAAATAAAGCCATGACTTGTAAATTGTTATGAAATAAACAGATGTTGCAATAAATGGTTATAAATGAAGTTGTGATAACTTTAAACTCGAACAATATCTTATAAAAAAGAATTATGTTTTATAAATTGGTCGTAAAGAAATTCCTTATGAAATGATTTGCAAATAAATTAGTTTTAAATGAGAAATATTACATGTGAAATGAATGTAATTTAAATTAAAGAGAAATATAAGCAATATTATGAGAATGGATATATTAATGTTTATATTAAATAGAGAAATTCTGTGAAACAAATATTAAAGTATGAAGTGATATTTGTGTTAATCGATGAGATTAAAAATGATTTATAACTGAAAGGTTAAATTTGAAATTCGAGAATTGAATATCGGTATTTTGTAATTAGTTTAAGATTTTGAATATATATATAATAATAATACAATTTAGTAGTATTTTCCAAATAGGAAATGTTTCAAATGAGTTCAATTGAATTCCAATGATTTCAAAGAAATCTCAATGAAGTTTTCAAGAAAATAGAAGTCCATAACTCACTTATGTCGCTGGAAATAATTTCGGTGATGAGTGCACGCATCATCGACATTGATTTTCAAGTCTCAGAGTGGAGGAGAGGCCACTTTAGTAGCTTTGCTATGCGAGTGATTTTGTGAAAGGAATTTTGATGTCCAATTTCGAAGTATGATTTGATATTCGAAAAATATATGTATATATATTTGAAATGATTTGAAATGAACCGATGTTCAATCCTTGAATTTCGAATTTGTTTTAGTATAACTCTATTATAAAAAAATTGATTTACTGATTCGTTGCTGATTTCCAACTCTTGGATTTGAAATTTGATTACACCGACTATTTTGAAGGTTTGAGCACTTCCAAATCAAAGTTTAAAATTTTAAAACTAAGAAATTTCGAAGAGTATAAATATTTGATCAAGAATATAAGTTTAGTTTTGTATGTTCAAAGTATGAAAGGTATGACTTAAGTAAATTTGAAACTTTTGTTAAATAAATAATTTGCGAAAAGGAAATTTGGATTTTTCATATAGAAATAAATAGTTTAAAGGTTTTAAAGGGATAGTTATAAAGTTGGAAATTGGGATTATTTTCTAAACCTATTATTTTGGAAGCTTTGAAATTGAGATATTTAATTTGGAAGAAAATTAGTGAAATCATATATGATTTTGAAACTGAATTGATATTGAAATAATTTGAAATTGAGAACCATATATTATTAAGTACTTGATTTGGGAATGGTCGAACTTATATAAAATGGATTTGTATAAGTATGAAGTTGATTTGAAATCTATTGATTTGAAAGGTACTCAATTTGGAAAGAGAATTTTATATAATCGAAGCCTACATAAGTGCGATTTGATATACTATTGGTTTGGAAAGTACTCGATTTGAAAATAGAATCCTATATATAATGGACTTTATATAAGTATGATATTTGAAAGTATTTGGAAAGGTACTATATGATATATATTTCGAAGTAAAGATATGGAAAGTGTCTTCTGCTTGATATCCGCTTTGTGGCCACATTGTGGATTCATTCTATAGATATTATTCTCTCTGATTTTTGATTTTCTGGATGTGATACTCGAGTGTTCCCACCGTGGCGTAACCCATGGGTTTTTTTCTCTCGCGACTGCATAGCGCAACTGCCTGGCTGAGTCTGGCCTAGGGGTGCAGATTGTTTCCTGGGGGATCCAGACGTAATCATTGTGTATCCTGCAATCTGTGTAGGTCGCATTAGTAGCAAAACTGCCTGGCTGAGACAGCCTAGGGGTACGGATTGTTTCGTGGGGGCCCAGGCGTAACCATTGTGTATCCTGCACCCTACTAGTCATCATGCCGTAACTCGCAGGGCTGAGAAAGCTTACGGATACGGATTGTTTCCTGGGGGATCCAGGCGTAACCATTGTGTATCTGTGAACCATGGTTGGACAAAGGTTTTGGTTGTTTTATTTGGATTGTACTTTCCATATCTGTTTTTAAAGGTTTTTCAAGTATTTTCACCGGTTGTTGAAACAGGTCTACTAAGTGCTTGAAGAATTCTAACTTTGCGCCTGATCAACGCATGGCCAGAGTCTGCAAGAACGAGGATAAACCTGTTAAGACGTTGAGTTATAAAAGTATTTTGATAAAGTATTATATAAAAGACATTTTGGTCATTTTTTTGTCAATTCTAAATACTTTAAAATGTTTAAAATATTGTTTAATAACTTACAACATGGGTTAATAGTAAATTATCAGTGTTGTAAATATTTAGAAGTTAATAATTAAATAAATTATATTTAAAGTAAATGATTATTGATTTATTAATAATATTTGGAAAGTATCTCGAGATAAAATTAATAAATTTATAAATAATGGATTTAATGTTTTTAATAGCTTCTTTGCAAATATAATTAATGATGTAAATAATTATTTTCAAATAGTTTACATATATTTATAAAGATGTTATTTAAAATATTTAAATGGTATTTATAAATGAAGCAAGAAACTTTACAAATGAATTTTTGAAAAGTATTAAGATGATTGATTTGCAAATAAAGCTTTCAAATGAATATTTCAAGTAAAAGTTATATAAGTTTCTTTGAATGTATAATTTAAAGATATCATATAAATGGACAGAAGAAAAAAATTTGATTTGCGAAGTTTATTTATAGCAATATACTTGACAAATAAATTTGATTCCCTATGTTGGAAGTATAGTTTGAAATATTTACTTGATTTCAAAGTACTAGTAGTAAAGTTTATAGGTATATTTACTATTTGAATTTTGTATTAGAATATTCATTTTGAAACAAGTGTTTAAATTAAATATGAAGGTATGAAATTTTATACTTTGATTTAGAAATTTAATGTAAGATGTGAGTATACTATTAGTTTCAGTTTAATAATATTGAGTTTATTTTAAAAAATAATGAGTCTAATAATTTTTTTGGATTTAAGGAACCTTATTTTAATGCTTATTATAATGTTTTGGTATAAATTTCTAACATTACTTTGGACTTTTGAAAAATCTTTGCATAATGCTATGAGGATGTTTTAAATATATCTTATATTTTTACTAAGTGAATGAGGTTAAATGTTTTAACTGAATTTTTAGATATGTTGAAATATTTCTTTTCTCTTCAAGGGAAAATACCAAAAAACTTAAATGTTTATTCAATAACCGAATGGAGTTATTTTCAGATTTATATTAAATTTAAATATGTAACTTAAATTGTTTATAAATTGATCATTTTGAATAAAATATTTCAAATTCCTCGATTCCTTCTTGTTCCTTTTGGAAAAAGTTTTGAGTGAGGGAGACTGTAACAACCCTTATTTTGATAATTAAACATATTAAATTTAATAAGGTTTTGGGCTTTAATATTGTCAGAAATTAAAATTTATGATTTATTAAATTGAATCTTATTAGATTAGAAAATTTGACTTTAAGATAAATTTTAAAATAATTTAATGAGATAAAACATATAATTGGCTAATATTGATTGAATGTAATTAACTACTATACTATGTTAACGTAATTTCAATCAACTTAAATAATAAAGATTAATAAGGAATATAATAAACAATGTATAAATTGATGTAATCTTATGTTATCAATTGCAATTGGTTTTAATATGGAGTATGAAATCAATTATTTTGTACGTAAATTCATTAACCTTTGTTTGTAAACAATAAGTTAATAGATATGGTTTATTAACGTATAACCATTGTTTTATTTATTTTATTATTATTAAATCCGTTAGAAATTTATTTGGTAATTAATGGAGAATTAACGTAATTGATATTACAATTGATATAAGAAGAAACGTTAACTGTTGAGTGGTGAGTGTAAAACTTATGTTAATCAATTGCATAAGGGAATATTGATTTGATAATAAGAATGTAAATTAAAATAAAAGGATTTGTTTGAAATTTAAATATATAATGAATAAGTTTTATTACATTTGTAATTAAATGTTGGAATTAAATTAGTATATATATATTGGGTTTAACATCGAAAATTGGATTTCAAAGGAAACGATTGGATTAATTATCTTCCCTGTATTAGGATATGTTTTGATATTTAATCATTGTAAGTAATAGTAATTATATCTTGCCATTAATAAGAGATAAAAGTAAATGGTAATTAATTAATGATATGTGCAACATATGTTTTGTGTTAAAAATATATTGAGAATTTCATTGAGAAATATTACATTCAAATTGTAAGCACTTAAATTTGGTACAAATATAACGATTATATGAAATTAATTGATAAAGAAATGATGTGGTTGTATGAAGTATTATTTCTATGACTCTTTAATGGGAATCTTTGAATATAAGTTGGTTTTAAAGGGGGAGGTGTTAATTGTAAATGAATGTGTAATAAAAAGAAATTTGTTTTGATAAAAATAAAGGAAAAGAATGGTTGCTTGATAAGAATATTCTTATCAAATAAAGTGAATATTTCATCTATGAATGTTAATTTAATTTCATTAAAACAAAGAATTGAATTTTGTTGTATGTTTCTAGTTGGAATATTTGATTTATCTCAATATTCCTTAATTTGAATTTAATTAAAAAAAATATACAATAATAAAATGGTAAGAAAACAACTTGAAGGTTTGGTTAAGTTTTTGATTTGGAATAGTTAGCATATTAACATAGGAGATTTATTCCATTTCAAATTTGACTTTGGGGTTTCGATTCATCTTTTAATGTGTGGGGTTGCGGTTCTCATTATGCTAATTGTAGTGTTTAATTTTATTTACTATTTACTAATAACAATACGTACATTGTGTGTAAATTTAAGCGTATTAGGGTTAATAAAATATGTTAAAATGAATTGTTTTTTTAGTATATTTGATTTGTGATTTCTATGTACGGACTACATTCTCAAATTTAAATCTGTCGCTTTCATTTATTTTATTTTATTACTACTTTATTTCATTAAATACATGTCTCTTTTGGTCTTCAAGTAAGTTTTATTTATTTACACGCGAGTCTTGCCTTGAAATATTTCATTTGATTTAATTTCATTAGAGTAAAGAATAGAATGATTTGTTAAAAAAAAGGAAATATATATTTATTTGAACGCTGTTTTAGCATACATATTGTCAAGAATAGGAATATAATTTAAGTAAGTTATTTATTACGGTGGTGTAAAACAACAAATTTATAAACATGTTTAAATGACTTAAGGAAACAATTATCCTATTTCTCGCCCATTTTGGTTTATCTATTTTGAAATTTAACTTTGTTATTAATTGCAATTAATGTAATGAAAGATTTCGATTAAAAGGAAAGAAAACTTGATTGCAATTAATAGATTTAATAAAAGAAACGTACATTTCGTGTTAAACAGAAATGGTGCTTTAATGGAAATAAAAGAACTGAACATTCTCATTTTTAAGGTAGGTATAATTTTATTAATTGTGCGTAGGTAAAAATTTGTATGTGTACAAATTGAGTATTATTTGAGTGAATGAAATTAATTTGGTTACGTTTCGAAAGAAATTGAATTTCAAAATGTGTATGCGGTCCCTTCATTTCATTTTATTTATTGCATGTACGTTTTAAAATAGTTACCTCATTATTAAAACTTGGTCCGTTCATTTCTCCTTCGGTTTAATACCTAAGCCTAAGCTTTTAGGCTATATTTAATTCTTTCCATCTCATTTTTGGTTATAAATTTTTTTATTTTCCTTTGGTTTGCAAATTTTCTCATTCCTACGTACATTTCCTTATGCATTATCAATGCCTAAAGCATTTAAAACTAAACGTGCATTTTGTCCCTCCACCTTTATTTCCTTATTATTAAATAATATATAATTTTATTTCTTCATTTGCATTTTATTTCTTCTATTACCTCATATTCATTTAGTTCACATCTTTCAATACTACGTTTTAAGGCTATTCATATTTTACTTTATTTCAATTCCCAGTTTGTTTATATATACCTTATTAGCTTTTCATTTGTTTCCATCTTCATTCCTTTAGTCATATTTGATTTTCTAATCTCATCTTCTATAGCTTCATTTTCCAAATAAAACTTCCATCTCATTTTTTCTCTCTTCACCTTCCTCCTTCCGTTTTCATTTTTTCTTCTATAAATCTCCTTCTTCTCTCTGTTTTTTTACTTCATACTTTGTCTTTTTGTTTCTTCTTCTTTTTGAAAGCTTCCTTTTCTTTTTCAATTCTTCATCTTCTTTAAATTTTCTTCTTCTTTTTCAAACATTCTTCTTTTTTCCAAAACTTTTTCTTTGAATCCAGATCTGTAACAACTTCTCTATCTCTTCCAAAACATTCTAAAAAAAGATTAAGATAGAAGGAAACAACTCAAAAGGAGGAAGTAGTAGCGGATCCAAATCTGACTAGAAAAGGGAAATCCAGAAGGTGAGTATTTAAACTCACTCAAGAAATACTAAAATTTTATTGCAAGTAAAACTAGGTCATATAGTGATAAACATTGGGAAGTTTCCAAAAAAAAGTGAATATTGAAACTTTGGAACATTTTTATAAATCAAATCTCTATAACTATGAAATTTAACTGGGAATTATTCTATAGATTTGTAATTCATTAGAATGGATCTATTGTGAAATCCATTTTATTTTGAATGTGGAAGCAATAACATTTCCAGAAATCTGAACCTTCAAAAATGTAGTTATCTGCATTCCTTATTTCATATACTTTTGATTTAATTTGCATAAGAATTTTAGTTCTGACTCGAGTGTATTATTTTCCTTTATGCTCGGGTCAGCCTGAGTTTTTCAGCATTGAAGACTATTTCTGGCGGACGAAGACGAAGATTCAGTATATTATTGCTATTTATTATTCCACTACATTCTGTGTTCTGCTGCATTATTTGATTATTTATGATATATGTATAACTCTGATTTGAATTTGCAAAAGTGTAACGAAATGTTATTTGTAAAACAGCTTCATGAACTATTTATTTGATTATTATATTTTGTCGTTACGCTGTGAGATTCTGTATTTTGTTTTTCTCTTTCCTTTTTTTTCTTTTTCTTATTTAACCCATTAACAATCCTTCCTTTTGAATGGTTTGATTCTGACATGTGTGTTTATTGTCGATTTGAACTATCCAAAAGGTGGGTTGTTACACGCAAAATTATTTCGATATTATTATCAGTGCATAGTACATAAAACATTTCGAAAGTATAATATTAATCTTAGCCAGCATAGACATTCCGAAGTGCCTACTATAGCTACCATCTAAACAGTGGCGACCACCATAAGTAAATGGCATGTGATACGACTAAAACCGTACAAGGTGCGTATTGGAGTTTGGATTTCCAACAAATGGTCAGGCTAAGGAACTTCCTACTGCCACATGGGTACGCTTCTAGAGGGACGTCCCGAGAACTTAACCAGCTCTCTGCCAACACAAGGCCGGATTACCTCTGTAACTAGGTAACTACTACACGAGTATGCCATCCCCCAGTCCTTTGGGACCTTTATCCGAGGATCCTCTACACTAACAACCACAAAGAAAAGTATTTACAGTTACCACAAATGTTAAATAACAGGGCTCCATACCTGACACCACCCTTTCCCAGAAGGAAATGACATATCCTAAAGGGCGCGACCCTGATAACCTTGCTGCATCTTTCCTGTTTCGACCATTTCCTGGGTGTGAGGTCCGGTGAGGCCTTGTCCACAAAGCTACACTTTTCATAAAGTCATGCTTTGATCAACAAATGATCAGTAGCACTTCGTATGCCACATTACCTGTTTGAGAATATATCATTAGTAACCATCAACTACATAACCTCTGAGCTCGTACGTCTCAGAGAAGGGTGTTAAGCTAAGAGAATAAATTCTCCGCCACCAATAGAAATATATTTGATAAAAACCAGCTTTACATCTCAAAGTGTAATGTTGGGCACACATCCATACAAGTCCGTTCTGGGATCAAACGGAACCGAAGGCACTTCAAAGAAGCCCTTGCAAATCTGGATATTTACTAATCATGTCCGGAATCTCCATCACAAAGGGTGATGGAACTCTATACCGGAGGAACCCAGTGTAGAGACAATCGATAGGTAGTCCTTTCGCTTTTGAAAATACCCGATCTTCAACACCATCTTTAAACGCGATCCCATTTCGTCGTATCGTTATTCGGAATGGGTTTTATGACACAAAGTCCTCTCCCGGCTAATCCGAATAACAAGCGCTTATTTTAAAAATAAGTGCTATATTCAGATTTCAACAAATTTCAACAATTTTCACTTTAATCTTTTAAACAAAAGATCCATCACAATCACAAAGGTTCGATGTGGTTTTTCAATATCCACTTGAAATCTGACCACCGGTCGCATCGAAATTCAAATGTACTTTAAAAGGCAACTATTGATAGTCGGTTATTTAACTATCAATCAACATTCACAACAATCATTGGATTCCAAATAATTTTTTTCCAATCATTATTTTCAAGATATCTCTTCAAAAATACGATTTTAACACTTCAACCATTTGAAAATAAATTTCGAATCATTTTTCACTCGCGGAATAAGATTCCCGATATTATTTGTTTCCACTGAAGGTCTGCCGAGTTAAAATACATTAAAATAATTTAAATTACTTATCCAAACATATATACTTGGAAATATTTAAAATAAAACTATTTTAAAACACTCACTCAGATATTAGTTATGAAAAAATTACATAAAAATCTCGTATAAAATTCAAGGCCAAACTTATTCTAAAATAAACTTAGTAGATAGGATATAACTATTTAAACATCCATTTTGTAAAACAAATATCAATTTAATCTTTAAATAATTACTTCTATAATAAATTAAAATAAATCTTTACTTTAAAGATTTTCCAAATAACCCAAGTAAATAATTTCTCCAAAATAATTTTTCCTTAAAACATCTTTACAATTTCAATTTCATATTTATGGACTATATTGAAAACATACTCGGCTTTCCAGGGAAAGTACACCTTCCATTCTAAAATGGTTCATTCAAATCAATTTATAAATCCTTCCGGATTTACTTTAAATTTACGTTCCAAATCCGTAAATTCCTTTCCACACTTTTATTTTTAAAACGAATTCCCCTTTCTTTTATAAAATTCCGTTATGAATTTAAACTTTTAAATATCCTTTGATATACGATTTTCAAATCGATTTCTAAATATTCATTTTCAGCACCGAATTAAATTCTAAATTTATTTTCAACCAAATCAATTTCCAAAATTTATTTCTACATTTATTTCAACACTAAATTTATTATCTTTGGAAACAAATTCCTTCTTTTAAATCTATTCAATTTTTCTAAAATTAATTTACTATAAATTTTCTACCAAAATTACAAAAATCAAATTTTATTTATTAATGGTATCCTACGATACCAAAAATATATTCGGCTAAATTTTTAGCCTTCAACGATTCCAATCACAATATAATCACACAGAGATTATCAACACACAACATATGAAACAAATTCAATATTTTGAGGAATCAAGTTGGATCCCTCCAACATGCTTCCCTACATGATGTTAGCACAACACTTAAATACCAATTCCACTTAGAGGTGGAATATCGCGATATATGAGATTTATAAAATATCATCCGCTATTATACGACGTATATGGTCTAAGCTAATATAACTGATAACAAATTAATCGTCCAAGCACACAATCAACACAATCAACAATTTTAAATCTAACTATTTAAAATTAAATTAGAGGAATCTGATTGTGTGCTTTTATTTCGCAGTCCAGTTCCAAATTAGCTTGTTTCTTCACGGTTTTTTTCGACCTTGTATAAACATTAGATAATTTTCATTAATATTTAAACCAATCGAAAAGTTAAATTTCCATTGGACATATTTAGTTAATTAATTATACTTTAATTAAATATTATTTTAAAAATAAATTTCCTGTTCAACATTTTCTTTTTACTATATATACAATTCATTAATAGTTGAACTAACTCGAGAAATCCATTATTATTTAGTAATTTGATTTACTAATAATTGGATTTAAACTATTTTCCTTTAAACAAATTATTTTTAGCGCCTTAAATAAATTAAATCAATTTATTAGTAAAATCAATTCTAATATACATTATTTTAAAATTGACTAGTTGATTTAAATTTTAAACTAATAATCTATCTCCAAACTTTTTTTATAATAATAACAACAGCAGTATTTTATTATAGATCAAAAATAATTAATTTTTTTTCTAGCGTATACTTTGCTGAAAATATATACATATTCATAGAACTCAAACAAAAAAATAATTTTAACCCTTACTTTGAAAATTTTTCTTTCTTCTGCTTATAAAAAAATCGTCACAGTAAATAATTTTTTTATAATAAAAAAATCAAAATTACCTTGATTCGATCAGAACCCAGCCTCACAATCTCGACTTTACCATCGCGCCACCAATTCCTGCCCTCGCGTGACCACTACGGCTTGCACGCGCCTCCAAGATCTCCAAAACCCCTCCTGACCATTCGCACCACGCCTCCATTGCAGCGAGTCCACACTGCCTAGGCTGCTCGAGAATGCTCGCGGCCGCCGCCACGTTGCATGCGAGCCTGCCCTCGTAAACGCGTGTGATTTCCCCTTCGTTTAGCCTGGTTGCGATTTCTCGTTGTCACGCTCGCGCGATATCTTCTTCCTTTTTTTATATATTGGGGATGAATCGATTTCAACCTATGCTCGACTATTGATTTCGAACCGGGAGGTAAAGGAGGAAGAGAAGTATCGGTTTTGAATTAAAGAATGGAGCCATGATTTTTTTAAAGAGGCTCGGCAATTTTCTCGTTTGGTTTGTTGAATTGAACAAGAAGGATGGGATTATAAAGGAAAGAAAGCGACCATTGATTTAACTTTATTTCTCATTGAAGAAAGAAAAGAGAAGCATCGTGATTTTACGGAAAATAGGAAGCGTATGGAAGAAAACGAGCTATAATATTCTGATGGAACGGAAAAGTGGCCGATGGAAAAGAATTTCGACTGCATTGACTAAGGTATTAAATTCAAATTCAAATGTCTCAATAAAAGAAACTTAAAGTCTCGACATCCTATCGAGGCGTGCCGCGTTTATGATGTTATACGCCTATTCCGAACACAATGGAAAAGGTTCCGAGCCCTAATTCGATCATATGGAGAAGATAGCTTTTTGAACCCAACTATTAAATTAAATTTTGATATAATTTTCAGCGCGTTTGCTTATGATACGATCACACGACAACTCCAAACATTATGAAAATTGAAATCCAATAATAATACAATATTATGGATCCAATGGAACTGGGTTCGTCAAATTCCGAGACCGTGCCTCGGAATGCTATTTTTAAATATCGATTTTAACAATATAATTTCAAAACTGAACAAAACATTTCCAAATCAAAATCTGAAGCTTCCATTATCTTCAGTATCATCAATATAAATTTTCTAAGCTGTCAAAGTACTTTTATTCAGTTTAAAACTGAAGATTCAAATTTTTATCCATCATTAATAAATTAAATTCAATAATTTGATTGTCAAATTCATATTTATATTCGAAATTCAAGTTAAACTTACCTCCAAACAGTTAAAATCAATCAAATATTCCATTTCAAATGTTAAAAATTTCCCGGTCGTCACATCCTTCCCCCCTTAAAAGAATTTCGTCCCAAAATTACTAGTTAAAAAGAATGATTCTTAACTCATTTAGTACTTTCCCAAAACAAATAGTTTTCAACAATTTGTCAAGGAAAATCTTTTTACTAAAATCCATTATCACTTCAATTATCTTTCTAAAATCTTTCATAGTTTTCAAACGACATTGTTTTCTCAACAATGCAAATTTGAATTTAAATTCGGATCTAAAATTATCAAAATTTCTCAAAAATTTTATAACACCCTAAATTTGCGAAAAATTTCGCCAGCATCTTCTATGCACGGCTAGCTCGGTGCGACTATAAAATGGCACCGTAGGCCCTCAGATTCAAAAAGAAAACAAAAAGCCAAGTGGCTAGATCAAAAACCCAATCAAATTTCATACAGGATTTTAAACACATACCTTTTTTGTCGGACAATTCAAATTTATCTTCAGAAGTCAAAACCAATTTTCCTTTCTCTTTATAATACCTGTATATCCAATTTAACCATATCCAACTACAGATTTCAATAATCATTTTATACATTTCCTTACAGAGATTTTCATATCTACTTCTATTCCTTTTAGTTTTCCCATTACCATATGAATTCACTTTATCTTCAACTCTGAACATTGAATTTTATCTTTCAATTATAACTGATTCATATTATTATTTTAAATTAGTTTCATTCACTAATTTACTTCAATTTCAAATTTGAAATCGTTTGTCGCTAACAAAAAAATTTCAAAAATTTTCTAACTCTCAAAATTTTCGAAATTTTTTGGCAGAGTCTCCTTTGTACGGAGGAGCTTTTGCAATTTGACAAAAGATATAAATACATATACATCGACCAACCTAGTCGAAAAAAGCAAAAACAGTTCATATTTCCTTTTTTTATTGCGTAGGCGTACCTCATTTAGCATTTTTAAGCGAAGCGGTTTATTATTAGCATTTTAGCGCGACCAAATTCAGCTAAACGGTCCCCTTTACCTGTACTTACTCAATGTAAACACGTAAGTGCCATATACAGGAAATCTATTTACATTTCACTTATTTTCAATAGTGAACACATAGTTTTCATAAGCAATGCACTCAAAATAATTCCCACAAGCAATTTATAAGGTTTCAATACAAATTTAATTGCTTACAACTACATTCCATATCATTTCTATTCAATTCAAGCGATTTACAATTCACTTTCTTTATTCAATTCATTTTTTTAAAACGAAACGAACTCATATCCATTTTATAAACCTCATTTATGTATATTCAACAAACCAAGTATGCATTCACTATGCAATTATAGCTTACAAAACAACTATACTTGGCATCAATTTTCAAAACCAAGTTTTCTTTTTTTATTGACATTCAAATTCACATCATATTAATTCAATAGTTCATTGTCAATATTTATACTTGCATTTTTAGTTCTAATCCATTCGTTTGCATTTCATTAATCGAACAAGTTTCATTCACAACCATTCCATAAAACTTGACAACAACCATTTCACAATTTTACCTAAGTCGAGCTTTTATCCCATATTTGCTTAAGTTATTTCAATTCAAAACTCAAATTTATTATTCCTTGTAACACTTACAAACTTAAATCCTTGATTTGATTTTCATTTACCAAATCCATTCCATCAACTAATTTAATTAAATTAGTTTTACTCACTTATCCATTTTATTTTTACTTTTCCAAAGTTTGGATTTTTATTCAACTTGATCCAAGTCAAATCTCATTTCATTTCTCAATTCCAATTCATTTACTCACAAACGTTAACTCATTAGTTCATTCACAAATTTATTCCACACTTACTTTTATTTATCTCTTTTCAATTTGAATCTTATTCCAATCAAATTTTAAATATTTTTTATGAGTTATCAAACTTATTTAGATATCGTAACATTTTAAAGATTTCTAGAGTCTTTTCACCTTTTCCAAAACCATTATTGAAAACAGTTCAAACTATCCTTTGAATTTCAAAACCAAACCCAAATTTTCCAAACAACTTCCATTTAAAACAATTTGGCAGCAATTCCTATTTTGGAAACCCGACACCGATGATGTCGCGATCATCATCAGAATTATTTTCCAGTGACCGAAAAGTGTTTAGAGCGTTTCATCCCTTCAAAACAATTTTCCAAATCCTTGAAAACTATTTCCATCCCAAAAGGAATTTAATTTCCAAACTTCCCGAATTCCAAATATTTTCAAGAACATTTCAAAATATTTCTATGGAATTCTATTTCAAATTATAAATCTAATTTATAATTTATATTTACAAATCCCATTTGGATTTTTATTTTCTTAGCTTTTGGGTTTGATTTCAATTCTTATTCAATAATCAATGATAATAGTTTAATATTATCAATTCGTAACATCCAAGCAACCATATACTATATAATTTATGGAAAATTATTCTTTTCATATACAAAATAGTTTTGGGTAAAATTATTTCATTTACCCTATTTTAAAACGATATCGTGTCGAATTTGTTCTGTACAAGTGTTTAGAGATCCCTATCAATAACGTTAATTACTCATATTGACCAGAATCCATATACCACTCAACAAACCAATCAACACAATATAAAATAATTTTATATCCACTAACAAATACGCGCTCATATCTATTAATACACTCAAACTCATTCTAGAGTGCTGCTGACTCTATCTCTAATGAGAAACACCCAATAGAGCCAGGGTTGTCGCTTAACCAAATGCTCTGATACCACTTGTAAAGGCCTAGGCTTTTCAGCCATCGACAGCGGCCAATCTCGACTGGTAGGCTTTTCAACCGTCCCAGCCCCGCCGTGGCTTACAATGGTATCCTGCCCTTGCTTTTACGGCCAGCCTTTCGACTGTCACGCCTTACGGCTAACCAACCCCTAAAAGAGGACGTGTAGGGGTAAGAGTCTCCTGCTCGCCACCAAACAAAAAGCAAGAACCCCCATCACGTTTCACAAAGATAAGTAAGGTCAGTCGTGGGACTGGTATGAGATCTTAAAAACAATTATTTTCATAAAGAAAATAAAAGGAAATCCGCTATGCTTTTGGAAAATGAAACTACCATAACGCCTCCCGCCACACACACAATGCAAACGCAGAATCGGAGGAGATTTCTCCTTATGAAAGTCAAACATGTTTGATACGCAAAATCCTTTCGATATTATTATTAGTGCATAGTGCAGAAAACATTTCAAAAGTATAATATTAATCTTAGCCAGCATAGACATTCCGAACTATGCCTACTATAGCTACCATCAAAACAGTGGTGACCACCATAAGTAAATGTCAAGTGATACAACTAAAACTGTACAAGGTGCGTATTGGAGTTTGGATTTCCAACAAATGGTCAGGCTAAGGAACTTCCTACTGCCACATGGGTACGCCTCTGGAGGGACGTCCCGAGAACTTAAACAGCTCTCTGCCAACACAAGGCCGGTTTACCTCTGTAACTAGGTAACTACTACACGAGTATGCCATCCCCAGGTCCTTTGGGACCTTTATCCGAGGATTCTCTACACCAACAACCACAAAGAAAATTATTTGCAGTAACCACAAAGGTTAAATATCAGGGCCCATACCTGACACCACCCTTTCCCAGAAGGAAATGACATACCATAAAGGGCGCGACCCTCATAACCTTGCCGCATCTTTCCTGTTTTGACCATTTCTGGGGTGTGAGGTCCAATGAGTTCTCGTCCACAAAGATACACTTTTCACAAAGTCATGCTTTGATCAACAAATGATCAGCAGCACTTCGTATGCCACATTACCAGTTTGAGAATATATCACTAGTAACCATCAACTACATAACCTCTGAGCTCCTACGTCTCAGAGAAGGGTGTTAAGCTAAGAGAATAAATTCTCCGCCACCAACAGAAATGTATTTGATAGAAACCAGCTTTACATGTCAAAGTATAATGTCGGATAAACATCTATTCAAGTCCGTTCCGGGATCGAACGGAACCAAAGGCACTTCAAAGAAGCCCTTGCAAATTCGGATATTCACTAATCACGTCCGGAATCCCCATCACAAAGGGTGATAGAATCTCTATACCGGAGCAACCCGGTGCAGAGGCAATCGACAGGTAATCCTTTCGCTTTCAAAAATACCCAGTCTTCAACACCGTCTTTAAATGCAATCTCATTTCTTCGTATCGTTATTCGGAATGGGTTTTATGACACAAAGTCTTCTCCCGGCTAATCCGAATAACGAGCGCTTATTTTAAAAATAAGTGTTATATTCAGATTTCAACAAATTACAACAATTTTCACTTTGATCTTTTAAACAAAAGATCCATCACAATCACAAAGGTTCGATGTGGTTTTCGGATATCCACTTGAAATCTGATCCCCGGTCGCATCGAAATTCAAATGTCCTTTAAAAGGCAACTATTGACAGTCGGTTATTTAACTATCAATCAAAATTCACAACAACCATTGGATTCCAAATAATTTTTTTCCAATTATTATTTTCAAAATATCTCTGCAAGATACAATTTTAACACTTCAACCATTTGAAAATAAATTTCAAATCATTTTTCATTCGCAGAATAAGATTCTCGATATTATTTGTTTCCACTGAAGGTCTGCCGAGTTAAAATACTTTAAAATAATTTAAATTACTTATCCAAACATATATACTTTTAAATATTTAAAATAAAACTATTTTAAAACACTCACTCAAATATTAGTTATGAAAATAGTACATAAAAATCTCGTATAAAATTCAAGGCCAAACTAATTATAAAATAAAATTAGTAGATAGGATATAACTATTTAAACATCCATTTTCTAAAAGAAATGTCAATTTAAACTTTAAATAATTATTTTTATAATAAATTAAAATAAGTCTTTACTTTAAATATTTTCAAAATAACCCAAGTAAATAATTTCTCCAAAATAATCTTTCCTTAAAACATCTTTATAATTTCAATTCATATTTATGGACTATATCGAAAACATACTCGGCTTTCCAGGGAAAGTACACCTTCCATTCTAAAATGGTTCATTCAAATCAATTTATAAATTCTTCTGGATTTACTTTAAATTTACGTTCCAAATCCATAAATTCCTTTCCACACTTTTATTTTTAAGACGAATTCCCCTTTCTTTTATAAAATTCCATTATGTATTTAAACTTCTAAATATCCCTTGGTATACGATTTTCAAATCGATTTCTAAATATTCATTTTCAGCATCGAATTAAATTCTAAATTGATTTCCAATTTATTTCCAAATACCAAATCAATTTCCAAAATTTATTTCTAAATTTATTTCAACACTTAATATATTATCTTCCAAACAAATTCCTTCCTTTAAATCTATTCAATTTTCTAAAATTAATTTGCTATAAATTTTCTACTAAAGTTCAAAAATCAAATTTTATTTATTCTTGGTATCCTACGATACCAAAAATATATTCCGCTAAATTTTTAGCCTTCAACGATTTCAAACACAATATAATCACACAAAGATTATCAACACACAACATATGAAACAAATTCAATATTTTGAGGAATCCAGTTGGATCCCTCCAACCTGTTTCCCTGCATCCACAGATGTTGGCACAACAATAAAATACCAATTCCACTTCGAGGTGGAATATCGCGGTATATGGGGTTTATAAAATATCATCCGCTATTATGCGGCGCATAGGGTCTAAACTAATATAACTGATAATAAATTAATCATCCAAGCACACAATCAACAATTTTAAATCTAACTATTTAAAATTAAATCAGAGGAATCAGATTGAGTGAGAAAATCTCACCTTTGTTTTTATTTCGCAATCCAGTTCCAAATTAGCTTGTTTCTTCATGGTTTTTTCGACTCCGTATAAACATTAGATAATTTTCATTAATATTTAAACCAATCGCAAAGTTAAATTTCCATTTGACATATTTAGTTAACTAATTATACTTTAATCAAATTTTATTTTAAAAATAAATTTCCTTTTCAACATTTTCCTTTTACTGTATATACAATTCATTAATATTTGAACTAACTCGAAAAATCCATTATTAGTTAATAATTTGATTTACTAATAATTGGATTTAAAGTATTTTCCTTTAAACAAATTATTTTTAGTTCCTTAAATAAATTAAATCAATTTATTAGACAAATCAATTCCTAATATACATTATTTTAAAATTGACTTGTTGATTTAAATTTTAAACAAATAGTCTATCTCAAAACTTTTTTTGATAATAATAACAACAGTAGTATTTTATTGTAGATAAAAAATAATTAATTTTTTTCTAACTTATACTTTACTGAAAATATATACATATTCATAGAACTCAAAAAAATAAGTTTAACCCTTACTGTGAATTTTTTTCTTTCATCTGCTTATAAAAAAATCATCACGGTAAATATTTTTTTTTAAATAAAAAATCGAAATTACCTTGATTCGATCAGAACCCAGCCTCACAATCTCGACTTTACCATCGCGCCCCCAATTCCTGCCCTCGCGTGGCCACTACGGCTTGCACGCGCCTCTAAGATAGCCAAACCCCCTCCTGACCCATTGGATCCGCCGCCTCCATTACAACGAGTCCATACTGCCTAGGCTGCTTGAGAATGCTCGCGGCCGCCGCCGCCTTGCACACGAGCCTTCCCTCGAAAACGCGTGTGATTTCCCCTTTGTTTCACCTTGTCGCGATTCGTCGTTGTCGCGCTCGCGCGATATCCTTCTGCCGTATTTTTTTATATATTGGGGATGAATCGATTTCAACCTATGCTCGGCTATTGATTTCGAACTGGAAGGTAAAGGAGGAAGAGAAGTATCGGTTTTGAAATAAAGAATGGAGCCATGATTTTTTTAAAGAGGCTTGACAATTTTCTCGTTTGGTCTGTTGAATTGAACAAGAAGGATGCTATTATAAAGGAAAGAAAGCGACCATAGATTTAACTTTATTTCTGATTGAAGAAAGGAACAAGAAGCATCGTGATTTAAGGAAAATAGGAAGCGTATGGAAGAAAATGAGCTACAGTATTCTGATGGAATGGAAAAGCGGCTGATGGAAAAGAATTTCGACTACGTTGACTATGGTATTAAATTCAAATTCAAACGTCTTGATAAAAGCAACTTATAGTCCCGACATCCCATTGAGGCATGCTGCTAGGCGTTTATAATGTTATACACCTATTTCGAACATAATGGAAAAGGTTCCGAGTCCTAATTCGATCATATGGAGAAGTTTGCTTTTTGAGCCCAACTATTATTTAAATTTCGATATAATTTTCAGCGCGTTTGCTTATCGTACGATCACAAGACAACTCCAAACTTACGAAAATTGAAATTCGATAATAATACAATATTACAGATCCAATGAAACTGGTTTCGTCAAATTCCGAGACTGTGCCTCGGAATGCTATTTTTAAATATTGATATAATTTCAAAACTAAACAAAACATTTCCAAATCAAATTCTTTAGCCTCCATTATCTTCAGTATCATTAATATAAATTTTCTAAGCCATCAAAATATTTTTATTCAGTTTAAAACTGAAGATTCAAATTTTTATCCATCATTAATAAATTAAATTCAATAATTTAATTGCCAAATTCATATTTATATTCGAAATTCAAGTTAAACTAACCTCCAAACAGTTAAAATCAATCAAATATTCCATTTCAAATGTTAAAAAAATTCGGGTCGTCACAGTTACCTTACCTCTTCAAGAAAGGATTCAGAGCAATCAAAGGAAGGACTAAATTCTGGAAGAATTTATCAAGGAGTTGAGAAGGGTCATTGTTCGAATTTAGAGATAGATAATTAAAGTGCTTTAAGGATGAATAGACGATTGTGCATTCCAGATGTGGAGGGAGTGGGACAATAATATTTGTTAGAGTGCCACAAATCAAAGTTAAGTATACATATTGAGTTCATAAGATATACAAGGATATGAAAAGTGTATTCCGATGGCCTGGAATAAAGAAGGATATCTCTATCTTTGTCAGCAAGTTCACGAGCTGTCAGCAAATCAAAGGGGATCATCAAAAAACTACTGTATTGCTTCAACCTTTCGAAATCCCAAATTGGAAATGGGAGGTGATATCGATGAATTTCATCAATAGTTTACCCAGAACCGGATAAGGAAATGAAGGAGTATGGGTTATTATGGACCGGTTAACTAAGAGTGCTCATTTTATTCCAGTCAAGCCAATTAGATCTTCCGCTTCATTAGCATAGATTTATATAGGGAGATAGTTTGCCTACCTGGAGTCCCAATGAGTATAGTAAGCGATTGTGTTCCTATCTTTACAAATCAAATCTGGAGCTTTGCAAGTTGCATTTGGAACAAACCTGAGTCCGAGCATAGCCCACCACCCGACGGATTGAGAGGGTTAACCGCATCTTGGAGGATAGGTTAAGGGCCTGCATCTTGGACTTTGGATGGTCTTGGGAAGATCATCTACATCTAGTGGAATTCTCCTACAATAACAGCTTTCAAGCTAGCATCGGAATGGGGCCTTATGAAGCTCTCTTTGGAAGGCCGTGCAAGTCACTAGCCCGTTGGGTATATTTGGAGATCATCAAGTGCTTGGGCCGGATATGATTCGAGAGGCGACAGAGAAAGTTGCAATGATTAAGAAGACGGTGAGGGAAGCCCAATATCGCAAGAAGAATAATGCTGATAGGAAGCAAAGAGATTTAGAATTTGATGTTGAAGACCTTGTGTTCATCAAGATTTTGCCAATTAGAGGAGCTGTTAGATTTTGGAAAGCTGGAAAGTTAGCACCAAGGTATATTGGACCTTTCCATATTTTTGAAAGGATTAGGTCTCTTTCTTATAAGGTTGAGTTGCCGAAGAGATTGGTAGTGGTTCATAATGTGTTCCACGTGTCTCATTTGAGAAAATATGTGCATGATCCATCATTGATTGTGGAGCCGTCGGTTCAAGAGAATTTGAAATAGAACCGAACTTGACAGTGGTTAGACATCCAATTCATATTGTGGATCAACATAAGAAGAGGCTATGTGATATGGTGTAGAAGTTAGTTAAGATTCAATGGAGTAAGTATCCCAGGGTCTGCACTTGGGAGCTTGAGAGAAGCCTATCCTGAGTTGATGTTAGGATAGGTTTTTTATTGGTTTTATGTATAGTATATGCCTTATATGCTATGATTGCTCAATGTACATCTTTTATATGTATTTTATGCTATGAGTATATGGCTTTTTGTATAATTTGAGTTGTCTCCTTGTTTGCCAATTATGAAATGAAATTCTTTTAAGGGGAGGAGAATGTAACGACCTAGAAGTGGATTACTTAAAATATGGATATTTAATTATATTTTTAATAATTAATTTATGAATATAACAACCTAAATAAACTCCTTTAAAATAATAAAAAATGGTAGTGAAATCATTTTCAAATTTTGGTTTCAAAAATAATTAGTTTGAAGAAAGATTGAAAATGTAAGCATAATTTGTTTTCCTAATTTTCAATTTTTCATTGTCAAAAAGTTGTCGGAATTATTGTAACATTTTTGAATACACATCCATACATACATGAATATCTTGGACATGGAAAAAATGTACATATGAATATGCATGTACACTTGAGTGTATATGCATATATGACAATATAATATATTTTTATAGAAAATGTACATATATATTATATAAAGATTCCACCTTAGACAAAAAGTACAAAAAGAGGATAAACATGTTTGTTTTGATGTAATAGGAAGGTGGCTGGGGAGCGAATTTATGTAAGGGGAAAGGAGGGGTGAGGTGGCATGTTGTGAGTGTAGGGTATAAGGACGTGGCTATTTTGGTAAATTCCCATTTTAACTTTATGTAAAACTTTTTATTTTCAATTTCTTTTCATTTTCTCATTCTCTTTTCCTATTTCATAATTCCTAAATCTCTTAAGCATAATTTCCATGGCTTCCTACCCCAAATCAAAGTTTCAAAAACCATATATATCCTCTTAAATCCTTTAACCAACTTGCTAAAACACTTCTAGACTCACTACTTCACTTTCTCTTCCAAAATCAAGCAAATAGTCACCTTAAATAGCCAAGGCCATACCCCTACATGTCTATGGCTGAACCATATCGAGCATAACCAAGCTTATTTCCAATGTTTCAAAGCAAAGTTCAAGTCTTTCCATAGGATTCAAAAATCCTAAGTCTTTTCACAAAATTTTGAAAAGATTTCATTTAAACTAGGTGAGTAAATTATAATCTTTTTGGGAAAGAACATACCTTTATATAAATGTTGTTATATGGCTATATATATAATGTTTATTGCATGAATTATAGCATGGTTTGGATATGTATGTATGTGCTAATTTATGGTTAGTATTAGAGTTTGAATAGAAAGACTAAAGTGATGCCTTGGGGTATAAAGCTGTGATTTTGGTTATGTTAATGAAATGATATGCTATGTATGTGTAATACTGGATTTTTAGTTGGATGGTTATGGAAGTTAATACTTGGAAATGTTGAAAGGGATTGAGATCCTTTTAAAGTTCAAATCATGTTATCTAGTTTTTGATTTATTGTGTCTCAAAAAGAAAAAAAATAAAGTTCCTCATTTTGAATTGGAGTTTCGAAATTAGTTTTAAAATAATGTTTTCAAAAGGAAGGAAGGTTAAAGATGCGGTTTAGATAATAGTTTAGAAAGTGATTCTAAGTTATGGCATCCATAACAAAAGTCGCTATGGACGCAATTCAGAAATATATTACCTTTAAATTTTTTAAGCTTTCTTTTAAAATTGTGTTGAAAACCATTTCAAACTTAATTTAAGATTATAAAATTAATTAACTCTTAATTAACGAGTTTAATAATTAAATTGTTTGTTAAAAATAATTAATAATTAATTAAGTAATTAAGTTAAGTAATTAGGATTTAAAAATTAATTAGTTAATTAAGTTAATCGTTTGTAGTTAATTAAGAAACTTTTAATTAACGATTAATTAAGTTAAGAGGTAATTATTTTAATTAATTTTATTTAATCAAGTTAATTATTTATTAAAATTATGTATTTAATTAATATTTACCTTTTTAATTAATTATCATGTAACTAAGAGTTATTTATTTACTTAAGTATTTTTTAATTTGCGTTTAATTTAAAATAAATGTTTGTAAATAAAGTTTAACTATTTATTTACTTTTAACTAATTAGGGTTTAATTATTGTTTACTAGAGTTTATTTAATTAATTTTTAACTAATTAAGGGTAAGTGTTAGTAATTAATTAAAACTTAACTAAGAATAATTAAAGTTTAAACTTTGATTTAAGTATGCTTAATTAAGGATTGATTAAGCTTTAATTTATGATTTAATGATGACCTATTTATTATTTTAAGTTTTCTTAAATTCCAATAGTTCTTTATTTTAAATCAACTTTCTTCTTTTAGTGAATTGTTTTAAACCAAAGGATCTCTTGTCCATGCCATTAAGTAACCAAACAAATTAAATTAGTTAGAACAAAACGATGACACATTCTATTGGAAGCAAATCGACTTGTACTTATCACAAATACCACAGTTCGGAAGCATGATGAATACAAGGAAGTCAATTTCGATAAGCGGGTCATGATAATTTAAGCATATGAAATATATTTCCATATGTAAATGTTTACACCCTGATAGTGGAGTTGTCCACTATAAAAACTTGACTCTTTAACATTATCGAATGTTTCTTCGGAGAGACTGGGATCATATAGCAGTTGTTTTCTGAAAACCATTTCTAACTAATGTAGGCATTCGAATTGTAAATAGTGAAGGAAAGGTCCAAGATGAAGACTTTGAAGTGCAAGAACTATTTCCTACTAACCCTAAGGGTGATTCCAAAATGGATGTAGTAGAAGCAGTCTCTTAGGTTCATTCATCTCTTGAATGGCTTGTTTGGATGAGTACTGATATTTGTCAACCTCTGGAAGGCAATATTAGCATTCCAAATGGTAGTGCTATAGTAAAGGTAAACGTATCCTTAGGCCTCATCAACCGAAAATGACAAAAATAAGATATGCAGCAAGGCTATGTGGGTCACTCCCATCAGAGTATGTCTTCGCCATATCTAGAATCGATATTTGACCCCTTTTGTAAGCTTCGGTACGGTGCTGATCCCAACCATGTTGGTGATGTATTCGGTACTACTAGTAAAATAGTAGGTCGATTATGTGTAGTAGGGCTGCAAGATGTTTTTTTAGACCCCAGGTTTATTTTATCTAGAGGTGCACCTTTCGAAAGGTAGTTCTTTACCATGTCATGTATGGAATGCATTCTCCAATAAGTACCATAGGGATTTAGTTGCACCCAAATATGTTGAAACGTGGATGCAAGCACATCGGCTATGTTCTATTTTACTTGAAAACCTTAGACATTATCATAAAATCATTGGATTACTATATAAAGTATTTTGGTTATCATAAGGTAAAAATCAGTTCGTGTTTATGTGTAGCGTTGTGTTACGAGATACTCTTGTTTTTAAAAGTATTTTAGAAGTAAAAATTCAGTTGTTCGAGTTTACTCACATCGTACCCATGTCTGACCCAAGTTTTTATTTTCTTTCCCTAAAACTCTTGGGTACTAAAATTTTTATGAGTATCCAAGGGATCGAGGTTTCCCACGATTGCATTTTGCAAGAGTTGGAGTAGGTGGCTTCAACGTTAGCCAACTACAGTCTTATTCCGATATGTATGTATGTATGTATTTTTTATTAGTGAAGTAGGGATAGATTATTATAACTGTCCCAATTTGAAACTTCTACTATCATGACTCTGATGTACTATTATGGTAGTATCTATGTAAAATCTTATGTTAATTGATATATGTTATGTCTGTAAGATTCTATGATTGTTTAGTTTTCTTCTTATCTTCCTTTTTCTTTTTTCCCTGAATGGCTTGTCTTTCATAGCAAGGAAGAAGGTTCATTACACTTGGTATAACGTAGTTTGACGAACACCTAGGCTTTGGGTTAGGGTCAACTTTAAGAGAGCGTATTTGTAATTTTTATTTGCATATCTATATATATTCTCGATAGTTAGATCGGCTTTGATAATTTTCATTGGTGTCATTGCTTTAAGATTATCTTATCTAAGTATTCTAAGAGTTTTCTTACTATGTCGAGGTAGTAAAACATGAGTAACATAGGTAGACTAGGTAAGGGAGCAGGTTGCACTATGAATACAAATGGTCAAACCCCAAATCTTGGAGGAGTATGGATTGTCAAAGAGGCAACACCAGAGCAACTATGAGTGCATTTCGTAATCTTATGCAAGGATTACTCCAATCTAAAGGGGAACTGTTTAAAGGAACTGAGACTATCATGGAAGTGCAAACTTGGTTGCGATCTTGCGAAAAGAATTTTAAAGGTCTTGGCTTATCAGATGAACTTAAAAGGTTCTTAGTAGCATGGAAACTGCGAGAAGGGCAGCAAGTTGGTGGGACTCCTTTACTGCAAATGTTATTGAAGAAGAGTTTTTGTGGGCTCAATTTAGAAAAGAACTTGAGGATCAGTCCCTACCTACAGATGGAAGGACTAGGATGTACAGGAACATCATGGACTTGAGCAGGGGGATTTTTCTGTAGTAGAATATGTGACAAAGTTTAATGAGCAATCTAGTTTCTATACCTTGTTGAAGAAAAATGAGATGTTTGTTATTAGAACGAGGGAAAGTTTTCGCGATAAGATGACTGCTCATATCAAAGGTTCTTTGGTTGATTTAGTGGACATGGCTCTCAGGTATGAGGTCTAGGAAAATAAGAAGCCTACATCGGCAATGACTAGTGGAAATACTGATGGTAACAATTCCAACAAGATAACGTTTAATCCTAGTTAGAAGAACCATGGAAATGGATAGTAGGGCGATGAGGCTTAAGGGAGTCATTTTTAAGGATTTTGTTTGCCACAAGTGTCAACCAAAGTGCCACATCGCAAAGTTTTGCAAGAATTACGGAGTTCAGTAGCAGCAGCAAGTGCGAAGTGGTCCTATCTCCCTGATGGTCCAAAAGACTCTCTATTTTAATTTCCATCATTTTAGGCATATGGTAAAGAACTGTCCACTCATGAAAAAGGTGTAGCAGCTGTTGTGGGCATTTCTGCCCACTATATGGTGAATATGAAGAGTCAAGGGTAAAATTGTCATTTTCTTGGAATTGACCTGAACTAATTTAGAAGTATTCTCGAGATCAAGATGTGGACCTAGTTGAAACCGCGTCTCAATCCGAGTAATGGTTTGAAAGATATGAACATCTTAACATTAGCCTGTTGTCTAAGTGACATGGGTCCCACTTTGAAGAACACTAATTTTCTCTCTCACATGGAATATTTAGGGGCATTAGAATACTCTACTTAGCGATGCATAGCTACTAATCAATTCTGACTTGGATTGAAGCCGGTATGGCATAATAACATGTGTAGCACAATGGTAAAGACTTGCGCCTTTCAGCCAACCCACCTGGGTACAAGTACTGGCAAGCACTTATTTTTATGAACCATGAGCAATGGTCCAATAGGAAATCAAACTAATAAACATCTCACCATTTCCAATGGAAAGAAGGTTGAGCCAAATGCCGGAGAATGGAAGGTTGAACCAAATCTCATATAAAGGAAGGTTGGACCAAATTTCACATGAAGGAAGGATGAACCAAATCCCAGAGAAAGCAAGGTTGAACTAAAGCAAGGTTAAACAAAATCTCAAAGGCTATGTACTCAGCTACCACTCCCATCATAACCTCACTCTATAAACACCAGGTACATGGCATTATAAAAAGGGATAGAGGGAATAGTGTGAAGCTCTCATTAACAACGACAGACAACTTTGAGAGGGAAAACTATAAACATTTAAGTCCTTTACTTATTCTTTATTGCACATTCTTGATTTTCAATCTCAATCATCTGGCACTAATATTCGTTAAACAATAGCTCTATACTGAAAACAGTATTTGCAGCACTACTACTAAGACTTAGAGGTGTTTGCCCATTTTTTATGTAAACATTTTTTATGCTTTCACTGAAAGATGAACTTCCTTTTTAAAAAGGAATATTCTTTCTTATTTCTCTTTTTTACTTTGAAACTTTATACCATTCCGTTTTTGAGTTTGAAGTTCATCTTTTTTTCAGCCTTAAACTACTATTTCGTTTAAATTAGAAATGCTGTTGTTTCTAATCTTCATACTAAAGATTATCATTTCTTATCATGCAAAATTCTCTTTCCAATATTTGTAGATCTGAAATCTGTTTCTCTTTTCAGATTTACCGTCATTGTTTTCATAAAAAACATTATTTTCCTTCTTTAACTCTTAATCATCTTTTATTTTAAAAAAGAATAAAGTATCAAACTTTCAAATTTTCATATCTACAATCATTGTTCTAAAAAGAAAAAAATTTATCTCTTTATTGTTCAAGATGTGAGATAATTGTTTTAATGAGAAAAAGAAACAATCTCTCTTTTCAGATCTAAATCATTGTGTAATCAAAATAAAATAGCATTCTTTTTCTATTAAAGATCTTAAATTATTGTTTCTATAAGAAAAGGAAACAATCTTTTTTCTGATCTAAATCACTGTAAAAGAAACTATTTTTTTCTATTCAAGATCTGAAATAATTGTTTTTATGAGAAAAGGAAACAATCTCTTTTTTTCCAGATCAAATTCATTGTTTAAAAAAAAACTATCCTTTTCTTGTTCAGCATCTGAAATAATTATTTCTATGAGAAAAGGAAACGATCTCTCTTTTCAGATCTAAATTGCCGTTTCTATAAAGAAAGAAGCTATCATTCTCTTTTCATACCTTCCTTACACCATTCTATACACCAACCCTGATGCTCTGACATTAGATTGCTAGAATCTATCCTTCCAAGTTGATAAGTCTAGTGACACTGATGCGGAGAAAAACTCTAACATCAGGTTGTTGAAATTGATCCTTCCAAGCTGATAAATCCAACAACACTGATGGAAAGAAACATCATGATCGGAAATAGAGATGGTGAAATATTTCATACTTTCCGAAACCTTTTTATATGCCAATTCTGATGGTCTGACATCAGATTGCTAGGATCTATCCTTCCAAGTTGATAAATCTAGCAACACTAATGCGTATAAAAACCATGACATTAGATTATTGAAATTTATCCTTCCAAGCTGATAAATCCTACAACATTGATGAATAGAAACATCAAGATTGGTAATAGAAATGGTCAATCCAATCAAAAGAATAATTAGATCATTGGAATTTATCCTTCCAAGCTGATAAATCCATCTACACCAATTAATCACAATGAAAGAAAGCATATAATTCATATTACATAGCCGACTTTATATACATGCCTTAGAGCAAGGGGTTGAAATTATTTCACAATGTGGGACTAAACAACCCAATGTTGTATCATTTTTTCTAGCAGATCAGATCTGTATCAACAATTTCATTCAGAAAAGAAATCCACTCTTTCTTCTTAGATCTGAAAAACTATTTCATTAATAAGACAAATTCTCTTTTTCACATTTTAAACCCTTTTTTTCTTATTTCAGATCTAAAAATACTATTTCTTAAGAAAAAAGAAACATTTATTTATTTCTTAAGATCTGAAATCATTCCAACTTTTTTCTCTTATTTTAGATCTACAAACACTCTTTCCTAAGAAAAAACATTTATTTATTTCTTAAGATCTAAAATCATTCCAACTTTTTTCTCTTGTTTTAGATCTACGAACACTGTTTCTTAAGAAAAAATAGACATTTATTTATTTCTTAAGATCTGGAGTCATTCCAACTTTTTTCTTTCTTATTTTAGATTTACAAACACTATTTCTTAAGAAAAAATAAACATTATTTATTTCTTAAGATCTGAAATCATTCTATTTTTTTCTCTTATTTTATATCTACAAACACTATTTCTTAAGGAAAAAGAAACAATTATTTATTTCTTAAGATCTGAAATAATTCTATCTTTTTTCTCTTATTTTAGATCTACAAACACGATTTCTTCATAAAAAAGAAACATTAATTTATTTCATAGATCTAAAATCATTCTATCTTTTTTTCTCTTATTTTAGATGTGCAAACGCAATTTCTTAACCTAAAAAGTACACATTAACATTTCTTAGATCTGAAATCATCACATCTCCATTTTTTCATTTCAAAAAGTATTTTTAACAAAAGAAACTTTTGTTCATTTTTCAAAATCATTGTATATCATATTTTCTTTTCATCCAAAAGTATTATTCCCTTGACATAAGAAACTTCAGTTCCGCTTTAGATCAAGATCCTTATTTCTCTAACATAAGAAAATCTTCTTCTTTTTTCCAACCTATAACCAATATTCCTTGAAATAAGAATCTCCATTTCCCTTCTTTTATCTAAGAAAAGTCACTTTGAGAAAATCCTTTACTGTTGTCTAGATCCATAATCACTATTTCTTGGAAACAAAAAATCATATCTCTCTTTCCCCCTTCAAATCTAAAAACATTCTTTCTTGACCAAAAGAAACTCGTGTTCACTTTTCAAGTCTGAAGTTATTCAGACTCACTTTCCCATTATTAATCAAATCATTGTTTCCAACACCGAAAGAAACCTTACCCTCTTTCCTGATCCGAGATCATTGTTTTGCGAAACTCTATTTCTCATTTTAGAGTTCTCTCTTTCTTTTAAGATTTGGGCCATCGATCCTTCGAAACTACAAAACCTCCCCTTCCTTTCCGAAACTTGAATCATTGTCCCTTGAAAACTACAAGCTCTTCAGGAAAACGCAGGAGAACAACTTTCCAACATGCCTCCTAAGCGAAGGAACTTTCCTATAAAGAATGCAACTGCTGTCGGTACACCCAATCCATATATGAAAAATCAAGGAGGTTAATCTAAAAACATCCTTGTGCTAGAAAATATAGATACCAAACACGACTTAAACTAAGTTGCGGTTGAAAGCAGCAAAAACTTTGCTTCCTATCATGAAGCTTTAGTGGATAAACTCTTGGCACATCTAGGACAGACGAATGTACACAGCCTCAACATTATAATACAAGGTAACTCTCAGACAAAGCGATCAAGAGTGCATTTCACCTAACTAAATAACACCTAAGCATAACCCTCTTCCATTTAGCATCAAGTAAAAGTACTACACACATGCTTTCATGTATGGAACGGAACATTGCCACTTAAAGACTAAAGACATGATGATTGATACCCAAAGTATGGATATAACAAACATATCACTTCATCACTCATACCTTGCACGAAGACATGGACAATCCAAAGCATACCAGATAGGGTTCAAATAATTTCGATAGCACTCCTTACCAAGGGATGTGTTCAACAAATGAAAACAGAGAAAGAAATAAGAGCAAGGGTTACTAGTCCTTCGTCCAAAAAACAGAAACTTCTGAGTGCCTACTACGAACCTTTATAAGGGGCTAACCTAGCCCCCTAGAAACATGTCAAGATCTCCACACTTTCTAATTAACGAGCGGCACAAAGGAGTTACCATGCAATTACTTTTCTTTCATTCTAATCAATCTTAAGATATTACAGGGCTTTGCCACCTACTCTTGGATCTCCATCCTTGGAAAAAGGTAAAGGAAGGATTCATAAATCTGGTGCATGTATTGATCAACCCAAGTACGCTTACTTGCTGCACAAAGTAAAGAAAAGGTCAAATTAGCCCCACCAACTATGCATGACCTCTCCATTGGGTCAGCAAGGCACATAAAGATGAGAAAACATCACTATCAGAAGTTGAGATAGATGGTCACCCAGGGAAGCTAGGACATCTTGCAGTACAAATGCTATAACAACATGGAAGAGATGCAACTCTCTGCCTTCGGAACTCGAATGATCAATGATCGGAGAGAAGCCATCCATTTGAGTATAGTGTTATCTCAAAGGGTAAAAAAGAGGACGCGATGTAAATGAAATCTGCCAAGAACTTGGATAACATAATAGTTTATACAGAAAGGCTTTGAAAGACCAAGCTCTAGCAATTCCAACATATTTGGCCCACACCAGAAAGGAGAGAGATATCCAGAACCATCACCACTACGCCTTGTATCACAATTCAACATGAATCAGCAATATATATAGTGAACCGCTAGGACATTGCAGTCACCAATCAAGATACTAGCTTCACCACTCCATCATGACCCAATAATCGAAAAACACAATTCAAATTGATTAAGAACTAAGAATGGCAGGATGCATACGGGGGACATCTACTATAAGTCCAACAAACTAGCCGGTGTCAACCTGATAAAATAACCAGATCAATGATTGCTAGGAGGTAGCACTAAAATGCCAGATAAGAATCTTGGCCTAGGAAAACCTCCATTATCAAATAGAGTACTTGTAGAAAATCCTTATGAGGAGCTCTCCGATCATACAATACGCTCGCGTAAACATGTCATACACATGAAAATAGATGGTCCTGCAAAGGAGGTACCATGACAAACCTCTTCTTTCGTTTTTGTCTAACTTGGTTGTTTTCATTTCAGGACAATGCCATCGGCTCCTAGGTTCCACAGAGTCTTAAAAAATACCAAGCGAGAATTCCTATCCAAGAGAACACCTTAAACCAAGCATACTACACAACCTGGTACTTTGCGCTTCTTTCAAAGCGGTAGGTTTGGCCTAAACTACTCTTTCTCTTTGACCGAGACAAGAGACTAACGCATTCACTTAACGCATATGCAGTTATATTCTCTTAACACGTATGCAGTTATATTCACTTAACACCTATGTTGTTATAACCACTACTTCTTTTGTGATTAGCAACCCAGATCACAAGCATGTGTTGGAAGTAGTGAAAATAAGATAGCCATGACTAAGGGCACCAGCCTTGGCAGTTCACTGCTAACGACCACCCCATTCTATGGCAATGACATACAGTCAGGCATCATGGCACAAATATCATTTGAGTAACTCAAAGTAAAAAATGCATTCAATGCCTAGCATGGATTGACTCATAACAGAAGTTGCCCTAGGCTAATGGGCAGGTTGAAGCTGTCAAAAAGTCTTGCAAACACTGATTAAGGAAAAAATAGATAAATCCAAAGAAGCGTGGGTTGATGAACTACCTACGCAACTATGAACCTACCAAGCCTCCTACAAAACAACAATAGGACATATTCTATTTGATCTAATCATACGCGGCTGAGGCCATGCTTCTGGTCAAAATAGTTGTCCCTTCACATCGTAGGACACACTATAATTCGGAAGAAAACGAGGAACTCCTCAAAATATCCTTGGACCTTGTCCTTAGACTTGACAAAAGAAAGAAGGAATAACATCGCTCTCAAGACCATTGCACATAGAAGGAAAGTGGCAAAAAAATAAAAATCTAAGATGAAGCCCCAAGAGTTACAGGAGGGGGATATAATTCTCAAGCAATTCTTCCCCTGTCTAGGTGCACTAGATCTAGTTTGGGAAAGGAAGGAATCTTCAGCATCTCCGCCATTACTTCTCTCAGCTTGTAAAAAGCGTGTATCACCTGAAATAATAAAAGAAAGACAGTGGATGTAGGCATATTCTGGCCAAACCACTGTAAAAATTGACGATTTTCTCGATTGTTTGTCTGATATTTTTCCTATTGCGATCAATTACAAGCTCTCGCCAACAGCAATGAAAGCAAGGTAACCATGACTAAGGGCATGAAAATAGCCTGGGTAGTTCACTGCTGACGATCGAACCCCAGCCAACAATGATAAACTGACTATAAACCATGGATTTGGCACGATTATAGCTTAGGAAGTTTATCATTGGCATTCCGCTCGCCGGCAACTACGAACCGATAATAAGTCTCACGATTAAGGCATGGCTACAGCCAGTGATAGTTTTCAGTTGATGATCGGTACCCATGCTTGTCGGGCCACATTAAATCGAATAATACTCATAATACATACCATAATGGCCCAGATAGTTACTGTGTGTGAATTCTGGCTCTAGATCTTAAGTGCGGCAGTTGCAAACGTTACACTCCTTGGGACATAAGTTGGGCTGACAAACAATATGTCACTAAAATCCACAATAAGGGCAAGTAACTTACATGCCACGAATCTTAAGTTAGAAGGACTCTCTTGACCGAGAGTATAGTTCGTTGTACTTAGACTAGAAGCTTCTAAAAATTTCTTTTAGTCTTGTAGCATTACATACATATAGTAGAAATATGAATTTCACTCTGCCAACCATAGGAGGATATTCATTCGCTTCCACTACACCAGAGGAAATGGAGCATCAACTTAACTCCATTAGAGATAGCGGAACAACAATCCAACATTGCCATAAGAATTAGATTATCCCTTCCAAACAACTTCACTCAAGTAACTGTAAGGATTCCCCCAAAGCCGAGCACACTTGTGGAACCTGAGGAAAACTCAATGCAAAGGTATGACTAATTTTGTAAGATGAGCTAAATCCGATAAAAAATACTTAGGGGCATAGCACCTCCTCCCCCTTGATTATACACATATATTACCACTCAACTTAGTAATAGCACATTGGAATCATGACCTTATGTTTGCAAGTTTAATACCTATTCATGGTACAAGGCAGCATATTCTGAGAAGTAACCAAGTGCACATTACTAGGGGAAAACGGAACAAATAACGAGGGCTCCCAGCTGACGTTTGACAACGGTGTTAGAGGGTGCTACGGAGGATGTAATGAGTATTTATGGACTACCACATCCCCCAAATTACTCTCTAAACCCTAGCAGTAGAAAATTACTCTGAATGATATGATCTCCTGTAAAAAAGAGTGATTCAATGTTCACCCCTAAGCTTGAGTTCGTTTGTTTCAAAACCTTTTTTTTCAAATAACTTGATATCTTCACCTAATAAAGTCAATTCCAAGGGCATACGGGATGACCCTAACAATCCCGAATAAAAGTGGAACATTAATCTATGACTAATTCTAACGCAAGGATGAAAGTCCGTAACCTCACATAGTCCGAAAAGACCCTTGACTTGTAGGTAAATCCGATGGAACTGGATGATTCTTCACTGTCGGTGCCAATTAGAAATATAGATTGAAAATTTGGTTTTACCCGATCAATGTGAAGACAGAATTTTGATACTAACCAAGGATTCCTATGATCAAAGACATTATAATCAAACACCCATGTTGGGACATCTGACATCGACATTCTACATAACTCAAACCAGCTCGCCTACACTCATAATATGCTCTTCAGTCTTATCCTCCGCTTTTCGCATCCAACCTCGACCATGAATTCATGCCCGAATGATGAGTTCTCCTAACTCATAATGCGCACAAATTCCCTTGAACTCTACTCAAAGGGGCTAGAACCACTCGCTCAAATCCAACACCTACTCCACAATACTTGCCGGTAATTGACTCCATGCAACTACATAACATATCAGCAAACAAGCTGTCGAGAAAGTTGGTAAAACTAATCCTATAAAAATATGCCCAAGGGCATGTCCCGAAAGAGCTAACAGGATAATAAAGAACCACTCCTTCAACATCATCGCCTTACCAGACTAAATGCAACACAAACCTATTGTAATTAGTTAAGCCTAATCAGATATAATGACCCCAATTAAAGCTCGTACAAAACGTACAATCTTTGTACAAATGTGCATATAGAAGATACAAAGCATAGGTTAGGGAAGAAATTGTCAACCTTCGCTCAAAGGCGCCACACTACATATCCTACATATGAGTACCCTTCAATGGATATTCTTACTCTACTAAATACATCAATAATTAATCCCATACGTGCGTGCATGGAAGAGGAGAAAAGTTCACTAAGAAATATGCAACTTCGGCAATCATGCGGGATGGATAGGCTGTGATCACTAGACTAACTCATAAAATGAACATAATTAGAACGGCACGTCAATAGATTCGAGAACAACGCCATAAAAAATACATCGGCTGGTTCACACACTGTAGAACCTCAAAGTAGGAAGTGAGAAGATCAAACCTGGGAAAATAGAATCTCACTAGGTGAATCACGCCATCCTTAAGCAGAGCCAAGCCTCACATTGAACTAGCAAAGAAAAACTCTTTAGGAAAATAAAAATAACATATAGATAGTTAGACACCATGACGAAGGTTGCAAGACAAGCACGACAACCCTTGATCAAAAAAGCACACTTTGCATTCATGAAAGTATGTTTTGGGAGGGAAATGTTATAGGCATTTCCGCCTACTACATGGTGAATATGAAGAGTCAAGGTAAAATTGTCATCGTCTTGGAATGGACCTAAACTAGTTTAGAATTATTCTTGAGATCAAGATATAGATCTAGGTCAAAACCGCGTCTCAATCCGAGTAACGGTTTGAAAGATATGAACATCTTAACATTAGCCCGTTGTCTAAGTGATATTGGTCCCATTTTGGAGAACTACTAATCTTCTCTCTCATATGGAACATTCAGGGGAATTGCAATACTCTACTAAGCTATATATAGTTACTAGTTCAAGCCTCATTCAATTCTGACCTGGACTGAAGGAGATATGACATAATAACATATGTAGCACAATTAAAGACTTGCGCCTTTCAGCCAACCCGCCTGGGTTCAAGTCCTGGAAAGCACTTATTTTTATGAAGCATGAGTAATGTCCAGTAGGGAATCAAATTACTAAACATCTCACCATTTCCAATGGAAAGAACGTTGAACCAAATCCCGGAGAATGGAAGGTTAAACCAAATCTCATATAAAGGAAGGTTGAACCAAATCTCACATGAAGGAAGGTTGAACCAAATCCTAAGGAAGCAAGGTTGAACTAAAGCAAGGTTAAACCAAATCTCAGAGGCTATGTACTCAGCTGCCACTCCCATCATAACCTCACTTTATAAGTACCAGGCACATTCAATAGCATGTTTACTCGTATTCAAAACTTGTACTTATAATCATAAACCGAAGAGATAATAAAAGAGGAACAGTGAAAGTAGGCACATTCAGGCCGAACCACTATAAAATCTTTGTCATTTTACATTTAAGTCCTTTACTTATTCTTTATTGCACATTCTTGATTTTATGTCTCAATCATCCGACACTAAAATTCATCAAACAAAAGCTTTATACTGAAAACAGTATTCGCAGCTCTACTACTACGATTTGGAGGTGTTTGCCCTTTTTTTTTGTAAACAGCAGCCTAAGGTTGTATGCTATTAAGGATGAACTGTCAACTTCAATGGAAGCGAAGGGGAAAGGCATCCTTTAAGGTACCTTACGGATCAATGGTTTTTTGTTCGAGCGTCGGTTGATACCGGTGCTTATCATCGTTTTATCTCTTTAAAATCAATAAGCACAGTTCATCTTATTCCAAGTGTTGAAGAAAACCCTATGTGTGTTTAACCCCATAGGTGGGGTTACACATTTGAATATGATTTGTAAATGTGCTAATTTCTTGCCTTTCTCAGCACTTTCCTTACGACCCATATGTCTTAGACTTTAAAGATTTGACATTATTCTTGGTATGGATTGCTTATCAAAGTATAAGGATGTCTTAAAATGTATTAATAGAACTGTATCTTTAGTGACTGATATAGGAAGAAAGGCTAAAGTACCATGAAGGAGCCCGGTATTCATATGTGTGGCTTCTTATATGTCTGGGAAGCATCCTAAGAAAATCTAGGGTATATTAAAGTTGTTAAGAATTATTCCAATGTATTTGAAGATGTTAAAAGTTTACCCCCGCACTGAGAGATAGAGTTCCGCATTGATTTAATCCCTGTTGCAAGACCTGTGGTTCAACCTAAGTGAAGTATGGCTCTGAGGGAGAGAGAGGAGTTGGTAAGTAAAACATAGGATCTGTTAAGGAAAAGATTGATTAGGCCCAATCGTTCAAGTTGGAGACCATCTATGGTGTTTGCGGCTAAGTCTAATGGATCTTTAAGGTTGTGCGTGGATTATAGGGAATTGAATAAGCTGATCATTAGGAACAAGTATCCCTTACCCTACATCGATGATCTTTTTGATTAATTTCATGGAGCTATGGTATTTAATCAAATGGATCTAGCTACTGGACTTCATCATTTGAGGGTTATTGAAGATAGTATACCATGAACTGCGTTTAGGGGCTTTGATAGTTTCTTTGAGTGGTTGGTATGCCTTTTAGGCTAACCAATGCACCTACATATTTTTGTATACCTCATGAACCGTGTTTTCCGAGATATTCTTAAAAGCTGGGTTAGTTTTCATCGACAACATTCTTATGTACTCCAAGTCTGAGGAGGAGCACAAACATCATTTGGAGCTGGTATTAAAACATTAAGGACGCATGCTCTTAATGTAAAGTATTATTAGTTCCATTTTTGGCAATCAGAGGTAAGGTTTCTGGGGCACATTGTATCGAGAGATGGCATTTCGATGGACCCAGTAAAAGCGAAGGCTGTTCAAGAATGGAAGTGACCGTGGGTTCCTATTAAAGTTCGTAGTTTCTTATGTTTGGTAGAGTACTATAGGAGGTTCATTCAGGATTATTCAAAGATTTTCTCACATTTGATTAAGCTGACTAAGAAGGGGGCGAAGTTTATATGGACTCTAAAGTGTGAATAAGCATTTCTAGAATTGAAGAAGAGTTTGACCAGTGCACCAGTTTTAGCTGCTTCAGATGGAAATAGTGGATTAACGGTTTACAAAGATGCTTGTGGAGTGCGACTAGGCACTATTTTGATGCAGTTAGTAGAGTTAAGGGTATGCCTTTATGGCAATTATGTAATTTGTTATACATATCTAACTCGTTGAACAACCTTGTTCATAATAAAGGTGTTTCATTGTATTATATACTTGATATAATGTGGTTATATTGATTAATTAATATAATTAAAATTTATTTAATAGAAAATCCATAAATTGCATATTTTTTGATAGTTGTTAAAAGTATTGTAACCGTGAGTAATTTATCACAATAAAAAAAATACCATTTTAAATGTTCCTAGTTGAGGTGCATCAAAACTGGATAACGTTGTATCCATTGAGACTAGAGTATGTATCGCTCTCCAAATATTGGGCAGTGTATTACTCATGAGTACTGGGTGCACTTTGGGTTACATATTGATAGTTATTGGATAACTATGAAATGACTCACTCAATAGTTTTCTGTTGGTTTATATAATTAAGCTCAAACAGAAAATATCGATGTGAATGATTTATACGGTTCTCTCGACTTAAGAATACTGTAGATCTTCAATATGAAAGCTCCGCTTGGATTATAGTCAAATAATGGCATGGTGTTCCATTGATTGACTATAGTTGGATCGAGTGGAAGTATCGGAAGTGAAGCACTATTCAAGAGAGGATTCATCTCCTGAGTTATATGGGGTTAGTATCATGGCCAACTCAAGTCAACTTAAGGTCAAAGTCTCTAGCCAGAGCATTTTGGTTAATAATAATTATAATTATCGAACCAAAGACTTTGTGTTTGGACTACAAAATCAAATGTGGATAATATTGAAATTTTGACCATTACTAAATTTCATAAATCCTAAGTAATATAGTTTTGATGAAGAGAATTAGTGTAAATAATTGTCAATATTAGGCACCGCTTTACCAAAAGATGTGTAAGCGATGAATTCAACAAAAATGTCACACCACCTACTAAGTGATGTGTGAACGTTAATATTTGAATTACTCAATATTAATTGCTGACTGAATTTACACCTTTGAGTCGCACAACCGTAATGATGAACTCTCAAAAAAACCACATGATTTAGGTAATTTATAAAAAGTTGTAAATTAATTAAATTAATTAGTATTTGGGAAATATTAATTATTATATTATTTTATTTGATGTTTGGGAGTTATTTGTAGTTATTTGAATGCATTTATAAAGTTCATATTTGCGCGCATTGATATATGATATCATTGTAATTAAATAAAAGATAATTACATGCGTTAATTTACAGAATCTTATATCATTTGAGGGCACATAATTTTCAGCCATACCAGATAAAGAAATAGAAGAAAAAAGAGAAAGTTAATCAAGAGAATTAATTAGAGAAGTTTTAATTAAAGAATGGGAAAGGTTTCCTTCTTCCAAATAAAATATATCGTCTAATTTATTATGTACGTACAATTGAGTTTCTCATTTTTCATTCTTCTTTCTATAACTTTTCTGCTTCACTCCTTCTCTAATGGCTGAAAATATGAGATCTTCCATGGCTTCAAATATTTCCAAAATCAGATACAAATAAAATCAATTATGAAAAGTGGTTTATTCCTCTTGATCCTTGCAACATCTGGAGGCTAATTTCTGAATCTAGGAGATTTTATTCATCATTCAAGGTGCAAACCATTGGCTTCATTTTTGGTAATTCTAATTTCATTTATTTGTATACTCATCATGTTGAAATGGTCTACATTTATTCATATTATATACCTTATATTCATCATGTTTAAAAGGTTTAGATTTATTCGTATTATATCTCTTCTATCTTGTGTATTCATCTTATAGTATAGTTCGAATCCCCATTTGTTCATCTCATTCAATTATATGATCATTATGTAGATTTAATTTGAGTCTTTCCATATTTACGTATCCATTGACTATATCTCTATTATGGTTGACTTCAAATCCTTTATCTGATTCATTATGTGTCCCTTTTGTACAGTCAGATATTATTTATCATACAACAATTTGTATATGCCCAAGTTGTCCGATATTTTTTTCTGCCATTGTTTTGGAAGAGTAAAAAAAGGAATGTGAAAATATTTTATTATGTTGTAATGTTGCATATAAAATTTAGTAACATTTGTATATACGAACATTAATAAACTATATTTGTTGGTGGTTTAACACAGTAAAATTAATTTCCTGTGTTGCATAGTTAATTTCCAAAATGATTTAATTTTACCTGTTTAAGTCATAAAGGTAAAATTTTCCTTCTGTTTTAGAATTCATAAGTGGTCATTTATGTAAAGTATAAACTTTTATTTCACACCTAAGATTAAAAGATTGAATCATTTTCTTAGCATTAAATTTAAACATATATGTTACTTAAATTGCAATCTTCATGCATATATATAAATACATGTGTTATTTTAAAATGAATATATAACTTGAAATTATTTATACATATAGATATACATGTTCTTATGTTATTTTAATCTAAATCAAAACAGACCTTTTTGTGAACTGTAGAATCTAATTTCAAGCTCATCCTTAATTGAAACCCTTGTTACAATTGCAAATTCTCATTTAGACAAACTCACATATGTAGGAAGAATTATTTTGACATGATTATGTGTAAACTTATCAATTATTATACATGTATATTTTATTACTTCAAAAAAACTTGGACAACAAAGGCATATGAAAATTCTACTGTAAATGCCATTTATTATGTCATTCAATGTAATTAAAAAGAGAGACAAACATAAATGTTTCTCTCTCCATATTTATAGCCTTATCTTTCCCCAATTTATTATACATGCAAGAGAAAGAAAATCAAGGGTTTTCCTTCTCTAAAATTTCTCAAGCTTAGTTACACAAATATATACTTCTTATATGTTACACTTATATTTCACAACATGAATGTGTTTGATACATTCATTCCATTACACATAAATATGTACATAAGAGTATATTTGATATAATCTAATTTACATACACAATAAATTAAAGTAGAACTTTATTTATAAATTAAATAAAATATTTATTTTATTTAAAGGAAACTTAGAAAAGTTCTAAATGAATTTAGACTTCATAGGCCCATTAATGATCCAAAATGGTAAAAAAAATCACTCATTTCTTCTGCCGTGGGTTGGCCCAGTTCCTTTAACTACTATGTCTTACCTAGTTACCAGCCTAGCCTGAAAGGTGTAGTAAACCCAAAGGTTACCCCTAATAGAAATGGCACTATTAAATTAGGCCTTGGGCTAATTTTCAAAATAGTTTTGAAAATTTAGACAAGATTTTAAATTTAAATTTAAAATAAAAACATGTTTATTATAAAAAGTTATAATATAACATAAATTTTAAAAATGTTTGAAAAGGTAATGAAAATTTTAAAATGTTTGAAACTGTTTAAATATTAAAATTATAATTTAAAATTTGTTAATAATATTAATAAAATAAATTAATTAAATGTGTTAATTAATTGGAACTTATACGCATATATTATATATGTTGATATATGTTATGTTATTTAAAGTGTTAAGATAACATAAGTATACATGTATGTAAGATAAATTTTGAAATTGACATAATGTAATTAAAATTGTTTAATTAAATAAATTAATTAAATAAAAAATACGTATATATAAGATATATATGTGTAATACTATAAAGTTTATAATAGATATGTCTAATATAAAAGTTGTATTGGAATAATAATTTAAAACTAATTAAAGTTAATTAATTAAAATTAAATAAATAAGATTTAATTATTGAAATATAACACATAAGACTATCATATAAGTAATATGTATAAAAGTTATTTAACAACAAAACTTATAGGTATGAATGCATAAACTAAAAGTGGAAAATTAAAGAAACCAAATAGACTTAAGGAATAAATACATACGTAAATGTACGTGTATTGTGACTTCTAATGTGTCTGACCCTTGAATCATGAGGGAATTTCATAAGAAATACATTATTCCGTAAGTCGATATCACTCAATATAATTTATTTAAGATTATGAATCTTTAATATAATGTTGTCCTCTACCATATATATTAATAAATTACTTGTATACTCCTTAATTATTGAGCAAACTCAAGCTAGGGATATTATGTGTAGTATTATTAATATATTGAACAGATGAGGAAAGATAACTATATGTATTTGTTGAGCAAACTCATGGTACATATACTATATTTAGGCCATCATGATATGGTAGGTATAAGCGAATAATATCTTTTGATTTGTTGAGCAAACTCAAGATTGAAATGGGATTAGGACAAGGAAAAATGGGTTAGGAGTTGTATGTGATACAATCGATAAGGAGTTATCCATCATTTATGGGGCTATGATTTGTTGAGCAAACTCAAGGTCATAATACCAAGACAAATGAATCCTAACATCCACTAGTGAAGTCGAAAGACTTCTATGTTTCATCTTACAATTTGGAGAAACATAAAAGACTAGTGGGAGCCTTATTAGAAAAATGAAATGATAACATTTAACCTTTCTAATATTGTAAGAACATATGCTAAATAATGTTAACATTATCCACAATGATAGATTTGTGCATTTATATGATTGATAATTTTTTTATCAATTAATATATGCAAATGAACTAAATTGAAAGTTGCAAATGGAAATATAATACCCATTATTATATGCCTATTGCATGTTAATGTTTTTTATACCCATGAAAGTGTCTAATTTTACAACTACTTAATACATTCGTAAAATGGCCACTTACGTGCTTATTTGGTTGAGACCGTGTATTGCACTCTATAAATTTCGAATGCTAGAAGCAACATATGACTATGGATACAGAATCCGTATACAATTGCATATAAATGTCATATGGTGAACGATCAAAGTTTGTAATGTACAATATTTTGATGAAATTAGTTCATCTGAAAAACAAAATAAACCTTAGTGCAAGATCGAGTATTCAATCCGATTGATTACAAAAGGGATCATATTGTGTTAATGTAATATAAGACCAAAAACTACAAGATAGATTTAAGAACTCGATCGCTAAAATGTCATTTTGATTGGCAAAGTGTAACGTATTTGATGCCATTAAATGTTAAGGATAATCGAATGCACTTTTGTAAATAGTTTCTTATGATATTGTAGTAAGGTTTTCTTTTGAATAGTTTGACCATTTGAAAGAAAAACGAATGTATAAGAATATATGTAATTTAAGTTGTAGTTGGGATGAAGAGAATAAATAATCACTTCTGCTTCATAGAGAAACATTTGAAATCAGAGTTGTAACAATAATTAATACTTCATATTGGAATAAGAAATATGATTTCTATTCCAAAATGTATCTTTATATAGAATTTTTTTCTATGAAATTTATTTCCTTGAGCTCAAGATATTTAGTCAACAAACTCTCCACTATAAATAGTTGTAGTGTATGAAATAAACAAACCGTATACAATGGACCTCCAAATTTAGTACGCTATTATAGTAATGGTGAAAATAGTAGGAGCATTTCATATAGCACGTATTAATTGCATCATAGTACGAAAATTGTTCTTGTAAAACTTACCCTACATTATTTATGAAATAATGATTATTTTTCGGTATCGTCTGAAAAAAAGACATGGCTGTATTTTAATATGAATATTCTTTGTGGAATAAAATTATAATATGTAAGTTTTTGCGTTGAATTGGAAAATACAAAATAATCTAATATTATTTATGGTTGTTTTGGAATTATAGACTAAGCTATAGTTTTGAGAAATCATTTGATTTTGAATCATAGATTACTTATTAATTATATCTCAAACAATAAAGCGCTATGCACCCATTTAGTGGGAGTATTATAAGAGTTGATGGACTCTTCGAACTGATACATATAGACGTATGAAATCATAATTCTATAAACACCGAAACGATTCCATGTACTTCATCATATTCACCAATGAGTTATCGTCGACATGGACATGCGTATTTGATACACATGTAGTATGTCTATGGTAAACTTATAGAATATAAAAAAAAAGTAAATAAAATAACATGTGATAGAAATGATTTGATTTGATCGAATGATTGAGTATTTTGGAAAATATTCCGAACGTGCCTAAAATGAATAAAGATTTAATCTCAAAATTACTCCTCCGTGTGACACATAATGATGCATCGATATTGAATAAACGAACTTTGTTGGACAATGTACGATTAATTATGAGTGAAGTTGAGTTAGTTTCTTTCAATAAGGTAATGTACTTAAGGGTGTTACACAATGTTAATATTATTTCATTTGAATAACAGTTTATAAAATTTGACAAGGTAGGAGTTTATAAGAAACTCCAACATATCCTAGGCCAAGGAATTGGCAGGTTGTGCGAGTCAAAAGATTGCACATAACAATTGTTCATGAGGGATCTTGTATGAATCTCCCCAAAGGATTTTGAAAAGACTATCATTAGATGACATATTTATGTTTTGAGCACAATATTTGTAAATTAAAACCAAAGTAGTTTTATAAATAAAGAAATTCATAAAACGTGTATGAATACCTATTCTATTGCACTGAGAAACAATTGTTATTTCAAGTTATACCAACTTCTTTGTGAAGAATTTTTTTGAGGAATTATTAGTAGTAAAATGGAATCGGATACGATTCATGGATAGAACTGATTATAGGAGATGAAACTAAATTAACTAACCTAAACGAACACATAGCATTAGAATGTCTGGTAAATATTCTCGCACATTGAAGTGAGACTATGAGTTTCTTATTAACGTCAAAAAATATAATCCTAGATGGTTTAATTAAACCATTGAGAGTGTTGACTCTATATGGTATGATGCACAAATCCGAAAGAATTCCAAGTATGCTATCAATATATAGATTTTGGTGCTCGTAACTGAAGGGATATGATCCATCGACCTCGACAGTGTCTATATGAGTAAGATTAATGCAGTTGGAATTAAATGAGAAACGTTGATAAGAATAGTATCGCAAATTTCAATCATTGAAATTAGCATAATAGATTCAATATTCAATATGTTCAAGTCAATTCAGCTTTACTCACAAAATTATCGCTTGACACGTCCTAATGTTTTGGTATAGATGTATCGAAATAGAAAATTCTAATTAACGATTTAGAATAAGTTGTTTGCACATATTAACCAAAAATGTCTCCAAGTTAGTGGAAGCGACATTGGTTTGTGAGTCATTGGATATGATTCAAGAAATGATACGAAAGTATCATTTTATAAGCATCAAGATTGAATAAGTATTTTGATAGAAATATCAATTAGTTTGATTTTCAATCAAAGTGTAGAAGAAGCGTGTTTTCATAAGAAAGAACATTAGACGGCACATTGACATTTCTAACCTATAAGTAAACAACACGTTGTTGATTTTGACGATATACTTGTGTTAAAATCAGCCTTAGTTATTTTAATACTCTACATTGGATTAATAAATGCTGACTTTCATAGTAATTATAAAAGGTTCGGGAATGTCCCAAATGATATGCTAGGACACTTTATTAAAATGTTTAATACGGTACATGTAAGATTGATTCCTTTACATTGGCAAAAGGAATTATCATACATGTTGTGTTGTCTACGATATTATGATTTGCTTATGTATTTGATACATGAAGCAAATATCAAATCCAAATTGATATCACTAAATGGTTGTTTGAAGTGTTCTTACACATTTATGAAATGCTAGAGAATTGATTACAAAAACAAAAACTCCTTATTAGGGAGTGTTCGAAATCAAACTTCATAAGTGATATTGAGTATAGCATGTCGAAAATAAATTCAAGTTAAGAATCTTTAAGTTGGAAATGTTCCAAATGAAAGACCATGGCTGATTCAATGAAAAGGCTAAGTACATCGCCTTGAATATTGCCGCAAGAAAAACAAGTATATAAAAATATAAGTGCATAAATTTATAACTAAGCCGATTTCAAATGTTGAGAATCTCGTAACATTGTTATACGATAACAATGTCACGATATATTTTGTAACAGACCTTATAGCTCAGTAGATGTCGAGAGACATACTCCAAATTGTTCCATATGATAAAGTAGTTTATCACCGTCGGAGAGAGTTGATTGATAGAGTAGGTAATAGAAACATAATAGCATTCCAGTTCAGAAAGGACTGATCTAATTGGTTTGAGAAACCGATCGAAGAAGTTGGACTAAGATTTCATAATTGACCCCAAGTGCAAGTGGGAGATTGATAGAGTTAGGGATATGCATTAGGGACAATTATGTAATTTTTTACATATATCTAACTCGTTGAACAATCTTGTTCATGATAAATGTGTTTCTTTCCATTATATACTTAGTATAATGTGGTTGTATTAATTAATTAATTTAATCAAAAGTATATTTAATAGAAAATCAATAAATGACATATTTTGTGATAGCAGTTACAAAGTGTTGCGACCGTGAGTAATTTATCACAATAAAACAAATATACCATCTTAAATGTTCCTGGTCAAGATGCATCGAGACCAGATATCGGTGTATCTGTTGAGACTAAAATATGTAACGCTCTTCAAATGTTGGGCAATGTATTACTCATGACCGCTGGAGGCATCCAGGGGTTACATACTAGTAGTTATTGGATAATTACGGAATGACTCACTCGATAGCTTTATGTTGGTTAATATAACTAAGTTCAAACAGAAAGTATCTAGTGACTGATTTACACAGTTCTCTCGACTTGAGAATACATTGGATCTTCAATGTGAAAGATCCTCTTTGATTATAGTCAAATCATGGCATGGCATTCCATTGAGTGACTATAGTTGGGTCGAGTGAAAGTATTGGAAGTGAAGCACTATTCAAGAGAGGATTCGTCTCCTCGGTTATATGAGGTTAGTATCATGGTCAACTCAAGTCAACTTAAAGTCAAAGTCTCTAGCCAGATCATTTTGGTTAATATTAATTGTCATTATTGAACAAATACGTTGTGTTTGGAATATAAAGTTAAATGTGGATGATATTGGAATTTCAGCATCACCAAATTTCATAAATACAAAGTGATATAATTTTGTCGAAGAGAATTGAAGTAAATAATTGTAACTATTAGGTACCGCTTATAATAAGTAAAATTAGATTTGCCCAAAAGATGTGTAAGCGATGAATTCAACCAAAATGTCATAGCACCTGATAAGTGACGTATGAACGTTAATATTCGAACTGCACAATATTAATTGCTGACTGAATTTACACCTTTGAGTTGCATAACCGTAATGATGAATTCTCCGAAAAACCACATGAGTTAATAAATTTATAAAAAGTTGTAAATTAATTAGTATTTGAGAAACATTAATTATTATTTATTTTATTTAATGTTTGGGAGTTATTTGTAATTATTTGAATGCATTTATAAAAGTTACATTTGCAGGCATCGATATATGATATCATCGTAATTGAATAAAAGATAATTACATGCGTTAATTTATTGAATCTTACGTCATTTGATGCCACGTAATTTTCAACCATACGATGCAAAGAAATAGAAGTGAAAAGAGAAAGTTAATCAAGAGAATTTATTAGAGAGGGTTTAATTAAATAATGGAAAAGGTTTCCTTCTTTCAAATAATACATATTCAATAATTCATTCTGTACGTGCAATTGAGTTTCTCATTTTTCACTCTTCTTTCTATAACTTTTTTGGTTTTCTCCTTCTCTGATTGCTGAAAATATGAGATCTCCCATGGCTTCAATAATTCCTAAAATTGAATAAAATAAAATCAGTCATTAAAAGTGGTTTCTTGATCTTTGCAACGTTTAGAGGCTAATTTCTGAATCTAGGAGATTTGATTCATCATTCAAGGTGCAAATCATTAGCTTCATTTTTGGCAATTATAATTTCATTTATTTGTATACTCATCATGCTGAAATGGTCCAGATATATTCATATTATATATCTTTTATCTCATCATGTTTAAAAGGTTTGGATTTATTCATATATATCTCTTCTATCTTGTGTATTCTCCTTGTAATATAACTTAGATCCACTTTTGTTCATCTCATTTAATTATATGATCGTTATATAGATTTAATTTGAATCTCTCCTTATTTACATGTCCATTGACTATATTTTTATTATGGTCGACTTCAAATCCTTTATCTGTTTTATTGTGTGTCCCTTTTGTACAGTTAGATATTATTTATCATACAACAAATTTGTATATGCCCAAGTTGTCCGATATTTTTTTCCATCTTTGTTATGGAATTGTAAAAGAAGAAATGCGAAATATTTTATTGTGTTCTAATGTTGTATATAAAATTTTGTAACATCTACACATAAACATTAGTAAACTATATTTGTTGGTGGTTTGATACAGTAAAATTAATTTCCTATATTGAATAGTTAATTATCATAATGATTTAATTTTACTTGTTTTAGTCATAAAAGTAAATTTTCCTTTAGTTTTAAAATTCATAAATGGTCATTTTGTATAGACTTTTATTTCATATCTAAGATTAAAAGGTTGAATCATTTTGTTAGCATTAAATTTGAACATATATGTTACGTAAATTGCAATCTTCATACATATATAAATACATATGTTATTTTAAAATGAATACATAACTTGCGATTATGTATATATACAGATGTACATGTGTTTATGTTATTTTAATCTAAATCAAAACGGATCTTTTTATTAAACTGTAGAATCTAAGTTCAATCTCTTCCTTAATTGAAACCTTTGTTACAATTGGAAGTTCTTGTTTTGACGAACTCACAAATATAAGAAAACTTATTTTAACATGTGTATGTATAAACCTATCAATTATTATACATGTATATTTTATTACTTAAAAAAACTTGGACAACAAAGGCATATGCAAATTCTATTGTAAATGCCATTTAATATGTCATTCGATGGAATTAAAAAGAGAGAGAAACATAAGGGTTTCTCTCTCCACATTTATAGCTTTATCTTTCCTCAATTTATTATACATGTCATGAGAAAGAAAACCAAAGGTACACAATTATACACTTCTTATATGTTACACATATATTTCACAACATGAATGTATCTGATACATTCATCCCATTACACATAAATAGGTACATAAGAGTATATTTGATATACACTAATTTACATACACATTAAATTAAAGTAAAGCTTTATTTATAAATTAAATAAAATATTTATTTTATTTAAAAGAAACTTAGAAAAGTTCTAAATGAGTTTAGACTTTATAGGCCCATTAATGATCCAAAATGGTAAAAATTAAAATTCATCCAGTTCTTCCGCTGCGGGCTGCCTATTTTCTTTAGCAGCATGGTAGAGTGATTGCTTATGCAATCAAACAGTTGAAGCCTTATGAGAAGAACTATGCTATAAATGACCTGGTGTTGTTGGTCGTTGTCTTTGCATTGAAAATATGGAGGCACTACTTACTGGGTAAGAATCATTTTATTCCTTTTAGTTTCTTTCTAATCTTCAGAGATTCTAGGAGTAAGTTTATTTCTCTAAATAGGTGAAAATTTTTAGCTCTTCACGGATCATATGTACTTGAAGTATCTTTTTACTCATAAGGATCTGAATTTGAAGTAGCATGTAACAACCCGAATTCCAATGGTCTGGATTTTTCACAAAATGCTAAAAACCAAGCCCACTAAAGCCCGAGATTGGTATCTGGTATCTTGCAAATAGGCAAAGATAAATATAACAGAGATCAATTAATTTTCTCAGGATGGAATTGGCTAAAATATAATAGTAAGTGAATACTCATCCAAATAATAACACTTTCTAAGCAAGTGTCGTAAAGCTGAGAAGTCACTACCATTTACCTAGCAAGTAGGATGTTATGAGGAGGGGGACAGAACAAAAATTTTGATGAATGAATAAATTATAAACTTCTTGGCTTAATTCTACATATCGTTTTATTTTCATCTACTCTTATATTAAGTTCATTAGGTTCCAATACTCTTGCCTTTGTTCGTGAACCGTACCCATCTACTCCATAGTAGATTAAAACCTAATAACTACTATATACATATATGTAGCTATATGCCCAATGACCGTATTGGTCCTAGATACTACCCATAGTATCCCCCTCCCATATCCTCCTCACAAAGGACTCCATCGTCTTACTCCTATAGAATTCTATCATTACATCTGTATAGCTTCGTGAGCCTACAGTACAGGTGTTTCGTCGTCTACTATAAAAATGTAAAACTGCGCCCGCACTAGTCTAAACTAATGCTTGGACATCCGCAACGTACCACTCAGTGCATACATTGAGGACTACACGTAATCGTTCTGTCTACTTTCTGTCTCCCACAATCAAGGTCTACCTTATACGGAACTTATTTTGGGATTTTCTATATCTGTAAAGGACAACTTCATTAGGCCTATAGTACAAATATTCTAGTTGGCGTGTCTCTTTTTCTCATCGTGGCTATGACTCCATGCAGCCACCCCTCAAATAATCGAAAGACTTCTAAAGAGTTAAGTGGTCGTGCCCTACTGCAAACAATCTAACTTCTAATCGGTGGTGCCCCTCCATCTAATTTCTCGATGGTGAAAGGATCATTGGCATGTTGGCTTAGCTCTAGTCTTTCCCAAAATCGCTCTTGATCTTAATGTTGGCCGATATCTGTATGCGACTATCCTTCACCTTACTTGCAAGTACTGGACCATACAAATGCCATGCTTCGAACACCAAGCCTTTCTGACTTCCTACAAAGGTCAGCTTTGTTAGGCCTATGATGTAAATGCAGTCAATGCATACTCTCTTGATGGAACACCTACAGACCTGCCTCGGGAGATGCAGCTTCATTGGGCCTACCTTGAAAGGCAATCCTAGAGTATCCTCACGTCCTATTGAAGTCTCGTACGTCCTTCTAGCACAAAAATTCTAAGTTGGATGTGCTTATCCATTATTCGAATCCGTGATAAACTGCTTCGTTAGGCGCTTCATCCTTTGGGCTGCTCCAAACGCAATTCGATTCTTTTACTAGACCCTAAGCCATAATTTGTGTTTAGATTGCTTTCTTACTCTGTTGGCTACTTATTTGACTTAATCAACATATCCTTGCCCTAGTCTCACACCTAATTGTTGTGGGATTACCATAGATTTAATAAGGTATATGGTTAGTATGAGTCACACTCATTATCTTGCTTATTTAACTTAATATATAAACCCTTAAGTTCAAAGAAATAAGCCTCTTTTACCATTTCTATTTTACTTGCTTATTGACTTAAGATAAGTTGTTTAAATAAGCTTCTGCCATTATTGTCTACTACTATTGCTTACCAATCTGTTGTAAGTCTCACGATAAGCTTTTCCGTTCTTATTTCCTCATTACAACCTATGTTATAATTCTACTAGTAATTGTCACTTTTTCTTCTTTTACAATCTGTTATATAATTACAAGCGTTTCCTGTCTGTTCTAGTTGGCCTTCTTTTATTATAATATAGAATTTCCCTTGATTCTCTAATATTACATAATTCACTTATCATAATAATTTCCTATTTAAATAGCCTACGTAGTAAATGCTGACTTAGGCTCATTAATTTTTACGTCTTCAAATTCTTGATTAATAATTTTCTTGTTACAATTCATACTTTACTTTATTGTCTTCTATTTTAGGAAGTAATTCTATTTTGTTTAGTTGGTTAGGAAAACTATATAATACATTTCCATATGTTAAGTTGGATAATACTATAAACAATAATCCATAACTACAAGATATTTCTTTTTCTATTTTGGAGTTGTGAAAAATACAGCGGTTTCTCTATTTTACACTAGCCCCCTTTTTATTTCTTTTATTCTTACAGTTATGTTTATCGCTATCTTTTAGATGTTAAGTTATGGAAATGCATCCTATTTTCTAAACCGACCAATTAATCTAATAATTACTTCTAAATTAACTTTTGCAATTTATTACAATAATTCTATAATAATTACTCCCAAATTAACTTTTCCTGTTTTAATGCAATTTATTACATTAATTCTATTCCCCGAAGTTTTATTATTTTACTTCTTCGTTTCGGTATTTTTATTCCATATTCGTGTTTACTCTATAGTAATCCATACGCGAAAGAAGAAGGAGAGGATAGAAGAAAATTGACGCTTGCATAAAATTCAAAGCGTAGAAAAAGATGTAAAAAGGCATAGAAAATAGTATATAAATACTAATATTGTAAATTAACTGTAAGTTTTCTTATAGTTCAGCATAATCTAATTAATATGATTAATTACTGAATAAAAATTTCTAACCGGGAATCGAATGATAATATATCTTAAACTTAAAATATATACAAATAAATCCACTAACCCATCGTCCTTAGCTTCGCTTGTGCTCCGCTTGGCTCCACGGTCCTTCTAGTTCCCCTTCTTCCAAGGTGTATAATATTTTAATTTAGTAGATCTTCTCTCTGCAAATTATTTTCTTTTTAGGGTTCAGCCTTAGGCAATGAACCCATGGGAGGGAATCTAATTGTGAGAAGATAGCTAGGCGTAGGATCCTACTTATATTGGGGCTTGGGGACTCAGACCATTAGATTCTTGGATTGAACCTGGAGCCACCACATCACAGGGCAATTTAGAGCCATCGGATCAAGGAAAATATGGCTCAAATCGTGCAAAAACAAGAAAACGCGTCATTGCACGTACTTGGAAAATTTTTCCTCCAGGCCTTGCCAGGTTGACCGAGCGGTTGACGATTGCGCCTATTGGGTCGAGCTTCTGGTCGGCCTATATTCACATTATATATATATTGGTTATTTATTCTGTTTCGTTCTTAACTTCTTCATATTGGTTCGGATTTGGACGAGCTATATATGGAAACAGATCGGAAAATCGCCCCGGACACAATGGTACAATTTTCGAAGCTATATTCTAAAAGTTCCATACTATTTATTTTTATTATTTATCATTATACGTTAAATTTTAACTATTTTCAAATGCGGGGTGTTACATAATAGAGGTGGTTAGAGTTTCCGGTGTCCTATGACTTGGGTATTCTCTATATGCTAGGGAAGGCTAGTGTGGTTGCAGATCCTTTAAGAAGGAATGCAGTCTTGGTTCTTTTAGAACTTACCCCAACTCTTTAGGAAAGGATTATGAAAAATCAAAGGAAGGACAAAATTCTGGAAGAATAAATTCAAGGAGTCGAGAGGAGTTGATGTTCGGATTTTAAGGTAGATAATCGAGGCGCTTTAAGAATGAATAAACGATTGTGCATTCCAAATATGGATGGACTGAGATAAGAAGTTTTGTTAGAGTGCCACAAATCTAAGTTAAGTATACATCCTGATTTCATAAGAAGTACAAGGATATGAAAAGAGTATTCCGGTGGCCAAGAATAAAGAAGGATATCTCTATCTTAGTAAGCAGGTATGCAAACTGTTAGGAAATCAAAGAGGACCATCAGAAAATTGTTGGATTACTTCAACCATTAAACCCTAAATTGGAAATGGGAGATGATATTGATGGATTTCATCAATGGTTAGCCCAGAACCGGGTAAGCAAATGAAAGATTATGGATTATTGTGGATCGGTTAACAAAAAGTACTCATTTTATTCCTGTCAAACCAACTAGAATGGAAGCTTCATTAGTAGAGATTTATATAAGGGAGATAGTTCGCCTACATGGAGTCCTAATGAGTATAGAAGCGATCAAGATCCTATCTTTCCAAGTCAATTCTGAGAAGCATTGAAATTTGCATAGGAAACAAAGCTGAGTATGAGCACAACCTACCACCTTCAAACTGATGGACAAACTTAGAGGCTTAACCGCATCTTGGAGGATATGTTGATGGCCTGCATCTTGGACTTTGGAGGATCTTGGGAAGATCATCTATATCTAGTGGAATTCTCCAACAAAATAGCTTTCAAGCAAGCATTGGCAAGGTGCCTCATGGTATGGAAGGCTGTTCAGGTCATCGGCCTGTTGGATAGAGTCTGGAGATCGTCCAGTGCTTGGTACAGATGATTCGAGAGGGGACGGAGAAAGTTGCAGCGATTAAGAAAAAGAAGTGGGAGGCCCTATATTGCCAGAAGAGCTATGTTGATAGGAGGTGAAGATATTTGGAATTTGATGTTGGAGATCTTATGTTCGTGAAGATTTCGCCAATTAGAGGAGCTGCTAGGTTTGGGAGAGCTGGAAAGCTATCTCCAAGGAATATTGGACTTTATTGTATTCTTGAAAGAATCAGGTCGCTTACTTATAAGGTTGTGTTGCCAAAGAGATTGGAAGGTGTTTATAATATGCTCCACATATGTAACAACCCGAAATTTTCGATCCCTAAAATCCCAGATAGTTAGAAAAGGAAGCAAAGAAAAAGAAGAAGAAATAGAAATGAAACCAATGAAATCAAGAAACTCTAATGCACAAACTTGCTTAAAATCCGGGGTAACTCGTTCATTACTACAAGCTCATAACTTTATACAGTAACACTTATATCCACAAATAAATTCCTAAGTATCTTACTTAGTTTTAAGTGGTCTAATTTTATTCCATTCCACATATCAAATCTATATGGATTATAGAAAATTTCAAATCGAAGTGGTGTCGGGTATTTACTGATACCCGACCCCGGTCTCATTGAGTCCAATATCATTCCTAACCCAAATTGTTAAGGTTTAAAACAATATAATTCACATTCAGGATATTATACCACACAATAATTTAACTCAGATAGATAATCCCACATTACCACAGTTCAATTCATTCACATCACTACATCTCAATTGCTCATCAGAGACAAAGCAATTCAAATCATCCAAATTCATTCAACCATCCATACACAAGATTTATTAGATATATAATATCAAATAAATTTAATTAACCTCCAATTAATTTATCATCAACATTATTCACTTGGATTATCTTAATCCTACACTTAACATTAGTTAATTACAACCCTCTTAATTTATTGTTCTTTAATCATCTATCTTAATCATCCCTAATTAATTAACCTTAATTAATTACCTTGATTAATTAACCTTTAATTACTTATTAACTTATTAATTAATCAATTCTAATTACTTAAGACCTTTCTTAATTAAAGACTTAAATTAATTACTTCTATTAATCAACCTTGATTAATCATAAACAGTAATTAACTATCCTATAATACTTACTTTAATTAATTAACCTTTTTAATTAATTATATAAATCCTTTGATTAATTACACTGATTAATCAACCTTTATTATCTTCACAAATTAATTACCTTAAATTAATCAAAATCTTAATTACTTAAAGATAAACTCTTCCTTATAATTGATTTTTGCTTAATTATATCATTAATCTTTATTTAATTAAGACACTTAGAAATCAATTGTAATTAAAAGCAATTTAAACATCTAATTTAACCTTTAAATCCCTGATTTCTTCTAAAGTTGTTAAATAATAATTTTTTTACATATAGTTATTTAAAAAAACTTGATTTCTTTGACAAAAATTTTGCTTTACTAAAACCAAATCATCACCTCAGTACAAACCCAAGTAAATTATACAAAAACTCGAGCCACCCTCATAACACATGCCAAACCACCTACTTCGAGTCACACATCAGTCTGCACGAACACTACACCGAGTCGAACATCATCTTCCCAAAACAAATGATCATCCCAGATACACGAGTACAACGCGTACATGCACAAACACCCAAGCCTCCTCTGATCATCGCCTCCTGCCCCAAAGCATCACCCACAACCTCGTCCATCAGCACGACAACCTAGAAGTACGAATCGAAGGCCACAACGAAAAACCCATGCTCGATCGAAAATATGGAAATGATCGCATCAAAAAAGAACGACCATCGCCGTCGATCTCGACCACGTTGCCCCTCGCCATCCACATCCATGCATCGTCTCGATCTCCAGCTGCTACTTTCCTTATCGTGATCATCTACAACGCGCAATCGAAACCATACGACCCCGAGGAACAGCCGCGACCAAAATGACCACCTAAACCCTAAATCATCCAAGTCCGGCCACCATGGCCATCGAAAAATTACACAACCATTTTTCCTACCATTGGCAACCCTCCAGCCAATTTCTACCAAAAACTCGACCCCATCCACCGTGCCGATCAACGGCAATCAACCCAAAAGCTCAAACCGTTCAACTCCAAAAATCAAATTGATTTTCAAACTAAATTTTTTGATTATTACATTAAAAATCAAGATTTTTTGCAGCGAATCCATTTATGAAATACAATCATGAAATCGTCTTAATAGATTTTCGACTTATTTTTTATTGTTACTGTAATTTACCAGTTTAGAAATAAATAAGCACTATAAATACTTGGGTATTTTTAAAAAAAACACTATTACATTCATACAATCATGTCTTCTTTGGTAATCATCACCTAAATTTAAATATATAAGGAGAATTTGAATTCCTTCGTTATATCCTTGAGTCTGTGATCATAATAGAGCCTAATACACTCAGGCATATACACATATAAATAGAGCAGTTTAATATATATATATATTCCAGATAAAACAATGATGCAAAGCACATTACAATATTTCTATATAGATTTATCACATAAACAAGGATTTAAAACAGATTTTAAAGAAGAGTTTACTCACATGTCTGGGTTTTGAACAGAGGTGTAGATTTTAAAATCTGGAAACTGGAAGATCAAAACTTTAAATTTGCTGATCTTTTAAAACTGAAACACATTGCTGTTGAGAAGATTTATCTTTGAAACCGAGGTGATTTTGCTTGATAAAATCTCTGGTTTTGAAAATTAGAAATGAAATACAGGCTGTTGAATTCGATTAGTTTTCTGGTTTGAGGAGTATTGATTTTCAGATTTTGTTTTTGAGTATTTGTTACAGGGTATTTTTTTTCTTGGCTTTGAGAAGAAAATAGAAAAAGAAATGAGGGAAAGGAAGGTATGTGTTTAAATAGGCTAGAATGTGATTGATTAAAACAAAAGAAAAAATCAAAATAATAAATGGCACTTGTAAAAAAACTCACAATTTGTTACATTTACTTATTTATTAACACTTGTTATTAAGGTGTCTTCATGTATTAACACACGTCTTCTAAGTCATTAGTTTGAATTTTAGATACAACTTCAATATTCAATTTCAAACTTCAAAGTTAAATTCAAATTTCTATTCAACTTTAAATAGATTAAATTCAAAAATTTAATCGTCAACTTCATAGTTTTATTGGAATTCAATTTAAAATTATCTCAAATATTTAAAATTAATTAAATATCTTCATTTTTAAATTGTTCAAAATTTAGGATCGTTACAATCTCCCCTACTTAAAAGAATTTCGTCCCGAAATTATAAGTTAGGAAAAACGATTGCTAAAATCTCACCGATATTTATATCCTACATAATTTTACCAAGTTTCAAACTCGCAAATAAATATAGAATTCATTCCATTTATTTTATCTCACTAGTTTTGTTCATCAATTTCAATAATCAAGACATAAAAGTCTTTTACTAAATTTTTTTTTTTTTTTTTGACTTACAAAACTCAGATTTTTAAACTTTAAAATCTTTCATGCTAAATATTTGCATAATATTTCTTATCCAAAAGCTGTGGACTTTCAAGATATTTTAAAGATCTTCTTCCTTAGTTCATTAAGTTAGAATTATGTAATTCTAATTTCAGATTATTGATTTTCTATTCAAAGTTTTGAAAATACTTGATAACTCAAAGTTTAACAAGTCCATCGTCGTTCTCACAGACTTTAGGCATACGCTGATCAGACGCAAGACTAAAAATCTCCAAGTACTAAACATACTTGCTTCAACTCCCAGTGAAAATACTTTTTAAAAATTCTTTTAAAAATGGATATGGAAAGTCCGTTCCCCCATGGATCACAGTTTACCCGGCGGTTTCGCTACTATCTCAGTAGAATCGCTTGTAATCTCAGATTTCTCATCAATCCTGAATTTCGCCATGGTTATCGCCTTAGATCGCGGTCCACGCGGCGGTTACGCTACTATCTCAGTAGAATCGCTCGTAGCCTTAGGCATCACGCCCCTCGAATTACGCTTCGGTTTCCAGATCGCAGTTTACTCGGCGGTTGCGCCACTATCTCAGTGGAATCGCTTGTAACTGTAGGCATCACACCCCACGAATTACGCCAGCATCAATCACATAATCCCAAACACGATTGGGATATCATATCAGTCCCATTGGACATTCCGCTAATGGAATTCTACGTAGCTACGATTTACAATGGACACTCCACCGAGTTCCAATCACTTTCACATATAATAAATGGAAGGTACATTTCCATATCCTCAGTTTTTAGAAAACATATGTCATATACATATAGTACTTCATTTCACATTTTGTACTTATCATATCTATGTAACCCTACACAGGATTTTCATAATAATGACTTTCTAAACTGATGGTTTTCGATTATATTCACATATATAAGTTACGAAAACTCAATTCACATTCACAACAAATAGAGGATTCCAAATTTTCCATCACGTTTAAAATTTTCCTCTAAATCGATTTGAAAATTTAAGGTTATTTCAAACCTAATTCACATTCACAATCCAATTCATTATCGACTTCACATTCGATTTGGATTTCACGTTACATCGTCAATTCTCAACACATAATTGATGTCTATCGATATATAACCTCTAAGCTCGTACGTCTCAGAGAAGGGTGTTAAGCTAAAAGAATAAATTCTCCGCCACCACAGATATATATTTAATAGAGATCAAATGCTATGTCATCAATTCACAATGTTAGACATACAATCCCAATCGACTATCCAAAATTCAAAGCTGAACTTATATTATTTTTGGTGTCAAAGTTAAACTCAATTTAACTCAAAATTCAATTCTTTGAAAAATTTCCAAGTTGAACTAATTGTTCACATTTCTCAAAATAATATCTTTACAAGATATATAATTTTCACACTTAGCCATTTGAAACTAATTTCAAATATTCATTTCTCAATTTATCTTTAAAGGATAAAGTTTCAAACCTTTCATTTCATATTGGAAAACATTTCCATACTTATTCAATAATAAGTAATTCACAAATTCATTCATTTTCATAAATCTCAATAATTCGATAATGAGTTTCCGAACGATCGAAACTCAAATCTAATGAGACCTCACCGAATATAAACTATCGCACACTCACATTTAGAGAGGGGAATTTTCAAAATAATTCTAATTTTCAAAATACTTTTTGTTTTAAAGAAAACAACTTTAAACTTCTTTAAATTTGAAAAGCACTTTCTTTATAGTGGTTCTAGTAACTATTCATATTAAACATCATAAACTGAGCTTTGAGTAAACCAAAGCTCTGATACCACTTTTTGTAACGACCCGCCGCTCTGACCGCCTCTAGTCGGTAATTAAACCAACTCGAAACGTTCAAAATGACGGATTGTTGTTCAGTTTATAAAGCTTAAACAGAATCAGCCACAGAATCACAGAATAATCATAATATTATTCATAAATGAATTTTTCTTTTATATACAGAGTTTGTACAATGCATTAAATTTTTTATACAGCGGAATATATCTTTTATTAAATACAAGAAAATTTTCTGAAAACTGAAGTAAAGCTTTTAATCCCCCTCTCTCTAACTTCGCGGCCTGAAAATCTTCAAGCTGTAAAAATACTCGGTCTGACCCGAGTATTATATTCAAAAGAAAATAATACACAGGTCAGTCTAATTCAAACTCAGTTATTAGTGCATAGAGGCAATAATAATCAACAATTAGATGACAGTCAAATATAATTTACCTATCCGATCCTTTAACAAGAAATCGGATAACGGTAAATATAACACCTAACAGTGTTAAACATCAATTCGGTAGATTCAGATTATCAATGAGATAGATGAAGTGATTATTGATGAAGATCATTTAGAGAACAATCAAAATTTGCCTAAACGGCAATTAACAACAAAATCATCAAAATTGATTCAAAATATATTGAATTTGCAACATAAAATAATTTTCATCAAAGAAAACATCAATTTAAACATTAAATTTGGTAGGGCTGCAGTACACACACGCGCGTACGGCCTCGCCACATTTAAAATGTCAACTCCGTGGCTGCAGTTCACGCTTGCGTGCACTGCCTTGCCACTACAACTTGTGAAATAAAACAAGTTTTCAAACAACTCATTACTGCACATTTCAACAAGTGCAAAATTTTCATAAAAATGAAACTGCAGTCACTAATGAATACAAGGGCGAACTGCCACAAGAATGCGGTCGCCACAAGTACACAAAGCACGAAGGCTCGAATAAAGCATGAAAACAGTTCAATACCCAAAATTTTGCAAGCCAGTGATAAATGATGTACACATGAGTGCAACATTGAAACTGCTACACCAAGTGCACATGTACAACAACCATGAAGGCACCAAATCAATAGGAATGAACACAGTGGCAACAGATCAAGAAAAGAAATGTCAGGTGCAAGACCAGATAAAAATGAAGCATAAATGCTACTGAAACCAAAATGCTCAGATCAGACGAATATACTCATATATGCTGCCGCAACCCAGTATATATGTAATGTGCATACATCAAGTATACATGAACCAGACCTCATGAAGTCATGCAACAGCAATATAAATTCAAGTATAGACAGTCATGTCTATACCAAATGAAATAGAGGTGCAACAAGTACAAAAGATTATGTGGTTTGCAAATGTACAAAGCACACAATCAATATGAATACGTGAACTACAAGCTAACAAATGGAAACTTCAAAATAGCAGACTCGAAACTCATGCATCAAGTCAAAAAGTACATCTGGAACTTCAACATGATACAAGTGTATATGTATACAAAACCAAAAGCCTTCAATTGATACTAGACCGTATATAGGTGGGCACACTGGTTATGTGTGAACAAACATATATCATTTTAGACATGTAGGGATGGACACATGAAAACAAGTGTATAAGGACAGAATTGATGACTGAGGATATAAGTTCATCCGAAAGCAAGTACTTGAAATGACAGCAGCTCAACTAAACATACAGACAGATTCAATGAGACTTAACCAACATACAAGGAAATGAAACTATACTATAGCACAGTAACAAGTTTAACATACTCACATGTACAAATTGGTGAATGCAACATTTCAACTTAACCAACATATCAGACATACTCTAGTTCCACCAAAGCAAAGACATGAGACAAGACTACAAGTGCAAAGCACAAATAGAACCAGATTCCAATCCAACCCGACTTCATTAAAATGGAACCAAACTATACTTCACAAATAAGTTAACCTGAATACAAAGGACCCAACAACAATGGAGTCATGAAGCTACAACAGAGTTCCAGTCAGAACCAAAATAGAAAATGCTCATGTTCAATACAATGGTCAGGAGCTTTAGTGCAGACTCAAGTGAATGGAAAACATGTATGCAACATGGTGAGCAAGGAGGTACAAGGCCGTGAGTATCACGTGCAATTTCAAGTGGAGCTATGAAATAAATGCCCAATCCATGGAACAGTAAGCAAAATAAAATTGTCCAGTAGACGGAAGATCATGTCACGATGACAACAATCTCATATATACATACATAAATGCATATATATATGAAGTGCAGTCACAATTGCAAATGATGGTAGCAGTTTCAAATCACAAAGCATGCAGCAAAACAAAACAAATATTGGGTAGCATCTGCTCTCATCAGTTAAAACAAATCACAACTTGATAGTATCTGTTCTTATTAGTTTAAATAAAATAAAAAATTGATAGCATCTGTTCTTATCAATTTAAATTTAAAACAAATTATCAACTAGCATCTATTCTTATCAGTTTAAAAAAAACAAGTATCCAGTAGCATTTGTTCTAATTAGTTTTAAAAACAAAACTAAATAGCATCTGTTCTTAACAGTTCAAATTAAACTCCAAATAGTGTCTGTTCTTATCAATTTTAAAACAAAACCAAATAGCATTTGTTCTTTTTAATTTAAAACAAATATTATATCTTGGTAGTATCTGTTCTTATTAGTAAAAAAAACAGATATCAAATACAACAGTATCAAACTTCAAAGATACAACAATGAAGGAAACTGCATCACAGCAGTATGAAAAAGGTGCAGACAAATCATACAAACACACAATTGCAATGCTCGAGTGAAGGATGAAATGCAACTCAAGATTACAGAGTGCAGTTAATGGTAATACAACTATATACACAAAACAAAAATGAGATGCTTGGCATGTCCATTAGAAACAAATCCATGTCAAAGCCATGAATCGAAATGCAAATCGTCTCGAGTAATAATACCAGAGACTACAGAGAAACCAAGTGTATGAAGAAAGCATCAAAATTTAACTCAGAGGCAAATCAAACAATTATGCAGCCGACTCGAGTGATACAAGTTCGACAAATACTCTGTGCCACTACAGCCGAGACTTCATTGATTCAAGTCATGGCCGAAGTTACCCAAAAATCAATTTCCAGAAATTCGAACTAGTGAACCAGGAAATCGTCATCACAGCAAGAGATTTGACAAAATCAAAGTAAACCAAGCCAACAAGAATTCAACAACTTTCAAAGCCGCGAAAGGCAGTAAATCAAACAAAAAAGAAAAATCACTAAATCGCAAGAATAAACTAGCTAGAATTAGATGTGAGTGAAAATTAAATCACTCACCTTCGCAAATGAATTGGGCAGTCGCGAGAGAAGTGGAGGATCGAGCACGCGATCGATATTGAAGCCGCGAGCGAATTTTGAAGCCGAAGCCCTAGCTATTGAAGGAAGACGAACGAAGACGCCATTATTTTTTTTTTCCTTCGGTTTTGAAATTGTTTAGGGTTTTGAACAAATTGATGGAGGAAGGGGTATCGTATGTAAAAGAGAAGGGGAACGTGAAATTTGCGGGGTTGAAGGCGTGTAAAGCGGCGTGGATTTAGCTGATAGGTAAGGTAATGTATACTTTATTTTATATTTATTTTATATATATATTTTTTATATCTTTTCTTATATTTATTTTTTTTTATTTTATTTATTTTTATATTATATTTTCTTTCTTATTTTAAATCTAATTATTTTGTTTAAAATTATGTTGTTAAATTTTCTCAAATGTAATTACATTATATTTTTCAAAGTTTTATAAATATGTTGTTTGAATTTTTACTATGTATATTTATTTATTGATTTTATATTGATTTAAAATCTTATTCTATTTTATTTAAATAAATGAAAAATGTTATTGAAACTAACTACAAATTTATTAATTTTCTTCTAAGTCATTAGTTTGAATTTTAGATACAACTTCAATATTCAATTTCAAACTTCAAAGTTAAATTCAAATTTCTATTCAACTTTAAATAGATTAAATTCAAAAATTTAATCGTCAACTTCATAGTTTTATTGGAATTCAATTTAAAATTATCTCAAATATTTAAAATTAATTAAATATCTTCATTTTTAAATTGTTCAAAATTTAGGATCGTTACAATCTCCCCTACTTAAAAGAATTTCGTCCCGAAATTATAAGTTAGGAAAAACGATTGCTAAAATCTCACCGATATTTATATCCTACATAATTTTACCAAGTTTCAAACTCGCAAATAAATATAGAATTCATTCCATTTATTTTATCTCACTAGTTTTGTTCATCAATTTCAATAATCAAGACATAAAAGTCTTTTACTAAATTTTTTTTTTTTTTTTTTGACTTACAAAACTCAGATTTTTAAACTTTAAAATCTTTCATGCTAAATATTTGCATAATATTTCTTATCCAAAAGCTGTGGACTTTCAAGATATTTTAAAGATCTTCTTCCTTAGTTCATTAAGTTAGAATTATGTAATTCTAATTTCAGATTATTGATTTTCTATTCAAAGTTTTGAAAATACTTGATAACTCAAAGTTTAACAAGTCCATCGTCGTTCTCACAGACTTTAGGCATACGCTGATCAGACGCAAGACTAAAAATCTCCAAGTACTAAACATACTTGCTTCAACTCCCAGTGAAAATACTTTTTAAAAATTCTTTTAAAAATGGATATGGAAAGTCCGTTCCCCCATGGATCACAGTTTACCCGGCGGTTTCGCTACTATCTCAGTAGAATCGCTTGTAATCTCAGATTTCTCATCAATCCTGAATTTCGCCATGGTTATCGCCTTAGATCGCGGTCCACGCGGCGGTTACGCTACTATCTCAGTAGAATCGCTCGTAGCCTTAGGCATCACGCCCCTCGAATTACGCTTCGGTTTCCAGATCGCAGTTTACTCGGCGGTTGCGCCACTATCTCAGTGGAATCGCTTGTAACTGTAGGCATCACACCCCACGAATTACGCCAGCATCAATCACATAATCCCAAACACGATTGGGATATCATATCAGTCCCATTGGACATTCCGCTAATGGAATTCTACGTAGCTACGATTTACAATGGACACTCCACCGAGTTCCAATCACTTTCACATATAATAAATGGAAGGTACATTTCCATATCCTCAGTTTTTAGAAAACATATGTCATATACATATAGTACTTCATTTCACATTTTGTACTTATCATATCTATGTAACCCTACACAGGATTTTCATAATAATGACTTTCTAAACTGATGGTTTTCGATTATATTCACATATATAAGTTACGAAAACTCAATTCACATTCACAACAAATAGAGGATTCCAAATTTTCCATCACGTTTAAAATTTTCCTCTAAATCGATTTGAAAATTTAAGGTTATTTCAAACCTAATTCACATTCACAATCCAATTCATTATCGACTTCACATTCGATTTGGATTTCACGTTACATCGTCAATTCTCAACACATAATTGATGTCTATCGATATATAACCTCTAAGCTCGTACGTCTCAGAGAAGGGTGTTAAGCTAAAAGAATAAATTCTCCGCCACCACAGATATATATTTAATAGAGATCAAATGCTATGTCATCAATTCACAATGTTAGACATACAATCCCAATCGACTATCCAAAATTCAAAGCTGAACTTATATTATTTTTGGTGTCAAAGTTAAACTCAATTTAACTCAAAATTCAATTCTTTGAAAAATTTCCAAGTTGAACTAATTGTTCACATTTCTCAAAATAATATCTTTACAAGATATATAATTTTCACACTTAGCCATTTGAAACTAATTTCAAATATTCATTTCTCAATTTATCTTTAAAGGATAAAGTTTCAAACCTTTCATTTCATATTGGAAAACATTTCCATACTTATTCAATAATAAGTAATTCACAAATTCATTCATTTTCATAAATCTCAATAATTCGATAATGAGTTTCCGAACGATCGAAACTCAAATCTAATGAGACCTCACCGAATATAAACTATCGCACACTCACATTTAGAGAGGGGAATTTTCAAAATAATTCTAATTTTCAAAATACTTTTTGTTTTAAAGAAAACAACTTTAAACTTCTTTAAATTTGAAAAGCACTTTCTTTATAGTGGTTCTAGTAACTATTCATATTAAACATCATAAACTGAGCTTTGAGTAAACCAAAGCTCTGATACCACTTTTTGTAACGACCCGCCGCTCTGACCGCCTCTAGTCGGTAATTAAACCAACTCGAAACGTTCAAAATGACGGATTGTTGTTCAGTTTATAAAGTTTAAACAGAATCAGCCACAGAATCACAAAATAATCATAATATTATTCATAAATGAATTTTTCTTTTATATACAGAGTTTGTACAATGCATTAAATTTTTTATACAGCGGAATATATCTTTTATTAAATACAAGAAAATTTTCTGAAAACTGAAGTAAAGCTTTTAATCCCCCTCTCTCTAACTTCGCGGCCTGAAAATCTTCAAGCTGTAAAAATACTCGGTCTGACCCGAGTATTATATTCAAAAGAAAATAATACACAGGTCAGTCTAATTCAAACTCAGTTATTAGTGCATAGAGGCAATAATAATCAACAATTAGATGACAGTCAAATATAATTTACCTATCCGATCCTTTAACAAGAAATCGGATAACGGTAAATATAACACTTAACAGTGTTAAACATCAATTCGGTAGATTCAGATTATCAATGAGATAGATGAAGTGATTATTGATGAAGATCATTTAGAGAACAATCAAAATTTGCCTAAACGGCAATTAACAACAAAATCATCAAAATTGATTCAAAATATATTGAATTTGCAACATAAAATAATTTTCATCAAAGAAAACATCAATTTAAACATTAAATTTGGTAGGGCTGCAGTACACACACGCGCGTACGGCCTCGCCACATTTAAAATGTCAACTCCGTGGCTGCAGTTCACGCTTGCGTGCACTGCCTTGCCACTACAACTTGTGAAATAAAACAAGTTTTCAAACAACTCATTACTGCACATTTCAACAAGTGCAAAATTTTCATAAAAATGAAACTGCAGTCACTAATGAATACAAGGGCGAACTGCCACAAGAATGCGGTCGCCACAAGTACACAAAGCACGAAGGCTCGAATAAAGCATGAAAACAGTTCAATACCCAAAATTTTGCAAGCCAGTGATAAATGATGTACACATGAGTGCAACATTGAAACTGCTACACCATGTGCACATGTACAACAACCATGAAGGCACCAAATCAATAGGAATGAACACAGTGGCAACAGATCAAGAAAAGAAATGTCAGGTGCAAGACCAGATAAAAATGAAGCATAAATGCTACTGAAACCAAAATGCTCAGATCAGACGAATATACTCATATATGCTGCCGCAACCCAGTATATATGTAATGTGCATACATCAAGTATACATGAACCAGACCTCATGAAGTCATGCAACAGCAATATAAATTCAAGTATAGACAGTCATGTCTATACCAAATGAAATAGAGGTGCAACAAGTACAAAAGATTATGTGGTTTGCAAATGTACAAAGCACACAATCAATATGAATACGTGAACTAAAGCTAACAAATGGAAACTTCAAAATAGCAGACTCGAAACTCATGCATCAAGTCAAAAAGTACATCTGGAACTTCAACATGATACAAGTGTATATGTATACAAAACCAAAAGCCTTCAATTGATACTAGACCGTATATAGGTGGGCACACTGGTTATGTGTGAACAAACATATATCATTTTAGACATGTAGGGATGGACACATGAAAACAAGTGTATAAGGACAGAATTGATGACCGAGGATATAAGTTCATCCGAAAGCAAGTACTTGAAATGACAGCAGCTCAACTAAACATACAGACAGATTCAATGAGACTTAACCAACATACAAGGAAATGAAACTATACTATAGCACAGTAACAAGTTTAACATACTCACATGTACAAATTGGTGAATGCAACATTTCAACTCAACCAACATATCAGACATACTCTAGTTCCACCAAAGCAAAGACATGAGACAAGACTACAAGTGCAAAGCACAAATAGAACCAGATTCCAATCCAACCCGACTTCATTAAAATGGAACCAAACTATACTTCACAAATAAGTTAACCTGAATACAAAGGACCCAACAACAATGGAGTCATGAAGCTACAACAGAGTTCCAGTCAGAACCAAAATAGAAAATGCTCATGTTCAATACAATGGTCAGGAGCTTTAGTGCAGACTCAAGTGAATGGAAAACATGTATGCAACATGGTGAGCAAGGAGGTACAAGGCCGTGAGTATCACGTGCAATTTCAAGTGGAGCTATGAAATAAATGCCCAATCCATGGAACAGTAAGCAAAACAAAATTGTCCAGTAGACAGAAGATCGTGTCACGATGACAACAATCTCATATATACATACATAAATGCATATATATATGAAGTGCAGTCACAATTGCAAATGATGGTAGCAGTTTCAAATCACAAAGCATGCAGCAAAACAAAACAAATATTGGGTAGCATCTGCTCTCATCAGTTAAAACAAATCACAACTTGATAGTATCTGTTCTTATTAGTTTAAAAAAAAAAAAATTGATAGCATCTGTTCTTATCAATTTAAATTTAAAACAAATTATCAACTAGCATCTATTCTTATCAGTTTAAAAAAAACAAGTATCCAGTAGCATTTGTTCTAATTAGTTTTAAAAACAAAACTAAATAGCATCTGTTCTTAACAGTTCAAATTAAACTCCAAATAGTGTCTGTTCTTATCAATTTTAAAACAAAACCAAATAGCATTTGTTCTTTTTAATTTAAAACAAATATTATATCTTGGTAGTATCTGTTCTTATTAGTAAAAAAAAACAGATATCAAATACAACAGTATCAAACTTCAAAGATACAACAATGAAGGAAACTGCATCACAGCAGTATGAAAAAGGTGCAGACAAATCATACAAACACACAATTGCAATGCTCGAGTGAAGGATGAAATGCAACTCAAGATTACAGAGTGCAGTTAATGGTAATACAACCATATACACAAAACAAAAATGAGATGCTTGGCATGTCCATTAGAAACAAATCCATGTCAAAGCCATGAATCGAAATGCAAATCGTCTCGAGTAATAATACCAGAGACTACAGAGAAACCAAGTGTATGAAGAAAGCATCAAAATTTAACTCAGAGGCAAATCAAACAATTATGCAGCCGACTCGAGTGATACAAGTTCGACAAATACTCTGTGCCACTACAGCCAAGACTTCATTGATTCAAGTCATGGCCGAAGTTACCCAAAAATCAATTTCCAGAAATTCGAACTAGTGAACCAGGAAATCGTCATCACAGCAAGAGATTTGACAAAATCAAAGTAAACCAAGCCAACAAGAATTCAACAACTTTCAAAGCCGCGAAAGGCAGTAAATCAAACAAAAAAGAAAAATCACTAAATCGCAAGAATAAACTAGCTAGAATTAGATGTGAGTGAAAATTAAATCACTCACCTTCGCAAATGAATTGGGCAGTCGCGAGAGAAGTGGAGGATCGAGCACGCGATCGATATTGAAGCCGCGAGCGAATTTTGAAGCCGAAGCCCTAGCTATTGAAGGAAGACGAACGAAGACGCCATTTTTTTTTTCCTTCGGTTTTGAAATTGTTTAGGGTTTTGAACAAATTGATGGAGGAAGGGGTATCGTATGTAAAAGAGAAGGGGAACGTGAAATTTGCGGGGTTGAAGGCGTGTAAAGCGGCGTGGATTTAGCTGATAGGTAAGGTAATGTATACTTTATTTTATATTTATTTTATATATATATTTTTTATATCTTTTCTTATATTTATTTTTTTTTATTTTATTTATTTTTATATTATATTTTCTTTCTTATTTTAAATCTAATTATTTTGTTTAAAATTATGTTGTTAAATTTTCTCAAATGTAATTACATTATATTTTTCAAAGTTTTATAAATATGTTGTTTGAATTTTTACTATGTATATTTATTTATTGATTTTATATTGATTTAAAATCTTATTCTATTTTATTTAAATAAATGAAAAATGTTATTGAAACTAACTACAAATTTATTAATTTTCTTCTAAGTCATTAGTTTGAATTTTAGATACAACTTCAATATTCAATTTCAAACTTCAAAGTTAAATTCAAATTTCTATTCAACTTTAAATAGATTAAATTCAAAAATTTAATCGTCAACTTCATAGTTTTATTGGAATTCAATTTAAAATTATCTCAAATATTTAAAATTAATTAAATATCTTCATTTTTAAATTGTTCAAAATTTAGGATCGTTACACTTCAGTTTGTCCAGACTTCCTCACAGGATGAACTTTAGAACCCCCCTTAGGATTCAAGGCAGCACCACCCTGTGGCACTCCTGAGAAGTTTATTTCATGGGGGGCGCCTTTTCCCCCAGAGCCAATCTCAAAACACTTTATACTATACACTTATAGTATCTTTCAAATCATAGCCTTTATGATTTTCATCAAAATCTCCTTTACACAAAATTGATTCACAAAATCGATGATTCTCAAACTAGGCTTTCCAAATTTCCAAAAATTGATTTTTCCCAAAAATCAAAAGCTTTTTCCAAATCCATAGGTTCCCAAAACCCTTTTTCAAAATCATTCTCATATAATCCTTTATATATATATATATAATCCTGAATTTTTTTTGGATCATTTCATACTTGTATAAATTCCTTTTTATACTTCAAATACTTTTCAAAAATCCTTCTTTGGGCAATAGATTCCATAAGGGAAGATTTATAACTTTGATTCTTCCAAATCAAATATTCAAATTTGATTACTCTATAAAGTCACTTACCATATTACTTACTTTTATAAAGTAAATTTCTACCATAGAAATATTCAACTTCCACTTTATTTCATCATATATTTCACAAAATTTACTTTTCATTTCAAAATCCATTTTATAGCTCTTATTTACAAATCAATATCAATTTCGTTCAAACCCGTACGATCTCATATCATCCGTATGCCATATCAGTTTGATTGCTCATTCGATCACACAATTTCTTTTTCGAACTAGTATTGTCCATCCGACTTCCTAGTGTGAACTCAGATCTGGTTTCTTGATCAAAAATCGTCATTCTCCTTGCATAGCCATAACTATGGTAGAGAATATCCAGAACCAATCAACAATCCATATCCAGATTCGCCATCGAAAATCGAGTGAAAAATCCTAACTCGGATCGATATAACTATTTCAAAATTCTATGCTCGAATCTGGATCAAATCACTATGCGAATAGTATAATATACGTACATCCTATGTATTTATCTTCATTGATTATTAGCTGAATCAAATTTTCCTTTCTATTCACACTCACCTTCATTTCTATCCGCTTATTCACAGTTGTTTCAATTTCATTTAGATTATCACTTTAATCCTTATCTCAAATGGATATTCAATCATAAACAGTTTGAACTCTATCCAGCTTAAATTTAGAAAATAGCTTGAATTTTTTTAATATAGATGAGTAGTTGAAAAATAATTATTAGTTTGTAAAATAGCTGTAAAATAATTAAGTAATTGTAAAATAGTTGGAAAATAGTCAAATAGTTATAGAAACTTTAAATAATTGTAGAATAGTTGTAAAATAGTAATTAGGTATAAAGTAGTTGAAAAATAGTAATTAGTTTATAAAACAGTTGTAAAATAGTTAAATAGTTTCACAAATAATTGTAAAATAAGTATAAAATAGTTTGGCTTTTAAAAGAAAAGTTGTATAGTAATTAGTTAGGAAAATAGATTTAAAATGGTTTATATTAAAACAACTTATTTTGAAAATAGTTCAGAGCCAAACTGTACAACTTCTCATTGTCCAATTTCAGTTTATTTCCCATCCCATTAAATTGATTCATTCTCAAATCAGTTTAAACAACTTCAATTCCCACTTCAAATTTAACTTAATTCGAATAATTTTCAAATTGAACCAATTCTCAATTTCAATTCATTTCAACTCCAGTCTGAATTGATCTTAATTCAAGTTGAATTAACCCTGATTCTTTCCAGATTCAAATCAAATTCCCTTTTGAATTTGAACTCATTCAAATTTCAATTTTATTTCAAATTAATTCGATTCAAATTTTTCGATTTGAATTTCAAACTATTCAACTTTTAAATTCACTTCAAATTAATTCAAGTCAAATTTCAAATTTCAAATAATTCCTTACAATTCCACTTTTGAATTAATTTCAATTCTATTCTCAATAGATAAAGAAATTTTTATATTAGATTGTACTACCACAAAATATTCCATTCATTAGTAGACTACACACTAGTAGTTCAAACATTACATACATTTATCCAAAATAAGAGTCTTACAGAAGTCATAAATCTAGATGCCTTTTCTATCACCTAGAGGTTTGGAAAGAAGGAGCCCTAATATTCTTACAAGAATACTTTTATGGAATTCCTTCCAAAGGACAAAGCCTGAACATACACTTCTCAACAGGGTGTCCCCACTTATAACATTTACCACAAATTTTTTTTACCCTCTCACCAATATGGATAACCTTCACGCCTCCAACAGTACGTTCCACAGCTTTATTCCTCTTCTGCCTCTCGGAACAATTCCTAGCGATGTGTCCCGTCTTCTTACAATGATAGCAAATAGTCGTCTCATTGACCGGTTCAACTAGTTTACACTTCGCCTTCCTCACTTCAGGGCAATGATTTAGGAAATGTCCTTTCTTATGACACTTAAATCACAAGATCTTAGAGTGAAACCGTTGGAATGTACCCTTCAATTCCTCCCTTGTTTTACTACACTTGGCTACGTAATGACCCTTATTGAAACATCTGTAGCAGGTGGCATTATCATAAGGCCATGGTTCAGCTCTTTCCTTAACCTGTTTCTCATACTCTTGAATTGCTTCTTCTCGATCCTTACCTGCAGCTGCTCTTCACTCTTTGCGTCTAACCTTCCATTCTTCACTCTTAGTCATCTCTCTCAAAAACTGAATTCTAGAGGGACTTCCTATAAATTAGACTTAATTAGAAGAATTCAACTTTTACTCTTATAACTCAATTTGCTTACCAAGTTATACCTTATGTTTTAACACCTTTGGTTTTTAATTCCAATCAAAGTTTTCAAACAACTTCTTATTTCAAAATAAGATTACTTTCAAAAATATTCTGAATAATATTATTTATCATTCTTTTTAACAAATTTCAAATGTTTTTAAATCTTAGGATTCTAACTTCACAATTTAAAACCCCACTTCAATTTACAAGTCATACTTATCTAAAAGTTTACTCCCTTAACACATTTCATTTTGCTTTATCATTATTAGGAAACAAACATCCCAATATTCGATACGATGACCATTTTATTTTATTTTGGTTTGAAACCAAATTTAATTCTCCTTATTAGAATGGTTCATTCTATTCAATTCCTATTTGGATATATATTTATCACTTAAATTCTTACTTAATTTCAATATCCAATAACCAATTATTGCTTTATATATAAAATAAAAGCTTTTATAAAAATCATTCATTAAAACCATTTTAAAACCTTTATATAAGAACATAACAGGTATGCTCTCATATATTTATACACTCAACACATTTTAGGGTATTACTTACCCTATTCATAATGAGGACACCCACTAGAGCCAAGGTTATCGCTTAACCTTCAGTTCTGATACCAAATGTAACAACCCGAAATTTTCGATCTCGAAAATCCCAGATAATTAGAAAAGGAAGGAAAGAAAAAAAGAAGAAACAAAAATGAAACACAGAATCTCACATTCGTAGCGGGTGAAATATAATATCAAATAATATTCTTTACACAAAGAAAGCTGTATAAGTCAATTACATTTTAATACATCAGAGTTACAACATTCATATATCAATCAGTTAAGATTTAGTTGTCCCAGAAATATAAATAATATATCACAGCGGAAACACTCCATACGTTCCTGCCATCCAGCTCGCCTCTTGAGCTCCAGAATGTCCTTCCCTGAAAATCTGTAATACTCGGTCTGACTCGAGTATTACATCAAAGTAACACCCAGGTCAGGCTGGAAACCAGTGTGAGTAAACCCATGAAATCAAGAAATTCTAATGCACAAACTTACTTAAAATCCGTGGTAACTCGTTCATCACTACAAGTTCATAACTTGTTATAGTCAACACTTATATCCACAAATCAATCCCTAAGTATCTTACTTAGTTTTAAATGGTCCATTTTATTCCATTCCACATATTAAATCTATATGGATTATAGAAGATTTCAAATCGAAGTGGTGTCGGGTATTTACTGATACCCGACCCCGGTCTCTTCGAGTCCAATATCATTCCTAATCCAAATTGTTAAGGTTTAAAACAATATAATTCACATTCAGGATATTATACCACACAATAATTTAACTCAGATAGATAATCCCACACTATCCTGTTTAATTCATTCACATCACCACATCTCAATTACTCAAAGAAGACAACAGTAATTCAAATCATCCAAATTCATTCAACCATCTATATACAAGATTTATTAGATATATAATATCAAATAAATTTAATTAACCTCCAATTAATCTATCATCAACATTATTCACTTGGATAATCTTAATCCTGCACTTAACATTAGTCAATTGCAACCCTCTTAATTAATTATTCTTTAATCATATATCTTAATCATCCCTAGTTAATTAACCTTAATTAATTACCTTAATTAATTAACCTTTAATTCCTTATTAACTTATTAATTAATCAATCCTAATTACTTAAGACCCTTCTTAACTAAAGACTTCAATTAACTACTTCCATTAATCAATCTTGATTAATCATAAACAGTAATTAACTATCCTATAATTACTTTAATTAATTAACCTTTTTAATTAATTATATAAATCCTTTGATTAATTAAACTGATTAATCAATGTTTATTATCTTAATAAATTAATTATCTTAAATTAATCAAAATCTTAACTACTTAAAGATAAACTATTCCTTATAATTGATTTTTTCTTAATTATATCATTAACCTTTATTTAATTAAAACACTTAGAAATCAATTGTAATTAAAAGCAATTTAAACATATAATTTAATCTTTAAATCCTTGAATTCTTCCAAAGTTGCTAAATACTAATTTTTTTTACATATAGTTATTTTAAAAAAAAACTTGATTTTTTTGACAAATATTTTGCTCTACTAAAACCAGATCATCACCTTAGTACAAACCCGAGCCGATTATACAAAAACTCGAGCCACCCTCAAAATCACGTGCCAAACCACCTACTTCGAGTCACACATCAGTCTGCACGAACACTACACCGAGTCGAACATCATCTTCCCAAAACAAATGATCATCCCAGATACACGAGTACAACGTGTACGTGCACAACCACCCAAGCCTCCTCCGATCATCGCCTCCGGCCCTAAAGCATCACCCACGACCTCGTCCATCAGCATGACAACCCAGAAGTACGAATCAAAGGCCACAACGAAATATCGATGCTCGATTGAAAATTTGGAAATGATCGCATCGGAAAAGAATGACCACCGCCGTCGATCTCGACCATGTTGCACCTCGCCATCCACATCCAAGCATCGTCTCAATCTCCAGCCGCTACTTCCTTATCGCGATCATCTACGACATGCCACCGAAACCATATGACCCCAAGGAACAGTGGTGACCAAAATGACCATCTAAACCCTAAATCATCCAAGTCCGACCACCCAGGCCATCGAAAATATACACAGCCATTTTTCCTACCATCGGCAACCCTCCAGCAAACTTCGAACGAAAACTCGACCCTATCCACCGTGCCGATCAACGACAATCAACCCAAAGGCTCAAACCGTTCAACTCCAAAATTCAAATTGATTTTCAAACTAAATTTTTTTATTCTTACATTAAAAATCAAGATTTTCTGCCACGAATCCATTTATGAAATCCAATCATGAAATTATTTTAATTGATTTTCGACTTATTTTTGTTTGTTACTGTAATTTACCAGTTTAGAAATAAATAAGCAATATAAACACTTGGGTTTATATTTTTTAAACACTATTACATTCATACAATCATCTCTTCTTTGGTAATCATCACCTAAATTTGAATATATAAGGAGAATTTGAATTCCTTCGTTATATCCTTGAGTCTGTGATCATAACATAGTCTAATACACTCATGCATATACACATATAAATAGAGAAGTTTAAAATTATATTCCAGATAAAAAAACCATGCTAAGCACATTACAATATTTCTGTACAGATTTATCACATAAACAAGGATTTAAAATAGATTTTAAAGAAGAGTTTACTAACCTGTTTGGGTTTTGAACAGAGGTATAGATTTTAAAATCTGGAAAGTGGAAGCTCAAACCTTCGAATTTGCCGATCTTTTAAAACTGAAGCGCTTTGTTGTTGAGAAGATTTATCTTTGAAACAGAGGTGATTTTTCTTGATAAAATCTCTGGTTTTGAAAATTGAAAACGAAATACAAGCTGTTGAATTGGATTAGTTTTCTGGTTCAAGGAGTATTGATTTTCAGATTTTGTTTTTGAGTATTTGTTACAGGGTATTATTTTTCTTGGCTTTGGGAAGAAAATAGAAAAAGAAATAAGGGGAAGGAAGGTATGTGTTTAAATAGGCTAGAATGTTATTTGATTAAAATAAAAGAAAAAATCAAAATAATAAATGACACTTGTAAAAAAACTCACCATTTGTCATTTACATTTACTTATTTATTAACACTTGTTATTAAGGTGTCTTCATGTATTAACACATGTCCTTTAAGTAATTTATTTTTATTTATTTTAAACGCAAATAAAAGCTTTATAGCTAATTTATAATCCTTATCTAAATGTATATATGAATTGTTTTTTTAAAGAAAATAAAATAAAACTAATTATATATACAAATAAAAGCTTGTACATAAAATTTAAATGCAAATATTTTTAAATATCTATCTTTTGAATTTTAAATTTAATATTCAAATTCAAACTAAATTTCAAATTCAATTTAAAAATCAATTTGATATATACATATATATCATATATATTTAAACAAACACAAATTCAATTTGTATATAATAATTCTATATATATACACATAACATATTATTATTATTGATTTGAAATTAACAATCTTTCCAAATTTTAAATAGTTTATAATGGAGATTATCACATTTGAATCTGTTCAATTTATAAATCAGTATTTTTAGAAGTTAAATCAGATAACTATCCAATTATCTGATGCCCCAAAATTCAGGATATCACAACATATCTCACTTGAGAAAGTATATTCATGATCCATCATTGATTGTGTAGTCATCGTTTTAAGAGGATTTGGAAATAGAACTGAACTTGATAGTAGTTAGACATCCAGTTCATATTGTAGATCAGAATGAGAAGAGGCTACGTAATAAGGTGGAGAAGTTAATTATGTTTCAGTGGAGTCAGGATCCTAGGGACTGCACTCGGGAGATTGTGGATCATATGACATAAGCCTACCCTGAGTTATTGTAAGGATAGTTATTTATTGGTTGTATGTACAATATATGCCTTGTTTGCAATGACTGATTGGTGTATATATTTTGTATGTGTTTTATGTTACGAATATATGGATTTTTGTGTAGTTTGAGTTGTCTCCTTGTCTGCTAATTTCAAGATGAAATTCTTTTAAGGGGAGGAGAATGTAACGACCCAGAAGTTGATCACTTAAAATATGGATATTTTATTATATTTTAATAATTAATCAATGGATTTTATGACCCAAATGAACTCCTTTAAAATAAAAATAAATGATAATTAAATCATTTTCAAATTTTGTTTAAAAAATAATTAGTTCGAATAAAGATCGAAGATGTGACAAAAATTTGTTTTCTCAATTTTCAATTTTTCATCATCTAAAAGTTGTCCGAATTGTCGAAAATCTTTTGAATACACATTCATACATCTACAAATATCTTGAATATGGAAATGTGCATGTGAATATGCATATGCACTTGAGTATATACACAAATATGATAAGATAAAGATATTTTTGTAAAATTATTTATATTATATAATATAAAGATTCCATCTTGGACAAAAAGTACAAAAAGAAGACAAACATGTTTGTTTTGTTTTAATAGGAAGGTGGCTAGGAGGGCAAATTTATGTAAGGGTAAAGGAGGGGGTGAGGTGGCGTGTTGTGAGTAGAGGGTATAAGGACATGGCTATTTTGGTAAATTTCCATTTTTACTTTACATAAAACTATTTTTTTCAATTTCTTTACACTTTCTCATTCTCTTTTCCTATTTCATAATTCCTAAAGCTCTTAAGCATAATTTCCATGGCTTCCAACCCATTTCAAAGTTTCAAAAACAATATACTTCCACTTAAATACCTTAACCAACTTTCTAAAACACTTCTAAACTCACTACTTCACTTTCTCTTCCAAAATCAACCACATTTTTACTGTAAATATCCAAGGCCGTACCCCTAAATGTATATGGCCGAATCATATTGAGCATAAGCCTAACTCATTTCCAAAGTTTCAAAGCAAAGTTCAAGTTTTCCATGGGATTCAAAAATACTATGTCCTTTTGCAAAAGTTTGAAATGATTTCGTATAAACTAGGTGAGTAAATTATAACCTATTTAGGAAAGAACTTACCTTTATATATATGTTGTTATATGGTTATATATATGATATTTGTTGTATGAATTATAGCATGGGTTTCGTGTGTGTACGTGTATATATATATATATATATATATATATATATATATATATATATATGCTAATTTATGATTAGTAATAGAACTAGAATAGAAAGGCAAAAGTGATGTCGTGGGTTATAAAGTTGTGATTTTGATTATGTTAAGGAAATGATATGCTATGTATGTGTAATCTTGGATTTTTGGTTGGATGGTTATGGAAGTTAGTACTTGGAAATGTTGAAAGGGATTAAGATCCTTTAAAAGTTCAAATCATGTTATTTAGTATTTGATTTAATAAGCATTTCAAAAAGAAAAAAATAAAGTTCCTCACTTTGTGTTGGAGTTTTTTCGAACTTGTTTTTTTTTAATATGTTTTCAAAAGTAAGGATGGTAAGGGATGAGGTTTGGATAATAGTTTAGAAAGTGATTCTAGGTTATGGCATCTATAGCAGTTGTCGCTACGGATGCAGTTCAAAAATATACGATTTTTAAGTTCTTAAGCTTTCTTTTAAAATTATTTTGAAATCCATTCTAAACTTAATTAGAGACTATAAAACTTAATTAAAATGAAAGAAAAGAAGTGCCTTTAACAACACTTCTTTTTTCGTTCAAGTATTCAATCTTCCCAAAGAAAAATGACTTAATTTCAAGAATAGGTTGGACCCAACTGGCTACACTTTATTTATTTGTGTTATTTATATACATATGTTTTTTAGAATAACATAAATAGGAAAAAAGTGTACAATCTCGACGAATTCCTTCTGAATAAATTAATAAATCGGCTTTTCTTTTTATCGAACAAAGTAAAAAAACTCCCTTCTTTATTTGGTATGACTACTTGAGCCGGATGAGAGGAATTTTTTTTATGATCTATTTCATGAAAATACGAATTATGATCTATTTTAATTAATTTTATTTAATCAAGTTAATTATTTTATTAAATTAATTTAATAAATATTTATTTTTTAAATTTATTATTTAATAAATATTTAATTAGTTAAGAGTTATTTATTTACTTAAGTATTAATTAACTCGGGTTTAATTTAAAATAAACATTTATTAAATAAAGTTTAATTATTTATTTATTTTTAAGTAGTTAGGGTTTGAATATTATTTAACTAGAGTTAAATTACTCAATTAACTTTTAATTAATTAAGGGTAATTATTAGCAATTAATTAAGACTTAACTAAGAATAATTAAGGTTTAAACTTTGATTTTGAGTATGCTTAATGAAGGACTAATTAAGCTTTAATTTATGATTTAATGATGATTTATTATTTTAAGTTATTTCAAACTCCAACATTTCTTTATTTTAAATCAACTTTCTTTTCTTAATGAATTGTTTTTAAACCAAAGGATCTCTTGTCTATGCCATTAAGTAGGCAAACAAACTAAAATAGTTAGAATAAAACAATGATACGTTTTATTGGAAGTAAGTCAACTTGCACTTATCGCAAATACAACATTTCGGAAGCATGATGAATACAAGGAAGTTAATTTCGATAAGCGGGTCATGATAATTTCATCATATGGAATATATTTCCATAAGTAAATCTTTACACCCTGATAGTGGAGTTGTCCACTATAAAAACTTGATCCTTTAACATTATCAAATGTTGGTTCAAAGAGCCTGGGATTAGATAGTAGTTGTTATTTGAAAACCACTTTGAACCAACATAAGCATTCGAATTGGAAATAGTGAAGGCAATGTCCAAGATGAAGACTTTGAAGTGCAACGACTATTTGCTGCTGACCCTGAGGGTGATTCCAAAATGGTTATAATAGAAGTAATGCCTTCGGTTCGTTCATCTACTAAATGACTTGTATGGATAAGTACTGATATGTTGTCAACATCTGGAAGGCAATGTTAACATTCCAAGTGGTAGTGCTATAGTAAAGGTAAATGTAGCCTTGGGCCTCATCAACCGAAAATGACCAAAACAAGATATGCAGCAGGGCTATGTGGGTTGCTCCCATCATGGTATGTCACCACCATATCTAGATTCGATATTTGACCCATTTTGTATGCTCTGGTACGGTTGTTGATGCCAACTGTGTTGGTGATGTATTCGGTACTACTAGTCAAATGGTAGGCCGGTTCTGTGTAGTAGGGGTGTAAGACGTTTTTATAGACCCCATGTGTATTTTATCTAGAGGTGCACCTTTTAGAATGTTGTTCGTTATCTACTCATGTATGGAATCCTTTCTCCAATAAGTACCAAACTGATTTAGTTGTACCAAAATATGTTGAAATGCGAGATGTAGGCATATCAGCTATGTTCTATTTTACTTGAAAACTCTAAACATTAACATAATATCAAGGGATTACTATTTAAAGTGTTTTGCTTATCATAAGTTAAAAATTCGTTCGTGTTTATGCGCGGCGTGATCTTATGAGTTACACTTTATTTTAAAAGTGTTTTAAAAGTAATAATTCATTTGTTTGAATTTACTCACACCAGACCCATGTCTGACCTTGGGTTCTATTTTCTTTCCTTAAAACTCTTGGGTACTCAAATTTTTATGAGTAGCCAAGGGATCCAGGTTTCTCACGATTGCATTTTGGAAGAGTTGGAGTAGGTGGCTTCAACGTTAGCTAGCTACTATCTTATTCTGCTATGTATATATGTATATTGTATTAGTGAAGTAAGGATACATAGTTATAATTGTCCCAGTTTGGAACTTCTACCATTATGACTCTGATGTACTATTATGGCAGTATCTATGTAAAATCTTATGTTGATTGATATATGTTATTCGTTCCGTTGTAAGATTCTGTGACTGTTTAGTTTTCTTCTTATCTTCCTTTTTCTTTTTACCCTTAATGGCTTGTCTTTTATAGTAAGGAAAGTTGTTCGTTACATTTGGTATCTGAGCGTAAGTTGACGAACTCCTTGGCTTTCGGTTGGGGTCGACTTCGAGAGAGCGTATTTGTATTCTTTATTTGTATACCTATATATATTCTGGATAATTAGATCAGCTTTCATAGTTTGGTTGGTGTCATTCCTTCAAAATTATCTCGTCTAAATATTTTAAGAGTTATCTTACTATGTACAGGTAGAAAACATGAGTGGCGGAGGTGGACGAAGTAGGGGAGTGAGTAGCACTATGAATACAAATGGTCAAACCCTAAACCTTGGAGAAGTACAGATTGTCGAAGAGGCAACACAGAGCAGTTAAGAGTGAATTTCACAATCTTATGCAAGGATTACATCAATATAAGAGGGAAACCATTTAAACAAATTGAGACTACCATGGAAGTGCAAGCTTGGTTGCAATCTTGCAAAATGAATTTTAAAGGACTTGGCTTATCAGATGAACAGTAGCAGCATGGCTACTGCAAGAGGGGCAGCAACTTTTTAGGGCTCCCTTACCGCAAATGCTCCAATAGAAGGGTTTTTGTGGGCTCGATTTAGAGAAGAATTTGACGATCAGTTCCTACCTGCAGCTGGAAGGACAAGAATATATAGGAACATCATGGTATTGAAGCAGAGGGATCTATCTGTAGTAGAATTTGAGGTAAAGTTCAACGAATAATCTTGTTTTAGACCAGAATTGATCAATACCCCATTGAATAAAAATGAGATGTTCATTATGGGAATGATGGAAAGTTTCCACGAGAAGATGACTGCTCATATCAAAGGTTATTTTGTTGATTTAGTGGACACGACTCTCAAATATGAGGTCTTGGAAAAGAATAAGCCTACATTGGCAACAATCAGTGGAAACGCTAATGGTAACAATTCCAATAAGAGAAAGTTTAATCCTAGTTAAAGAAATCATGGAAAGGGAAAGTCAGGCTTTAGGGCTCATGGGAGTTGTTTTAAGGGATTTTTTTGCCACAAGTGTCAGCGAAGAGGGCTACATCGCAAGGTTTTGCAAGAATTTAAGAGTTCAACATCCACAAAAACTACAAAGTGGGCCTATCTTTTCGATGGTCCGGAAGACTCTTTGTTTTAATTTCCATCTGCCCAGGCATATGGTAAAGAACTGCCCACTCGTTAAAAAGGTGTAGTAACCCATGGTGTACGCTATTAAGAATGAACCGTCGACTTCGACGGATGTGAAGGGGAAAGGCGTCCTTGAAGGTACCTTACAGATCAATGGTATTTTGTCCGAGCATTGTTTGATACTGGTGCTTGTCATTTTTTTATCTCTTTAAAATCAGTAAGAAAATTTCATCTTATTCCAAGTATTGAAGAAAACCTATGTATGTGTTTAACCCCATAGGCAGGGTAACCCATTTGAATATGATTTGTTAGAATGTGCCAATTTCTTGTTTATCTTGGCACTTTTCTTACGACCCGTTTTCCTTAGACTTTAAAGATTGACATTACTCTTGGTATGGATTAGTTTAAAGTATAAGGCTATCTTAAAATGTAATAAGAGAACTGTATCTTTAGTAACTGATATAGGAAGAAAAACTAAATTACTATGAAGGAACTGGTATTCATATATGTGGTTTCTTATATGCCTTGGAAGCATCCCAAGAAAATATAGGGTCTATCGTAGTTGCTAAGAATTTTCCCAATGTATTTGAAGAGGTTAAAGTTTACCCCCGCACCGAGAGATAGAGTTCCGCATTGATTTGGTCCCTAGTGCAAAGCTTGTGGTTCAACCAAAGTGAAGGATGGCTCTGAGGGTGAGAGAGGAGTTGGTAAGTAAAACCCAGGACCTGTTAAGGAAAGGATTGATTAGGCATAGTTGTTCGAGTTGGGGATCATCTGTGGTGTTTGCGGCTAAGTCTGATGGATCTTTAAGGTTGTGCGTGGATTATAGGGAATTGAATAAGCTGACCCTAGGAACAAGTATCCCTTATCCCGCATCGATGATTTTTTTGACTAACTTCATGGAGATAGGGGTATTTTCTCAAATGGATCTAGCTAATGAACTTCATTGTTTGACGGTTACTGAACATAGTATATCATTAACTGCATTTAAGGGCCCTAACTGTTTCTTTGAATGATTTGTTATGCCTTTAAGGCTAACCAATGCACCTGCATATTTTGTAGACCTTATGAATCATGTTTTCTGAGATGTTCTTAAAAGTTTGGGTTATCTTTCATCAACGACACTTTTATCTACTCTATGTATGAGGAGCACAAACATCGTTTGGAAGTGGTATTAAAGACATTAAGGAGGAATGTTCTTAAGGAAATATTTTCTAAGTTCCATTTTTGGCAATCAGAGGTAAGGTTTCTGGGGCACATATCATAGGTAAGGTTTCTGGGGCACATTGTATCGGGAGATGGCATTTCGATGGACCCAGTAAAAGCAGAGGTTGTCCAAGAAAGGAAGCGACCGCAGACTCCTACTAAAGTTCGTAGTTTCTTAGGTTTGGTAGAGCACTATAGGAGGTTCATTGGGATTATTCAAAGATTTTCTCACATTTGATTAAGTTTACTAAGAAGGGGGAGAAGTTTATATAAACTCCAAAGTGTGAAGAAGCATTTCTGGAATTGAAGAAGAGATTGACCAATGCACCAGTTTTAGCTGTTCTAGATGGAAATAGTGGATTCACGGTTTACGTAGATGCATGTAGAGAGGGACTAATCACTGTTTTGTTGCAGCATGGTAGAATGATTGCGTATGTAAGCAAACTGTTGAAGCCTCACGAGAAGAACTATTCTATGCATGACCTAGTGTTGTTAGCTGTTGCCTTTGCATTGAAAATATGGAAGCACTACTGCTGCGAAAGGATTCTTTTATTCCTCTTAGCTTCTTTCTAATCTTCAGAGATTCTAAGAGTAAGTTTCTTTCATTGATTAGGTGAATATTTTGAGATCTTCACGGATCATAAGTCCCTGAAGTATCTTTTAACTCAGATTTATTTGAACCCGAGGCAGTAGAGGTGGTTAGAGTTTCTGGTGTCCTATGACTTGAGTATTTCTCATTACGCCAGGGAAGGCTAATGTGGTGGCAGACCTTTTAAGCAGGAATGCAGTCTTGGTTCTTTTGGAGGTTACCCCGACTCTTCAGAAAAGGATTATGAACAACCAAAGGAAGGATAAAATTATGGAATAATTAATTTAAGGAGTTAAGAAGTGTAACAGACCGCCTTTTGGTACGTTTAAGCAAACACACGTGCCAACTCAAACCATAAAGAAGGGCGGATTTTTATTAGGGTAACTAAGAAAATAGAGAAAGAAATAAGACAAATAGAATCTCACAGTGGAATGACAAAATATAATAATCAAATAACAGTTCATGAAGCTGTTTTACAAAACATTTGATTATACTAATACAATATAGAATCAGAGTTACACATACCAAAGAATAATAAACAACAATGCAGTGGAACAGTATGAATGTAGTGGAATATAATAAATAACAGTGATAATACAATCTTTGTCTTCGTCCTCCAGAAATAAGGTCTTCAAATTCGGAAATGCTCAGGCTGACCCGAGTGAACTGAAAAGACAAAACACTCGAGTCAGAACTAAAAGATCTTATGTAAGTTAAATAAACAGTAAATAAAATGAGTGGAATGGCATTAGAGATGTTTACGGGATTTGACATCTCCTATCCAGTGTCAAACGTGAGTGTAGTAACTTAAGAGATGCTTGGGATTCACATCTCCTAAGGATCCGTTAAACTATTTACTAGGTAGTAATATTTCGCTATTATAATAGTGTCTATAGCAAAATAAACTTACTTTTAAATAGCGTTAAGGCTTTACATTTTCCACCATAACACGTAATAGTCCCACTAGTCCATCCAGTATCATGGTCCCTCTTGATCGGGAAGCCACCAGAGGATACCACACGGGATACGGGAGAAAACCAAACTCGTGCAAGGCGTGCAAGGGTAGGTGACACGGCACACAAGGCAATGCCAGGGTAGATATACCAATTGCGCATCCGAGCTGGTAGTAACGCGTAGCAGCTACTACCACCCATCTCGAGCCACACCCCCAAAAATCAAAAATCAAAAGTGGCCACAAATCAATCCAAAGTCAGAATATAATATCGAAGGAGTGTGTCCGATAAGAGGGGCTACCTCCTTAGCCCGAGAATCACTCCTGTTTTAGCCACCTTATGCCAACTCACGGGAGTCGGGTCCGCGTATATACCTTAATAGAACGTCGCCACCATCCTACTTCATTTTAGAATCTCCACCGCGAACACGGTTGTTAAAGTCGTTTTCGGTATCGACAGAGAGTATGCCCATATCCAATACTGGTCTCTTTAACAACCAACCGTTATTATAACACCAGGTCATTTTCAAAATAGTTTATGCTTCAAAAACAAATATCATTGCCCCTTTAAAAAACAAAATCAATACGATATCATTTTCATTCCAAATATATCCTTTTCTAAAATCATAACACTTTCAAAGTTATAACATTTCTAAATCAAAACACGTGAATATAACGCTTTCAAATTATGATACCTTGAAACTCATAACCTTGAAACATAGCTTCCACCCCTTGAATGGTTCAAATATTTAAAATACTTTATATAATAAACAGCTTCTTCAATTTCACAAATCAAATCCAACACAACTCAAATTTCTACATTTTTATTTAACCAAATCCCAAATCATAAATTTCAACTCAATTCAGTTTCCAAATAAACTATTCCAAATTTATTGATTTCAAAACAGATTTGATCCCCAGAATAAACCATTTCACATTCAACATATTTCAAACTTAAAGTATTCAACAATTTCAAAACTAAGTTTGGTAACTGCAATTCAACAATTAATTTTTATTTTATTATTTAGTTTGAAATATTTTACTTAATAAATCCGTTATCATTTAAATAAACCCAAGTTTCAAATAACTAAATATTTCCTTCAATTTATTTATACTTGAACTATTCATTTAATTCACCTTAAACAAGATCAAGTTATAAATCATATCCTTTAAAAATCTCAAATTCCATAAGTTCCGACTAGGTTTTATTTAATAAACTTATTCATTTAATACAAGTTCAAATCAACTTCAAATCTATCTTCTCAGCCTTAACTTTTTTTTTAAATCATTATAAACTCTATATAAAATATAGTTTATATAAATGCTTAACCATGTTACATTTTTAATAAAATCAATCTTTATTTTTAAACTTGTTCTATACCAAACAAATTTATAGATAGCTAAAAATCAAGAATTTAACTATATATATAAAGTAACATTTATATAATATCTGAAATCAATATTTCTATAAAACCATATTTTTCTTTACAAAACCATAGAAATCATTTCAAAATATTTTTATATATATATAGCGGTGTCTGTATAAAATTTTCTATCCTATGGTCAAGTGATACAAATATTTACCATTTTAATCCGTAATTTGAAATATAAATACAGTTATATATCATTTCAAACTGCAATCCCGAATGAAATAAAATCCATAACAACTTGCAGTTTATAACAATATAAATACAACATCCATTCATCCAATATCAATCATTAACCATTTATCACAATCATCATCTAGTTCAAACAATAACATCAATATAGAATAGATAATAAATAACAGGTATTTACTGGCAGTTTATATGCAATAATAAATTAAATAATAATTTAACTAGTAGTTTATATGCAAAAATAAATTAAATAACAATTTAATTCAATAAATTCAATTTAACTGAGATGATGATTAAAAATAAGCCAAACAGTCATAAATAAATTTCTAATCACATCATAAATCAATTTAACAAACATAAGAAAGTTTAGAAGTTGTGAGTGGGTTAAAACACTCACCTTTCGAGTTTAAATTGAATTTAAATCCAATTTAAACTCAAAATTTTAACAATCTCCAAATTTGTCCAAACCAACATCAAAATATACGAATTTGAATAAGAACCTAATGCAAGAAACGGTGTGTGAATCGAACCTCGTGTGTAAGAGATATTAGCATTAGAAGTTATACGAGTAAAATATATATAAAATAATAAAATAAAATGGTTTACCACGTCACCTCCAGAAAACGAAACCCTACAGGCCTCTCATCATCGCATTCGAAGTGGCTTCACCAGAGAAACGCACACAATAGCTCGAATGCCACCGCCTCATGATGCTCGTCGCCGCTCGCCCACAGCTGCCAATGGCAAGCGCGACCCCTCCCCTACGTCTCCCAGTCCTCCATGCGTCACCGATCGAGCTTAAATGCCCCCAGCCGCCGTCGAGTTATTATGACCTAATCGAATTAAATCAACCAATCCGGCCGTTGAAACGATGAATGACCACCACCGATGAGTTGCGTATGATGATCTCCACCGCGCTGTACCCTTCAATCGACGATTAGTCGCAGTTGATCGCGACACGACGAACGGCCGCAGTTTGTTCGTCAATTTCTTGACAGACAGAGCTTTAGATCGAAAAACAAATTTCAAATCTGAGATGCGCTTGTCGAGTGCTTTAGATGATATATAATTTGACATGTATTGAAGAGTTTGAATTTTTGAGGTTGAATTTTGAATTGAAACTGGGTTTGAATTTTAGGGTTTGTCTGCCATTTAGAAAGAAGAGCAACGTAAATTTCTATACGTACAGAAATGAGAAATAGAAAGACTGGTGGGGTTTATAACCAGATATATATAGCAGATTGGAAATAGGAACAAATGGATCGAATCGGTTGGAAAGTTGAACGATACACAGCCCAAAAAGCCCGTTTCGACTCCAGAACGAAAATGGGTCAACCCATATAACGAAATTGATATTTTCAAATAGTTTTAACGCAATGGAACAGGTTTCAGGTCCAAATTTTATCATATGAAGAAGCTATGCTAAAATAAAGTTATTTCAAATTGATTTCAATTGAATTCAATTAAATTGATTTCTAGACGTTTCGAGCCCGTACGATTGAACGACAAGCTTGATCGTTACGAAATTTGAAATCCTACAATAATTCACCGTTACGGATCGGATGAAACTGGTTTCGTCGAAATCCGATTCAGTGGCAAAAATGGCTATTTTCTAGTTATTAAATTGAATTAATAATTAATTAATTAAATCACTTTTCAATTTAAATTCTACAATCAATAAATTTTATCATTTTTGATTCTTTAAACAATTACAATAATTTAAACAAATTTAGATGTCAAATGAGGTTGATTAATTCATCAATTTCAGTGTTTAATTTCAATTTCATTAAATTCAGAAATTATACATTAAATTTTCGAAAATCCATCTATTAAATTTTTAAACCTTGTTATTCACATCTTTTATCACAATAAGGATGCAACTAACATTGGTTCATAATTTATTACATTAAAATCTTCAAATTTCATCTAAATTTCCCATTAATGTAATATCTAAATATTTAATTCCATTTATTTGCAATAAACCCAATTACTATAATTTAAATTCAAATAAATTAATAAATCTTGATTTTCATTCTTTAAATCGACCAATTGTCATATTATAAATGGAATTGACATTTTTCCAAATAGTATCTTAATTTACATTAACATAATATTTAATTACCATTATTGAAATTTATTTCCAATTTAAAATATCAGGCAAAATAAATAGGTAATATACAATCATTGTTACCATCAACTTTCAATTACACCTATAAGTTATTATTAACAAACAAACGTTACAATTGGTTACATAACACTGTTTTTATCCAATTATCAAAAATCATATACTAATCCCCCAATTGATTCAATATTACACTTGTTTTCTTATATGCACTTTATAACCAAGTTATAACCTTTAGTTATTTTGTTTAATTGGAATTTCATTCAAGTTCACAAATTGTTAACTTTAATTAACCTTGTTCCATTTTCATCTTCTTTTTTTCATTATTACCTTGCAACTCTTTATTTCTTCCAATATTAGATAGCAAGATTCATTAAATTAACAAATTTAATTATCAAAATTTTACGGGTCGTTACATTCTCCCCCACTCAAAACTTTTCATCCCCGAAAAGGAAAAAGATGGGGAAAAGAAAGAATTAAGAGTCAATACATCTTATTCAAAATATTAATTTTATAAACAAATAAATTAAAAAAAATTAATAATTTAAATAAAAGATATTAATTTATACCCATTAAATATTTTTATATTCAAATTAATAAAGTTTGGAGAACATTTTCAAAATTTTCTAAGTCCAAAATTTACGGAAAATTCTGCCAGAGTTTCCTTTGTACGGAGAGGCTAAGAAGAAAATATAATATCAAATATAACAATATATAACATATATTTTCCAAAATAATATATCCAAATACGAGAAAATCAATATAATAACGCTATAAAACCGTAATCCAGGAATGTGCCTATCTGTCGGGCAATTAACGCTTATTTTATGAAACCAAAAGCGGTAGCAATTGCTTCCATAACCTGTATTTCACTTATATAATCCAAAAGGAGTTAATAATTATATAATATGAAATATTTAAAGTTGTTTCAACCACTAACAAACAAATCAATATAAACAACAATCACTTGCAACCAACATACAATCATCGTATATAATCAGCACAAATCAATTTGTTCACCCACATCAACCAAAACAAGTAGTTAGTTCAGGCTTAGACACTTTTAAATTGTATAGAATGACAAATAACCATTAAATATATCATTTACTCAACGTTCTTAGATAAAACTAAATAGATTATTCTCACTTCCAAACAATTTTAAAATACCCTTGCCCAAACAACAATAAACCAAACAAACAACAATTTCAACCTAGATATCAAGTTCATTCTTATTAATTTCATTTCATAGTATTTATTGTTTAAACTCCTTTTCATTCATATAATGATTCAGCTTTTTAATTTACCTTTATTTCTTACAAACTTTTATTTCCATTCACTCATTCAGTGTTTATTTCATTTATTACTTACAATTATTCATTTTCATTTGTTCAGGTCATGTCAGTTTCTTTTTATTGCATTACATTTATTCATTTCTCAATTTCATTTATTTTCATTTATTTATTTATAGTGCTTACCTTTCTATTATATTTAATTATAGTAACGTTTCAGTTACAACTTAAGTTTATAACTCTATAGCATCAATTCTTATTAACAAAAGCAATTTATTGAATACTTTCATTACATAATTTTACTTGTACAATTTCCATTACATTTTCTTATTAAAAATTACAACTTTTAATATTTGGTAAGTTATATATATGCTTTAAGAATGTAATTGAAAGTTATTCAAGTATTTCTCATTTCTTTTAAATTAATTTAATGTTCAAAAATCATGTCTTTTGTTTTATATGTTACTAGTTTCAACTTTCTTGTAATTTCATTTATAACCTAGAATTTAATCTCTTATTTTAATTAGAGGTTCCAATGATTAATTAATTACATTCCATTTCACTACAATAATCGAAACTATTAATTAACGGAAACTTAAGCACTAAATACCGGGTTAAATTTCAAATCATAAATAATAGATAAATGTATATACTTAAAACTTATATACTCAACTATATTTAAAACAATTTAAAATTTATATTTGCTTCTACAGTAAACCACTATAGTAGCCTTCCCACTTAGAAACTCGATAATGAATGTCGATGATGCATGCACTCATCACCAAAATTATTTTCCAGCAAAAGATAGGGGAGTACATAACTTATTTCTTTCCAAAATTTCTTTAAAACAATTCTTTCACACCATATTGAAATATTTATATCAGAAAATACTTCTAAATAACATTATTATTATATTCCAAAATCATTCAAAAGAAATTTTCCAAAAATCTCGAAACTCAAGTTCTATGTTTTCAATCTTTCATTTATTCTATTTTCAAATCTTATTTTCAACTAATATCTTAAAATTTTACTACCCAAAAAATAAATATATTACAGCCAAATATACCATTTATAAAATATTTTATATACAAAAACATACAATAGGAAAAATTATTTCATTCACCTATATTCAAAACAAATATTGTGTCGGTCTGTCCTATTAAGTGTTTAGAAATCCCTACTGATGTCATAGCGTCTTATGCACCAATCAGAATTTACAAATACAAAATAGAACAAATTCACACAATATGAAAAGCTTTTTATAACACTAACAAATACGCCTCTCATATATATACTACCAGTGACTCATCATAGGGTATTATTACCGTATTAATAAAGAGTCAGACCCTACAAAACTAAGGTTTATCGCTAAACCAAAGCTCTGATACCAGATGTAACAGACCACCTGCCAGTGGGATAATGCCCACCGTAGCATACATTGGTACCTGTATTCTGCCTTTACGACCAGCCTCTCGACTGCACCAACCCTCGCATGGACATGTAGAGTAAGAGTCATCCGCTCGCTACCAAACCAAATGCGAGAACCCTTTATCATGCTGCACGCTCCAAGTGCATAGGCAGACACACATGTCGACTCTAATCATACAGAAGGTCGAACTGTCATTGGGGTAAATAAGAAAACAGAGAAAGAAATAAAACAAATAGAATCTCACGGCGGAATGACAAAATATAATAATCAAATAACAGTTCATGAAGCTATTTTACAAAGCATTTGATTATACTAATACAATATAGAATCAGAGTTACACATACCAGAGAATAATAAATAACAATGCAGCGGAACAGTATGAATTAGTGGAATATAATAAATAATAGTGATAATACAATCTTTGTCTTCGTTCTCCAGAAATAAGGTCTTCAAATCCTGAAATGCTCCAGGCTGACCCGAGCGAATTGAAAAGGCAAATCACTCGAGTTAGAACTAAAAGATCTTATGTAAGTTAAATCAACAGTAAATAAAATGAGTGGAACGGCGTCAGATATGCTTACGGGATTTGACATCTCATATCCAGTGTCTAACGTGAGTGCAGTAACTTAAGAGATGCTCGGGATTCACATCTCCTAAGGATTCGTTAAACTATTTACTATGTAGAAATATTTCGCTATTATAATAATGTCTATAGTAAAATAAACTTACTTTTAAACAGCGTTAAGGCATTACATTTTCCACCTTAAAGTGAAATAGTCCCAGTAGTCCATCCAGTATCATGGTCCCTCTTGATCAGGAAGCCACCAGAGGATACCACACGGGCTACGGAAGAAAACCAAACTCGTACAAAGCACGCTAGGGTTGGTGACACGACACATAAGGCAATGCTAGGGTAGATATACCAATTATGCATCTGGGCTGGTGGTAATGCGTAGCAGCTACTACCGCCCACCCCGAGCCACACCCCCAAAAATCAAAAATCAAAAGTGGCCACCAAATTAATCCAAACTTAGAATATAATGTCGAAGGAGTGTGTCCGATAAGAGGGACTACCTCCTTTGCCTGAGAATCGCTCCTATTTTAGCCACCTTATACCAACTCACAGGAAGCAGGTCCACTTATATACATTAATAGAACGTCGCTACCATCCTACTTCATTCTGGAATCTCCACCACGTACATGGTTGTTAAACTGGTTTTCGGTATCGACAGAGAGTATGCCCATATCTGATCCCGGTCTCTTTAACAACCAACCGTTATTCTAACACCGCGGTCATTTCCAAAATAGTTTATGCTTTAAAACCAAATATCATTTCCCCTTTCAAAAACCAAATCAATACGATATCATTTTCATTTCAAATATATCCTTTTCTAAAATCATAACACTTTCAAAGCTATAACATTTCTAAATCAAAACACTTGAATATAACACTTTGAAATTATAATACCTTAAAACCCATAACTTTGAAACATAACTTCCGCCCCTTGAATGGTTTAAATATTTAAAATACTTTATATAATAAAATAGTTTCTTCAATTTCATATATCAAATCCAACACATCTCGAATTTCTACATTTTTATTTAACCAAATCCCAAATCATAAATTTCAATTTGATTTAGTTTCCAAATAAACTATTCCAAGTTTATTGATTTCAAAACAGATTTGATCCCCAGAATAAACCATTTCACATTCAATATATTTCAAACTTTAAGTATTCATCAATTTCGAAACTAAGTTTGGTAAATGCAATTCAATAATTAATTTTTTTTATTATTTAGTTTCGAAATATTTTACTTAATAAATCCATTATCATTTAAATAAAACTCAAATTTCCAATAACTAAATATTTCCTTTAATTTATTTATACTTGAACAATTCGTTTAATTCACCTTAAACAAGATCAAGTTATAAATCATATCCTTTAAAAATTTCAAATTCCATAAGTTTCAAATCGGTTTCATTTAATAAACTTCTTCATGTAATACAATTTCAAATCTGTCATCTCAGCCTTAATTTTTTTTTAAAATCATTATAAACTCTATATAAAATATAATTTATATAAATACTTAACCATATTACATTTTTAATAAAATCAATCTTTATTTTTAAACTTGTTTTATACCAAACAAATTTATACATAACTAAAAATCAAGAATTTAACTATATATTTATATATATAAAGTAACATTTATATAATATCTGAAATCAATATTTCTATAAAACCATATTTTTCTTTACAAAATCATAGAAATCATTTCAAAATATTTTTATATATAGACCACGGTGTCTGTATAAAATTTTCTATGCTATGGTCAAGTGATACGGCTATTTATCATTTCAATCTGTAATTTAAAATATAAGTACGGTTATATATCATTTCAAACTACAATCTCGAATGAAATAAAATCCATAACAACTTATAATTTATAACAATATAAAATACAACATCCATTCATCCAATATCAATCATCAACCATTTATCACAATCATCATCTAATTCAAACAATAAGATCAACATAGAATATATAAAAATAATAGGTATTTACTAGCAGTTATATTTAATAATAAATTAGATAACAATTTAACTAGCAGTTTATATGCATTAATAAATTAAATAACAATTCAACTCAATAAATTCAATTTAACTGAGATGATGATTAAAATATGCCAAACAGTCATAAATAAATTTCTAATCACATTACAAATCAATTTAACAAACATAAGAAATTTTAGAAGTTGTGAGTGGGTTAAAATGATTACCTTACCAATTTAAATTGAATTTAAATCCAATTTAAACCCAAATTTTGAATAGCCTCCAATTCTGCCCAAACTAGCGTCAAAATATCCGAAATTTCAATACGATCCTAATGCAAGAAATGGTGCATGAATCAGACCTCGTATGTAAGAGATATTAGCTTTAGAAGTTATATGAGTAAAAAAAATATAATAGGATAAATTAAAACGGTTTACCACGTCACCTTCCAGAAAACGAAACCCTACAGGCCCCTCATCATCGCGTTCGAACCAGCTTCTTCAGAGAAGCGCACGCAACAACTCGAACTCTACCGCCTCATGATGCTCGTCGCCGCTCGCCCATGGCCGCCAATGGCAAGCGCGATCCCTCCCCTACGTCCCCCAGTCCTCCACGTGTCACCGATCGAGCCCGAACGCCCCCAGCCGCTGCCTAGTTCTTATGACCTAATCGAATTAAATTGACCAATCCGGTCGTTGAAATGACGAATAACCACCACCGATGTGTTGCGTACGATGATCTCCACCGCCCTGTACCTATCGGTCGTAGTTGATCGCAACACGATGAACGACCGCTGTTTGTTCATCAATTTCTGGATAGACAGAGCTTCAGACCGGAAAACGAATTTGAAATCTGAGATGCGCTCGTCCAGAGCTTCAGATCGACATATAATATGATATGTATTAAGGAGTTTGAATTTTTGAGGTTGAATTTTGAATTGAAACTGGGTTGTGAATTTTGGGTTTGTCTGCCATTGAGAAAGAGAAGCGACATAAATTTATGTATGTGTAAAAATGAGAAATAGAAAGGCTGCTAGGGTTTATAACTAGATATATATATATATATATATGTATATATATATATATATATGCAAATTGGAAATAGGAACAAATAGATCGAACGGTTGGAAAGTTGAACGATACACAGCCCAAAAAGCCCATTTCGACACCAGAACGAAAATGGATCAACCCATATATCGAAATAGATGTTTTCAAATATTTTAAACGCAATGGAATAGGTTTTAGGTCCAAATTATATTGTATGAAGAAGTTATGCTAAAATCAAGTTCTTACAAATTGATTTCAACTGAATTCAATTAAATTGATTTCTAGGCGTTTCGAGCTCGTACGATCAACAAGCCTGATCCTTACGAAACTTAAAATCCTACAATAATTCACCGTTATGGATCCGATGAAACTGGTTTCGTTGAAATCCGAGTCAGTGGCAAAAATGGCTATTTTCTAGTTATTAGATTGAATTAATAATTAATTAATTAAATCACTTTTCAATTCAAATTCTATAATCAACAAATCTTATCATTTTTGATTCCTTAAACAATCACAATAATTTAAATAAATTTAAATGTCAAATTAAGTTGATTAATCCATCAATTTCAGTGTTTAATTTCAATTTCATTAAATTCAGAAATTATACATTAAAATTCCCAAAAACCCATTTATTAAATTTTTAAACCTTGTTATTCACATTTTTTATCACAATAAGGATGCAACTAACATTGGTTCATGATTTATAACATTAAAATCTTCAAATTTCATCTAAATTTCCCATTAACGTAATATCTAAATATTTAATTCCATTTCTTTGCAATAATCCCAATTTCTATAAATTAAATTCAAATAAATTAATAAATCTTGATTTCCATTCTTTAAATCGACCAATTGTCATATTATAAATGGAATTGACATTTTTTCAAATATTATCTTAATTTACATTAACATAATATTTAATTACCTTTATTGAAATTTATTTCCAATTTAAAATATCAGGCTAAATAAATAGGTAATATACAATCTTTGTTACCATCAACTTTCAATTACACCTATAAGTTATTATTAACAAACAAATGTTACAAGTGCTTAAATAACACTGTTTTTATCCAATTATCAAAAATATATACCAATCCCCCCAATTGATTCAATATTACACTTGTTTTCTTATATTCACTTTATAACCAAGTTATAGCCTTTAAGTTATTCTGTTTGGTTGGAATTTCATTCAAGTTCAAAAACTATTAACTTTAATTACTATTTTCATCTTAGTTATTTATTTTTTCATTATTACCTTGCAACTCTTTATTTTTTCCAATATTAAAAAACAAAATTCATTAAAGTAACAAATTTAATTATCAAAATTTTACGGGTCGTTACAAGAAGAGTCGATGTTTGGAATTTGAGTTAGATAGTGGAGGCACTTTAAGAATGAATAGACGATTGTGTGTTCCGAATGTGGTTGGACTAAGACGAAGTTTTGTTAGAATGCCACAAATCTAATTTAATTATACATCCTGGAGTTCATAAAATGTAGAAGGATATGAAAAGAGTTTCTGGTGGGTAGGAATGAAGAAGGATGTCTCTATCTTTGTAAGCAGGTGTGCGAGCTTTCAGCAAATCAAAGGGGATCATTAGAAAACAACTGGATTACTTCAATCTTGGAAACCCCAAATTGGAAATGGTAGATGATATTGATGGATTTCATCGATGATTTACCCAGAACCATGTATGGAAATAAAGGAGCATGGGTTATTGTGGACAAGTTAACTAAGAGTGCTCATTTTATTCCGGCAAGCCAACTAGAACTGCAGCTTTATTAGCAGAGATTTATATGAGGGAGATAATTCGCCTACATGGAGTCCTAATGAGTATAGTAAGCGATCGAGATCCAATCTTTACAAGTCAGTTTTAGGAAGCTTTAGTAAGTTGCATAGGGAACAAAGCTGAGTTTGAGCTCAGCCTACCACTCTTAAACCGATGGACAAACTAAGAGTGTTAACCGCATCTTGGTGGATATGTTGAGGGCCTACATCTTGGACTTTGGAGGGTCTTGGGAAGATTATCTACATCTAATGTAATTCTCCAACAACAACTTTCTAGCTAGCACTGGCATGATGCCTTATAATGCTCATGCAAGTCACTATTCTGTTGGATAGAGTCTGGAGATTGTCTTGTACTTGGGCCAGACATGATTCAAGATAGGATGAAGAAAGTTGCAGCCATTAAGAAAAGGATGAGGGAAGCCTAATATTGCCAGAAGATTTATGCTGATAGTAGGCGAAGAACTTTGGAGTTTGACGTTGGAGATTTTGTTTTCGTGAAGATTTCGCCAATTAGAGGAGCAGCTAGTATTGGAAGAGATGGAAAGAAATCTCCAAGGTATATTGGACCTTTCTATATTCTTGAAAGAATTGGGTCTCTTGCTTATATGGTTGAGTTTCCATAGAGATTGGTAGGTGTTCATAATGTGCTCTACGTATCTCATTTGAGAAAAGTAAGTTCATGATCCATCATTGATTGTGAAGTCGTCGGTTCAAGAGGATTTGAAAATAGAACCGAACTCGATAGTGGTTAGACATCAAGCTCATATTGTAGATCAGGATGAGAAGAGGGTGCGCAATAAGGTGGTGAAGTTAGTTAAGATTCAGTGGAGTGAGGATCCCAGGGACTGCACTTGGGGGATTGTGGATCGTATGAGAGAAGCCTATCCTGAGTTGATGACAGGATAGTTGTTTATTGGTTATATGTATAGTATTTGCAATGACTTATTAGTGTATATATTTTGTATATGTTTTATGTTAAGAATATATGGCTTTTTGTGTAGTTTGAGTTGTCCCCTTATTTTCTAATTTCGGGATGAAATTCTTTTAAGGTGAGGAGAATGTAACGACCCAGAAGTTGATCACTTAAAATATGGATATTTTATTATACTTTTAATAATTAATCAATGGATTTTATGAACCCAATGAACTCATTTAAAATAATAACAAATGATATTGAAATCATTTTAAAATTTTGTTTAAAAAATAATTAGTTCGAAAAAAGATTGAAAATGTGACCTAAATTTGTTTTCTGAATTTTCAATTTTTCGTCCTCTAAATGTTGTCGGAATTGTCGAAACATTGTGAATACACATTCATACCTCCACGAATATCGTGAAAATGGAAATGTGCATATGCATATGCATGTACACTTGAGTATATATGCAAATAACTCCAGTCATCGTTGACTTCCTCTGTAGTTCCCATCGTCACTTTGCCTCGGCCCTCAGCTTCCCCTCTGTCTCTCTTTTCTCATGCCTGCTTCTCCCCCAGTTTCTCCTCCTCTTGACCCTTTCACCTCGACTTGCCTATCCATAACCAGATTTGGGAGGGAATTTAACATGCTTCTTTCTGATATGCCGCACCCTCTTAGCAAATCTAATTTCCCTCCTTTGAACTACTCCAAGCCATGTTCGACTTCTGCCTCTGTCAAAGCTGGTTCGCATATAAATGTCGCGCTTGCTATTCCTGCTTCTACCTCTATTGCAGTGTCTGGAGATTTACAGTTTGCTCCTGGTTCTGTGACGTCAAATTGTGGTTTCTCCTCCTCTGTCGATGCTGGTGAGGACTGTTTTATGTCCGACTGAACTGGTATTATTACTAAGGCAGCAAGTCTTGTAAATGTTTTTGGCACAGGAAATGTTTGTGATAATGTCGAAATGTAATCTAAGGAAAATAACTTCAATCTGATTTTGGTTAATAACTTGAATATGGGTGATCAATTCAATGGTGCCTCTGCTGTGATCCTGAATGGTGGTGTGCAACAGCAATCTGCATTTCAATCTTGCCTCTTTGATGGACCTCATTGTGCTGCTGCCCCTGCTGTTAATATGGTGCAGACAGCTGAACAAGCTTCAACATGTCCAAAACCATGGACTCACTTTTCTTTTCTTTACCTCGTAATGCAGGAAACTACAAACCTATTTATTTTGAAATTATTGAGGAAAATGGCATTATGATTCCTCCGCCTAGTGTGATGCAAGCTGGTTTGGATTATTGATCGGAATTTTTGGTAGGATTTTTTTTGGATCCTAGTCACCTCCTCCATGATGCGGCGAAAGTTTACCATAGGTTTTGGAAGCTTCATGGTGATTTTCATGTTATGGTAGTGGACTCCATATATTTTCTTAAGTTTTCCTCCTTCGAGGAACACAGTCATGTCCTTGAGGCCAAGCCTAGCTTTTTGACGGAAAACTATTTATTGTTACTCCTTGGACTCCGACTATAGAAAGTGCTCGTGAACAGGTTCTTTCTATTCCTTTTTGGGTTTTCTTTTCACATATTCCTTCTGTATTACAGCCATTGCTTGGTTTGAATTGGTTAGCATGTAATATGGGCAAATTGAAATGTTTTGATTCTAATGCCGTAGCACGTGAGAAATTGGTGTATGCTAAGGCATTAATAGAAATGACCCCAGATAAGCCCTCCCTTCCTTTATTCCTATTCCGCTTGATGTTGGGTGCTAGACATATGTTCTTCCTATCACTCCTTTGGCCACCTTTCCGCCTCTTGCAAGCATTTTGTCGTCTCAGTAGCAGCTCCCAAAATCCCTCTGCCCCGTCCCCCTCTTAGGAAATGGGTTCCCAAGGCTCCTACCACTCCCGCTCAGTCAGACCTTCCTTGTGAGGTTCCACCTTGGTGTTTTGATGCTAGGCTTGCCTCCACTCCTGACCTTGTTTGTGTGGTTCCATCTAAAGTTACAGCTCTTCCCTTATCTTTTCCCGATCGTGTGCCGCCTTGTTTGCCTATTATTTGGGATGAGTCAGAAAGTTGTTGGATTAATCTGAAATCTGATATGAGATATAACCTAGTGAAGGATTCTTTTTATAGGTTTGTTTTCGATGACCATTTGGACCTCAGGTGCCTCCGCTACAGCATATTTGGTGAATCTTTAGTTCTCTCTTCGGATGGTCTTCATGCGAAGTGGAATTCTGTCATGTTCAAAGATGCTGCTTGGGATCGGTCTTTCATTTACTCTCCTGACTCTATGGATTATGAGCCTTGCCTTGTGCTGCTTTTTCACCCTTTCGTGCGTAAATTTGAACATGCCCCAAAGGCTTCCGCCTCAAAGACAGTGGAAGATGGCGCTTCTTCCTCTTTGGAGGTCTCCTAGTCATCAAGTTATTTGTAGTAGCTGTGACATTTTTGTCACAATCCTATTCTATTTTTTCCTTTTTATTAGTAGTTAAGGTGCTTCTACCTTACTACTGTATTAAATATTTTATTATGTTCGTAATAAAAGTGGACAGCCGCTATAAAATCTGTCGGCTTTGCCAAAAAAATATGTATGCAAATATGATAAAATATTTTTATAAAACTATACATATTATATAATATAAAGATTACACCTTAGACAAAAAGTACAAAAAGAGGATAAACATGTTTGTTTTGATTTAATAGGAAGGTAGCTAGGAGGGTGAATTTATGTGAGGGGAAAGGAGGGGGTGAGGTGGCGTGTTTTGAGTGGACGGTATAAGGACATGGCTAATTTGATAAATTCCCATTTTAGCTTCATATAAAATTAAATATTTTTCCAATTTCTTTTTTACTTACTCATTCTCTTTTCCCATTTCAAAATTCCTAAAAAATCTTAATCATAATTTCCATGGCTTCCTACCTTATTTCAAAGTTTCAAAAACCATATATTTCCACTTAAATCCCTTAACCAACTTGCTAAAACATTTCTACACTCACTGCTTCACTTTCTCTTCCAAAATCAAGCACATCTTCACTTTAAATAGCCAAAGTCGTACCCCTACATGTCTATTGGCAAACCATATTTAGCATAAGCCAAGCTCATTTCCAAACTTTCAAAGCAAAGTTCAAGTCTTTCCATAGGATTCAAAAATCCTAAGTCTTCTTGTAAAAGTTTGAAAAGACTTCGTTTAAACTAGGTGATGAAATTCTAATGTTTTTGGAAAAGAACTTATGTTTATATATATGTTGTGTTATATATATGATGTTTTTTGTATGAATTATAGCATGGTTTGGATGTGTATGTATGTGCTAATTTATGGTTGGTATAAGAACTTGAATAGAAAGGCTAAAGTGATGCCTTAGGTTATAAAGTTGTGATTTTGGTTATGTTATGGAAATGATACGCAATGTATATGTAATCTTGGATTTTTGGTTGGATGGTTTTGGAAGTTAGTACGTGGAAATGTTTAAAGGAATTGAGATCCTTTTAAAGTTCAAATGACGTTATTTAGCTTTTGATTTAATAAGTGTTTCAAAAAAAAAAAAAGTTCCTCACTTTGAATTAGAGTTTTCGAAATTGTTTTTAAAACAATGTTTTCAAAAGTAAGGATGGTAAGAGATGAGGTTTGGATAATAGTTTAGAATGTGATTTTAAGTTTTGACATCCATAGAAATAGTCCCTATGGATGCAGTTTGAAAATATATAATTTTTTAGTTTTTAAGCTTTCTTTTAAAATTGTTTTGAAAACCATTTAAAACTTAATTAGAGTTTACAAAATTTTATTAACTCCTAATTAATGAGTTTAATAATAATTATTTATTAAAAATAATTATTAATTAATTAAGTTATGTAACTAGGGTCTAAGAATTAATTAGTTAAGTTAATCATTTATAGTTAATTAAGAAAGTTTTAACTAATGATTAATTACGTTAAGAGGTAACTATTTTAATTAATTTTATTTAATCCAGTTAAATAATTTTTAAATTAATTTTTTAATTATTATTTAATTATTTTTATTTAATTAAGAATTATCTATTTACTTAAGTATTTATTAATTAGGGTTTAATTTAAAATAAATGTTTATTAAAAAAAATTTAATTATTTATTTATTACTAACTAATTAGGGTTTAATTCTTATTTAACTAGTGTCTACTTAATTAATTAATTTTTAATTAGTTAAGGATAATTACTAGTAATTAATTAGGACTTAACTTAGAATAATTAAGGTTTGAATTTTTATTTAAGTATGATTAATTATGGATTAATTAAGCCTTAATTTATGATTTAATGATGATTTACTTATTATCTCAAGTTATTTCAGAACTCCAATGGTTCTTTATTTTAAATCAACTTTCTTTTCTTAGTGAATTGTTTTAAACTAAGGGATCCCTTGTCTATGCCATTAAGTAGCCAAACAAATTAAAATAGTTAGAATAAAATGATGACACGTTTTATTGGAAGTAAGTCGACATATACCTATCAAAAATACCGCATTTCGGAAGCGTGATGAATACAAGAGGGCTAATTTCGATAAGCGGGTCATGATAATTTAAGCATATGGAACATATTTCCATATGTAGATCTTTACACCTTGATAATGGAGTTGTCCACTATAAAAACTTGACCCTTAGCCTTATCGAATGCTGTTAGGAGAGACCGGGATCAGATAATAGTTGTTATCTAAAAACCACTTCGACCAACATAAGCATTCGAATCAGAAATATTGAAGGTAAAGTCCAAGATGAAGTCTTTGAAGTGCAAGAACAAAAATTCACAAATTTCAGAATTCGTCTACGAATTTTGACTATTGTGTTCGTAGTGATTTTTTGATAATTTTCATATATAAAGCTTTACGAATGGAGTTCAAACAAAAAGGATATTAACATTTGAATATTTTGGATTGAAAATGTTTATATATGTAATTAAGGAAATAATTGTAATTATTTAACACTAGATAATGTTACTGGTTACTCAACGTTTAAGAATAATGAAAAATTTAGCTAGATCAATTAAAATTTTAAGAAATAACTTAAAATGGAAAACAAAGCAACTTATAAAAAATTAGACAACCGGTCGACCCATGGTTGGGATCGGTTGTAGTTTAGCAGTCCACTGCTTATGTGCTAATAGTTGATAATTTGAACCATAACTTGATGTCTCGAGTTTGTAGAATTTAATCTAACAGATGACATTGATTCGAACCCCTATATATACAGGCCTAACCTCTCACTTTTCTTCTCATATTTTTTGAAGCTATGAGAAGCTCCATCATCTTCCTTTCTCTAAAATTATTAAATATAAATAAAACTATAGTCTATATACATATATACAGGTGGAGAATAGCAGAGAATAACAGAGAAGAAGAATAGGGTCAATTTGAACCGCCAAAGCCAAGGTAAACTATAAATACAGATCCAAATCTAAACTAAATTCAAATCTCTTCTTAGATCTAGATTTCTAATAGATATATGTGCACGCTTGTTGGACATATTCCGATAGGAAGAAAAACGGAAGTCAAATAGGAATAATTGGAATTAGATATGGAGATTCAGAAGCTTAAAGGTGAGTGGTAAATTATGTATTTTTATATAATATAAGATTTGTATCGTTGTAAATCTGTTACTTGTATGCTTGAACGTAACTTTAGAGTTGTAGGCTAGTAGGAAGAATTGGACTTAGATATGGATGAAATAACTCCATATTATGTATATATTGGATGATATAATATTGTTAGCCATGCGTGGTTGTGATGATTTTTAATCATGTTAGGTAGTTTAATATGATTGTTTGATTTCATTATTAAGTCACGTTAAATACACGTCAAAAGTCATAGAGGAAACCACTTTCCTTTTATTAATGAAATGGTATATATGAAATGTCAAACCTCTTGAAAATGGTTTAAAATGATTTAAAACAAATTTTGTGAATTTTGGATAAGAAATGAAAAACAAGTTAAAACTAGGCACGTCGCGTAATGGTGGTTCGCGCTATAAAATTTAAATGAGTATATAAAGTGGAATATAGCTCATAATTGTTTGTGACTATAATTTTACGAACTATTATATCCATAGTTTTCAAACAAAAGAAAACGATCATGATTTCAATAAGTAGATTTTAAAATATAAGTAAACAAGTTTCCAACAATATCGCGGTTTTTCATTTTAACGACCAAAGTTAAAAGTGATTTAAATTTGATATTTTTATATTCCATAAAAATATGGAATACTATTTATAAATCTTTTACATTTTTTTAAATGAGATTTAAGTTATATAATTTTTTAGATAATTTGAAAGTCGTTTTGATCAATATACTTTAAAAACACTTTTTGCAGCACTATTTGCAGCGATTTTAAATAAGAATTAAAATATGGTTTTAAACTTATCAATACTTTCCTAAATATTTTATAAATAATTTTAAATAAATAATTAAGTGTTTTAAATATGATTTGAATATTTTGTAATTTATTTAAAAGAATTTAAATAAATGAATTAAGGAAGAGTTGTTATAAGCAAATGTTTTGATCTTAGCTCTAATAAGCCTACGAGTGCACCTGAATTTTCTATTCGTGAGATCTGGGTGAGGTTCTTAAATCAAGGAGATGTTCAGAAGCAATCCGTACACTGGCTCACCTGGCCTTCCACTGGCGAGCGATGGATATGGTTGAAATGTCAAAAACGAGTTAAGTATAAAAGATTAAATTTTCCAAATTTAAGACAATTTGGATTTACTATCTCAGATAACATGTTTTCAAGTTATTAAAAAGATAAGTTTTGAAAATAAGAAATCTTTGTTAAGAGAATATGTTATACTATTGATAATCCCAGTTCTTTGGTATTATTTTGGAGTTACTCAACCTATAAAATTTTCTAAAGTTAAAAGGATAATTTTGAATCGTTAATTGATGGGTAAATTTTGGATATAAATGTTAGTTAAAAAGGAATATATTATAATAAGAGAAGTTTTTCGTAAAATTAGAAAATAAAAGATAAATTACCTTTTAAATTTCAATGGTTTCCTTTGGAAAAGAGATAGAAATATTTTGTAATTAATATTTTGAACCGATGAATTTATAAACAAAGTTTTATAAATAAAGGGATATATTTATAAATGGCATTTCTATAAATAAAGTAATAAGTGCTATAAAGGAAATTTTATAATGAAGTAGAATTTTGAGTGAAACTTAATAAATGGAAAGTTTTCATAACGATTTTGGGAAGTTAATACGTACATATTCAAATGAATCGACACTTCACTAAATCATCATGAAAACAACTCCACTACCCTTCTTGTTCTTGGCCATCCATCCTCCACTACCATAGCCCATGTCACAAGGGTCTAGGGTCAAATAGCTTGACCATTGAAAAACGAAGAGGACTTTAGTTCACTAAATTTGGACAAGAGAATGAGTCATTTTCTCTCGGCTTTTTGACTATGTTGTACTCAAAATTTGGGGAGGTTATCAAATGTAAAGTTGTTGAAAATTCTTGTCTTTATTATATAAAAAAGAGTTAATTAATTCCAAGTTTCTTTGAAGGAGATATTGTCAAAAGAAGAAGAGGTATTTTTATATTCATAAAAATCAAAACCGAGATGAATTGGAATGAAGTGGGCTTTTGAAATAGCTAAGATCAAAATGGAAAGTGGCGGTAAACATAAAATTTGTAGCCACTAGAATTATAGAGGGTTTGAAAAGAAGATTTTTTTCCATTTGGTTCTATTTTTGAGATGTTATGGAAGATGGAAACTGAGCTAAGGAGGTGGGTATTTATAGGCAAGTTCATCAAAATATCTATAAACATTATCATGAGAATCACCTCACCATCACCTCCACCACCTACAACCTCCTCCTATACCAGACTATGATGGCCAGAAGTCACCACAAGCATGGGCAAGGCCATATGCCCCCTTGGATGTGACATTTGATGTGACAAATGGTGATAATTACCTTAGACATTTTAAGTGTTTTCTCTTTCCACTATCATTACCTCTATGCACCACCTCCTCCTTCATCATCACCTTGCGTGGCCAAGTCCCCTCCACCACTACCTGGGCATGGCTAACATGACCCCCTCCCACGTGCATGTGATGATGGTTTTACTTTGATATGCAGTGTCGACTTAAGGTTAAGGAGTTATTAAAATATGTCTTATATATATTTTTGGTTTTGCATATAATAAGTATGTATGTATATTTATGTTTGTTCATGTGCATGCGTATATGTCCATTGATATGTGTGTGTATAATTGCATATGTATGTTACATTTAGTCTGCAACATTACACAACTTCTACGCTTTGAATTGTTACAAATCCCAATTTCGATTTCTAGTCACATTTTCATTTTTTAGTTATATATATATATATATATATATATATATATATATTTGTAAAAAAGTTTGAAGAATAATTTCTTATTATTATTAATTAATCAAAATGAACCCATTTGAATTATAAAACTATATAAATCAATATTGAACAATTGTTTTCAAAAAGCGTTTTTATATTGATAAACCAATATCGATGTTCCTTATATTTTCAAATCAATTATATATCTTTATAAAGCCATTATGAATGATTTATTATCACTTTAGAACTAATTAAAATGAATTTTTATCATCTTAAAACAATTATTTGAATAATCATAATTATTTATTATCACTCAAAACAATATTATTTGTATTATCAACCTTTTATTTGAATATTTTAAAAATAAGTTTAATTTATCAAAGTGATAATTTGCGAGTCGTTATAGATTCCCCTTCTTAAAAGTTTATTTACAAAATATTTATAAAACTTTGTTTATAAATTTGTTACTATGAAATGTTTATTTACAAAATATTTCTATCTCTTTTCGAAAAGCAACCATTTAAATTTAAAAGGTAATTTATCTTCTATTTTCCAGTTTTGCGATAAAATTCTCTTAATTTATTATATTCCTCTTTAACTAACCTTTGTATCCAAAATTTACCCATTAATTAATGATTCAAAATTATCTTTAACTTTAGAAAATTTTATAGATCGAGTAACTTCAAAATAATACCAAGGAACTGGGTACTACCAATAGCATACTCCTTTAACAAGAAGGGTAATAGTTAAGGGAAGCGTTTGCTATTCAAACATAACTCCTACCTCTTTTTAGTTACTTTCGAGCCACTTGAACTAATTAGACTTTAAATTCTTTTCAAAAATACTAGGATTTAGATTTTTAAAAATTGTGTTATAAAACACGTTTCATAAGTCTAATTTATTTAAAAACTTATATAAACACATTCATAAATTTATTTATCTCGAATAAATCACTTAACCAATACAATTTATCGAACACCACATAGTCAAATTGTGAAACTAAATTCATAAGGTGTTCATACTTAATTAGATTGAAGTTAATTGATATTATCTTTAAATATCTTATACTCCAATCGTGAATTAAATTCCAAAGCGTTTAGCCAACAATTTCTTTCTATCCAACCAATGCTAAAAGAAATTAATTGCTCATAAACTGGCTGAGCAAAAAACGAACAACCAAACAATCAACAAAAGCTAAGCAAACCAAAAATAATTATGTCACTCATAATCCAAGTCGGAGGTACGGTGCCTTACCCTATTCGTTTTATTTATCAAATTAAGGTAGTTTCATTTTAAAATTCTTAGGTTGTTTTACTAACATGGAAATTTTTTTCATAGGCACCTAACCTATGCACTGGTACCAAATGTGACGACTGGGACTTCGGCCCTCCCGGTAGTGGGTACAACCAACATGGCTCATATTGGTACCTTGCCATTTGCTTTTATGGCCAGCCTCTCGACTTGACCAACCTAAGGGACATGTTCGTGGAGGAGTCAACTGCTCGTCACCAAACATGAAGCAAGAACCCTCTATTATGTTGCACCACTATGCCAAAGCAAATTCGATCCTGGTTCCTTCGAATCAATTATCAATAAAAAGATGTTTTATAAGTTGGTGATTATCATTTGATTTATTCATTGCTTTTCATCCGAAAAATATCTTCAATATATATATGTATATGTATATATATATATATATATATATCTTTAAAACATTCTTTTTGTTATATACGGAATCATTAAACATCTCTTTATTAAATTCTTTGGTTTAACTAAACTTTTTAAAACTTCGAACAATTTCAAAACATTTTATTTAGAAAAATATTTCCAACTCATTTATGTAAATCTTAACAAAGATTTTTATTTTCAAAACGTAACTTTTAATAAGTTGAAAACATGTTATCTAAAATTGTAAATCCAAATTGTTTTAAATTTGGAAAATCTAATCTTTTATACTTTATTCTTTTCTGAGATTTCGACCTTATTTATCCCTCGCTTGGGCGAGGCTTGGTGAGCCAAGGCACTGGTTGCTCCTAAACATCTCCTTGGTTTAAACACCTCACCCAGATCTCACGATAGAAAAATCAGGTGTACCCTTGGCTTATTTAGAGCCAAGATTAAATCATTTACTTATAACAACTTTTCTTTAATTCATTTATTTAAATTCTTTAAAATTATAAGATCTTCAAAATGTCTTTCCTCCTTCTTTTGTGTTGGTGAGTATTCGTGCTTCCGTTTGCGATGGGCTTCTTTCCCCCTTCTTTTGTATTTTTTGGATTTCTAATTATTGGTTTCTAGAATTTTTGTGATTTACATTGATAAGCTCTATAGATATTTGTGGTTTGGTGGATAAAAGTAAAGAATATGATATTCTTTTTGGTGTTTCAAAAAAAGTTGAGATATTGTACGATTTTTGTTGTTGTCATATATAGTTGTCATACTCTTATCCTATCTCATCTTACATGATAATTATAGCTAAATTGATCCATTTATTATTTTTCACCTTAAATAATACTCGGTTCAGACTGTGGTATTTTAGGTGCTTCCACTTGTACAACCACTACTTTGATGTTCACTTTCTATGTGGTATATTCATATCTGTTTTCGCCTTAGTGATATGATTTCTATGACTGATTTGTGTTATGCTTATTTTTTATTTATTTCTGAAGACCACATAACTACTGTGTAGTAGCTTTAAGTTTGTATTTGATATGTCAGATTTCCTCTTGAAATGAAATGCAAGTCATATTATCAGACATATCAGGACTTGCACAAAGCCATTACATAGATGGTCATTCCTTAATATCCTTTTTTTGTGCTAGTCGATGGCATTACCTCGTAATGTCGTTAGCTAGTGTGAATATAGAGGCGGGGCGCCGCATTCTCCACCTTCAGGTAGTTTCTTCCTACCCAGTTAACCTTTTGCCGACGTAGTAAACCGATCATTGGATCCGGTCCTCTTCTCGAATCAAAGCAACACTGATTGTGTATAACGAAACCGCCAAATAGACATACAATCTCTCATGATCAACTGGCTTCGGCAAAATAAGTGGTGTCGCTAGATGTTGAACCAGTGCTTGGAATGTGCCTTCGCACTCCTTTGTCTATTCAAAATTCTGTTTCCCTTTTCTGATCACATTGAAGAAAGGAATGCACTTGTCTGTAGATATGGAAATGAATTTGCTTAAGGCCCACACCTTCCCATTGAGGCTTTGCACCTGCTTTATGGTTCTGGGAGTTTTGAAATTCCGAACCGCCCAAATTTTGTTAGGATTGGTTTTTATTCCTATGGTGCTGATGATGAATCCAAGGAATTTTCTTGATTCAACTCTGAAATTACACTTCAACGGATTAAGCTTCATTCTGTAATGTCGGAGTATGTTGAAAAGTGCTTCCAAATCACTGACGTGATTGATGGATTACCGCGACTTCATGAGCATATCATCCACGTACAGTTCCATGGTCTTTCCTATCTGGTTAGTGAACATTCGGTTCATAAGTCTCTGATAAGTTGCTTCAGTGTTCTTGAGTCCGAACGACATCACCTTGTAACAGTAAAGTCCTAAATCAGTGATGAAGCTGGTATGTTCCTGGTCAGTTAGATGCATCAGTATTTGATTGTAGTCGGAAAACGCATCCATGAAATATAAGAGCACATGTCCGACTGTTGAATCCACCAGTTGATCAACTCTGTAAAGAGAGAAACTGTCTTTAGAGTAGGCTTTATTCAAATCTGAGTAGTCCACACATCTCTCCATTTCTCGTTTGACTTTTTGACAAGCACTGAATTAGATTCCCACGTCGGGTATAAATCATCATTAATAAACCCATTTGACTTGAGTTTATTTACTTCTTCCTTCAGGATGGCAGATCTCTCTGGATCCATACCGCGCTTTTTGTTTGACCGAGACATGCCGTGGGTCAATATTTAATGCATGTCTTGCGATGTCTAGCGAGATCCGATACATGTCTGAATGAGTCCAGGAAAACACATCAAGGTTTCCCCGAAGAAAACCAACCAATTCTTGCCTCATCTAGGGGCTGAGTTGAGATCCTACCTTTACCATTTTGGAATCGTCCTCTTTATGAATTGGAACATCAATCGTCAACTCCGCCAGGGAAGCCTGGTAGTCTTTGGCTTTCTAGTCATCATTATTATCTCTAGGATCGAGGTCCTTAAGGAACTGGTTGTGGCGCCCGAGCCTAGGACCAAGAGTTAATTGTCAATTTTCTGAAAAACAGACATAGAGAGATTCCTCGACGTCCTTGCCTTTCTCCTTACGTTATGCATCCCACAGCTCTGCAACATAACAAGCGTGTCCAACCGCCTGGTCACCATGTACTACTCCAACACCATTATCAATGGGGACCTTCAGAGTTAAACACCATTGGGCAATCGTTGCCTTGAATTTTATGTGGGTCGGTCGCCTCAAGAAAGCATTGTAGAAGGAATGTATTTCTAAAACCACAAACTGCAACATTCAAACTCTCCGGTGATCTCCAATATCAACGCAATGGGTAACTCTACCATCCAACTGGTATGGTTGCACTTCCATTAAAGCCAAGAACACACAACTGATATGATTTTTGAACTTTCGCCTCCATTCTCATTTGGTAATAAGCGCGATTGAAAAGTATATTGACTGAACTTCCATTATTGGCTAAGATCTTTTTCATCCAAGCAGGACCTACCTGGGATGCAATAACCAACGGATCAATATTGGAGGCGTTGACTCTGTTAGCATCTCGGTTCCCGAAAATGATGTCGTCTGTCGTCGTCCTTCGTTGTTTTGCCGGGTCCCCATCATCAACATTACTACAACATTCAAAGTCCACATGCCTTATAAAACTGGCATATGACTCCATTTCCTTCAAGCTCTGATCAGCCAGATGAGGACCACCAATCACAGTGTTTATTACCAACTTCCCGCTAGTACGTGCGGGGTCTTCGGGCCTAGCTTAGCCTTGACCTTGATCTGGGTTAGATGGGTCCACACCTCCATTTTACGGAGCACGAACAAACTGCTCTAACTTCCTTTTTCTAATCAACTTCTCGATGATGTCTTGCAAATGATGGCACTCAATAGTATTATGGCCATAACAATCGTGAATCTACAGAATTTTCGGTTTGAATTTGTTTCTCAGATGATGGTTTTAGAGCCGGCTTCTTATACTACCCATTATCACAAGTCTTAAGGAAAACATTTTCCAGCGATGTGTTTAAGGAAGTATATAGGCCGAACATAGGAGCTCTATGTCTCGATTCGCGATTTGTGTCTCTTCTTTCCCTAACCTCCGTTCCCCTTCTATTGACCTTGCTTATTCTGAATGTTCAATTGTACATTACCGAAGCTCTCACCGGTCTGTTTCGTAGCAACATTACTTTGAATGCCTTCACCACTGGGCCCCTCTACATCCTGCTTCCTAGATCATCTAGCGTCTTCTCTCCTCAAAAACTAGGCAACCTTATCATAGAAATGATCCAACGAAGCAGTGGTAACCTAGCAAACCAATCGCCAAACCTAAAATCGGGATCAACCCCTTTAGTCAATGCTATTCGAATAGAATTATCATTGCGGTTGTTGACCTCTACACAAGTAGCATGGAACCCTTCCAGATAATGTCTAAGAGTCTCTCCTGGAGCTTAAGTAACACTGGACAAGGTGTTGACATCCTTTGGTCTAGTAATATGCATACAGAACTGCTTGACAAACTTAGTAGCCAACTAATCAAAGCATGAGACTGATCTAGGCGGTAAACGAGTGAACCGTAGTTGCAATGCCTCCAAAGGAAAGCTTCTATGCTTAAACGCATAGTCATCTCAAGCAGTGTTCATGAGCTATTTATATTTCAAGATATGTTGGTTAGGATCAGAATTTTCTTTGTACACAGGCAGAGTCGGCATCCTGAACCGACGGGGTGGCTCTACATAAAGAATGTCATCAATGAATGGAGCATGACTTCTAGAGGTTCCAAAATCATCATTTGTAAGGCCTTGACTTTCTCTAATCATCTAACATATCATGGCTAGAATGTCAAGCTTTTGGATGTTCGGGGACAAGGCATGTCGGGTTCCATGTTGCGGGGACGGTCCAGTTGCTGCCTATGGTCCGTTCCTCGCTCCTTGGCTCCCAATCTTCAGGGAAGTGAGGATCCTAAACATGAATGTGTTGGCGATGAGCTAGATCTGGTTGGTTCTAAATCTCGGCTTCTAGATTTATAGCGGCAGCAGCTACGCAGTCATGAATGGTATGATAAGGAAGTGCCCCTTCATGAGAGGATGGTCCAGCTTGATGCCCTATGGAAGGACCAACCCCGGCTTGTCTATGATTCATGACATGCTGATGCTCGAAACATTATGTATAATTTCCATCCAGTTGACAGTGATTAGATCTATGATTGAAGTCAGATGAAGCCGAGCTTTCAGTCGAGGAATGAAAGATATGATCCCTTTTAGATTTCCTTCGCCTTTCTTCGTTCATTTGATTTGCGAGCTACGTGTTGGCATGGATTTACTAATTGAGCACTTTGCGGCTTTGAGTAAGCTCTTACATGAGGGTCTGGAACTTCTCTCTAGTCAAAAAACCTTGTGGATCTGGAGCTCCATTTGATGTTTGGCCTGCTGTGGCCAGCTGCGTGGGATCTTGCCTGTCCCTTCCTTCTGGATCTGTAGCATATGAAGCAATTCTGGTAGTACACACCATGGTTGATATAGCTCTTTCCTAGACTAGTCTTAATCTGAGTAGAATGGAAGGAACCACAAAAGACAGATCCGGATCTCCTCCTTAGTTTTAGCAATCCAACAACAGTAGTAGATCCAATAAATCAGTGAAAACAAAGTTTTCTCAATGGAAGCACCAAAGTATTTGTTCCAAAATTAGGCACAACACTCTTAAGATGTGATTGAAGAGATTAAAGTGAATAAAGTAAATGAAGAAAGAGGCTAATATAACAATCACACCAATAAAAGCATGCAGAAATAGAAAGAGACAAAAAATTATAATGGTTCGACGTTGTATCCTACGTCCACTTTGAATAATTTTGCTATTTATTGATTATTGGTAGCTAATTACAATAGCACAAAATTGGAGCACTGATGCTACAACGGAGTTGTGGCAGAGTAATGGCATAGCAGAGTCAAGAAGTCCTCTTTTCATAGGCGTAAGGGTGTTAGTTATTGGAGTAGATCTGGAAATATCTCCCTCAAATCTCGGAATACCTTTTCTCACATGTGGGTGGGCCCACCATATCGGTCAGGTGTCATTTGGGATTGATCCCGATCAATCCCCATCATGTATCAATCAATATTAGCTCCATTTGAACAACGATTGATCATGGTGGTCCTTCAGATGATAAGAAAAATCTTGTGAAAATTTAAAGGCATTTGGACTTGTAGATTTTGAGTTATGATCGATCCAAAATTGGATTTGTAGTTTGTCTGATGGCTGCGTATCGATGCTCCTTCATATCGATCGTTCTTCATATCGATCAGTTGTGCACCGATGACGTGGATCGAGAGTTCAAGGTAGACCCATTTTTCATGATAGTGGACTGCTTCTCTTGGTCGACCATGCCTTCTTCGTATCGATCCTGGAGGTTGTCTTCGTATCAATACTCGGTTATGGGTTTCGTATCGATACTCGGTTGTAGATTTCATATCGATGCCTAGTCGATCGATAAGAAATATATCAAATGAGCGATCGATATGAAACACACAATTTGATGGATTGATGACGCATGATAAATCCAAACTGGATGGAATTGGGGTTGATGGATACAAAAAAGGATGGACTTTGATGGATACGAACTAACATCATCTACATGGATTTTGGCCGATCCATAACTTGAGCATACAAACTCCGATTAACCTAAAATTTGGGATGTTTCCTTTCATAGCTTCGTTCGTCATAACATGCTAATTGTAGCTTGATATGAACCTGGGCCATCATTTCCTGTATCTATCGTGAACTTGTGTATAACCGATCTTCGGGATGGATTGTCTTTGGTTTTTAGTAAATCCTCGGTATCGGGCCTTGCCAAAAGGCGGGATAACAGGATGGACTTGAAATTAATCTACTAGTTTAATAATGATTTTAAATTTAATTAATTATTTTAATTAACGAGGACTAAGGTTAATTGATTATCTTAACAACAATGTGTTCAAAAGTAATTAGTTACTTTGTTAATGATGTCTAGAATTAATTAACCATTTTATGCAATGTTAATTAAGTTTAATTAGTCTTTAAAATATCGATAAATTAAAGTTAATTAATTACTTTAATTAATGGTGTTTACAAATTAATTAATTACCTTTAAAGTTAATTGATTAATTTCGATTTAAATAATCTTTCCCATTAATGATATTTTAAACTAGATAATCCTTTTAATAAATGATGTTTTAAAATTATATTAATCAACTCAATTAATGGGATTTAAAATTAATTATTAATTTAATCAATGATGTTTTAAATGATTAACCTTTTTTAGTTTTGTGTATTTTAAGTTAATTAATAAAATTAATTAACGAAGTCTAAAGATAATTAATCTCTCATATTAATGACAGTTAAAGAAGAGTAATCAATATAATAATAATGCTTTAGGTTATTAAATCCTTTTTATAATGGTGTTTTAAAGTTTGTAAACCATTTTCACAAAGATGTTTAAAGTTAAAAACTTGTAATGAGAAGCCCAAGCACGAATTTGGTTTTAAAAGTAAAATTTCGATTAGGTTATGAAAAAGAAGTTTCTGTAAATGACATCTCTTATTTGGAAAGAATTTAACCAAGCTTAACCTAGAACCCTCATACTTTGTTACTTCCTTAAGGGTTGTGAATCTGATAGGAAGGTATACTACTCTAGGAAGGAGATATGACCATTTAGAGTTTGCATTATTTGGTCATATATATACTAGCAGTTTGCATGTGTTTTGATTTCGTGGGCTTTGGGATTATTTTGGGTATGGAGTGGTTAAGTTAATACAATGCAAGAGTATTTTGCTACAATTGAAAAATATCACTAAAACACCCTAACAATAGCGACCGAATTGTATACTGCGTAGATTATTCAGATTTTAATGTTGGTGGTTTATTGGGTGCAATAGAGGAGGAAGATGAGTTGAATCGGGTTTTCATAGGAAGAGAATATGCAGATGTCTTTGAGCCTATTATAGGACTACCATTGAAACAAGCTAATAAATTTCAAATATATCTCATACCTGGAGCCGAACCCATAAGTAGAACTTATAGTAGGATGATACTTACTGAGATGAAGGAGTTAAAGGTGCAGTTAGTGGACTTAGAAGGAAAAAAATTTCTCAGACCAAGCAGTTCGCCTCAGGGAGTAGTTATGGTGTTTGTGAAGAAACCGGTTGGGTTGCTAAGATTGTGCATCGATTATCATAAGTTGAATGAGAAGACAATAGACAGTTGATATCATTGCCAAGAATTGATGATTTATTTGACCAGTTGAGTGGACCCAAAGTATTCTCCTAGTTAGATTTGGTGAATAGGTTCCACCAACTAAGGGTACTGGAAGATAGTATTCCATTGATGGTGTTTAGAATGAGATATGGTTCCTACTTGTGCTTAGTAATGCCATTCATAATAACTAATGTGCATGATTTTTTGTATAAGTAATGAACTTGATTTTTCGAGAGCACCTAGATAGGTTTGTATCAGTATTTATAGGCACATTCTGATATATTCTAACGATGAAAGAGATCATGAGATTCATCTTAGAACAGTGCTTGAGAAGATGAAGTAGCATTAGCTAAAAGCAAAGTTTTCGAAGTATCATTTTTGGAAGAAAAGATGAAGTTTCTTGGTTATGTAGTCTGCAAGGAAGGGTTGTCAATAGATCTAGTTGAAGTGGTTAATAATTGGAAGAGACCCGATATAGTGACCGAAATAAAGAGTTTTCTTAGACTAGCTGGCTATTAATATTGATTTATCAAGGATTTCTCTCATATAGCTACACTAATGACTAGATTAACAAGGAAGGACGTAAAATTTGTTTGGACCTATAAATGTAAGGTGGCATACCAAAAGCTAAAACATTTATTAACCCATTAGCCCATGTTAGTTGTTCCAGGTGGAAACCAAGATTTGGTAGAGTATACTGATGCATGTCGAACAGAGCTAGGAGCTGTGCTAAAGCAGTGGGGTAAAGTGATTGTCTATGCTTCTCGACAGCTTAGACCGCATGAGGTTATATATCCGACTCATGACTTAGAGTTGGCTGCTATAATATTTTCTTTGAAGCTGTGGGGACACTGTCCTTTATGAAAACGATTCGAGTTGTGTACAAATCAAAAGTCTTTGAAGTAATTATTCTCTCAAGATGAGTCGAACATGAGACCGCAAAGGTGCTTAGAGTTTATAGCTGCTTTTTATTTTAGAATTAAGTACACACTGGGAAAAGGAAACAAAGCTGCAGATGCACTTAGAAGAAAATATCAGACTGTGGTGTTGGCTATATGGCTGAATGGAAATACTTGGAAGCACTGGCTACTTGTTGTATGAAGTTAAGATCGACTATCAATTCTAGTTAGAGTACTATGATGTTATCTTATTTGGATTTTCAACCGGCATTGATCAAAAGAATTGCTTCCAAGCAAAGAGATTATCCATTGCTAGATGAAAGAAGTAGAAGATTGGAAGGTGAAATGGAGATTGACAACTTGAAGGATTTTTATCCTGACAAGAATGGAAGGTTAAGAAAGAAAGGACAATTGTGTGTTCTAGAGGTTAGTGACCAAAGGAGAGAAGTTCTTAGGGAGTTTCATCTATCAAAGTTTTCTATTCATCTTAGAGGAACTAAGATGTATCAGGATACGAAGAGACGTTTCTTTTGGGAAGGTATGAAAAGGGATGTAGGCTCATGGGTAAAGCAGTGTTTAAACTGTGAGCAAGCAAAAGCTGAACATCAGAAGCCTAGTGGATTGCTACAACCTTTAGATAGTTTGTTATGGAAATGAGATTCGATATCCATGAATTTCATAGATGGGCTACCAAGGTCGAATAGTGGAAATGAAAGTATATGGGTTACAATGGATGGACTATCTAATCGTGCACACTTTATACTCGTTATTTCGATAAGAACATCACCTATTTAGGCTATGTTATTCATGAAGATTATTATTAGATTATATGGAGTTTCTAGGAGTTTATTCAATGACATAGATTCTTTATTTACTAGATATTCTTTATTTACTAGAGATTCTTTATTTACTAGCAAATTCTGGAAGATCCTACAATAGATTTTAGGTATCAAGCTCAAGATGAGTACCGCTTACCATCCACAGACCGATGGGAGTTGGAAAGAGTTAATAAAGTCTTTAAAGGATTTGTTAAGAGCTAATGTGCTAGACTTTAAAGGACCATGGGAAAACCATCTACACTTAGTCGAGCTTTCGTATAACAATAGCTATTAGACTAATATAGGGATGGCACCGTTTGAAGGTTTATATGGAAGGCCATGTTAATCTCTTGTATACTGGTTAGAGGTTGAATATAGATTAGTTCTTAGACAGATATGGTTAGGGAAACCGTAGTAAATATTGAGTTGACTTGGGTTTGAATGAAGGAAGCCCAATCGAGGAATAAAAGTTGTGCAGATAAGAGACATAAGACTTAGAATTCTCAGTTGGAAATCATGTTTTCCTCAAATATCACCAATGAATGGTATGGTAAAGTTTGGAAAGATGGGGAGATTAGAACCAAGATATGTAGGCCTATTTACTATCACAAAGAGGATCGGGAAACTCACTTACAGGATAGAGTCACCAAGCAGTTTGGCAGGATTCCATAATGTTTTTTCATATTTCACATCTAAGGAAGTGTGTTCAAGATCTAGAGACTAATATAACTCCATATGCATTGGAAAATTTAGTAGTGGAGCCAAACATGGTTATAGGTTGGCACCAATTCGTATAGTAGCTAAGGATGAGAAAAGGCTAAGGAATAAGACAGTCAGAGTAGCAAAAGTCCAGTGGAGTGACAATGAGAGAGAATGTACTTAGAAGATAGAAGATAGATTTAGGGACACTTATCCTGACTTGTTTGAAGGAATGCTTTGCCATTACATTTTATTGATATGTGTGCCTTATCGTAATTTTAAGGATGAAATTCTTTAAGAAGGAAAGTATATAACACCTTTAATTTGGATTAACATTATTTAGAACATTTAATTAGATAAATAAGATAAAACTATGTAAATGTCTAAGATGATTGAGATTTGATAATTACTAAAGGGTCATGCCTTAATAAGAATGATTAGAACATAAGCAAGAAGGAGGAAATTATGATAAGGGAAAAATTGAAAAAGAGTGTATTCCATAAACATATATCCTTACATTTTCTTCCCCTTCATTTCATTTTACATACATATAAACAAAAAGAAAAGGAGGCTGACCATTTCTAGGAGCATTCAAGAGAAGATAAAGCTAGGAATTAAGTAGAAAGCTTAGGGAAAATCAATCTAATACAAATCTCAACCTTCTTAATCCATTCAAGTTGAATAATAGATGTCTCTGAATTTTTGATTGTTGGTTTCAGTTTTAATTATAAAATCTGATATGTTTTGATGATATTATGCCATCCTTTTAATGATTGAACGGTTATATGCTTATTAGTGAATCTATGGAATTAATTTACGAAATTAAGCGATATGTTTAAGTTATAAGATCTTTCATATGACACTCAAATGACTTGAAATTTTAATATGACAGTAGATATGTTTTTTTAGGAGTGATTTTTTAATCTCATAATTTTCCAAGCAAGTATGAATTTATTATGAAGTTTCTGAGGTTAGAAAATGGATTATTTCAAATTTTAGTTATTTAAGATAGTTAAATTATGATTTTGGTCCCGAAATTTTTATATGTCGAATAATATTATATTTATTATTTATTGTGATTTTCTGGGATTTTTGGGGATTTTTTCCAAGTGTTTATGATATAATATGAATTATTTAGGGTAGAAAGATTCAGTTAAATATTAAGACATTAATATAATATTAAGGGTTTATAAATGCTTTTGGAAATGATAAAACTACTCTAGTGTATATTTTTGGTAAACATTTGATAAAGAAATTTGTTATCTAATTAGGTTTTGGCAAAAAAAAGAGTAGGTGAAAAGAAATTTACTTTTAACAGCAACAATTTTGTTTTAATGTTATTTATGGCTTTGCTACGCTGAAGGCATGATGTCGCATCTCATCTCTCTGCATTTATGCTCTCTGAAGCTAACCATAGGTGATACATATGATATCAATGGTTAATTAATATGAAATGGATCGGTGTGGTCAAAACGGAGTGCATGGCACCAAAGACGGTATCATGGTCTTCGACCTGGCTGCATGGCTTAAGTGCCATTTGTTTACACAATGTGCCAACCCTTGTAGTTTCGAAGTTACTACTTTGGCTCTAAGAACCCGCTTATCTTATCGATTGTATGATGCCGCATGTTTTATACTAAAGGATTTGAACCCTAACATTACCATATTAACAGTTTCGAAGAGGCTATAAGTGGGGACGCAAACCTTTATATTCTCAGAGCATTCTCTTCGGCCCTATGATACTGCTATTTTCTTTAAGGCGATAATGCTGATGTTAATGACTTTGAGCTTATCTTATTAAAAGGTTTAAATTATAAGAATGCTCTTCCACTTCGACACTATAAGAACCGCGAAGAGGGTGTTTTCGTCCTTATGGCCTTGTATTTTTAATGTTAGAGGTTTCAACTTGTCTTGAAGGTTGAAGACCCTCTTCGGCTATACCCTTTGCCGCTTTTATCAACATAATGGATTTATATTATTTTTGGCATTATGGCCTAAGGTTTTGGGAGGTGACGATCTCAAAGGACTTCAATCTTCTTCGATATGGTTTTGTAAGGGCATACACACGCATACACAACTACACACATATATATCGTGGCATAATTATTTTAAGATAAAATGAAGGGTTTCTGATTTTCCTTGTTTTAATATGATTTCAAGGGTTAAATTATTTATAAAGAAAATTATTTTCAAGGAAAAAAAGGGTACATAGCCTAATATTTTGGGAAGAGATTAATGTTCTTATCACTTTTGGGTGAATTGCGATAGGATGAACTGACTCAGGGATTAAAAAACTAGATGGGACTAGTGTAGGGTAGGCTTGATACTTTAGCTGGTAGCCCTTAACTGATATTAGTCCAAAATTATAGTGTGTGGCTATGTCAGGATAAGACTAAAAGTAGGTGTATGAATAGAAAGGAATATACAATGATGAGTTAGGTTAGTAGTGAGCCTTCAAAACCATTAGGATAAGTTGCCCTAGAAATAGTAATTTTTAGATAGACCGCCTAGTTTTCCACTAATGGTTAGTTAGAATATTTGATATATCTGATAGTCCCAAGTCATTCATATAGGTTGGTAGTTGTCCTATCAAAACTAAACATTAGGATGGGTATTCCATTGGTTGATGGATAGTCATGGTTATCTATATTGCTTGCAAGCATATTATTATTTATATTATCTATTTAACCAGTTTGGTTGTAGGAAATTGATTTGCAAAAGGTATACTTTAAAAAAGACACTATGAGGGGAAAACTCGTTCCACTCAGCTGCGTAGTCCCACTAGATATCAGTTAATCGAGATGGCATATTATTGTTTATATTAGGCTTTTGGTCTGACTCAAAGTTTATGTGTTCTCCTTAAACTCTCATGTGCTTGAAATTTAATTTGAGTAAATTGGGAGTTAAGGTTTATAGGCTTAGTAGGTTTGACGAATAAAGCTTAAAAGGACATGTAGAATGTGTTGAGAGTATTATATATACTAAAGCATAATTGTTGTTGCAATAAAAAAATTCTGTTAATTGGTCTGTTGATTTGTTTTAAACAACTTGCTTATGAATTCTAGTCAAGATGTGGGAGGCCTTGGCATCGATGGGGATTTTTAAACACTCGAACAAGGCAAACAGACACAATATTGATTTTTGAAAATTGATAAATGAAATATTTACCTAGGATTATATCATATATATATATATATATATATATAAAGAAATTTTTTCGAATTTATATAGTTATTTATATTGTGTAATTTTATTAATAATAATGTTCTTGATTGTCATTGTTGTTAGATTTGTCATACTCAGGTAGCTTAGGAGAAATGATTGTTGATTTATGCTCAACCAGTTTATGGCCATTTATTGTTTTGGCAATGGTGAGTGTATTGAAACAAACCTTTTAAGAATTGAGTTCCACAATTTGACTATAAGTAATTTATTGAATACTTTAAGTTAAATTTGATAACGCGGATTTTTGGACGTCTATAAATTGGTAATTAACATGATTAAATTTATTAAAATACTAATTTGCAAAATTGAATAAATAAAATTATGATAACAAAAGATATCTGGATATATAAAAAATTTGAAAATATAATAAAAGTCGAAATATAAATATCTAGAAATGATAAATCTTATAGTAAATTAATCAATATATTAATAGATATGTATAAATTTTATAATGCTGAAATTTTAAATATATTCGTACACGAGTATATAGGTGTGTGTGTATATATTTCTTTGGAATTAGTGAGTTAAGCATGAGATAAATATAATTTGTATAAGGATATAGACATAAATTAATATATATATATATATATATATATATATATGCATAAGTGCTTAATAAAATTTAAGGGTTTAAATAAAAATTTATTTCTTATGAAATTTGTAAATTTAAAGATTCATGCATTGACAAATTTTTGATAAGTAACATAAAATTAAACAAGTGGCTTGATCTCTTCTTAGTTGAAATATATAAAACATTATAGTTAAGGAAATAACCAAGCTTGATCTTCATCTCTTAATTTCTTTCATCTCCTTTAAACTAAAAATCAAAACAACTTGAGTTCAAACCTGGAAAACAACATGCAGATTAAAGAAGAAAAAAATAAATACAATCTCTTCCAAAATTCCAAAACTAAAGCATCTCAAAACATCAACAACATTTCCAAACCTGATGATCAGTTTCAATTTTAATTCAACAAAATCAAAGCAAGATTCAATCAATAACAAATCAAAGTTTCAGCTTCAATGCATCGGGTTCTAGATTCAAAAGCAAACACGTCCTCTGTTCTTCATTAACATGTGAGTGAATTTCAAAAAAAAACTTGAATCTGGTTTAAATCATGACGTTTGTGGCAAATATATGAAGTTGTTGTGGAAAATGTTTGAATAGATGATAAAAATATGCATGTATGTCTATATATATGACTGGATATATGTTTGTGCATATACATTCTCCCTGTTACTTTACAGGCATAAGATTTTCAAAAAAAAATTCATATCTTAATATATCAGTAGATTCATTTTATGATTCTTAAAGGAAAAATGTTTGTATTAACTAAATCTTGATTTTGAAAATATTTAGGAGGGCAATTAGGAGGTGATTAACTGGAAAATGGAAATTTACAATGAAAATCATTTCTACCAAAAATTCAAGTATTTTAATTTCAAGTTTGGATTGCATGTTGGATTCAAACTCAGAAAATATGATTTTTGATGAAGATTTCATAATTTTTAACGTTTTGGCTGTCGAGAATTCTAGAGATGAACGTAAAATGAATTTTGCTCGAATTCTGATGATCTCGTGGGCCGGAGACATTAGGGTTGTAGCCAGAGGTGGGTTGTAGGTCGAGGATCAAAGGAAAAATAGTGTGAAGGTTCTCAGGTGGTCGTGGAAATTGATCGACGACAATGTAGGGTTTTATATTTAGTTTTGGGTGAGATGGTTCCTATGACGAATTCGTCAGCGTAATTGCATCAGGGTCAATCAGACATAAGGAAATAGAAGTAGGAGACTCAGACGAGGGTTTGAGTGGATCGAAGACGGTTTTAATGGCCGAAAGAGATGGCAAGTGTTGGTTTTCCGACTGGTTTAGGTTCGAGGAGGAATCAGTTTGCTCAATTTTTAATTCATGAGGAAATCATTGAACTGGGTGGTGGTTTGGGGTGAGGTGGTCACCGGCGACTTGTCGGAAGTATCGGCGATGATCGGAGAGGCGTCATTCATAGGTGCACGTGTACAAACCATCGCCTGTATCAGGTGAATATTGAGGAGTTTGGGAAGAAGGCTTTGCCTCGGGAATGGACATGGGAAAAAGAAGTTTTTTCTCGAAGTCAATGTGATGTGGGGGTAACTCGGGGGTTAGCTCGAGAATTTGGATGTTTGGCTCAGGTTCTTTAACCTGATGATTTTGCATGTTTTCAGGAAAATATTAAAACATTTCTATACAAGTTTCAAGGTTTTAAGCTGAAGTAAATTTTAAATAAGATTTTGAAACAAGTTTTAATTTTTCAACTTAAATTTCAAAAACAAGTTTTCAAAGATTTGAACTTAAAGTTAAAAATATGTTTATAAAAAAATTATTTAAGAGTAATTATATTGGGATAATTATTTAAAAATATTCTTAAGTGTTTCAAATAAAATTTGGTAATGTGATTAAGTAAGTGATTAAGATAAACGGTTTATCTTAAGTAAATTAAGGCCTTGGGTAATTAAAAATTAATTGATCAATTAATAATTAAAAGTTAATTTGTTAATGTGAGTAGAAAAAAGTAATTCCATCTTGGAGGTAATTTAAGGATAAATTCTCAATATAATAAACTAAAGGATAATTATTTAATTACTTATAGGATAATTAATTAACGTGATTAATTAATATGATTAACTAAAGGTTAATTGATTAATGTAATTAATGTAAGTGATTAAAGGTTAGTTAATTACTTAAATGCTATTAATCAAGGTGATTTATTAATGAATAATTAATTAAAATAAGTAATTAAAGGATAATTAATTACTTAAAAGGTTAATTACTTAATGGAAGTAATTAAGGATAATTAATTTATGATTAAGGGTTAATTAATTGATTAAAGGATTAACTAATTAATGTAATTAATTAAGGACGATTTGTTAATTAAGGAATAATTAATTAAGGGTTTATTAACAAATGTAATTAACTTAAGGTTAATTAAATTATGTGATTAATTAAAGGGGGAAACTAATTAAAAATAATTAATTAAGATGAATAGTTAAGGTTGGTTAATTAATTTCACTAATTAATATTAAATGGTTTGTAATTAATGATAATTAAGCAAGGTTAGGTAATTCATTATCCCGCTTATGGATGATTGAATCGTATTGAATGATTGGGTTAATATCTAGTCTGGTAATTTGAGTCGAACGGTGATAATGAGATTATCTGTCGATGGTGAATTTCTTAGTAAATGCGTCATCCTGTATTCGAAATTAAATTATATTCACTTACAACATGGATTATCTATCGATAATGAATTGCTATGTAAATATGACATCTAGTAATTGAAATTGAATTATATTCTCTCGAACAACTGGGATTAAAGATGTCATTGAATTCGAAGAGACCGTGTTCGGGTATCAGCAATACCCGAAACCACTTTGATTCGTAATCTAAATTCTTTATAAGATTGATATTTGGAATCAATAGGCTGGAATGGAATAAGTTAAGAACCATGGATTTTAAAAACTGAGTAACGATTCTTAGATATTGTTGAAATAAGCATTTGACTTAAATAAGTTAAGAATTCGTAGTGAGATACAAGTTACCCAGGGTTCAGCTATGTTTTATAACTTAGTATTTCAAATTATATGGGTTTACTCACGCTGTTTTCCAGCCTGACCTGGGTGTTACTTTGTTGTAATGCTCGGGTCAGACCGAGTATTACAGATTTTTAGGTAAGGATATTCTAGAGCTTAGGTGGCAAGCTGGATGGCAGGAACGTGGGGAATATTCCGTTGTGTATATTATTGTTTGTATTTCCGAGACAAGTTAATTTTAACTGTCCAGTTTTGTGTAATGGTTGTAACTCTGATGTATTGAATGTAACTTAATTGATACGGTTTTCCTTTGTATAACTGCTATTATTTGATATTATATTTTGCCGCTGCGAGTGTGAGAATCTTTGATTTGTTTATGTTTCTTCTTCTACCTCTGTTGTTCTTTACCCTAACAATCTAGGATTTCTAGCGTTCGGACGCTCGCCACTTCTACAGTGAATGTATTATGTCAAATTTTCGAGGTCGAAAATTCCGGGTCATTACATTTGGTATCAGAGCCGAAAGTTAAGCGAGATCCTTGGCTCTGGTGGGTTTACTCATTAAGGATAGGGTTAATAATACCGTAAAATAAGTTAAGTGTATATATATATATATATATATATATATATATATATATGTAAGAGAACGTACTTGTTATTTTACTATATAAAGGTTTTGAAATGGTTTCAAAAGTAAACGATTCTTACATAAGATTTTATTTTGATATATATATAAAGCAATAGTTTTTTATATACTAAGGTAATTGGTTATTGTATTATTTGAACTAAAAAATAATAATAAGAATTAAGTGGTAATAGAAATACAACCAAATAGGAAATTGGATAGTATGAACTATATAAATAAGATAAGCTAGAGAAGGATTCAAATTAGAAAATAAAATCGGGAATTTGCAAGAATATTTTTAGAATGTTGAATTAGGCGACCCTGATTTTATTCTCCAATAAATTATAAAATAAGAATGAACTGGTTTCTAGATATGATAATCTTGGTTATTATCATAAATGTTTGTTGTGGTTAATAATGAAATGTTTGTTAATGATAAAGCAAAATGAAGTTGTTTCAAAGTGTTAAAAGAAATAATAAATAGTATTATTTATAATGTAATTGAATGAAAAGGTCATGTTTCATACAAGAGTTGTTTGGAAATTTTAAAGAAATTTGTTTTGAATTAAAACCAATGGTGGTTTAAAAATTTAAAGTATAACTAGGTGTGCAAAGGAAAATAAATATGTATATATGAGGGGTATACATAATATCAAAGATGATTTGAAATAAACTCTAAGTGTTGATTTTTAAATTTTTACTTGGAATGTGATGTGAACACCCAAAGCGATAAGATTTTGAACTTATAAGTGGGAAGATTATTTGAAATGGAAATTCAAATTGGGTAAAGTTGACTGGATTAAATAAACTGAAATTCAACTTTGGAGAAGTCAAATAAGTTTAGAATTAAACAACCTGAATTGGAAATTTCAAGATGAAATTGAGATTTAACTTGGGAAGTTAAATGGTTGATTTGAATTGAGAGTTTGTGTGATCTCAAAATGGGTTTAAAATCTGGAAATTGGAAATGGATAGATGTTTTAAAATAATGTGGATGATACCGTCATGTTATTATTAATAATCTTTAAACTGTGAATTGGATTTGTTTAAATGAATGAAGAAATGGATTGTGGTAATATATCCATTATAGAGATAAATGAAAAATTAAACTTTAATTTGAAATTAAGGATATGGAATCCCTTTGAACTTAAGATTTGAATGTTAAGAATTGAACTTGTAAATTAAAATTGTTTAAGAATCGGTTTCAAAGTTGGAAGACAAAATTGGGTAATAAATTGAATTTTGAAGATAAAGTTGTTTTGAACACTTACTTGAACCTTGTAATGAGTTAAATAAAGGCAATTTAAAATGGAGTTTTGAAATTTGGACTCAAATTTAAATTGTTTAAAAAGATTAAGGCTTTTAAATTAAAAGTAAAGGTTAGTTTGATTAAATCAACATTTAAAATGTCACTCGAATTTATATAATTCGAGATGATTTAAAAATTGAGATTGGAATTGAGATAAATTCAAATCGAAAATTTGAATTAAATTAATTTGAAGTGAAATTGAAGATTGAATGAGTTCAAATTCAAATGGGAATTGATTTGAATTTGGGAAAGGAATTGAAGTTAATTCAAACTAATTGGAACTGAATTAATTTAATGGGATGAGAAATTGATTGGAAATAGAGATCGGGAATTGAACAGTTTTCTCTGAAACTATTTTCGAACGAATTATTTTAATATAAACTGTTTTAAATCTATTTTTCCAAGCTATTTATTATATATAACCTTTCTTTTTGAAGCCAAACTATTTTATACTTATTTTTATTTTTGGAACTATTTAACTATTTTGCAACTGTTTTATAAACTAATTACTATTTTTCAACTACTTATAGCTAATTACTACTTTAAACTATTTTGCAGTTATCTAACTATTTTATAACCATTTGACTATTTTATAACTATTTTACAATTACTTAACTGTTTTATAGCTATTTTACAACTAATAATTATTATTTTTACAACTTATCTATTTAAAAAAATTCAACCTATTTTCTAAATTTAAGCTAGACAGAGTTCAAGCTGTTTATAATTAAATACCAATTGAGATAAGAATTAAAGTGGTAATCCAAATGGGGATTGAGGCAAATGTGAATAAGTGAATAGAAATCAAAAGTGAATGTGAATAGAAAGGGAATTGATTTAGTTAATAATCAATGAACATAAATATGTAAGATATACGTATATTATTCTATTATCATAACAATTTAATCCAGATACGAGCACATAATTTCGAGATAGTATATCGATCCAAGTTGGCATTTTCACTCGATTTTCGACGACGAACCTGGATATGAATTTTTGATTAGTTTTGGAAACTCTCTATCATAGTTATGACTATGCAAGGAGAATGACCATTTCTGATCAAGAAAAAAGATCCGAGTCCGCACTAGGAAGTCAGGTGGACGATAGAAGTTCAGAAGTGAAATTATGTGATCGAGTGAGCGATCAGATTGATATAGCGTACATATGATATGTGTACATCGTATGGGTTTGAATGAAATTGATATTGAAAATTTATGGATAAGTATTATAAATTGATTTTTGAAATGAAAAGTATATTTTATGAAATATATGATAAATAAAGTGGAAATTTGATATTTCTATGGTAGAAATTTACTTTATAAAAGTAAGTAATATGGTAAGTGACTTTACAGAGTAATCAAGCTCGAATATTGATTTGGCATAAACAAAGTTATGTTTATATAATTGATAAACTCCCCTTGTTGAATCTATGGCCAAAATAAAAAGGGTTTTTGAAAATATTTGAAGTACAAAAAGTGAATTTATACCAGTATGAAGTGATCCAAAGATTTTCAAAGTTATATATATATATATATATTTATATATATATATATATATATATATATATATAAAGGATCTTAGGAGAAAGATTTTGGAAAAAAGGTTTTGGAACCTATGGATTTTGAAAGGCTTTTGATTTTTGGGAAAAATCAATTTTGGAAATTTGGAAAGCCTAGTTTGAGAATTATCGATTTTGGACTAATCGATTTTGTATAAAGTAGATTTATATGAGATTCATACAAGGGTATGATACGGAAGATACTATATGTGTATAGTATAAAGTGTTTTGAAAATGACTCTGGGGAAGAAGACGCTCCCATGAAAAGAACTTCTTAAGAGTGCCACGGGGTGATACTGCCTTGAACCCTAAGGGGGGTTCTAAAGTTGATCATGTGAGGAAGTCCGAACAAACTGAAGTTCCTGAGGATTATTGCGTAGAGAAAGTCGAGGGTGCTGATGCCTACATATGCATTTGGGTTATGCTGTGATGATAGTGTAACTGGATGTCGCTGCGATATACTATGGACCATAGCGGAAATCGTGTGGAGGTGAGTGTCAACGGTATACGTTTGATTTTGCCGGGAAGGCTACGTAACATCGGTAACTATGATCTATGGTGGAGTGGAGAAGTTTCATTCTTTTGCCAGCAAAATTCGAGGGCGCTGATGCCCACAGTTACATGGGTTTTTGCTGTGATAGCAACGTAACCCCAGATGCAGCTGCGATCTGTAGCGGGTTCCATGGTGTAATCGAGGGGCACGGAGTGCATACAGTTATCTATGGATTTTGCCGGGATGGCAACGTAACCATCGGGTTAACTGTGACCATGGAGGGGGTGATGATTTCCAAAGAATTCTAACCAAAGATGTTTTCAACATTTTTCAAAAGTGTTTTCTATATTTTCACTAATTTTTCAACAAAATGTATTTCCAAGTATTTTCACTGGGTATTGGAAAAGAGTTTACCAAGTACTTATAGATTTTTAGTCTTACGCCTGATCAACGTATGATTGATGAGAACAAGGATGGACTTATTGAGACATCAAGCTATAAAAAGGTATTTTTATAAAACTGTTTTTGATAATATTATGTAGATTTTATAGTGTTTTAAAAAAAATTGAATAAAAGGGAGATTATAGCGTTCGAAGAATAATTTTTCTGATAATAAGCATTTTAATAAAATTCTGGTTTTGTTCCTTTTCAAGGACGAAAAGATTCAAAGGGGGGAGGATGTGATAACCTGAATTTTTTGACGTCTGTAAATTGGTAATTAACAAGACTAAATTTATTTAAATACTAATTTGTAAAACTGAATAAATAAAATTCTGATAATAAAAGATATCTGGATATATAAATGAATCTGAAAATATAATAAAAGTTAAATATAAATATTTGGAAATGATAAATCTTATTGTAAATTAATTAATATATTAATAGATATGTGTACACTTTATAATGTTGAAATTTTAAGGATATACATACACAAGTATAATAGGTGTGTGTACATATATATTTCTTTTGAAATTAATGAGTTAAGCATGAGATAAATATAATTTGTATAAGGATATAAACATAAATTAATATATATGCATAAGTGCTTAATAAAATTTAAGGGTTTAAATACAAATTTATTTCTTATGACATTTGTAAATTTAAAGATTCATGCATTGACAAATGTTAGATAAATAACATAAAATTAAACAAGTGGCTTGATTTCTTCTTAATCGAAATATATAAAACATTATGGTTAAGGAAATAACCATGCTTCACCTTCATTTCTTAATTTCTTTATCGCCTCTAAACTAAAAATCAAAACTACTTGATTTCAAACTTAGAAAACAAGATCTAAATTATAGAAGAAAAAAATAAATACAATCTTTTCCAAAATTCCAAAACTGAAGTATCTCAAAACATCAACAACATTTTCAAACTTGATAATCAGTTTCAACTCAACAAAATCAAAGCAAGATTCAATCAAATAACAAATCGAAGTTTCACCTATGCATCAGGTTCCAGATTCAAAAGCAAATTTGTCCTCTATTCTTCTTTAACATGTGAGTGAATTTTTTTAAAAAAAAAACTTGAATCTGGTTTAAATCATGATGTTTGTGGTAAATATATGAAGTTGTTGTGGAAAATGTTTGAATAGATGATGAAAATATCCTGTATGTGTGTGTATATATATATATGACTGGATACATGTATGTGCATATACATTCTCACTGCTATTTTACAAGCATAAGATTTTCAAAAAAAAATCATATCTCAATACATAAGAAGATTCATGTTATGATTCTTAAAGGAAAAATGTTTGTATTAACCAAATCTTGATTTTAAAAATATTTTGGAGGATAAATAGGAGGTGATTAACTGGAAAAAGGAAATATACGGTGAAAAATCATATCTAGAAAAAAAATCAAGTATTTTAATTTCAAGTTTGGATTGCATGTCTGGATTCGAACTCGGAAAATATGATTTTTGATGAAGATTTCGTAATTTTTAATGTTAGGTTGTCGAGAATTCTAGAGATGAAAATAAAATGAATTTTGCTCGAATTTGATGATCTCGCGGGCCGGGGACATCGGGGTTATGGCCAGAGGAGGGTTGTAGGTGGGGGATCAAGGGAAAAATAGTACGAAGGTTCTTAGATGGTCATGGCAATCGATTGATGACAATGTAGGGTTTTATATTTAGTTTTGGGTGAGATGGTTCTTGTGACGATTTCGTCAGTATCGGTGCATTAGGGTCAATTGGACCCGGGGGAACAGAAGCAGGAGACTCAAACGAGGGTTTGGGTGGATCGACGACCATTTTGATGGCCAGAGGTGATGGCAAGTGGTGGTTTTCCGACTGGGTTGGGTTCGAGGAGGAGTCAGTTTGCTTGATTTTGAATTCGTGAGGAAATCATTGATCTGGGTAGTGGTTTGGGGTGAGGTTGTCACCGATGACTTGTCGGAAGTATCGACGATGATCAGAGAGGCATCATTCGTCGATCCACGTATACAAACCATCACCTGTATCAGGTGAATAACGAGGAGTTTGGGAAGAAGGCTTTGCCTCGGGGCCGGACACGGGAAAAAGAAGTTTTGCCTCAAAGTCAATGTGATGTGGGGGTAACTCGGGGGTTAGCTCGAGAATTTTGATGTTTGGCTCGGGTTCTTTAACCTGGTGATTTAACATGTTTTCAGGAAAATATTAAAACGAGTTTTTATACAAGTTTCAAGGTTTTAAGCTAATGTGAATTTTAAATAAGATTTTCAAACAAGTTTTAAGTTTTCAAATTAAATTTTCAAAAACAAGTTTTCAAAGATTTGAATTTAAAGTTAAAAATATGTTTATAAAAAAATTAAGAGTAATTATATAGGGATAATTATTTAAAAATATTCTTAAGTATTTCAAATAAAATTTGGTAATGTGATAAAGTAAGTGATTAAGATAAGTGGTTTATCTTAAGTAAATTAAGGCCTTGGGTAATTAAAGATTAATTGACCAATTTGTTAATGTAAGTAGAAAAAAATTCCATCTTGGAGGTAATTTAAGGATAATACTCAATATAATAAATTAAAGGATAATTATTTAATTATTTATAGGATAATTAATTAATGTGATTAATTAATGTGATTAATTAAAGGTTAATTGATTAATGTAATTAATTAATGTAAGTGATTAAAGCTTAGTTATTTACTTAAATGTTATTAATCAAGGTGATTTATTTATGAATAATTAATTAAAATAAGTAATTAAAGGATAATTAATTACTTAAAAGGTTAATTACTTAATGAAATTAATTAAGGATAATTAATTTATGATTAAGGGTTAATTAATTAATGAATTGATTAAAGGATTAATTAATTAATGTAATTAACTAAGGATGATTTGTTAATTAAGGAATAATTAATTAAGGGTTGATTAACAAATGTAATTAATTTAAGGTTAATTAACTTATGTGATTAATTAAAGGGGGAAATTAATTAAAATAATTAATTAAGACGAATAATTAAGGTTGGTTAATTAATTTCACTAATTAATATTAAATGCTTTGTAATTAATGTTAATTAAGCAGGGTTAGGTAACTCGTTAATCTCGCTTATAGATGATTGAATTGCATTGAATGATTGGATTAATATATAGTCCGATAATTTGAATTATTCTGTGATATTATATGTTTGAGTTGAACGGTGATAATGAGATTGTCTGTTGATGATGAATTGCTTTGTAAATGCGTTATCCTGCATTTGAAATTAAATTATATTCACTTACAACATGGATTATCTATCGATAATGAATTGCTACGTAAATATGACATCCGGTAATTGAAATTGAATTATATTCTCTCGAACAAATGGGATTACAGATGCCAATGAATTCAAAGAGACCGGGTTCGGGTATCAGCAATACCCAAAACCACTTCGATTAGTAATCTAAATTCTTTATAAGATTGATATAAGGAACAGTAGGCTGGTATGGAATATGTTAAGAACCATGGATTTTTAAAACTGAGTAACGATTCTTAGATATTGTTGAAATAAGCAGTTGATTAAATAAGTTAAGAACTCGTAGTGAGATACAAGTTACCTCGGGTTTCAACTATGTTTTATAACTTAGTATTTCAATTATATGGGTTTACTCACGCTGGTTTTCAACTTGACCTTGGTGTTACTTTGTTGTAATGCTCGGTTCAGACCGAGTATTACAAATTTTAAGGTAAGGATGTTCTAGAGCTCAGGTGGCGAGCTGGGTGGCAGGAACGTATGGAGTATTCCGCTATGTATACTATTGTTTGTATTTTTGGGACAAGTTAATTTTAACTGTCTAGTTTTGTGTAATGGCTGTAACTCTGATGTACTGAATGTAACTTAACCGATACAGTTTTTCTTTGTATAACTGCTATTATTTGATATTATATTTAGCCGCTGCGAATGTGAGAATCTATGATTTGTTTCTGTTTCTTCTTCTTCCTCTATTCTTCTTTACCCTAACAATCTGGGATTTTCGACGTTCGGATGCTCGACACTTCTACAGTGAACGTATTAGTGTCGAATTTTCGACGTCGAAAATTCCGGGTCGTTACATTAAAATTTGTCTTATAATGAAGTTGTTTAATATAATCTAAATGGGAAGATAAGGCATTTAGAGGATAAAAATTTATGAAAAGTTTATTATAATAAAGAAAGTTATATAATAATATAAGGTTATTTTAAAAGTATATTGAGCATGTTATATAAAATGATTTAAATAATTTATAAAGGGATTTTGAGAATTTAAATCTTGGAATTTTCTTGAGATGATTTCAAAAGTGCTTTTGAGAAAAGTAACAATGATATTACTTGGAAGTATTTATGAGAATAAATCTTTCAAAAAGAATTTTAAGGAAGATACATTTTCTTTGGATAGTTCGGGGAAAACATCTCGATTACTTTTGTGGTAGATTGAATAATCTTCTATGTGATGTTTGTTTACGAGAACGTTGTAGTGCAATTGGTAAATCATTATTTTTCGTTGTATGATCGAAATGAGTTTAAATTCGAACGAAACCAAAGTGGTGTTGGGGAATAAATTGTCAAAGTTATTTTATACATAAAATATATGTAGTATGATTTCAGAAAGGGCTACAAAATAAAAACTGGGTATTTAGTTCTTAAGTTTCCTTAAAGAAAATTGATTTGAAATATAGAGTATTTTGATTAAAGAATAATTAGATAAATGAAAATTTTAAACTCTTTTGCATATGAAACAAAAATATTGTCAGATTTAGAACTAGCCTAGTTTCGACAAAATTTTAAACTCTTAGATACAAAAGAGATAATTTAACTCAAGTTTTTATATGAGTTAAATTGTGTAGAAATTTTTTAATAAACGACATTTTTTTAAAACCGTAGTTTTTGTTTGAATATCTAAGTCTCATAAACTATTTAATGTTATTGGTCTGACTAATAAACATCTTTACCTTATGGATGTCTAAGGAAAGTAGACTCTAGAACTGAGTTTGGATACCAACAACGTACTCTTCTTAGCTATTAATCGGACCAGCTAAGTAAAGAGGTTGGAATCGTCAACTCACTTTTACGCCCCATATTTTGTTTAGGCCACCATTTGAATTTTGAATTTTTTTTCGAAAATTTTTATATACTCTTAGGATTTAGGATAGTATTATACAAGTAAATAAAAGTGGGGTAAGTTTTTAGTTTAATGTTTTAGAAAGATGTATCTTTATAAAAAATTTGTAAGCTTAAGTGAAAATTTATGAAGTAATTGATAGATAATTTTAGTATCGAATGAGATACATAAATGAAAATGGAAGTGATTTAGAAAGAAACTGGAGTTGTTAAGAAACCAATGAGATCAAGTATGTAAGTTGCATATAAATCATTTTATTTGCACGGTTATTGTTTTAGGGTTCGAGTACATAACCTCAGGGTGATTCACACCAGTCCGAAAAAGATTTCTCATTTGATTCTTGACAATGAACATTTGATTTGGATTCTTGATATGATAATGAGGTTTTCTATCATAGTATATGACTATGTAAGGAGAATAGAGGTATCTAATCAAGGAATCTAATCGGAGTCCACACTAGGGAGTTTAATGAGCGATACTTCTTCAAAAGTAAAGTTTATGTATCCGAGCAAGTGGTCAGATCAAATATTGCGTATAGACGACTTATGTACATCATATAGGCTTAAGTATATTTGTATACTATTTTTTTATGGCCTAGGAAGTTTCGGAATGACTTTCGATTTTGTTCTAAGATAGCATAGATAATCTTTTAAGTAGTAACCCAAGACTGATGAGCGTAATGGTATGCAAGGAAATTATATATATATATATATATATATATCCCTCTGTGATCGAGAAAGTTGTGAACCTATGAAAAATTCATAATCTTGTTTGTTACTCATTTAACATTTTAAATCATGCCAGTTGTTATTTTATTCCTTTATGGAATTTGATTTAATTTATTGTGTGATTTCATAAGCAATGGAATTTAAAGTTGTTATCTATTAGGACTTAAATCTCCATGCTTTTGAAAAAGTAATTTCGAAAGGATATGTAAAAGAAATAATAATAATATTATTCTAAAATTATTGATGAAGTATTAATATTTCAAGAAATTAAAAAAGTATTTGTGAAGTGATTTTTCAAATATTTTGTTATAGCTAAAGTTGGGCGATTGGGAGTTTTCCGATTTGAAAGACTCGCCAAGTATGCCAAGCATAATTATTTACTCTAGTTATTGTTTTAGAAGAAATTGGAATACGACTAGATGCTCTGTGTTGATTTGATTCTAGAGTCATACTATGCCTCGGTAGGAGGAGCCTCATCCTTTTCATGATTGATTTTAGTTTTCATATATTTTTCTTTAGAGGAATTTGAAAATATATTCTGAATATAAAAACTCAGGAATTTGAATATAAAAAATCGGGAATTTAATTCTGAATTTACCTTTTGAAAAGTTTGGATGCTTAGTATTTTGTTGTAGAGTATTCTCCGTACTTTTGTTGCATATGATTGTTATGTTGCTTGTGCTTATGATATAAATAAATAGTGTATTGTTCTTTTGTCAGCATGAGTCTCTTATGGATTATGTAAATACAAGATAGATACAAGGAAGCAATATATTTCTATTTGATCGCTTGCACACCCACATTCACATCGAAACAGTAAGTTGCTTGCCAAAAATTAAATGCAACAAAAGTATGTAGTGGATTTAGAGTTTGTTGATTGATTGATGATTTTATGCCTCGGATAAGGAAGGTGACTTTTGGGCATTTGTTCACTTTGTTTATTGTTTACTTTGTTAATTTCACCTAGTTATGGCGAGTTGTATTTTTTTAGATCTTGCCGTGCAGCGGAGATGCTGCCAAAATTTTCAATAACATAAGGAACTTTATAAGCCAAAGGGTGAGAGGACATTTTCTTCCTTTGGGAACTTCGGGAACAAAATTCATTTAAGGGGGGAGTATGTAGTATTCTAGAAAAATGTAAATAACTTATATTGTAATATATCGATTATTTAAATATTTGCATTATAAATTAAATATTGATTAAATGGTTTTAATAGCCCTATTAAACTCCTTCTAATTCATAAATAATAATGGTGAACTCATTTTAAATTTATTTACAATAATAAATAGTTCAAATAAATAACAAGAAAATCAATTTTTAATAAAACAACTTGATATTTAATGAATTTATAGGACTTTTCCATAATTTTTAATTTGGAAAATATTTAAATTTTTATTTGACATATTTCATGAAAAACGTTGGTATTTTTGAAATTTTATAATAAGATAACCACTGTATTTATTATTATTTTGGGATCGTGTTGCATTGTTGTGCATGATCATATTTTTATTTGTATAGTTGGCCGTTCATACGTGAATGAAATTCTATGCAGTGACATACCGTAAATATTTTTTAAACTAAATACATAATTTTTTGACTCACTCTTCTCGTTTTCTTTCCCTCTTCTCTTTTTATTTTCCTATAGCAAATAAACTAGTGCCCTCTTTTAAAATTTAAAATTACAAGCCGTAGACCACTAAAAATCACAATATTGAATCCATTGAATTCAATGTGGCTCGGGCTTCAAATCTGTGTGTGGTTTGATGGATGTAGTGGTGATTGAGAGGCCAAGGCATCTATTATGTTGAGTTGCTTGAGCGATGACATGTATGTTAGAGGTGGCAGCAAGGGCTCCGATCGTGGGTGGTGGAAAGCGGTCGTGCTTTGTTGTGCTATGATTTAGGCCACAAAGAGGTCAGGGTAGCCTAAGGGGATTTTGAGTGTGTAGCTGAACTTAGGGTGCGAAGAGTAGTCGAATGGCGATAATCGGAGCAGCTAAGGTCAATCACATCAAACTACGACCTGGCTTTGTCACTTTCTGATGCAATAGGTTGCATCTTGATTCGGAGGATTGATCTTGGATTTTTAGGTACATGGTGAAGCCTAAGCGAAGAGAAGATCATCATAATCTTCAGTGCTTGGTTTCATGGTCTGAGGAAGCAGGGAGGGTGGATGGTGTGCGTGTATATAGGTGTATTCATGTGTGTGTGTATCGTGTGTTAGGGAAGAAAGAGGAATGAGTTAATTAAGGGTAATAATTTGTCAATTAAGTTATTAATGAATTATTTACTCTTGAAACTTATAAATTTAATTTCTTCTCCATATGAGGTCGAATTGAGACAGTGTCTTTTGCGTTGCATTTGTAGAAGCGTTATATATATGCACTAGAATTGGTTTCGTCAAGTTTGGAGCAAGTAGAATTTTGAGTGAAAATCGAACGTCGTTCGATCTTAGATGAATCGGAACATGAAAGCATCAACTAGAATTTTAGTAAGTTAACTCACCTCTAGATATGCTATATATATCTGTGTTGCTATAGATTATTACTGAATGCTTGGATGATAGTTCACATATCGTTGTTATTTGTCTGGATTTGATTCCCACTTGAAAGTGGATGCTATAAATAACCATTGTTTTGTAGGGAACAAAAGTAAGATAAAATTGAAGTGTATACATAGTGCATTGGTTATGGTACACTTCAAAATACAAATACATATGTGTGATTTATAAGAGACTTTTGTAAGGACACCTTACAGGGTTTATCATCAATATTTATTTACTTATATTCTTATATTGCTTATATTGATATTTTGTTGAAATATTTGTGACATATAGTTTTATTTGTGTAGGTGTCATTATATCAATTATCACTATACCGACACTTATGAAATATCATCTCCTTAAATAATATTATGTGTTGAACTTGTGCTTGTATTTTTACAAAATAAATGGTTGGTCTCATTTTTTTTCATTTGGAAGTTGTTTAAACTATATTTCGAAGTATTTTTGATAAATTTTTTGAAATAAATGATAAGTGCTTATTTTATATTTGTTTCCGAAGGCCATATAGCCACTGTGTAGTAGCTTTGAGTTTGTATTTGATATGTTAGATTTCCTCTTGAAATGAAATGCATGACATACTATCCGACGTATCGGAAATTGCACAAAACAATTACACAGATGATCGCTCCTCAACAGCCTTATTATTCGTACTAATTGACGGTATTACCCAGTAGTGTCCTTGGTTAGTGTGAGTATAGAGGTTGGGCGTCACAGCTTAGTATCAAAGCCAAACTTCGGAACAATGTAGAATAACCTAGCAAGGATCACTGTCCTAAGTTACTCCTAGGAATCGTGCCTTAGGATGTAATTCGAATCTTAAGACCCGTACTATCCTATTTTCTTTTATAATGCCTTTTTTTATTAATCAAGTTTGTTTGATATTCAATATGAGAATAATCTTTTTCCTCTTCTTTCTTTCTTTCTTAAAGAAGAGAAATGGTTAGACCTAGCCGTCCCAGCGCTAGTCAATCTAGTGCTACTTCTCAGGTTGCGTATTCATGTCTGCCCAACAGCTTTTGGGTCTTATGAAGAATGCCCAAGCTAACGAACCCATTCTGAGCCTACTTACCCTAAATCCGCGTTTGCACGCTTGTGCGGTAATTATACCATCAAGCTTAACGATCTTACCACCAAGTATAAATATCCCTTACCTCGGATTGATGATCTATTCGATCAACTTAGCGGTGCTAGAGTCTTTTCACAGTTAGACTTAGCCACTGGTTTTCATTAGCTTCAAATTGCGGAGGATAGTATTCCTTTGACATCGTTCCGTACTCGTTATGGATCATGTGAATGGCTTGTTATGCCGTTTGGTTTAACGAATGCTCCAGCTTATTTTGTTGACCTTACGAACCGAATTTTCAAAGACTTCCTCGATCGATTTTTCTCATCTTCGTAGATGATATTCTTGTTTATTCTAGAACCGTGGAAGAGCATGAAAAACATCTTCGGATTGTGTTGGAAACCCTTAGGAGCAATCAATTGAAAGTAAAATATTCTAAGTGCCACTTTTGGCAATCCTGTGGATCCTTCAAACATTGAGGCGATTCAAAATTAGAGTAGACTGGAGAAAATGATAGACATTCGTAGCTTTCTTGGATTGGCGCGCTATTACCTTCATTTCATAAAAGACTTTTCTAAAATTTTCGTGCCTCTTACTAGTTTGACAAAGAAGGGAGTTAAGTATATTTGGTCAGACAAATGTGAAGCTGCTATTTAGAAATTAAAAGAACTCCTTTTCAGTGCTCATATTCTTGTGATTCCCAAAGGGAACCAAGACTTGATTGTTTCTACCGATGCTAGTCATGTTGGTTTTGGAGCCGTTCTCATGCAAAGGGAACATGTTATCGCTTATTCTTTTAGGAAATAAGCCTACCGAGATTAGATATGCCACTCATGATTTAGAGCTCGTGGATATTGTTTTTGCTCTTAGAATTTGGCGTCATTGTCTTTTAGGAGAGAAATTTGTTCTCTACATCGATCGTAAATCTTTTAAGTGTTTATTTTCTCAAAAGGAACTTAATTTGTGACAACAACGTTGGCTCGAATTCCTTGCATCTTATGATCTTGATATTCTCCATACTCCCGGAAAGGGAAATCGTGTTACCGATGCCCTTAGCCAAAAGCAACAAGCGGTGTGATGATATCTGAATGGAATGATCTCGAGACTTTGTATACTTGTGAGATTCGAGATCGTGAATCCGATTCATGTTAATCTCTTGTTTTATGTAACCTTTAGGCTTGTCCATCTCTTTTAGACCGCATTCTTGATGCTCGAAAGCATGATCCCGAATTGGATCATCTTAGCCAAAGTCGTAGGGATAAAAATAAGGTTGATGATTTGAAAGACTTTGTATTGATGCATGCGGAGGAACTTGAAAATTTGGTAGACTTATTGTGCTAATTATTAGAGATCTTCGTAAGGCCATTTTAGAAGGTTCACATCGTTCTATATTTACCATTCATCCCGGTAATAGTAAATGTATGCGGACATGAAATGACTTTATTATTGGGATGGAATGAAATCTGATATTGCTAAATTTATTAAACATTGCATGACTTTCCGACACGTAAAGGCCAAGCATCAAAGGCCCGATGGGTTATTGCAACCTTTGGACATTCCCTTTTGAAAGTGGGATCAAATTTCCATGGAATTTATTAACGGTCTTCTCCATTCTCCTTCGGGTCATGACAGTTTATGGGTGATTGTAGATAGACATACAAAATCCGCCCATTTTTTTCCCGTTCAGTTCAACCGGACTGTACCTCTTTTAACTAAACTCTATGTTAAAGAAATTCTTAAATTGCATGGAGTTCCTAATTCTATTGCCAATGATCGTGATCTATTATTTACTAGTGGATTTTGGAAGGGCCTTCCAAAAGCTTTGGAAACAAAGCTCAATTTTAGCGTCGCTTATCATCCTCAATCTGATGGACAAACCAAGCATGTGAATCAAACTTTTGAAGATCGCCTTCATGCATGTGTTTTGGTGGAAGTTAGGAAGATCATATTTCCCTTGTCGAGTTTTATTACAATAATAACTTCCAATCTAGTATTGGTATGGAACCTTTCGTGGCACTCTACGGATGGCCATGCCGATCTCCTTCGTATTGGGTTGAAGCCAGTGAGAAGCTGGTTTTAGGTCCATACTTTATTCTTGATTCCATAGAAAAGATTGACCTTACTCGTCATAGGATAAGAGAAGCTCAAAGTAGACAGAAATCCTATGCCAACATCCGAAGAAGGAATCTAGAATTTTCTGTAGGAGATTTGGCATTTATTCATGTTTCATCTATGAAGAGTGTTGTGCATTTCAATCGTTCAGGAAAATTAGCACATCGATCTATTGGCCCATTTCCCATCACCAAACACATTGGTTCCGTGGCTTATCTCCTTTCATTAACATCTCAATTTTCTGCTATTTATGAAGTATTTTATGTTTGTCGGCTTCGGAAATGCCTTAGAGATTCCGATTCTATTCTTGAGCCTAGTGTTATTGAAGAAATTGAGGTTTCACCTAATTTGACTTATGAGCAACATTATACTCGTATCATTGCTACGGTGGTTAAACGCCTTCGTAATAAAGATGTTCCGCTTGTGAAAGTTCAATAGTCCGCAAATCCTAAGGATTGTTCTTGGAAATCCAGAGAATTCATTGAGCGAACATATCCCGATTTACTCTCTCGTGCTCCTTAATGTGAAATTCTCATTCTTTTTTTGTTAATATGTCACGGAATGGTTGTTAATCTTTATTTCCTTCTTAAAATATTACGAGGGCACAATTTCTTTAAGAAGGAAAGTCTATAACAACCCGCATATTTTACGATTTCATATTTAAATATAGCATCATTGATTTAATTTAAAGTCCGAAACGTTGCTTTTTGTAAACATTTGAATCAGGACTCAAGACCACTTTCATTGAGTTCAAAATGACATTTACAACTTGTTTGAGTATAAACATTGATATGTCTGGAATCGATTAGGATTTCGGTATTTTGTCTGGGCTTTGGGTAGTGTTCTAGCCCACTTACCCAATAAGAGAATCCAAACTCCTCTACCAAATACCCTAACTCCTCTCCTCTTCATTCATTCCTCTCATAATTTCCTAATACACTCAAGCCCTAGGAAAAATGTGGGTGGAGGAAATCAAAATCCCTGAGCCCTAGTTCTCTTAGGAAATTCAAATTCAAATTCCAAAATCAAGGAGAAGCTTAGGTTAGCATGCTCTTCATCTTCTCCATCTCAATTCCTCTTCAATTCTTGGTTTTTCTTATAACCCGACTTAGGAAAAAAATTGCATCTGATCATAGATTAAAGGGTCTTGAAGTGAATTTGAAGAAAGATTGATCTTGCTTTGTTTTAGAGCTTCTCATTCCTTGTTTTTGAGTTTAAAGGTGAGTTCTTGAACTCACCACCATGTCTATAGATTTCATTGTTGTTAGATATGAATTCCTAACATCTATTGCATGCTCAATTGTTTTTGAATTGAATTGATTTGGTGAATTTTCCAATTTTGGTATTTTGAAGTCAAAATCTATTAAAATCCTACTATGGATGTTTGAACATATTGTTTGTAGTGTATTGAAGAACCTATAAGGTTAGGTTGTCGCTTGGCATGAATCCCTAGCCACCGTCGCTTATTCGATCGCTTCCAAGTTGATTTGGCCATCATTGGCCTAGGCAAATTTTGCCCTGAGCTTCAGCTCAAACGTCTAGGAAAACACTCAAACGTCTGATGTAAAGGAATAAAAATTCCAGACCCTATGCTCAGACGTCTGAGGTTATTTCCAGACATCTGGGCGATCTGGAAGAAAATTTTCAAATCTTCATCTCAGACGTTTGGGAAAACCACCAGACATCTGGCGCTGCTAAATTCAACCAATTTGCCTATTTTTATGTGTGTTTCCATTTTAATCAATTTTTGATGATCCGAACGGTTATTGTCATTCATTATCGACTTTGATGATTTCTTTTCTAGATTTTTGATGTTTCCATTTGATGGATTTGATATCAATTTACATGATTTTGATTCACATTATAAAAATGTGGATTTTCGGTGATAGATTGTTTTTACAATCGTTTCTGTCATTTTTCACTTTAAAATATAAAGATTTTTACATTAGTCGTATATACTAAAACTCTTTCACATAAACGATTTCAACATTATTTTTAATACAAAACTCGTTTTAAAACTGTTTTTCGATCTATTATTATATACAAACCTTTACCTTATTCATATGAAAAATCTAATTAAACGGCTTAGCAAAACAAGTTATATGAAATGCTTGCGTTTACTTTGTCGGTGAGTTTTTGGAGTTGTTCGATTGAAATATCGTGACAATTTTCAAGTGAAAATCTACAATCTATTCATAAATATTTAAGTTAAGCTTGTGGTTATGGGACATGAAGCTAAACTCATTTATTTACTAGCTTAGTGTAATTTACACTTATTGATCAATGATGATCATTTTATGGTTTAGACTAACGTTATGTGAAGTCTCTTAGTCTACATAAGGGGACTACACCCTGTTAAGAGGAGCTACGGCTCATAGTCCGCAAATGGAGACTATACCCTATTTGGAGGAGCTTCGGCTCATAGTCCATAAAAGGGGACTATACCCTTTTAGGAGGAACTTCGGCTCATAGTTCGACAATGGGGACTATAGCCTGTTAGGGGCTGCTTGGCTCAAAGTCCGCAAAGGGGGACTATACCTTGTTAGGAGGAGCTTTGGCTCATTTTATGGGTTAGCAACCCATCGGATAGCGTTCCATTTGTGATACATGCGTTGATGAGTGTTCATGTACTCGTTAGTGATGTGCTTCTTCCCCTCTTCTTTTGCATTTTTCGGATTTCTAATTATTGATTTCTAGAATTTGTGTTTCACTAATTTTTATGATTTGCATTGATAAGCTCTATCAATATTTATAGTTTGGTGAATAAAAGTAAAGAATATGACATTCTTTTTGGTGTTTGAGAAAAGTTGAGATATTGTAATATTTTTGCTGTATCATGCATATTTGTCATATCTCTTATCCTATCTCATCTTACATGATAATTGTAGCTAGTCTGATCCGTTTATTATTTTTCTTCTTAAATAATACTTGGGTCCGACCGAGGTGTTTCAGGTGCTTCCACTTAACTTCTTAGCAGGGACTAGCTTCTCAATTTTGGCTAGCTACTTTAGCTTAGTAGGTTTTGTTTTTATGCATTCGAGATAGAGACTCCGTGATGTATACGTATCCTTTTGTCTAGCACTTGTACCTATTCTTTTGTGATGTAGTGTATCTTGTATGACCACTACTTTGATGTTCACTTCTATATGTTATATTCATACCTGTTTCTACCTTATTGATATGAATATATCTGTGATAGATTTATATTATGCTTATTTTATATTTGTTTCCAAAGGCCACATAGCCATTATGAAATAGTATGAGTTTGTATTTGATATGTCAGATTTTCTCTTGAAATGAAATGCATGACATACTATCTGACATATCGGTAATCACACAAAACAATTACACACATGATCGCTCCTCAATAGCCTTATTCTTCGTACTATTTTACGGCATTATCCAGTAGCGTCCTTGTTTAGTGTGAGTGTAATGGTGGGGCATCTACTTGCTCTTCATAGCTCACGTCACAAGGGTCTAGGGTCAAAGATCTCAACCATTGGAAAAAGAAGAGGTCTTTAATTTACAATATTTAAACCCGAAAATGAGTCGTATTCTCTCGGCTTTTCGACTGTGTTGTACTCAAAATTTAGGAAAGTTTCAACTATAAAGTTGTTATAAATTCTTTTCTCTGCTATTAAAAAAGAATTACTTGATTCTGAGTGGTTTGGAAGGACATATCATCAAAAGAAGAAGAGGTATTCTTAGATTCACAAAAATCAAACCTGAGAATGCATTGGAAAAAAGTGGGTTTTTGACATAGCTAATATAAAAATAGGAAGAAGTAGTAAACATGAAAGCTGTAGCCACTAGAATTTTAGAAGGTTTGATAAAAATTAACTTCTTCATTTGGTTCTGGTTTGGAGAAGTTATGGAAGATGGAAAATGAGCCAAGGAGGTGGGTATTTATATGCAAGTTCATCAATATATCTACAAACATCATCATGAGCTATCACCTCACCATCACCTCCACCACCTATCGCCTCCCTCCTACACCACCGTAGGATGGCCAGAAGTCACTTCAAGCATGAGTAAGGCCATATTCCCCCTTGGACGTGACATTTGATGTGACAAATGGTGATAATTACCTTGGATATTTTAAGTGTTTTCTCTATCCACCATCGTTACCTCTATGCGCCATCTCCTCCTTCGTTGTCTCCTAGCATGGCCAAGACCCCTACAACACCGCCTAGGAATAGCTAACATGATCCCCTCCTATATACATGTGATGATGGTTTTATATTGATGTGTAGTCCTGACTTAAGGTTTCTTCAACGTTAAAGAGTTATTAAAATATCTCTTAAATATATTTTTTATTTTGTATATAATTAGTATGTGTGTGTATGTGTGTGTTCGTATGCATGTGTACATGTCCATTGATGTGCACATGTATATTACATTTAATCAGCAATGTTGCACTACTGCCACAGGTTGAATTGTTACAAATCCCAATTACGATTTTCGGTCATGTTTTCATTTCTTAGTTAATATATATATATATATATATATATATATATATTTGTAAATAAAGTTTGAAAACTAATTTCTTGTTTTTATTAATTAATAAAAACGATCCTATTTGAATTATAAAACCATATAAATCGATATTGAACAATTGTTTTCAAATATTGTTTTTATATTGATAAACCGATATCAATTTTCCTTGTATTTTCGTACCAATTATATATATTTATAAAACCATTATAAATGACTTATTATCACTTTAAAACTAATCAAAATGCATTATTATCATCTTAAAATAATTATATTTGAATAATTATAATTATTTATTATCACTCAAATTAATATTATTTGTATTATCAACCTTTTATTTGAATGTTTTTAAAAATAAATATAATTTATCAAAATGATAAATTTGTCGACTATTACAACTAGATACCGATACATCCATCTAAACAAGAGTATATAACGCTCTCTAAATATTTGCCAGTGTATTACTCATGTCAAGTGGGGAACTAGGGTGTTACAACTGATGATTATTGTATTACTATGGAATGACTCACTCGATAGTTTATTGTTAGTTAATATAACTAAGGCCAAATAGAAAATATCGATTCGACAATATTACTCAATTCCATTTACTTGAGTTACAAGCTTCAATGTGGAAGATCCGCTTTGTTATAGTTAAATATGGCACGGTGTCCATTGAATAACTAAGGCCAGGTTAAGTGGAAGCATAGAAAGTGAAACACTATTCAAGAGAGTATGCGTCTCTTTAATTATGTATGGTTAGAATCAAGATTAACTAAAATTCATAGTTTCTAACCTAAGCAGTTCAGCTAAAAATAATTGTTATTATTGAACCAAGGACTTTATTTCCGAACCATAGAGTTGAACTGGAGAATATTGGAATTTTGACCATTACCAAATTTCAAAGTCCAAAGTAATATAGTTTGGACAAAAAATATAGTTATAAATTATTGTCTCTACTGAGTAACACCTTAGAGTTAGAAAATCGAAATGTTGAATACACCTTTTACCCCTCAATTTAATTAAATTATAATTTTTGTAAATTAATTAAATTAATTAATATCTATGAAATATTAATTATAAAATTTTGTTTGATATCTATTCATTAATATTATAAGTATTATACAGTAATTATAAATACATTAATAATTATATGACATTGATACGTGTTTGAACTGGATTTAAACGTGTTAGTTATTGATCAGACTTGAACTAATTTTAAGGCCTATGATGGGACATATTGAGTGCGGCTATGTTTGCGTAGGGAGGTTGGCTATATAACGGCCAAGGAGGGCTTGAATATTGAACTCAAAGAGATTAATAGGTAAGAGAGAAAGGTGGATCAAGATCCTCATTTTCCTCCTTAGATCTCCGCTATGTATTCATCTCTAACCCCTCATTTTACTTTTTCTCTCTTCTTCTATTTGCTACAACAATGGCTAGCCACTCCACCTCCCTTCTCCTTAAAAATTTCAAGCTTGAAACATTAAATAAAATAATATTCAAACAGCGGTGGTAGCTGCATTCAGCCAGTAGCCTTTCTTGGATTATGAAATTATTTCAAAGATTTCTGATTCTATGTTTCAAGGTATCTAGGCATTGAGTGGAAAGTAAAATTCTCTTTTTACAATTATATTAATGTATATAATGTTCGTTATATTACATATGTGTTTAGATAGCAATTGAATATATCATGAATATGTATAACATTGTGCCGCGTTCAATAGATGGACCATATATATATATGTATGTATGTATGTATATAAAAAACTGTTACGCATATGTATAATCATACATATCGCTCATGACATTTGAATTTTTTTTCGAAACAGTAATATTAAATGATTTAAATAAACATTGTTAAATATTTAACGTATATATATATATATATATATTCAAAATTATATATATATATATATAAATTTTAAATTCGACTATATATAGTATATTATTTTAATCAAATGTTATATCTAAATATATACACATAGTATAAATTATATTATATACGTTTATAGAAATATTTAACATAATACATATACATATATACATACATATTGTTTTCCAAATAAAAATAATAAATTTTTCATAGATTTCCATATTAAAATCAAATAAATAAATAAATAAAAATTCATTTTTGATGAAAACAAAGTAGAGAGAAAAATTGATAGAAAAATATGTGTACTTGACATATATTTATAAGTATACATTATACGTATATCTAGTATTTCTATATATTAGTATATATAATAATAGAAATGATTTTCAAATTATATATGTATTTACACAAAATTAATACATTAGTCTGAATTTGAAAATACTAGATATTTCATTTTGTGGATCTAGAACTAAATTTTGAATTTTGAATCTAATAATTGAATTTAAAATTTATAAATTCTTTGTATTAAATTTATAATTACTTTATAACGATATATATATATATAAGAGTGTGTGTGTATACTGATAGCACACATGTATAAAGATGGGCTAACATGTCTGTTGTGGTATAAATCCTAACATATATATTTGGGCATGCCAAACCTTGTACACCTTTCATGTTCACATGCAAGTACACGGTTATGTGTATACAATACATATATTATATTACGTCATATAAATTTAAAATAAATAAAACTTTATTTATAAATTAAATTAAACATTGATTTTATGCAAAATAAATTTAGACTTCATAGGTCCAATAAGATCTAAGATGAAATAATTTCTTTGAAATTTACTCATTTACCCCGCTGCATACTGGCCGGGTTCCAACAATAATAGAGTAGCATATTATGTTTTTTTATGTTAACTCTTTTTTTGTAGGGACAAGTCAGATATGGTTCGTATACCCTTGTACCTTACAATATCGACTTGAATAGTATTTTGAGTTTCCTTATCTCTCACGCAAGACTGTTGCTTGCCTTGAAGCTTCATGCTTTGCCTTTTATTATCTCGTGTATTCTTATATGAGTAGAGTAGATAGCAAAACTAGGTGGTGGAAGTGCAGAGGATGAGTAGAATGGGGCTTTCCCATATTATATATGGATTTATGCTTATTCCGTTATGTAACGATATAGAATCTAGACAGTGTTCGTTATTATAGTAAGAGATAGTTTAAGGTTATTGTCACTTGTATTAACTCTACTATTATCTTGCATAACTTTGTGAATCAATGATATTGCGATTCATTTTAGTTATTACGTCTCGCTTGTGTCTATGATTTTTGTAATTACATATTTTTCAATGCGCTGTGAGATATATTTGACATGTTTTATGATTGTTTCCTTTCTATTCACCTTTGGCTACTATCCTACATCACTTGGGCACTAATAGCGTTAGGGGTATGCCCTAGGAGCAATTATGTAATTTGTTACAAATATTTGACTAGTTGACCGATCTTGTTTGAAATAATGGTTTTTTCTTTCTATTGTATACTTAATATAATGTGTTATATTAATTAATTAATTAATTAATTTAATTAAAAGTATATTTAATAGAAAATCCATAAATGACATGTTTTATGATAGTAGTTACGAGTTTTTGTAACCGTGAGTAATTTATCACAATAAATATAAATTTACCATTTTAAAGGTTTCTAGTTAAGATGCATCAATAATGAATATCGATGTATCGGTTGAGACTAGAGTATGTAATCTTTCAAAATATCAAGTAGTGTATTACTCATGGCCATTGGAGGAACCTAGGGGTTACGTACTAATAGTTATTGGATAACCATGGAATGACTCACTCGATAATTTTTAGTTGGTCAATATAATTAAGAACAAACATAAAATATCGATGCAACTAATTCATACGGTTCTCTCGACTAGAGAATACTATCGATCTTCAATACAAAAGCTCCACTTTGATTATAGTCAAGTCATGGCACGATGTCCATCAAATGACTGTAGTTGGGTCAAATGGAAGTGGAGCACTATTCAAGAGAGAACTCGTCTCCTCGGTTATATGGGGTTAGTGTCACGGTCAATTCAGGTCAACTCAAAGTCAAAGTCTTTAGCTAGAGCATTTTGGTTAATAATAATTGTTATTTTTGGAACCAAGGACTTAGTTTTTGGACTATAGAGCTAAATTGGTTTGATATTAGAATTTTGACCGTTACCAAATTCATAAGTTCAGAATGCTATAGTTTTGACGAAGAAAATTAGTGTAAAATTAAAGTCTCAACCGGGTAATGCTTAATAATGTAAAATAATTTTTTTTATAAAACTATGTAATCGATGAATTTGGCCAAAATGTCACACCACCTGCCAAGTGATGTGTGAATATTAACATTCGAATGGTTCAATGTTAATCGCTAACTAAATTTATATCTGACAAGTCACACAACTGAAATGATAAATTCTCTTTAGACCAAATGACTTAATTAGTTTATAATTGTCATAAATTAATTAGACTAATCGATGTTAATTATAAATTTTGATTATGATATGAAGAATAAATATTGTTGTATACATATTTATAATAACTATAAATATATCGGTTGATATGAGATATCGACAATGGAATTAAATTAGATTTAATTAAATATATTTATTTGTGCATAAATGGGCTATTAATCCATGATGTTGGGAAGTTATTTTTTGCAACGAACATGAGGTATAGGGGCAGCTAAAATAGGGTATAGGGGTTTGGGGATTGATGGTTGAGATTTGGTGAGAAATGGTATTTGATGTGATCCACCTTTCTCTCTATTTCAACCACCATAAAATGACCCTATCCTTACCCTTGATAGCACTTTTTAATACCTCCTTTCTTGATTTGCTGGCCAATCCATACCTCTAAGAGCTCAATCAATACTCAAATCAAATTGATTTAAAGCAATAGTTATTTGAAAGCAAAGGGTTTATAGTTCAAGGATAAGCAATCTACCGAATCAAGAAAGTTTCGAAGGAAGGAGAACTCATCATCATTACAACGTGCACTTAAGGGCATTAGTTTTAGTTATGTGTTTAATTTTCTATATGATGTATAATCTATATATAACTGCATATTGTTTATATGTGTGTGTGTATAATCATATTGTTAGTTAGGTAGAGGCATGATAATTAAGTAAAAGAAAATGGTGGTTGCTAACATCAATGGAGACTGAAACCCAAAGATTTCATCTTCTATCAAGGCAATCAAAGATGATGAAAAAGTGGATGTAAGATGGAAAGAAGTTGGAAATCGAAAATCTTAATTCAGGTTACTGCAGCACCGCCCATTCCTAAGATAAAATGAAGAAATGGAGCCCAACCACCCATTTTCAAGCTTAGAATCCGAACATGGGCTGATGTGATTATGGGGAATACCCGTAGAAATGGTGGGGTAAAGAATTTTGATTCAGCTCATGACGACGAGGGTGTGTATTCCGAATTAGATGATGAGGTGTTCATCAATGCTAGCACCATGTGGAACAATTCTATATATGTATATTTGGTAGGGCGCAAACCTTATTATGCTAACCTAAATGCCTGCATAAAATGTGAGTTGAAGCCTTCTGGAAGTTAGGACATGTTTGCCAAAGAGAGTGGGTTTTATTTGATTAAATTCTGCAACTAAGCAGCTTGCAAGAAGGTGTTGGATAGCGGTCCATGGTTCATTGGTAGTAGGTTTATTTTTATCCATACGTGGGAGCCTAATCTCACTCTAGAGTGTAATATTGTGACGCCCCACCTCTATATCCACGCTAGCCAAGAACATTATTGTGAATGCTGTCAACTAGCACGGAGAATAAGGCTGTTGAGGAGCGACCATCTGTATAATTGCTTTGTGCGAGTACCGATATACCGGATAAAAATATAACTTTTCATCTCAAGAGGAAATCCGACATACCGGCACAAACTCAAAGCTACTACACAGTGGCTATAATATCTTCGGAAACAAATATAGAAATAAACATAACATAAATCAGTCACAGACAATTCATATCACAAAGGCGGAAATAGATATGAATATTACACATAAAAGTGTATATCAGAGTAGTGGTCAAAAAGAACCACAATAATACAAAAGAATAGCAACACGTGCTATACAAAAGAATACATCTATGAGTCTATATCTCAAGTGTATACAACAAAATAAACTACTAATCTAAGTAGTTTGCCAAAAGTCGGGATGATAGTCCGATAAGGAGTCAAGCAGAAGCACCTGTAAAATCTCAGTCTGACCCGAGTATTATTTAAGAAGAAAATAATAAACGGATCAGTCTAGCTATAAATATCAGATGAAGTGATATATAATTAGAGATATGACATAAACATATAATAATCACAATGCCAGGCTGTGATAAATAAGTAATTGAAAATCAACAAGAGATTAATCAATATCACAATAATCTACTCAAGACAAAAAGGAATGTCATACTCCTAATTTCATTCACCAAGCCACAATAATTGACATATATATCAATGCCCATCGAAAAAGTTGGTGAAACATAAATTCCAGAAATCAACACACGAAATCCAGAAATCACAATAAAAAGGATGGCCAATCCCACAAACTGGACATCGACACACCTAAAAAGACATGCCCCATGAACAGTCGAACATCGACGCACCTAGAAAGATACGCCCCATGCTCTGGCATCGACGCACCTAGAAAGATACGCCCCATGCACAAATAAACATCGATGCACCTAGAAAGATACACCCCATGCACAAATAAACATCGATGCACCTAGAAAGATACACCCCATGCTCTAGCATCGACGCACCTAGAAAGATACGCCCCATGCACAAATAAACATCGATGCACCTATAAAGATACACCCCATGCTCTAGCATCGACGCACCTAGAAAAATACGCCCCATGCACAAATAAACATCGATGCACCTAGAAAGATACACCCCATGCTCTAATAAACATCGATGCACCTAGAAAGATACACCCCATGCTCTAGCATCGACGCACCTAGAAAGATACGCCCCATGCACAAATAAACATCGATGCACCTAGAAAGATACACCCCATGCTCTAGCATCGACGCACCTAGAAAGATACGCCCCATGCACAAATAAACATCGATGCACCTAGAAAGATACACCCCATGCTCTAGCATCGACGTACCTAGAAAGATACACCCCATGCTCTAGCATCGACGTACCTAGAAAGATACGCCCCATGCACAAATAAAACATTGACGCACCTAGAAAGGTACGACCCATGTGTAAAATGAGACGAAGCTCAATAAAATGAGGAACGGTCCTCCACATAAACAAAGAGACATCGCACATTGCTAGTCTAAACCACAAAGGTGATCATCATGATCAACGAGAAGTGTCAATTACAATAAGCTAGTAAATATATGAGCTTAGCTTCATGTCCCATAACCACTAGCTTAACTTAAATATTTACGAACAAATTGTAGATCTCCACTAGAAAATTGTCACAAGAGGTTCAATCGAACAAGTCCAAAAATTAACCAACGAAGTAAACGCAAGCGTTTCATACCACTTGTTTTACTAAGTCGTTTAATTAGATTTCTCATACGAGTGAGGTAAAGGTTTATATATACTAATAGATTGGAAAACGGTTTTATAAACGAATTTGGTATTAAAATAGTATTGAAATCGTTTGAGGAAAGAGTTTTGATATTTACTACTAGTATAGGAAACCTTTATATTTTTAAAGTGACAAAGCACAAGGGGGATTGTAGAAACAATCAATCACAAAGATCACATTCGAAGATGTGAATAAAAATCCAAATGAAATCGATAAAGGATCCATCGAAGTGGATATATCTAAAATTCCCAAAGAAAATAAGTCATCAAAGATGATAATAAATGATGACAATAAATAGGATCATCACGAATCGATTTAAATTGGAAATTCAATCCAACAAGGCAAATTGGACTCAAACAGCAGGTTCAGTCGACTGAACAGAGTTTTCAGTCGACCGACCCTGTGCCTGGAAATTTTCCAGGTTTAGGAAACTTTCTGTTTCCAGTTTCAGTCGACTGTGCAGAGTTTTTCAGTCGACTGAATCATGCCTGGAAACTTTCGGGTTCCAGGTTCAGTCGACTGAACAGAGTTTTCAGTCGAATGAATCATGCCTGGGCTATTTTTCAGCCTTATTCAAATGAAGAGCAAACTCTTCCAAAATGCAACCGGACGAACATTGGCTCTAAGGGTTTATGCCAATCGGCAACCCGTCCCTATATGCTCCTCGGTGCATCACTAAAAGCATGATCAAACATCCATAAAAGGATTTTCACACAAATTTGACTTAAAAACCCAAAAATTGGAATATTCACAAAACCAATCCAAATCAAGAGCAAATTCTCATGAAGAAGTGTTAGGAATTCAAACTAACAACCAAAGATAATTATAGTCATAGATGTGAGATAAAAATCCCACCTTTGCACCCAAATCAATGAAGGAGAAGCTATGAAGCAATGGCAAGAACAAGCACTCTTCAATTCCAACTCAACAAGCTTGAATCTAAGCTTAAAAAAGAAACATTTACTAAATTAGGTTTAGGAAATTTCTGAAATTGAATGGAGAAAGAGTTGGAGAAGATGAAGAGAAGCTTACCAAAGGGTTCTTCTTGAGTTTGGAGCTTGGAATTTGATTTGCAAGAGAAACTAGGGTTTTGGAGTTTTAATTTCCTCTTCCACCCTCCATTAACATAAAAGCTTGAGTATTAGGAAAATAGATGAGAAGTGAATGAAGAGGAGAGTGTTGGAACTGAGTTAAGTGGCTAATTGGCTCAGCCCAACCAAAGCCCTAAGCGGGAAAAAGTAGCAAAAATCAACTTTCTCCAAACATATCGAAGCTTATACTCAAAAAGGTCGCAAACGGCATTTTGAACTCAATGGAGGTGGTCTCGAGTCCTAATTCGACCGTATGCAAAAAGTAGGTTTTCAGACCAAAATCCGACGAACGATAAAATATTTAAATAAAATATTTAAATATAAAATCGATAAATATGCGGGTTGTTACAAATATGCTAGAATCCCACCCTATCTGGGTCAGATTGATTAACCTAGATCTATCTCTAAGGAATGCACGGGGCATAAGTAAGATTGCAAGTCTAATGGTTAATCCATCATCTATGGATGACTAAATAAGAAACGTGAAAGGACTAAACTACACTCATGTTCTCATTGACATAAAAGCAATGAAAGACCTTAAACATCAAGTTAGAGCGAAAGACAACAAAAGGAACCTATACATGTAGGATGTAGAGTATGAGTACATTGCCCCAAGCTGTAATCATTGCAAATGCTTTATGCATTTGGATGCCTAATACGAAGCGTCGGTGCAGCCTATCAAGTAAGCATGGAAAATAAAAGAAAGCAGCAGTTCGATTAGCAACCTCTGTACAGATCAAAGCAACCAAGACAAAAACTTGAATTCTCCCTCGTGGAAGAACCCATAGTAGCTGCTGTGGATTCCTGTCTACATACTAATAATTTACATTAACAAGATTTACAAAGCCTAGTTATCCTCCCTTCTTTTGGCTCCGCTACTTTTCAGGAGGAAGGGGCCCAGTTGTTAATAGATTTAAAAGAGGCGGCCCAGGTAGAGTTTGAGGTAAATACCCAGGAGGTGCTAGCAAATCTAGGCCTTGTTGGTGGCCCTCCTTAGAAGCTACATGAAAACGTGGAAGAACCGAATAAGATACCAATTGACATTAATGTCTCAGAAGATGAAGCTAATGGAGAAGAACAATATACTGGTAAATATTATACCAAACCATATCTAAGCTATAAACAACAGTTTATAGGCAAATGTTAGAAAGGTAAGGTAGTCGATTTGCATAGGGGTGCTTTGAGACAATTGAGCGGAAAGTCCCTTCAAACTAAATGTCCTTCGTAAGTTGGAATGTTAGAGGTCTAAATAATAATGCCCTTCAATTAGACCTCTTAAATGTCATAAGGTTGTTGTTGCCTTTGATTGTGGGCGTACCTGAGAACAAATTTAATAATAGTAATCTCATACTATTTCAAACATGTTAGGTGTGATAACCTGGATTTTTGAACAGCTGTTAATTGGTAATTAACAAGATGTAATTTCATTTAAAATACTAATTTGTATGGTTTAACAAATAAATTCTGATCAATATCTGGATATATATATATATTTTAAATTATAATAAATGTTGAATTATAAATCTCTGGAGATGATAAATTTTATAGTAAATAAATAAATAATATATTTTTCTAATTAATTCAAGATAAAATATCCATATATATATATAGAGATATACAAGCTTTATAATGTATATATGCCTATGGAATGGAATATAGGGAAGTTTGTAATAATATGGATATATGTAATATCAAAATCCATAAGATATTCTATTTATTCCAAAGCTATATTTTTATTTTCAAAGTTTCAAAATTAAATTAGATTAAACTCTACATTTAAAAACTTGTATATATATTTAGATATTGATTTAAAATGTTTATAATCTTAGTTTAAAATTAAAAGAAATATGTATAAAGAAGGAAATGTATTAATGAAAATAGGAAATATAGTATAAAAGCTTATAAAAACAATAAAACATAAATATAAAAACATGTGGAAATATTAATGCATGCAAATTTACAAGTGGAAGTTAATTGTGACATGCAATTACAAGTGGCATTCGTTTATTTTGAAAAGAAAAATTATAAAAATAAATAATTAGAGAAACTAAGCTGTATAAAAATCTCTTGGCTATCATGCTTCATTTTCTTTAAAAACCAAAACCTGGAAAGAAAATCAAAACTAAAACCATAACAGTTTTTCTCAAGCTTTTAACCTGAGCAAGCAAATATAGATTCAGTCAATAAGATGATCAGTTTCAAAATCAACTCAAGGATTTCATAGGTCAACAATCAAATTAGCAGATCTGATCAAATCAAGCATCAGATCAACAATCTAGTTCCAGTTCAATAGTAAAGTCATGTTCCTCTGTTTATGAATATCAGGTGAGTAAGCAATCTTTTAATAAAAAACTAAATCTGTTTATATGATTGTTGCATGTGATCAACAATTAAAGTAATGTTTGCATGAATGAATTTAAGTATTTGGGTGTACATAAATATGGCTTATCCTTTGCATGTATGCGAAAATGTGTTCATGCACATTCAAATCAATTCGATTCCTCTTCGTATATTCAATGTTAGGATCAGAACTCTAAAGATGAAACGTGTATATGAATGTAACATTATCTTTAAAAATAATGTCAAGTGAAAATATTTAGTAATTATTCAAAAAACAAAGAAGTTACAGTGAAACCTGTTTCAAATCAGAAAATCTATGCTCACGTTTTCATGTTTGGATTTCATAATTTGATTCATAATAGCAAGTAATTATTTTTGGTGGAAGATTCATGATTTTTAGGGTTGAAATTTGAGAGAAATTGTTAGTTGAACGGATTTGGGACAAAAGTCAAATTTCGGCAATGGGTTGGGTTTCGATGCAGGATGATTGGTCGTGGTGGGGGCATTGGGCATAGACGAAGCTAGGAAAAATGGTGCAGTGGCCTCCGATTGGGTGAGGTATGGAATTCAGGGAAGTTTAGGGATTAAGGCTACGGTTTTGAGCTTGTCGGTCTCGAGATTATGGTGGTGTAACGATAAGGGTAGGGCCGTGCACATGGGGGAAAGAAGGAGGAGGAAGGTGCGGCGAAGCCTCTTGTGAAGTAAGGTGAACTCCGGTGGTCGGAGATGTTGGGACAAGGTGGAAGAGGGGAGATCGTTTCGTTCCAGTTTCTAGTTGAATGATCTTTTTTTGAATGAAGGGATTAAAGCACGTTCCAGGTGTGGAGGTGGGTCCAGGCGATCATGGGTGGTTGTTAGGTCGGTCAGCGGTATGGGTGGATCACCGAAACAGATGTGCATGGATACGTGTACATGCACACGATGGTTGGTCTGGGAATAGGTGGAGATAGAAGAAGAAGTGAGGAGAGAGGTCGAGGGAAGAAGAAGAGTTCTCTGGGTCAGGCTCGAGTGCGTACGTGGGTAAATTTGCAGATTTTAAATAAGGGGAAGGAACCGGGTTTTTGCTTGGGGTTTTGAGCTTTGGCTAGGGTTTTCTTAATTTTTGAAATGATTTAACAAGTTTTAGAAAGCAAAGAAGATGTACAAGTTTTCAAGCAAGTTATTATCCCAAGTTTCCAAAGAAAAATGTTAACCAAGTTTTTAAAGCTAATTATTAAAAAAATTCAAAGTAAAGTATTCATCAAGTTTTGAATTTAAGTTGAGTTGATTTGAATAATTATATATTAGGTTGATTTATTAAATAAATTCCTAAGTAGTTGGTTGAAGAAAATAAATGTTTTGAACTCATAATTAATCAAAAAGGTCTCAGGAGATTTTGTATAAACTAAAGTCAATTATTTAATTTTTAAATGATTTAATTAAGTAGTTAATTAAGATCATGGTTTATGTTAGATTAATTAAGGACTTAAGTAATTAATGGTTAATTAATTAACTTAAGTAATTATAGGATAATTATTTAATGTAATTAATTGAAGAATCATTAGTTAATGTAAGTAATTAAAGGTTAATTGATTTATGTGAATTATTAAATAAAGAATAATTAACTAATTTCAATAATTAATTAAATGGTTTTAGTAATGTTAATTAAGAAGGATTTAAAGGTAATTAATTTATCTTGTGTTAATTAAATTAATTAGATTGATGACTAATTAACCTTGCTTATGAGAAATAAACTATAATTGAATGCCTTGGATTGTTGATATCTCTGATATGTGATTATGATGCTCTGTGATATGCAATGCTTGGTTGAACTGTGATAATGTAAGTTATCTATCTGTGATGAATTATTGTGTACATATGACATCCTGTGTTTAAAGTTGAATTGTATTCACTTAAACAACTTGGATTAAAGATGTTATTGGATTCGAATAGACCGGGATCAGGGTATCAGCAAATACCAAAAACCACTCCGATTTGGAATCTACAATAATTCTTTATAGATTTGAGTTTAGAGTCAAATAGGATGGAATGGAATAAATTAAGTACTATGGCCATTTGAACTGAGTAACATTTCTTGGATATTGATTTGTAATAAGTGATTGACCTTAACAAGTTAAGAACTCATAGGAAGGTACGCATTACCCTGGTAATCAAATAAGTTCTATAACTGGGAATTTTAAATTATATGGGTTTACTTACGCTGATTTCCAGCTTGACCCGGGTTTTACTTTATTCTAATGCTCGAGTCAGACCGAGTATTACAGATTTTCAGGTTGGGATATTCTGGAGCTCAGGAGGCGAGCTGGATGGCAGGAACATATGGAGTTTATTCCGTTGTGTATTAAAGTTATTGCTTATATTCTGGGATAAGTTATTACAACTATCCAGTTTGGTTGTACTCTGATGTATTGTATATAAAATGACAATTACAACTTTTCATTGTATAAATGTTGTTCTTTGATATTATATTTGATCTGTTGCGAATGTGAGATTCTGTTTTTTTATTTCTTCTTCTACCTCTTTTCTTCTTTACCCTAACAATTTGGAATTTCGGACATTCGATTGCTTGCCACTTCTACAGTGAATGTATTAGTGTTGAATTTTCATGGCCTAAAATTTCGGGTCGTTACATTATGGTATCAGAGCAGAAGGTTAAGCGAAATTCTTGGATTTGGTGGGTTTACTCATTAAGGATAGGATTAGAAATACCCTAAAATGAGTTGAGTGTATTATATATGAGGGCGTATTTGTTATTTTCTTATATAAAGATTTTTAAACAATTTTAAAATTAGTTTTTATATAAGTTTATGTTTTGATATGTAAAGCAATAATTTTTCTAATTATTATATATATTAAGGAAATTGGTTGTTGAATTATTGGAATTAAATATAATAATAAGAATTAAACGGTAATAGAAATGCAACCAAATAGGAATTGGATAATATGAACTATATAGATAAGATGAGCTGGAAATGGATTCAAACCAGAAAATAAAATCCTAAAATTTTTAGAACTGTTTTCAGAATGTTGAATCAAGTTACCCTGATTTTATTTACCAACAAATTATGAGATAATATATAGTGAATTGGTTGCCAGATATGATAATCATGGTTATCATCATAAAATGGTTATTGTGTCTAATAATGGGATGTTTATTTTTAAAACAAACAATAATAAAGCAAAATGGAATGTTTTAAGGAAATAACAAGTTGATTTGGAAGTAAACACTAGGTGTTGAGTTTTTAATTTTCCTTTGAAATGTAATGTGAATCCAAAGAGAAATAAGTTTTGACCTTATAAGCGAGAAAGGATATGGATAAGAGGTTTAAAAATTTGAAACGAAGAATTCAAATTGAGTAGGGTTAACTAGATTAAATGAATTGAATTTAACTTAGGGAAAGTTAAATGGTTAAATGTAAAGGGGAGTTATGTGTGGTCTCAAAAGGGTTTTGGATTTTGGAAGTATTTGATGGATGTTTTAGATAACTTGGATGTTTTATTTACTTTGAAATATCCTGCTATCATCCTGTTGTTATCAATAATCTATGAAACTGTGAATCAGATTGTTTTAAACGAATTAAGATGTGGACTAAGATAATACACATCCATTGCCGAAATTAAATATAAATAAAACTTTAATTAGAAATTATTTAAGTAATTTTGATTTTAAAAGATAAAAATTGAATTTATAAAAATAAAATCACTTTGAACTTAAGATTTGAATGATTAAATGAACTTGAAAATTGAATTATTTAAGAATTGGTTTCAAAAGTTTGAAGTGAAAATTGGAAAAAATAAATTGGATTTTGAAGATTTAAATTGTTTTAAAAAGTTTTGAACTCTCACTTGAATCTTGAAATAAGTAAAGTAAACATAATTTAAATTAATATTAAAATTTTTGGTTCAAAATTAAATTGTTTAAAGACTTAAATTGTGGCTAATTTGATGAGTTAAATCAATATTTTGGGAAATTTAACTCAAATTTATATAATTCGAGATGGTTTAGAGGTTGAGATTGGAATTGAAATTAGTTAAAATTAAAAGTTGTTTTGGATTAATTGAAATAGGAATCAAAGTTGAATAAGTAAATTCAAATGGGAATTGATTTGAATTTGGGATGGGAGATTGGGAAATTGAACCAGTCTGACTCTAAAACTATGTTCAAATAAATTATTTTAATATAAACTGTTTCAAATCTATTTTTCCTAGCTATTTACTATACAACCTTTCTTTTTAAAACCCAAACTATCTTATACTTATTTTACTACAATTTTGAAACTAGTTACTATTTTACATCTGTTTTGTAAACTGTTACTATTTTACAACTATTTGGCAACTATCTAACTATTCTACAACTATTTAACTATTTTACAACTATTTTATAATTACTTAACTATTCTTCAGCTATTTTATAACTAATAACTATTTTACACCTACTTATATATTTTTAACTTTTTCGAGCTTTTTTCTAAATTTAAGCTAGTCAGAATGCAAACTGTTTATAAGAAGTGATAACCCAAATAGAAATGGAAGCAATTGTGAATAAGTGAATAGAATTAAAATGAAGGTAAATAAAAAGAAAATTGATTTAGTTGATAATCAATGAACGTAAATACGTAGGATATTCGTATATTATTCTATTTGCATAACGATTTGATCTAGAGTCGAGCACAGAATTTCGGGATAGTATATCGATCCGAGTTGGGATTTTTCACTCGATTTTCAACAGCGAACCCTGGATATGGATTTTGATTGATTTTGTAAATTCTCTATCACAGTTATGGCTATGCAAGGAGAATGATGGTTTTTGATCTTGAAACCAGATTTAAGTCCGCACTAGGAAGTCGGGTGAACGATAATAGTTCGAAAGTGAAATTTTGCGATCGAAGGAGTGATCGGATTTGATCTTGCGTACAGATGATATATGTATATGTATGGACTTGAATGAAAGAGATATTGAAAATTTTGAAAAGAATGTAGAAATAATTTTTGTAATGGAAAAGTATATTTTGAGAAACATGTGATAAATAAAAGTGGAAGTTGGATATCTCTATAATTGAAACTCATTTTATAAAAAGTAAGTAATATGTAAGATAACTTTATAAAAGAAATCAAACTTGAATATTTGATTTAGCATAATATATATATATATATATTTGTTATCAATGTTAAGCTCCCCTTATTGAATCCATAACCAGAAGAAAGGATCTTTGAAACTATTTTTGTTCTAGTTAAAAGAATAAAAATTATATACATCTATATCTATATATATAAAGGATTTTATGAGAACGATTTTGGGAAAAAGGTTTTTGGAATCTATGGAAAAGGCTTTTTGATTTTTGGGAAGCCAAGTTTGGAACTATCGATTTGAGATATCGATTTTGTGTAAAAGAGATTTATGTGAATCATAAAGAGTAAGATTTGAAAGATACTATAACTATATAGTTTAAAATGTTTTGAGATTGGCTCAGGGGAAAAAGGCGCTTTCATGAAATGAACTTCTTAGGAGATCCACGGGGTGGTTTTGCCTTGAGCCCAAAGAAGGGTTCTAAATTTTATACTGAAAGGAAGTCAGGACAAACTGAAGTTCCATGGGATTGTGTGTGGGTAGCGAAAGTTGAGGGTGCCGATGCCTACAAAAACATTTGGGTTATGCTGTGATGATAGTGTAACTTGGTGTCACTGCGATCTACTGCGGACCATGGCAGGTGTCGAGGGCAGTGATTGCCTATAGTTTAAGTTTGATTTCGTTGGGAGGGCGACGTAACATCGGTAGACTGCGATCTATGAAGACATAGAAAAGGCCGTGTGGCAGTGAGTGCCTACAGGCTTTATTGGAACTTGACTAATGTAGTCTGCGATCTATGTAGGAGTGAAAAAGTTTCATTTGGCAGCGAAATTCGAGGGCACTGATGCCTATAGTTACGTGGGTTTTTTCCGTGATGGAGACGTAAAACCTGGGTGTAAGTGCGATCTGTGGTGGGTTCCATGGTGTAATCGAGGGGGGCGGAGTGCCTACAGTTTTCTATCGATTTTGCCGGGATGGCGACGTAACCATCGGTTTAACTGCGACCATGGAGGAGGTGATGATTTCCAGAGCATTCCCACCAAAAGGTTTTCTACATCTTTAATTTTTTTCTATATTTTCTAAGTATTTTCATTGGGTGTTGAAAACGGGTCTCCTAAGTACTTATAGATTTTTAGTCCCACGCCCGATCAACGTATGACCGAATTTCTATGAAAACAAGGATGGACTTGTTGAGACATCGAGTTATAAAAAGTATTTTAATAAAAATATTTTGATAATATTATGTAGATTTTAAAGTGTTTAAAAAAAATTAAATAAAGGGAGTTAAAAGTTTAAAATGTTTAAAGGATAATTTGGTAAATATTTTGATAATTCTGGCTTCGTTTCTTTTCGAGGACGAAAAGTTCTAACGGGGGAGGAATGTGATAACCCGGATTTTTGAGCAGCTGTTAAGTGGTAATTAATAGGATTTAATTTCATTTAAAATATTGATTTGTAAGGTTTAACAAATAAATTCTAATAAATATCTAGATATATATATAGACTTGAAATTATAATAAATGTTGAGTTATAAATCTGGAGATGATAAATTTTATAGTAAATAAATAAATAATATACTTCGCTAATTAATCTAAGATAAAATATCCATATATATATAAGCTTTATAATGTATATATGCCTATGGAATGAAATATAGGGAAGTTTGTAATAATATAGATATATACAATATCAAGATCCATAAGATATTCTATTTATTCCAAAGTTATATTTTTATTTTCAAAATTTCAAAAATAAATTAGATTAAACTCTACATTTTAATACTAGTATATATATTTAGATATTGATTTAAAATGTTTATAATCTTAGTTTAAAATTAAAATAAATATATATAAAGAAGGAAATGTATTAATAAAAATAGGAAATATAATGTAAAAGCTTATAAAAACAATAAAACATAAATATAAAAACATGTGAAAATATTAATGCATGCAATTTTACAAGTGGAAGTTAATTATAACATGCAATTACAAGTGGCATTTGTTTCTTTTGAAAAGAAAATTATATAAATAAATAATTAGAGAAACTAGGCTGTATAAAAATCTCTTGGCTATCTTGCTTCATTTTCTTTAAAAACCAGAACCTGGAAAGAAAATCAAAACTAAAACCATAACAGTTTTTCTCAAGCTTTTAACCTGAGCAAGCAAATATAGATTCGGTCAATAAGACGATCAGTTTCAAAATCAACTCAAGGATTTCATAGGTCAACAATCAAATTAGCAGATCTGATCAAATCAAGCTTCAGATTAACATTCTACTTCCAGTTCAATAGTAAAGTCTTGTTCCTCTGTTTATGAATATCAGGTGAGTAAACAATCTTTTAATATACAAAAAATCTAAATCTGTTTATATGATTGTTGCATGTGGTCAACAATTGAAGTAATGTTTGCATGAATGAATTTAAGTGTTTAGGTGTATATAAATATGGTTTATTCTTTGCATGTCTATGAAAATGTGTGTGTGTGTGTATGTCTTTGTACGAATAACAGGTTCATGCACATTCAAATCAATTCGATTATTCTTCATATATTCAATGTTAGGCTAAGATCTCTAAAGATGAAATGTGTATATGAATGTAAAGTCATTTTTAAAAATAATGTCAAGTGAAAATATGTAGAAATTATTCTAAATACAAAGAAATTATAGTGAAACCTATTTCAAATCAAAAAATTGATGCTCACAATTTCATGTTTCGATTTCATAATTTGATTCGTAATTGCAAATGATGATTTTTGGTGGAAGATTCATGATTTTTAGGGTTGAAATTTGAGAGAAATTGTTAGTTGAACGGATTTGGGACAAAAGTCAAATTTTGGCGAAGGGTTGGTTTTCGATCCAGAACGATTGGCCGTAGTGGGGCATTGGGCATAGGCGAAGCTAGGAAAAATGGTGAAGTGGCTTCCGATGGGGTGAGGCGTGGAATTCGAGGAAGTTTATGGTTTAAGGCTATGGTTTTGAGTTTGTCGGTCTTGAGCTTGTGGTGGTGTAACGGTAAGGCGTGATGTCACGGAAATTTAGGCAATATTTATTAAATAATTTCCATTAATAATTAATTTTAAATTTGTAATATTGATTTAATAATCTAATTTAAACAGAATTTATCTTCTTAAAACTAATAATTATTTAATTTGACAAATGTTATCTTTTCAAAATTTATAGCGATAATAATTTAATTTGGCAGAAGATTTAATCGAATTTAATAAAAAAAATTCAAAAGCCTATTTAAAAATCTATCTTATACTTTCAAAAGTACTTAAAGTAAACATTTATTTTATTTAAAAATATAATAGCTTAAATAGCATATTATAATAAAAGTTTAATTTGTTTTCTTTAAAAATTGGTTTTTGAAATAAATTTAGTTCATATATATTTTAGTACAATATTTTTAGTTTAAAACTTTAAAATAAGATTTAATTTAATATTGTTTTCTTTTTAAATTTTATTCCTTTAGCATTGAAAAATATATCTTTAAAATATATAGATAAAACATAAAAGTATAAAGGTAATTTATATATAAACATTAAAAGCTAAATTGAAAATAAACATTAAAACATGTTAATATAAAAATATAAGTAAAATTTAAATAAGGTGTTAAACACAAAATTTGTGGTTTCTTACATTTGTAAAACATTCAAACTATGCAAAAACACTTGGAATCATTTTAACAACTTAAAGTAACAAGTGGCATTGTAATTAATTAATTAAGTTTAATTAATTAGAGAGAATTACTTAATGATGGGATTAAGTATAATTACTTAATGTAATTAATGAAGTGTAATTACTTAGTGAAGTAATTAATGGATAATTAATGGATGTAATTAATTAAGGAATTACTTATGGATAGTAATCAAAGGATAATTACTTAGTGGAAGTAATTAAGTGATATTTACTCAGTGTAATTAAAGGATTAATTAATGTAATTAATCAAGGAGATTGGTTTAATTAATGAAGTAATTAATGGTAGTTAATTACTGAATGTGATTTATCAGGGTTGATTAATGAATGTGACTTAATTATTAATAAATGGAGTAATTAGAAGACCATTAAATAATGTAATTAATGACGATAATCAAAGGTTAAATTGATAAATGTGATTAATTATAAGATAATTAATCAATGAAGTGATTATGATATAATTAATTAATGTAATTAATTAAGAATTAATGTAATTAATTAATTAATTAAAGTAATTAAGGTTAATTAATGAGAATGATTAAAGAATAATTAATTTGATTAAAGGCTAATTATTTAATGTAATTAAGTAATAATGAATCATGGGTGATTAATTTAGAAGATAATTAAAGGATAATTAATCTGTTAATTAAAGATTAATTAATTGGTTTATAAGGTGATTTAAGAGTGATTAATTAATTAAATGTTGTAATTAATTAATGATTGAGTTAAGCAGGATTATGTGATTAATTCTCAAGTAATTAATTTAATTTAAGTTGATTAAATTAATTATAAATTGGATTAATGATTCATGTTTGTGGATGATTGTTTGAGTAAAATGTCTGAATTGAATGATGCTTATAGTTTGAATAATTTGAGATGTGCTATGATATGATATTGATTATAGCTGTGATAAATGTGTGATATTTATCTGTGAATGATGCTGTGTGAATTCAATGTTTCAAATTGAATTAAATTGTTCAAACTTAAACCACTTGGACATTAAGATGGCGTTTTGGATTTTGGTGAGACCGGGATCAGATTCCAAATTTGGAATTCCGAAAACCATGTCGATCCAAATTAAACGTTAGGTTTTGAATCTCAAGTGAAGAGTGAAGACGCGAGGTGTAAGGACTATTCGTCGTCAAAACACTGAGGGTGATTCCAATACGAGCATAACGAGGATAGTACTTTCAGATCCGAGATGAAGATTCAGAGTGCAAAGGCTATTGTCGTTAGCACTGAGGGTAATTCCAAAATGAGTGTAGCGAGATAGTGCCTTCGGTTTCGTTCAAACCCGGAACGAACTTGTATGGATTGAATGCTTTCAGAACATCGTCAGATGGACGATGAGCATTCTAAGATAAATATATTCTATAAAGGTAATCATAGCCTCAAGCCTCATTAACCGGGAATGGACAAAACAGGGGAGGTGCAGAAAGGCTAAGTGGGTAGCACCCAAGTAGGACGAGATTTACCCCGGTCTAGAGGTTCCTTTTATTCGGCTTAGTGGGCAGTTGGCGACGGCCATCTGCGGGGTTGTCTTGTTCGGGACTATCCAGTAAGGGATGGTTCCCGCCTTGTGTTGTAGGGGATTTAGGGTGGATCCTCGGTACGGTGATCTAGGCCACGTACTGTGACGGGAGGTGCCCCAGTAGCCCTGCCATTGATGGAGACTCATTCTTCCTAGTGCCCTTTACGGTTTTGATTTTATACCTATGTATGCTGGAATTTAATAATTGTAACAATTTTGGCTATTTCTGTATTTCACTTGAAAACCCTAGACCCTATTATAATATAACTGGATTTCCTATCAAATGTTTTGGTTAGCATAAGGTAAAAGCTTACCCATATTTATTTATGGGGAGTCTTATGTGATACCTTTTGTTTCCAAAGGTTTTCAATGTTAAGCAACTTTAACCTGTTTACTCACACCAGACCCATGTCTGACTCGGAGTTTATTTTCTGTTTTATTTAACTCTTGGGCACCCAAATTTCTATGAGTAGTCAAGGGATTCGGGTTAGCTTTGACGAATTATGGAGGAGATATGGAGCATGAGGCTTCAGCGAGTAGCTATAAAGTGGTTCTGTTGTGCTAATGTTGTTTCTGTTTTCTCTGTGATGTACTTGAGTTGTAATAACTGGACATGTGTTTATAATTGTCTAGTTTGTGTTGTATTAGCTGTATAACTCTGATGTATATGATACTATGTAATATCTTATGTGATATAATATAATTTATTCGTTCCACTGTGAGATGCTGATGTTGTTTGGTTCTTCTTTTCTATCTTTTCTCTTTTTTATCCCTTTCTTTCTTCTTAATGATGCGTCTTTATATGGAATGAAAGGTGGTTCGTTACATTATGGCATCAGAACGCTACGTTGAGTGAATACCTAGGCTTTGGAGTGATTTCTTTCTGAGAGAGCATACTTGTATATATATATATATATATATATATATACTACTTATTATTGGGTTACCTGTTCGGGTTTTCCAATATAAGTTCTAGATGTAGGAGAGGTAGTGGTGTGTATAGCACGACTACCACTAATGGGAGAAGTCCGAGTAATTGAGGTTGGAAAAGTGTTGGCTAGGGTGGTATTGGGCATCTTGAGTAAGCTTTGCAGCATAGTATTAAGATTTCACCAATCTCTGAAGAAAACCTTTTCAATGTTCGGAGTCCATCTTTGGAATGTAGGATTGGTTGCGCTCATGCGATTGGGATTTTCTAGAGTTTGGAACTGTCGGAGTGCTGAAGCGATTGATGGTATCTTGGCAGCCTTAGGAAGGAGTCTTGTCTGTTTTGGAGTTTGGAACTCAGTTCGGCAAGATGTCTGTGCTTGGATTGAAGCCTGAGTTTCTTGAGAGATACCTGCCATCTTGAAGGCTCTTTTATGGAGTTGGCTGATATAGCTTTGTGATTCGAGGAGTTTTTTTGATAAGGAAGTCTTTGGCAGCAGTGGTAGCTCGTAAGTGTTGAGTGTGCTATCAGAAATGTTTTTGTGCTTAGCAGTGTCCTAAAGGTGGAGTCGGGAAGTAGCAGAGTGGTTCGTCTCTTCGATGGTTTAGGAGTCTTTGTGATTCTTCTGTCAGTAGGCCGGGCAAATGGTGAAGGCTTGCCTACTTCTTCTGGAAGCTCAGCTGGGTTTGATGTTTGTGGTTGAGGGTAGACCATCAGTTTCCTCTTTAGTTAGAAAGCTTAAGCTGTTCTGATTTGTAAAGAGAGAACAATTTATTTAGAGTCTGAACTAGGTAGAATCGCAAAAGTGACTTGCGATGGTTCGAAAGTTCTCTTCGTAATCTTTGTTTAGGATTTACGCATCTCTAGAGGAAGTAGGATCTATCGAAGAGATTTGAGATTTTCCAGATATCTTCGACGAAGACAAGGTATGCATCTGCATCGGGAGTTTGAGCTTTGTATCGACTTGGTTGTTGGGATTTTTCCGGTGGTTTAGCATAGTAGAAAGGGCTCCTTGAGAGAGAGGATTTTACGAAGCAGTCAGGATTGATTAAATCTAGTTTTCTGGATGGATTTTTGTTGTGATATTTGTGACCAAATCAGATAGGTCACTAATATTTTATGGAATTTTATGGACAATGTTTCCGAGATGAATTGATCAAGTTTTTGCTTGTGTTTATCAACAATATTCTCATCTTCCTCGGATCATAGTTGTGCAGTGGAAGCTAGGAGCATCTATTCCAGAATAGAAGCAACCTCGGATTTCTCAGATGTTTGTGTTTGACTTGGATCAGAGGATTTCCACCCGAAATTCATTCAGGATCTGAAGGTTTGCTTGTCTAGTGCATCTATTCTATTTTCCCAATAGGTGTAGTATGATTGAAGTCTTTCGATGATTGTATAGTAGAGTTTGTGCGGTGGATTTTAATGGATCTTGGAAGAAACATCTTGTTGAGTAGGATCTAGAGATCATCTTATTCTTGGCCCAGATTGGATTCGTGAGGCATCTGCGAAGATTTGGTTGATCTTGAAGATTGAAGGCAGCCTAGGATCGATAGAAGAGTTTTGTGGATAAGAGACAAAGGAATTCAGAATACGAAGTCGGAGATTTGATTTTGGAAAAGTTTTCTCCGATCGTAAGAGCAATAAGATTGGTTAAGTCTGGAAGCTAGCTCAGAAGAGTATTGGACCTTTTTGTATTCTCTTAAGGTTAAGTATTTTGGTCTACAAGATTGAATTGCCAGTTCGAATGGCTGGAATTCATAGTGTATTTCACGTATCTCTGAGGGAGTATGTGTATGATCCATCACTGGTTTTAGTACCAGCAGTTACAGGGAGATTTGGAAGTTGAATAGGACTTGTGTGACGACCCGGAATTTTCAAGCATTTAAAATTGGAATATTTAATTGATTTTAAATATTCAATAGAGTAATTTTAACTTGAATTGATAATTGAATTATTAAATTAAATAAATGAAGTTGGGTAAATTGTTGAATCTGGAGTTTTAACCCTATTAAAAATAATTTGAAGGCTTGAAAAGTTTATATTGATAGTACAGAGGATAATAGAAGTTGTAAACTTAAAATTAGCAGTGATTCATTCAGTTTTGAAATTTTATCATTTAAATTGAATTTAAAAATAGCCTTCCGAGGCGCAGTCTCGAAATTCGACGAAACCAGTTTCATTGGGTCCGTAATATTGAATTATTATCGGATTTCAAATTTTGTAGTGTTTGGAGTTGATGTGTGAGCGTATGGTAAGTAAATGCGCTGAAAACTATATCAAAAGTCAGTATTTAAGTAGAAGAAAAATAAATTATATAATGGTCAAATCAGATGAACAGTTGGGTACCTTTTCAATCACGTCTCTATCATCTCTGTTGCACACGATTTTTTTTATATAACCGACCTACCCTCTTTTTATTTTAACAAAGCTTTGTCAAAAATAAAAGCAAACGAATATGGCTTCCAGCAAAATCTAATTTCAAATCAAGTTTGTTTTCTTTTCTTTCTTGCTTCTCCCCAAATCGTGCATTCCTCTTTCAAACCCGGTCATGAATCAATGGCCAAGCTATACTTAATAAAACCTCGTTCTTCCTCCTCTCTTCGTCCACAACGATTTCAGTTGAAACGAAAGTAAAATGGTATCAATTTAATTCCCAAATCGAGCTCAAGGGCGAGGCTTCCATTTCAAATCGAGCCACGACCTTTGCGTCGAAGAACTCGAGCCGCGTTGGGGTAGAGTTGCAAGATAGGGGGTTGACCGAGTGTTCAGAATCGTGGAGTGTCGAGCGGTTCCAAAGCTTATGGATCGAGGTCTGCTCGATTCCGAGCATCTAGTCGTCGCGAGTTGAGGATGGAAGTAGCGGTGTTGTTCTTCTAGCGATGGAGGATCGCGTTCGTCGTTCGATTGTAAGGTAGCAGTCATTTATTCATTCATTTTATTTAACCAATAGGTATATAGATCTGGAGAAATTCTAACAATCGATTGTAGTTCAAATATATATAGATTAGAGAGTATATATAATATATTCAGTTACTGTTTAGGATTTAAATTATGTACAGAAAAAACAAATCTCTATTTTATTGAATTTTACAGACACACACACACACACACACACACACACATATATATATATATATATATATATATATATATTCAGATTTGAAGGAAGAAAGAGGAAAACATAGGATTTTAAAGGCTATAGAGTTTATATGAATCTGTATAATGTATATGCATATTTAAGTAACAGAAGTTACTATAGATTTTGAAAGTATAAGGATTTAAATGGGAAAATGATAGATGGGGTTGTTAAACTAGTTTAATTAACTTATTTAATTTTTGGACTAAAAATAATCGGTTTAAGGAAATTTTTAGTTTAGGAATTTAAGTCGAACTATAAGTTACATTAAATAAGTGAATGATAATAAATTATTTGATTCAAATGTTAATTAAGTTAATTAAAAGTAAATTGATTTGCACGATTTCTTAAAATATTTATAAACCGTGTAATTGTTATCCAAGGTCTGAAGCCATGAAAAATCAAGTCGGCTTGGGCGGATGGCAAGATAAAAAGCAAAGGTGAGTTAATCTCACTCACTTAGATTTAAATTTAAATTTAAATGATTAAATTTAAACAATTGGTTGAATGGATGAATTGATTGATTATATTTAGTATATACTACATCTTGGGATGTTTGATTTATATGGTGTTATATTATGGTATATTTTGAAATTGGCATATTATATTGTGCTAATATCTGTGGATGCAGGGAAAATAGGTTGGAGGGATCCAACCGGATCCCTCAACATATATTTAAGTTATTTATGACCCTCTGCTGTGATTATTTGATATTCTATGATGAATTATGTTGGGATATTGAATGTTGTGGCTTAATTGATATAATTAGGTATAATGAATTACCAAAATATATAAATTGGATTTTGGAAAGAAAATAAAAGAAGTGAATTCGAAAGTAAAATAATTTATAGAAATTTGGATAAATTTAGGAATGAATCGGGAAGGTAATAAAGTGACTTTAAAATTCTAATAGATAAATCTGGAGTACTGTAAGGAAAATTTTGAATAATCAGAAGATTAGTGAATTTTAAATTTCAGTATTATTATTTAAAAGAACAAAACATCTATTTAAAATTTAAGAATTAAATTTGTTGAAAAGTAAAGAAGAAATTTGGATAAGATCTTAAATTTGTATATTTCAGTCAAATGATTTAAAATCAAACGGAAGATAAAAATAAAAATAAATAAAGTTCATAATTAATGAATGTTGAAATGAATTGAGTAGTTAAAGAAACTTATTTCAAACGGAGTAAATTGGAAATCAATTTGAGGAAATTAATTTAAGTGATTGAAATTGGAATTATCCTCAGGATAACCAAGTACGATTTTAAAGTAAATTTTTAAATATAAGTTAAAAGTTTTAAGTTGTTTAAAAAGCAAGTTTTAGTTAATTTATTATTTTTAAATATTTAAATTCTAAAATAAGTATTTTCTTTAAATCTATTATGGCAGAAATTTTTGGAAGAGTGACTTAGTATTTTGTTTCTAAAAAAAATCTAGTTTTATATTTTCTTAAGTAACCTTATTTTCAAATATTCATATAGTGTGTATTTTAAAAAATTATTGAAGTAGTTTTAACTTGAATGCTTTAAAGTATATTTTAAAAAGTGAAGTGTTTTGAATTATTTTGAAAAAATCTAGTTTTGTGCTTGGTGATCCCAGAGGAGACAGAAAATATTTGGGAAAGTTTGTCTTGAAAAGAAAGATGGTTTAAGACCATTTCCAAAGGATTTAAAAGTGGAAATAATATCTTATGAAGATAACGTTGAGGTTAATAAATAATTTGGGAAATTATTTATTTTTGGATGGATGTTTGAGAATATTAATTGATAGTTAAATAACCGACTATCAATATTGGACAACTATGTTGATCGTTTCGAAGAGACCGGGATCGAGATTTATTTCTCGAAAACCACTTCGATCCGGTTTGTACGTTTCGTGAAAACGATTTTGGATTCGAAGATGGAGCAGTGAAGTGCAAGGGCTAGTCGCTACTAATCCAAAGGATATTTCCAAAATGGATGTAGTAGGAATAGTGCCTTCGGTTCCGTTCAAACCCGGGACGAACTTGTATGGATGAATGCTTGCGAAACATCGTCAGGTGGACGATGGGCATTCTAAGGAATATATTCTAAAAAGGTAACGCTTAGCCTCAAGCCTCATCAAATGGGAATGGCTGAAAATCAGGAGATATGCAGCAAGGCTTCGTGGGTAGCCTCCACTGGAGGGTGAGGTCATCCCTATTTAGATGTCCCTTTTATTTCGGCTTAGTGGACGGTTGCCGATCCCAACCGCGGGGTGATCTTGCTCGGGACTGTCCAGTAAGGGATGGTTCCGGTCTTGTGTTGCAGGGGAGTTAGGGTGGCTCCTCGGTACGCTGATCTAGACCAGGTATTGTGACAGGTGGTACCCCAGTGCCTAGCCATTAGTTGGAATCCATTTTCCATACGCGCCCGTACGGTTTTGACTGTGCCCAACTATTGCTGAAACGTGAGATGCAAGCATTTCAGCTAGATTCTATTTTACTTTCTATAGACACTATTATAATATCAGAGGACTTTAATAAAAATGTTTTAGCTATCGTAAGGTAAAAACCCGACATGTTTATTTGTGGCGTGGTCTTACGAGATGCTTTTGTTTTCAAAGGAGTTTTGAAACTTTAATAATAAATTGGGTGTGATTTTCTCACGCTGGTATTCCAGACTGACTCGGGTGTTATTTAATTGTAATGCTCGGGTCAGACCGAGTATTGTAGGATACAGGATATGATGCTGTGGAGCTCAGGAGACGAGCTGGATGACGATACGTACATTCGTACCTGTTATATATATATATATATATATATATATATATATATATATATTCCGCTGTGTTGAGTTGTTGTGTATCCATTGTATGATATTGATGTTGAGCTGTGATTGATGTACTCTGATGATGTAATATATAAACAGAGATATTTGATATTTGTGTAAAGATTATTTATTATCTATTATATTTTATTCCGCCGCGATGGTTAGATTCTGCTATTCTTTTCTATTTTCTCCTTCTACCTCTTCTTCTTTAACCCAAATGGTTCGTATTTCTGTACAATTTGAGTTGATTGTTGTAGAATAGTGTTAACTCAAGGGGTACGGATTTGCGGACTGTTACACTTGGTATCAGAGCTTAGGTTGGTGACAACCTTGGCTCTGGTGGGAACTACTCATTTCAATTAGAGTCCGTAGTACTCTAAAATGAGTTTGAGCATATTAATAGATATGAGCGCGTATTTGTTAGTGAATATAAAGATGGTTTTATATTGTGTTGATTGGTTTATTGAGTGGCATATAAACCTTCGTCGGCACTATCTGGACAACTGTATTGAAGGGGTTTCTAAACACTTGAATAGAACAATTGACACAGTATTGTTTTAAATGTGGGTGAATGAAATAATTTTACCCAAAATATATTTTTATATAAAGGAAATATTTTCTTAAATTATTATATAACTAGGATGTTTGGATGATCATATTTTAAACAAATAAAATTATAAAAATTGGAATTACTTGTATGATCAAATGGAAATAAATTATATGAGCATAAATCATATAATTGGGTTATAATTAAAATTGAATTCAAATTAAATTGGAAATTTAAAACCCCGGAGATTTTGGAAATGTTTTTCGAAGTGTTTTGAAGACAATAATAACATTATTGTTTTAAAAGTATTTTTGGAAGAAAATTGTTTCAAATAAATTTGGGAAGGGAAATAACATTAAATTCACTTCAGTCGCTGGAAAATAATCCTGGTGATGACTGTGCAGCATCATCAGTATTCATTTTCGAGTTTCTAAGTGACGAATTGCTGCCAAATTGATTTGTTCAGGAAAAACCTGTTTGTTTTTGAAATTTCAAAGGAAATTTCTTGGGAATAAAACAGGATTGGTTTAACTTTTGAGAATTGTGATTTGAGATGTTGAAGATTTCAAAATGATTTGAAACCAAAGCCGGGAGTTTAAAAATCCTGATGAGATAAATGGTAAGCTTATAAATTGTGAGCTTAAAAAATGATATGAGTTTTAAATCAGGAAGGAAATATAAGCTTTGAATGTTGGAATTTAAATTTAAAGGGAAAATTTAAAAATGAAATTAACTTGGATTGGGAAATAAAATTTAACTGGATTGAAGTAATTGAGTAGGCTGAAAATAATATCCAGTTGTATTCGAATCAAATTGGAATCGAATTGAGTTAAATAAATCTGAGTTGAAGTAAAATTGAATTGGGATGAGAATTCAATTGAATTAATGAATGGAATTAAATTCTTACATGAACGAATGGGAAATAAATTGAATAAGGATTGGAATTGAAGTAAATAAATTAAAATAACTTATAAAAGAATCAGAATTAAATTGCTTGGAATAAAAATATGCTTGGGATATAAATAAGCATAAGGCTTGAGTTAAAATAAAAAGAATAATATAATCAAGCCTACAATGGATGGGATTGTGTAAATAATAAGTTGTGACTTATAAATTTTGAAAGTGGAATAGAAAATCCAAAGTAAATATTGTTTGGTGAATTGAAAAATAAAATAAAAATCAAAATTTGAATTATAAAATAAATTAAACTTGTGAAAATTAAATGAAGTGATATTTGGGATTAAATTTCAAGTATTGAACTATAAATAGTGGAGAAGTAATTTGTTAATAAATTAGATAACGAAATATATAATGATAACCAAGGTAGCTAAATAAAAGCTGAATTGGTAAGTTAATATTGAAGTTTGCAAATAAAACTCAAGTTATAAATTAAATTCGACTTGAATTATTAGTGAAGAAAATATAATTGAAAGTGGTCTTGCAATTAATTAAAAAAAAATAGAGTATGAAGTTGAATTGTGAGTTAATAAAATCTGATGGTAAGTTAAAGATGAATGGTGGAATCAGAACTTGAGTTATTAATTAAAAATTGACTTGAAATGTTAACAAATTAAATATAATTGGAAAGGTATCAAATAAAATGAAATTGGATTAAAATAATAATGGTTTGTATTGAGAATAAAATCCAGATATGTGGAAATAAATTGGATATGGCCTTGGAATCAATTGAGTTAAGTTGAGTAATAAAAGAGAAAAATTTACTTGTAAAATGAAAATGAGCTAATGTATAAAATTTGGAATAAATTGAAGTAAATTGACTTAAGCTGAATAGATGAAGGGGAGTTGAATTTAATTCAACTTAAACTAAGTTTAATGATGTTGGGTTGGATTTAAATCAAGTGAAAATAAACTTAAATCGAAATAGAATTCGTTGAGTTACAGATAATATTTAATGGAATTAAAATTCTTAAATAAATAACTGTAAACTATTTAAAATGTTAAGGAATTGAAATAACTTGGAGTCTATAAGAAAAATTGAAATGGTTATTGAATGGAATAGCTTAGATTGTCTTTGAGCTAAATAAAATAGTTTGGAATAAACAAATATGGAATGAAATGTAAATGTATGGATTGTGAATGGAATTTAATCAAAATGTGTCGAGCTAGATTAAGTGGCCTTGAATGGAAATTGTTTGAATAATGAAACTAGTTTGGTTAATAAAATAAAATGTAAGTGAACGGATTCAACTTTAAATGCAATGAAAATGAGAATATACGGATTGTGAATACATCCGAAATGGAATAGAATTAAGTGTAAGTTGAGTCGGAGTCAATTTAAATTGATTATAAAACTCGAGTGCTTATTATTTACATAGATCTCGTCAAATTGTAAAGAATAAATTGTTATTGAATGTAGATGGAAGTTATTAAAATTCCTTGGATGGATAGGAGTAAAATAAATTGATTTTGAGAATAATCGGATTAATTATGAGTTCGGTTTGCTTAACAATAAATTAAATGTAAGCGATTGAGTTTTAAACCATTCAAATTGAATGAAAATGGTTTGTAAATTAATTGAAACAGTTGAATTAGTATGAAAATTGTATAAATTGCTTACGGAAAATGTTTGATGTGCGTTTGTTTTAGAATTCATAAGTTTTAACCATTGCAACCAAGTGAAATATAGTTAAACTGCATATATTTGGCACTTACATGTTTAAATTGAGAAAGCACAGGTATCTGGAAGCCGTGTGGCTGGATTTGGTTGTGCTATTTGCTAAAAATAATAAGCCGCTTGCTTAAAATGCTAAATAAGGTACGCCTACGCAATAAAAATAGGAAATATGAACTGTTTTTGGTTTTTCCGACCAGGTGGGTCGATGTATATATATTTATCTCTTTTGTCAAATTGCAAAAGCTACTCCGTACAAAGGAGACTCTGCCAAATAATTTCAAAAATTTTGGGAGTTAGAAAATTTTTCGAATTTTTTTGAAAATTTTTGGAAAATTTTGTTAACGACAAAACGATTTCAAATTGGAGACTGAAATAAGTTAGTAAATGAAACTAACTAAAATAATGACATGAATTAGTTATAAATGGAAAATAAAATTCAATATTTAAAGTTAATGATAAATTGAATTCGTATGGAAATGAAAGAATCAATGTGAATAGAAATAGATATAAACTAAAGTGGGAGATGAAAATAAATATAAGAAACATATAAATTGCTTATACTAACTTAAGAAGGGAATGGTGCATTCTCAATTGGAAATTGATATTTCAAATATAATCTAGAGTAATATTTGAATGAATGGATATTGACATTTTGTAAGGAAGTAGATAAAATGTTTTGAAAGTTGTGATTGGATATTAGTGCTAAGCAGGATATGCAGCTAATATAAAGGGAAAAGAGAATTGATTTTGATTTCAGAAGATAAATTTGAAATGCTCGACAAAAAAGTATGTGTTTAAGTTTCTATATGGAATGTGAACATTTTGTAGTTGTACCGAGCTAGCCGCGCAAAGGAGACGCTGGCGAAATTTTTCGGGAATTTAGGGAATTAGAAAAATTTTGAGAAAATTTTGATAATTCAAAATTTGGTTTTAAATTGAAACTCGAATAATTAAACAAATAGTATAGTTTGAAACTATGGGAGAGTTGAGAAGTTAATAAGAATGATAATGGGTCTCTTATAAAAAGATAGTTAGTAAGATGTTGAATTGTTTGGTTTTGGAGGTAAGTAAACGGGTATTGTACCATTCTTCCTAACTAGTAATTTCGGAGACGAAATTCTTTTAAGGGGGAAGGAAGGTGACGACCCAGAATTTTCAAGCATTTAAAATTGGAATATTTAATTGATTTTAAATATTCAATGGAGTAATTTTTAACTTGAATTGATAATTGAATTATTAAATTAAATAAGTGAAGTTGGGTAAATTGTTGAATCTGGAGTTTTAAGCCTATTAAATATAATTTAAAGGCTTGAAAAGTTTATATTGATAGTAGAGGATAATAGAAGTTGTAAAATTAAAATTAGCAGTGATTCATTCAGTTTTGAAATTTTATCGTTTAAATTGAATTTAAAAATAGCCTTCCGAGGCACAGTCTCGAAATTCGACGAAACTAGTTCCATTGAGTCCGTAATATTGAATTATTATCGGATTTCAAATTTTGTAGTGTTTGGAGTTGATGTGTGAGCGTATGGTAAGTAAACGCGCTGAAAACAATATCAAAAGTCAGTATTTAAGTGGAAGAAAAATAAATTATATAATGGTCAAATCAGATGAACAGTTGGGTACCTTTTCAATCACGTCTCTTTCATCTCTGTTGCACACGATTTTTTTTATATAACCGACCTACCCGCGTTTTATTTTAACAAAGCTTTGTCAAAAATAAAAGCAAACGAATATGGCTTCCAGCAAATTCTAATTTCAAATCAAGTTTGTTTTCTTTTCTTTCTTGCTTCTCCCCAAATCGTGCATTCCTCTTTCACACCCGATCACAAATCAATGGCCAAGCTATACTTAATAAAACCTCGTTCTCCCTCCTCTCTTCGTCCACAACGATTTCAGTTGAAAAGAAAGTAAAATGGTATCAATTTAATTCCGTAATCGAGCTTAAGGGAGAGGCTTCCATTTCAAATCGAGCTGCGACCTTTGCGTAGAAGAACTCGAGCCGCGTTGGGGTAGAGTTGCGAGATAGGGGGTCGACTGAGTGTTCAGAATCGTGGAGTGTCAAGCGGTTCCAAAGCTTATGGATCGAGGTCTGCTCGATTCCGAGCATCTAGTTGTCGCGAGTTGAGGATGGAAGTAGCGGTGTTGTTCTTCTAGCGATGGAGGACCACGTTCGTCGTTCATTGTAAGGTAGCAGTCATTTATTCATTCATTTTATTTAACCAATAGGTATATAGATTTGGAGAAATTCTAACAATCGATTGTAGTTCAAATATATATAGATTAGAGAGTATATATAATATATTCATTTACTGTTTAGGATTTAAATTATGTACAGAAAAAACAAATCTCTATTTTATTGAATTTTACAGACACACACAGATATATATATATATATATATATATATATATTCAGATTTGAAGGAAGAAAGAGGAAAACATAGGATTTTAAAGGCTATAGAGTTTATATGAATCTCTATAATGTATATACATATTTAAGTCACAGAAGTTACTATAGATTTTGAAAGTATAAGGATTTAAATGGGAAAATGATAGATGGGGTGGTTAACTAGTTTAATTAACTTATTTAATTTTTGGACTAAAAATAATCGGTTTAAGGAAATTTTTAGTTTAGGAATTTAAGTCGAACTATAAGTTACATTAAATAAGTGAATGATAATAAATTGTTTGATTCAAATGTTAATTAAGTTAATTAAAAGTAAATTGATTTGCTCGATTTCTTAAAATATTTATAAACCGTGTAATTGTTATCCAAGGTCTGAAGCCATGAAAAATCAAGTCGGCTTTGGTGGATGGCAAGATAAAAAGCAAAGGTGAGTTAATCTCACTCAGTTAGATTTAAATTTAAATTTAAATGATTAAATTTAAACAATTGGTTGAATGGATGAATTGATTGATTATATTTAGTATATACTACATCTTGGGATGTTTGATTTATAGTGTGTTATATTATGGTATATTTTGAAATTGGCATATTATATTGTGCTAATATCTGTGGATGGAGGGAAAACAGGCTGGAGGGATCCAACTGGATCCCTCAACATATATTTAAGTTATTTATTACCCTCTGCTGTGATTATTTGATATTCTATGATGAATTATATTGGGATATTGAATGCTGTGGCTTTATTGATATAATTAGGTATAATGAGTTACCAAAATATATAAATTGGATTTTGGAAAGAAAATAAAAGAAGTGAATTCGTAAGTAAACTAATTTATAGAAATTTGAATAAATTTAGGAATGAATCGGGAAGGTAATAAAGTCACTTTAAAATTCTAATAGATAAATCTGGAGTACTGTAAGGAAAATTTTGAATAATCAGAAGATTAATGAATTTTAAATTTCAGTATTATTATTTAAAAGAACAAAACACCTATTTAAAATTTAAGAATTAAATTTGTTGAAAAGTAAAGAAGAACTTTGGATAAGATCTTAAATTTGTATATTTCAGTCAAATGATTTAAAATCAAACGGAAGATAAAAATAAAAATAAAAATAAAAATAAATAAAGTTCATAATTAATGAATGTTGAAATGAATTGAGTAATTAAAGAAACTTATTTCAAATGGAGTAAATTGGAAATCAATTTGAGGAAATTGATTTAAGTGATTGAAATTGGAATTATCCTCTGGATAACCAAGTACGATTTTAAAGTAAATTTTTAAATATAAGTTAAAAGTTTTAAGTTGTTTAAAAAGCAAGTTTTAGATAATTTATTATTTTTAAATATTTAAATTTTAAATAAGTATTTTCTTTAAATCTATTATGGGAGAAATTTTTGGAAGAGTGACTTAGTATTTTGTTTCTAAAAAAAATCTAGTTTTATATTTTCTTAAGTAACCTTATTTTCAAATATTCATATAGTGTGTATTTTAAAAAATTATTGAAGTAGTTTTAACTTGAATGCTTTAAAGTATATTTTAAAAAGTAAAGTGTTTTGAATTATTTTGAAAAAATCTAGTTTTGTGCTTGGTGATCCCAGAGGAGACAGAAAATATTTGGGAAAGTTTGTCTTGAAAAGAAAGATGGTTTAAGACCATTTCCAAAGGATTTAAAAGTGGAAATAATATCTTGTGAAGATAACTTTGAGGTTAATAAATAATTTGGGAAATTATTTATTTTTGGATGGATGTTTGAGAATATTAATTGATAGTTAAATAACCGACTATCAATATTAGACAACTACGTTGATCGTTTTGAAGAGACCGGGATCGAGATTTATTTCTCGAAAACCACTTCGATCCGGTTTGTACGTTTCGTGAAAACGATTTTGGATTCGAAGATGAAACAGTGAAGTGCAAGGGCTAGTCGCTACTAGTCCTGAGGATATTTCCAAAAAGGATGTAGTAGGAATAGTGCCTTCGGTTCCGTTCGAGCCCGGGACGGACTTGTATGGATGAATGCTTGCCAAACATCGTCAGGTTGACGATGGGCATTCTAAGGAATATATTCTAAAAAGGTAACGCTTAGCCTCAAGCCTCATCAAATGGGAATGGATGAAAATCAGGGGATATGCAGCACGACTTCGTGGGTAGCCCCTACTGGAGGGTGAGGTCATCCCTGTCAAGATATCCCTTTTATTTTGGCTTAGTGGGCGGTTGCTGATCCCAACCGCGGGGTGATCTTGCTCAGGACTGTCCAGTAAGGGATGGTTCCAGTCTTTTGTTGCAGGGGAGTTAGGATGGCTCCTCGGTACGCTGATCTAGACCAGGTACTGTGACAGGTGGTACCCCAGTGCCTACCCATTAGTTGGAATCCATTTTCCATACGCGCCCGTACGGTTTTGATTGTGCCCAACTATTGCTGAAACATGAGATGCAAGCATTTCAGCTAGAATCTATTTTACTTTCTATAGACACTATTATAATATTAGAGGACTTTAATAAAAATGTTTTAGCTATCGTAAGGTAAAAACCCGACATGTTTATTTGTGGCGTGGTCTTACGAGTTGCTTTTGTTTTCAAAGGAGTTTTGAAACTTTAATAATCAATTGGGTGTGATTTACTCATGCTGGTATTCCAGACTGACTCGGGTGTTATTTAATTGTAATGGTCGGGTTAGACCGAGTATTGTAGGATACGGGATATGATGCTGTGGAGCTCAGGAGACGAGCTGGATGACGATACGTACATTCGTACTTGTTATATATATATACATATACATATATATATATACACATATATTCTGCTGTGTTGAGTTGTTGTGTATCCATTGTATGATATTGATGTTGAGCAGTGATTGATGTATTCGAATGATGTAATATATTAACAGAGATATTTGATGTTTGTGTAAAGATTATTTATTATCTATTATATTTTATTCCGCCGCGATGGTTAGATTCTGCTGTTGTTTTCTATTTTCTCCTTCTACCTCTTCTTCTTTAACCCAAATGGTTCGTCTTTCTGTACAATTTAAGTTGATTGTTGTAGAATAGTGTTAACTCAAGGGGTACGGATTTGCGGGCTGTTACAACTTGTCTGTGGTCCGATATCCTTTATATTTTAGATCTAGATATAGGAGCTCGGAATCTGAGTGGTGTAGCCAGTTTAGATTTAACAGAGCGAGTATCCCGGGGTTTGTACCTTGGAAACTCTAGGAAGTTCTATCCGAAATTTTGTCTGGATAGTTAATGTTGTTTGTTTGAATTGGCTGCTATGATTGCTAGTATTTAGTTGATAGCATATGCTTGCTATTTTAAAATTAAAATCTTTATGGGATTATTAAATTATCTTTGCTTTTAAATTTTGAGGACGAAATTCTTTTAAGGGAGGAGGAATGTGATGTCCCGGAAATTTGGGCAATATTTATTTAATAAATTCCATTAATAATTATTTTAAAATGTGTAATATTGATTTAGTAATCTAGTTTAAACATGATTATCTTTTTAAAACTAATAATTATTTAATTTGACAAATGTTATCTTTTCAAAATTTATAGTGATAATAATTTAATTTGGCAAATTTTCTCCTTTTCAAAATTAATAATATATTTAATTGATAAAATTTATCTTTTTAATCTAATTAATATATATTCTATTTATAATGTATATATGAGTGTATACGCTGTGAGTAGGAAGTTTGGTTTTAATTTAATTAAAATGTTTTCAAATTTATAATATATGTATATTTATGTATATATATGTATGTATGTATATATTGTGAATTAGAATATTTGGTTAAATTTAATAAAACTTTTCAAAAGCCTATATAAAAATCAATCTTATATTTTCAAAAGTACTTAAAGTAAATATTTACTTATTTAAAAATATAATAGCTTAAATAGTATATTATAATAAAAGTTTAATTTGTTTTCTTTAAAAATTGGTTTTTGAAATAAATTTAGTTCATATATATCTTAGTACAATATTTTTAGTTTGAAACTTTAAAATAAGGTTTAATTTAATATTTTTTTTCTTTTTAAATTTTATTTCTTAGCTTTGAAAAATATTTTTTAAATATATAAATAAGACATAAAAGTATAAAGGCAATTTATATATAAACATTAAAAGCTAAATTGAAAATAAACATTAAAACATGTTATTATAAAAATATAAGTAAAATTTAAATAAGGTGTTAAACACAAAATTGCTTGTTTCTTACATTTCTAAAGCATTCAAACTATGCAAAAACACTTGGAATCATTTTAACAACTTAAAGTAACAAGTGGCATTGTCTTGATTATTTTTGAAAATATTTATTAATAAATTAAGAGAAAAGTTGGCAAATCTATTTGAGTTCAAACCTTTATTCTCTTCTAAAAACTGAAATCAGATTTTAAAAGGAAGTTCAAAACCAAGATCTAAAATATGTTCAAAAATCTACAAACATTTTCAAATCTGTGATCTTGCATAACAAGTGAAGATCGGCAACAAATCAAAAACAAAACATTACTGCAAGGGTCTCTGAATCTACAGCAAGTAAATTCATCAACAATAATCAATTGCAAGCAAATTCAATTCAAAACAGCAAGTTCAACTTCAATAATCAAAACTGCAAGCAAACATCAAACTCTAGATTCAAAGTACAGATCAAATACAAGTTCCAGGAACAACAATGTTCTCTGCTTCTTCATGTTGGTGAGTAAACTTTTATTTAAAAACAATTTTTAGGTATTGCATGTGATGATCTTATGTGATAAAGTTGTGATATGGCTTGCATGATTTATTTCATCTGGATAATGTATGAAATTGCTTGATTTCCAGTGTGTGTCTGTATATATTTATCTTGTGCTCTGTATTTGTAACAGACTCATCATCATCAAATAATTCTTATCTTCCCAAATAATCAAATTTTGACATTGAATTCTGAAGAAAAAAAATTGTAAACAACAGTATGATCTTGTTCTTAAAAATTGTTTTAAGTCATTATATTTAATAAATGGTCTGTTAATTAAAGATTACCGTAAAGATTAAAACTTTTTGGAAAATCAAAATCTACAATTTCATAATTGGATTGTGCAAATGGATTCAGGATAGGAAATCATGAATTTTGGTGTGAAGATTGTAACTTTTCGTTTGGGATTTGAAAGATTTTTATGTTGAGCATATTTGGGTATTTCGGCTACCCATAGTTGATCGGCGGCGTCTGGGTGCTCGGGGTTCGGCCTGAAGGTGGTCGGGGAGGCGAGGGTCCCTGGAAAATATTGATTGATTTTTTTAGGGGATTCGTTCAGCGTCGGGGGCGCACTGAGTTCGATCGCATAGGGGGATGGCTTTAGTGGCTCGAGAGGCGTCTATGGTCGTAGCAGTTTGGGTTCGGGTGGCATGGATCGTCGATGGCCGGTGGTTTCTCATCAGGGTCATTTTCCAGTTTTTGATCGAAGCATCGATTTTGGATTCGCCTTCGGTTTTCGCTGCTCTGAATCATCTAGTGGTTGTCGAAGTTGAGTGTGTGTTGACAAAGATCGGAGGGTTGGTTGGCGCCGTAATTTCTGGCCATGCATATGCACGTTGATTTTCGCTTGCATCAGAGTTTTGGGGTTCGGAGAAGAACGTTTTGGCCCGGGGGTTTTCGTATTTTTCTTCATGTACGACTTAGAGTGTCGAAGTGGGGAGGCAGTGTTTTGGTTGCTTTGAGTTTTACGCGAGTGCTGTCTCGAGTATATCTCGGGAAATTGTTGATTGCTTGAAAATAATGTTTATTTCCAGTTTTTAACTTATCCAAATTTTAAACTTAAATGATTTCAAATTTTAAAAAGCAAAGCTTTAACCAGTTTTAAATGTATAAAATGTTTAAGTTAGAAAATGATATTTTAAACAAATTTAAATTTTAAAGGGTATGGATTTTAAAGTTTTAAATCTTGTTTTAAAAATAGTTTTGATTTATATAAATATTACATTAGAGTAAATTTGTAATTAGTTTTAAATGTTTTCAACTTGAATATAATTGTTGAAATATAATTAAGATTTAAGTAAAAAGGTATTTAACTTTAATAAAGGATGAGGATTTTTTTTAATAAATCAAAATCAAACTTTTAGTTTAATTTAATTTAATGGAAGTTTAGGAGTTAATATAATAAATGATTTATCTTAATTTGATCATGTTTTATTAACTAAAGTAATTAAGTATAATTACTTAATTAACTAAAATGGTTAATAAGGGTAATTAAATTAAGATAAATTAATTTGTGAAATTAATTAAGTGTAATTAATTACTTAATTAAGGATTGATTAATCAAGGTTAATTAATTAAGAAATAATTAGCAATAGGTAATTAAGAGGTTAATTACTTAATGTTAAGAAGATTATTAAAGATAATTACTTAATGAAGTAATTAAAATAATTAATTACTCAGTGTAATTAATTAAGTTAATGTGGTTAACTTTAGTTACTTAATTAAGTTTAATTAATTAAAGAGAATTACTTAATGATGGGATTAAGTATAATTACTTAATGTAATTAATGAAGTGTAATTACTTAGTGAAGTAATTAATGGATAATTACTGGATATAATTAATTAAGGAATTACTTATGGATAGTAATCAAAGGATAATTACTTAGTGGAAGTAATTAAGTGATAATTACTCAGTGCAATTAAAGAATTAATTAATCAGGGAGATTGGTTTAATTAATGAAGTAATTAAGGGAAGTTAATTACTGAATGTGATTAATCAAGGTTGATTAATGAATGTGATTAATTAAAGGTTAATTATTAATAAATGAAGTAATTAGAAGATCATTAATTAATGTATTTAATGATGATAATCAAAGGTTTAATTGATAAATGTGATTAATTATAAGATAATTAATCAATGAAGTGATTATGATACAATTAATTAATGTAATTAATTAAGGATTAATGTAATTAATTAATTAATTAAAGTAATTAAGGTTAATTAATGAGAATGATTAAAGAATAATTAATTTGATTAAAGGCTAATTACTTAATGAAATTAAGTAATAATTAATCAAGGGTGATTAATTTAGAAGATAATTAAAGGATAATTAATCTGTTAATTAAAGATTAATTAATTGGTTTATAAGGTGATTAGTTAATTAAATGTTGTAATTAATTAATGATTGCGTTAAGCAGGATTATGTGATTAATTCTCAAGTAATTAATTTAATTTAAGTTGATTAAATTAATTATAAATTGGATTAATGATTCCTGTTTGTGGATGATTGTTTGAGTAGAATGTTTGAATTGGATGATACTTATAGTTTGAATAATTTGAGATGTGCTATGATATGATATTGATTATAGTTGTGATAAATGTATGATATTTATCTGTGAATGATGCTGTGTGAATTCAATGTTTCAAACTGAATTAAATTGTTCAAACTTAAATCACTTGGACATTAAGATGGCGTTTTGGATTTCGGTGAGACCGGGATCGGATTTCCTAATTTGGAATTCCGAAAACCATATCGATCCAAATTAAACATTAGGTCGTGAATCTTAAGTGAAGAGTAAAGACTCGAGGTGTAAGGACTTTTCGTCGTTAAAACTCTGAGGGTGATTCCAATATAAGTTTAACGGAGGCAGTACTTTCAGATTCGAGATGAAGATTCAGAGTGCAAGGGATATTGTCGTTAACTCTGAGGGTGATTCTAAAATGAGTGTAGCGAGATAGTGCCTTCGGTTTCGTTCGAAACTGGAACGAACTTGTATGGATTGAATGCTTTCAGAACATCGTCAGGTGGACGATGAGCATTCTAAGATAGATGTGTTCTATAAAGGTAATTGTAGCCTCATGCCTCATCAACGGGGAATGGATAAAACAGGGGAGGTACAGCAAAGCTAAGTGGGTAGCACCCAAGTAGGATGAGATTTACCCCTGTCTAGAGGTTCCTTTTATTCGGCTTAGTGCGAAGTTGGCGATGGCCATCTACGAGGTTGTCTTATTTGGGACTATCTAGTAAGGGATGGTTCCGGCCTTGTGTTGCAGGGGATTTAGGGTGGAACCTCGGTACGGTGATCTAGGCCACGCACTGTGACGTACGGTGCCCCCGTAGCCCTGCCATTGATGGAAACTCATTCTTCCTACGTGCCCTTTACGGTTTTGATTGTATACCTATGTATGCTGGAATTTAATAAATGTCACAATTTCGGCTATTTCTGTATTTTACTTGAAAACCCTAGACCCTGTTATAATATAGCAAGATTTCCTATCAAATATTTTGGTAAGAGTAAGGTAAAAACTTACCCATGTTTATTTGTGGGGAGTCTTACGTGATACCTTTTGTTTCCAAAGGATTTCAAAGTTAAGCATCTTTAAACCGTTTACTCACACCAGACCCTTGTCTGACCCAGATTTTATTTTTTATTTTTTTAAACTCTTGGGTACTCAAATTTTATGAGTAGTCAAGGGATTTAGGTTAGCTTTAACGAATTCTGGAGGAGATATGGAGTAGGAGGCTTTAGCGAGTAGATATATAGTGGTTTCGCTGTGCTAATGTTGTTTCTGTTTTCTCTGTGATGTACTTGAGTTTAGTAACTAGACAGGTGTTTATAACTGTCTAGTTTGTGTTGTATTAGCTGTATAACTCTGATATATGTGATACTATGTAATATTTTATGTGATATAATATAATTTATTCGTTCCGCTGTGAGATGCTGATGTTGTTTGGTTCTTCTTTTCTATCTTTTCTCTTTTCTATCCCTTTCTTTCTTCTTAATGATGCGTCTTTCTATGGAATGAAAGGCGGGTCGTTACATAAGGGTAGGGCCATGCAGATTGGGGAAAGAAGGAGAAGGAAGGTGCGGCGAAGCCTCTGGTGAAGTAAGGTGAACTCCGGTGGTTGGAGATGCTGGGACAATGTGGAAGAGCGGAGATCGCTTCGTTCTAGTTCTGGTTGGATGATCGTTTTTTGAATGAAGGGACTAGAGCGCGTTCTAGGTATGGAGGTGGGTCCAGGCGATCATGGGGGTTTGTCAGGTCGGTCGGCAGTATGGGTCGATCACCGAAAAAGGTGTGCACAGATACATGTGCGTGCACACGGTGGTTGGTCTGGGAATAGGTAGAGATAGAAGAAGCAGTGAAGAGAGAGAGTCAGGGGAAGAAGGGGAGTTCTCCTGGTCAGGCTCGAGTGTATACGTGGGGAAAATTTGCAGATTTTAAATGAGGGGAAGGGACCGGGTTTTTGCTTGAGGTTTAGAGCTTTGGCTCTGGTTTTCTTAATTTTTGAAATGATTTAACAAGTTTTAAAAAGCAAAGAAGATGTACAGGTTTTTAAGCAAGTTATTATCCCAAGTTTCCAAAGCAAAATATTAACCAAGTTTTCAAAGCTAATTATTAGACAAATTTCAATGTAAAGGTATTCATCAAGTTCTGAATTTAAGTTGAGTTGATTTGAATAATTATATATTAGGTTGATTTATTAAATAAATTCCTATGTAGTTGGTTGAAGAAAATAAATGTTTTAAACTCATAATTAATCAAAAAGGTCTCTGGAGATTTTGTATAAATTAAATTCAAGTATTTAATTTTTAAATGATTTAATTAAATAGTTAATTAAGATAATGGTTTATCATAGATTAATTAAGGACTTAAGTAATTAAGGGTTAACTAATTAACTTAAGTAATTATAGGAAAATTAATTAATGTAATTAAGGATGATTACTTAATGTAATTAATTGAAGAATCATTCATTAATGTAAGTAATTAAAGGTTAATTAATTTATGTGAATGATTAAATAAAGAATAATTAATTAATTTCAATAATAAATTAAATTGTTTTAGTAATGTTAATTAAGCAGGATTTAAAGGTAATTAATTTATCTTGTGTTAATTAAATTAATTAGATTGGATGACTAATTAATCTTGCTTATGAGAAATATACTATAATTGAATTCCTTAGATTGTTGACCTCCTTGATATGTGATTGTGATGCTCCATGATATGCAACGCCTGGTTGAACTATGGTAATGTAAGTTATCTATCTGCGATGAGTTGCTGTGAAATATGATATCCTGTATTTAAAATTGAATTGTATTCACTTAAAAAACTTGGATTAAAGATGGTATTAGATTCGAAGAGACCGGGGTCTGGTGTCAGCAAATGCACAAAGCCACTTCGATTTGAAATCTTAATTCTTTATGGAATGAGTTTAGAGTCAACTAGGCTGGAATGGAATAAATTAAGTACTATGGCCATTTAAACTGAGTAAAATTTCTTGGATATTGATATGTAATAAGTGATTGACTTTAACAAGTTAAGAATTCATAGGAAGGTATGAGTTACCCTGGTATTCAAATAAGTTTTATAACTGGATATTTTAAATTATATGGGTTTACTCACGCTGGTTTCCAGCCTGACCCGGGTATTACTTTATTGTAATGTTCAGGTCAGACTGAGTATTACAGATTTTCAGGTTGGGATGTTCTGGAGCTCAGGAGGTGAGCTAGATGGCAGGAACGTATGGAGTTTATTTCATTGTGTATTGAAGTTATTTCTTGTATTTTGGGACAAGTTGTTACAACTGTCCAGTTGGATTGTACTCTGATGTATTGTATATAAAATGACAATTACAACTTTTCATTGTATAAATGCTATTCTTTGACATTATATTTGATTCACTACGAATGTGAGATTCTTTTTTTTTTATTTCTTCTTCTACCTCTTTTCTTCTTTACCCTAACAATTTGGAATTTTCGGCATTCGATTGCTCGACACTTCTACAGTGAATGTATTATTGTTGAATTTTTTAGGCCAAAAATTTCGGGTCGTTACATTAGAGGTAGAATAGGATCATGTTCATAATAACGATTCAGGCAGTAAAGGAAGAATTCTTGTGTTATGGAACAAACTAATATGGAAAATTCAAGTTTTATTTAAAGAGGAACAACAAATTACACTTCAAGCTGTTAACTCTGGTGGCTTTATAATTTACATTACGTTTGTATTTGAATAACCTTGTATCTTACAAATAATCTCTATAGTCAAGTCTTAAAAACACAGCTACATCCTTCAAATGGCACTAGATTGTGCTTGGAGATTTCAATTTGGTTCTAAAGAAGAAGAGAAAAGAGGAAAACTTGCATTAAGAGTGTCCCAACTAGCCTAAGTCAACAACTGTGCATTATCGATCGGGCTTGTACAGCCAGTTTATGCGGGCCTATAATTTACGTGGAGAAGTGGTGAATGTAAAAAATATCATGCAAACTTGATAGAGTTCTAATTCATTCTGATTATATGAACTTATTTTTTGATCTTAAATTGGACATTCTTCCTAGCTCTACCAGCGACCATAGTTCACTACACATCTCTTTAACTGTTAGACCTCTTTTAGATAAAGGCAGGCCTTTCCGATATGTAGACGGGTGGCATCTATGTGAAGGTTATAACAAAGCTATTGATTTCAGTACGTGCGACAGTGTGGAAGATTGCCAAATTTTCAAACTTTTCCACATTCTCAAAACCATCAAGCAAAGATTAAAGGACTGGAGCAAATGCAGACGAAGGACGATGATAATATAACTGAGCCACATAAGGAGTGTGAGAATTACCCGAACAAGATTGATGCTGGTTCTCCTGATGTAGACTCATGGAGTTTTTCTACCAAGCCTTAGTCAAACTCAAAGAGGTATTAAAGGTCAAATCCATTGAACTAAAGTAAAAGGCCAAAGAAAAATAGCCAACCGAAGAGGATAAGTGCAATAAATTCTTTTATACCAAATTGTCAACTACGAGAAATTCTAATATCAGTTTTCAATGGCTTAATCAAGATGGCATGCAATGCAACAACAGTCACGTGTTAGAGGAGAAGGCCATTAAATATGAAGCTAATCTCTATAATGGGCAATCAGAAAGTAACTTACCACAAATAAGTTGCTGCAGACTGTTGAACCCCAGTGGCAAGTGCATGCTATGTAGAAGGATCACTGAATAAGAGGTTTGGACTGCCTTGAATTCCAACCATCAGGATTCCAATCCCTTACTTGAATGTCTAGGGTTCAATTTCTATAGACACCACTGTGAGGACCTAAAAATTAACATTTTCTCAGCAATTCAAGAATTTACGAGAAATTAATCACACTTTCATATGTTTAAACCCAAAGAACGACAAGCCTGCAAAAATTGAAAGTTTTAGATCAATAGCCTACTACAATGTGATCTACAAAACCCTAAGTAAGGTTATATGCATTAGAATAAAGAAAGCCTTACAAAATTTCATTGCTAATAGGCAAAGTACATTTATCAAAGGAGAAGTAATTCTAAAAACTGTCACATGAACTTATTAGAAATTTTAATAAAAAAGGTGCAGATAAACTTTGCTTAAAAATTGACATCCACAAAGCATATGATAAGATAAATAGACTCTTTATCCTTCACATGCTTAGTTGCATGGGGTTCCTAAGCAAATTGGTAGAGTTGATAAGTGATTGTATTACTACTCCTACCTTTTTCATCTTGGTGAATGGTATCCCCAAGGGTTACATCAGTAGTTATAGTGGCATTAAACAAGGAGATCCTCTATCTCCTTATCTATTCACGATTGCTATGGAGTAATTTTCTCTCTAAGTGGAGTTTGCTAGTCACGAAAAGTTGTTCCAGACTATACATAATTTCTACCCTAGAGTAAGCCACAGTTATACGCAGATGATTTTATTATTTGTATTAAATCGAGTAAAGAAGCGGTTACAACCATTAGAGATATTTTTCATAACTTGCAAAAAAAGTCGATTTGAAACTCAACGAAAGCAAGACCAAATGCTATTTCAACAAGTTTTGCAATAACAACGTTGAAGTCTTGGCTATTTTTGGGGTTCAAGAAGGTGAGTTACCAGTTAAATATCTTGGAGTTCCTCTCTCCTCGAATAAGATAACAGACAGAGAATGCACGAAATTAAATTCTAAAATAGACAAACTTCAAAGATGGAGTTCCGGACTCTTATCCTTTCCGAGAAGAATTGATTTTTGCCCATACGTAATTTAAGCAAAAATGAATTTTTGGTTACAGCATTTTTAGCTACCAAATGCATTTATAGATAAAATTGAGCAGGTTTTTGCAGACTTTATATTAAGGGGAGGGCTACAAAAAATCAAATATCATGATCTATGTAAACTCAAATCTGAAGGAGGGGTGGGTCTCAGGAATTTGAAGGACATGAGGCAAGTAATCACTTTGAAATAAGGCTAGAAAATTATTAATTCAAATTGTTTATGGGCAAGATGGATGAGAAAACATTACATCAAGCATAATTTCTTGCTAATGTCCATTGATAACAATGCTTCACCTACGTGGAAAGCTATATTGCGAATTAGAGCTAAACTAGCTGAAAACTGCATCAGAGAGTTATCAAAGGTGAAGGAAACGAATCTCTAGAAGGAACCTAGGGTTAATGGAAATAGCATATTAAATCTTTGGGATGGGACACCTTTTCTGCCTACGACTGTCCAGACTTGCCTGTGGAATCGATCATTCGTGAAAACTCCTGGCACTACGATTCCATCCCTTGCTCTGATGCTTGCAAAAAATAAACCGAATACATGCCTTTGCATTTCAACTAGTAAAGTGACATCTGGGCTTGGAAGCATGGCAACGAATTTTCTATTAAATCTACATGGGAAGTTTTGAGGAGCAAGGAACTTAAGCTAGAGTGGTCTAAAGTTGTCTGGGACAGAGTCAACTGCCCTAAGATGGCCTTAACCACATATAAAGCCATGTTAGGTCGTCCCCTTACTAGAGACCACCTGCAGAAATGGGGTACACTAATGGTAAAAATTGTGTTTTATGCAAAGTTAAAGAAAAAGTCATGCGCTTTTTTCTTTGAGTGCAAATTCTCATGAAAAGTTTAGGACTACTGTAGATCTATGTTTGATTTCAATTTTTCCAAATAAAAATTACATGAAATCATTATTTACCTAACTGGAAGAAGGCACGCTATAGATGTGAAAGCCAAGTTGAGTACAATTGCTATTACAGTGGTTGCATGGAGCATATGGAGAGAGAGAGAATTCACCGTTGTTAGAGGAGGAAAGAAGCATAGAACAAGTTAGTGTATTAGTGAAGATGGACATCAAATTAACTGCTAAGAGAATCAAAGGAAGAAAAAACCACTAAATAATAATTTCTTTCTAAAACGTTATTTTAATACCATATTAAAACTTCTAATTTATACTTGGAAATCTTTCTTTGAACATATACATGGCTTTTCGGGAAATACACCACACCTTCAAAAATAAACCACTATTTATTTTAACCAAATCATCCTTTCCTTATAAATTCACATCCTGAATTTATATTTCCAAATTATCTGCTGATATCTTATTTCACTTTATAAACCCAGTTTATAAATTCCATGGTCTCATTTTCCTTTTAAAACACAGTTTCAAGCACAAAATAAATTTCCAAATTTGATTTCCAAAATCTACTCTATTTAAAAAATAAATTCCTTTACTTATTCAATTTATTTCAAACCCATTAATTTCATATTTACTCCTTTATTATGATTTGAAATCTTATTTAAACTGAAAATAAAAATTTCATACTTTATTTCAAAATTCTCCTTTTATTTTCCTGAACTCATTTCAAATCTTAAATTTTAAAAATATTTTTCTTCATATTATACAAACAATATTGCTTAAGTCCTTGTTTTAAATAAAATCATTTTCCCATTTATCCAAAATCCCTATTCTCCCATCCTTGATCTTAATATATTGGATTTAAAATCAATCCTTTATCCCTTTCCCAAATTCAATTCTTTAATTTATTTGAATTCTCTATAATTATTTTACTTAAAATTTCCCCTTTTTGTTTCCTAAAAAATCCAAACTTTATATATATATATATATATATTTCATTTTTCTTAAATACCAATATGCATTCAACCAAGCCATAACATTCAATAATTTCAATTCCCAATATAATCAATATAACCCATCACATATTATCACATAAATCACATTACTGAATACATTTGAGAAATCCAGTTGGATCCCTTCAACCTGTTTCCCTGCATCCACAGATGTTAGCACAACAATTTAAAATACCAATCCCGCTTCAAGGTGAGATATCGCGGTCTAAAAGGGTCATCCGCTATTATACGGAGCGCATAGGGTCTCATCCGCTATATAACGCGGGAAATCAATCACTCCAATATATATATATATATATATATATATATATATATATATATATATATATATATATATATATAATGTCACATCCAAACAATTCAAAAAATCAACCAATAATTTAAATTTAACTATTTAAATTTAAAAGGTAATCCAAATGAGTGAGGTTAACTCACCTTTTTTTTAATTTGCAATCTGATCCAACCCGACTTGTTTCTCCACAGTTTTAGACCATGTACAACGTTATATGATATTTGAAATAATCGGGCAAATCAGTTATCATTTATTAATTTTAATTAATTTTTATTTATTTTCTTGAAACTGCATATTTAAAAACTAATCTGTATAAGTCAAACTTTATATAAATTCCTATATTTTTTTCCCAAAAACCTATCTGTATATATTTTAAATTTTAACCAGTAAATTAAGGTATTATATATATATATATATATTCCTAATCTATGCAATTTAATAATATATGTATAATATACATATTATTATTAATTCTAGACTGAAAGGATAAAAAATGAATCTAATAAAAATAACTGTAGATACCTCTCTGCCCAGATCAAAGCCCTAGGCCTTACTCCACGCCAGCGATCCCGACCCCGCCTACCAATTCGCCGACGCCTCCACTATCGCGAATCACCACTGCCTCGTAACGAAGCCTCCATCGTTAATTCCCAAATTGCCTCGCTTCCGACCTCTTGCCTCACCACACAAGTCGCCGCGCACCTCAACACTCAACCACAGCCACCCTTCTCCTCGAGATTCCATCTCAACTCAAGAACGACGAGAACCCCAGCTTTGATAGAGACGACCCATGCCTGCGCGGCAACCTTCTTCGCCCGCCACACCTGGCAGAGATCTAAGCGTGATTCGATCATGTACCCTCTTCTTTCTCTCTCGTCAGCGAACAAATGTCACTTCATACTGATGCCGCGCCTCACCACACACTGCTGCCTCGAAGAGAAATTCAAATATGAACTCCCAACTGGACCGATTTCGAACGAATTGATTTTCTTTCTTCTTTTTGCCATTTTCGACTTGAATTTGGGAAAGAAGAAGTGAAGGCTCAGCTCTTATTTTATTTTATATTTTTTAATAGGGGAGATGCGTGTTTCACAAAGAAAAAACGTGTTTAAAATTCTCTACGTGACTATGCTTGCTACAGTGTTTCAATAATATGATAATTATTTAAATTGAAATTTAAATCGTCTCGATTTTCGCAACTCACAATCTCGATCTCCTATCGGGGCATGCTGCTAGGCGTAATGTTAAACCCCTATTACGAACGCAATGGAAATGTTTTCAAGGCCTAACTCGATCGCATGGAGAAGAAAGTTTTTGGATCCAGTTTTTATATTAAATTTCGATATAGATTTCAACGTGTTTATCTACAGTACGGCCACACAATAACTCCAAAAGCTACGAAAATTGGAAATTGATAATAGCACAATATTACGGATCCAATAGAGCTAGTTTCTCGAATTTCAAGACTGTGCCTCGAAAGGCTATTTTTAAATTCAATTTAAATGACATATTTTTAAAACTGAAAAAAAACACTTTTAAATTCTATTTTAACACTTCTGTTATCTTCAGTATTATCAACATAAATTTTTCCAAGCCTTTGAAATATTTTAATCAACTTAAAAACCAAGATTCACTATTTTAATCAATTTCCAATTATTAAATTCTATAATTTAATTGCCAAATAAATAGTGATATTTGGAACTGAAGTTAAACTAACTTTCAAATATTTAAAATCAATAAAGTATCCCAGTTTCAAATATCCAAAAAATTCCAGGCCGTTACACACCCCAAAGAAGCAAAGGAAAGATAGAAAATACAAGAAATAATCTTTGGATTAAGGCAATGTGTAAATAACTTAGATGATTACATTTCCTTTCCGTTGGTCACGTTTGTTTGGGCTTGACCCTCCATTTTTGTCTTGCATTTTGGACAAACTTGTATGATGTACAACAAGTTTAGTGTAAATAAGAATTCTTTTATTCTTGTGTATAATTCTACTATTGGCTCGGTATCAGTACCAAATGCGACTGGAGAAGAGGACTGGAGGACGACATCAAGAGAAATCCTAGGTACTAGCTACAACGTTTGGCAACCATAAGTAGATCCGTCGAAGTAGAGAGAGAAGGTTATTTAGATCTAAAGTGGGAGAATGTTCAGTTGGAGTACATTTACCTTTTTATCTTTTAATGTACGCAACTGTTATGTAACGAGGCTTTGGGCTGATCGAACTTTGGGATGAACTACCTTAATAATATTTATCCTATTTCCACAAAAATATTGTTGTTTAGGTGAGATTCCTATATGTATAGATGTTATCCCATATAGATTGGTTATGTGTATGTGTTTATCGAATAAAAAAATATTTTTTTACATGAAGATATGATGTGCATGGTTGAATTAATTTTATTTTATTTATCATTATTTTATTAATTAATACATTCATATATTAATATAATAATTAACTTATTTATATGACTTATATTGAACTATATAATTATATCATGTAAATAATAAAACCAATATTTTACAAATGTATATTTACATCAATTAAGATTTTTGGCGATTGTATATATTTTTTAATAATTACTTAATTATTTTTATTATTATTTAAATTAATGTAAAAATTAAAAATCATATAAAATAAGTTATGTTTCAAAAATAGGATTTTAAATTTTATAAAAATTTGTCATCACAGAAACTCATGGCTGAAAATTCATATCTTTTAACTATTTTTATATTTTTAAAAATCATTTTATTTTCAATGGGAAATATTTAATTAATAAAAAATAATATTTTGACTAAGAAAAATAATATTTTTTTGTTAAGCCTTATATATTATCTCAGATTTTTTGGAGGTTTAAAATTCAAAAAAATTGTTATATAAACATTTTCAATCATTTATTTATGGTTGTTTGACTAATTATTTCATAATATATATATATATATATATATATATATATTAATATAATAAAATTGTAATAAAATTCAAATAGCTCGAGCACGGAGACATCAGCACCGTAACCTACTCATAACGCCATAATACACATGGCGATCAACCCAGGATAATCAAGACGGTGTATGGCAAAGGCCGTATGCTACCCGTTCACGGATCTACACGTGGGACCCCCACGCCTCCATCCATCATAGTCCGCGATCCATGTGATTTGTTTTATAATCCTCGAGTCAGTCTGAGGATTGTGGTTGCAGGTTAGGTTGCATGGACTGTAGCAGCGTTCATATTATCTTCCACGTTTTGGGGTTTTGGACTTTACAGCTTGGACTTAGGAGTAGTTAATATAGGTATTATGGTATGTATGTTATTATATATTTTGGGGGTGATATGTACTATGGACTATGTATCGTGGGCATTACTGTTATGATATGTATTATGCATTATGCTGTTGTTGTGCTGAACTGTACATTCTATTGTATTCTGTACTATGTAACCTGGAAAAAAAATTATCTTGTACCATTGCTTTGAACCGAGACTGAGCAAGAATGGTAAGTAGAGGAAAAAAAGTCTTAAAATTTCTCATGCCGGTGTTAGTTCAAGAGAATGAGTACAACATTTAGCCCTATCGAGTCTCATTCTCCGTGCTTTCTGATAGTAATACTTAGTATTGCTCTTGGTTGGCATGGGTATAGGGGCCGGGCGTTACATTTTTGGTATCAGAGTTGCGCAGCGGAAATGTGGTGGGCCCATAACCCACAGGTCCGAGGATCGAAACTCGCTCTGATACCAATGTAACGCCCGGCCCTATACCCATGCCAACCAAGAGCAATGCTAAGTATTACTATCAGAAAGCACAGAGAATGGGACTCGATAGGGCTAAATGTTGTACTCATTCCCTTGAACTAACACTAGCATGAGAAATTTTAAGACTTTTTTTCCTCTACTTACCATTCGTGCTCAGTCTCGGTTCAAAGCAATGGTACAAGATAAAAAAAATTCCATGTTACATAGTATAGAATAGAATGTATAGTTCAGCACAACAACAACATAATGCATAATACGTATCATAATAGTAATGTCCACGATACATAGTCCATAGTACATATCACTCGCAAAATACATAATAACATACATACCATAATACCTATATTAACTACTCCTAAGTCCAAGCTATAAAGTCCAAAACCCCAAAACGTGGAAGATAATATGAAAGCTACTACAGTCCACACCACCTAACCTACAACCACAATCCTACGACTGACCCGAGGATTATAAAACAAATCACACAGGTCAGACTATTTCTAGTGTGAGTGAAGTAAGATCTATGAACAATAATTGTCTCAAATCTCAATTAATAAAAAAGAAAAGAAAACGCCGCATGTATAAACCAACATGAAGCATATATGTGCGTGAGAACCAACATGCAAATTAGGTTTCATAAACAATTCATTTAATCAGACAATGGTTTTAGGCCAAAAATATCGTATGTAATCCAATACGATACCAACCCATTTATCATATGTAACATAATGAATAAGTTCATATACACATTCTCCAAAGATACTGGGTTTTTAAAATCAACTTTAATATTTTCCAAAAAAACATAAGATAAAGAAAATTGCATTATGGAAATTATGGGATAAATGTAATATGATTCATAAAATATACCAAATAAACAGACGCTGGTATTGTAAAATCATAGTGTTTGCGCTCGAGCGCGCGCGGAGACATCAGCACCATAACCTACTCATAACGCCATAATACACCTGGCGATCAACCCAGGATAACCAAGATGGTCTAAGGCAAAGGCCGTATGCTACCCGTTCACGGATCTACACGTGAGACCCCCACGCCTCCATCCATCATAGTCCGTGACCCGCCAATCGAAGACCCCGATCAAAAAGAGGATTAGCCCTGTATAGCAGACCGTTGCCTTTGGTGGTAAAAGGGCAAGTGATATACCACCGATTCAGGTAGCGATCCTGAATCGGGTCGGCCAAGATGGAGTTTTGGCCCATTGGTACAACAGAGTCCAATCTATCCCGGCCCAAAAATCAAAAGTGTTTGCAACTTCAAAACACTTTTTTAAAAAAATCAGTGATGACAACGTCTCCCAAACAAATCTTTTGATAAACCCAGTATAATTCAAAAACCAAATAAAATTTAGCAAAACAATTATCCATATAAAATAAAATAGTTATATCTCCGTTTTGCAATAATATACAATGACCCCATAATACTAATGTATCAAGGCGAAACACGAAAACCTAATTTATTGGATGGAAATTATTATTAAAAATTCGTTAAGTTCGATAAAAGTTCATAACAATTTATTTAATTTTGAAAACAGAACAGCACATGTTTTAGTATACCAAAAACACTACCAAAATCCTAAATAAAATTTTCTTCTTTTTAAAAACACGTAGATAAGATAAAAAAAATTCTTTAACCAAAATAATTTAGTGTAACATATATATATATATATATTACCTTCCGACCAGGGCTGTATAGTGCAGCCTGGACAAATCTGGGTTACATGGTGCCTTAAGGGCTGCAAATGCAGCCTATCTGGACTGCGTAGTGTAGCCCTGAGCTGGGCCGGGCTGCACATGCAGTCCTGAGCTGGGCTGCACAGTCCAGCCCACCTGGGCAGCAATTGTGCAGCCCCCCTGGGTTGCGGTTGCAGCCCACAGCCCACCTGGGCTCCACATCAGCCCACCTGGGCTGCATGCAGCCCTAGCGGGGCTGCAACTGCAGCCCGTCTGGGGTGCACATGCAGCCCGAACTGGGCTGCTCCTTGGCAGTCCGTCTGGGGTGCACATGCAGCCCGAACTGGGGTGCTCCTTGGCAGCCCGTCTGGGGTGCACATGCAGCCCGAACTGGGCTACTTCTGGGATGCCCATCTGGGCTGCACTTGGGCAGCCCGTCCGGGCTGCTCTTGTGCAGCCGGCCTGAGCTGCACCTGCAGCGCCGAGCTGGGTTGCACAGTGCAGTTTCGCCTGGGCTGCACCTACAGCCTGGGCTGCACAGTTCATCCCCAGGATGAGCTTTAAAGTGCAGCCCCTGGTTAGGCTGCGACTGCAGCCCGTGGTTGGGCTGCGATTGCAGCCCGTGGTTGGGCTGCACTTGCAGCTCCGATCTTGATGGTCTGTGCAGGTGCAGTCATTCCAGCTGCATCTTTGCAGTTTTAAGGATCTTTTTTTTCGAAAAGGAGAAGGTTTCAATTCATTGTGGCAATTAAACATACACCATACATGCATTTTAATTTTATGCATTATTTCTAATTCCTACTTCAACCCAACAATTCAATCAATCAAAAGATGATTTAGGGAATGAACAAACAACCATTATACAAACACTTCACACTATAGTTGCATGAATACATGAAAAATAAAATGAATTAAAACATGATTATATCTTTACCCACCAAAGACTTCAAACAGCAATCTACAAGCTCTAGCCCTTGATTGCTTGACTTTCGCCTTTCAATTGCTAACAAAATCAAACACTCTGAATATGTATTCACTGAAAAAGAAAGATGCTAAGAGATTATAGGGATACTTACTCTTAGAATTGGAAATCTTTCTCTTAGATTTGATTGCAACTTTATTTAGTAAATATTGGATGAGAGAATTAGAAATTAGGTTTCCTCCTTTCCTCAAATGAATATGTATTTCTTCTCTTATGATTTTGGTTAAAAACAACAAATTTTACTTTAGCCTTGGTTGAGAGAATTGAATTTCTAGGTTTTCTCTTTTTTCTCTTTTGTTTCTCAGCTGCTGTACGTACAGTCAATACGAGACCAACAACAATTATCATAAATTAAAAAATACGATAAATAAATCTAACCACAATATCGTATATAAGTCAATACGATACGAAAGACAATTACATGTATAAAATAATATCATAAAATAAATCTAACCAAAGTACGTATATAAACCAATACAATACCATTAATAACTATCGTATATAAATCAAAACGATAAAAGATATGTCAAACCAAAGTATCGTACATAAGTTAGTACAATATCAATCACAATTAACATATGTAAAACAATATGATAATAAAATTAATTAAAAAATGTAATAAGGTAATAACAAGGCATGCGAGCTTCTGGGATAGATATTACCCGACTCCTAAAATACCAAATAAATAGACGTTAGTATTGTAGTGTTGCAGTGGTAGAGCTCGAGCGTGCATCAAGACATCAACACTAAACTTACTCATAAAGCTATAAGCATATGGTGATCAACCCAGGATTACCATGACGGTCTAAGGCAAAGGCCGTAAGCTACCCGTTCACAACACTACACATGGGACCCCCATGCCTCCATCCTTCATAGTGCATGACCCGCCGGTCTGGAATCCAACCAAAAAGAAAATTAGCGCAATGTTGCATACCTTGACCATTGGTGGTAAGTGGGCAAACAATATACCACTGATTCTGGTAGCGAACCTAAATCTGGTCGGCTAAGGTGGAGTTTTGGCACATTGGTGAAACAGAGTCCAATCTATCCCAACCCAAGATCAAAATGAGATTTAAAAAACTTGTTTATATATAACAAAAATCTCATTAAATTCGACAGTGTTATAACTAGAATATAATTATGGCTGGAATAAATATGGAAACATTCAATAAAGCAAAATGACGATCACAACCAGAAAGTATGCCAAAAATAAACATAATTAGTGCATAACCGCTAGTAAAAACACCAAGTCATAAACAAGATCATGCCTATCATAGGCTCATACAGAAATTATGGTGACTTACACCTTAAATAAATCCACAACAGTTGCAATATAGAATTAAACAAAAAAGACACCATCATAAGGAATGCATAAAAGAATGTCGACCTCGAAGATGGCTTGAAAGCACATCAACGCAAAAATTGTCATGTACTTTCAAATTGTAATTACTGATGTAACTCCCACGCGTCCCATATCACATGGTATTACTTGGACATTTACTAAAAAGCAGTAAATTCCACTTACATGAAATATAGTCAACCAAATAATGAATGTCCATACCATTTTGTACCGCTAACCATTACTTAAAATCCACATAATATAGAATTTTAAAAAAAAAATATTTACAGAAATCAAAATCAATTCAAACCATATATAAATGGAGAAAATATATTTGAAAGCTCTTAAAATAAATTTAAATGACCAAAACTCCTCTTTAAATCCCCTTGAATCCTTCTATTAAATATATCTCTTTTTTTGTGAAATAATCTTTCAAAAGTTTATCCATAATTTATTCATATTTAAAAGGAAAAAATGTAACGCCCGGCCTCTATACCCATGCCAACCAAGAGCAATACTAAGTATTACTGTCAGAAAGCACGGAGAATGGGACTCGATAGGGCTAAATGTTGTACACATTCCCTTGAACTAACACTGGCACGAGAAATTTTAAGACTTTTTTCCTCTACTTACCATTCGTGCTCAGTCTAGGTTGAAAGCAATGGTACAAGATAAAAAAAATTCCATGTTACATAGTACATAATATAGTGGAATGTACAGTTCAGCACAACAACAGCATAATGCATAATACATATCATAATAGTAATGCCCACGATACATAGTCCATCATACATATCACCCCCAAAATACATAATAGCATACATATCATAATGCATATATTTACTACTCCTAAGTCTAAGCTGTAAAGTCCAAAACCCCTAAATGTGGAAAATAATATGAATGCTGCTACAGTCCACGCAACCTAACCTTTAACCACAATCCTCAGACTGACACTTTTTTTTGGTTAAATAATAATAATAATAATAAATATATATTATCAATCAATACGTGTTTGAAAAAAAACATTTTATTTAGAATTTTAATTGTGTTTTTGCATACTAAAACTTGTGTTGTTTAGTTTTTTTAAATTAAATTAATTTTTATTAATTTTTATCTAACTTAACGAATTTTTAATAATTTTAATCCAATAAATTACGTTTCTATGTTTTGCCTTGATATATAAGTATTATAGGGTACTTGTGGATTAATGCGAAACGGAGATGTAATTATTTTCTTTTATACGCATAATTGTTTTGCTAAATTTTGTTTGCTTTTTGAATATTATACTGGGTTTATCAAAGGTTTTTTTGGAAGATGTTGTCGTCATTAACTTTTTTTTAGAAGTGTTTTGAAATTACAAACACTTTTGATTTTTGGGTCGGGATAGATTGGACTCTGTTGTACCAATGGGCCAAAACTCTATCTTGGCCGACCTGATTCAGGATCGCTTCCTGAATTGGTGGTATATCACATGCCCTTTTACCACCAAAGGTCAATGGTCTGCTACACAGGACTAATCTTATTTTTGATCGGGATCTCCGATCGGCGGGTCACGGACTATGATGGATGGAGGCGTGGGGATCCCATGTATAGATCCATGAACGGGTAGCATACGGCCTTTGACTTAGACCGTCTTGGTTATCCTGGGTTGATCGCCATGTGTATTATGGCATTATGAGTGGGCTACGGTGTTGATATCTCATTCAAATCTGCTGTGTATTCGATTTGGAATAATTTAAGAAAATTGTAATTTGTATATAAATATATATATATATATATATATATATATATATATAATATTCTAACTAATATTTACATTTAATTATCATACATATACTTATATATATTGTATATTATATATATAATAATTATTATATATAATAATTATGTTACTCTAATACATGCGTGATACATATATATATATTTCATAATAATAGTAAAAACTTATATATTACATATATATGTACATTTATAAATATGTTTATTTACTATTTAATACAACAATATTTATATGTATATACATCTATAATATTTTGTCATTATATATATTATATATTTATTTATTTATATTTATATTTACACTTTGATATTTATATATAATACGTATAAGTACATACATATATTTGGACAACATACAATACGTGTAGAATGAGCTAACGGGTTTGTTGCAATGTAAATCTCAACATCTATATATGGGTATGTTATACCTTGTAGGGAATATCATGTTACACATGCACACATATACACTTATGTATATGATACATATGCATACTTGTATATTTAGTTAAACAACAATTAAATAAAATTCAATCCATTAGTTATAAATTTAAATGAAATAAAAGTTTTTATTAAAATAAAATTTAGAAATGTTCAAAATAAATTAGGCTTAATAGGCTTAATAAAGATGCAATAGGGTAAATTTTGAAATTCACCCTCAACTTCCATTGCAGGCTGATCCAGGTATCGGAGCCTAATAATCTATGCAGCGTAGTTAGTCATTTAGGGTTGATTAATTAAGCTCATATCATAGCTAGTAGGGTGTCTAAAAAGGTAGTATCTAGGATTGAGTTTTGGTAATCAAATACTCCGTCCTACCTGTCTACCAGCCTGACCTAAACAAATCTGTAAGCCTAAAGTTTGTCCCTACTAAAAAAGGCTCAATTTAAATTAGGCCTGGGGCTAATTTTCAAAAGTATTTGAAAATTAAAAATATAAATTTTTTAATTTAACATAAAATATACATATATAAGAAAAGTTATACTATAATAAAGCTTTTCAAAATGTTTGAAAAATAATACATATTAATTTCAAAAAATTAAATTTAGATTAATAAAATAAATCAATTAAATAAGTTAATTAATAAAATTAATATAAAAATATATTATATATTATGATATATATATATATATATTATGTTATTTTAAAATGTTTAAAGTCGCATAAATATACATGTATATATATTAATGGAATTTCGAAATTAATGAAATTTAATTAAACTTTTTAATTAAATTAGTTAATTGAAGGTTATTTAATTAAATTAATTAAAGGTCAATTAATTAAATAAATATATTAAAAGTTAATTAAACAAATAATATTCCCATATATATAATATATGTGTAATACTATAGACGTTATAGTATGTAATAAATATTTGATATAAATATTATATTATATTAATATAGAATTAATTAAAATGATAATTAATTAAAATTAATTAATTAAGGTTCAATTAATATAATATTATACATAACACTATTATATAAGTAATATGAAATATAAAAGTTATATAGTAAATAAAATTTATACAATATGAATGTATAGCTTAAAAATGGAACATTAAGAAACCCTAATTAGACTTAAGGAATAAGTACATACATAAATGTATATATAACGTGATTTCAGGCGTGTCTAACACTTGAATCACAATGGTAATTCATAAGAAATATATTATTCCATAAATCGATATCGCTAGATATAATATATTGAAGATTATGAATCTTCAACATAAGTTGTCCTCTATCATTTATATATTAATCAATTACTTACATTCTCTTTAATTATTGAGCTCCTCAAGCTAGAGATATTATGTGTAGTACTATTAATATGTTGAATAGATGAGGTAAGCTAATTATACGTGTTTATTGCACTTTCCTCAAGGTATGTGCACTATACATAGGTCGTTGCAAAATTGTAGGTCGGAGTGAATAATCCCACTTTATTCATCGAGCTTTCCTCAAGGTAAAGGAGTGATTAGGATAAGGAACCACATGTTAGGAGTTGTGTGTGATACAACCGATAAGGAGTTATCCATCGTATGCGGGCCTATGATTTGTTGAGCTTTCCTCAAGGTCAGAATCACAAGGTATACGAGTCCTAACACCACTAGTAAAGTCGGAAGAATTCCATATTTCTATTAAGGTTTAGACAAACATAAAAGACTAATGGGAGCCATAGTAGAAAAAAGAAATGAAAACACTTAACCTTTCTAATATTATAAGAACATATGCGATATAATTTTAAAACAATCTACATTGACAAATTTATGCATTTAAGGTGATTGATAAAATGTTTATCAATTAAGATATGCAATAAACTGAATTAAAAATTTGTAAATAGAAATATAAAAATACTTACTATAATAAATGCTTATTATGTGTTAACGTTTCAATAGCCATGCAAATGCCAGATTTTACAATAACTAAATATGTTCGTAATTTGATTGCTTATGTGTTTATTTGGTCGATAGTGTGTGTTCCATTGTATGAGTTTATAACTCAAAATGCAATACAAGACTATAAATATTTGATTCATATACAACCGCATACGTGTTATATGGGGAATAGTCACAGTTCGTAGTATATGATACTTCAGTGAAGTAAGTTCATTCAAAATAAGCCAATAGATGGTACTACCAGATTAAGTACTCAAGTTAATTGATTATAAAAGGATCGTATTGTGTTAAATATGACATTAAACAAATACTATAAAATAGATCTAAGAACTCAATCATTGGAACGTCAGTTTGATTACTTTATGTAAAGTGCAACATATTTGATGTCATTAATTGTTAAGGATAATCGAATGCGCTTTTGCAAAGAGTTCATTATGATATTGTAGTAAGGATTTTCTTTTGAATGGTTTGACCATTTAAAAATAAAAACGAATGTATAAGAGTTGTGACGACCCACCTTTATGGACAATTTAAGTCGACAATAAACTACACATGTCTGACTCAAACCGTTCCAAATGGCAGATTATCAATGATGTTTACTAAATAAACAAGAAAAAAGAAGGAAAGCAATACATAGAATCTTGCAGTGGAATGACAAAATATAATAATCAATAAATAGTTCGTGAAGTTATTTTACAATATACATTTGATTACACTTTTTTACAACATTAATCAGAGTAATAAACGACAATATCAAACAATGCAGCGGAAAAATAATAATAAATATGATCGCTAATCTTCATCTTCAGGAATTTACATCTTCAAACATTGAAATACTCAAGCTAACTCGAGCATAATGAAAAAACAATACACTCGAGTCGGAACTAAAAATTACTAAGTAAGTCAAATCAATATCAAGTAAAATATGAGCGCAGTAGCTTTAAAGAGGTTACAGTATTTTCCATCTCCTATCAAGTGTACAACGTGAGTATGATAATTAATGAGACTTCAGATAATTCAAAATACCAACTTTAACAACTTTGATTAAAATAAATCCAAAGTTTAAATTTAAAAACTCAAACCTTTCAAATAATTCAATTCCAATAAATAATCCGAATTCAAGAAATTGTATGGGTATGTATCGTTTTAACCCATAATTTAAATGTCATAGTTATCCAATTTTTAAAGTGATTCAAATGGTCATTTAAATGATGTCAATAATATACAAGGTGATAACAGGGACATATTAAAATTAATAACAACCATCCATCCAACATAACAATCAATAAGCATCCATTTCAACACATTCAAATCAACCAATATATCACAACAGTTCATAGTAGTTGATGTCAAGGTTTTAACTAGCAATTGAATTCCAATATAAATTTAAATGTCAATTCAATTTAATGTCAATTCAATTTAATGTCAATTCAATTTAATGTCAATTCAGATCTAATATCAATTCAAATGTCAGTTTAAATCAACAAACAGCAATCAAAAAATTATATATCGCATCATAAATTTTGCGTAACTTGCAATGGAAATTTTAGTATTACATGAATGGGTTTAATCACTCACATTTTGGCTTTCCCATTTCTAGTCAGATTTGGATCCGCTGCTACTTTTTCCTTTGGATTTGTTTTCTTGCTATCTTAATCTTTTTTTAAAAAGTTCTGGAAGAAATGAGGAAGTTTGTATAGATCTAGATTTGAAAAAAAATATTTGGAAAGAAGAAGAAAATATACAGAAGATGAATAACTTAAAAGGAAAAGGAAGCTTTGAAAAAGAAGAAGAAGATTCGAAGAATAAGAATTAAAAACGGAAGCTTTGAAAAAAATGGAGAAAAAGGAGATTTGAAGAAGAAAAAATGAAAAAGGAAGGAGGAATGTGAAGAGAGAGGAAAAAATGAGATGGAAGTTTGTTTGGAAAAATGAAGCTATAGAAGATGACATTTGAAAAATGAAACCAGGCTACAGCAATGAAGATGGAAACAAATGAAAAGCTAATAAATTATATATAATCAATTAGGAATTGAAACAAAGTAAAAATATGAACAGCCTTATAGTATTTAAAGAGGTGAAGTGAAGGAATACATATATGAATGAAGATTTTATCTTCCATTTTTAAATACGAAGCTTTAAGAGAATGGATTGCCAGTAAATGGAAGCTACAAAAAATTATAACGCGTAAACAAAATGAACTTTAAAAATAAGTAATAGTAAATTATAATGAGGTGGTATGGATATTAATTTGGATATTCACATTAAAAATTAAAAAAAAACTTCGGGTAAAGTACTTATAAAGGAGAAAACGAAAAAATGAGAAACAAATGAAAAGAATGAGGCAATTATTAATTAGAAATAAATCATATGAGGTTGCTATTGATTAATAAGAAATGAATGGGTAGTCTAACAATATAATGGATGCTCAAGTGAAACCTACATGGAGAACATGGAAACGAAAAGAAATTGAATGTGGACGTGATACTAAATATAAAGCAAATGAAGGGCCACTTATATACTATAAACAAGATTTTGGGGTCCAAATTCTAAAACTTACTCCAATTAATTCATTTCAGTTAAAGGATTTCAACTGCTCTTATTGCAGTTTATATTCAATATTAGATTTCAACGAATTATCATTATTTTTCTAACGCAAAATGTAAGTTGCACATATCACTAATTAATTACCATTTACTTCTATTTCTTAATAATGGAAAGATCTAATTACTATTAATTGCAATAATTAAATCTCAAAACATACCCTAATACAAGGAAGATAATTAATCCAACTGTTTTCCTTTGAAATCCAATTTTCCACACTAAACCCAATATCTATATACTTAATTAATTTGAAAAATTAATTACAACTGTAATAAAACTCGTTCATTATATATTTATTGTTCAAACAGATCATTTTATTTCAACAATTCCCGTATGAAATTGATTAACCTAAGTTTTCATTTTGTTGCACTCATCATTCAATAGTTAACGATTCTTTTTATATCAATTGTAATATTTCTATTACATTAATTCTTCATTAATTACCAAATAAATTTCTAACGAATTTAATAATAATATGATAAATAAAACAATGTTTATACATTAATAGTTCATATCTAACTTATTGTTTACAAATAAAGTTTAATAAATTTTCATACTAAATAATTGATTTCATACTCCATATTAAAACCAATTGCAATTAATAATATATGATTACATTAGTTTATACATTATTTATTCTATTCCTTGTTAACATTTATTATTTCAATTGATTGAAATTACGTTAACGTAGTAGCCAATTACATTTAATCAATATTAGTAAATTATATGTTAATATGTGTTACTATCTTTTATCTCATTAAAGTTAGTTGTTTTAAGATTTATCTTAAGGTCAAAATTTATAATCCAATAGGATTCAAATTAACAAATCATAAATTCTAATTTCTTACAGTATAGAATTCCAAAATCTTATCAAATTTGATATTTTTAATTATCAAAAAATAAGGGTCGTTACAATCTCCCGTACTCAAAAATTTCATCCTCGAAAAGGAATAAGAAGGAATCAAGGAATTTAAAACATTTTATTCAAAATAATAAATTAATAAAAAATTTAACTTACATATTTAATTTTAATATAATTTGAAAATAATCCACGAAAAATTTTCTAAGTCCTCAATTCACGTAAAATTTCGGCAGCATTTGCTTTGCATGGTTAGGTCCGAAAAAGTAATAATATTGTTTGCAACAAAATTAGTCACAAACACCCAATTGCAGATGAAATCACCAAATCACATTTACGAATAACAGATAGATTGTACGTAGTAGAATTAAATAAGAAGAACACTCAAAAATTTTAAGAGGAAAATGGAGAAAGACAAGATTTATAGTGGTTCGACATTGTAGCCTACGCCCACTTTGAAGAGTTGCAGTTTTAGTGATAATTCTCTACTGATTTACAAGAGTACAATTGAAAGTATCCGAATGATAATGGGGTTCAGTAGAGTAACAACATAGAAGAGCCAAAAGATCCCTTTTCTGGAGGCTTATGGTTGCTATTTATAGGCTTGGCATGGAAATATCTGACTTTGAATTTGGAATACTCCTTCTCACATGAAGGTGGGCCCACGTGATCGATCCAGGGTGGTTTGGGATCGATCCCTATGTATTTCGTATCGATCCAAAAGTGGTCCAATGGCGATGAGATCGATCATGAACATTCTTCCAGTGGTATGCAAGCTATAGTAAAAATTTGAGGGCTTTTGGACTTATATATCTCGAGTTATGATCGATCCTAGATTAATATTGTAGGTAGGCTTTCACGTTCATATCTATAGCCTCGTATTACTCCTTTCGTATCGATGCCATTCGTATCGATTAAGTGTGTGTCGATGATGTGGTTCGGCAATCCATGGGAGATCTACTTTTCATGCTCTTCGACCGCTTCTTTTGCCTGAGCATGCATTTCATAACCATCCTGTAGCATTCCTTTCGTATCGATGCTAGTGTGCACTCTTCATATCGATCATTTGGTGTTGGCTTCGTATTGATGGAAAGTGATTGTTTCGTATCGATCATCTGGTTGATCAATACGAAATATATATCAACATGATCGATACAAAATGGAAAATTGTAGGCTAGTTCGTATGGATGAAAAGGGTTGGGTTTCGCATCGATCATACGGTTAATCGATACGAAACATATATTATCATGGATCGATACGAAACATATATCAATACGAAGTAAACAACATTGGTTGATCTGAGAGAAGCATTTGTCCAATGGATAGGAAAGAAACGAGTGCAAATTTGATGGATACGAAATTGAGAGAGACCTTGGTTGCTGATTGATTCATGGCTCCGACTCAAAGTAGCCGCCTCCTAGACCTAAAGTAGACCCTCTAATGACTCAAAGTAGCTCCTGGAGTCCTCATAGCCATGCTAATTTCCCAAAGACCCGAAGCCGGTGTCCCTTTCACTTGAAGTAACATGCCTAGAAACCCGAAGCAAACTTGAAGGTGACTCGGAGCTATATTTTTCGAAACTATATTTGAAACATCTTGTGCTGTTTTCTTGTCGACTGTGTTATTTCTGGCTTGACGATCATGTTTATTATCTGTGAAATTCCAATGTTGATTATTGTGCAGTCAAATGGGTTAAATCAGCCTATATGTTTCCTTGACTAAGGGCGGGTTAAAAAATATCATATATATCGTATTTCAATAATAAAGCATCCCAAAACATGGGAAAAACGATAAAATGCGGCTACAAAATCGTAATCTCAAAACGTACCAATTTGTCGGGCAGTAAATTTATGAAACCAAAAGCAATAGTTGTTGCTTTCATAAACCTGAATCTTAGCATAATTCAAGAGAATTAAACATGATGATAGGACAATGTACTAACTATTCTATCATAAATACCAATAATTCACAATGCAACAATCATCTGCAACAAAGCACTGTAATGCAACTGATAAATATGATGTTCTTCTACAAGTAATTCTAGTTACATGCAACCAAATAGCACAACAATCAGAAGCAACAATCATAGCACAACATTTAATTTTTAGAGTTCGTATAATGTACATATACCATTTTATACATAATAAAATTTCTGATTACTTTCTTGAATACACAAATTCTACTTTCGACCTAGAATAGTTAATCTGAATGCTCTAGTGCGGACTCTGATCTATTTTCTTGATTAGAAATCTCCATCCTCCTTGCCTAGCAATAAACTATGATAAAAACCTTCAAATTCACATCAAAAATTCGTATCAAATGCTCGACGTCAAGAATCGAGCGAAAAATCCTAATTCCGACTGGTGTACATTGCCCCAAATCGTGTATTCAAATCTGAATCAAAACTATTTTTCGGAAAAAATAATCTACATACAACTTACACATTTTATTCCATTGGTTTCTTGCTTCATTTATAAATACCATTTAAATATTTTCAATAACATCTTTATAAATATATGTAAACTATTTGAAAATAATTATTTACATCATTACTTATATTTAAAAGGAGCTATTGAAAACCTTAAATCCATTATTTATAAATTTATTAGTTTTAATATCAAAATACTTTTCAAATATTATTAATAAATCAATAATCATTAACTTTAACTATGTTTTACTGAATTAATAGCTTCTCACAATATTCACAACATTGATAATTAACTTTTAAACCATGTCATACATAAATAAACAACCTTTTAAACATTTTAGTATTTAGAAAAAAAAATCCAAAATATCCTTTATATAACACTTTTATAACTCGATGTTTTAACAAGTTTATACTCGTTCTTACAGACTGGTCATACGTCGATCAGACGCAAGACTAGAAATTTCAAAGTACTTAGTAGACCTATTTCAACACCCAGTGAAAATAGTTAAGAACAGATATGAAAAGCACCACTCGAACACCGCAGATCGCAGTACACAATGGTTACGTCTCTATCCCAGCAGAATCCATTTGTACTGGAGGTAATCTCTTCCCTCACTTATGCTACGGTCTAAAAAAATAACACCGTAGATCGTAGTACGCAATGGTTAGGTCGCTATCCCACCAGAATCCATTTTCATTGTAGGTAATCTCTATCCTCGATTTAAGCTACGATCTAAATCATAAGACCATAGGTTATGCTATGGAATTCGAAGGAACTCATGAGTTTATGTCCAAACAACCAAAAATCAAATCAATAGAATGAACCCACAAAGTGGATTACTGAATTTCACAGAGGGTACTTTTCATATATTCAATTTTGAAATATATCATAATATACATAGTACCCTTTTCAAAATCATATCTTCAAATATCACACTTATATAAATTCCATTATATATATGATTTCATTCCCAAATTGTGTACTTTCCAAATCAATGGTCTCAAATATATCATATCGTTCTTATATAAATTCTGTTATATATAAGATTATTCCTTTTTAGATCGAATACCTTCCAAAAATCAATAGTATTCGAAATAAGTTCATACTTATACCAACCATTTTCATATAAGAACCGAAAACTTCCAAATCAAATATTTATATAGAGTCAAAGGTCTTTGAAATCAATCCATTTTCAAATATCAATTATGTTTCAAACCATATATGATCTCAACAATCATTTTTTTTTAATCGTATATCATTCAAATTCCAAATTTCCTAAATTTCAAATCCATAGTTTTCCATAACTTCAGCTTTATATTTATATCAAATTTAGACAAAATCAAATTTCTTTCGAAAATACTTTTCAAAATCTTTTATTATAAAACATTTACTAGGTTCAAAATATTTATTAAAAAATTCCATTACAAACTTTTCAAAACTATTTTCCATATTTATATAAAGTCAGAACTGCTTAAAAATCAATTTGCGATCATAAGTTTTTGTAGATATTTACTATGTTCAAAACATTTCTTAAAACTCTTTCATACAAAACATTTAAAAAATAAATTTCATACTTATATAATATAAAATAATCTTATATAATTTACTTATCAATGTTAAATATAGGGTGTAATTATTATTTCCCTTTATTTCCTTTCCTATTATAAACTTCCCCTTTCCTATTATAAACTTTCTTGGTTTAACTATTTGGTGTGATATATAAACACCTCTTCTTGTAAATCAATGGTATGGGAATCAATAAACTAAGTTGCTTTTGTTTTGTCCTCCATGTATGTTCTTACAAATTATTTTCGATACCTTATTAATTAACATGGTATCAGAGCGCTCTCAGAAAATTATCTTAAATCAATTCAAAGTTAGGTATTATTCAATCTCGTATCTCAAATCAGTAAATTAATCAAACCATTATATCTCATATTTAAAATAAATCAGAAAATTCAATGTCGTACTCCTTCCCTTCTTTAAATCAGAAAGTTATCTCTTTCCTTCCTTTAAATCTCGTGTTCAACCCGCTCCAAAATTATCCGAAGATTCCTCTCAGAAAATTCGATCTTTGTTTTCGAAACTTTGGACATCTTCTCTACATCACTTTTGGGGATTTCTTATCAAGTATTTGGTTTTCTTCTTGGATTACATGGGTGAAGAAAAGGTATCGACTATGATAGATGTTGTACCGATGTTATCAAAAATCACTGACCACAAGTTAAACGGAGTCAACTACCTAGACTGGAGCAAAACTATGCGCATCTATCTCAGGGGCATTGAGAAAGATAATCATGTAAGTGATGACCCACCGCAACCAGATTCAACTGAGAAAGCCCTCCTGAACTGGCTTCATGATGATGCTCGCATGTTCCTTCAAATTCAAAATTTGATTGATAATGAGGTAATAGGCTTAATCAACCACTGCGAATTCGTTAAAGAACTATTAGATTATTTGGAATTTTTGCACTCTGGAAAAGGAAATTTGTCTTGAATGTATGAGATCTGTAAATCTTTTTATCGTGTTGTGAAGAATGAACAATCATTGATGACCTACTTCGTGAATTTCAAGAAGACCTATGAAGAGTTTAATTTGCTTTTGCCCTCAAGTTCAGACGTAAAGGTTCAACAAAAACAACGCGAGCAGATGGCGATCATGAGTTTTCTTGGTGGATTGACTTTTGATTTTGATTCTGCTAAGGCACAAATCCTGTCTGGAACTGACATGTCTTCATTACAGGATGTGTTTAGTCGATTCTTCAAGCAGAAAACACGGCTTCTTCGGGTAGTAAGTTTGTTCACAATAATGCCCTTGTCTCTAGAAATATAAACTGGAAAAATCAAAACGTAGGCAAACCTGATTCTCAAAATGTTGTATGCAACTACTGTGATAAAACTGGGCATGCTAAGTTGGAATGTAGAAAACTTCAATATAAAAATATGCTGAGGCAATCTGATATCAGCATTGGTCAGTCTAGCTCGAGTCAGTTTGGAACAGGGCAGTTTGGAGGCAATAGGCAAATTGCAAATTCAAATTTTGCTGGTGGTAATAACTTGGATCAATTGAATGTTGGACAAACAAATATTGGGGCCAATCAAACTTTGGGAACTAATGATCATATCCTTGGAACATCTGCTAATAAGACAGTGCATGATTACATCGATGAATTTGCTAAGTTCCTAAAACATCAAGAAACTTCAAAGGATTCTTCATTAGTAACTGCTCTAGCAAATTCAGGAAATAGATGGGTCATTGATTCAGGTGCAACTGATATGACAGGTAACTCCTCACTTTTTTCGAACTATCATTTAAACGCTTCCAATCGTTCAGTTATTTTAGCCGATGGATCTCTTTCTCATGTTCAAGGAACCGAGGTTTTTAACCCTACTCCTACTCTCTCTTTACCCTCTGTCTTACATTTGCCATCATTATCTTTTAATTTACTTTATGTAAGTCAGATCACTCGCAATCTAAATTGTTCTATATCTTCTTTTTTTTGAATCATTGTATTTTTTAGGATCTAGCAACGAAGCAGATTATTGGTAAGGGGCATGAGTCCGGAGGGCTGTATATTCTTGATTCGTCACCTTCCATAACTTGTTCAAGTATCACCTCTGCCCTCAAGATTCATTACCAGTTAGGCCACCCATCTCTTTCTCTCCTCAAGAAGCTTTGTCCTCAATATAGTTCTTTGTCTACACTAGATTGTGAAGCATGTCAATTTGCTAAACATCATCGTCACAGCACAAGTCGTAGAATTAATAAACGTGCTAGTGCTCCTTTTGAACTTGTACATTCTGATATTTGGGGCCCTTATTCAATTTTTTCTAAATCTGGATTCAGATATTTTGTTACATTTGTAGATGATTATTCTCGTACAACTTGGCTTTATCTTATGAAAAATCGATCTGAATTATTTTCTATATTCTCTGGCTTCTGTACCGAAATCAAAAATCAATTTAATACTTGCATTCGTACATTATGAAGTGATAACTAAAGAATGTACATCTGCTGTATTTCACTCTTATATGACTCAGCATGGAATACTTCATGAAACATCGTGTGTTGACACTCCACCACAAAATGGTGTGGCAGAAAAAAAATAGACATTTTTTTGAAGTTGCACGCACTCTTTTATTTTCAATGAATGTTCCTAAAAATTTCTAGGCCGATGAAGTTTCTACAGCCTGCTTTCTCATAAATCGTATACCATCTTCTATACTTAATTGGGAAATTCCATATAGGGTTTTTTTCCCCAACAAACCTTTATTCCCTGTTAGTCCTAAAAATTTTGGTAGTACTTGCTTTATTAGAGATGTAAGGCCACAAATAACTAAACTTGATCCAAAATCTTTGAAATGTATTTTTGTTGGCTATTCACGACTTTAAAAAGGATATCGTTGTTTTTGTCCTAGTCTTAATAAATATATAGTCTCCATCGATGCCAATTTTTTCGAAAATACACCTTTCTTTTCAAAATCTGATTATACCACTACCTCTACTATTCAAGACAGTAATGATTTTCTTATATATCTTACTCAAACTATTCCTATTGACCCATCCACCCAAAGCTTTGAAACATTCTCTGACCAGAATACCGATATCTCTAATATATCTCCTCCAGTTGATTCCATTACTGAACAAATCATAATCACTTCCTCCGATTTAGATCTCCCAATTGCTTTGAGAAAGGAAAAATGCAAATGTAGTTTCCCTATCTCATCGTTTGTCTCATATAATAACTTATCCACTTCTTCATATTTGTTCATTACTTTTCTTGACTCAATTCCAATTCCTAAATCTGCTACTAAAGCCCTATCTACTCCTGGTTGACGAAAAGAAATGATTGATGAAATGAATGCCTTGGATTTTAATAATACATGGGATTTAGTAAAATTACCTATTGGTAAAAAATCTATAGGATGCAAATTGGTTGTCTCTATGAAAATTAATCCAAATGGATCAGTTGCTCGTTCAAAAGCTCGATTAGTTGCGAAAGGATTTTCTTAAACTTATGGAGTGGATTATTTTGAAACATTTTCTCCTGTTGAAAAATTAATGACGATACGATTATTTATTTCACTTGCTGCTACATATGACTGGTCTTTACATCAACTTGATATTAAAAATGCTTTTCTCCATGGTGACCTTAAAGAAGAAGTATATATGGAGCAACCACCTAGCTCTGTTGCTCAGGGGAGATTGGTTTAGTATGCCACCTTAAAAAACTTTATATGGACTAAAACAAAGTCCTCGTGCTTGGTTTGGAAATTTTAGTCAAGCTATTGAGAATTTTGGTTTGAAGAAAAGCACAACAGGATCACTCGGTATTCTATAAAAATTCAAAGAATGGAATTATTTTGGTAGTTGTTTATGTGGATGATATTGTTATTACAGGAAGCAACAAAGTATGGATTGACTCTCTTAAACAATTTATTCACACTTAATTTCACACAACAGATTTGGGAGAACTTAAATATTTTTTAGGTGTTGAGGTTTTAAGGAATAACAAAGGTATTCTTTTATCTCAAAGAAAGTATGTGCTTAACTTACAAAAAGAAACAGGAAAGCTAGGATCAAAACCATGTAGTACTCCAATGATTCCAAATATACAATTAACAAAAGAAGGAAAGTTATTTGAAAATCCAGAAATGTATAGAAGATTGGTGGGAAAATTGAATTATCTTACTGTTAGTCGTCCAGACATTGCATATTCTGTTAGTGTTGTAAGTCAATTCATGTCATCTCCAACAGTTCATCATTGGACTGCTTTAGAATAGATTTTATGCTACTTAAAAGGAACAGTTGGGCTTGGTATTGTATATAGAAATCATGGGCATAACCAGGTTGAATGCTTTTTAGACGCTGATTGGGCAGGTTCTAAGATAGATAGAAGATCTACAACAGGGTTATGTGTTTTTGTTAGAGGAAACTTAATTTCATGGAGAAGTAAGAAGCAAAATGTTATCTCCCGTTCAAGTGCAGAATCAGAGTATCGAGCAATGGCAAAATCTGTATGTGAGATAGTTTAGATATATCAACTCTTGAATGAAATAGGACTGAAAACTATTATTCCAGCTAAATTATGGTGTGATAACAAAGCTGCTATTTATATCGCATCTAATCCCGTGTTCTATGAACGAACCAAACACATAGAGTTTGACTGTCATTTTGTTCGGGATAAAATACAAGATGGTTTAATATTTACAGAGTATATGGAGGCTGAAGAGCAGATTGCGGATATCTTCACCATAACTTTTAATAGAGTCAGGATTAATTATTTGTGGGCATGATTAACATCTATGCTCCAACTTGAGGGGGGAGTGTTAAATATAGGGTGTAATTATTATTTCCCTTTATTTCCTTTCCTAATATAAACTTTCCCTTTTCTATTATAAACTTTCCTGGTTTAACTATTTTGTGTGATATATAAACACCTCTTCTTGTAAATCAATGGCATGGGAATCAATAAACTAAGTTGCTTTTGTTTTCTCCTCCATGTCTGTTCTTACAAATTATATTCGATAGCTTATTAATTAACAATCAAAATATTTAAATTTTAAAACTTGTTCAACTTCTATTGGTCTTTACTTTAAAATTTCGAAAACTAATCTTTATACACTTTCCAAAATACTTAGCTTTGAAAATTAAGTCTCAATTTGGAAGTGTTGGACCCTTTAGAATAATCAGAATAAAAAACAAATTCCAATTCAAAATTGGAAATCAACAATCAATCATCTTATAAGATGCACAATCAAACAATTAATCAATCCTAATGCATAGGATACATGTGTTTATAATATTATTCAATAGAAATTCGAGAACTAAACACTAGTTTTGTTTCAATCATTTGAAATAAATACATACATATCTCTTTTGAATGCCAATTCATACTTCAGGAATTTGAATCAATCAGTTTCATTAAACAATCGAGTAGCAAAGCTACTAAAGTGGTCTCCCCCACTTTGAAACTCGAAAATGAACGCCAATGATGTCGCGATCATCAACGAAATTATTCTCCAATGACAGAAGTGAGTTCTGCATTTTATTTCTTTCAAAATCATTTTTAAACATTTCAGTGTGGAAAATACTTTCAAACAATACTTGTGATGACCCGTAAATCCGTACCCCCTCAATCGACAATAAAGCACACATGTCCGACCCAAAAAGCATAGACTAACGGAAAGTCATGAGAAAGAAAAGAAGAGAGAAGAAGAGAAGCGAATAAAGAGGGAAGATAGAACCAAACAAAACAATATAGAATCTCACATCGCAGCGGAAAACATATAATATCATATCAATGATCTTTATAAAACAGAAACTGTATATACATACATCAATCGAAGTTCAGCAATCAATCAATAGCTATCATCCTGGACAGTTATAATAAACTGTCCTCACAATTGCTGATAATATAAACAACAAAGTAGCGGATAAATAAAACCGATATGTGTATACATAAATGAAGATCTCCGGCTCTCCAGCTTAAGCTCCTAAAGCACCAAAACTGAACCTGTAAATATACTTGGTCTGACTCGAGCATTGAAAGGGAAGAATGCCCGGAGCAGTCTGGTAAACCAGCGTGAGAAGCACACTCAACTGAATTTATTAAATTACTAGATTTTCCTTTATCAAACAAAAGTGTCTCGTAAGACAAGTCCACATATAAACATAGACATATTTTTAACTTACGATAACTAAATCATTTCATATCAAATCCTCTTATATTATACTAGTGTCTAGTATACAAATAATATTCAAAATAGCCGAAATTGTTACCATTATTAAATTCTGACATACTAGACTCTACAAATAAAATGGCAGGTATGTAGTGGAGTTTGAATTTCCATACAAATGACCAGGTTAAAGGACTGCCTTCTGAATGGGTACACCTCTAGATGGATGTCCTAAGAAACCATCACAAAGTTCCTCTACCAACACAAGACCGATCTACCTCTATAATTAGACGGTACCGAATATGTCATCCTCTAGTCGTTACCAACCTTTACCGAGGGCCCTCTAGCATACAAACCACAATAATCAGATATACGGCGTCATAGCGTGTAAAGATATATCTGCAAGAGGATGATCATATCCTACTTGGGAATGACCCACTTATCCCTGTTGCATCTAATCTTCTTTTTGTCATTTCCGATTGATGAGGCCAGAGGTAACGGTTACCTTTGACAAATCAAAATCACATCACTATGAATGCCACATGCCCATTTTCATTGACTACTAATTGCCTTCCACAAAAATACAATCCTTAAGCTCATACGTCTTAAGGAGGGTGTTGAGCTAAGAGAAGTTGTCTTCGCCACCACCGCTGATGTACGTTTGTAAAAAAAAATGTACGTAATCCTTAGAAATGCAATGTCAGACAAACATCCATATAAATTGCCCAGGAATAGGACAAACCAAAGGTACTTTCCTACCACATCCTATCGGAAAATCTCTACGATTAGTAACGAATATTCCTTGCATTGGATATTTCATAATGAAGAGACCACTGCTACTATATGTATATTGGGATTTTAACCCCAAACGATCAATAAGCAGTCCCCCACTATGAAAACCCGGAATATCAATATCATCAATAATATGCACAATCGAAAACATACACATTGGTCCAGATAAATCTAATCCCGGTTTTTTCGCATTAACAACGCAAAAGCGTTTGTCAACTTCGCGCAGAAACTAAGTCACATAGACTTATCACGTCTCTAACTTTCAACTTACTATCCTTCGGGCCAAAAAGGAAGCTCGATAGATTGGAGCAATACTCCACACTATATGAATCAACATCCTCAACACAAACGATAATCAAGCCTACACAGAAAGCTATGAACTAAATTTACAATTAAATAGTTCCCATATCAAGTCGAGGAACTAAAATGGCCAAATTTGTTAGTCGATTACTTAACTATCAAAGAAAACAAACAAATATTTAGCACTAGATACAATGACTAGGCCCTTTTAATTAATCTTTTATTAATTAAATCGCTTGCTAAATATTCACTTCAAAGTATCTTTACAAGGATATATTCTCAAAACATTTCAACTTCTTATATTGGAAAACATTTCCATATACTTATATAATAATAAGTAATTCACAAATCAATTTATTTTCAACACTTAGAAAATATTACATATGCTTAAATCAGGATTAAGTATATATTTAATTCTGTAAGGAAAACATTCTCTTAACATATTTATTTGGGTCAAAACGAATGTTGCATAAAACATCGTTACGACAACCCAAAATCAATAGTATAGGGATTCGAAAATTAGATAGATATATAAATCACATATACTACAAAAACATTTCCTTTCAGAAATCATTTACTATAACAACAGTGTTATAGTCCAACATTTCCTTACTTCTCAAAATGTCTATTTCAACAACGAATGTTGAAATCTATGTATTCGATACTTAACGCATTTTAAAATATATTCAAATCGTTTAACTCCATTTAAAGTATCGCTTTCCAAAAATATCTGTTTTATTTAAATTATTATTCACCGTCCAAAAACATGAATATACTTCTCTAACCAAGTTCATTACTATTGCACATTTACTTAAAGGATAATTCACTGTCAAAAATCGCGAATATATCTCCTTTGCTGAATTCATCACTTCTACATATTTATTAAAGGATTATCCACCGTCCAAAATCGTGGATATAATACCTTTAATAAACTTCTCTATTTAACTTATCCAATTCAATTATTTCACATTTATAAAACAATGTTTATAAATTCACATTTCTATTTAATAAAAACTTCAAGTTATAGAATCCCTTTATTAACAAATCCTATTTATATCCCATTTACATGACAAAGTCTAATTTATAAGTAAATTAATTGTAAATCATTTATCTACAAATTCATTTGTTTATAACTTCACAAATTTAAATCTTATTTTCTTACAAATTCCATTTATAACTCCATTTTAACACTTATAAAACTCCTTTTACAATTCCATCATTTTCATTTATAAAATATCAATTTTATAAATCTTATATATAAACCATTTATAATAAATCAAAAATCCCAATTTGAACTATTTACAAACTAGTTATCTCCATATTCCAAAAATCATATTCTGATTATATTTCACAAAAATCATAACTTTTATAACATAAAAATTATAATTTTTATTTATTCAAAATAAATTCGTTCCTTAACACTTCAACATTTAATAAAACATATATTTTCAAAATCACTAGAAAATCCTGGAAATCATCACTTTAACATTAGGCCCAATGCTGCAACAGCACTAAATACATCAATCATGACATCCAAAACATCATATATCATATGATAACAGCATATATATCAATATTTGTAAATAAAATCAATACTGGTGTGGGATCCAGTTGGATCCCTCCAACCTGTCATCTGCAACAAATATACATATTAGAATATGTGTACAATGTCCGCTTCGAGGTAGACGCGCGTACAAAGGATCATCCGCTCATACATGATAGGTTCTCATCTGCTCCAATAGGCAGGAATATATCCAATTACCAATCAATATATAGATAATATATCATATATCATCCAAACAATCATCAATCATCATAAAATAAATTTATTCTCACTTATTTAAAAATATTGGTGAGTGAGAAAGAGTTAGTTATACTCACATTGCTTCCAATAGCAGTTACAGTGTTTTATTCCCAATAAAATTAAAAGGGCATTTAATTTTAACCAAAATTTACACTAGCTCCAATCAACACCAACCCAGCTCTAAAATGTACTGCTCGTCAATACGGACCTAAAGCAACTTGTTTTGTCAAAAAAGAGCTCGTATGACAAAGTTATAGCATTACAAAGTTTATATGAATTTATATAAAATCAATTTCAATTTTTTTAAACCTTTTTTATCTGGCCGTTAGTTTCTCTACAGCTGATCGCGGCCGTTGACATCTTATTCCTTCCTTCGTTTACGATCGCACGTATAAACCCATTAGCCGCCATTTTTTCCTTGAATTGTTGTCCCTCTATGATCATCGATACAGCAATCAAGCTCCACCGTTCGAAAGCCCTAGCCCGCCTCCACCAACGTCCAAAGCCCCATGAAGTTCGGTCGCCAATATTCCAAAAAAACGTGCACAAACAACGGATGAACGCGGGTCAATATCAGCGACGACGTCGAGTTTCAGACGATCATCCCCATATGGATTTGTAAAGCTCGACTAGCTCTACAACTTCCCTATTGAACTCAAAATGTGAAAAGGCATGGATTGAGAGAGATCGAGGGAAGAAAATTCAAGCGTTTTTGGCCATTGATTTGTTGGCGGCGGCTAGACCTAGAAAACTAGGGTTTTGGTGAAAAAGTGGAAATATTTGGCTTTTTATAGAAAATTTCGTGACACTATTTCGAACCCCAAACGAAGCGTACCGCCTGGCATTTATAATCTTTTATCCCTATTCGAAGCACGGTGGAATATATATCGAAAGCTAATTCGATCGTATTTAGAAGGTAGGTTTTCGAATCGAATTATTTAAATTTAAAATTTCACTTAAACAAATTTGTACGCGTTTTAGCTTGCCACGGCTAAACCGTAAATCTGGTTGATATGAAATTTGAAATCCTACAATAATATAACATTATGGATTCAAAGAATGTAACGACCCAGAATTTTTAGAAATTAAAATTTGAATATTTAATTAATTTTAAATATTAATAAGTGAATTTATAAGTCAAATAAATTTTTATTTGAATTTTTGGATTTAATTGAATAATTAAATCGATAATTTAATACGTTAAATTATGGAGATAATTGAAAATCGAGTTAAATATGATTGAAAATGATTTGTAAAATTTTATTTTATCATATGGGAGTTAGAACGATATTTTAGAACTTTTAAAATCGATTTAGAAGTTAATTTGTGAAAATTGAATATTTTAATAATTAAATCGACTAGTAAAAATAGCCAATTTTTGAACAGTCTCAGAATTGAACGAAACCAGTTCCATTGGATTCGTAATAGTTAGTTATTACCGGATTTCAAATTTCGTGTCAATCGGAGTTATCGTTTGAGCGTGGCAGCTCGAAACGCATCGAATTATTTTTAATTTAAATTTGGCGAGTCAAAATAGCCATTTTTCAAAAAGTCTCGGATTTCGACGAAACCAGTTTCATCGGATCCGTAATGTGATATTATTGTAAGGTTTCAAATTCCGTGTCAATTGGATTTACCGTTTGTCCGGTACAAATTAAAACGCCTAGAAATCGACTTAAATCGGTTTAATTCAAATTGAGCGTTTATAGCCATAACTCGCACATACTTCCGAATTAGCTTCCGAAACCTGTCCCATTGTGTCCGGAACGTGGGGTAAACCCTAGAAACGCTGGTTACGGCGCGTAAATCGGAGTTCGGAATTTCCGGATGAATAGTGTTCGAATTTTTCTCTATAAATAGCCCCTCACTTAATAAAAAAATATATATACAAAACCCTAATCACGTTGCAGCCGCCTCCACCAGAAATGAATGGCCGAAATTGCCTAAATTTCTTACTCAATTCGTTATCAATCCACTCAACGATTCATGAAAGTTTCAACTAGAGTATTGTAGAGGGCAACGAGAGCTTGGAGATCAACGGTTATGATCAAAAATGGAGTGACGTGGTGACCAGAACTCGAGCTGGAAGCTTGGCCGTTCGGCCTAGAATCACGTGCAAACAATAGGGCCGAGCTTCACTAGCTTATGGCCGAGTATAGCTCTTGGCAGGGCGCACGTCATGGAGCAAGTTGATCGAGTTCAAGACGTTTGTGGATGAAGCTAAAATTAACCCTAGTTTTCGTGTGTGGGTTTTGTGCGTTCGGCTATCACCTGGAGATAGAAACGAGAGAGAGGGAAGAAAGGGGGGACGGTGGGGATGCATGGGTATAGGATCTAACGGCCAAAGCTTGTATAGGTTATAAATTATAAAGTTTAAGTTGTAATTATTAAGTTTAAATTCGTATAAACTTCGTAAATTCATAACTTTTTCATATGAGGTCGAAAAAATGCAAACTCAGTTGCGTTGGAATCGTATGGACGAGCACTACGCGATGAAGTTGGTTTGGAGTCGTTTGGAGTTAGTGAGAATTTTGGATAAAATTAAACGTCCGTTTAATTTTATTCGAAATAAATCGCTAAAACGGAATTAAAATCAAGGTGAGAACTTCTCACTCAATCGAATCAGTTTCGATTTTATTTTAAATAGTTAGATTTAAAATATTTGAATGCATGTTTGAATGATGATTGTTATCTATTGATTGTTAAAATAGACATTATACGCCGTTAGTAAGCGGATGTTATTTATTAAAAACATATACCGCGAATATTTCATAAACAGTGAAATTGGTATTATATATAATATCAATATATATATATATATTGGCATATGTATATATTGCAGTTATTGATTTCCCGTATTTTTTAGCGGATGAGACTCTATTGCGCCGTTATTAAGCGGATAATATTTAATAAGAACATATACCGCGATAATTTCGTACTGGAGCGAAATTGGTATTGTGCTAATGTTTTTGGATGCAGGAAAACAGGTTGGAGGGATCCAACTGGATTCCTCAACAGTTTTTATTTGATTTCAGATATTTTGATATTTGATTGATTTTCATATTGATATATGATATCGTTGTTTGTCGTGATTGACTATTTGGTGTGTAGCATCATTGGACCCAGATTTTGGGATTTTAAAATAATTTTAAAGTGATTTTCGAGAATATACTATATTTTGGAATTAATCCATTATGAAAAATAACGATATAATTTTTAATGTTATAAAAATTATGGTTTTTGTGAAATATAGTTAAAAGCTGATTTTTGAGAAATGTGAATTAATGATTTTTATAAAATAGTTTAAATTGGATTTTTGAACATATTATAAAAGTTTAAATATAGGATTTATAAAATTTGATTATTTTATAAATCAAGAGAACGGTGAAATTATAAAGGAATTTAAAGACGTTTTAGAAGAATAATATAAATTGATTTACTAAATAGATATTTATAAATTGAAATATTGACATTATAAAACGAGTTTTTATAAGTGTTTGAATGAAGTAAAAATGAATTTCATTAATGAATGAAATTTATAGGATTATAAACAGTGAAGTTATAAATGAAATTTTATAAACAGTAGGTTTATAAAATTTATAAAGTTATTGAAAGAATGGAGTTTTGATAAATAAACGAATCTTATAAGTTATAAGATTTATAATTATGAAGTTCAAAGGAACAATTTTAGTAAACGAATAAATTATAAGTATTTAACTTATAATATGAACGTTTAGTTTATAATTTAGTTATAAACTGGAATAGGTTAATAAAGGGATTTATAAAAAAGGAAGTTTTTATAAATAAATAGAAATGGAATTTATAAACGTTGTTTTATAAATCCGCAAGCAAACAACTTATTTTGATAAGTTAATTGTCATAACTTGTTTAATGGAGTTATATTCACATTTTTGAATAGTGAATAACACGTTAAAGAAATTGTTTTAGATTTGGTGTTTTAAACAAAATTAAAACGATCTAACGATGTTTTAAAAGATGTTGAGATTCGAAACCATAGATTTCAACATTTATTGTTGAGATAGACGTTTTCGAGAAATAAAAGGAAATGATGGACTATAACACTATTGTTATAGTAAATGATTTCCGAAAGGAAATGTTTTGAATAGTATTGGGATTTATATATCTATTTTAATTTCGAATCCCTATACTAGTGATTTTGGGTTGTCGTAACGATGTTTTACGTAACATTCGTTTTGGCCCAAATAAATATGTTTAAGAGAATGATTTCCTTAAAGAATGAAATATATACTTAATTCGATTTAAGTATATTAAATATTTTCCAAAGTTGAAAATAAAAAGATTTGTGAATTACTTATGAATAAATAAGTATGGAAATGTTTTCCAATATGAAGTGAATAATTAAAATTTATCTTTTTGAAGATAAATTGAAATGAATAATTGAAATCGTATATGCATGAATATTTTGGAATATAAATTCATTATGGAATTTATATGTGAAAGTAGAATTTGTTTGAAATTAAATATTGATTTATTTTTGAAGTGTGAAAATTATATATCTTGTAAAGATATTTTGGAAAGTAAATAATTTGGAAAATTATTTGGAATCTGGTGATGTGTGCATATCAATTGATAGTTCAATAACCGACTATCAATATTTCCCTTTGAATGGGTATTTGATGTGATTTAATTGAATTAGAATGTCACACTTATTTTTGAATAAGCGCTCACTATTCGGGTTAACCGGGAAAGGACCACGGGGTCGTATAACCCATTCCGAATATGTGATACGTCGTTGTGAATTGCATTGAAGATCGGTGTTGAAGACCCGGTATTTGCAAAAGCGATAGGATGACCTGTCGATTGACTCTGCACCGAGTAGCTACGGTATTGAGTTCTCCATATGTGATGGTGAATCCGATCAGGATTGTGAATATCCGGATTGCAAGGACTTCTTTGTAAGTGCCTTCGGTTTTGTTCGAGCCCGGAACAGACTTGTATGGATTGTATGTCTGACGTTACAAATTGAGATATAAAGCCGATTTCTTTCAAATATATTTCTGTTGGTGGCGGATAATTTATTCTTTTAGCTTAACACCCTTCTCTGAGACGTACGAGCTCAGAGGTTATGTAGTTGAATGTTATCAGCGATATATTCCCAATTTGGTAATGTGACATGCTGAGTGATGCTGAAATGATCATTGTGTTGATTATTTGTGATAGGATCGTTTATTTGATCGTCTATCCTTGTGATCATTGTGTTGATCATTTGTTGACCCAAAGCATGGCTTTTGTATAAAGTATGTTTTTGTGGACGTGACTTCGTCGAGCCTCACACCCCCATGAATGGTCAAAACAGGAAAGATGCGGCAAGGTTATGAGGGGTAGCACCCTTTAGGATGTGTCCATTTCCTTCTGGAAAAGGGTGGTATCATGGTATGGAGCCCAGATACTTACTCATGTTGAAAACACTTTGTTATGATTGTGTGAATTGATTACGAGCGCTCGGTGAAAAGGTCCCAAAGGACCGGGGGATGGTATATTCGGTCAGTTGTTACTCAGTTAGGGGTAACCCGGCCTTGTGTTGGTAGAGATCCGGTTTGGTTCTCGGGGATGTCCATCCAGAGGCATTCTCATGTGGCAATGGGAAGTTCCTTGGCCTGATCATTCGTTGGAAATCCAAAGAAACAATACGAGACTTGTACGGTTTTAGTTGTATAACCTGCTATGGAATGTGGCGGTAACCTGCTATTGAACATAGTTAGCTATAGTAGGCATACGATAATGGTCGTATGTTGGCTAAGATTTATATTCTACTTTCGAAATGAATTTTCCCTACACTATACACTAATAATAATATCAAATGTTCTTTTAAATGCGTATCAAGCATCTTTGACTATCATAAGGAGAAATCTCCTCCGATTCTGCGTTTGCATGTGTGTGTGTGCGGGAGGCCTTATGGTAGTCTCATTTTTAAAAGCATTGCGAATTGACTTTAAAAATATTCCTCTATTTTGATTTTAAAGATAAATAAACTGTTTTGAGTTCTCACACCAGTCACATGACTGACTCGGAGTTTATTGTTTTCCTTCCTAAACTCTGGGTGCCCACCAATTTCCACACGGGCAGTTAAGAGTTAGGTTTATCAGGATATTCTGGATATTCTGGAGTTGCTGGAGGCAAGCTGGATGGCATGGCATATTACTTATATAGTATTTCTTTTTCCGCTGCACTGTTTGTTGTTGTTGTACACTCTGATGATATGATGTAATGAAATGTAATGTAATGTAATAACTGATATAGTTCTTTGTTTAAAGATTATTCATTTATTATTATATGTTGTTCCGCTGCGAATTGTGAGATTCTGATGTTGTTCTGTTGTTTCCTGTTCTGTTCTATGTTCTTTTCTCTATTTTCCTTTTCCCTATCTTTCTCTATTCTCTTTTACTTCTATTTTAAAATTTTCTATCTTCTGTTTTTTTTCTTTTCTCTCTATTTTCTACCTTCTTATCTCTTCTTCTTTCTTTTCCTTTTCTTTTCTTCTTTCTTAAACCCATAACATTTCGGGTTTTTGGCCTTCGATTTCTCGGCAGTCGATAAAGTGAGTATCGATGTTGAATTTTCGTCAGTCGAAAATTTTCGAAACGTTACATTTGGTATCGGAGCTTATGGTTAAGCGACAACCATGGTTCTGTTGGATATTTCTCATTAGAGATAGAGTCAGTAGTACTCTAGAATGAGTTTGAGTGTAATAATAGCTATGAGAGCGTATTTGTTAGTGAATATGAAATCGTTTTATTTTGTGATGATTGGTTTGTTGAGTGGTATATAGATTCTGGTTAATACGAGTAATTAACGTTGTTGATAGGGATCTCTAAACACTTGTACAGAACAATTCGACACAATATTGTTTTAAATTGAGTAAATGAAATAATTTTACCTTGATTATATTTTATATATAAAGGAATAATTTTTCAAAATTATTAAAGTGTATATAAGTTGATTGTTAGGTTGTTTGAATAATCTAAATAAAAGAATAATTTTATAAGCAAAAGAATTATATGAATTGAATTATAATTAAAGTAATTTACAATTGTGAAATAAACTTATATATATAAGAAGTGAAACTATATGAATATATTTATGAATATGAGTTGTAAATAAAGGTGAATTTCAAGTTAAATGGAGTACAACTTAAGAGATATTGAATGAAATTGAATTGAATTAATGGATTAAATGTTAATCAAATAAATATGAACTTGAGTTATATAAATAAAATTCAACTGTTGTAATTGAATTGAATTGAATGAATGGATTGAATGTTAATCAATTAAATGTAAATTAAGTTGATATGGAATAATGAATATAGGTGTTAATTCATTGAAATCAAATGTTATTGGAAGTTGAATAAATTGAATGAGAATGAATATAAGCAAAGGAATTTGATTGAAATTAATATACATTGGTTGTTATATGATTGTTAGTTGATTGTATGCAATTCATTAAGTGTTAATGAAATTGGAAGCTATGAAATTGAATTCAAATTGAAAGTAAATAAATTTGAATAGAATTGAATTTGATTTGGAAGTGAACCAACTTGAATATGAATTAGTAAATATAAACTAATTGAGAATGAATGTTGATAAAATCCAATGTAAATAAATCAAATATGATTTAGAGTGAAAACCATTTCATTGAATATAAATGAGAATATGAATGAGTATTTAGTTGGTTGATGGTTGAATATATATTGCATTTGCTATATTATGTAGTTGTTATGTTAATATATGTTGTATATTGATACTATTGTCATATATGCATGTTCTCATGTTGTTTGTTGAGTGATTAGTAGGTGCAGATCGCGTTTGCTTCGCATTTGGAGCTCGCTTTCGCGCTATATTAGCCGTATATGCTTGCTAATAAAATATAAGGTACATATCTCGGATTAAATATCGCACTTTTACAAATTTTTCCCTTCGGGATGCCTCATTACTTGATGAGATGTATATTTGTGATATATATACTGTCATTTTTTTTCGGATCGAGCCGCGCAAAGGAGACTATGGCGAATTTTTCCGAAAATTTAAGGCGTTAGAAAAAATTTAAGAAAATTGGAAAATTTGTGAAAACTTTAACTTTGATTTTTGAAGTTGAAAGTTAAACAATAGTAGTTGTTTTTGAAAAGATAACTAAGTATGATTTGAAAACTTAGTAAAGATTTGTAAGAAGTTTAATTATGAATTTTGGGAAAATTAATAAATTCTGTAACTTTTCTTACTAATAATTTCGAGGACGAAATTCTTTTAAGGGGGAAAGATTGTAACGACCCAGAATTTTTAGAAATTAAAATTTGAATATTTAATTAATTTTAAATATTAATAAGTGAATTTTTAAGTCAAATAAATTTTTATTTGAATTTTTGGATTTAATTGAATAATTAAATCGATAATTTAATACGTTAAATTATGGAGATAATTGAAAATCGAGTTAAATATGATTGAAAATGATTTGTAAAATTTTATTTTATCATATGGGAGTTAGAACGATATTTTAGAACTTTTAAAATCGATTTAGAAGTTAATTTGTGAAAATTGAATATTTTAATAATTAAATCGACTAGTAAAAATAGCCAATTTTTGAACAGTCTCAGAATTGAACGAAACCAGTTCCATTGGATCCGTAATAGTTAGTTATTACCGGATTTCAAATTTCGTGTCAATCGGAGTTATCGTTTGAGCGTGGCAGCTCGAAACGCATCGAATTATTTTTAATTTAAATTTGGCGAGTCAAAATAGCCATTTTTCAAAAAGTCTTGGATTTCGACGAAACCAGTTTCATCGGATCCGTAATGTGATATTATTTTAAGGTTTCAAATTTCGTGTCAATTGGATTTACCGTTTGTCCGGTACAAATTAAAACGCCTAGAAATCGACTTAAATCGGTTTAATTCAAATTGAGCGTTTATAGCCATAACTCGCACATACTTCCGAATTAGCTTCCGAAACCTGTCCCATTGTGTCCGGAACGCGGGGTAAACCCTAGAAACGCTGGTTACGGCGCGTAAATCGGAGTTCGGAATTTCCGGATGAATAGTGTTCAAATTTTTCTCTATAAATAGCCCCTCACTTAATAAAAAAAAAAATATATATATACAAAACCCTAATCACGTTGCAGCCGCCTCCACCAGAAATGAATGGCCGAAATTGCCTAAATTTCTTCCTCAATTCGTGATCAATCCACTCAACGATTCATGAAAGTTTCAACTAGAGTATTGTAGAGGGCAACGAGAGCTTGGAGATCAACGGTTATGATCAAAAATGGAGTGACGTGGTGACCAGAACTCGAGCTGGAAGCTTGGCCGTTCGGCCTAGAATCACGTGCAAACCATAGGGCCGAGCTTCACTAGCTTATGGCCGAGTATAGCTCTTGGCAGGGCGCACGTCATGGTGCAAGTTGATCGAGTTCAAGACGTTTGTGGATGAAGCTAAAATTAACCCTAGTTTTCGTGTGTGGGTTTTGTGCATTCGGCTATCACCTGGAGATAGAAACGAGAGAGAGGGAAGAAAGGGGGGACGGTGGGGATGCATGGGTATAGGATCTAACGGCCAAAGCTTGTATAGGTTATAAATTATAAAGTTTAAGTTGTAATTATTAAGTTTAAATTCGTATAAACTTCGTAAATTCATAACTTTTTCATACGAGGTCGATAAAATGCAAACTCAGTTGCGTTGGAATCGTATGGACGAGCACTACGCGATGAAGTTGGTTTGGAGTCGTTTGGAGTTAGTGAGAATTTTGGGTAAAATTAAACGTCCGTTTAATTTTATTCGAAATAAATCGCTAAAACGGAAATAAAATCAAGGTGAGAACTTCTCACTCAATCGAATCAGTTTCGATTTTATTTTAAATAGTTAGATTTAAAATATTTGAATGCATGTTTGAATGATGATTGTTATCTATTGATTGTTAAAATAGACATTATACGCCGTTAGTAAGCGGATGTTATTTATTAAAAACATATACCGCGAATATTTCATAAACAGTGAAATTGGTATTATATATAATATCAATATATATATATTGGCATATGTATATATTGAAGTTATTGATTTCCCGTATTTTTTAGCGGATGAGACCCTATTGCGCCGTTATTAAGCGGATAATATTTAATAAGAACATATACCGCGATAATTTCGTACTAGAGCGAAATTGGTATTGTGCTAATGTTTTTGGATGCAGGAAAACAGGTTGGAGGGATCCAACTGGATTCCTCAACAGTTTTTATTTGATTTCAGATATTTTGATATTTGATTGATTTTCATATTGATATATGATATCGTTGTTTGTCGTGATTGACTATTTGGTGTGTAGCATCATTGGACCCAGATTTTGGGATTTTAAAATAATTTTAAAGTGATTTTTGAGAATATACTATATTTTGGAATTAATCCATTATGAAAAATAACGATATAATTTTTAATGTTATAAAAATTATGGTTTTTGTGAAATATAGTTAAAAGCTGATTTTTGAGAAATGTGAATTAATGATTTTTATAAAATAGTTTAAATTGGATTTTTGAACATATTATAAAAGTTTAAATATAGGATTTATAAAATTTGATTATTTTATAAATCAAGAGAATGGTGAAATTATAAAGGAATTTAAAGACGTTTTAGAAGAATAATATAAATTGATTTATATTAAGAGATTTATAAATAGATATTTATAAATTGAAATATTGACATTATAAAACGAGTTTTTATAAGTGTTTGAATGAAGTAAAAATGAATTTCATTAATGAATGAAATTTATAGGATTATAAACAGTGAAGTTATAAATGAAATTTTATAAACAGTAGGTTTATAAAATTTATAAAGTTATTGAAAGAATGGAGTTTTGATAAATAAACGAATCTTATAAGTTATAAGATTTATAATTATGAAGTTCAAAGGAACGATTTTAGTAAACGAATAAATTATAAGTATTTAACTTATAATATGAACGTTTAGTTTATAATTTAGTTATAAACTGGAATAGGTTAATAAAGGGATTTATAAAAAAGGAAGTTTTTATAAATAAATAGAAATGGAATTTATAAACGTTGTTTTATAAATCCGCAAACAACTTATTTTGATAAGTTAATTGTCATAACTTGTTTAATGGAGTTATATTCACATTTTTGAATAGTGAATAACACGTTAAAGAAATTGTTTTAGATTTGGTGTTTTAAACAGAATTAAAACGATCTAACGATGTTTTAAAAGATGTTGAGATTCGAAACCATAGATTTCAACATTTATTGTTGAAATAGACGTTTTCGAGAAATAAAAGGAAATGATGGACTATAACACTATTGTTATAGTAAATGATTTCCGAAAGGAAATGTTTTGAATAGTATTGGGATTTATATATCTATTTTAATTTCGAATCCCTATACTAGTGATTTTGGGTTGTCGTAACGATGTTTTACGTAACATTCGTTTTGGCCCAAATAAATATGTTTAAGAGAATGATTTCCTTAAAGAATGAAATATATACTTAATTCGATTTAAGTATATTAAATATTTTCCAAAGTTGAAAATAAAAAGATTTGTGAATTACTTATGAATAAATAAGTATGGAAATGTTTTCCAATATGAAGTGAATAATTAAAATTTATCTTTTTAAAGATAAATTGAAATGAATAATTGAAATCGTATATGCATGAATATTTTGGAATATAAATTCATTATGGAATTTATATGTGAAAGTAGAATTTGTTTGAAATTAAATATTGATTTATTTTTGAAGTGTGAAAATTATATATCTTGTAAAGATATTTTGGAAAGTAAATAATTTGGAAAATTATTTGGAATCTGGTGATGTGTGCATATCAATTGATAGTTCAATAACCGACTATCAATATTTCCCTTTGAATGGGTATTTGATGTGATTTAATTGAATTAGAATGTCACACTTATTTTTGAATAAGCGCTCACTATTCGGGTTAACGGGGAAAGGACCATGGGGTCGTATAACCCATTCCGAATATGTGATACGTCGTTGTGAATTGCATTGAAGATCGGTGTTGAAGATCCGGTATTTGCAAAAGCGATAGGATGACCTGTCGATTGACTCTGCACCGAGTAGCTACGGTATTGAGTTCTCCATATGTGATGGTGAATCCGATCAGGATTGTGAATATCCGGATTGCAAGGACTTCTTTGTAAGTGCCTTCGGTTTTGTTCGAGCCCGGAACAGACTTGTATGGATTGTATGTCTGACGTTACAAATTGAGATATAAAGCCGATTTCTTTCAAATATATTTCTGTTGGTGGCGGAGAATTTATTCTTTTAGCTTAACACCCTTCTCTGAGACGTACGAGCTCAGAGGTTATGTAGTTGAATGTTATCAGCGATATATTCCCAATTTGGTAATGTGACATGCTGAGTGATGCTGAAATGATCATTGTGTTGATTATTTGTGATAGGATCGTTTATTTGATCGTCTATCCTTGTGATCATTGTGTTGATCATTTGTTGACCCAAAGCATGTCTTTTGTATAAAGTATGTTTTTGTGGACGTGACTTCGTCGAGCCTCACACCCCGTGAATGGTCAAAACAGGAAAGATGCGGCAAGGTTATGAGGGGTAGCACCCTTTAGGATGTGTCCATTTCCTTCTGGAAAAGGGTGGTATCATGGTATGGAGCCCAGATACTAACTCATGTTGAAAACACTTTGTTATGATTGTGTGAATTGATTACGAGCGCTCGGTGAAAAGGTCCCAAAGGACCGGGGGATGGCATATTCGGTCAGTTGTTACTCAGTTAGGGGTAACCGGCCTTGTGTTGGTAGAGATCCGGTTTGGTTCTCGGGGATGTCCATCCAGAGGCATTCTCATGTGGCAATGGGAAGTTCCTTGGCCTGATCATTCGTTGGAAATCCAAAGAAACAATACGAGACTTGTACGGTTTTAGTTGTATAACCTGCTATGGAATGTGGCGGTAACCTGCTATTGAACATAGTTAGCTATAGTAGGCATACGATAATGGTCGTATGTTGGCTAAGATTTATATTCTACTTTCAAAATGAATTTTACCTACACTATACACTAATAATAATATCAAATGTTCTTTTAAATGCGTATCAAGCATCTTTGACTATCATAAGGAGAAATCTCCTCCGATTCTGCGTTTGCATGTGTGTGTGTGCGGGAGGCCTTATGGTAGTCTCATTTTTAAAAGCATTGCGAATTGACTTTAAAAATATTCCTCTATTTTGATTTTAAAGATAAATAAACTGTTTTGAGTTCTCACACCAGTCACATGACTGACTCGGAGTTTATTATTTTCCTTCCTAAACTCTGGGTGCCCACCAATTTCCACACGGGCAGTTAAGAGTTAGGTTTATCAGGATATTCTGGATATTCTGGAGTTGCTGGAGGCAAGCTGGATGGCATGGCATATTACTTATATAGTATTTCTTTTTCCGCTGCACTGTTTGTTGTTGTTGTACACTCTGATGATATGATGTAATGAAATGTAATGTAATGTAATAACTGATATAGTTCTTTGTTTAAAGATTATTCATTTATTATTATATGTTGTTCCGCTGCGAATTGTGAGATTCTGATGTTGTTCTGTTGTTTCCTGTTCTGTTCTATGTTCTTTTCTCTATTTTCCTTTTCCCTATCTTTCTCTATTCTCTTTTACTTCTATTTTAAAATTTTCTATCTTCTGTTTTTTTTCTTTTCTCTCTATTTTCTACCTTCTTATCTCTTCTTCTTTCTTTTCCTTTTCTTTTCTTCTTTCTTAAACCCATAACATTTCGGGTTTTCGGCCTTCGATTTCTCGGCAGTCGATAAAGTGAGTATCGATGTTGAATTTTCGTCAGTCGAAAATTTTCGGAACGTTACAAAGAAACGGGTGTCTTCGAAATCTAATATTGTTTGAAAAATTGCTATTTTCACTCGTTAATTAAGTATTAAAATATTCAATTACTACAAATTAACTTTTAATTCAATTTCAAAAGTTTACCAACATCATTAATTCAAAGAGAATTTAATTCAACTTTATTAATGATTTTCATTCATATTAAATTCAATTTTCAGTTATTTACACAATTTCAAATATTAAATTAATAATTTAATTATCTAATTAAATCACTAGATTTCAAATATAGGTTATTCATCTTATAAAATTAACTTGTGAATATTTAAAATCAAGTAAATATACGAATTTCAAATGATTAAAATTCTGGGTCGTTACAATACTACTATATTTTTTTCAAAATCTTAGAAACCAATTTCAAAAACTCCTGTAATTCAAACTCATAAATTTCCAGTTTGAATAACTTTTTGGTTATAAATCATATTCATATGAGTCATTATCTTATATATTATTCATTTCAAAGATCGTAATTCGTTGTTTGGATCAAAATAAATAACTTTAATCTAACAATCAATTTTCAACCCAACATTGCCGCCTGCCATCCTACAGTCAAATTGTGAAACTTAATTCACAAGGTGTTCATTCCAACATTACAAAAAGATTACAATTTCTACCATTCCCATGCGTGAAAAGGTAAATTACTTACAACTGGTTATGCACTATTTGAAAGTCAACAACAAAAGTCGAATGCTCAAAAACTGGTCGAACACAACTAACTAATCGGTAAACGATAATATGCACAATCATATCAATCAACTAGTAAAGAAATAACATCCAATCATCATCAAACAGTCACAAATAATTTCATCAGTTTATAGAATTAATTCTTTTATATTCCATATATAATTTAGGTTAAAATCATTTTATTTATTAATTTCTATTTTTTCATATTACTACCCAATACGCACTCTAATATACGCACATACACTTAATGAGCTTATCCTATAGGTTAAGGTATACGCTAAACCTAGGCTCTGATATGAACTGTGACGACCCACCTTTTGGGAAATTTAAGTCAACAATGTCTGGCTAAATCATTCCAAAGGGTTGATTATCAATGGGGTTTAATAGAGAAAGAAGAGAAAAGAAGAAAAGCAATATACAGAATTTCGCAGTGGAACGATAAAATATAATAATCAAAATAAACAGTTCATGAAGTTGTTTACAATATACATGTGATTACACTTTTTTACAACATTAATCGGATAAAATAAACAAACATATCAAGTAATGCAGCGGAAAAACATTAATAAACACGATTGCCAATCTTCGTCTTCATCTCTAAGAAATAACGTCTTCAAACACTGAAATACTCAGGCTTACTCGAGCATAATGAAATAACAATACATTCAAGTCAGAACTTAAAATTCCTATGTAAGTCAAATCAATATCAAGTAAAATACGAGTGCAGTAGCTTCGAAGATGTTACGGGATTTCCCATCTTCTATCAAGTGTACAACGCGAGTATAATAATTTAAGAGATTTTAGATAATTCAAAATACCAATTTTACCCCCTTTAATAAAAATAAATCAAAATTTTAAATTTAAAAACTTAAACCTTTCAAATAATTCGATTCCAATAAATAACCGGAACTCAAGAAATTGTATAGGTATGTATCGTTTCAACCCATAATTTAAATGTCATAGTTATCCAATTTTTAAAATGATTCAAATGGTCATTTAAATGATGTCAATAATATACAAGGTGATAACAGGGACATATTCAAATAAATAACAACCATCCATCCAATATATCAGTCAATAACCATCCATTTCAAACGACATCCAAATCAATCAATATATCACAACAGTTCATAGTAATCAATGTCGGGGTTTTAAATGGCAATTTAATTCCAATATAAATCTAAATGTTAATTCAATTTAATGTCAATACAAACCCAATATCAATTCAAATGTCAGTTTAAATCAACAAACAGGAATCAAAATTTTATGTATCACATTATAAATTTTATTTAACTTGCAATGAAAATTTTAGTATTGCGTGAGTGGGTTTAATCACTCACCTTTCGCCTTTCCCTTTACTAGACAGATTTGGATCCACTACTACTTCTTCCTTTTGATTTATTTTCTTGCTATCCTAATCTTTTTTCAGAAATTTTTGAAAGAGACAAGGAAGTTTGTATAGATCTAGATTTGAATAAGAAGATTTGGAAAGAAGAAATTTTGGAAAAGAAGGAGAAAATTTAAAGAAGAAGAGGAATTGAAAAAAAGGAAGGTTTGAAAAAGAAGAAGAAGATATGAAGAATAAGAATAAAAAAGGTAAGCTTTGAAAAAAGGAGAAGAAGGAGATTTGGGGAAGAAAAAATTAAAAAGGAAGGAGGAAGGTGAAGAGAGGGAGCAATTGAGAAGGAAGTTTGTTTGGAAAAACGAAGCTACTGGATATGTGATTTGAAAAATGGAACGAGGCTACAAGAACGAAGATGGAGACAAATGAAAAGTTAAAAAAGTATATATGAACAATTAAGAATTGAAATAAAGTAAAAATATGAACAGACTTAAAAATGGTAGTATTGAAAGAGGTGACGTAAAGGAATAAATATATGAATGAAGGTTAAAAAAATCTTCCATTGTTAAATATGAAGCTTTAAGAGAATGAATTGCCAATAAAGGAAGTTACAAGAACTTATAATGCGTAAACAAAATGAACTTTAGAAATGAAGAATAGTAAATGCTAATGAGATAGCATGAATATTAATTTGGATGTTCACATAAAAAAATGAAAAAAAAACTTCAGATAAAATATTGTAAAGGAGCAAACGAACAAATGAGAAACAAATGAAAAGAATGAGACAATTATTAATTAGAAATAAATCAGAGGTTACTATTAATTAATAAAAAAGGAATGGGTAATCTAACAATAAAATGGATGCTCAAGTGGAACCTACATGATGAACTTAGAAACGAAAAGAAAGAGAATGTGATAATAAATATAAAGCAAATGAAGGGCCACTTATATACTATAAACAAACTTTTGGGGTCCAAATTCCGAAACTTACTCCATTAATTCATTTCAATAAACCCAAATATACACATATTGATATCATTTAATTCTTTATTAAAACATTCATTTTATGTTAATATATGTGCATCCTCCATTAACACAATCAATCAATCAATTAATTAATCAACCGATCAACCTATATATTTATTTATGTTACTCAAATAACTTTATTAATTTCTAAATATATATCTATCTATGCACTATAAAAATGATTTACTTTACTTTTTTATTTACTGTAATGGTCATATTAATGCAACCAATTTGAAAGTTTTAACCAAATATAAAATGGAAAAATAAATGTATGCGAACATGTGTAATTAATGTATAACTGTTTATACAAGGTAATTTCTAGTTGATTCCACAATATTTACACAACCATGAACCCTCTGCTATTTTTTAATATTTGAATACTAATAAGTATGTTTGTATATATTATTCTAAAACTCAAATTTTTTTCTTTTTATAAAATTATACTATTTACAATGAAAATTTTACTTTATACGTCTCAAAACATGCATTTATTTTAATTAAAATGTTCGTTTCATTTTGACATAAAAATGCAAGTTCCTATATTAACTCATTCCTTACAATTTCATTCATGTTTCATTCTAACTGAAACATTTAAATTAATCTAATTCAAATTCATTTCAAAACTAATTTCAAACGAACTCTAATTATAAAACAATGTTTTCTTTACATTGATACCAATTCAAACATGTTTTATAAAATTTCATATACAACAAAATTTATACACTATTTACAAAGTAAATGTTTTACCTTATTGAAAATCAATTTCTCTATGATACATTTCAAATAACAATTTATGTTATTCTTTTATTAAAACATTCACTCAATCCTTTATTTAAATTCAACATTAGTTATTTCGATTAGAGATAAACATTCATTTTATTCTTTCAGGTCAAGGCTTAAAGTTCATTCAAATGTTCATTTTAATTTAATTTAAAAATCTAAGTTCTTAAACTGAACTTATTAATTACATTGCACTAGTCTTTTCTTTTCAGTTAAAGGATTTCAACATCTCTTATTGCAGTTTATATTCAATATTAGATTTCAACGAATTATCATTATTTTTTAACATAAAACGTAGGTGCACATATCACTAATTAATTACCATATACTTCTATTTCTTATTAGTGGCAAGATATAATTACTATTAATTACAATAATTAAATATCAAAACATACGCTAATAAAAGGAAAATAATTTATGCATCATTTATTCTATTCCTTATTAACCTTTGTTATTTCAATTGATTGAAATTACGTTAACATAGTAGTCAATTACATTCAATTAATATTAGTAAATTATATGTTAATACACGTTACCATCTTTTATCTCATTAAAATTAGTTGTTTTTCAAAATTTATAATCTAATAAGATTCAAACTAATAAATCATAAACTTTAATTTTTGTCAATATTAAATTCCAAAACCTTATCAAATTTAATATTTTTAATTATAGAAAAATACAAGTCATTATAAGAGTAGATGTGATTTAAGGTACAATTGAGATGGAGAGAGTGAGTGGCCACTTTTGCTTCATAATGAAACATCAGAAATGAGACTGTAATAATAATAAACGATACATAAGTTGAATAAGAAATATGATTTCTATTTCAAAATGTATTTTTATTTAGAAAATTGCTTTCTATGAGATTTATTTCTTTGAGTTCAAGATATTTGATTAAGGAACTCTACATTATAAACTAGCTACAGAATATGAAATAAATGAACTACATTAAGTGAATAATGGATCTCCAAATTTAATACACTATTATAATAATGGTAGAAATAGTGAGAGTAAGCCATACAGTACTTACTGATTGCATCAAGTAACGAAAATTGTTTTCATAAAACATACCGAACATAGTCTATGAAATAATGGTTATTTTTCAGTTTGACTGAAAACAGTCATAGTTATGTTTTAGTGTGAATATTATGAATATTCATAATGAAATAAAACTATAATATGGTATTTTTTTTCATAACAAAAGTAATGCATTAGAAAATCCAAAAATGACTAAAATTATTTATAAGTATTTTGGAATTGTAAACTAAGCCATAGTTTTGAGAAATTATTTTATCATATGATTATAAATCATATGAAACTAATTAATTATATCTCATACAATTAAGGTCAATGCACCCATTTAGTGGAAACATCATAGGTGTAAAGATCCAGAATTTTTGTCATCTTGAGTTGCAAATATTTATTTTAATATACAACAATATGATCTTTAATATATAAAAATCCTCATTAAATGATAATTGGTAATAGTTTAAACCAAGATAATATTTTGAATATTCCAGATTTTTTTATAAGGTAGAAAATTGATTTAAATTGGAATCTCTTATAACAACAGAATTTATTTGTAAATTTAAAAAAAAATCATAGCAAATGAAAATGTATGAGAAGAATGTGCATATATATAAGTTCAAAGGACATATGTGATAGTTATAAACTAAATAAATATAGTATATTAAGAACAATATATATATATATATGGGAAGTGAGAAAAGAAGGAAGTAATATGAAAATTTTAATATGAGGATAATGAGAGAAAATTGAATAAAATCATCAAACTAATTTTAAAGGAGAACCTTTTGCAAAATATATTTTTAACCAAAATGTTATTTTTATGTATAAGAACGGAGTAGAAAACTTTGTTCTTTGTATTTTACAAAAATATGAATAGGAAGACTTGAAATTACGACAAGCACCATTGTCCCAGCGATTAAGTAATTCGACTTTGGTACGAGAGGTCACATGTTCGAAATTTGCATAGCATGATTTGAACATATATTGACATGTGATTTGTATTATGTTGTCCTGATGACATGTTGTATCTAAGTACCATTTTAAAAAAAAAGACTTGAAAATACTTAAAATATCACTTTATACCTTTTATTCTCATAAATAATGAAAGTGTGTTTTAAAATTAAGTGGAAGTAAAAGGCAAAACAACAAAAGTACAAGTGAAAAATGTAAACATTGCCTGACAAAAAATATTACAAGTAAATAAAACATTCCTTGGTCAAATTTTTAACACAAAAATTTACTATCAAGATTTAACATGCCTGGTCAAACAAAAAAAATGTGAAAACTGAAAATAGATTTCATCTCAAAACTTTACCTCCGCCACCAAAAATTTCAAATCAACTTCAGCCACTAAGAAATCCCATCAATCCATCTAAAACCTTGTACAGCGGATCATAATCTCCCTTAAGCCCAAAACCTTGTACCATATTCGTCATTTCACTTGCCTGAATATGTATGTATATATATGTATGTATGCGTTGCGTGTGTGCATACTTCAGATGTTTGAGGACTGTAAACAAAAAAAGAAAATAACCTGTAAACCAAAACCAAGTTGTGACGCCCCATACCACACGTTCTCACTAATTGGTTTACTAACCGCTAGTCAATGCCACACAAGAAAGCAGAAAAAATATTAGCCTCATCTCATCGGCAAATATGACCCAAAGGTCAAAACGATCAAATGGATAAGTCGGGAACTAACCGATAAAGTAAACACATGTGTCCGGTACCACGTGTTTTGCTAAACTTTTTAATTCTCCTTCTCATATGCTCGAATAGTGCAAAAACGTGTATTTTATTTATAATTTGTTTGAGAAAATAAGCTTTTAAAATTTATGACACCCCACCCCAAGACCCACATTAACAAAGAGCATTAATAGGTAATACTATCTGCTAATGCAGAGAATATGGCTGGTTAGGAGCTACCATCTATAGCTTGGTCTTAAACATCCTTATTTTGAAGGTATTTCATTTTATGTAATCATTACAAAAACATTTCATTAAGTGGAAATATTTCCATTACTTTCCAAAATCTAACTGAGAACAATTAACTTGAAAACTCATTCATTTACAAAAAGATTGAGCTCATTTAGAGTTTTTAAATCTCAAGTTATTGCTGTTTTAGTACAGCACTTTTTACAAATAAAATTTCAACAAATAAAAAGATAATTTACTGTAAAGTAAAAAATAAAAGAAGGAAGCAACCTATTCTTTCAAGAATTCAGAAGAGAAGATAAGTAATCGAGGTTGCAGATCAAAGACAAAGGTTAAACTAGAAGATTTTAAGGGAACAACATGATCAAGGTGAGAATTAGATCTCTGGAATGCCTAGAAATGCTATAAATCTACTCTGTATATTCAACAGGCTTAAAAATCTTATAAAGCTTTAACTTTAAAATCGTTACCACTCTGCTCGATTCGAGTTTGCAAATGATGTAAACTAATGAAGTGGTTGTTTTTAAGTATAGATCATGTTAAAAATAGTTTGAACCTCTTTTGTTTTATATATAGTGTGAAATGGTAAGAATACAGTAAATAAACCAAGTTTTAATGAAAATCAACATATTTAAAATATCGAACCAGGATCATAATCGTGATTGTCATATGGAGATAGGATTTTTAGAAAAGGAATTGTAATTTTTAATAGCTTAGATGTTGAGAAATGGTGAGATGATCGGAATTGGCTAAAAAACAAATTTAGGCGATATCGTCGACAAGGGAAGGTGCGGCTTGGTCGAGGAGGAGCATGAGATGTGGGTGAGGGGTTCACGGTGGCCAAATTTCAAATTATACATTGGTTTGGAGTGGCGAGGGTTTTAGGGTTTAAGTAGGCGGCTTTGGAGGTTTTTGAACTTCATCGAACTACGGCTATGGGAGGCGATCGGTCTTGGTTTGAGTTTCTCTGGAAGCTGCGGCGGCGACCTAGCATTACGACCTTTACCACAATGATGTTGTCCACAGATCAAATTATTTTGTGGATTGGATTTCATTTGACTGTCTATGGCTCTATTATGTGTTCTCGGGGTAGAAGTTTTGTATAAATGTATCGCCGTGGTGGTTCTTGTGGTCGAGTGGTGCAAGCTCAAGTGGTGCGTAGTAGTCATGGGAACTTTCGGTTACTGTCGTGTATGGAGCTGCTAAGTTCGGTTCTTAGGTGGAAATTGGAAGAAGGAGGCCGTAGGTCCTAGCGGAGGTGCTATGCGATGAGGTGGATGGGGAAGTTGGTATGTGGTTGTAGTTGGTCGAACAATGGGATAGGTTGGTCATGCACATGCACGTACACGTGTGCACAGAGGAGGTTCTAGGTTGGGGAGATGGTCAAATCAAGGAAGGTGGGTTGCTGTAGCTCGGGGTTTGGGTTCGATCCAGAGTATATAGAATGGTCATGAATGGATCGAGTGTGTGGTAGTGGTTGGGTTCGAGTGAGTTGGATTTGAATCTAAAAAGTGGAAGTTCACGCAAGAAAATGAGAAGGAAAGAAGAAAGAGGGAAGGGGAAGTAAAGGGAGGGTGAAGCGGGTTCAGGTGCATCAGTTTGGCTTTGGCCTAAAGAATGTGAGGGAGGAAAAGTATTTATATTTAAAATGTTTAAATTATATATATATATATAGTCGGTAGAATTTTGAAATGCTATAACGCATCCATATGAAACTCGATTAATGCAAAACTTGTTGCAATGGGTCCGTTTGCCGAGAACTTCGTCGTCATGAAGCCTATTGTCATATTCGAACAAGTAAAAATTTATGGTATTTTAAAAGGGACAGCTTTTAAATAAGTGACTTAAATGAATTTAGTTGTTTAAATTTTATATGGTCTATCTATAGACGTTAATTTGCCAGATAAAAATATTAGTGAATTAAATTAGAGTACGAAAGATGATTTGATGTCTGGTTAACTGAACAAAACATTATTCCGCTAATTGTATTTAATTGGACCCCTATTTGCAGAATAAATCACCGTTCTGCCATTATTACTAGATAAGTGTGCTCTTGGACATTGAATACTTGAAATAAACCCTGTTTTGATATCATATTTTTATGTACACTAAATGATTATCCTATTGATTATATTGAGCAATGTGATGGATTGATTCTATGAATATTTAAATCTATTATTCTGGATTGTTTATGAAATAAATGAGGACTTGATTAAGTACCATTGGAATCACTAAGCTCCTTTTTCAAAGTTGGAAGTTGATTTTTGAACCAAAGTTATTTTAAGAATGATTATTATTTATTAATGATATTTTAAAGATAATTAATAATTATTTGATAATGAATAAAAATTAATAATTTTATGATTCTTAAAAGTTATTTCGTAGTATTTAATTATTGTTTCAAAGTTATTTAATTATTTTAATTATTTAAAAGTATATTTTAATTATTAATTAAAGTTATTTTATAATGATTTGATTTAAAATTTAATTACAATTTAAGAATTAATTAGTATTAAATTATTATTGTTTCAAGGATAATTTGTTCAAATATTAGTATCATTTTAAGAATAATTTATTATATAGTAAACTGTTATAAAGGAGTATTTTCCTAAATTAAGCTTCAAAATTATTATAGAAACTTTACAAGCATTATTTTGAGATAATTATTTCGGAAAGTAATGGTATAATTTCATAGCGTAATTCAAGGGCAGAGGTTGCCTATATTTTGGGATGTTTTCACTGGGATAGCGACGTAACCATTGTGCAAACTGCAATCTAAGATTGATTGCATGGTGGAAATCACGAGGGAGAGAATGCCTAAGTTAAGTTTGGTTTTTCTGGAATAGAGACGCAACCATCGAGCTGCGATCCATGGTCGATACCAAATGGTGCTTTCCATATTTATTTTTTGAAGATTTCAAGTATATTTTCTTGGAAGATAAGATTTGTTAATATACTTATTCCGATAAGATAAGCATATGTCTGATTTTGATAAAGAGATTTAATTTATTGAATTTAAATTAAATTAGGCTTAGTGATTTCAATGGGAAATGAAATCTTTAGCTGAATGTTTGTTTATTTGATAATTAAATAAATGACTATCAAATCTTGACCTAAATATGTAATCCTTCTTAATTTTGGTGGTACAAAATTATTCCCTACTAAACACCGAAGGATTTTAATTCTGGAAATATATAGAGGAAACACGAAAACTATATGGTGTAAGTGTATAGGACCGTATAATATGGATAAAAGTAACACAGAGTATAAATAATGCGGAATATAAAAGTAGTATAGTAAAATGGCACCAGAGATTTTATACAAGTTCGGAGCACCATCCTACGTCCAGTCCCAAACTCCTTCTAGAATTTAACTAACGACAATCCTCACTTAACCCGGAGGAACTGGTATACACAGTCTGAGCAGCAGAACAGGCACCTGAGCAATTGAATAGGATTTTCGCCTCAGCAGCAGAAGAGGACTTCACTAATATAAAGAATATCTGACACTATGTGTTCTTGATAACACTAATTTGTCTCTGATAGTACAAGCCTCCTATAATCAAATCCTCAAGTATATATGAAATGTATGTGAAGATATGAAGAGAAGGTAATGCTAAGAATCAAAGATTAAGAAAGTTATTTGTAGATTCATAGCAGTAGAAAGTATGTTCGCTGTTTGAATGCAAAGATTATAGTACAAGAAGAGTATTAGATAGTTAGAATGAAAATCGGTAAGTTTGAAGTGTTTGGGAGTGTCTATATATAGTAGTTGAAGAGTTACTACCATTGGTGAAGGGTTCTGACGAAAAGAAGCAACTATTTTCGTTCAGAGAAGGGTTGCATGCTTTCGAAGAAGAAGATGTCTTTCTGAAAATATGGCAGTTGGTCTCAAGTCAGTCGACTGGTTGTTCGTGGTCAGTCGACTGATTATGCAATATATTTAAAAAATAAACAGTGCATATCGTATATGTACACAGTCAGTCGACAAGTTGGGTTTGGTCAGTCGACTGGCTGTGACATTTTTATAAGTATGCTTCTGTTTTGATTTTTGATGTGACATATAAAGTGCGGACTACTTGAGGATAGGCATAATTCTAAGACTCAATCATACATACTAGACAGTGAAAGCATAGATGAAAAGTCTTTGATGATATAGCCATAGTCCGTTTTCTTTTTGTCGTGAATTCTCCTTTTCTTGCTTTGTCATGAATCAAAAACTAGTGATTCAACATTCTCCCCCTTTTTGATTGATGACAAACCTGTATATATTAAAGAATCCTAGAGGACAAATATAAAATACTCCCCCTAAATATATGATGCTTCTTGTACCTGCATAAAGATGATTAGGACAATTCTTCTCCCCTTTTGTCACCAACAAAAAGGAGAGACAGCAAACAAAATATAAATGTAAAGTGCAAAGATAAATATCAAAGAGAGACTATTTAGTACAAGTCTCAACATATAAATAAGTTGCAAGATTCAATATGTTTAAATTGACAATAAAGTTTTTAGATAAGCAAATAATTCATACCCAACTCACTCACGAAAAGATCCACTCATCAAGATCCCAATTGTATTCTCCCTCTGGTGCAGGCTCCTTTCCTGGTCTAGAAGCTCCTTGAGCACCACTACCTATGCCACTAGTGTCACTACTAGTATGCTCTTTGGAAGTTGACCATGTAAATCGAGGTGCAGGGTGTTTTCCTTGAGAAATAGACGTGGCAGCATTTGAGGAAGAACAAGATAATGCATTCCATAATGTAGAAAAGTAACCTTTGATTTTATCGAGTTTCTTATCCATTTTCTTGAGTCTAGAATCCAAAATAAGATGATTGCGGGAGAGAATTTCGATGGATTCACGGGTGCTAGAGGAAGTAGCTAAGCGAATATCGCCTTCTTCTTGTTGCGCGACCGGTTCTCGAATTGTAGGACCTCCAGATTATTGTTGTTGAGCCTGTTGATGCTTCCAATCTTCAAATGAAGTAAAAGGTGGCAGTCATGTAGGTAGCTTCATAAGGCTTATGGTCCATATATTTATCATTCTGACAGTTGAGAATTCGAAATCCGATTGACGAACACCCGCATCTAGAAGTAGTCGCACAATATATTCTCCAAAATATATAACATGCGTATTCCCATAGTTAAAGGTGAGAAATTCATCCATTATACGACGCAACCAATTAACTCGTATATTTCCCCAAATGGCATAAAGTGCTTTGAAATTTTTCGGATAAATTAGTTCATATGATCCGGTTCGGGGAAAAATAGAGCGCATAAGTGTCTTGTGTAAAATTCTTACTTTAGGATAAAGGAGTTTAGAACGCAATTCAATCATGTCGTCACCCATGAACATATGACTTATTCTATCTCTTTTTATTGGATTGCATTCTACATCATTTAAATCTATTCCTTTATTAGGAGATTGAGGTATATGTGCCATTCTATCAAGGGAAAAGAAAACTTGTTGTCCACATACCAAACTCCACACACAATTATTTGGATTTGATGGTTGTTGGTGACCAAGATTTAAATTGGCGAAGAAGAGTTTTACCATAAGATGATTGATATTGTGGCGGTTTGCATTGTAGTTAAGGACTGATTCTAAGCCACATCTTCGCATCAATTCTTGAGTGAGTAGGCCCCAAAATCAGAATAAACCATAAAAGAGCCTTCAAAATCCTAGAGTTCTTCACTTCTCCCACCGTTCAATTGTAGTTGCATCATATAGCCAATGAGCAACATGAGTGTCAACATAGGATGATGAGCCTTGTTTTGAGCGTTTGGATTTTGGAGGGGCCATTAATTTGAAGATTTTTGTGAAATTTCTGAAAGAAAAATGGGGGCTAGGGTTTTGGAGGCAGTAAAAACGAAGAGGGTAAAGTGAATAGAGGGTGGAAAAAACAGATTTGAAGTCTTTTTGTACAGCCAGTCGACTGGTCGGGGTGGGTCAGTCGACTGGTTGGTAACCCGAGAGTTTTTTACTCTGCAATCAGTCGAATGACCCATATGAACCGATAGACCGGTTGATCCCGAGAGTTTGTTTACCCTGTAAACGGTCGACTGGTTTGAAATATCAGTCGACTGACTGTAGATAAATAATGCAGTGAAGCTTAAAAAATTGTTTGTTCAAACAATATTAAAAAAGAAACATATACAAAAAGAAAATCCAAGTAAACATAGAACAATAGAGCAAAAAACATGATTATTTAGGGGTTTTTGGAGAGGATTCTTGTGGTTCAACCTTGGTGTTCTCAACGTAAGGTTGCAAAGGAGACCAATAATTTTGGCGTTCCCATGAGTTTGGAGATGCAAGAGGTTGAGGTGAAGTTCGTTCCCATTTATTCCAGCCGGATGAATTTTTCCGACGAGATGTTGAAGGTTCAACAACGTCATGCTTAGATGATTTTCCACAAAATTTAAGAGCAATTGATTCTATAAAGCTAAGGTGACTAGAATTCATCCATTGTTCATAATACATTTCTCTTTGTAGATTAATTTGCTCCTTTTGACAATGATGGATTTCATCAATTTTTTTTTTTTTGGAGAAACAAACAATGATTTTCGAGACTTCTTAGGTTTTGGAGAGAATCCAGTGTGATATCGACCTGGTTCATGTACAAGGGTAGGTGTTGGCAAGGATGGAGTAGAGCTAGAGGATGTCGGAGTAGAAAAGGACAATTTAGAGTTTGAGGAATCATAAGAGCCGTGAGAGGCCATTGATAACAAAGAGGAACTTTAAGATTAAAATTTTCTTAAAAAAATTTGTAAGAATGATTGGAAAAAAAATGAGAGTAATGCAGATTTATAATTGAATTTGAGCTGTGAATGTGAGGTTATAAGCAATCAATAGCTAATAGCCAGAGATAAAAAATAGTGGATGAGAATTATTCGAAGGATAAATGGTTAAGAATGAAAGAAAAATATGACTTTGCAGGAAAATATACATAATACAACTGGTAAGATATTGAACTACTAGCTAGGAGCCCCAAGTTCGAGCTCCAATGGCTTGTTATTTTGTTTTTTGAACGAAAATTTTCAGAATAATTAAAATCAATCTTCTAGATGAAACAAGAAATAATCATAGCTCAAATAGTAGGAAGCATTTGAAACACAATAAAGGAGAGGTCATGGGTTTAAGTCTCTCTCGAGTCATAATTTTTTTATTATTATGATAAAATTTGAGTGAGAGTTTATATATATATATATATATATGTATATATATATATATATATATTGTCAAGATGTGTTATGAGAAGCTACCGATACAGATAGTGTATATAAAATGTATAAATTTTTAAAAGAGATAATACCAAGTTCTCGTCTTAAATTAATGAAAGTGTTTTCATTTAAAGGTTTTGTAAATATATCTGCCAATTGTTTATCAGAGGAAACAAATTCTAGATTTATCAAATCCTTTTCAATATTATCACGAAGAAAATGATGATGAATGTCAATGTGTTTTGTTCGTGAGTGATTAACAGGATTTTTAGATAAATTAATAGCACTAGAATTATCACAAAAAATAGTTGACCTAGATAAATTGAAACCAAAATCTTGTAGTTGCATATAGATAACTTGAGCACATGCCAGAGCTGTAGAAATATATTCTGCTTCACATGTCGATAATGAAACACAGTTTTGTTTCTTACTAAACTAAGATACAAGAGATCGTCCAATGAAATGACAAGTCCCACTTATACTTTTTCTATCTGTCCGGCTTCCTCCAAAATCAACATCACTATATGATACTAATTCAAAAGGACATTCCTTTGGATAGAATAGTCCAAAATCCCTAGTTTTATTAAGATACCGTAGTATGCGTTTCACTGCTCGTAAATGTGATTCTTTGGGATCTGCTTGAAATCGTGCACACAAACACTCATTATTATGTCATACTAGTTGTTAAATATAGTAATGATCCAATCATACTTCGATACAATTTTTGGCCAATACTTTTACCATTTTCATCTTTATCAAGATGTATGGTGGTACTCATAGGAGTTGGTTTGGTAGAAGTATTTTCCATACCAAAGCGATTAATTAGATTGTTACAAAAAATTTCTTGATTGATAGAAATACCATTTTCTGGTTGTTTTATTTGTAAGCCAAGAAAATAATTTAACACACCCATATGTGACATTTCAAATTCATTAATCATTATCCTAGAAAATTCTTGACACAGTCTTTCATTTGTAGAACCAAAGATAATATCATCAACATACATTTGGATAATTAAAATATCCTGCTTATTTCTTTTAATAAAAAGAGTTTGATCAACCTTCCCAATTTCAAAACCAGAATCTATTAAGTAACTTTTAAGACGATCGTACCAAGCACGGGGTGCTTGTTTCAAACCGTATAAAGCCTTTTTAAGCTTATAGACATGGTTAGGAAATTGTTCGTGTGTGAATAATGGAGGTTGTTAAACATAAACATTTTCTTTTATAAAACCATTCAAAAAAGCACTTTTGACATCCATTTGATATAATTTAAAGTTATGAAAACATGCAAATGCTAGTAAGATTCGTATTGCTTCTAGTCTAGCGACTGGAGCAAACGTTTCTTCATAGTCAATTCCTTCTTCTTGATATAGCCTTGAGCAACTAATCTAGCTTTATTTTTAGTAATATTTCGTTGTTCATCTACTTTATTTTTAAAAATCCATTTTGTACCAATAACTGATTGATCACTAGGCCGTGTAACTAAATCCCAAACATCATTTCTTTCGAATTGGTTTAGTTCTTCTTGCATAGCGATTAACCAATTTTCATCAGTAGATGCTTCTTTAATATTTTTAGGTTCAATATGAGAAAGAAGGCTACAAGACCCATTTGATTTAATTGACTTCTTGTTCTAACAAATGAATTGAGTTCTCCAGTAACATTATCAGAAGGATGATCTCTTAATAATCTAGGTGGAGATCTTAATTCATTGTCATTGTGAATAATGTTTTCATTATTTTCAAGATTTGAAATTTCTGTATTTGTGGTATTATCAGGGAAATCTTCATCATCTCTTATTCTTTGGATTGATTTAAAATTCTCATCGAAAGATACATGAAGTGTTTCTTCGATAATATTTATTCTTTTATTATAAATTCGATAAGCTTTGCTTCGATCCGAATATCCTAGAAAGATTCCTTCATCGGATTTTGGATCAAATTTACCAAGCTGATCTTTTGTGTTTAAAACAAAACATTTTGAACCGAAAACTTTAAAGTAAGAAATGTTTGGTTTTCGTCCATTAAGAAGTTCATAAGGAGTATTCTTAGTTAGTGGTCGAATAGAAACACGATTCAAAACATAACAAGCTGTTGCAACTGCTTCGGTCCAGAAATATTTTGGTAGCGTACTTCCATTTAACAAAGTCCTTGCACATTCTTGTAAGGTTCTATTTTTACGTTCTACAACCCCATTTTGTTGTGAAGTTCTAGGGAACGAAAAATTATGGAATATCCCTTTTTTCTTACAGAAATGTTCAAAGGCTTCGTTTTCGAATTCACCTCCATGATCACTTCTTATGTTTTTGATTTTCGAATTTTTAAAATTTTGAATTCTTTTAGCAAAAGTTTTAAAATTATCAAAGGTATCACTTTTATTTTTCATAAAAATAGTCCAAGTATACCTAGAAAAATCATCAGCAATAACAAACACATATCTACTATGATTAATGGATTGTACTTGTGTTGGTCCAAATAAATCCATATGTAGTAACTCAAGTGGTTGTAAAGTTGAAATGGCCTTTTTGGATTTAAAAGATGACTTAGTTAACTTTCCTAACTGACACGCATCAAAAGAATGATCAATTTTAAAATTCATTTTTGGTAGACCTTTCACTAAATCATTGTTAGATAACTTGTTTATAGTTTTGAAGTTAATATGACAGAATCATTTATGCCATAACCAAGGATCATTTTCTTTGGCTATTAAACACATATCTGAATTATGATTTATTTTCATATTCAGAACATAGATATTTCTGTCTCTGTTTACTTCAAAGATAAGATTTGATTTTGATCGAAAATACAACATTTGTTTTCAGAAAAAGTGATTTTGAATCCTTTGTCACACAATTGGCTGTTACTAAGTAAATTATGTTTTGAATTTTTGACAAGTAAAACATTTGAAATAAGAGGTAAATTTGAAATACCATTGTTGCTCACATCGCCTTTGCCGATGATATATCCTTTGGAGTTATCTCCAAATGTGATGGAGCCTCCATCTGAGTAAATAATATTTGATAGCATATCTTTATCTCCTGTCATATGTTTTGAGCAACCACTGTCGAGTATCCATTTTCCTTTTTTCTTTAGTGGGACCTACAAAAAATATAATATAATATTGGTACCACCTTTTTTAATAGGGTCCTAAGAGTTAAATCTTAGGAAACTAAATCCAAGAGGGCTCGGTATCCCATTTAAAAATATAATCTTTATTTTTATGAACAGTTTCTAAAAAGGTGTTTATATATTTCTTCCTAATCAAACTGTTGTTTGTTTTAGGAACCCAAACCTTTATGCTTTTTGAGTAAAAATTCCTTTTTGTCTGAACTGTAATAGGATTATCATTTCTCCTAATTTTCTTTTTAGGTGGAGCGGTTGTTTTCTTAACATATCCTAATCCTTTCTTACTTGAAACAGATTGAGAGTCATCAATAATTTTTGATAAAGTTTCTCTTCCTTTATTAAAGTTTGAAACATTTTGGTGATGCTTTCTAACTTAGTTTTGAGACTAGTATTATGCAATTCTATCAATTTTACTTTTGTTTTTAGTTCATGATTTACAGAAACAAGAGCGTCGTTCTTTTCTCTTTGAGTTTCAATTTCTTAACTTAAAAGAGTGGGTTGAGAATTGATATTAGAGAATGATTCTTGTAATTTTTCAAGTTCTTCCTCTAGTATTTTTTTTCTCATCCTTAAGCATATCTCTTTCGAATTATGCTTTTTCCTGATGTTCATGAGTCTCCTTATATTTTCTTTTGAGGTTTTTCAAAGTATCAACTAGTTCTGAATTTATTTCAATCATATCATAAAAAGTAAAATCACTAACCTCATTGTCAGTAGCCATGAAGCAGACATTTGCTTGTTCTTTTTCACTGTCGCTACTGTTCTCTGATGAAGAAGTGTCGGAGTCCTCCCATGTTATCGAGAATGCTTTCTTTTTCTTGTCTTTTCTGCCTTTATTGTTTAAGCAACTCGCGTAATCGTTGACCTCTTGCCAATTGATTCTAAGTTGCTTTATCGAGATCAGAAGCGAAAGGCTTCTAACTCTGCGAATTGAGCTAATTCCAATTTTAATTTGCCAGCTACTTGTTTCATGGCTTTAATTTGAGCTGCGGATCCCACTCTGGAAACAGAAATGCCTACATTAATAGCAGGTCGGATTCCCGCATTGAATAAATCGGCAGATAAGAATATTTGTCCACCTGTAATGGAAATTACATTAGTAGGGATATAAGACGAAACATCTCCAGCTTGAGTCTCAACTATTGGTAAAGCAAACATACTCCCTTCACCTAAACTAGAACTTGATTTATTCTTTCTTTAATTCTGGGCATTCCTTCTGAATATGACCTTTCTTATGACAATTGAAACATTCTAGAACTGAGGATGATGGTTTGTTTGGAAAATTTCTTTTTCCATTATTTTTGTTATTTTTTTGGGATTTCAAGAACTTTTTAAAAAACTTGGCAATAAATGTTAGATCTTCTTCATCTGAATCTTTATCTTTTTCTTCTTCAGCATGAAAAGCTATGTTCTTTTTGTTTTGTGCTTGTACTCGTTTTGCCTGCAAATTCACTTAATAGGACATTAGATTTCCTATTAACTCTTCAGGTTTTATGGTAGAGAGGTCATTAGCTTCTTCAATAGCCAAGACTTTTCTTTCACATTCATCCGTAAAAGAGTTTAGGATTTCGGATGCAATATCAAAATCAATGTACTTTTCTCCTAATCCTAATAGTGAATGATAGATATCTTGAAATCAAGAGTACATATCATTGATAGATTCATCTTTTTTCATTCTAAAGTTTTGAAACTGATTTTTGAGCATGGAGATTTTGCGTTGCTTGACTTTGTTAGTTCCTTCATGAGTGATTTTAAGCGTTCTCCATATTTTTTAAGCAGTTTGACACATGCTAACACGATTAAATTCATTTCTATTAGAGCACAAAATAACATGTTCATAGCTTTAGCATTGGCAGTAGCATCTAATTTTTGTGTGTTTGACCAAGTGGAGTATTCTCCAGTAGGAAGAGTGTATTCATTCTGTGTAATATTCCATGATTTAAAACTATTAGAATGCATGCAAATTCTCATACGAGTAGACCAATAATTATAATTCAAGCCATTAAAAAATGGAGGTCGGGCAGTGGATTGACCTTCAATAAAACTAGTGTTAGTGACAGTGTAGTGGTAGTGCTGGTGTTATTTTCCATATTAGCAAGATATCAGATAACTTTGTGACGGTCATAAGATACCTTGCTCTGATACCAAATGTAAATGTATAGGACCGTATAATATGGACAAAAGTAACACAGAGTATAAATAGTGCAGAATATAAAAGTAGTATAGTAAAATGACACCAGAGATTTTACACTGGTTCGGAGCACCGTCCTACGTCCAGTCCCAGACTTCTTCTGGAATTTAACTAACAACAATCCTCACTTAACCCGGAGGAACAGGTATACACAGTTTGAGCGGCAAAACAGACACCTGAGCAGATGAACAGGATTTTCACCTTAGCAGCAGAAGAGGACTTCACTAATAAAAAGAATATCTGACACTGTGTATTCTTGATAAAACTAATTTGTCTCTGATAGTACGAGCCTCCTATAATCAAATCCTCAAGTATATATGAAATATATGTGAAGATATGAAGAGAAGGTAATGCTAAGAATCAAAGATTAAGAAAGTTATTTGTAGATTCAAAGCAGTAGAAAGTATGTTCGCTGTTTGAATGCAAAGATTATAGCACAAGAAGAGTATTAGAAAGTTAGAATGAAAATCGGTAAGTATGAAGTGTTTGGGAGTATCTATATATAGTAGATGAAGAGTTACTGCCATTGGTGAAGGGTTCTGACGAAAAGAAGCAACTATTTCCATTCAGAGAAGGGTTGCATCCTTTTGGAGGAGAAGATGTCTTTTCGAAAATATGGCAGTTGGTCTCAGGTCAGTCGACTGGTCGTTCTTGGTCGGTCGACTGATTATGCAATATATTTAAAAAATAAACAGTGCATATCGTATATGTACACAGTCAGTCGACTGGCTGGGTTTGGTCAGTCGACTGGCTGTGACATTTTTATAAGTATGCTTCTGTTTCGATTTTTGATGTGACATATGTTGTGCGGACTACTTGAGGATAGATTTTAACATAATTCTAAGACTCAATCATACATACTAGATAGTGAAAGCATAGATGAAAAGTCTTTGATGATATAGCCATAGTCCATTTTCTTTTTGTCATGAATTCTTCTTTTCTTGCTTTGTCATGAATCAAAAACTAGTGATTCAACATATGGTACAGTTATCGTTCGAGGTGTTATACTGACGTATAAACTAGTGGATCTTCTAGAATAAATGATAAGGAGATCCATCCACTTAAACGGTTAGGGGATGATCCTCGATTTTATGTATTGTCAGATTATTTCCTAAAGAACCGGTCTTGAGCATTCCGAAAATATGACGAATGGTTTTGGTGCATTAAGGAAGTGGAGAGTATACGCGTAAGAGATGACTCGGAACCCATGAACTACTCCGAAACCATATACGGTTAAATGGAGGAGACGCGTTATAATTTGGGATGTTGAGATCCATATAAGGTTCCGTGACTCGTTGGAGTATGAGAATCCGTGTGTGATTCCAAGATCTATGTGAGATGTGTGGATCTGTATGCGATTCTGAGGCCATTGTGGTGTGGGAATCCACATAGGATTCCGTGATCTATTTTTGGACCGGTGCGTAAGATGGAACGCCGAACGTAGCCTCATCAGTGGAAATAACTAAAACCAGAGATAGCAGACACAGCGAGTAGGGTTGGCAAACCCATAGGGTGTACTCGGCTCCTTTTCTAGCAATATGAATACCTTTAGTTATTTTTGGCATGCCGGAGCGATCCACTCGGTCTTAGGAAAACCATTTGTGTTTTTCCTATAATACCCCGGCTAGACGGGTATGATGCTTCGGAAGGATAACTCTGATCCTTGTACAGAAGGACCCTTCTCAAAGTACCGAGGGCACTTCCATGGGAATCCTACACAATTAGTGAACGAGCCTTATCGGATTTTGATTTTATGACTAGTATCGTTGTGATGTACACAGCACATGCATCACGGCTACTTGTTATTATTACTTTGGCGACTAAACACTATTATAATGACAGATGATTTTCTATAAAAGATTTTTGGTTATCTTAAGGTAAAAACCCATCCGTGTTTATTTGCGCTAAGGTCTTACGAGATACCTTTTTTTGAAAAGGTAACTAAAATTTAAGAATCAAGTCAACTGTGATTTAAGTTCTCATGCTGGTTTTACCAGACTGACTCGGGCGTTGTTTTTCCTAAATGCTTGGGTCAAACTGAGCATATTTTCCAGGTTTAGATGGATATTTGGAGTTTCAGGAGAGGAGCTGGGGGCCCAGAGACATATTCACGTAGATGATTTTATTCTATTACATATATAGTTGTTTATCAGCAATTGTGAGGACATGTTGTTATAACTGTCCATGCTGAATAGGTTTGTATGCTTTGACTGGTGTCTGTATATATATATAATAATTATAGTTTTTTGTGTAAGGATTGTTATATATTATAGACTATTCATTCCATTGTGAGATTCTGTGTTGTTTGGTTTTCTTTCTATCTTCTTTCCACTTTCTTTTTCTTAACTATCCGCCTTTCCGTGCAATTTGGAATACACAAATGTGGTTAAATATTAGTTTAAATTGTATGGAAAAGTGGGTCATGATAATAGGAGTCAATGAACTCTTTAGATTGATTTATATATATAGATGTACGCAACCATAAGTCTGTTAGTGCCAAAATGATTTCACATACTTCATTATATTCACCGATGAGTTATCATCGATATGGGCATATGTATTCGATACACACGTATTATGTCTAAGATAGAGTCATAGAGTATAAAACGAAAGTACATAACATAACGTGCAATAGAAAATAAAATTATTCGATAAGATCGAATACGTATGCATATATATTTGAAAGTGTTCCAAACATACTTAAGATGAATAAAGATTCAACCTCAAAAGTCACTCCTCCCTGTTATACATAATGACGTATCGATAAGGAGTGATCGAACTTTGTTAGACAAAGTATGATTAATTATGAGTGAACTTGAATTAATTTCTTTCTATAAGGTTATGTACTTAAGAGTAGTACACAAGCTTAATATTATTTCATCTAAATAATAGTTTACAAAATCATATAATATAAGGGTTTATAAGAAACCCCAACATATTTTAGGACAAGGAGTTTGTAATGACCAGTATTTTTCATAATTAAAAAATATTAAATTTAATAATAATTTTGCAATTAATATTATCAAAAATTTAAAATTTAGGAGTTATTAATGGTAAAAATTATTAAGATATAATTTAACAATATGGTTGAGTGTAATTGTCAACTATATTAATGTTATAAGAATGGAATGAGTGTTATTTCTAGTTGAATGGTGATTGCAAAGGTTAATTTGGATATAATTATAAGTTAATTAGAAATAAATTAAATCTTGTATTAAAAAGAGAAATTATATGCAATTAATTGAAATTGGTTAATATAGAATATAAAATCATTTTTGGATAAGTAATTTATAACCCTTGGTTGTAAACAATAAGTTAATAGATATGAATGACTAAGTTGTAAAAATTGGTTTATTATTATCTCATTAATTAAATCATTTTGAAATTAAATTGGAAAATAATGTAATTTAATGTACTTAAATATTGCAGTTAACATAAGTAAAGATGTTAACTGTAGGATATGAGTATAACAAAAAACTTATGTTTAATTAATTCATAGGGTAATAGTTGATTAAATAATAAGAATGTAAATCAAAATAAAAGAAATTGTTGGAATTTAAATTATAATAAACTAGGATTTATTACAATTGTAATTTGACGTGAAATTAATGTAATATTTAAATATTGGATTTTACATGAAATTAAGAATGATGGAAATGGTTAACTTTTAAGTTGGAATTTAAAAGTAATTAAATTGATTTTTAATAATAATTCATTTAGTTAACGTGAAAATTAGTCACTTTGATCACTGTGTTGGATTTCAACGAAACTAGTTCTCTGTAATAGTGAATCATTATAAGATTTCAAGTTTCGTAGCGATCAGACTTATCGTATGATCGTGCGAGCTCGAAACGCGTGTAATCAATTAAAGGAATTTAAATGAATATAATTCAATTTTAAAACCTAACATCTATATACAAAGGAATTGGGGTTTGAAACTAGTTTCATTGAGTTTAACATTATTGAAAACCAATATTTCGATATATGGGATGACCTATTTTCGTTTTGGGAACGAAATGGGCTTTTCGGGCTTTTGTTATCATTTCGATCCATTTGATCTGCTCCATCCATTGTTTTTTTTATCTTTTTCTATATATAGGCTATAATAAACCCTGGTAGCTTCTTATTTTCATTTTCTATATGTACAATTTTTGTACATATCTATTCCATTATAGATTCCTTATCAATGGCAGACACCTCAAATCCTAATTACAATTCCAAATCAAACTCCCAATTTTAAACTGCTCAAATCATGTCATATAGTATATCATCTCAAAGCACCCGACGAACGTAATCTACGTATGTAATTCGTTTTTCAATTGGAGGCTCTGTTTTTCCACATATGGGCGATCTTTCTCAACTATCTGTTGTTAGGGTTTCACGATAAACGGTGGATCGTCGACCAATAGATGATCGAAGGTTGTTGTAAGGTAGAGGATGATTAGCAGAGTCGATCCATGGAGTTAAAGCATGTCATCAGCGCTCAATTTCGCTAGAATTTGGCGTCAGAGGTCAGCAGCGGCGGTGGAGATTCTGGTGGTATGAGGGTTGCGCGAGTGACCGTTAGGTGCGGCCGGAGGTGGCAGTGAGGTTATAAGGTGCGGCGTCATATGGTGGTGGTTATTGGTGGTTGACGAAGTGGCGGCTGTGAGTGTAATTGAGTTCGAGCGCAAGTGATTAGGGTTTGGTGAAGGTAATTTGAATTACAAGTTTGTCTACTTGTTTCAATTTTAGTTTAAATTTAAAGTTCAAACTTCTAATTTTAATAACTTTTGTATATGAACTCGGATTCGCACGAGGTTTCTTCTGTTAGGAACGTATCAAAATTCTAGACAACATGAAACTGGTTTGGTTGGATTTAGAGGCTTTTAGATTTTGGGCTTCTATTGGATTTTTAATCGACTATAAATCAAAGGTGAGAGATTTAACCCACTCACGCAATATTAAACCTTCTTATGTTAGTTGAACTAAATTTATGATGTGATAAAAAATTTATTGGTCGTTGGTTGTTATTTAATTTGACATTTTAATTGAAATTGAATTTTATTGAATTAAATTGCCATTTAAATTAATATTGAAATCGAATTGGTAGTTAAATACCTGATATTTATAACCAGTTAATGATTATGAACTATTGGTTGTTTTGGATGTTGATTGTGATGGATGTCTATTTATTAACATTTCAGATGATTGGATGTTTATTTATTTTTATATATTCCTGTTATCACTCTATATTAATTGAAAGCATATAAACTATTACTTAAATTATTTTGAATAAATTAAGAAATAGGTTAAAATGATACATACCTTTGACACCTTGATTTTAGATTGAAATCAAATATATACATTCGTGAAATTAAAATTAAAATAACTGATCACTTGGTCATAGGATGTAAAATTATATACGGACACCAGATTGGTTAAATTAAATGGTTCTAAAAATCTTGAATTTTGATTAAATAATATTATTTAAAATAAATAATTTGTGGATTTATATGAATTGAATTATTTTCTAATTTAAGCTTTAAAATGTTGAAATTGAATTTTTTTAAAAAGGAAATTGTTTTACATAATTGAATTGGAAATGTGAAGTTGTAATTGATATATGACTTAAATTTTGGAAATTGGATTATTTTAAATATTTGGATCTTAAAATTGAACAATGAGGTTTACTTTGATTTAAGTGATTTAAATCAGTAAATGAAATTGGACTTGAAATTGATATAAATTGGAATGGTTTAAAATAAGAATTAAATTATAATTTTAAATTACTAAATTAAATTGTTGAATCGAATTTGAAGTTGAAAATGAATGTTTCGAAAATTGAAGTTAATTAGAATTGAAGTTGAAATTAAGTTGATTGAAAATAAATCGAAATTAAGTCAATTGAATTGAAAGATTGGAGATTGAGTTTGTTGACTTGGAATTTGGTCATGAGTACAAATTTGTTGAAATAGAAGGAAACGATTTGATTTGATGCTATTTTCAAATAAATTATTTTAATATAAACTGTTTAAAATCTATTATTTTAATATTAAAATTATTTATATTTTTTCCAAACTATTTTACTATACAAACCGTTTTCAATATTCAAACCATTTTTATATTAAACCATTTTAAATCTCTAAACTATTTAAACCATTTTAAACTATTTATAACTATTCAGACTATTTTCTAAAATTTCAAATTGTGGAAAGTTGGAGTGCTTATATTTAAATCGTTGATTTAAATGCATATGCGATTAAATGAGGTTATAGCCTAAGTTGAAATTTGAAATGATATTTTCAAGTGAAAATGGCATATTTTGAGCAAATATGATGATTTGATATTTTGAAGTGAACATGATATTTTGATATCAAATATGAATCGGTTTTGAAATGTAAAAGAATCAACCGGTGTGAAAAATGACATTGGTTGTTAAAGAGACCGGGTCCTCTTATTGGCATACTCTCTATCAATATTGGAACCACTTTAACAACTGTGTACGTGGTGGATGATCCAAAATAAAGAGGTTGAATTGAGGCGTTTGCTGGATTTGAAGAAAGAGAACAATGATGGATGACCTCGGCACTTGTGCTAGTTTGAAATGACTAAAAAAGGACGGCTTGTCAGGGCCAAGTGGGCTAGCTACACCTAGCGGACACACCTCTTCGTATTACTATATTTATGTTTGGTTGATCGGTGCACCTTGATATGATTCGATTTTGGGGGTGTTGGACTTGGCGGGCGGTCGTAGCTACGGTGCGATACAACCAGCCCTACGACCCGAACTGGTAGTGTCCTACATTGGGCATTTCCTCATGTGCCTTGTCATACTCTTTATCCTTATTTGCATCCACTGCGATTTTGTTTTATTATGGTACCTATAGGGGACTCACTAGCTATCGACGTTATTGTTTGTGTTATAGGACTTGCATAGACTACCTGCTTAAAACTGTGTTAAGGGGGATCAATGTAAAGCCTTAATGCTAAGAAAAATATTTATTTTACTTATTAGACATTACGTATATAGCGTATCTTACTACATATAGATAGTTCAATGGATCCTTAGGAGATGGAAAATCCTGTAACATCTTTTAAGTTATTGCACGCACGTTATACAATGGATAGGAGATGTGAAATCCCGTAAACATCTCTGAAGCTATTACACTCATATAATTTTTTGCTACATCATTTTTTGGTATGTTTGTGATTGTACTCTGATTATTTTGTAAAAATTGTGTAATCGAATGTATATTGTAAAACAGCTTTGTGAACTGTTTATTTGATTATTATATTTTGTCATTCCGTTGTGAGATTTTGTGTTTTTGTTTTCCTTTTTTCTTTTTTTTCATATTAAACCACATTGTTAATCTACCTTTTGAATGGTTTGAGTTAGACATGTATGGTTTATTGTTGATTTAAACCGTCCAAAAAGTTGGGTCGTCACAGTTGGTATCAGAACTTTGATTTATAGGTACCTTAGCCTATTTGGGATTTAACTCATTAGAGATAGGGTAAATAATACCCTAAAATGAGTCCGAGTGTATATATACGAGAGAGCGTATTTTTTAGTGTTATAATTTTTTTTTATATTGTGTTATTTTTTTCTGTTGAGTGCCGGTACATAGGATGCTATGACATCGATAGGGGTTTCTAAACACTTGAACAGAGTAAACCGACACAATTTTGTTTTAAAAATAGGTTAATGGAATAATTTTACCTAGCAATTATATTTTGTGTATTATATATATATGCATACATATATATATATATATATATATATATATATATAATTTGTCATAAATTTTTTTTTTTTTTATTATTATGTTGGATGTTAGTAAATGATGATATTTAATATTGTCATTTATTGGTTGGTTAGTGAAGGTTATTAAAACTATTAACTACTGTATGTTATGCGAAAATGTAAATTTTATAAATACGGTTTATAAAGTATGATTTACTAATAAAATGAATATAACTTTAAAAATTTGAGAACCTAAGTTCCGGTGTTTGAATTTGGGTCCAAAGATTTTGGAAAAATAATGTTAGTATTATTTGGAAGTATTTTCAAATAGAAATATTTCAAAAGAGGTTTGAAAGAAATGTTTAAAAAAAAGAATTTTAAATAAATTAAGATTTGTACTCCCCTCTTATGTCGTTAGAAAGTAGTTTTGGTGATGACCGCGGCATCATCGACTTTTATTTTCGAGTTTCAAAGTGGGGTAGGCCACTTAGTAGCTTTGCTACATATCTCTTTTAATAAACTAATTTTGATGAAGTTCATTAAGTATGATTTGAAAAACAAAAAAGAACAAATATATATATATATATATATATAATATGTATGTACGTATGTATGTATATGTATTATTTCAAAATAATTTGAAATGGACCCGGTTTTGAATTCTTAAGTTCCTATTAATTAACAATTTTCAGTTTTAGAAATAAAGTGAAATTTTAATAGTTTGAAACTTCTAAAATGAAAAATAAGAAATTAGAAACTAAGTGTTTAATAAAACTGTAAAGAAATTTGAGATTTGTCGCTTATAAATTAAAAGATGATGAAAATTAAGAAGATATAAAAAAATTGTTGACTAAAATGAATAAGATAAATTTGTATAACATTCCATTACATTCTAGAAACATACATAAAACCTACCAAAAATGTTTAAAAAGTTCAAATGTTAAATATGAGTATTTAATAGAATGTTATACAAGTAGAAGCTTAACAATGAAATTGCTTCAAAATGAACATATATTTATGAATAAAAGAATTAAGATGTTACAAGAAATTATAAACTTAAGTTAATGTTTTGAAGTGATATATAATTAAATTGAATAGTAAAAAGTGAATACTATTTAAGTAAATGACTACAAACTTATGAAAATGTTGAAATGATTCATAAATGGTTTCAATATTAAAAGGATACTATATATAAATAAATAATGTGAATTAAAAGGTAGAAGACATAATATGAAATGATTCATCAATGAGTATTAATATTAAATTGAAATCAAGTTATATATAATAATAAATGTGAATTAAAAATGCAATAAAATTATATATTTCCTTAAAAATTTATTCATTGATGATTATAAATATTGGATGGAAAATTTTATATAAGTTAATAGATATAAATAAATAAAATATAATCTTGTATGAATTAATGAGAAATAAAGTAAGTGATGTGTTAAAGAAACAAACATAATAAAGTATGTAAGTTATGCATAGACCATATTATTCGCATAACTGTTTTGATCCAGATTTGAATACATGATTTACAAAGATTGACACCAGTCCGAATTAGGATTTTTCGCTCGATTCTTGACGGCGACCATTTGACATGGATTTTTGATATGATTTTGAAGTTTTCTATTGTAGTTTATGGCTATGTAAGGGGAATGGAGATTTCTAATCAAGAAATCGGATTAAGATGTGCACTAGAGTAGCTGAGTTAATAATACTAGATCAAAGTGAAAAATGTGTATTCAAGCAAGCGATTAGAATTGATATCGTGAACAAATAGTTTATGTATATTATACAAGTTTAAATAATATTTAATTTCAATGTTGTTTGGCTTATGGGATGTTTGGGAAATGATACTTCAATTTATTTAAGGTTGTATGAATAATCTATTAAGTAATTATCTAAGGCTATTGAGCGTAAGGTACACTTGGTAGTTTAATTATCACCGTTGTACGATGAAAGATTTTTAGACCTGTTCAAACCATTAGTTTTGGTTGCTATGGACGTGTGATGAATTCGTTTGTTGCATATAATGGTTGCACTGCTTTTATTTGCATATGATTTTTACATACTCTATGTTTGTAACAATCCTGACTCGACCTTCAACTACATAACCTCTGAGCTCGTACGTCTCAGAGAAGGGTGTTACCTAGGAGAATAAATTCTCCGCCACCAAACAAAAATGTACTTGATAGAAACCAGCTTTACATCTCAAAATGTAACGTCAGATATACATCTATATAAGTCTGTTCCGTGTTCGAGCAGAACCGAAGGCACTTCAAAAGTAGCCCTTGCAAATCTGGATAATCGCTAATCACGTCCGGACTCCCGATCACAAAGGGTGATCAAATCTCTATACCGGGGACAGTTGGTACAGAGACATTCGACAGGTAATCCTTTCGCTTTCGAAAATATCCGGTCTTCACCACCGGTCTTCAAATGCAATCCATAACGTCATATCATTATTCGGAATGGGTTTTATGACACAAAGTCCTTTCCCGGCTAAACCGAATAATGAGCGCAAGTTTTAAAACCATATGGATATAGTGGGATCCTAGTTAAGTCAAACTTATTACCCAAAACTTTTCTTTCAAATGGTTTAAACAAATTACCATTTTCAAATCTTTAAACAAAAGATTCACTTCACAAAGTTCACCAATCTTTCACAAAGATTATTTCATACCTTTCAAAACTATTTACAATTCAAATCTTTTATACAAAAGATACACCTATAAGATCCTCTCATTTTGGAAACAAAGTTCACTAATCTTTAACAAAGATTCATTTATAGCTTTCAAAACAATTCCAGTTCAAATTTGAAAGCCCTTTCAACAAAAACAAGAAGCCCTTTCTTTATTTGAAAGCTATTGTTATTTTAAAACAAATACATTTTGTTCCGGAAAAATATGGTCAAATATACACAAGTTATAGCCTTTAAAGTATAAACTAGAAAATCAATGAACTGCCGTATCATCGGCAAGTCCTATCCAAATTTCCCTAAAACAATTTACTTAATACACTTAAAAATGGTTTAAAATATATATATATATATATATATATATATATATATATTACATTACTTGTATAACTATTTTAAACCATAATTTCCAAACAAACATACATATATATATATATATGTATACAACTTCAAAATCATGAATTCAAATTCAAATCAAGCTATTTAAATTTCAAAACTTAATCAAGTTATTCAAAATAATTTTCATCTTAAAAACTACTTTTCAAAAAGTTTTTCATAATTAACCCAATTCCATTTCCCAAAATCTTTAGGATTCAAAATTCAATTTCCAAAACCATTTTGAATAATATTAAATTCAAATATCTGGGACTTAATCGATACCCTCATGCAATCCATATTTTTGTGTGTACGGTGTAGTCCAGGGGTTTTACACAATAGTGCAACATCATCAATCATCACAGATTCAAACACAGCAATATCGATAAGCGATATAATCCTATAACACTTATCTTCAGTCACAGATTCACAGATAAATAATATAAATTCATCATAGATAAATAAATTACATTCATCACAGCTCAAATCAAAGTATATCACACATCAGGAATATCAAACAATCCAGAGCACTCAATACAGTTTAAACATCCATAAGCAAGATTAATTAATTATCTGATTAATTTAATCAGATAAATTACTTATGAATAAATAAATAATTCTGGTTAATTAATATTAATTAATTACAAACCATATTAATTAATTATCTTTTAATCATTTATTAATTAACCTTTAATAATTAATTAACCTTTAATTATTAATTAATCTTCCTTAATTAATAAATCAATTAACCTTTAATCATTAAATAATTAACCTTTGATTATTTAATTTTTATTAATTTTCCTTAATTAATTAACCCCTAATTAATTTTCCTTAATTAATTACAATAAGTGATTATCCCTAATCACTTTCATTAATTAATTTTTAATTAATTAATTATCCTTAAATTAATTACCTTAATTAATTACCATTTGATTAATTAATTTTAATTAATTAATTATTCTTTAATTAATCTTATTGAGTAATTACTCCTTGATTACTTTCATTAAAAATTCATCACATTCATAAATTATTCATTAAGTAATTAACTACCCTTCAATTACCTATATTAATTAATCAACCATTAAAATTCATTACATTTACAAATTACTTTTAAATTAATTAATGATTCTTAAATTAATCAAAACTCTAATTAGTTAAAGATAAACCTTTTATCTAGATTAATTACTTAAGCACACTATTAATTAAGTTTTAAATAAGCTTAAGAATTATAATTACAAGCCATTAATTATCCTTAAAACAATTTTTTTAAAAACAAATTTAGCTTTAAAGTTTAACCTTTGAAAAATGGTATTAAATCCACTAAGATCCTGTGTAGTTAATGCCCTGCTATTACCCCGCTACAACCCCGCTATATCTCATAGCGGATTTCTACCGCTACGATTTTTCCATATAGCCCCAGAATATTGCCTTTTCGCTTTTATCCCCGCTATTTCTGCTATATTCCGTTGTTTTCGCTATATTCCGCAATTCCTGCTATATCTTTTTTAATAAAATGAATTGAAAAATTGAATTTATACATTATAAAATAATGAAACTAATTTATTTGATTTAAATTTTTAATATATTTTCAGAAATGAAAATACTCTAATATTCTACCAAATTCAATTATGTTATATAACAGTTTTTCATTTATTTAAAGTATATTCGCACATGTTTTTATTTAAAATTATTTATTTATTATTTATAATTCAATTGAATGATGATTTTTCATTTAATTACCATTTATATATTTGTAAAAACATTAAGTACGAGTTTTATATGCTATTTTAGAGCCATCCGCTATATCCTCACTGTATCCCCGCTATGACTTTTTGCACCTCCACCGCTTTGAATCTACCGAGCGCATTAACTGCTCAGCTAAGATCCGACCTCAAACACCGAGCCCGTACTTGTTTTCCCCGAGTCACTTCACTTTCTTCTGCTCTTCTTTCTATTTTTTGTTTTAATCTTTAGTCCTGCTAACATATTCATGTACCATCTCGGTAGCAGACCCAAGTAACACCCCAACCTACCAAGGTTCATCTTCGAGGCCATCACGTCTTCTTCCTCAACCCTACTACAACATCCTTCCCACTGACATTCAATGCACTATGCACGTGCACAAAGTGACGGAGCCTCTCCGACCCTCACCACCAGGTCGACGATGACTTCGACGTTCAACTCGACAGCCCAGATCAACGATATCATCTGCGAATCAAAATCTAACCCAAACGTCCAATGTTTGTAGCCCATCCTGGTCGAAAAACCATCCTTCTCTGATGATCCCTACCTCGAGATCCCATGACGACC